>CAWUFW010004032.1:150000-1647471 GCA_963921515.1 Calotriton arnoldi | reverse complement strand
CCCCAGCACGACCCCCTACACTGCCCGAACACCACTGCCCTAAACCCTGAAACACCACCCCCTACACTGCACGAACACCACTGCACTGCCCTAAACCCTGAAACACCACCCCCAGCACGACCCCCTACACTGCACTGAGCACCACTGCACTGCCCTAAACCCTGAAACACTACCCCCAGCACAACCCCCTACACTGCCCGAACACCACTGCACTGCCCTAAACCCTGAAACACCAGCCCCAGCACGACCCCCTACACTGCCCGAACACCACTGCACTGCCCTAAACCCTGAAACACCACCCCTAGCACAACCCCCTACACTGCCCGAACACCACTGCACTGCCCTAAACCCTGAAACACCAACCCCTTCACGACCCCCTACACTGCCCGAACACCACTGCACTGCCCTAAACCCTGAAACACCACCCCCAGCACGACGCCCTACACTGCCCGAACACCACTGCACTGCCTAAACCCTGAAAACTCTACCCCCGGCACGACCTCCTACACTGCCCGAACACCACTGCACTGCCCTAAACCCTGAAACATCACCCCCAGCAAGACCCCCTACACTGCCCGACACCACTGCACTGCACTAAACCCTGAAACACCACCCCCAGCACGACCCCCTACACTGCCCGAACACCACTGCACTGCCCTAAACCCTGAAACACCAGCCCCAGCACGACCCCTACACTGCCCGAACACCACTGCACTGCCCTAAACCCTGAAACACCATCCCCAGCACGACCCCCTAAACAGCCCGAACACCACTGCACTGCCCTAAACCCTGAAACACCACCCCCAGCACGACCCCCTACACTGCCCGAACACCACTGCACTGCCCTAAACCCTCAAACACTCAACCCCAGCACGACCCCCTACACTGCACTGAACACCAGTGCACTGCCCTAAACCCTGAAACACTACCCCCATACGACCCCTAGACTACGCAAGCACCACTGCACTGCCCTAAACCCTGAAACACCACCTCCAGCAACGACCCCCTACACTGCCTGAACACCACTGCACTGCCCTAAACTCTAAAACACCACCCCCAGCACGACCCCCTACACTGCCCGAACACCACTGCACTGCCCTAAACCCTGAAACACCAGCCCCAGCACGACCCCCTACACTGCCCGAACACCACTGCACTGCCCTAAACCCTGAAACACCAGCCCCAGCACGACCCCCTACACTGCCCGAACACCACTGCACTGCCCTAAACCCTGAAACACCAGCCCCAGCACGACCCCCTACATTGCCCGAACACCACTGCACTGCCCTAAACCCTGAAACACCACCCCCTGCATGACCCCCTACACTGCCCGAACACCACTGCACTGCCCTAAACCCTGAAACACCACCCCTGCACCGCCCCCTACACTGCCCGAACACCACTGCACTGCCCTAAACCCTGAAACACCACCCCCTGCACCGCCCCCTACACTGCCCGAACACCACTGCACTGCCCTAAACCCTGAAACACCACCCCCAGCACGACCCCCTTTACTGCTCGAACACCACTGCACTGCCCCAAACCCTGAAACACCACCCCCAGCACGACCCCCTACACTGCCCGAACACCACTGCCCTAAACCCTGAAACACCACCCCCTGCACGACCCCCTACACTGCCCGAACACCACTGCACTGCCCTAAACCCTGAAACACCACCCCCTACACTGCCCGAACACCACTGCACTGCCCTAAACCCTGAAACACCACCCCCAGCACGACCCCCTACACTGCCCGAACACCACTGCACTGCCCTAAACCCTAAAACACCATCCCCAGCATTACCCCCTACACTGCCCAAACACCACTGCACTGCCCTAAACCCTAGAACACTACCCCCAGCACGACCCCCTACACTACCCGAACACCACTGCACTACCCTAAACCCTAAAATACTACCCCCAGCACAACACCCTACACTACCCGAACACGACTGCACTGCCCTATACCCTCAAACACTCCCCCAGCACAAACCCCTACACTACACAAACACCACTGCACTACCCTAAACCCTAAAACACTACCCCCAGCACGACCCCCTACACTACGCAAGCACCACTGCACTACCCTAAATCCTAAAACACTACCCCCAGCACGACCCCCTACACTACACAAACACCACTGCACTACCTTAAACCCTAAAACACTACCCCCAGCACGACCCCCTACACTACCCAAACACCACTGCACTAACCTACATCCTAAAACACTACCCCCAGCATGATCCCCTACACTACCCAAACACCACTGCACTACCCTAAAAAATGACCCCCTACACTACACAAACACTACTGTACTACCCTAAACCCTAAAACACTACCCCCAGCACGACCCCCTACACTACACAAGCACCACTGCACTACCCTAAACCCTAAAACACTACCCCCAGCACGACCCCCTACACTGCCCGAACACCACTGCACTGCCCTAAACCCTGAAACACCAGCCCCTGCACGACCCCCTACACTGCCCGAACACCACTGCACTGCCCTAAACCCTGAAACACCAACCCTAGCACGACCCCCTACACTGCCCGAACACCACTGCACTGCCCTAAACCCTGAAACACCACCCCCTTCACGACCCCCTACACTGCCCGAACACCACTGCACTGCCCTAAACCCTGAAACACCACCCCCAGCACGCCCCCTACACTGCCCGAACACCACTGCACTGCCCTAAACCCTGAAACACTACCCCCAGCAAGACCTCCTACACTGCCCGAACACCACTGCACTGCCCTAAACCCTGAAACATCACCCCCAGCAAGACCCCCTACACTGCCCGAACACCACTGCCCTAAACCCTGAAACACCACCCCCAGCACGACCCCCTACACTGCCCGAACACCACTGCACTGCCCTAAACCCTGAAACACCACCCCCTGCACGACCCCCTACACTGCCCGAACACCACTGCACTGCCCTAAACCCTGAAACACCACCCCCAGCACGACCCCCTACACTGCCCGAACACCACTGCACTGCCCTAAACCCTGAAACACCACCCCTGCACGACCCCCTACACTGCCCGAACACTACTACACTGCCCTAAACCCTGAAACACCATCCCCAGCACGACCCCTTACACTGCACGAACACCACTGCACTGCCCTAAACCCTGAAACACTACCCCCAGCAAGACCCCCTACACTGCCCGAACACCACTGCACTGCCCTAAACCCTGAAACATCACCCCCAGCAAGACCCCCTACACTGCCCGAACACCACTGCCCTAAACCCTGAAACACCACCCCCAGCAAGACCCCCTACACTGCCCGAACACCACTGCACTGCCCTAAACCCTGAAACACCACCCCCTGCACGACTCCCTAAACTGACCGAACACCACTGCACTGCCCTAAACCCTGAAACACCACCCCTGCACGATCCCCTACACTGCCCGAACACTACTGCACTGCCCTAAACCCTGAAACACCACCCCCAGCACGACCCCCTACACTGCACGAACACTGCACTGCCCTAAACCCCGAAACACTACCCCCAGCAAGACCCCCTACACTGCCCGAACACCACTGCACTGCCCTAAACCCTGAAACACCACTGTAGGAAGGTGGAATCTGACTATATGGTTGCCCCCACTTTTTTTTATGGTGTTTTGCTGGTTTATGACTTAGTTTGACTGGGATCCTGCTATTCAGGGCCCCAGTCTATCTGCTTTCTCTGTAAAAAGGTTTCCATGTGCCTTAGGCACATCACTGATTGGAATCTGGAGTGCCCTTATAAGTCCCTAGTATATGGTATACTATGTACCAAGGGCATAGGTACCTCAGAGGCCTGCCAGGGGCTGCAGCATGTATTATGCCACCCCTGGAAGGCCATCCAAACTGACACCACAGGTCTGCTACTGCAGCCTGGGTAAGGTGGTGCATGCACCCCTTACTGTGATATAGGTTACCTATATCACTAAATACATACACACATATAAACCTATAAGTCACTCCTAAGGCAGGCCTTATCAATCCTAAAGGCAGAGTGCATGGTTCCTATGTGAGAGGGTGCCCCTGCATGAGCAGGGCCCCTCTGCAGCGTTCGGAGACCATCTCTGATGCTGTTTGTAGTGCAGCCTGACCATATACTCTTAAGCGCATTATAACCTCGCGGTAAAATGCTAACTTTGGAATGGCTGCACCTAAACATGTCGTGTTTGGTGTCAAACATCTTGGAATACTACCCCCCCCCCGCCAATTCTGGCGGCGGGGGTAGCATTCCACCCTTCTAGAGGGAAAGACATGTTAACTCTAACTAACCCGGTAAGTTCTTTCCAAAGCCCTGGCATCACAAAATGGATGCTGCTGCCACAGACACGAGTCTGGCCTCCTGCTGCTGGACGAAACTCCGGCAGGGGAGGCCTGGACAATAGGTTTCCTGTCCCAGGGAGGTGTGACCACCTGCCCAGACAGGATAATGTGTATTGGGGCTGGGCGGGAGCACCATCTGTGTGCTTTGAAGTCCTGCACTGGGGGCACATTTGGTGTCCCTGTGCATACCCCAGTTCAAACCGGATCAGGGGCTTCCAGCCCCTGCTTTGGCGCGAACTGGACAAAGGGAAAGGGGTGTAGCCACCCCTCTGCCCTGACCCACCCATAGGTGGGGCCACAGAGTAGTCCAACCCCTATCTTTAGTATAAAGATAGGAACCCAGTCCTTAGGAGATTAGATTATCCCTGGACGAAACTCTGAAACTGAATCCTGGACCTTCGACGCTCTACTCATGATTAGAGGACAGAAGAATCTCCCTTGGGGTCAAGGAGTGACTCCCCTGCTTGGCAGGCACCAAAGAAGCATCTGTCCGGTTCGCATTTCTGAAGCTCCCGTCGGACGCCGAAGTCATCGCATCACCAGAGGTGGATTTTCAGACTTCCCCGAGGCTACCCTGAGTCCCCAGCAAAGCTGACGCCCGTGGCTATCGTGGGTGACTTGAGACCGTGACCCCTGGACACCGAGCACATTTGCAAGTGCATCCTCTTCTGGGTCTTCCAAGAAGTCGTGCTTTGGGCTCCGAGTACCCCTAGCCTCCAGCACCACCTGCACCGAAGATCACTGGCCCCCACTCCACGAGTGTCCTGTAAGCCAGATCCACGTGAGGCGTCACGAGGCTCCTTCGCGGTCACTAGCCTGTTGGCTAGTAGCCCTTAACGAAGGCCAATCTTTTCCTAACTTGGTATCCTGGTTGCTCCAGGCCTGCCCTCACTTACCCTTGCTGGGTGAGTTCCCCAGACCTTGCTGGTCTGCACCATCGACGATCGTCCTCTGCATCGAGACTTGCCGTTGCCAAGGCTTGTTGGGTCTAATCCGGGCGCCGACACCTCAGCACTCGACAGACATCGTGTACCAGCCCGAATCCTGCTCCTGGTCGCCGACAACGCCTCCTGGACCTCGTGGCTGAAGAGTCAAGACGACTGTCAACGCACCTGAAGCACTCAACATCGGTGGGCATCTGTCCATCGCCTTCCTGGTCACTGGCTAGTGACCCAGACTCTGTCCCCTCTGCTTTCAGGTTCTTCAGAACTCCGATCCACTCTTGGATCCACCCGGACACTTTTCACTTGGTCGCCAGCAGCACTTTGCAGCAGATCGCCATTCAAATCGACGACGAAACCCGACCCCGAAAGGCACCTATGCACCCGGCTTCCCTGGGTGAGGTAACACGAGTACTCCGGTGCTCCCGTGGGTAGAGACTCTTCAAAGTCCTAGATCTCAAAGGGTTTGGTCCAAGTCCTCTTTAAAGTGTCCCTTTTCTCTAATTTCCCGATCACGACTTTCTCCATAGAAGTCAACGGCGTATCGCGGTTGTGTATTTACACTGCACGCGTCTCCCGTGGGTCCCCTGTGTCACTACCTTGGGTGGTTCCTTGTGGTCCAAGCACTTCTACAGGCTCTAGGCCTAGTGTCTAGTTCAGTCGTGGTTCGCATACCACTTTATTGGTATATGGTTTGGTACGCCCTAGGGCCCAAACGTGTATTTGTGCTATTACTGTGTTTAAATAACTTCTAACTTATGTACTTCGAACTCTAGCCTCATAAAGAGACTAGAGGGGTGTGTTTAGCAATAAATACATATATTTTGAATATATACCTGGTGTGGTGCTCTTTCATTTGGTCACTCAAGAGATTATAGACTGGTAAAACAAGCTGCTTTACATTCCTTCAAGACTTAGCCTGAAGGCTGCTCTCCATAGCTACCACTAGGATAGCTTTCAATAAGGTTGTCTTTAACCTATCTCCAATAAGGGGTTGTTTGGACTGGTGCAAGGTGCCCACTATAATTAGTGGACAGCATATGCCAGGCCAACTTCTCACAACCACCCTCTGCATGACCTCCTACACTGCCCGAACACCACTGCCCTAAACCCTGAAACACCACCCCCAGCACGACCCCCTACACTGCCCGAACACCACTGCACTGCCCTAAACCCTGAAACATCAACTCCAGCAAAACCCCCTACACTGCCTGAACACCACTGCCCTAAACCCTGAAACACCACCCCCTACACTGCACGAACACCACTGCACTGCCCTAAACCCTGAAACACCACCTCCAGCAAAACCCCCTACACTGCCTGAACACCATTGCTCTGCCCTAAATCCTGAAACACCAGCCCCAGCATGACCCCCTACACTGCCCGAGCACCACTGCACTGCCCTAAACCCTGAAACACCCCCCCCAGCACAACCCCCTACACTGCCCGAACACCACTGCACTGCCCTAAACCCTGAAACACCAGCCCCAGCAAGACCCCCTACACTGCCCGAACACCACTGCACTGCCCTAAACCCTGAAACACCAGCCCCAGCACGACCCCCTACACTGCCCGAACACCACTGCACTGCCCTAAACCCTGAAACACCAGCCCCAGCACGACCACCTACACTGCCCGAACACCACTGCACTGCCCTAAACCCTGAAACACCAGCCCCAGCACAACCCCCTACACTGCCCGAACACCACTGCACTGCCCTAAACCCTGAAACACCAGCCCCAGCACGACCCCCTACACTGCCCGAACACCACTGTACTGCCCTAAACCCTGAAACATCAGCCCCAGCACGACCCCCTACATTGCCCGAACACCACTGCACTGCCCTAAACCCTGAAACACCACCCCCTGCATGACCCCCTACACTGCCCGAACACCACTGCACTGCCCTAAACCCTGAAACACCACCCCCTGCACCGCCCCCTACACTGCCCGAACACCACTGCACTGCCCTAAACCCTGAAACACCTCCCCCTGCACCGCCCCCTACACTGCCCAAACACCACTGCACTGCCCTAAACCCTGAAACACCACCCCAGCACGACCCCCTACACTGCCCGAACACCACTGCCCTAAACCCTGAAACACCACCCCCTGCACGACCCCCTACACTGCCCGAACACCACTGCACTGCCCTAAACCCTGAAACACCACCCCTACACTGCCCGAACACCACTGCACTGCCCTAAACCCTGAAACACCACCCCCAGCACGACCCCCTACACTGCCCGAACACCACTGCACTGCCCTAAACCCTAAAACACCACCCCCAGCATTACCCCCTACACTGCCCAAACACCACTGCACTGCCCTAAACCCTAGAACACTACCCCCTGTGTAGGAGAGTAGGATCTGCTTCACATGGGTACCCCCACTTTTTGCTGATGCTTCACTGTTTTTCGACATTAGTCTGGCTGGGGCCCTGCTAATCAGAACCCCAGCCTAGCTGCTTCCTCTCTAAAATGGTTTCCATGTGCCTTAGGCACATCACTGATTGGAATCTGGAGTGCCCTTATAAGTCCCTAGTATATGGTATACTATGTACCAAGGGCATAGGTACCTCAGAGGCCTGCCAGGGGCTGCAGCATGTATTATGCCACCCCTGGAAGGCCATCCAAACTGACACCACAGGTCTGCTACTGCAACCTGGGTAAGGTGGTGCATGCACCCCTTACTGTGATATAGGTTACCTATATCACTAAATACATACACACATATAAACCTATAAGTCACTCCTAAGGCAGGCCTTATCAATCCTAAAGGCAGAGTGCATGGTTCCTATGTGAGAGGGTGCCCCTGCATGGGCAGGGCCCCTCTGCAGCGTTCGGAGACCATCTCTGATGCTGTTTGTAGTGCAGCCTGACCATATACTCTTAAGCGCATTATAACCTCGCGGTAAAATGCTAACTTTGGAATGGCTGCACCTAAACATGTCGTGTTTGGTGTCAAACATCTTGGAATACTACCCCCCCCCCCCCGCCAATTCTGGCGGCGGGGGTAGCATTCCACCCTTCTAGAGGGAAAGACATGTTAACTCTGACTAACCCGGTAACTTCTTTCCAAAGCCCTGGCATCACAAAATGGATGCTGCTGCCACAGACACGAGTCTGGCCTCCTGCTGCTGGACGAAACTCCGGCAGGGAGGCCTGGACAATAGGTTTCCTGTCCCAGGGAGGTGTGACCACCTCCCCAGACAGGATAATGTGTATTGGGGCTGGGCGGGAGCACCATCTGTGTGCTTTGAAGTCCTGCACTGGGGGCACATTTGGTGTCCCTGTGCATACCCCAGTTCAAACCGGATCAGGGGCTGGCAGCCCCTGCTTTGGCGCGAACTGGACAAAGGGAAAGGGGTGTAGCCACCCCTCTGCCCTGACCCACCCATAGGTGGGGCCACAGAGTAGTCCAACCCCTATCTTTAGTATAAAGATAGGAACCCAGTCCTTAGGACTTTAGATTATCCCTGGACGAAACTCTGAAACTGAATCATGGACCTTCGACGCTCTACTCACGATTAGAGGACAGAAGAATCTCCCTTGGGGTCAAGGAGTGACTCCCCTGCTTGGCAGGCACCAAAGAAGCATCTGTCCGGTTCGCATTTCTGAAGCTCCCGTCGGACGCCGAAGTCATCGCATCACCAGAGGTAGATTCTCAGACTTCTCCGAGGCTACCCTGAGTCCCCAGCAAAGCTGAGGCCCGTGGCTATCGTGGGTGACTTGAGACCATGACCCCTGGACACCAAGCACTTTGCAAGTGCATCCTCTTCTAGG
Source organism: Calotriton arnoldi (assembly GCA_963921515.1). Taxonomy (NCBI): domain Eukaryota; kingdom Metazoa; phylum Chordata; class Amphibia; order Caudata; family Salamandridae; genus Calotriton; species Calotriton arnoldi. The sequence goes on along the minus strand of CAWUFW010004032.1, from coordinate 1,638,405 downwards.
TCTCCCAAGAAGTCGTGCTTTGGGCTCCGAGTAGCCCTAGCCTCCAGCACCACCTGCACCGAAGATCACTGGCCCCCACTCCACGAGTGTCCTGTAAGCCAGATCCACGTGCGGCGTCACGAGGCTCCTTCGCGGTCGCTAGCCCGTTGGCTAGTAGCCCTTAACGAAGGCCAATCTTTTTCTAACTTGGCATCCTGGTTGCTCCAGGCCTGCCCTCACTTACCTTTGCTGGGTGAGTTCCCCAGACCTTGCTGGTCTGCATCATCGACGATCTTCCTCTGTATCGAGACTTGCCGTTGCCAAGGCTTGTTGGGTCCAATCCGATCGCCGACACCTCAGCACTCGACAGACATCGTGTACCAGCCCGAATCCTGCTCCTGGTCGCCGACAACGCCTCCTGGACCTCGTGGCTGAAGAGTCAAGACAACCGTCAACGCACCTGAAGCACTCGACATCGGTGGGCATCTGTCCATCGCCTTACTGGTCACTGACTAGTGACCCAGACTCTGTCCCCTCTGCTTTCAGGTTCTTCAGAACTCCGATCCACTCTTGGATCCACCCGGACACTTTTCACTTGGTCGCCAGCAGCACTTTGCAGCAGATCGCCATTCAAATCGACGACGAAACCCGACCCCGAAAGGCACCTATGCACCCGGCTTCCCTGGGTGAGGTAACACGAGTACTCCGGTGCTCCCGTGGGTAGAGACTCTTCAAAGTCCTAGATCTCAAAGGGTTTGGTCCAAGTCCTCTTTTAAGTGTACCTTTTCTCTAATTTCCCGATCACGACTTTCTCCATAGAAGTCAACGGCGTATCACGGTTGTGTATTTACACTGCACGCGTCTCCCGTGGGTCCCCTGTGTCACTACCTTGGGTGGTTCCTTGTGGTCCAAGCACTTCTAGAGGCTCTAGGCCTAGTGTCTAGTTCAGTCGTGGTTCTTATACCACTTTATTGGTATATGGTTTGGTACGCCCCTAGGGCCCAAACGTGTATTTGTGCTATTACTGTGTTTAAATAACTTCTAACTTATGTACTATGAACTCTAGCCTCATAAAGAGACTAGAGGGGTGTGTTTAGCAATAAATACATATATTTTGAATATATACCTGGTGTGGTGCTCTTTCATTTGATCACTCAAGAGATTATAGACTGGTAATACAAGCTGCTTTACATTCCTTCAAGACTTAGCCTGAAGGCTGCTCTCCATAGCTACCACTCGGATAGCTTTCAATAAGGTTGTCTTTAACCTATCTCCAATAAGGGGTTGTTTGGACTGGTGCAAGGTGCCCACTATAAATAGTGGACAGCATATGCCAGGCCAACTTCTCACACCCAGCACGACCCCCTTTACTGCTCGAACACCACTGCACTGCCCCAAACCCTGAAACACCACCCCCAGCACGACCCCCTACACTGCCCGAACACCACTGCCCTAAACCCTGAAACACCACCCCCAGCACGACCCCCTACACTGCCCGAACACCACTGCACTGCCCTAAACCCTGAAACACCAGCCCCAGCACGACCCCTACACTGCCCGAACACCACTGCACTGCCCTAAACCCTGAAACACCAGCCCCAGCACGACCCCCTACACTGCCCGAACACCACTGCACTGCCCTAAACCCTGAAACACCACCCCTTCACGACCCCCTACACTGCCCGAACACCACTGCACTGCCCTAAACCCTGAAACACCACCCCCAGCACACCCCCTACACTGCCCGAACACCACTGCACTGCCCTAAACCCTGAAACTCTACCCCGGCAAGACCTCCTACACTGCCCGAACACCACTGCACTGCCCTAAACCCTGAAACATCACCCCCAGCAAGACCCCTACACTGCCCGAACACCACTGCCCTAAACCCTGAAACACCACCCCCAGCAAGACCCCCTACACTGCCCGAACACCACTGCACTGCCCTAAACCCTGAAACACCAGCCCCAGCACGACCCCTACACTGCCCGAACACCACTGCACTGCCCTAAACCCTGAAACACCATCCCCTGCACGACCCCCTAAACTGCCCGAACACCACTGCACTGCCCTAAACCCTGAAACACCACCCCCAGCACGACCCCCTACACTGCCCGAACACCACTGCACTGCCCTAAACCCTGAAACATCAACCCCAGCAAGACCCCCTACACTGCCTGAACACCACTGCCCTAAACCCTGAAACACCACCCCCTACACTGCACGAACACCACTGCACTGCCCTAAACCCTGAAACACCACCTCCAGCAAAACCCCCTACACTGCCTGAACACCATTGCACTGCCCTAAACTCTGGAACACCACCCCCAGCACGACCCCCTACACTGCCCGAACACCACTGCACTGCCCTAAACCCTGAAACACTACCCCCAGCACAACCCCCTACACTGCCCGAACACGACTGCACTGCCCTAAACCCTCAAACACTCACCCCAGCACGACCCCTACACTACACAAACACCAGTGCACTACCCTAAACCCTGAAACACTACCTCCAGCACGACCCCCTAAACTACGCAAGCACCACTGCACTACCCTAAATCCTAAAACACTACCCCTAGAACGACCCCCTACACTACACAAACACCACTGCACTACCTTAAACCCTGAAACACTACCCCAGCACGACCCCCTACACTACCCAAACACCACTGCACTAACCTACATCCTAAAACACTACCCCCAGCACGACCCCCTACACTACCCAAACACCACTGCACTAACCTAAACCCTGAAACACTACCCCCAGCATGACCCCTACACTGCCCAAACACCACTGCACTGCCCTAAACCCTGAAACACCAGCCCCAGCACGACCCCCTACACTGCCCGAACACCACTGCACTGCCCTAAACCCTGAAACACCAGCCCCAGCACGACCCCCTACACTGCCCGAACACCACTGCACTGCCCTAAACCCTGAAACACCACCCCCTGCACGACCCCTACACTGCCCGAACACCACTGCACTGCCCTAAACCCTGAAACACCACCCCTGCACCGCCCCTACACTGCCCGAACACCACTGCACTGCCCTAAACCCTGAAACACCACCCCTGCACCGCCCCCTACACTGCCCAAACACCACTGCACTGCCCTAAACCCTGAAACACCACCCCCAGCACGACCCCCTACACTGCCCGAACACCACTGCCCTAAACCCTGAAACACCACCCCCTGCACGACCCCCTACACTGCCCGAACACCACTGCACTGCCCTAAACCCTGAAACACCACCCCCTACACTGCCCGAACACCACTGCACTGCCCTAAACCCTGAAACACCACCCCCAGCACGACCCCCTACACTGCCCGAACACCACTGCACTGCCCTAAACCCTAAAACACCACCCCCAGCATTACCCCCTACACTGCCCAAACACCACTGCACTGCCCTAAACCCTAGAACACTACCCCCTGTGTAGGAGAGTAGGATCTGCTTCACATGGGTACCCCCACTTTTTGCTGATGCTTCACTGTTTTTCGACATTAGTCTGGCTGGGGCCCTGCTAATCAGAACCCCAGCCTAGCTGCTTCCTCTCTAAAATGGTTTCCATGTGCCTTAGGCACATCACTGATTGGAATCTGGAGTGCCCTTATAAGTCCCTAGTATATGGTATACTATGTACCAAGGGCATAGGTACCTCAGAGGCCTGCCAGGGGCTGCAGCATGTATTATGCCACCCCTGGAAGGCCATCCAAACTGACACCACAGGTCTGCTACTGCAGCCTGGGTAAGGTGGTGCATGCACTCCTTACTGTGATATAGGTTACCTATATCACTAAATACATACACACATATAAACCTATAAGTCACTCCTAAGGCAGGCCTTATCAATCCTAAAGGCAGAGTGCATGGTTCCTATGTGAGAGGGTGCCCCTGCATGAGCAGGGCCCCTCTGCAGCGTTCGGAGACCATCTCTGATGCTGTTTGTAGTGCAGCCTGACCATATACTCTTAAGCGCATTATAACCTCGCGGTAAAATGCTAACTTTGGAATGGCTGCACCTAAACATGTCGTGTTTGGTGTCAAACATCTTGGAATACTACCCCCCGCCAATTCTGGCGGCGGGGGTAGCATTCCACCCTTCTAGAGGGAAAGACATGTTAACTCTGACTAACCCGGTAACTTCTTTCCAAAGCCCTGGCATCACAAAATGGATGCTGCTGCCACAGACACGAGTCTGGCCTCCTGCTGCTGGACGAAACTCCGGCAGGGGAGGCCTGGACAATAGGTTTCCTGTCCCAGGGAGGTGTGACCACCTCCCCAGACAGGATAATGTGTATTGGGGCTGGGCGGGAGCACCATCTGTGTGCTTTGAAGTCCTGCACTGGGGGCACATTTGGTGTCCCTAGTGCATACCCCAGTTCAAACCGGATCAGGGGCTGGCAGCCCCTGCTTTGGCGCGAACTGGACAAAGGGAAAGGGGTGTAGCCACCCCTCTGCCCTGACCCACCCATAGGTGGGGCCACAGAGTAGTCCAACCCCTATCTTTAGTATAAAGATAGGAACCCAGTCCTTAGGACTTTAGATTATCCCTGGACGAAACTCTGAAACTGAATCCTGGACCTTCGACGCTCTACTCACGATTAGAGGACAGAAGAATCTCCCTTGGGGTCAAGGAGTGACTCCCCTGCTTGGCAGGTACCAAAGAAGCATCTGTCCGGTTCGCATTTCTGAAGCTCCCGTCGGACGCCGAAGTCATCGCATCACCAGAGGTAGATTCTCAGACTTCTCCGAGGCTACCCTGAGTCCCCAGCAAAGCTGAGGCCCGTGGCTATCGTGGGTGACTTGAGACCATGACCCCTGGACACCAAGCACATTTGCAAGTGCATCCTCTTCTAGGTCTCCCAAGAAGTCGTGCTTTGGGCTCCGAGTAGCCCTAGCCTCCAGCACCACCTGCACCGAAGATCACTGGCCCCCACTCCACGAGTGTCCTGTAAGCCAGATCCACGTGCGGCGTCACGAGGCTCCTTCGCGGTCGCTAGCCCGTTGGCTAGTAGCCCTTAACGAAGGCCAATCTTTTCTAACTTGGCATCCTGGTTGCTCCAGGCCTGCCCTCACTTACCCTTGCTGGGTGAGTTCCCCAGACCTTGCTGGTCTGCACCATCGACGATCTTCCTCTGCATCAAGACTTGCCGTTGCCAAGGCTTGTTGGGTCCAATCCGGTCGCCGACACCTCAGCACTCGACAGACATCGTGTACCAGCCCGAATCCTGCTCCTGGTTGCCGACAACGCCTCCTGGACCTCGTGGCTGAAGAGTCAAGACAACCGTCAACGCACCTGAAGCACTCGACATCGGTGGGCATCTGTCCATCGCCTTCCTGGTCACTGGCTAGTGACCCAGACTCTGTCCCCTCTGCTTTCAGGTTCTTCAGAACTCCGATCCACTCTTGGATCCACCCGGACACTTTTCACTTGGTCGCCAGCAGCACTTTGCAGCAGATCGCCATTCAAATCGACGACGAAACCCGACCCCGAAAGGCACCTATGCACCCGGCTTCCCTGGGTGAGATAACACGAGTACTCCGGTGCTCCCGTGGGTAGAGACTCTTCAAAGTCCTAGATCTCAAAGGGTTTGGTCCAAGTCCTCTTTTAAGTGTCCCTTTCTCTAATTTCCCGATCACGACTTTCTCCATAGAAGTCAACGGCGTATCGCGGTTGTGTATTTACACTGCACGCGTCTCCCGTGGGTCCCCTGTGTCACTACCTTGGGTGGTTCCTTGTGGTCCAAGCACTTCTAGAGGCTCTAGGCCTAGTGTCTAGTTCAGTCGTGGTTCGCATACCACTTTATTGGTATATGGTTTGGTACGCCCCTAGGGCCCAAACGTGTATTTGTGCTATTACTGTGTTTAAATAACTTCTAACTTATGTACTTCGAACTCTAGCCTCATAAAGAGACTAGAGGGTGTGTTTAGCAATAAATACATATATTTTGAATATATACCTGGTGTGGTGCTCTTTCATTTGATCACTCAAGAGATTATAGACTGGTAATACAAGCTGCTTTACATTCCTTCAAGACTTAGCCTGAAGGCTGCTCTCCATAGCTACCACTAGGATAGCTTTCAATAAGGTTGTCTTTAACCTATCTCCAATAAGGGGTTGTTTGGACTGGTGCAAGGTGCCCACTATAATTAGTGGACAGCATATGCCAGGCCAACTTCTCACACCCAGCACGACCCCTTTACTGCTCGAACACCACTGCACTGCCCCAAACCCTGAAACACCACCCCCAGCACGACCCCCTACACTGCCCGAACACCACTGCCTCCTAAACCCTGAAACACCACCCCCAGCACGACCCCCTACACAGCCCGAACACCACTGCACTGCCCTAAACCCTGAAACACCAGCCCCAGCACGACCTCCTACACTGCCCGAACACCACTGCACTGCCCTAAACCCTGAAACACCAGCCCCAGCACGACCCCCTACACTGCCCGAACACCACTGCACTGCCCTAAACCCTGAAACACCACCCCCAGCACAACCCCCTACACTGCCTGAACACCACTGCACTGCCCTAAACCCTGAAACACCAGCCCCAGCAAGACCCCCTACACTGCCCGAACACCACTGCACTGCCCTAGACTCTGAAACACCAGCCCCAGCAAGACCCCCTACACTGCCCGAACACCACTGCACTGCCCTAAACCCTGAAACACCAGCCCCAGCATGACCCCCTACACTGCCCGAACACCACTGCACTGCCCTAAACCCTGAAGCACCAGCCCCAGCACGACCACCTACACTGCCCGAACACCACTGCACTGCCCTAAACCCTGAAACACCAGCCCCAGCACAACCCCCTACACTGCCCGAACACCACTGCACTGCCCTAAACCCTGAAACACCAGCCCCAGCACGACCCCCTACACTGCCCGAACACCACTGTACTGCCCTAAACCCTGAAACATCAGCCCCAGCACGACCCCTACACTGCCCGAACACCACTGCACTGCCCTAAACACTGAAACACCACCCCCTGCATGACCCCCTACACTGCCCGAACACCACTGCACTGCCCTAAACCCTGAAACACCACCCCTGCACCACCCCCTACACTGCCCGAACACCACTGCACTGCCCTAAACCCTGAAACACCACCCCCTGCACCGCCCCCTACACTGCCCGAACACCACTGCACTGCCCTAAACCCTGAAACACCACCCCCAGCACGACCCCCTTTACTGCTCAAACACCACTGCACTGCCCCAAACCCTGAAACACCACCCCCAGCACGACCCCCTACACTGCCCGAACACCACTGCCCTAATCCCTGAAACACCACCCCCTGCACGACCCCTACACTGCCCAAACACCACTGCACTGCCCTAAACCCTGAAACACCACCCCCTACACTGCCCGAACACCACTGCACTGCCCTAAACCCTGTAACACCACCCCCAGCACGACCCCCTACACTGCCCGAACACCACTGCACTGCCCTAAACCCTAAAACACCACCCCCAGCATTACCCCCTACACTGCCCAAACACCACTGCACTGCCCTAAACCCTAGAAACACTACCCCCAGCACGACCCCCTACACTGCCCGAACACCACTGCACTGCCCCAAACCCTGAAACACCACCCCAGCATGACCCCCTACACTGCCCGAACACCACTGCACTGCCCTAAACCCTGAAACACCACCCCAGCACGACCCCCTACACTGCCCGAACACCACTGCACTGCCCTAAACGCTGAAACACCAGCCCCAGCAAGACCCCCTACACTGCCCGAACACCACTGCACTGCCCTAGACTCTGAAACACCAGCCCCAGCAAGACCCCTACACTGCCCGAACACCACTGCACTGCCCTAAACCCTGAAACACCAGCCCCAGCATGACCCCTACACTGCCCGAACACCACTGCACTGCCCTAAACCCTGAAACACCAGCCCCAGCACAACCCCCTACACTGCCCGAACACCACTGCACTGCCCTAAACCCTGAAACACCAGCCCCAGCACGACCCCCTACACTGCCCGAACACCACTGTACTGCCCTAAACCCTGAAACATCAGCCCCAGCACGACCCCCTACATTGCCCGAACACCACTGCACTGCCCTAAACCCTGAAACACCACCCCCTGCATGACCCCTACACTGCCCGAACACCACTGCACTGCCCTAAACCCTGAAACACCACCCCCTGCACCGCCCCCTACACTGCCCGAACACCACTGCACTGCCCTAAACCCTGAAACACCACCCCTGCACCGCCCCCTACACTGCCCGAACACCACTGCACTGCCCTAAACCCTGAAACACCACCCCCAGCACGACCCCCTTTCACTGCCCGAACACCACTGCACTGCCCCAAACCCTGAAACACCACCCCAGCACGACCCCTACACTGCCCGAACACCACTGCCCTAAACCCTGAAACACCACCCCCTGCACGACCCCTACACTGCCCAAACACCACTGCACTGCCCTAAACCCTGAAACACCACACACCCTACACTGCCCGAACACCACTGCACTGCCCTAAACCCTGAAACACCACCCCCAGCACGACCCCCTACACTGCCCGAACACCACTGCACTGCCCTAAACCCTAGAACACTACCCCCAGCACGACCCCCTACACTGCCCGAACACCACTGCACTGCCCTAAACCCTAAAACACTACCCCCAGCACAACCCCCTACACTACCCGAACACCACTGCACTGCCCTAAACCCTCAAACACTCCCCCAGCACGACCCCCTACACTACCCGAACACCACTGCACTGCCCTAAACCCTAAAACACTCCCCCAGCACGACCCCTACACTACCCGAACACCACTGCACTGCCCTAAACCCTAAAACACTCCCCCAGCACGACCCCCTACACTACCCAAACACCACTGCACTGCTCCTAAACCCTAAAACACTACCCCCGCATGACCCCCTACACTACCCAAACACCAATGCACTACCCTAATCCCTAAAACACTACCCCCCGCATGACCCCTACACTACCCTAAACCCTAAAACACTACCCCCGCACGACTCCCTACACTACCCAAAGACCACTGCACTACCCTAAACCACGACCTCCTACACTACACAAACACCACTGCACTACCCTAAACCCTAAAACACTACCCCCAACACTACACAAACACCACTGCACTACCCTAAACCCTAAAAACTACCCCCAGCACGAACCACTACACTACCCAAACACCACTGCACTACCCTAAACCCTAAAACACTACCCCCAGCAGTACCCCTACACTACCCAAACACCACTGCACTACCCTAAACCCTAAAACACTACCCCCAGCAGTACCCCTACACTACCCAAACACCACTGCACTACTCCTAAACACTACCCCGCACGACCCCCTACACTACCCAAACACCACTGCACTACCCTAAACCCTAAAACACTACCCCCAGCACGACTCCCTACACTACCCAAACATCACTGCACTAACCTAAACCCTAAAACACTACCCCCAGCACGACTCCCTACACTACACAAACACCACTGCACTACCCTAAACCCTAAAACACTACCCCCAGCACGACCCTCTTCACTACCTAAACACAACTGCACAATTTGTTACAGGCGTTGCAACGCAGGCCTGTGGTGCTTACTGGAAGTACCTAGTGGGCTAGTTGAGCCCCAGGGACCCTCAGGATTCAAGGTGACCTAATCTCCCAACTTAAAACGCACCACGGGGCGCGTTTGCACAGTGGTGAAGGGAGGGGCGGGGCCTCAGGTGACATGTGCGCAAACACACCCTGTGGTGCGTTTAGGTTGGGGAATTAATTCCTTTGAATCCTGAGGGACCCTGGGGGCCAACTAGCCCACCAGGTACCTTCAGTAAGCACAACAGAGTTGCGTTGCAGAGAGGTGAAAAAGGTGCGTGGCCTCGGAACGCCTCTCTGCAACTCAGCTCTGTGGTCCTAACTGTAGGTACCTGGGGGGCTAGTTGGGCCCCAGGGACCCTCAGAATTCAAGGGGACTTAATCCCGCAACTTAAAACGCGCCACGGGGTGCGTTTGCACACATGTCACCTCAGGCCCCCTCCCTTCACCACTGTGCAAACGCGCCCTGAAGCGCGTTTTAAGAGGTAGTTTTAATCCCCTGCCCTATTATGTACTAGGGACTTGCAGATGAGGTCATGCTAATCACAGGGGTACCCCCAACGCATAGTGTTCCCTAGTGTATGTAGGTGTTTTCACTGTATTCTAAGTGTCTTTTAGCATAGCACTGGCTCTGGTTAGTCAGAGTCAGTTACCACCAGTACCCGTCTGAAAAAGTTGTGGGCACAGGATGATTTTGCAACAAGGCCTCTTTCTGCTCCTCTGTTGGTTCTTTCTGCACATCTTTTGCTTCTTTCTGGGCGTTTTTTCTTCTTTCTTCACATGTCCTACCTCTGTAGGCATAGTTAGAAACTAGCATTTAAAAAACCTTTGAAATTCACTTAAAAATCATAGGTTTCAGGCACGTTATAGTTAGAAATTAGCATTTAAAAAACCTTTGAAATTCACTGAAAAAACCATAGGTTTCAGACACGTTATAGTTAGAAATTAGCATTTAAAAACCTTTGAAATTCACTGAAAAACCATAGGTTTTAGGGACAGTTATAGTTAGAGGGACATTTCACTCGTACAAAACCATAGAAATTCCCCCGTTATAGTTAGTTCAGCTAACTATAACTCGCGCCCGCAATGCACTGCTGATGACGTCACATATTACATCACTCATGACATGGTCAGTGACATCACTGATGACATCACTGATGACATCTCAAATGACATCACTGATGACATCATCCATGTGATAATTTCATGCATCTTCTCACACCCTAATATAACTTTTGATACACCCACTCTAAATTACAGACTGCCATTCTCAAAACCATAGACACTCCAACACCAAAAACTACATACCCACTCACTGATTCTTAGGTCTACACACACATCCACTCACTCACCCGTACAGTCACTCATACTTAGTCACTCAGTACAGGACTATCATATGCACTCATACACCTATATAAACACTCACACACCGCCACTCATCCATAGAGGTACTCACACACCTAGTCAGTCATGCAAAAACTTAATCACACACCCATTTACTCACCTATACAGTTATACACACACCAGCTCACTTACTCATACAAATACTAGCACATTCTTACGCTCTTATACAATCACTGATACAAGTACACACTCATCCATACAGCCACTCTCACAATCACACACTCTCACTTATAGCCATTTATATACTCCAACACACATATATACTGCCTTTCACATATGTAGTTACTCACACATGTACCACTGAGATATACATTCAATCACTAACACACCCATACACACACTCACCCACCCATACAGTCCATCACAGATGCACTCTTGAAACCATGCACCCAGTGAATCACCAACTCACACATCTATGCACAGAGTCACACACACCCCACCCACACAAACACTCAGGCACCCATACAGATACTCAGACAATCAATCAATAACCCATGTAGACACTCATGTAGCTATTCAGAAAGCCATGCAGCCGCTTACAAACCAACAGACAGACGGATACAGACATTCACACAGTTTAGTCACTAACCCATGCATTCAGTAAGATACATTTAATCACTCACTTGTAGAGTCAGTCACTCACGTACTAAATCATCCATTCAGACACTTATACACCCACTCATTCTTCAATACGCCTTTCCCTATATATATTAAACATATTTAAACTTTACAGAAACACACAGTCACTGGATGATGTCATCAGTGATGTCATTTGAGATGTCATCAGTGATGTCATCAGTGATGTCACTGACCATGTCATGAGTGATGTAATATGTGACGTCATCAGCAGTGCATTGCGGGGCGCGAGTTATAGTTAGCTGAACTAACTATAACGGGGAATTTCTATGGTTTTGTACGAGTGAAATGTCCAACTAACTATAACTGTCCCTAAAACCTATGGTTTTTTCAGTGAATATATATATATATATATATATATATATATTTATTCACTGAAAAAACCATAGGTTTCAGGCACGTTATAGTTAGAAATTAGCATTTAAAAACCTTAGAAATTCACTGAAAAAACAATAGGTTTCAGGGCGTTATAGTTAGTTGGACATTTCACTCGTACAAAACCATAGAAATTCCCCCGTTATAGTTAGTTCAGCTAACTATAACTCGCACGCCCGCAATGCACTGCTGATGACGTCACATATTACATCACTCATGACATGGTCAGTGACATCACTCATGACATCACTGATGACATCTCAAATGACATCACTGATGACATCACTGATGACATCATCCTTGTGATAGAGTGGCAGACCTCCTCTCACCCTAATATAACCTTTGATACACACACTCAAAAATACAAACTAACATTTTCAAAACAATGGACATACCAATACCAGTTACAACACACCTATTCAGTAATTCCAAGATCTACACACACATCCACTCATTCACCAACAGTCCCTATACAGTCACTCATACATGTACTCACTCATCATATGTACTCATACACCTATACATCCTGTTACACACCGCCACTCATCCATAGAGTTACTCACACACATAGTCACACATGCAAACAAAGTATCAAACATCCATTTACTTGCATATACAGTTATACACACACTACCACACTTACTTCTACAGAAACTTACACATACTTACTCTCTTAAACAATCACTTATAGAAACACCTACTTATTTGTACAGGAACTCTTCCAATCTCTCACTCTCACATATACTCACTTATATACACCAATACTCACATATACTAGTTTAAAACATATGTAGTTACTCATAAAGACACTATTGAGACAGTCGTTCACTCACTAACACACCCATACACATACTCATCCACCTATACAGTCCTGCACACATGCTGTCTTCAACACATACAAACAGTGAGTCACTCATTCATGCATCTATGCACTAAGTAATACCCCCACCGAACCATACAGACACTCAGACACTCATACTGATACTCAAAAAACCAACTAATAACCCATATAGACACTCATGTAGCTACTCACCAACCCATGCAGCCACTTATACACAAAGTGAGAGACTGATACAGATATTTTCATATTTAAACATTACTCACTAACCCATGTATTCACTAAGATACACTTAGTCAGTTATACAATCAATTTTACAAAACAAAATCATCCATTTAGACACTTATATACCCATTTATTCTTCCATCGACCTTGAGATATACATATATAAAACATATTTAATTTTCAGAAAACACACATTCACTGGATGATGTCATCAGTGATGTCATCAGTGATGTCACTGACTATGTCATGAGTGATGTAATATGTGACGTCATCAGCAGTGCATTGCGGGCGCGCGAGTTATAGTTAGCTGAACTAACTATAACGGGGAATTTCTATGGTTTTGTACGAGTGAAATGTCCAACTAACTATTACGCCCCTGAAACCTATGGTTTTTTCAGTGAATTTCTAAGGTTTTTTAAATGCTAATTTCTAACTATAACGTGCCTGAAACCTATGGTTTTTTCAGTGAATTTCTAAGGTTTTTTAAATGCTAATTTCTAACTATAATGTGCCTGAAACCTATGGTTTTTTCAGTGAATATATATATATTTATTATACTATGTATACATGTGAAAATGTCTCGGTCCCCTGTTTGCCTCGGTGGCACGGAAAAATGGGTGGAACTGACGTCAGCACGCCGACGAGGTTCTCTTATGGCTCCGATGACGTCATACGGTGTCGCGAGCGGAGCCGTGCTATTATGACGTCCTCGTTGACGTGGGAGAGCTAGGAAAGAATTTCCGTGGAATGCTGGTGCAGGGGATATTCACCTAAGTGTTCAGGCTAGTCCTTTGGGAGCAACTGTTTATGTTGCCACTCCAGAAACCGAAACCAGTGATCCGAGGGCAGAGGCCCTGCAGATGGCACACGAGGTGGGGTGCCCAGTCGTGTGCACCGGCGGGGCAGCGAAGTGACAAGCACCACGACCCACAAAAAAGGTAACGAGGGCACTGAATAACACAGGATCTTCTCTTTGTATCTGGCAGGAACAACGAAGTTAAAATGCCCTAGTACCAAAATGTAGAATTAGTGCTACAACGGTCTTCAAGAGGACCTGCGATGCCGCTTCTGCCTCCCGTACCCTGGAGGTGGCACATGGGTCACGCGGTACGGTCATACTGCGGTGGGACGCACACTCGTTGACCTCTCATGGCACTGCTCCACACTTCAGGGAGGACGCTTTCCATTAGCTATGTTTTCTGATGACATGTCGCGCTGGCCCCGTCCAACAACAGAACTCCTTTAGATCCAAACAGACTCTTCCACTCTCTCACCGGAAGTGAAACCAGGCCACGGGGACACTATCACAATACAACAGCCGGGAATGCACTTTTCGGTAAAAAAACACATTCCTTCCTCCTAATTAATCAAATAAACGTCTCACTGAAGAACAGGGGCCAGCTTCGATCGGTAAACAGCCGTTACAACGACTTTTTTACTTTGCGATACCATTACAACGCATGCATTACCACGCATGTGTTGTACATCACGAAGTCATTACTACGCATTTTTTAGAACGCATGGTCATTTACCACGCATGCCTTTACAACGAATTTTGTTGTAAAGGTATGTATGGTAAATGACCATGCGTTCTAAAAACATGTAGACGATCCATGTCGTTGTAAGGAAACAGAGGCTGTTCCGTTTCCTCACAACGACGTGCACCGCCCCTCAGAGACGACGTGAAGCAGGAACCACGAGGAGAGAGGAACCACGAGGAGTGAGAGGTAAGGGGGATTGGGCATGGGGTGGGGGTTTCTTTTCTAGGGTTTAGGGTAGTGCAGTGGTGTTTGGGTGGTGTAGGGGGTCGTGCTGGGGGTAGTGTTTTAGGGTTTAGGGTAGTGCAGTGGTGTTTGGGTAGTGTAGGGGGTCGTGCTGGGGGTAGTGTTTTAGGGTTTAGGGTAGTGCAGTAGTGTAGGGGGTCGTGCTGGGGGTAGTGTTTTAGGCTTTAGGGTAGTGCAGTGGTGTATGGGTAGTGTAGGGGGTCGTGCTGGGTTAGTGTTTAGGGTTTAGGGTAGTGCAGTGGTGTTTGAGTAGTGTAGGGGTCATGCTGGTGGTAGTGTTTTAGGGTTTAGGGTGCAGTGGTGTTTGTGTAGTGTAGGGGGTCATGCTGGGGGTAGTGTTTTATGGTTTAGGGTAGTGCAGTGGTGTTTGGGTAGTGTAGGGGGTCGTGCTGGGGGTAGATTTAGGGTTTCGGGTAGTGCAGTGGTGTTTGGGTAGTGTAGGGAGTCGTGCTGGGGGTAGTGTTTTAGGGTTTAAGGTAGTGCAGTGGTGTTTGTGTAGTGTAGGGGTTGTGCTGGGGGTAGTGTTTTAGGGTTTATGTTAGTGCAGTGGTGTTTGGGTAGTGTAGGGGGTAGTGCTGGGGTAGTGTTTTAGGGTTTAGGGTAGTGCAGTGGTGTTTGTGTAGTATAGGCGGTAGTGCTGGGGATAGTGTTTTAAGGTTTAGGGTAGTGCAGTGGTGTTTGGGTAGTGTAGGGGTTCATGCTGGGGGTAGTGTTTTAGGGTTTAGGGTATGGCAGTGGTGTTTGGGTAGTGTAGGGGTCGTGCTGGGGGTCGATTTAGGGTTTAGGGTAGTGCAGTGGTGTTTGTGTAGTGTAGGGGGTAGTGTTTTAGGGTTTAGAGTAATGCAGTGGTGTTTGTATAGTGTAGGGGGGTTTAGGGTAGTGCAGTGGTGTTTGTGTAGTGTAGGGGGTCATGCTGGGGTTGTGTTTTAGGGTTTAGGGTAGGGCAGTGGTGTTTGTGTAGTGTAGGGGTAGTGTTTTAGGGTTTAGGGTAGTGCAGTGGTGTTTGTGTAGTGTAGGGGGTCATGCTGTGGGTAGTGTTTTAGGGTTTAGGGTAGTGCAGTTGTGTTTGTGTAGTGTACGGGGTCGTGTTTTAGGGTATAGGGTAGTGCAGTGGTGTTTGGGTAGTGTAGGGGTCATGCTGGGGTTAGTGTTTTAGGGTTTAGGGTAGTGCAGTGGTGTTTGGGTAGTATAGGGGGTCGTGCTGGGGGTAGTGTTTTAGGGTTTAGGGTAGTGCAGTGGTGTTTGTGTAGTGTGGGAGGTCATGCTGGGGGTAGATTTAGGGTTTAGTGTAGTGGGTGTTTAGGTAGTGTAGGGAGTCGTGCTGGGGGTAGTGTTTTAGGGTTTAGGGTAGTCCAGTGGTGTTTGTGTAGTGTAGGGAGTCGTGCTGGGGTAGTCTTTTAGGGTTTAGGGTAGTGCAGTGGTGTTTGGGTAGTGTAGGGGTCGTGCTGGGGTAGTGTTTTAGGGTTTAGGGTAGTGCAGTGGTGTATGGGTAGTGTAGGGGTCGTGCTGGGTTAGTGTTTTAGGGTTTAGGGTAGTGCAGTGGTGTTTGAGTAGTGTAGGGGGTCATGCTGGTGGTAGTGTTTTAGGGTAGTGCAGTGGTGTTTGAGTAGTGTAGTGGGTCATGCTGGGGGTAGTGTTTTAGGGTTTAGGGTAGTGCAATGGTGTTTGTGTAGTGTAGGGGGTAGTGTTTTAGGGTTTAGGGTAGTGCAGTGGTGTTTGTGTACTGTAGGGGGTCGTGCTGGGTTCTAGTGTTTTAGGGTTTAGGGTAGTGCAGTGGTATTTGTGTAGGGGGTAGATTTAGGGTTTAGGGTAGTACAGTGGTGTTTGGGTAGTGTAGGGGTCGTGCTGGGGTAGTGTTTTTGAGTTTAGGGTAGTGCAGTTGTGTTTGGGTAGTGAAGGGGGTCATGCTGGGGGTAGTGTTTTAGGGTTTAGGGTAGTGCAGTGGTGTTTGGGTAGTGTAGGGGTCAACCAACATGAATTTGTCCTTGTGTGATGTAACCAATGCTCATGTAAAGCACTCCAATACCTGACCAGTCTGCACTATATAAAACTGCAAAAAAACAAAAATAAAAAGTGTTTTGCACACTTCTGTCATTGGGCTATACGTGGGCTACCTCTGGGTGATATTTGTGCTACATTTGGGCTCTTTTTCTCTGGTGGCCATCTTGGGAGACTTATTTGTTATGAAGTTTCCTAATTTCCTCATTTACTACAGTCTCCTCAGTAGGAAATGCTTTCAGTTTTTACTTTGATTCCATCAAGAAGAAATTCAGATGTGTCACACATTTGCCATAAATTCAGAATGTTAGCACTCTAGTTGTTCATTAGATCACTGTAGTAAAGCTACTGCTCACCAAGGAGTTAACTGGAAGTCTACTGCTGGTATTGAAAGTGATTGTTTCAGTCTGCATGTCAGAATTTTCTAATGAAATAGAAGAGGATTTGGGATCTCACTTAAAACATGCCCTAAATTTTCTTTTTGCAGCACTAACCATAATTTCTATGGCAAAATGAACCCCCTCATGTTGTTCCTTTTTAAATTAAATGTTTTAAGTGTTACCAGTTTATTCCAATCAAGATGGCTTCAGGTGTGCCATACTTTTGTCATAAGTAAGGCTGTTAGCGCTCTAGTTGTTCTTTAGAACACTCTGGGAAGCTGCAGTAGAACACAAAGGCATCAACTGACAGGCTGCTCCTGTTGAAATATAACAGGAAGATATTTGAGATCACACTTGAAACATGTCCTAATTTTTCTTTCTACAGCACTAACCATAATTTCTATGACAAAATGAACCCCATCATTTTGTTCCTTTTTAAATTAAATGTTTTAAGTGTTACCAGTTTATTCCAATCAAGATGGCTTCAGGTGTGCCATACTTTTGTCATAAGTAAGACTGTTAGCGCTCTAGTTGTTCTTTAGAACACTCTGGGAAGCTGCAGTAGAACACAAAGGCATCAACTGACAGGCTGCTCCTGTTGAAATATAACAGGAAGATATTTGAGATCACACTTGAAACATGTCCTAATTTTTCTTTCTACAGCACTAACCATAATTTCTATGACAAAATGAACCCCATCATTTTGTTCCTTTTTAAATTAAATGTTTTAAGTGTTACCAGTTTATTCCAATCAAGATGGCTTCAGGTGTGCCATACTTTTGTCATAAGTAAGGCTGTTAGCACTCTAGCTGTTCTTTAGAACACTCTGGGAAGCTGCAGTAGAACACAAAGGAATCAACTGACAGTCTCTGCCATTGTTGGATGTACATGTTTTACTGAGAATGTCAGACTTCATTCTCACATGACTGAGAAAGATAATGTGAATTTACAGAAAATATGCTCTCATTTTAGCTTCTGGAGCACCTTCCAAAACTGTATGGGACAAGCATGTGAAAATAGTTTTCTCTCAAACATGATTCATGATATCCCAGCAGAAGGTTTTTCACAGGGTAAAATCACCTTAGAACACACCACAATTCCTGAAATTAGTATGGTACCATCAACAAATGAATTCTAATGTAACTAAAGTCTGTTATCACCCTTTATAGTTCTCCTTTTGGTAACCCTCAAAATCTTCGATTCACTGCAATGCATTTCAATGGGGTACTATCATTTATATTGGTCCCAAGATGGCTGCCAGCAATTCCAGGATGAAGTGCTGACAGCCAATCAGATCTCACGATGACATGTGTGGTTAGGCTCCGCCCAGATATATATGTGTTTTTACTTTTGATTTTCTCCGCAACTACTGAACGGATTTACACCATTTAACAAAAAGGGTTCTTTCTGAACCAAGAACTACCTCTTTGCCAAATTTTGTGTAATTCCGTTCAGCAGTTCGGGCTGTAGCCGTGGCTAAAGTTTCCTATGGGAAAATGAATGGGGAAAACACATTTTGGGACCCCCCTTTTTTCTCGGTCCCCGCTTGACGAATCACCCCGAACCTTTTAGGGTAGGAGCGGACCGGAGCGGGCCATAAAGTTTGAAAATTTCGCGAAGATTCGTCAACCGACGCAAGAGTTATTTCAAATAGAATGTTGCGGATTTCCTATGGAAAAAAGGTCCTAACTATAACTATCTACTGGCGACCGCCAGTAGATAATATATATATTCACTGAAAAAACCATAGGTTTCAGGCACTTATAGTTAGAAATTAGCATTTAAAAAACCTTAGAAATTCACTGAAAAAACCATAGGTTTCAGGGGCGTTATAGTTAGTTGGACATTTCACTCGTACAAAACCATAGAAATTCCCCCGTTATAGTTAGTTCAGCTAACTATAACTCGCGCGCCCGCAATGCACTGCTGATGACGTCACATATTACATCACTCATGACATGGTCAGTCCAACTTGGTGGCAACTTCAACCTACCTTATTTCATTGGTTACAGGAGATTTGGGGTCCTTGTCAAATAGACCTGTTTGCGTCCAGACTGAATCGACAGTTACCGATCTTTTTCAGCTGGAGACCGGACCCATTGGCCAGGGCGACGGACGCCTTCCTTCAGGATTGGTCAGGGGGGCTGAATTACACGTTTCCCCCCTTTCTCCTGATTCCCAGAGTGACGTCCCACATTTTCAAACAGCGAGCGGAAGTGATTCTGGTGACTCCCCTGTGGAGATCGCAACCCTGGTTTCCAGTCTTGTTGGAGATGAGCTGTGATCTCCCCAGGATGATTCCTTGGTCGCAGTCGCTGCTCCTGGGCCCTCACAAGGAGCAGCATCCGATGGTCATACCGGGGCGGTTGTCCCTGATAGCATGGAGGCTTTCCGGCAACAGTGGGAAATGCGGGGATTTTCGGATAGGGCTTCAGCTTTCATCAAACATGCCTGGGCTCCTTCAACTAGGAAACGATACTCTTCAGCCTGGAAAGGCTGGGTTGGTTGGTGCCTGGAACGGCACGTGGATCCCGTGGGGGCAGAATTATCCCACATTGTGAATTTTCTCTCGGACAAGGCCGCTGAGGGTTTAGCTTATCGTTCTGTGAATAACTTCAGATCAGCCATTTCAGCAGGGCATTCTCAGGTTGATGGTAAACCTGTTGGCATGCATCCAGTGGTTTGCAAACTACTTAAAGGCATACGAGTGGTGAACCCTCCCAAACCTAAGTATACCTGCTTATGGGACGTTTCTTTGGTTATATCCCTATTTGATAGTTGGCCAACGAATGATCTTCTGTCCAGAAAGCAATTATCTGCCAAATTGGCTATGCTTTTATGCCTGTCTGCTTGTAGGCGTTCATCGGACGTCAGGGCCTTGGATATTTCAGGTACAGTATTTACTCCAGAGGGAGTCTCCTTTAATATTACAGGGCGAACAAAGACTTTATCAAGATGTATTAAATATAATGCATTTCCAAAGAAAGGCAAATTATGTGTTGTACAATGCTTGAAAGCTTATGAAGAATGTACACGTTCACTGAGACCGGAAGGTTGTACACAATTATTAATTGCTTTGCAAAAACCTTTTAAGCCCGTGTCAGCTGCCACCATAGCCAGATGGTTACGATCTGTTATGCAGGAAGCTGGTATTGATATTCAAATGTTTGGAGCACATTCTGTACGTGGTGCCATGGCCTCAAAGACTTATATGTTGGGTTCTACTATCCAGGACATTATGCGATGTGCTGACTGGTCATCTGAATCAACTTTTAAACAATTTTATTATAAACCGGTGGGTGATATAACCTCAGTTGTGTTTGGTAAGCGTTAAACTAGCATAATCCGAATCCTCCGGTCCTGTAATAGAATAAAAAAATGTGCTAGCATTCGCGCCAAGAATTTTCAATTCTATTAAGGACACGGAGGCGAGGATTATCCCACCCGGTTGTATTTCAATGTCATTGTAATAATTACCCACCCGTATGTGATGTGATTTTCTGTTATACAGAAATTACGGGTTGTTCATTTCCTTTCTTTCAGGTTCAGATAAGAAATCTGAGTAAGAGATTCTTCGAGTTGAAGACTTTAGAGGACGTCATGGTTCCCTGTTAATCTTCCACGTTGGAGGACATTGTTTGATATTACGAGTCAATGGTTCACACTTGGACTTGCAGTTCGAGCAAAGAAAGAGGCTCATGGGATGGTGCTGATGGCTCTTATTGGGGCTGATGGGACGTGATTGGTGCAAGAGCATCATGGGAAATGTAGTTTATGTTATTGAATGAACGTTTTTCATTGGCTGCTGTGATGACAGTAAAAGAGAGAGAAAGCATAATCCTCGTCTCCGTGTCCTTAATAGAATTGAAAATTCTTGGCGCGAATGCTAGCAATTTTTTTATTCCTGTGTGTTCTACTGCAGCTTCTCAGAGTGTTCTAAAGAACTACTAGAGCGCTAACAGCCTTACTTATGACAAAGTATGGCACATCTGAAGCCATCTTGATTGGAATAAACTGGTAACACTTAAAACATTTAATTTAAAAAGGAACAAAATGAGGGGGTTCATTTTGTCATAGAAATTATGGTTAGTGCTGTAGAAAGAAAAATTAGGACATGTTTTAAGTGAGATCTCAAATATCTTCCTGTTATATTTCAACAGGAGCAGCCTGTCAGTTGATTCCTTTGTGTTCTACTGCAGCTTCCCAGAGTGTTCTAAAGAACAACTAGAGCGCTAACAGTCTTACGTATGACAAAATTATGGCACACCTGAAGCCATCTTGATTGGAATAAACTGGTAACACTTAAAACATTTAATTTAAAAAGGAACAAAATGAGGGGGTTCATTTTGCCATAGAAATTATGGTTAGTGCTGCAGAAAGAAAAATTAGGGCATGTTTTAAGTGAGATCTCAAATCCTCTCCTATTTCATTAGAAAATTCTGACATGCAGACTGAAACAAACACTTTCAATACCAGCAGTAGACTTCCAGTTAACTCCCTGGTGAGCAGTAGCTTTACTACAGTGATCTAATGAGCAACTAGAGTGATAACATTCTGAATTTATGGCAAATGTGTGACACATCTGAATGCCTTCTTGATGGAATCAAAGTAAACAACTGAAAGCATTTCCTACTGAGGAGACTGCAGTAAATGAGGAAATTAGGAAACTTGATAACAAATAAGTCTCCCAAGATGGCCACCAGAGAAAAAAAGAGCCCAAATGTAGCACAAATATCACCCAGATGTAGCCCACATATAGCCCAGTGACAGAAGTGTGTAAAACTCTTTATTTTTTGTTTTTTTGCTGTTTTATATAGTGCAGACTGGTCAGGTATTGGAGCGTTGCTCTTACTTGGACCCCTTATTGCGTATTTTGCACAAAGTACATGAGATTGATCTTGCGAAACATTGAACTTTACTATTCTGTTAAACTGAAGTTGCTCTGAACCGGGCTTTGTAACACCCGTTTTACCTACTGGTTTTAATTAATTCTCACTGCATTGTATTAAGAAAGAGGATTTACTGTTTTTATGTACACTTTTATGATCTATGTTTCTAAATCAGATCGAATAAAGTTTAATGAATTTAATTGAAGTCTCCCAAGATGGCCACCAGAGAAAAAGGAGCCCAAATGTAGCACAAATATCACCCATATGTAGCCCACGTACAGCCCAATGACAGAAGTGTGGAAAAGACTTTTTATCCTTTGTTTTTTTGCAGTTTTATATAGTGCAGGCTGGTCAGATATTGGAGTGCTTTACATGAGCATTAGTTACATCATACAAGGACAAACTCATTTTGGTTGTAGGCGTGGGGAGATTAAGGGATTTGACCAGAATCACAGAATGTTGAGCTGAAGCAGAAACTCCAACTTGGTTCCCCAGTTGCAAAGTCTGCAGCTCTGGAAGTAACACCACATTCTCTCCCCTAAGCGTAACATTTAATCAAGTGGTCAACTGGATAAAAAAACATAAAGATAACAAATAA
The DNA here is from genome assembly GCA_963921515.1 of Calotriton arnoldi. Taxonomy (NCBI): domain Eukaryota; kingdom Metazoa; phylum Chordata; class Amphibia; order Caudata; family Salamandridae; genus Calotriton; species Calotriton arnoldi. The sequence goes on along the minus strand of CAWUFW010004032.1, from coordinate 1,615,679 downwards.
TTTAAAAGTGCTTTGTCGCTATTTGAGAACTCAGAAAATATGTCCTCATTTTAGATTTTAGAGCACTAACCATAATTTCTATGCAAATAAGACCCTCTCATTTCTAAAGGAAATGCTTTAGGTTATTACAGTTTTGATTACATCAAGATGACGTCAGGCGTGCCACACTTTTGTAATAAATATAGAATGCTAGCAATCTAGTTGTCTCTTGTCTCTTTCTGCACGTCTCTTGCCTCTTTCTGCACCTCTCTTGCCTCTTTCTGCAGCTCACTCTTCTTTCTGCACCTCTCTTCCCTCATTCTGCAGCTCACTCTCTTCTATCTGTACCTCTCTTGCCTCTTTTGCATCTCTCTTGCCTCTTTCTGCATCTCTCTTGCCTCTTTCTGCACCTCTCTTGCCTCTTTCTGCACCTCTCTTGCCTTTCTACACCACCCTTGCCTCTTTCTGCACCACCCTTGCCTCTTTCTGCACCTCTCTTGCCTCTTTCTGCACCTCTCTTGCCTCTTTCTGCACCTCTCTTCTTTCTGCACCTCTGTTGCTGCTTTCTGCACCTGTTGCCTCTTTATGCACCTCTCTTGCCTCTTTCTGCACCTCTCTTGCCTCTTTCTGCGCCTTTCTGCAGCTCACTCTTCTTTCTGCACCCCTCTTGCCTCTTTATGCCTCTGTCTGCACCTCTCTTCCCTCTTTCTGCACTTCTCTTGCCTCTTTCTGCACCTCACTCTCTTCTTTCTGCACCTCTCTTGCTTCTTTCTGCACCTTTCTTCCTTTTTCTGCATTTTTCTTGCCTCTTTCGGCACCTTTCTTCCTCTTTCTGGACCTCTCTTGCCTCTTTCTGCACCTCTCTTGTCTCTTTCTGCACCTCTCATCTCTTTCTGCACCTCTTGCCTCTTTCTGCGCCTTTCTTCCTCTTTCTGCGTCTTTCTTCCTCTTTCTGCAACTCTCTTGCTTCTTTCTGTGCCTCTCTTGCTTCTTTCTGCACTTCTCCTGCTTCTTTCTGCACCTTTCTTCCTCTTTTTGCACCTCTCGCTTTTTTCTGCACTTTTCTTGCCTTTTTCTGCACTTCATTTGCTTCTTTCTGCGCCTTTCTTTCTCTTTCTGCACATCTTACCTATCTAGGTGTAGTTAGAAATTAGCATTTAAAAAACCTTAGAAATTCTCTGAAAAAATCACAGGTTTCAGGGACGTTATAGATAGAAATTAGCATTTAAAAAACCTTAGAAATTCACTGAAAAAACCATAGGTTTCAGGGACATTATAATTAGAAATTAGCATTTAAAAAACCTTTGAAATTCACTGAAAAAAACCATAGGTTTCAGGGACGTTATAGTTAGTTGGACATTTCACTATTACAAAACCAGAGAAATTCGGCCGTTATAGTTAGTTCAGCTAACTATAACTCGCGCCCCCGCAATGCACTGCTGATGACGTCACATATTACATCATTCATGACATGGTCAGTGACATCACTGATGACATCTCAAATGACATCACTGATGACATCATCCAGTGACTGTTTCTGTAAAGTTTTAATATGTTTTTTATATATATATATATATTCACTGAAAAAACCATAGGTTTCAGGCATGTTATAGTTAGAAATTAGCATTTAAAAAACCTTAGAAATTCACTGAAAAAACCAGAGGTTTCAGGGACGTTATAGTTAGTTGGACTTTTCACTCGTACAAAACCAGTGAAATTCGGCTGTTATAGTTAGTTCAGCTAACTATAACTCGCACCCCCGCAATGCACTGCTGATGACGTCACATATTACATCATTCATGACATGGTCAGTGACATCACTGATGACATCTCAGATGACATCACTGATGACATCATCCAGTGACTGTGTGTTTCTATAAAGTTTAAATATGTTTTATATATATGCCAAGGTGTATTGAAGAATGAGTGGGTGTATAAGTGTCTGGATGGAGGATTTAGTAGGTGCGGGACTGTATAAGTGAGTGATTAAATGTGTCTAATTGAATGCATGGGTCAGTGACTAAACTGTGTGAATGTCTATCAGTGTGTCTGTTGTTGTGTAAGCTGCTGCATGGGTTGGTGAGTAGCTACATGAGTGCCTATATGGGTTATTGATTGGTTGCCTGAGTATCTGTATGGGTGCCTGTAGGAAAGTGGGTTTCTGTTGCAGTAACCCCCCCACTTTTTGCCTGATAACTGATGCACTGTTCCTTGGTGTGCCCTGGGTCCCTGCCAATCAGGTATCCAGGGCCTGTGTTCCTTCCCTAAAAACTGTACTAAAGCCTAAACCCAATTGGCATCTCTGGCCACAGGTAAGCCCCTGGTAAATGGTACCCTAGGTACCCAGGGCACTGTGACCAGAGAAGACCCCTAAGGGCTGCAGCACTTATTGTGCCACCCTTAGAGGCCCTGTACCCTGACACACACACACTGCCCTTGCAGGCTGAGTGTCTTGGTGCAGAACAAAACAGAGAGTCGACATGGCACACATCCCTGTGTGCCATGCCCACAAACACACTGCCCTGGCATACCTCAGTCACCCCTCTAGCTGGGTGCCCTATGCCAGTGGTGAGGGTACAGGTGCATGAGTCCTGTGCCCCTACAGTACCCAGGTCCATTCCTGGGCACTGTAAGTGCAGTGCTGCCATTCAGAGTATATGGTGCTGGAAGGTCGTCAGCACGAACTCCACAGCACCATGATGGCTGCACTGAAGACTGAGAAGTTTGGTATCAAACTTCTCAGCACAGTAAACCCACACTGATGCCAGTGTGGGATTTACTGTAAAATGCCCGACAGCCCCCTGAACCTAACCTACAATCCACGTCTTGTCTGAGGGGCTGCCTAGGCTGCCACACAGCAGACATGTTGCTGGACTCCTGGGTAGAGAGCCATCCGCTCTCCCGGGCCTGCAACAATGCACGTCCTGGGCGAGGTGCTAGGCCTCCTCCCCCAGGATGGGCAGGGGGAAGCTTCAAAGGCATTCCGCATTTGTGAGCTTCCCCAGACCACTTGCTGTACTCAGCAACTGGTCCCCACCGGTTCTTCCCCCCCATCCTAGCGGGAAAACTGGCGGGAAACACCAAGGGAGGAAAGAGGGTGTGCCAGCCTTTGCCAACCCCACCCCTCAGGTGGGGGAGGCGAGGTGAAGCACATCTCCGGGCTCTCGTCATCTTGAAGATGGGGAGCCCTGCCCAATCAGGACTAGGCTCCTGCCCCCCTCCCACAGGAGAGTGGCAGGATAGGGGTGTACCCACCCCAGGGCAGGGACCCATTGGTCCCTGCCCTTTACCTACCTGCAACGCCCCTAAATCTAGTATTTAGGGGCACCCTGAACCTTCCTTCCCCAGATTCCCACAACCTAAGAAGAAAAAGGACGAAAGAAGACGCCCAGCAGAGGAGACTGCAGAGAACAACTGACTTGGCCCCAGCCCTACCGGCCCCTCTGCAGTTTCCAGAGATCCTGCGCCAAAAATAGTCTTGTCCTGCAGCCAGCGACCTCCAGAAACCCGGGGAGGACTGACTGCCTTCAACAAAGACCGGATCTCCTGTGAACAGCAGCTCTGTTCAAAAGAAACACCAAACAAAGACTCCGAGCCTGCTGAGGAAAAAGAAACCCGACGCCTGGAACCATCACTGCACCCGTCGCCTACAGCCCGAGTTCAAGTGGCCCACCGGTCCCAGCGGGGTCCCCCAGCTCTCCAGAGTCCGAGTCCACCGTGGGTTGACCCCTCCAGGACTCCCCCGACGTCGCCTGCAGCCTCTGCACGGAGACCCCCCAACCTCGAGTGGCCCGGTAAGGTGAAATCCGACCTCAAAAGACACCCCTGCATCCAGCCGCCCTGCGCCCTGGAGAAAGGAACCCGAGGTGCACCTAAGTCCCCGAGCCCTCCAACTTACCTGCCCAGCTGTTGGTTCCTCCTGGAAGTCTTCCTGGACAGAGCCTGCAGCTGAAAACCAAAACCGAAAATCTCCATTGAAATCAACAGGGCACCCGACCTCAAAACAGCACCCTGCACCCGGCCGCCCTAGTGCCGCTGAGGGTGCCCCTTCTGTGCTAACTTGGTCCCCCACGTGCCCTGAGCTTAACCCTAGGAGCTTTGCTCCCACAAGCCAGTGGTCTGCTTGCCAGCAGCCACCAACCGGAGTCCCCCTATCCTCCATAGGATAACATTGGGCCTCAACACTCTGCACCCGGCCGCCCTAGTGCCGCTGAGGGTGCAACAACAGTTTATCACTGACTCTGGGAGACCCCTGAGTCTAACCCCAGAACCCTAACTCAAAAGACCGATTACTTACCTCGAAACCGATAACTCATTTTTCCTCATAGGATAACATGGACACTTTTTCTTCCAAAAAGTTTCTAAGTGTCGACTTTTGAAAACTAAGAATATTCTTTAAAAATCGTACAAACTACAAAAACGTAATTACTTACCTGTTTTAAGTAAATGTCCCAGTGCTGAATCTAGGAGTCCAGCACTGGATTGCAAAAGTAACGTTAAAGTAGCTTACCGGCGAATTGAATTTCCTTCCATAGGGTAACATTGACTGGTTTCACTTGGAAATTCTTCTAAGTGTCGAGTTTTGAGACTTTAAAATATTCACCTAAAATCAGCCGAATTACGAAAACTAATTTACTCACCTGTTATCAGGAGAGATGCCAGTGCTGGACTTTGGTGCCCAGCACTGACCCTGAAAAGTAATCATAACTGTACTTACCGGTAACTTGAATTTCCTTCCATAGGATAACATTGCCTGGTTTTTGCTGAAAAAGTTTCTAAGTGTCGATTTTGCAAACTTACAAATATTCGTTAAAAATCGCCTGTATAACAACAACACATTCTTCCAACTGTTTACAGGAGATGCACCAGTGCTGGATCCAGGATCCAACACTGAGTTAGAAAAAGTAACAATAACCCCACTTACCTGCTAAGTGAATTCCCTTCCATAGGATAACATTGGCGATTCTATGGGAAAAAGTTTCTAAGTGTCAACTTTTAAAATACAATAATATTCCTTAAAAATCACAACTGTAACCAAAACGCTTTTACTCAACTGTTTACAGGAGATGTCCCAGGACTGAATCTAGGATCCAGTCCTGTGGTAAGAAAAGTAATCCAAAAAGTAATCAATTGCATTTAACTAGAAATTCCCATTGAGCTCAATGTATAATTGTGTTTAAAATTGTGTTGCCTATTGCAACCACTGTAACTATTGCATTCAAAAGTCTATTGCCTATTGAAAGTATTTACCTAAAGCATCTCAATCTGAGAAAGTATATTTTGATACCTATTGTTGGTTCTAAAATAAAACACGCATATATTTTTATATACAAACCATTGGCCTAGAGTTCAGTTCTTGAGTGTGTGGCTTCATTTGCGGACTGAGTGTGTACAACAAATGCTTTACACTGTCCTCTGATACTGCCTTACTGCTCGACCAAGCTACCACTTTAGAGAGTAAGGTTATATCTAACTTTATCCTCTGCCAAACCTCTGGGGACTCTGGACTCTGTGCACACTGTACCTTACTTTGGTCCAGTATATACAGAGCCACTTTCTTACAGTGCCTGAGTGTTTGGGTGGGTGGGTGGGTGGGGGGTGTGTGACTTTGTGCATAGATGTGCGAGTGGGTGATTCACTGGGTGTATGGGTTCAAGAGTGCGTCTGTGAAGGGCTGTATGGGTGAGTGAGTGTGCGTATGGCTGTGTTGGTGAGTGAATGGATGTCTCAGTGGTATATGTGTGAGTAACTACATATGTGAAAGGCAGTATATGTGAGTGTTGGAGTATATAAATGACTATATGTGAGAGTGAGTGAGAGTGGCTGTATGGATGAGTGTGTGCTTGTGTCAGTGATTGTATAAGAGAGTAAGTATGTGTTAGTATCTGTATGAATAATCGAGGTGGTGTGTGTATAACTGTATAGGTGAGTTAATGGGAGTGTGATTGATTCTTTACATGACTGACTAGGTGTGTAAGTAACTGTATGGCTGAGTGGTGGTGTGTGAGTGTCTGTTTAGGTGTATGAGTGCATATGATAGTGCTGTATTGATGAGTGACTGCATGTATGAGTGACTGTATGGGTGAATGAGTGGATGTGTGTGTAGACCTAGGAATCAGTGAGTGAGTATGTAGTAACTGGTGTTGGTGTGTCTATGGTTTCGAAAATGGTAGTCTGTATTTTAGAGTGGGTGTGTCAAAGGTTATATTAGGGTGTAAGGAGGTGCATCAGATTATCACGTGGATGATGTCATCAGTGATGTCATCTGAGATGTCAGTGATGTCATCAGTGATGTCACTGACCATGTCATGAATGATGTAATATGTGACGTCATTAGCAGTGCATTGCAGGGGCGTGAGTTATAGTTAGCTCAACTAACTATAACGGGCGAATTTCTCTGGTTTTGTACTAGTGAAAAGTCCAACTAACTATAACGTCCCTGAAACCTATGTTTTTTTTAGTGAATTTCTACGGTTTTTTAAATGCTAATTTCTAACTATAAAGTCCCAGAAACCTATGGTTTTTTCTGTGAATTTCAAAGGTTTTTTAAATGATAATTTCTAACTATAACCTCCCTGAAACCTATGGTTTTTTCAGTGAATATATATTATCTACTGGCGATCGCCAGTAGATAGTTATAGTTAGGACCTAGTTTCCATAGGAAAAGCGTTTTGTCTTTTCCCAATAACTTTGGCGCCGGTTGACGAATCTTCGCAAAATTTTCAAAACTTGTGGCCCGCTCCGGTCAGCTCCTATCCTGAAAGTTTTGGGGTGATTCGCAAGCGGGGCCGAGAAAAAGGGGGTCCCAAAACGTGTTTTCTCCATGTTATTTTCCATAGGAAACTTTAGACACGGCTACAGCCCGAACTGCTGAACGGAATTACACCAAATTTGGCAAAAGGTAGCCCTTGGTTCAGAAAGAGCCCTTTTGTTAAATGGTGTAAATCCGTTCAGTAGTTCCTGAGAAATTTAAAAAGAGGTCGGAAAATCAATTTCCCATAGGAAACTTTAGACACGCCTACAGCTCGAACTGCTGAACGGAATTACACCAAATTTGGCAAAAGGTAGCCCTTGGTTCAAAAAGAGCCCTTTTTTTAAATGGTGTAAATCCGTTCAGTAGTTGCTGAGAAAATAAAAAAATAAAAGTTTCGATATCTAGAGGCACGGTGGATCCGCGGACCCTCCCGACCACGAGCTTTATTCTAATTGGCTGTCAACACTCCAAAGCAGGAAGTGTTGGCAGCCATCTTGTGACTCGGTAGAACCGAGTCACAAGAAAACAGGGAAACAAACGCGAAAAACAAGAAAATGGGGCAGGGTAGAAACACCCTGACCCCCCCCCAGGCCTGCTCAGGGCCAAAAAAAAGCATTAAAAAAAAAAAAAAAAAAAAAAAACTCAGCAAAACTCGCGCTGGGGTCGCGAATCCTGCCGAAATTATTTTTTTTTAAATGAAGCGCGGACTACCGCGCTTCATTTTAATGAGGCCCCCGGGTGGGCCAGATCCCGGGGGCTTGTTCAAAAAATAATAGTGGGGGCTGGATTCTAGAGATGCATAACTCTCAGGAACACGGCGAGGGTATTAATACCTGCTGCCGCCATTGCCACACACAGGGAATTACTGGCATTATATGCCCTGCACACCAAACACACAGAAGGTATTGCTGGTACCAGCTGTTCTGCTCCCCAGTGAGGGAGAGGCCAGTCTTGTCAACAGCTCCCCGCTTCCCCACACAGACAGATAAGATCAAAGTCAATAACTGCCCTCTGCCTCATACAGAGAATTGGGAGGTACTGCCCCTGGCTGCCCAGTTCTCCATGCCCATGGATGCGTGTGCCCCACGAGCTGTCCGGTGTCCATCACACTGTTTGCATAAAATGACCGCCCTCCCACGCACACAGGGGTATAATTGCCATAAGTTGCTCCATGCACAGGGATTATCTCCCGCACTAACCGCCTCTTATCTGTTTGATGCCCTGCAGAGTGGCTATTGCTGTCTTTAGCGGCCAGGCGTCCCTGTAGGCGGGCAATGTTCCCTTTAGCTGCCAATCGCCCACCCATGCAGGTGGGTATGGCTGCCCTTAGCTCCCCTGTAAGCGCGCATCGAGTGGCATGAATGGCCCGTGCCCGTACATCAAAGGGACATTAACGGCGTTATTGGCCCGGTGCCGGATTTTGGGCATGGCTGAAAAAATGTGCTGTCAGTGGTGGGTACCTTTGTTGTGCTGGTAATCAACGCCTCCTGAGGTGCAGTCCGGGGTGCAGCTCACCTCGATCTCTTCGTAGAAGTCCGACTCGGTGTCTGAGCTGCTCTGCGGTTCCTTGTCGGCCCCCAGTGGTGGCTGATGCTGGTGATGTTGCTGCTGGTATTAGTTCATCTTGCTGCTCAGGGTGCTGCTAGTGAGAGTGGTGACTGCTTGGGTTTGAGCAGTTTGTTGTTAGTGGCTCAGTGTGCTGCAGATGTCTCCAAGAGCTGCAGTGGTTCAGAGTGACGAGAGCGTGCTTTTATTATTTCAACTTCCCTTTAGTGCCTGAGTCTGCTGGTGGTAGCTCGAGGTGCTGTTTGTGGCTGAAAGTGGTAATGTGACAGTTATTGTTCTGCTAGTGGCTGGTTGTGTGGCCGGCAGTCCAGAGTGCTGCTAGTTGCTGAAAGCCGTGGTGGGGCTGTTGCTGTTAGTTAAGGCCTTGCTTGTGGCTTTTTGAGCAGTGGATGGCTCGGGTGCCGCTAAGAGCCCGGACAGCTGTCGTGACCAAGGTATCATCACTAGGGGGCCTCCCCCGCTTTTCGCACCTCAGCACTAGTGAGAAGAAGGAGGGAGCGGGTGAACACGCTCTCTTTCTGCCTTAAGAGTAAATAAGTGCCCTCCATGGGACAAGCTCCGGGGCTTTCCCGGGGTCACACCACTTGTGATGAAGTGGTCATTTAACTGGCCTGTTACCAGGGGCCGTTCATCAAAAATGAATGAAGAGTGCCCGAGGTGGGAAGACCCTCCCAGCGCTGGCCCCTGGGCGCACGGTTTAGTGGCAGCGGTAAAGTGAGTGCACAGGAGTGGCCCATCCAGCTGAGGGGTGATGGAGGGAGGGAGGGAACCCCGCGAGCACGACCATCGTCCTGACTTCAGGTCTAAGTTCAGGTGAGCCACCGGAGACCGGTGGAGTGCCCTTTCTCACTTTCAGTGTCTCGTCTTGTACTCATGTCCCCAGGTGCTCCTGTGAGGTGCTACCCCTGTGTGTGCATGACCAACCCCTGCCACACACAGCCTGACGTTGACCACCAGCCCAGCTGCGGGTGAGAACTTGCGTCCTTTCACGAGAAGAAACCCACAGGCGCTGCGACCAGAGCACGATTTGTACGGGCAAATCGACAACCACATCGGAAGGCAGTGTCCAATGACACAGAGAATGTTATTGTGTCAAGCTGCACTTAGTTTAGGAAATAAGTCCACCCATCCATCCATCCACCCACCCACCCACTCACCCATCCGCCCACCCACTCACCCATCCGCCCACCCACTCACCCACCTGTCCATCCAGCCACCCATCCATCCATCCATCCACTCACCCATCCGCCCATCCATCCACCCACCCATCCATTCATCCACCCACCCACCCACCCATCCATCCACCCACCCACCCATCCATCCACTCACCCATCCGCCCATCCACCGACCCATCCATCCACCCATGTCATTGGTACAAGGTCATGATGACGTTATTTTATGTTGTGTATTTTGTAAGTGCGGGGTGTACTGGCGCTGTGAAATGAGTGTTAAAGTCACAAGCACACGAAATGCAAATACTTATTGAAGAATGACATTGTTTTTACGTATGAAATGAGTCTTTGTGCTTGACTGGGTGTGCATGCGGGCAACGCTGTGCCGCATATTGATGGGAATATTTTATACATTTATATATTTTATATTTATATTTTCTTTGTGTTTCTATCGTTATTTTGCAGTGTTATAAATGGCTTGGAAAAGGCGTTTTTTAACGTGTATTAAACAGATTTATGAAACACATCGGCACAGACAGGACATTTCGTTTTTTTTATTTTTACAAACAGAAATATACAGAGCCAGTAAACGAGCACGCTTTTTTAGGTCTCGCCTGAGCCAGCGCTTAGCGCTGCTCTCGGCGAGAGTTTTAGTAAGCGGGTTTTGGAAGTGCAAACAGCAGTGGCTTTTGCTGGCGACCAGCTTGCGTTCACGCGAGCGTGCACGCGCGATCAGGCGCCATATGGCTTCCCTCGCCATCTGGCTTCCCACCCTGATAACTCGCAGCGGCTTTTATCGCTCGCGATTACTTTCACTTTCGCGGCCGTGTCAGTTTCACGGCCGCGCGGCCAATGCTAGTTTTACTTTATTTTTTACACTTCACATATAATTGCATTTTATTTTTGGAAGGCACAGAGAGTTTGTGCTTCAATGTGAATAAAGCTGTGTAGCCACTGCACACACACCTCTATTGCTTGTTAACATGCACTTTAATTGCTGGTTTATAATGCTTCGGGAAGCATGCGTGCGCTTTAGCAAATGCGTTTGCTGTGAGCATGTTTGGATGTCGGGTGCACCTTTTCATGCTATGTGCCTTCAGGGGGCTTCTCTGCGCCACCGGAGCTGGTGGAAGAGAGTTGGCAGGAGGAGGCGTCGCCAATGATTTTTGAGCCATCCAGGTTCGGCACTCTGGTCGCTGCCTTAGTCCATGCACCATTTCCCCAGTGATGTGTCACCTCTCCCCTGCGCCTTTCAAATTGAGCACGGGCCACATTCTTCAGCCGGACCCTTGTGAACTCCTACATTATACCACTGCAGTATGCGGCTATAACTAAACAGAAGAGCTGGCAAGCAATAAGGCTCCACGCTTCATTGTCTGCAGCCAAGGAATCCTACATCCCTTTGTAGTCATCACTGGCCGTTAGGGATAGGAGTTGGAACTTGCTGGAAAAATGCTCTCCGCCATGTTTGCAGCTATGTTCCGGTTGCGGTATGTATTTTAAATGTGCACACAGTTTTTGGGGTGGGTCTCCATGTAGATGCATAAATATATTTAGCCAGAGTAGCTGAGTAGTTAATGTGTTTTTTTTTTATTCAATATAAAAATAACACAACTCAAATCCAGAATACATTTTTTACTCCACCTTCTGCCTGCTCCATGGAAATGAAATGCCGGGTCCTGTGGGGGCCTCTCATCGGCGCTCGTCAGTGCTTCGAGGAGGGCCCCCAACGGCATTCGACGAAAATCCATCTCCTGCAGGCTGCTCTGATGTTTACCCCCCAGTGAGGGCCTGGGGTGCGGAGGCCAGGACTGGGTGAGAGGAGAGAGAGGGCGCCACGGTGCTGGGAGAGGGCTTCAGCCGGAGACTGCATCCGGTGTGTGACCGACTATGAGAGAGGGCTGCTTATGATACTGCGCGTGACTGAGACAGGCCGCGCGCTCGTGTGAGGAACCGCGGCAGCGCAGCAACCATGCCATGGGCACCGGTGCAAGCGAGGAACACGGACTCTTTAACTGCTGGGCGGGGGGTAACATATGCACTTATCAGGGTTCAATGGACCCGTCATGGCTCTGGGCCCCGGTGCCACTGCACCTCATACACCAGCGGTCGCTGCGCCTCTGAGGGGAGACTGCTGATACGTTTGTGGGTGAAAGTAGGTGTGAGAGCTAGAGAGGCTGCCCGTGTTTGTTAAGACTGCGAGGCAGTGCTACTTACATGTACCTCCTGTGTGAGAGGCTGCTCGTGTGTGTGAAAGAGACTGTGGCAAGTGTGGCAACGTGAGAATTTTTCTCATCGGTCTGTCTCGTGTGTGTGAGAGAGAGGATGTGTGCTCGTGGGTGTGAGAGACTGCTGCTACTTACAGGTATACCTTCTAAGTGTGTAGGAGACTGGGCGTGTGTGAGAGAGAGTTTGTGTGCGCATGTATGAGACCGTGAGGGATTACTAGTTATAGGTGTACATCGTATGTATTAGAGCCAGTGTGTGTGTGTGTGTGTGTGTGTGTGTGTGTGTGTGTGTGTGTGTGTGTGTGTGTGTGTGTGTGTACGTGTGTGTGTGTGTACGTTTGTGTGTGTGTACGTTTGTGTGTGTGTGTGTGTGTGACAGTTTGGTGTGAAAGAGAGGCTTTATGTGTGAAACTGGGAGAGAGTGTTACTTGGACCTGGTGTATGTGTCGAAAGGCTCCATGTGAATCTGTGAGGGAGTGTGTGTGTGTGTATGTGGGAGAGAGAGAGAGAGACATTGTGGTTTGAGGGAGAGGTTATCCGCATGAAAATGTCAGCGAGTGCTACTTGTACCTAGAGCATGTGTGACAGAGAGGCTCCATGTGCATATATGGGTATGGGGGGGGGGGGTGTGAGAGAGAGAGAGAGACACAGACAGTGTGGTATGAGAGAGGTGATCCCTATGAAACTGCCAGAGTGCTACTTGTACCTGGTGCATGTGTGACAGAGAGGCTCCATGTGCATATGTGAGGGGCCGCCTGCATGTGAGTGTTTCTGTGTGCGTGCGCGTGGTTTTGTGATTGGAACGCTTCCACACCTTTGTGGCCCACGGCTGGACCTGGCACCCGTGCCCTCTGTGCGTGAGCTCGCGTAGGCCATCCTGGTTGAGTTCAAGAATTCTCATTTGCATTTTACAAGCGAGGGCTGCTTCTGGCACAGGAAGCAGGCACGTCGGCGATGCCCTCTCCAGAGGTGACTGTCTGATCTTGGCGAGCAGGTCCGACCAGACAAACAGCTTCTCTTTACAGCCATTACCGGGCAACTACTCAGCCCAACCTCAGTTTGGAGACGTGCATACATCGCTCCCCAGCAGCTTCTTTACGGTGTCATTGTATAGAGCAGTAACTTCTATTCACGCTGCCACACGACACTGAAATGTTAATTCGGTTGACAAACCACCGACTGTAACTAGCAAACATAGCTAACCTACGTGGAGTGCCTAACTGCAGTTAACATGAACAAAACCGAAAGACCAGCATCCGTGGAGGAGCCGGGCACAAGAGGCTGTAAATTTAAATCGAAGCAAGGCACTGACAGCTTTAATGTGCCTCCTTAGCACTTCAAATACCACCCCACACTATCACCGACAACCTGGGGGCAGTAAACACACCCGGACTGTTAACTCTCAGGCAGAACCGATCATACACATGCCCCTCACGCGCTGTAGCACACTCCACACACCACAAATCACAGTGCTGATCATACACATGCCCCTCACGCGGTGCGCTACACTCCACACATCACAAGCAGTGCTGATCAGACACACAGGTACCACACCTCACGGATCGAGTCCACAATATGTGTCACACAACATGCAAACCACCGACCTCACACGACACAGAAAGCCTACTCCGCATTTCGTAGAAAACGCACGAAATATATAGAACAGAAAACAAACACTACAGCTAACACACAATTCAGAAATCCAAATCCAAATTGCGCACACAAACAGCACAATACAGACCAGTGACCACACGCCACATACATACACTGACACACACTACAGATAACTCACATAACATACATCGCAAGAAATTATACGGGCAACAGACATCACAGATCGCACGGATCTCCCGCATCTCAGGTAACACGCGCCACTGAAAGCACAGTGCACTACATATCATTCATAGCCCGTGAAACCACAGAAGTGCGGTTGAAGCGTTACATCAAACCAAGATATTATTGTTAACATCACATGCACCGCACATAACAGGCACTAAAGCAGAGAATACAGACAACATGAAGCTTAGGTGGGTAAAGCACATTGCAAACACACACATTAGACTCGGGGTGGATGTTCCAGACACCAGAAATGGCTCACAAAACACATCACACACACAACAAATCACCGTGCAGCTTACACTACATATGCCACACACTAATACAAATAAATAGCCTACATGCAGAGGTCACCCACAGCACATATGTAATGTAGCCACGTGCTCTAAGAGCCACCCTAGTGAATACTGCAGATACCACCGGCTACACCTAGCACAAATCACACAGATATCAAGCAGGCTAGAACCCTCACACTTAACACAACACAGGTACAGGGATACACCTAAATAGCTCTCTCGATGATACACACCTCCGATCATGCACAGCAGACCAGGCAGACACTATACACAAAAAACCCCTCCGATACCATTCGCATCAGCAGCATCCCGAGCCCCTCCCCTCTGCCCGGCTCACGCGCCATCTCTGGCTCCGCGCACTCTCGGGCACCAGAGAGAGCCGCCAGTCCGTGGGCTATGGAAGGCTGGGCTCTTTACCATCACGTTTAGGTTAGCCCAATAAAAGGCAAGAACACAAGCCTTGTTTGCACTAAAAATAAACCCCGCTTCTACTCGCCAGAGCCTTTCGTCAGATATCCACGTGGCCTGTTACAACCCGGCGGGTACTTCCGGGGACTCGGGGTACTAACAGCAGGTGCCGAGAAAGGGTCAACCTACCTTTGTGGTGCTTTTCTAACTGTGTTTTTGAGTTCTATGTCAAACAAGCATCTCACGCCACGCCAGGACCACACTCTGCTTCTTCTCCTAAACAAGCCCTCCTCCTGCAGGCCCAGGCAAGGTCTTTCCATCTAATCAGGCAGGCTTCTAGGTACTTCAGATAGAGCCCCTCCAGCATAAAGTGAAGACTTCAGGTGATATCCCTTCATCTCTGGAAGATTGGCTGTCAAGCAGACATCAGCCCTGCCTACACAGCAGCTCTGCAAGTATTCTGCTGTGCTCTCCCATCCTTAGCCAAGAAGAACTTGAAACTATAACAAAGCAGAGTGGTTTTGATCGTACCTTTAAACTTCTTTTCCAGACAGGAGAGATGGATCCACTACCTATGGTATCTGAACAAGATTGGGCATCTTCTCCTTCGAAATGTTATGGCTAATTCTCAGACACAGCCTTTGTGTAAGTTGATGCATCCCAGGACAGGCAGTAATGGGGCTGGCTCCATACAGGCGTAGCCAAAAACAAGGGTACAATGAAGTGTGAGATCTCGCCCCTGGCTGCCAACAGCCTTTCTGAAGCAGTAATGAAAGAGTCAAAAGGCAGGCAAGGCCTAGGAATGTCTTCACCGGGAGCACCAGAAACTGAAGTCCCCTACCATCTACCAAGTGGGAATGCCAAGGAAGACGTAATAAGCTGCCCTTTGTTAAGAATGTTGTCACTGAATTTCTGAAGGTAACCATGTCTAGAATTTCGCTCACTTCAGTGTCTGGGTCTCTACCTTAAAGCCAAAGGAATTCAGGCAATACTGCATGAGGAAGTAGCAATTAACACCCTCTGCCTCTCTGCTTCCAGCACCCTCTCAATAGAGCTTTCTTTTTGCCAAAAGAAGGTTGGCTTCCTGCATCAAAGTTGTTGCATGTTTTGGCTAGACAAGCCCTGGTATGGGGAAGGAGTACATGGGAAGGGGAGCAAAGTAACTGTTAAGGCCTAGCCCCTCTGAATGATTTGAAATACCCATTGATGCAATGTGATGGATCTCCAACTGGGGAAGAAAACTAGAATTCTGCCCATACCAGCTGGTTACATCTCTTGAAGGGCAAAACAGAGTAACTTGGTGGCTGCTGCAACAGGGGAGGAGGAGGAAAATGGCCAATGTCCCTCTTGATGTGCACAGCCTCAACTACAACTGCTGGAATTACAAAAAGTCTGGGTTTGTTTCTGTAGTTGCTGGGAAGGTTGCTGCGAAAATGCACTTGCGTACCTGCAGGTTTTAATAAATGCCTTTCATCAGTGTAGTGAGGGTGAAGCACTTTGCCCACTTCCTCATCGTCACCATCATGGGGAACATGTTGCAGGCTTTGGACTGTATCCAAATCAGAACCGAACATGGCTTTTAGTCTCTGCTTAAGAGGACGGCGTGGAAGAGGCTGGGAGTCTGGCTCCATCATGGTTGGCTATGCCTTAGTGATTTGGTAGTGTGACACTGGTCTGGCTCAGGCAGATGTCAGTTTGAGGTGGGAGACTGGGGTTAGAGACCAGTATCAGCACAGGGTCTGGTGTAAAAGGGACTGTGTGTGGATCCTTGGACAGGAATGAAATGAATGTCAGGACCGGCTGAAGTGCGGCTGGAGACCCCTGCGGCTCTACGGGCCTGCAATCACTCCAAGGAAGCCAGTAGGGTCTTAAAAATCTGCAGCATAACCTCTTCGATGGCCTCTATCTGCTACAGGGTTGTCAGGCTGGGAAATTTGGAGCATCCTGGGACCAACTGTGGAAAGGGCTAAGAGTCAGACGCTGGAGGTGAGGCCCATGGAGTTCAGACTATGCAGCTTCTTGTCTGAATTTCAGTGGCAAAAGGGGGTGAATGTCGCCTGGCCGTCTTGTTCTAGTGAAACGCTTTGGATGGGATGTTCTTTGGATTTCGAATAACCTGTGGACTTTGATCAGGATAGAGATTTAGTATAGAACCAGCCTCATGATTTGGAGTGGGACAGCCCACACACCTTGGAGTAGAACAGTTGTTTCAAAAGTGACCTTTTCTTATATTCGCAACTTATAGCTTCGCTTCTCACTCTCTGATCACATTTGTGTGCATCAAGGCTCATTTGTCACACGACTTCAAGTTGTGACCAGAGTCCTGGCAACATAGGCACATGTCGTAGGGGTCCGTAGCCAACAACTTCTTGCAGTCTCTTCATACCTTCAATATTGCCATTTTCAGGGGAAACCTTTTCCCTGGCACTCGGTCTGAAAGATTTTTAAGGCATCAAAAGACCGACAAGTTGGGAGCGGAGCTTCGGATCCATGTCTAAGGGCACGGATAGAAAGGAAACTATGATATTGCACAGGAATGGCTCCGGTATGCGGCTCTACCAGGTCATTTCCAGGGCCGTGCAAATTTGCTCCAGCGTTAGAGATATTGCTTAACAATTTCAGGTTGGAATATACAGGTAGAATTATTTATCAGTAACACACACACACCCCTTTCTCTCACTGTGAAGGAGCTGTGTGTCTGCCAAGTGCTGTTCAGATTTATCCTTAGCTGCGTGTCTGTTTCCCAGCCAGAAGCTGTTTAGATTTTTCTGATTATAAGGAATCGGGCACCAGCAAACTCCTTTCCCTGCACCCAGAGCAGACTTTATATATATATATTTTTTTAAAAAGCAAAACAGTCATTGGGCACAGGAGGCCCTTTTGAGACAGACAGACAGACAGACAGACAGAGACACACAGACAGTATATCAAGATGTATATAGATGTTAATAGGACAGACAACATGTTAATCGATTTAAATGTCAGGGTTGTGTTTTTAAATCCATTTGTAGCCTCTAACGTCTCTGATCAGTTCATTATTCGACCTGTTTCGTGATCACTACTCTGCATTCAAAGTCTCATCTCTTTTATTAGAAGACTTCAAGTGCAGTACAGAGGGAAAGTAAAAAGGGCTAGCTCATGCAGTCAATTACCACAGGAGCCTACTACCATCCAAAAGGGACCTATTTACATGATGCCAAAGCTGCACACAATAACTGCACAAGGTGACCGTGCTCAGTGCACTCAACACCAAACATCAGGCCCACACCCTCATCTGAGTATCTGTACAGAACTAGTTTTGGCAGCTAGATTTCGTGATCACTCAGGCTCTTGCCCGAAGAACAGACGGTTGTGGTTTGTAAAGAATGGAACCGAAAACATAAATGAATTAAATAAAGTGCTCACCTCTGGAAGACCACTTATTTTGCAATTTGTTTTTGGCTGGACTTAACTAGAGTGTAGTGTGTTACTTTTCCTCTTTCTGTACTCTCTCTCTTTCTCCTTGCTGTTCAGCCTGAGCATGTATGGAATCTTGATGATGCCTTGGAATGTTGGGTGCCTGATCTGAGTCAGTTGGTGATTACAGGCTGAGCAGCTAGGAGGCTGCTCCTGGTGGGGCGTACATATAGACCTACTTACCATCTTGGCTATACTTTAAGCTTCTGTAACTTGTACCTGAATAAAGCTACTTCTTGGAACCACAACCTGGCCTTCTGTGGACTTCCTACCTTCAACATTTTGGCGACGATTGAACTACGAACCTGCGTGATTTACAAGGAATGCTTAAATTGCAACTAACTGGAACTAAAATAGACTGCAACTGCAACTTAAAAGAAACTCTAGCTCAAAGTACCTACGAGTAACCTCCAAAGAATTTGGCAGCCCCAGCCCCACCAGTGACCATTTCAGACCGGTCAGCCTCAACTCGGGCGTGCCAGTTTCCCATCCTACCGCCTGTCCCTTATGCTGTCTGCCAATTACTGCTTGTACTTTATCCTGTGGACCTATTCCTTCTGTACATGGAAAACACAGTCGTCTGCACCCGGCAAGCAATTTGAGCAAGCGCCATCCATACAAACTGCCGGTGTACCCTGGCTCTACTTCAGAGGTGTATCTCCTCTTTATTTTGCAAGCACTTCCCGGTCCCGTTGTGTATTTTGGGATGCTTTCGTGGAGCCAGTGACAAGAATCCACTGTGCTAGAATCAATCGTGGACACCCCAGAGGGAACTGAGCTTTGTTTACACGCTGATACTTTACATGAATCCTGTTCGGTGGCAAGTCTTGTGAACATTTTGGGGTAAGTTTTATTTGATTTAATTATGGGCCTCGCCTTCCCCTCTACATTTGGCAGTTCAACCGCCCTGTTGTGGTTTGAAAAACAACGTGCGCCATGCTCAGCGCGCGCTCTTACCTACTCGTGGATACTCTGATCTTCAGGGACGCTTTGGAATCCTTCTCCGTCTCAGTCTCACTGTGCAGCAATGTTGGGCGCACGCACTCGCCTACAGCCACCCAGCACTACGTCACCGAACGTGCCGCCATCTTGCGGTAGGCACCATCGATACAGCATACCTTGCCCTGCTTTACACGCTATCTGCCAACCACGTTTCTCGTCTATCGCGATGTATTAAAGTTTAACTTTACGACGTCCTCGTGCAGCAGCAATCTAGTTTTCCTCCATCAAGCTCTGTGGTGTCCTTCCTTGTTCTGCGTGGTCTCCTTCGGTTTGTCTGCCTCCTTCACGTCGCAGGAGTCGACTTTTCAAGAGTCCCAGTACTTTCGTTTTCTGGTCGTGGTGTTATCTCTCATTAGGAGGTCCTGAGACACGTCGTTTGGGAGTCTTCTGTCCTCCACAGATTTTTCCTGCCTCATGCCCCTAAGTTACATTGAATGCATCATTTGGACGTGCTTCTGAGCTCCGGACTAAATATATGGTTCTTCCAGCATCCTAATGACCACGGTGACTACTTCACTTGTTTTAGTTTATTGTTTTATGGTGGACAGTGCTTCTTGAGATCTTAAGCGCAGCGTACATGTTTCTTTGCCTTGTTTAACTGTTGCTTTGCTTACTTCGTATTTATTCAATACGTTGCTAGTTACGCTACAATGTTGGTTATATTTTTTCTATGCCCGTTACTTTAAGGTGGTTGTTCGCTGTTCGTTGTGCATTATACTTTACTATGTATGCCTGATACTCTACTTGTTTTGCCAAGCGCAGAGTGTAAGTTTTGTATTTCAGAGTTGTTTTTTCTGTGCTGGCAATGCAGTTTCTGTTGCTGCCCTGTACCTTTTCTGCTGTTTGGGTGAGAGTATCCCAGTTTTTTTTCTTCTTTTTTTCTGAGTGTGGGTGAGTGTATCCCAGTTCGTGTTTTTGCTTGGCGGGTGAGTGTATCCCTGTACTTTTCTTGTGGGTGAGTGTATCCCTGTTCATGTTTTTTGCTTGGCGGGTGAGTGTATCCCGGTACTTCGCTTGTGGGTGAGTGTATCCTAGTTCATGTTTTTTTTTTTGCTTGGCGGGTGAGTGTATCCCGGTACTTCGCTTGTGGGTGAGTGTATCCCAGTTCATGTTTTTGCTTGACGGGTGAGTGTATCCCTGTACTTCGCTTGTGGGTGAGTGTATCCCGTATTTTGTCTGGCGTTTGTGGGTATGTATTCTTTGCGCCATTCTGTTTTTACTTTTCATTCATTGTTAACCACGTACGTACAATTTTTCTATGATCTGTCTTTTGTGTCCTGCCACGCTTGCAGTGCTGGTTCACTGTGCGCCATACGGTGGATTTGATTCACAGATCGTAGGGGTGCCGGAGACGTCTGGTGTACAAGTCTTGTACGTGTTGTATGCTTCCTGAGACTTTTGTCCTTTCAGGTGCCTGGTATACTGTTTTTACTTTGTTTTGCTTTTCCACTCCTTTGTCAGAAAAGGGGATGGTGTGTGTGTGCCTTCCTATGCCACAATTTATTGATATATTGCATTTATGCCTTCTTTTATTGCATTAGTTTGTTTCATCTTTTACTCAGGTTCCATTTCTTAATGATATTATCCTACTGAGTTACATCGTTCATATGCCATTTTATTCTTGCTATCGTTTTATTGCATTTTGGACTATTTCTCTATCTATCTCCTATTGCACGTATTTGCTCTAGTGTTGTACTTACTTCTTGGTATATCTTCTTGCTTTGTTTTGTTTTTCAGAGTAAAGAAAGAGGATATGTAGTGTGTTACTTTTCCTCTTTCTGTACTCTCTCTCTTTCTCCTTGCTGTTCAGCCTGAGCATGTATGGAATCTTGATGATGCCTTGGAATCTTGGGTGCCTGATCTGAGTCAGTTGGTGATTACAGGCTGAGCAGCTAGGAGGCTGCTCCTGGTGGGGCGTACATATAGACCTACTTACCATCTTGGCTATACTTTAAGCTTCTGTAACTTGTACCTGAATAAAGCTACTTCTTGGAACCACAACCTGGCCTCCTGTGGACTTCCTACCTTCAACATTTAGCATACGTGGGTAGAGATTCAGGGAACCGTGTAAGTATAGTCAGGCAGTTTTTTTAGTTCTTTGACACGGACTGTGTTTGAGACCTTGTGCCTGCACGGTCATTTCCGAATATACATGCAATTGCTTAGCATCTCAAAGAAGCAGTCTTGTACTAGTAAATAGAGACTGACTGCCAGACAATTTTTACACCTACGTATCCACATCACTCCCACCCCGTCAAGCTCGGTGTTGGGCAACTGTGGTAAAATGCAGCTCATTCAAAACCCACTGCATTGCTCACTGGGCCATCTATGGCACTGATCAGATCTTACTCAAACTTAGCTTCCACTCCTACTGTCAAAAAAATATGCCAGTCACCATCTCCTCTTACAGAAAATCTTGTTCTGGTTGAATGCTGTTCGCTGTAAAGACAGCAAAGATCTGGAACTTGCTTCCAAAGAGTAGAAGGATGTTTCAGAACGGCATCTAGCTTAGAAAAGCTTGAAAGACGGGGCTTCTCCTAAACACGAGGCGCTCAGGTACAAATCAAGCAATATGAAGAATGTGACTACCCGTCCTACCAAATTCTGCATCAGTTCACAACTGGCCACAACATTGAGAACCTCAGCCATGTCACTAAATGCTCTGCCCAAATGCCAGACTACAAACCAGCACTCTAACAGCCATGAACAACTAACAGGTATCCTCTTACCAAACCACATAAAAGCTTTTTGAGGCCTTTAAAAAGTATGAAGTGCTACACACAGGCTGCAATACAGTTGGGTCCTTGGAGGACAGGCAGCGAGGACATTTGGGGTCAGGAAGCAAGTAGGCAACTACAATAGAGATCCCAGAAAACAAGTCCTCTATATCACTGTGCAGCGCATTGTTCATTTACAATACTGTGATTGTCTCCATTTATCTTATTTTTGCATTTGTACAGTCTCTCAGAGTGCTTCTAGTGACCCCCCAAACAAGTTAGTTATACAGGGAAATCCTTAAAAAAACACAAGGATAGTGACTGTATTAAAAAAGGACATCTGTGTTACTTCAATCACTCAATTAAATCCATTCCTTTAAAAGTAGAATAGCACGCGTTAATAAATTAAGAGGTTTATTTAAAATATTGTATGTGGCTTGCTTTTGCTATGATTCATGGCTTGTCTTCCTCACTGCGAAATACCGCTCATCATTATAGATTTTTTGAACAAATGCTTTGTCTTGCACAACTCTGACAATCAAAGAATAAAAGGGCTAAAACACAGGACCACACACGTACTTTAATCCACCTGATAGTGTGTGCAAGTGACTGGAACGCAGGGGAGGGAGGAGAAGAGACATTTTGTTGCAGCTCTGCTTTCCATACTGCTAACCGCATCTTCTATAATATTCATCATGGAACTAAAAACAACACATGCGGTATATCTGGTCCATACATTGTGCGCCTACAGTTGGCAATACTGTATGTAATCCTTTAAATATTCTAATCTGGGGTGGACAGTTTACAGCAAGTAAAAAAGTGATTAAAAAAATCAGCACCAACTTAAGTTTACTGTGAATCTAGCGGCACTTCTGCAGACAGTGTAATGCCATTTACTGTATTTCTATGAAAAAAAAAATAATGTGCATGGAAAATGAGCTTATTTCAATGTTCTCTTTGCAGAAGGTGCTGGGGTGTGCGTCCTTAAAAACAAAAAAGCAGCAATTAGACCCCCAGTTTGTTGGCCTGAGTAAGAACGACTTTCAGCACAGGCATGAATGCAGATGTCTCGCTAAAGTTGCTGGTGCTCACAATGTGAGTGTGGGTGCTCATTCCCTCCATGTAGTTGCGAGAATCAATGCTCCTGGTAATGCTGTGGAGGCCGTTGATGATTGCAGGCGAAAGCTGTAAGGGGAGGCAAGCCAACAAGAAATGTAATGAGCAGAAAATAAGGTGGACATCATTTTACAGATGTATATCACACTCTTGTGCAGGCATATACACACGCTCAAGTGTGTGTGAGCCTGCACACATGGGAGTGTATGTGCGTGTATATGTGTTTACACACATGCACGCACACACGCACATATATACAAACGCACACACAGCATATCTGAAGACAATTTTATGGGAATAAATGTGTTTTGAAATGTCTACAAATAAAAATAAAGGATGCCATCAGCTCGGTCTCAGGATGTTGGTTAAAGTGATGCCGTGTTAGGAATATTTGTATGTTGGAAATAACTGCGAGGGGCAATGACAATTTGTAAATAATGACCAAACACTCAGGACAGGAAAAAAAAAAACACAAGTGGCCAAATTAACTGGATAAAAAGAATGGGTTGAAGACGATTTTGTAAACACCGTTATAAAATTATTGTAAATAAGTAAATACACAATGTGAAAAACAAATATTGGAATTAGTGATACAGGTTCATGTTGCATGCATAATGTTAAGACTTTGCTGCCGCCCTAGTTTTGACCACCTTCAATGTGTTAACAGCCCTTCCGTGAGGGGGAAATAATTTACAATCTAGAACCTCAGCCAAAACCTTCCTTTCTAAAACTCTAACCCTGCCCCTTATGCATTGGAAAGGCAGCAGATTTTGCAGTCTGTGTACTTCAATAAATAACTCTCATTCTGTTTTATATAAAGCTTTGTACTGCATTTATAACAGTGTTAAGCACGGTAAATACACATATTACTACTCCCTAACTTAACAGCACTCGAGACAGAAGGCAGAGTGTCCCTTGCCGAGCTCCAAGCTCATGGCCTCCAGATGACTGCAAGTGCCAGAGATGAGCATCAGCCATTTTGTCCCTAACTGATACTGAGCAACAGACTCCTATGTGTAATCGTGGCTCAGTTCTTAATCAGGCAAAGGGTGTAGTAAATGTTGAAGCGTCCTCCACATCGTTGCAGCATAAAGCCACAACCACCATAAATTGTTCTGGTCAATACAGTCTTCAAGCGATATCCATGAACATACCAGCAGAAAAGGAAGGTGACCGAATTCTTTACAACTTAGACATTTTTGAAAGGTTGCTCAGTCCAAACATGGTTGGAGGCTGTCATCAAGGTCAGTTCATCTGATCCAGTTGTGGTTCATATTCACTCTCATAGCATTCTCTGGCATATTCAACAAGAATATAAAAGGACTTTGTGAAGTCCAAATCTCAGCTGTATTCACATTTTCCTATTCTGCACAATGTCTATAAACGTGAAATCCTCAGTGTTGCACATGGGTCCGGAGCACTATTAGGAGCTCTCCCAAGTCCAGCTAGCCACCACAGCAGACAGACATGTGATGCCCTGTTATTTCGGCAAGTCATCACACACTTCGTTCATGCAGCACAGAGACCGCTGGTGGTGACAAGTGTGGGCTGCGACACTTTGGCCCAAGATTTAGGAAAGATGCTCATATTTGGCCTCCATGGCACAACTCCACGAAGGCTGCGCAAATGTCTCGATGGCCATCTTGGATCTCGGGGGCTTTGGAAAAGTCCCAAGAGATCTTAGAAGCTTCATGGTGGGGCTCCTCTATAAATGGAGGCCGCACACACTTCCAAACTGCTAGTCAATACTGCTTTTACAGTAGAGAAGAGAACCCCGGAGCAATGCAGTAAACTTTCACTGCACCAGGACTGAAGATAATCTCATTTTCAAACCAACATTCTACAACTTTGGATAAAGGTAAGAGGGGAACTTTCTAGAGTTTGGAAGGGTTTGAAAACTCCGAGACATCTTCCTTGGTTGATGGTGTCTAAGGTGAACATCGGGACACCTCGCCTTTCTTTTTGAGAATTGTTACGTGTAAAGTTTAAAGGCCATGGACAGGTCTGAATATTCAGTGAAGGAACCGAGTAATTGATAAAGTTAAAAGACTATTAGAATGATAGAGGACTTGCTAGAGAAGCTTGTATTTTAACTTTGGACATACTGTAGCAAGAAGTTTAGATATTGGCATAGTGTTTCCTTGCACACTTTGTAAGCACGATTTAATGATACTTGTGATTTTGTTGATTGATTTGACAGAGTGCTGGAGCCAACCTCCTCCAACGCTGGGGGTAGTGGTACTATATACACCAGCCGAAGGACAAAGGAGACTTCTGCCAAGGTAGTATCTCTCATCCACTAGTAGAAGTTCTGATCACTAGTTTGTTTCTTCAGTGTACAAGTTCATCGTGCTTCCTATTGTGGGCATATCCCACTTTGGGTTTCCAAAGGAAGCTGGAAAGGAAATATTTCTCTTTTCACATTTGTTTTTACTTGAAATCACAGCAAGATTGCTCCAGTTTCCTACACATTATGAGTTTACTTCCTTTTTCCTGTAGCTAATTACTAAAACTTTACTAGAAGCTCGGTCTTGCCTTCTACTAGTGTTTTGCAACAAGGACCCAAAATTTGCTCTAAAAATTTAGGATTGGTCGGGCATTCTAGAACCAGTCACGTTTTCGACCCTGGACTATTTTTAATTTCTGTCCTTATTAAAAGGTTTTTCTGAAATTTCTGATTTAGAGGTTATTCCTCTGATTAGAAACCGGATTACTCTGTTTCGACCCAGTAGCGTCTGGCAGGGAATGAGGGTGGAGGGGTGGGGGTATTAAAGGGGTGGTGGGACAATATAAAAAAAAATACTACTTACCTTTTCCACCGGACGCGTCTCTCCTTCGCTTGTACGGCGAGTCCCGGAACAAGAAAGCACCCAGGCTCCCCATAGCCAATCACAACGCTGCAGCTTTGTGATTGGCTCCCCTAAGCCAATCACAATGCTGCAATGCAGCATTGTGATTGGTCTGAGCACCATTGATCAGCGCTCAGATGGGGACTGGGGGCCTGGGCATGTTCCCTGCCAGGCTGTGTAATGCCGACTGGTGGGGAACATGCAAAGTGCGCATGCCTGTTTGCCCGGGCCCAGACAGCCGGCAAAGCAGTCATGCGCACTTGGAGCGTGCAAACCACTCCTCTCCCTGTGCCTCTAGCCCCGCCCCACCCTAACCCAGCCACGAACCTGTGATTTTTTTTTTATAATAACTATGTTATTACCATTTTATTTTTCCTGCTCAAAGAGCAGTGGGGAAACGCTTGTCCGCTGTAGCGGAGGAGCCGCCTCTGGTTCGAACACTGCCTGAAAACTGCAAACGAAAACGCTAGACAGCCATGCTCACCAAGCATCCACAAGGTTTGGATTGAGACAGACTCACAACAATCACAGAAAGTACATTTGTGAGGTTTAGGGGAGATGAACAAGTTACTTACCTTCGGTAACGATATATCTGTAAGAAACATAGGTTAGTTATAGATTCCTTACCTTAGAATTACCCCCAGGCGTCAGACTGGATCCGGAAAGTTTTTCGTCAGCAGTACCCCTGCGCGTCGGTAGGTGGCGTCCGTCGACTCCGTGTCCGTCGTCGGCATCTTGGTCGCCGTGATGACGTTGCAGAAGTTACTTAGACGCCGCCCTTGCGCACGGACGTCAGTTCTGTACACGACGTTCCGCGCCAGGAACGCAGAGCCATGCAAGACACTGACCACTGGTGCACAAAACTAAGGCCCTGAAAGGATGTCAACCCTAGAAGTCAGTTAGCAGAACGGGGAGGATGGGTGGGGCGGTAAGGAATCTATAACTAACCTATGTTTCTTACAGATATATCCTTACCGAAGGTAAGTAAATTGTTCATCTGAAATAAACAGTTAGTTATAGATTCCTTACCTTAGAATAGATACCCCAACAATATCAACCCCGGAGGTGGGTCTGCGAACCAAGTTCACACCAGAAAGTCCTGGAGAACAGAACGGCCAAAGAAGCCGTCTCTCCGGACTTGGCTGTCCAGGCAGTAGTGCTTGGTGAATGTGTGCAGTGATGCCCACGTGGCTGCCTGACAGATGTCATTTAGGGGGACTCCTCGTCCCAAAGCATTAGTAGCTGCCGTCGCCCTGGTGGAATGGGCGCGCAGCCCCACTGGAGGCTCCTTCTTTGCCAAAGAATAGCAGGCCTTAATGCACAGAACGACCCACCTGGAGATGGTTCGTTTGTGCACGGCCCGACCTTTTTTGGCGCCCACGTAGCCAATAAAGAGATGGTCATCCACCCGGAATTGCTTTGTGCGATCCAAATAAAATGAAAGCGCACGTTTTGGGTCCAGACGGTGGAGCCTCTCTTCCTCTTTTGAAGGATGCGCAGGCGGAAAGAAGGTGGGCAAAGTGATGGTTTGGCCAATATGAAAAGAAGTGACCACCTTTGGAAGAAAGGAAGGTCGAGTTCTGAGGACGACCTTGTCCGGATTAACAGCCAGTCGTGCAGTGCCCTCCGAGATCTGGACGCAATCGGACAGATTCCCCTGATGCTGTGCCCACTGGAACTTCAGGTCCCACTGCAGAGCCTGCATATGCCACCTGGCATGATCGTTTTCGGATCGGGGGATCGATGGCCATGTTGAGCAGCTCGGGATACCAGACTCTTCGTGCCCAATCCGGAGCCACAAGAATGACTTGGGCCCGGTCGCGCTTGATCTTCTTCAGCACTCTGGGCAGAAGTGGTATAGGTGGAAAGGCGTATAGAAGACCGCAACTCCACTTGTGACGAAAAGCGTCGCCTAGTGAGTGCCGCCTTGGAAATTCCAACGCGCAGAAGTGCTGACATTGCGCGTTCTCTTCGGTGGCGAATAGATCGAACCAAGGCTCTCCCCACTGTTGAAAGAGACCTTGCACCACCTCCGAGTGAAGACTCCATTCGTGATCCATCATGCACCTGCCGCTGAGTTCATCCGCCCTGGCGTTCAGTGAACCTGCCAGGTGTTGAACCACCAGGGATATGCCCTGATGTTCCAGCCATGTCCAGAGACGGAGGGCCTCTTGACATAGGGTCCACGACCCCACCCCGCCTTGTTTGTTGCAGTACCACATGGCGGTGGTGTTGACCAGCAGGAGGCCATGAGGCCCAGCAGCCTCAGGGTCATCCTGACCGAAACCCGGGATAGAGGCTGAAAGATCGGAATCATAGCCCGAATATCCCGGACTCGCTGTTCGGGAGGATAAACCCGAAACTGCGTCGTGTCCAGAACACGACGCAGTTTCGGGTTTATCCTCCCGAACAGCGAGTCCGGGATATTCGGGCTATGATTCCGATCTTTCAGCCTCTATCCCGGGTTTCGGTCAGGATGACCCTGAGGCTGCTGGGCCTCATGGCCTCCTGCTGGTCAACACCACCGCCATGTGGTACTGCAACAAACAAGGCGATGAAGAGGAGCTTCTGAGAGGGGGTCAGGTGTGACTTCGGCACATTGATGGAAAACCCCAGCAAATGCAGGAGGTCGGCCGTAGTCTAGAGGTGGGAGACGACTGCCTTGGGCGAGCCCACCTTCAACAACCAGTCGTCGAGATAGGGGAAGACTGGAACCCCTGATCTGCGCCATCACTTTCGTGAACACCCGAGGGGCCCTGGTAAGGCCAAAGGGGAGCACGGTAAACAAAGTGCTCGTGGCCTACCGTGAACCTCGCAAAAAACTCAGTCAAAAAGTGACTGGGGGTACCGCTCTTCCCGGATCTGCGCTTGCTGGCGCGGAAAAAGAAAGAACTGATGTCAGTGCGCGAGGGCGGCGTCTAAGTAACTTCTGCAACGTCATCACAACGCCGACAACGGACGCGGAGTCGACCGACGCCACCTACCGACGTGCAGGGGTACTGCTGACGAAAAACTTTTCGGTTCCAGTCTGACGCCTGGGGGTAATTCTAAGGTAAGGAATCTATAACTAACTGTTTCTTTCAGATTTTATTTTTCTTTTTTTGGGGAGTTTCTCAACTTTTTTGTTTTTCTTTAAAGTGTTTAATACTTTTGACATGCTGCATTCAGTTTTTGAAACAGGCGATTAGAATCATGCGCATACACATTTTTGAACACATTAATAATGAAAATGATTTCCAAAATATTTGACAGTGAAATGTACAAAAAGAAATGGTCATTTAACAATTTGAACTGTTTTTGTAGAAGGAATCATCCCTTTGTAGCCGAAGCTACATGGGGCATTAAATAATTTACCGTCTGTTCCCTAAGTTTATCATAAAGTGACTCCAAGCGCTTGTTAGCATCTTCCAATTTTCTCCTAGTTTGCTGCAAAAAACAAAACAGAATAAAACATTTTTTACGGCTAATAGTTTAGTGTGACAGACTGCAATCCACGTGTCATCCTTAAAGCTGCATACAGCTTTGCTACCAGAAGAACAGTGAGTTATCATTCACACAGAAGTGCTATTCCTACAAATGATGCTAAGCATCAAATGATTGGCATCACGTAAAATAACCCGCGTGAGTACCTTTATGACATGCACTGAACATCTTTGAAGATTAGCCCATACACATTCTGCTAACACTACCCTCTTGAGGCTTCTTCCAATGGCACTGCTAAAGTTGGCTAGAAGTTAGTTCAGCACTACCTGTGTGCCTGAGCTACCCAATACTGCCTCCAACTGCTCTTGTTCCCCTTCTCAACTGCTATAAATCTACACCCAGAGATGAGAATGGGAAGGAGACAGGATGAAGTTACCTTTTGCTAGTGACACCTTTACTCTTCGCCCCTTTGGTCTGAATCATTATCCACATCCTTATATTGATCCCCTCAGCCACTAGCCAGAAAAGCAGAGATAGCTTACTTTTTGCAAGGGGGCTGTGAGAGTGCACATCCCAGTGGGGAAGGTGGGGAGCTGAGTATGATGCACATATGCGTGGGACCGATAAACCTTTGACTTATTAGCTTTAGAAGCAGTTCCCTCTCTGGGTACTCCATGGCTGGGCACCCACAGGGTTAATAATTGGGAAGTGCCTGTGGGTTAGAGTAACAGAGTCACCATCATGGTAAGTTTATCATTTAAACTGCAGTCTCCAGGGAAAAAGGGTGATACGTGTTTATATTATGGTTTAAGGTGAGTTAGGGCTTTTTTGGCTCACAGAGCTCAGATCCAAGATATATTTTTCGTTAGTACTTTTTTCAATGTTAGATTAGGGTATGGTGGGAGTGTCCTTATGAATCTGGGACGATACACTTGCTAGTTAACTATTTTTGCCGCTGGGCAGCTTTAAGTCAACCTATCATTATGGAAAGTTCCAGCCCTTCACGTGTACCTTTCGCTGAGATCTGGGAATACCTGTGAGAGCTCAGTGTCACTGGGATGAATCATGATCAAACCATTGTGTCTGAGGAGGACATTTTACTGAGGTTTCAACAGAGCAGGACAAAGACCTAACTTCTGGTATTATTCCTCTTCAACTAAGCGGAAAAGTAAACTATTGAGCAAGAATTGGCTATTGTCACATTTGTTTATTTTATTATTTTAAAGTCTCTTTATTGGGTTTTGTAATACAGTAGGTGCATACATTAATAATGGGAGCCACATAGGGCGGCATATTATAAATAAAACATTCAACAGGATAGCAGATGGAGCAAAGACCCAGTAAACACAGCAGCACGCACAGCCCCATCAAGCCGGCCACGTTCCGAGTGCATGTAAAGAGCAGTGTTACATGGCCAGACATACTTTCGGGGGGAGTTGGTCTTGGGGGGCAGATAAGTGCACAAACAAGGGCCATCCACATCTCGGGATCATCTTGCAGCTTATCTTCAGTTCTGACCTGTGACATTCTGAGCTCTTCCGCTGTTGTCCATTCTGCCACGTTGCATATCCATATGCGGATTTCTGGGGCCTTCAGGCTCAGCCAGTGGATTGCCACAGGGCGCCACTCCAACAGAAGTGTACGGTTCACAAATCGCTTTTTAATTGTATATTTGGTCTTAGTAACATAAATACCTACTAAGCACCCTGGCGGGGAAATTGGCATTCCCAGACCAGGTGGAAATAAGTAGCCCCTGGATCACCGTCTCGGAGCATCAGAGTTCAAGGCACCACAGAGAGTCCCGCTATCGCGTACACCAGGTATTTCTGCACATTAATGCACATCCCTGACTGATGGCCAAAGTTTTCTAATATAGTAAGCAGGCGTGGCACCGCCTCTACAGGGTTCCATAAGTACACGAGCAGATCATCTGCATAAAGGGACGGCAGATGCTTCACTGCTCCTACCTCTATGGCCCAGTCTGAAACAGCATCTGAGCCGACAGGCCAACAATTCGGCTAACAGAGCATAGAGCAAAGGGGACAGCAGACACCACCCATTCTGCTGATATGTACCCATTCATTTTCACCCTTGCTACGGGGCTAGTGTATAGTAATTTGGCTAATGTTATAAATGACAGACCAAAGTTCATGGACTGTAGGACTTCAAATATGCAGTGCCAAGACAGGGTGTTGAAAGCCTCCTCCGTGTCCAAAGACACCAGGGCTATGGATTCGGGATGTTGTTGTGTTTCAGCCTGGACATGCAGCAGCTGCCTAAGACTGAGTGCCATCTGCCTGCCTGGTATAAATTCACATTGATCCACATCAACTAGAGTACCTATTACTTGTTGGAGCCGATGGGTCAGGAGTTTAACCCAGTATTTTATTATCAGTATTCAGTAGTGAAAGCGGACGATATGCCCTACAATCTAGGGGTTCTTTCCCAGCTTTGGGATGACTACGATCCCAGCCTCTCTAACCAAGCATGGAAGAGATCCCGTCCAATGCCTCCTGATACATCTGCAGTAATTTCTCATTTAACAGGTCACTGTATGCACATTACCATTCAGCCAGTAGCCCATCCGCCCAGGTGTTTGATTGGAATTCAATTCCCTCATAACCTTCGAGTTAATGAGCAGTAAGCGGCTCCTCCAATTGCGTTCTCTTGGTATGCGACAATTTACGTACGTCTGGCACTTCCAGTATGTGGTGTCCACATCAGCGGAGAATGGGTTTTTGTACAGCTGCTGATAATATGCCTGAAAGATGTAATTTATCCCCTCCTGCGTGTCCACAATCAAGTCATTAGAATCTCTAATGGCCATTATACATTCTAATGCCTGCTCCAGTTTCATGGGCCAGGACAATAGTCTGCCAGCGTGATCTACCTCACTGTGCTGTATCTGGCAAAATGTACGATTCTGTAGCCGCTCTTGCTCTATGGTTTTCTGTTTGATATCTGCACGTGTAGTGTCCAGCCTGGGGATCTCTGCTGGCACATCAACTCCCCTTCCATGTCATGAATTTTCCTATCCAGGGCTCTAATCGTTGATGGCACCTGGGAACCTCAATGTCACATTTGAGATCTGGTAGGGAGAAGAGACTGAAGCATCTGTTCCTTACCCTACATATTGAGACTATTTAACAATCTTTTGGTGACAGAGCTGTGTTATACTGAGGCGGAAACGTCAAGAAGTAGAGAGAAAAAGGACTTCCTTACCAAGGGAGAGATATATGTCATCATTCAGCCCCGTAACAGAATTTTTTGTGCTAAGGGGCTAGCAGGCATCCACACAAGGCTGATTCAGAACAGTATTGGTGGTACAGGCCTGCTAATTCATTGGTGCAAGATTTAAATTATACGTATGCTTCTTACATTCCTTAATACCTTCTTGCTCTAATGACCTATGCTTCAAATCACAAACAATGCAAACCAACCTACCGGGTCTGATGCAGATAAGAGACATTTCTGAATAAGAGCCTCAAATGTTGTCTTCAGAATAAGATGCTCTTCAGGGATTGGCTTTTTGGTTATCTTCTCTGCAGGCAATGCATGTACAGGCTGTAAGATGACATATCAAACATCGCACTCAGTCTTCAGGTCACAGGCACGTTATATGTTCGAATGTATTTTGATAAAGAACAGAACATACAAACCTGTATGGAATTCCCAGTGGGAGCACCAGGTGCCCCTTCAGCACTCGTTTTGTGGGCAGGCGGGAGCCCACCAGGCTGGCCCAATGGTTGCTGGATAGGCTGGAAAGGGATCTGTGGAACAGATTGTCCTGTAGGCATGTGGGACGGCTGGAATGGAGTCATCATTGCTGGTGCAGTGGGCCCGGTAGGCTGATGCATCCGAGACTGGGCATCTGCCAAGGGGTTCATGATTGGAGCAGTGATAGGAGCAGGAGAAGCATAATTTTCAGGAATCTAGAAAAATTAAAAAAAATTCAACTGATTAGTTTTCTTAAATTAATGGAAATACAGATTTGCCAAACTGATTTTTTAATGGTAAACTAACCACAATGTGTCCAAACATAGAACTCCATAGTCCTATTGTTCAGGGTTTTATTTGTATGCAAAATCAAATAAGTAAGCATTGGATACGGTCTACTCAGTGTGTGACTATAACTTCCCTTCACACAGAAACCTATATGTAGTTGTAAGCCTCTTGGCATGAAAAGAATCAATTGTACATGAAGAGCTTAAGCAGTCTGACCGAACACAGCAACACATTCAGAAGTCCGATGTAGAAAAGAGTATTTTTTACATGCACGGACCAAGGGAAAGAATGGATTTGTCTGTGGAAGAGAGTCCATCGATAGTAGCTCATGAGATATTTTATAGACTTCTTTCATTCAGCTTTGAAGGAAGTGCTAGGTTATCTGATACTTTGTTTATATTGTATTGCTCAGGCACAATAATGGT
The DNA here is from genome assembly GCA_963921515.1 of Calotriton arnoldi. Classification (NCBI taxonomy): domain Eukaryota; kingdom Metazoa; phylum Chordata; class Amphibia; order Caudata; family Salamandridae; genus Calotriton; species Calotriton arnoldi. The sequence goes on along the minus strand of CAWUFW010004032.1, from coordinate 1,582,447 downwards.
TGATGATGATCTTTTGGTGGGATTGCTAATTTCTTCTTTTCTTTGTATTTTAAGCAGTGTCATTTTTAGGTCTCGCCTAGCGTTGCAGCACATGCGCTGCTCGCTCGGCGAGATTTATTGTTAACAAGGACTTTCAGAAGAGGGCTTTAAGCCCCGCCCCTCATTTCCATTGGCTGGTGTCACCGTTTATGCTAAACGGTGGCCTGCCATTGGAAATGAGGGTTTTTGGTTCACGCCCTTTGGCCTCCGATCCAGACTCGGTGGCCTGCTTTGCTGCTGTCGCAAAGCACTTTCTTATCTTTATGGGGCCATGTGTTTCTAATTAGAAACACATGGCCCCATAAAGACAAGAGATCGAGGCTTGTTAGTAATCCGGTACTGGCGTCACAGCGTGCCTGCACGCCTTCATGCGTCAGTGGGCGGAGTTTTAAACGTAACTATTTAAGTGGCGGCTGGGTGAGTTTGGCAAGGTCCGATAAACACATTTTTCCCATGTACGCTTGCTAGAGACGTTTTGTATTTTGAAAACGTTTTTGCAAGACAGCTGTCTTGATAAACGTGTTGTTATTCTGCAGGCGGTAGTCTTAGAAAACGTTTTCACTCGCCGTTTGTTTCTTAAAAAAAGGAAAACTTTCTGACGAGCATGAATATTATTAGGAAGTTTTAAACTTTATGAAGTTGAGGAGGAAAGACCTTGGCAGCTCTGTTGTAGGTCACTGACCCCCGAGGGCCAGCTCAAACATGGCTGCAGCACCGCACGCTGGCGTCAATTGTATACAATCCGACTGTAGGTCCACCTTGGCTCCCCGCGTGGGACCTAGAAAACTCCGCCTCGGGATAGAAGACAGCGACGCTGTCAGTCACACACAGACTCGTCCGTGGCACAGCTTCTAAGGCCTCGGGATTGCTGGTGCCACACACAGCCTCACGCTGCCTGTCTGCTGGAGCACAGCTGTAATACCACCCAGGATGCGATGGGCTTGACGACAATTAGCTGTACCTGCTCCCCGGGCTCAGAAGCTGCTAGAAAGCAAGGCCCAACGCCAGCAGGCGTCAGCCACAAAGGCACGAGGGGGCTGGTGCGCTCACCCATCAACAGCCAGGCGTGCCCAGAGGCAAGACGTCTTACACTGTGTGTACCGAGAGCAAAGACGTAGGGGGTTACCCCAAGTGTTGCAGTGATACTGCATCGCTGATTGTGCACCTGTTAATATTGGCCCCACCTCGATCACTTACTTTTGGATACGAAATGACTGCACTTTGTGAGTTACAACACAAATCAAAACTTACTCGGGATCAGAGCCTAAATAAAGCAAGCATTTGCAATGCAATAGGTCTCGCATTTTAGAAACTTTGACCTATTTGTATTGTAAATGGCAATGCCTTTTATTATTGCAGGTTTTTTAAACACATAAATAAAAGGTATTGTGATTTACAACGCCAATAGGTCAAAATCTCGCAATTGCGAGACCTATTGCATTGCAAATGCCTGTTTTCACAGCAGCAGAGTATCACCTAAACAGAGACTTCACCAATGGCCAATTGTGGATGAGAACCTGAACCGCAGACAAAACTCTAGATCTGATGGAGTGTGCTGAATTGTTTCAGGAAAAAACACCTCTCTTAAATTGTGTATGAGTAAACAATGCAGGAGATTTCTCATAAAATAAGACATCTTTTATGCCTGGGTACCGAGACAACAAACTCGAAAGATGTTGAACAAATGAGTACCGTACTAAAGAAGTATAAATATGTATAATGAGATTCAAGGAGAACATTTATAAGGCCAAGATAATGAGGGATACCCTCGGGAGGAAATGTGTGAGGTCTTACCACCACACTCAAGTAAATTTGTGTAACGTTCTAAAATCAACAACATATGCAAGGAATATATATCATAACTAAAAGTATTCAGGATTGTAAAAGCTTTATGGTCTATAGTTTTAACTGAAGGGACTGCATAGGCCTAATTGTTTGGTAGATTAGCATAAGCACCATTTTTCACTGTGTACAAAATGACTAGTAAATTAACATACTGAGACGAAAATGGTTCCAACCCTCTGAAGGCAAAAGGTTTGCTGTGAGTGAAGAACCATTTTGTGAGTTCAGTTGGGGAGCTTCCAACATTTGAGCCTTGTATCCAGGTAAAAACAAAATAAGATATTTCCCCCACAGTACAGGAAAACTTTCTTTTGAAAGACTCCATAATCGCTCTAAAAATTCCAGAGAGGTCAAAGGAAATTGTGAAACATTCCACTAACTACAACATGTTCTGATGGCCAGACTTCATTACTGGGGAAGAGACTCTTAGTCGTAGTGACAATGTCTGTACTTTCTCCACTTCTGCTTGCTATTTCAGGGTCTGATAGCTAGTCTGTCTCATGCAGCAAATGCACCGTTTTTACTTCATCTGAGGGCCTGCAAGTCCCTGTCTAGTCATAACCATACTACCTCTATCTCGAAGTCTAGTTTTAATTGAAATCTTAAATGCATTAACCTACACCTTACCTGAAAGGTTGTATAACTAGCCAAACAGGCAAGAAGCTCATTACTTGAAATGAAAAAAGTGCCTTCCACTTTTAAGTGGCATCTTTATTTTTAAACCACAAGTCAGGTGTTGAATGCAGCAAAAGCTTGGCACTTATTACTAATTTATTTGTGCAGCTATATGTTTTCAAACTATGCAGAAATAAATTCCATGAGGACAATTACCTTTGCTACAGCAACTGGAAGATTGTAACTTTACTAGGAAAATCATGGCACTAAGGACACGCACTGACTAAGGCCACAGAATTTGTAGAACGCACTGAAAGCAAATTTTCACTGAAGCAGACCATTCCTCCTGAAACAGAGGATTTCCACCAGAATGGAGCAGCGACACTGGCCATGTCTCACCGTAAATCTAAAAACCAAGGCTTGGCTGCAACGGTGTACTGTGAAAATATTTTGCTAACTTGCATTTAAAACACACAAAAAGACTGAATGCAAGACATACTTTGTATCAAACCTTGCCAGTCTAGTCATTGAAGCCTAACACTTGCAACCAGGTAAACCCAAAACAGTTTGTTCCCAAAGGGCATTGCTAAGAAATGTAATATTATCCACTGCTTATAGAAATGAAGATATGTCACCTTCAATGGAAGATGTAAACTATTGCTTGGGTGAAGTATGTCTGAGTACCTAAGCATACATGAGTCCACTACGCTGCCAGCACTAGAGACCAGCCTGGATGTAATATGTATTTTAAGTTCTTCGTAGACACATAGTCAAACGGCTCAGGGGTAAAGGCATATATGCTCACATGCACAACTAAACCATAGCTAGCTATCCCATTGGGTGGTCCCCTTATCCTTACAGGATAGGATCATGGACATTTGGATTTTATTTGTGTCAAAGGAAAAGCGTAGAATGCTCATTTGTTGGGATAGATTGGGATGCAAGCTGAGAATATTCTCTTATTATTCATCAGTGGCAGTAATAGTGGTTATTGCTGCTAAGAATTCACTCTGCCAGTGTCCACTAGGCAAAGAATCAATGTTCTATAATCGTTTTAACAGATGGGAATCGCAAGAGAGATCTCTAAAGGCAAATGTTTCAGGAATCAGACATTACCATATAGCCTACTTTACTATGCACTTAACAAAAAAGTTTTATTCAGGGGGATGTTCTGGTACTTGGGGACATTAATAGCCAAATACCTCTCCTTTAAATATGAGAGAGTGGACTTTAAAAGCCTTGGCTTAACTCCTCCCTCAACTGTAAACAGAAGAGCAAGACAAGAAATGAAAGGAAATAAACATAGAAGTTCCATTGACATCTTAACAGGAAAACTAATTTGTCGTACCTTATCCAGTTCACCTGGCCAGTCTCTTTACTTCCTCTGATAGAGCACATTAGTCAGACGTGGTGAAAGAACCCGCCTTCACGCTTAAATATACGAGGTTGAAAGTGTTAATTTACCTCACCACGAGTCATCTTGCCATCCCTCTTCACCTTGATACTACTTACTAATGGCCAATAGTTTAATAGTGAATGACAGTGTTCCAGTATTCAAACACAATAGAAGCTTTACAATCAATTCAATGTTGAGCTAGGAAAAGTCTGTCAACACAGATTAAGTTAAAAACCAAACCAGCTATCATCTCAGACAAATGTTACCTGGGGGATTGATGTTGCAGTGTTGGACAAAACAATTCACAAATAGCTTGACAAAACAGCGCCCATTACCCTTGAATATATGTACCTTGAGCAAACAAATAAGATAAATCTACCCCTTCGTGTTGGATTCGACTGCATGCATTATAGTTGCCCAGCTGTCGTCCATATAACTTTTCTGACAGTTTAGAAATACTGGCTATGCAGGTTAGCTAGCATCACCCCATTCGATACAGTTGAAAAGTGTTAAGGATGGAGACACTGAATCCAAGGATAAGTTCATTCTTTCTTCTCTGCTCTACTTATCGGCAAAGCCCCTTTGATTATTATAACTCTTAAAGAGCCCGGTCGGATAACCTCCCAATCTTGGGGTGCCAAAATGGTCCCCATTCGGTCTATATTGATTGTTAACATCTCTTACTCTATCAGTGAAAGAAGACAGAGGCTTACCTGCCTACTCTTAAAGAAATGTATATATATCTGGTATTTCTGCATCTGCCCACGACAATGTATACTGAGTTTTTAGACCTTATAATGTTCTGAAATGTTGTCTACAATTAGATCATTAAAGCAGTAGATACACATGATCTTCCTCTACATTTATTTTTAGCAACTATATTTTTAATGATACGGACGGCTTAAGTATAGTAAGGGATAAGTCTGGAACACCAGCGCCTATTACAATAGGGTAAGATTCAATTAATAGAACAGTACAAAATCAAAGGAGGCAATCAGATTTGCTGTGCTTCTACAATGTTGATACACAACTCAAAATAGTTTTACATAACTGACTCCTGTTTGATTTGACTTCCTTGAGCAGTCCATACTTCTATTGAGATAACCATCGATATACAGCACAAGCTCACGCACAAGGTACCCTCCACTTCGTCTCAGGGACACATACAAGTGCCAAGCTTTGAGACACAGAGTTTAGTGGTCTATATAGATCTAAAACTGAAAGGGGGAGAAAAACTTTGGTAGGAAAGAATCAATCAATCAATCAGCAGGCGTATACTGTTTGGTGGAGAGACACCTGGCTGCCAAGAAAATATTGCAGACTTCGGGCGGAGGGTCGAAAGCTGTCAACTGTTAGAGCTCAATCTTCACACATGAATGCGGAGTGTTGACAGAATCGGGTGGAGAACCCTCCCTTGCTGTTGTGACAGAAGATCCTCCTGAAGGGGCAGTATGATCGGAGGACCGATGGCTATGCAAGTCCAGTCCACAGCCACAAGGATGACTTAGGTCCGGTTGTTCCTGATCTTCTTGAGAACTCTGGGCAGGAGTAGTATTTGCGGAAAGGCATACAGGAGGGCCGAGCTCCACTCTAGACAAAGTCTACGAGCGAGAGCCGCTGTGGAAACACCAGCGCGCAGAACTGCTGACATTGCGCGGTCTCGGCTGTGGCGAGCACATCTAAACAAGGCTCTCCCCACTGCTAAAAGAGACCTTGCACCACCTCAGGATGGAGACTCCATTTGTGATCCGCTAGGCATCTCCTGCTGAGTTTGTTTGCCCTGGAGTTCAGAAAGCCCGCCAAGTGTTGAGTCACCAGGGATATGCCCTGTTGTTGCAGCCATGTCCAGGGACACAGGGCCTCTTGACAAAGAGTTCACTACCCAAGACCGCCCTGCTTGGTGCAGCACCAGATGGCAGTAGTGTTGTCCGTGAACACTCGTACTAGCCTTTCTCTGATGGAGGGTAGAAAGCCTTTTAATGGCAGCCGGATTGCCCAGAGCTCCAGAAGGTTGATGTGAAGTCCGGATTCCGCCGGAGACCAGAGTCCTCCGATCTCCACCTCTCTCAGATGACCGCCCCATTCCTGAAATGACTTATCTGTCACTCCTGTGAAATCTGGTTGGGGAAGGGAAAGGGGTCTGCTGCTAACCCAATCGCGGTTCGTTTACCACCACTGCAGATCTTTTGCAGTTCCCTCTGAGATCTGGTCATGGCGGAGAGATTCCCCTTATGCTGCACCCACTGGAACTTCGGAGCTCACTGTAGAGCCTGCATATGCCAGCAAGCATGTGTCACCAGCAGGATGCACAATGCCATGAGTCCCAGCAGCCTCAGAGTCAGTCTCACTGAAATCCAAGGATAGAGGCAGAATATCCTGGACTCGCCATTCGAGAGGAAAGGTCGGAAACCGCACTGTGTCCAGAATAGCATTGAAGTGTCCGAGACGGCGTCAGGTGTGACTTCCGTGCATAGATAGCGAACCCCAGCGAATGCAAGAGGTTCGCCATAGTCTGGAGGTGGGATACGACAGCCTGGGGCGAGCTTGCCTTCAACAGCCAGTCGTCGAGATAGAGGAAGATTGGCACCCCTGATCTCCGCAAATGAGCTGCAACCACCACTGTCCCCTTGGTGATCACTCGAGGTGCGCTGGGAAAGCCAAAAGGGAGCATGCCAAGCTGTAAGTGCTCGTGGCCCACCATAAACCGCAGGTAACACATGTGGGCAGGCAGGGTGGGAATGTGGAAATAAATATTAATCTTGCAAGTCCAACTTTACCATCCAGAATCCCAGGGCAGAGAGGACTTGAACAAGCTTGAGCATTTTGAACTTCTTCTTGAGGAAGAAATTGAGAGGGCGCAGGTCTAGGATAGATAGAAGGCCTCTGTCCTTCTTGGGTAGCAGAAAGTAGCGGAAATAGCAACCACGACCAACTTCTGTCGTCAGCACCCTCTCTATGGCTCCCTTGGCCAAGAGAGCATTCACTTCCTGGAGCAATATAAGATGGTGCTCCTTCAGCCTGTTGCAAGCAGGTGGTATGGATGGAGGGGTAGTCACGAAGGGGAAGGTGTAACCCCTTTGGACAATTTCAAGAACCCATTGGCCTGATGTTATAGAGCTCCAGTGGGTCAGGTGATGGTGTATCCTGCCACCCACTGGGTGCCCATGATGGTAAGAGGGCAAACTATAAGGGTTTGGAGGCTGTCGGGGGTGGTGGACTTGCCCGACCTCTGGCTGCCCAGCCCACGAGGCCTGATAATGATAATATAGCTTTTTTTGCATTCTCTACAGCACCAAAACTAAAGGAATGGCTGGAAGCCCCTTCGTAGCCACAAAAGGAGCGAAAGGTGGATTGAAGGGGGTGAGGGGCTATGGGAATCCCCAAAGACCTGTCCATAGTCCTGCGGTCCTTAAAGCACTCCAGCGCTGAATCCGAATTGTCTCCGAAGAGAAGGAAGCCATCAAAGGGCATGTCCATAAGTTAAGCTTGGACATCCCCTGAAAACCCAGTTCTCAGCCAGGCATGGTGCCTTAAGGCCACTGTCAAGAAAACGGCTCTGCCCAGGGAGTTGGTGGTATCAAGTCCACATCTGACTGTGAACTTAGCTGCATCTCTCCCGTCGGCAACAGCCTGGGAGAGTATGGCCCAGGTCTCCTCCGGGACGAATGGCAGCACCTGCGCAACGGAATCTCAAAGAGCATGGGAGTAACGTCCCAAAAGGCATGGGGCTTTACGGACCGCAGTGTCAGGCTGGTGGAAGAAAACATCTTCTTACCCAAGGTGTCCAGACTTGTGGATTTCCTATCCAGTGGGGCAATAAGGAATGCACCAGAATTTACATGGGAGGTAGAGGCTTGGACCACCAAGTTCTCTGGGGTAGGGTGTTGTGTGAAGAAATTGTGGTCTTCTGGGGCAGGGCGGTGGGCAATCGTCCTGTTCACAGGAGCCCCTGTGCTGGGTTTGGACCAAGTCCCAAGCAGGAGTTCTGTAAGGGCCTCATTAAATGGGAGAAGCGGTTCGAGGGAGACACTCTCGGTTGAGGCACCTCCGTCAAGACCGTCATCTTGACTGCCACTGAGGGCAGGCTAAGGTCCAGAACCTCAGCCACCCTTCTCACCACCATGGCAAAGGACACTACCTCCTCCGTGGCCATGGTCAGGGGAGAAAGCATGCCAGTATCTGTAAGTGTCCAGTCCACTGGCCTCCACCAAGTCCTCACACCAGTCCATTTGGGGATCCAAAGGCTGGTATTCCTCAGGGTACAGTAACCCCTCCCAATCCTCCCAGGGTCCTAGCCCAAAGAACCAGGGCTCTGGCCTGAAAGGCATGCATCCAGTCGGTGCTGGAGCAGGGGTCTGACAATACCCCTCTGGCACCGTGTCGGAGTCGGGAATCTGAATATAGAGGCATGGCCGTCGGTGGATGCACGTGGCGCCGAGAGCATCGACATCAAGACCGGCGCCGGGGAAGGTCGAGGTGGGTAGACCGGCACCAGTCCGGATACAGCCGTGGATCAAAGGGGCCTAACTGGAGCGAGCGACTGGTGTGAAACCAGGAGGGGCCCCTCACGAACCAGGGCGGGGTCCCTCCCAAACTAGGGCGGGGCTTGAAGGTGCGCGGCAGGAACGGGCTGCTCAAATATAAGGCATGTGACCTCATAAAACTCCTGGAGTTGAACGGTGGGTCACTAGGGCCCCCGAAAACTCAGGAAAGTACAGAGCAGACCCAGGCACTGGCTCAACTGTGGAGCCAGGCCTCGAATGATGATGCTCCCTTGTCTCGTTGGCCGACTTCTTACTCTTCTTCTTGCGGTGTGACTTACCCATGTGGCCCGACGACGTCGAGTGCGATTAAAATTTTGGGCTCCGCGACCGATCCTTGGAGGTTCCTCTCGACCAGGATAGAGACTGCCGCAGTGTCGCACATCGGGCAGCAAGGAGCTTGAGGGACCGCTCCCTGAAGGCATTGGGGTGCATGGTGCGGCAATCGACGCAGGTCTTCGTGTCATGGTCGCAGTCCAGGCACCAGAGGAATACAAGATGCAGGTCCGTCACCGACATCTGTTGATGACTGGCGTCCCAGGGCTTGAAGCAGGCCTCCCTCGTAGACATTCCTGCCACACCAGGGGAAGAACTCTCAAAAAACTTTGACAAAACGTCAAAAAAGCACAGTAAAAAAGTGGCTACGTGGGAGTCTCTCTCTGGATTAGCACTGACCGGCGCGGAAAGAAAAGAACCAACGTCAGCACGCTGAGGTGGTGCCTATATAGGTACTACACACGTCACTTCTGGCATGGACGCCATGTGGAGCCAAAAAATGCCACCTACTGGCATGCAGGGGTACTGCTTACGGAAGATTTCCAGTCTGATGCCTGGGGATAAGTCTAGGAATCTGCAGCTAGAAGTCTCTCTCAGATAAGAAGAACTAAAAGAAGAATAGGGCAGGTGGAAGAAGAGGGCATATGTTGCCAGGGTCCAGAGCCCTGCAATGTGGGTCTGGAATTGTAGGAGCTAGAACTGGTGAATGGGTTTCAGCTGACACATTTGCAAATAAACCAGGATCTCACAGGCGGCAAACTGAACCTCACACATCTCACTATCATACTAGGTTTAGAAGGGGAGCTGGAATAACCAATTTACTTTTCCAATATCCTACAATTGTTGACTGTCAATCGGGCACATACTTCAGAAAAGGGCTACCAAATTTCTGACATGATCCCGTCAGCTTAGTAAGGAGATGTTTGCACGTCTGCATATGAATACCAACAAGTGTCAAGATCTTTTCATCTGCTGACTCTTCGCCAATAGCACTTCTGTTGTAGTCTTCCTCCCTTGATTTGTATCATTTGTAGGACATCGGGTATTTATTGACACCTCCAACTCTTGGTGCAGATATACATGACTTGCTTTCACCTGCAACTTTCGCTCTCTGTGCCTCAGCCACTATCAGTTCTGCTCCCCTCAATGACCATACAGTCCATATCCACCCGTCATGAAATAGAGCCCACCGATACCTTTTCCCTGCACTATGATCATACAGTTTCATGATCAGACAAGAGGTATCTCTTGTTTTATATAGTAGCCCACAGAGCACTATGTGTGGCATCCCTGTCACTACGCACCTCTTTTCAATCTCAGCCATCCTTCAAATGGTAAACACTCCCAATACCATCTGAACTACCTCCGCCCACGAGTATGCAAACGTCACCTCTTATTGTACAGCGCTACTGCAAAACATCTCTCTTCTTATGTTTATCGTTGTCCCATATAGGGCTCTTAGTGCTCACTTCCCAGGAAGGGCTTGTATTGTCAAACTGAAAACAATCCTTTCATAAACAGTCTTTGTATCTGTGAGTGAGATCAGTCCAGCACTGTACTCAGTCAGCCTGAGCACTGTACTCAGTCAGCAGTCCATCTCCAAAGTGCTACACTCTCTTTATTAAGAGAAATCCAAAAGATGTCCTGCGGAGGTCCAGATGCCTCTTGCCTCTTCAATTCCACATCATGTGGTGGCAATCTTTGCTTTATGCCAGTCTGCAGTCCGAGAGGGGCAGGGGCAACTTTATTCAGGCAGTTACATAACTTGTAACAAAGAAACTCTGAAGCTATGAGCAAGGAAATGATTCTCATCAACTGCCCTATTCCCGAAGATTATCAAGGATGATGTATTTTACAATGAGCCTCCACTGCTAGATTGTATTGTAATTCAAATGAAGTAAAGAAAAGAATATTTTTTGAAAAGGCAGACTGAATAATGCAGTAAAACAATAAAAACTAGCAATCTGGTCTTAGCTGGCTCTAGTGGCACATACCTTCTTTTTCTTCGAAATTCTGTTCAGCGCAGGAGGATCATTCCACCCGTTCTGAGGTCCTGGAAGGAAAAAATTACAGCCCAGCATTTACTTTGTGGAGATCATGTTCCGATCCCTGGATGTTTACAGTTTAAAAATCATCATACGTTCCAAATATTTTTTTTAATAATTGTGCATGTTATTCATGAAAAAGAAAAATGGTAATCAAGAATGTGACAGAGGGTGTCGAGTTCTGTGTCTAACTCCAAGGCTTGACTTGCTTCTCTTGTGTAGGCATTCAGTCTCAAATGATGCAAACAGTGACAACTTGCTCAAAACCACCTTCATTATCAAAACACTGTCTTACTCCAACACACACTGATTTATAGAAGAAAGACTTCCAATGGCCATTTTGTTTCTGCCTGCACCATGTTTAACAATCATTTAGAGTTGTTAATCATCAGACACACACTCCTGAAATCCAGAAATATTTTTGAAAGACTTATCAGATTTATCGTGAAAGACTTATCAGTCCTGAAATTATCACTTGAAGATCTAATTGCATGTATGAAGTTATTTTCCTTCCAAATAAACCAAGCAAAAACTGGAATTGTCCCCATAGACTACAGACAATCACCACAACACCTCACGTGCAAAAACAACCTCATGGTGACTTCCCTATACCGGCACCTTCATAAAAACTGCTCAGCTTCATCTTCGACCACATTACCATGGAATCAGACATTATCAAACTGATTAAATCTGCCTCCTTTACTATTTCATTTAAAAAAAATGAAGTCCCCTTATCTCCATATGACTTGAGAAATACAGTACAGGTGTGAGACCGATCACTCAACAGAAAGGCTTTACTACCCGGTCTCTCCAAATGTGTCTTTCTTCCTCTCAAATCCGCTCTTCCAGTTGCAGCATGCCTCAAAGCATCGAAGAAATCAGATCACATCACCTCTAATTTGAGTGACTGTCACTAGCTTTTCTGGAAGCCATAATCAAATTCAAAATATCTTGCTACACTTGGGAAAACCTACATATTTGAGAAAAAAACCAATTCACAATGCGAAAAAGGAAGTACCACCTGAGGAACACAGAGCCTTGTAATGGAAATGTATGTGACCAAAACCCTTAATCAGGCAATCACCCACCTAGCAGCAAGAAAATGCAAACAACTGCAGAAAGGACAGAAAAACCCACAATTTCAGACAGTACTTAAATGCGTAGTGTTCCCAAGTCTCTTTTTGCATCATAACCATACTTTGTTCTTCATATGTTCTTATTCCTGTTCACCTGTTACATGTAAAGCACAGCTGCCCAAGTGGTTAGGTCCGCGCTATTAAAAAAAAAAACCTTAAATAAAAAATAAATAATTTAGGTCTGTGTAGGCAATAGAATCAAAGAAAGAGTAAAAATTCCACATATTTCTGCAGAACATACAATTAAGTGTTACAATGACTTCAACAGCAAATTAGATGGTTCAATAAAATACTAACTGCTGATCTGCCATTAGTTCTTAAGACAAACTTGGAGCAAGCTACAGATGGAAAAGGATAGTCCAAGTCCAGCCCACAGATCTACTTGCAACACTCACCAGCAGGGCGGTATGTTGGAACCATTTATCTAGCAACTCCCATTTCATAGATATTCTATCTAAACGCTCATAGGAAATTAATCTTTAATTGCTCCCCAAAAAAGGCCTCAAAATGACACTTAAGAAAAATGTTGGCACATAGAATTTGTGGTGTACCTACACTACCACTCTATTCAATACTCTCCCATCCAGCAATTGAAATATGAATAAGCCATACCCAGAATAAATTACTATCAAGTGTAACTTTTAAACCAGTAGTACAGACCAGTAATCTTGGTATAACCCAACTGGAACAAAGCCCAATGACTTTGTTCCAGTGTAAGATCTGGGCGATGTTCAAAACGCCAGAACGACATGCCTTTGCAACAATTACAGAATGCACTACAACATTTCAACACAATGTCTTTTATGGAAATTGGACTAACATTTCTCCGTACATCTCAAGAAGTTCCTTCAGTATTTGCACTACAAAAAGGTCCAGTTGAGCAGATATGCTTTGTATTCACACATCAAAAATTTACTAAGTAGTATTTTCAGACCTGTGCAAATAGACAATCCCTCAAATTTTTAAAATGAAACAAAAGCTAACACAAGCCTCCGAAAACACATTCAGACAAACACTGATAGCTCACTTTAAATAAACTAAAATCACAGGTGCTCTTTGCAATTTCCAAAGAAAATAAAACATTTGTACCACAAATAAACCAAACCATGGGAAGAAGTGAGCTGGTAATACTTGGGTAGAACAATGAGAGTTATTACAACTCCCCCCACTCATCCTCCCTTCTGCCTCCCAATAACTCTACAACAGAGCTTCTCATCTTGTACTGGTTTTTAGACTTTCAGCTCCAAACATCTTAATGTCCAGAGAAAAGGTGCAGATTTGTATCAACAACTTAATTCTATCTAGTATTGAGTGAAATCACAGAAATCAAGAGTTTAATTTAAGGAATATATTATTAAGTTGATTGATTAAACATGTATTCCACATGAGTCATTAGTTCACACTACATATCTAATTCACCTTGCAGGAAAGCTGCCATGTCTTGGGTAGATAGATTTTCTGTGGATGAAATGCAAAAGTAACTCAAAGGGTGTGAAGAAGAGTACATACAAAGCTATTGCACACCTCTTCCTTCAAAGTGAGCTTCTCAATAAAATTGCACCATCTTCCTTGATTTTAAGTTGGTCCTGCAAGACTACTCAAATGTGGCATAAGTTGTGTAACTCTGGAATACACATTAGACAGCCCCAGAAAATGGGCATGTAACGAGCTAAGAACTTTAAAAAAAAAAAAAAGCATACAAGGAAAAGATGGTCTGAACTATAAAACACCACAAATTCTCTTGAGTGGGCCTCAACATTCATACTGCAATGTGGAGAGTTTTTCTCAAAAATATGCAAGATTCATGCAAGACCAGACACGACACGACGACCAGACACGACACGACACACAGACACTATAAAACACTTGTAACCAGTATTAATTTTTTTGCCTCTAGCTGCAAGTGCCTAGTTCATTTATGGGAACCTGAACTATATTTTCCATTGTCAGACTATGACCCAGAGCAAGAAAGAGAAAGAAGAAAGAAAAATGAGTGACAGAGGGAGACTAGAGAAATGAAAAAGAACCCTTAATAGTGAGATAACGAGAAAGAAAGTGTTAGGTAGTGAAGGAGGAGGCAAGATATGGAATCAAGACTAGACAGCATTGGTACGCAGCAACCCCTGCCCGAGCTCCTACGAAAAACGCTGTGCTCCTGCACTTTAATAAAGCACTGCACACAATCCAGGATAATGCTGGAGAATTTCAAGATATGTAGGAAACTAAGGAAAGAGCAAGGACTGTGTACGGGGGACGTCCTTATCCCTGATTACTTATTCCAAAACAACGTGGACATACGCACTAGGGACGACTACTATAAAATTTGGAGTGCCAGGGACCACTTGGGTTTGTAAGAAGAACCCTCACCCACCAACCTAGTTGGTGGCATGCTTCATCATTGGGTTCCCAACTGGGTAGCCGAATGCTACCCAGTTGTGCTGCGACGCCAGAGTTACAGTGGAGCGGGTTTTTTTTGTGTAGTGCTCAAAAAGTGGTGAAGTTAAAAATATCTCTGGGATTCCTTACTGACCAATTTCTTTATTCCCAGCGGCCCAGGATATGATTAAAAAGAAACGGGATAAAAAGAAGACTAGTAATTGGTCTTCATTATCCAACTGGTCGACATGTTTCAGCCTCGAAAATATATTGAGGAGGCTTTCTTCAGGACCAAACAGCGTGAAATTTATGTGAAAGTAGTGAAGTGGTGGCAAAAATAAGCCACGTGTATTTTTTGCAGCACACGCGCTAAGGTGTGCTGTGCATGCAGTGGTGTGACCGTACTTACGGACCCACTGGTTGATTTAAAACCTATAAAACAAAAGAAGGAGAAATAAAAAGGACATACAACGAATAAAAGACAAAGGTGTGATGCAATTTTGCTCTCATATGGGCTTAACCTCCTTTTGCTCATAGGTGTGGTTGCCTAAAAACTCTGAGTCGTTCGATCTCATTTGCCAACACTCATACTAGAGACATGCAACACACATCTGGTGTGTGCTAGATCATGCATTATGGTTTCATGCGGGCATGCATGTCTAGTCGGGTCGGCGATTTAGTGGCATGTGTATTCACATGTCGCGTTTGTATGCTTAAAAGGTGGCTAGGCCATTATTTTATCGTTGTGGAATGTGGCAGCTACCGTGAACTATTAGTGCATATCAACAATTGTTCTGGTGTATGTGCATGTACCATTTTTTGCGTGCACATGAAACTGTTTTTATGTCACATAAAGCATAATTACACTGGCTACGTATTTCTTGTAGCTTTTACAGATCCCGGGAGGGGCTAACACCTGTAGTCACACACTGTGGAAGAAATAATGAGAATGCGTTGTATCTGTCGGGTAGCATTCCTTTTTGAGTCAGAGGTATCAGCCTCTGAAGACTGGTGCGATAGCTTGTATTTCGCCAAGTCTTTTTAACGCGCCCTGCAAATGAAAAGAAAGGAAAACTTTACTTCGTCAAGGCTGGTCGCCCGCTGTCAACACCTACTCCAGTCTCCTCGGGATCGCGATGATACCCGGAGTAGTTGCTGGTGTTGTTTTAAAGTAAGTTCCGGCGGGAGCGGCTTGGGGCGGGGGTTGCGTATGCGCGTCATCGCCTGTGCGTATGACGTGCGGTGCTAGCGTCCGTGCTAGTCGAACACTAGAGCGCGTCCCGAGCGGGATGCACTTGGTAGTCAGTTCTACCGCAAGTGTCCCATGAGTGGACGCGGTTCATTAACAGGCTGAATTTTGCTCTGGTATCTCATCGGAAAGGAGATAAAGCATTTGAAGAAAAAAAACAACACAATGTGCCGGTGTCATTATTTGTAATTCTTTTCAAAGCTTTCAGGTATTGGTATTATATGATAGTAAGAAGGGATGGAGCGCAGAAAAGTAGCTTAACAATTATTGAAAAAAATAAAAGAATGTTATTCATCATGATTTGAGATCAAACAGGTCTGTTACTGATAACTATGGCACATATATTATAGGCATGTTGCCTAAACAAACTATGCGGGTGTGTGTAGTCAGTCCAATGGCGTGGATTTTTACTACATTTAACTTCAGGGGAACCCATTTAGGGAATTCCATGGGATATTGTCGTTGAGCCCATGTATATGGGTGGACAAACGATAGATCCATCGTTGTTCTTTGTCTAGAAGGCGACTCTGGAGATTAGTCATGTTGGCTTCTAGTTGTTCTATTACCACCCAACTCATGTCATTGGTGGTGTGTCCAACTTCGAGGAAGTGGTTGGTCATGCGTGTGGTATTGCGTTTACATCGGATGTTGCTCCGATGCTCACAGATGCGAGTTTTGATTTTTCGGCTAGTCATGCTGATGTATTTTAAACCACACGGGCAGGTGATTAAATAGATGGCATTCATGGAGTTACAATTTGTGTGTCTACGTATTTGCCACATTTTCCCTGGTGCCAAATTTAGGCTCTTTGTAGGTTTTGTCAGATGGCACACGCTACAATTCCCACATGGGAAATGAGCTGTCACATTGGGGAGCCCCCATGCATTCAGCAAAGAGTTGGATGGTCTGGTGTGTTGTTGTGGGCGTGTTGACACTAGACTGTCTCTTAAGCTTCTTCCTCTTTTATAAGAAAAAAGCGGCTTTTCCCAAGTGAATTTTCCTGTGTTCAGTATCTTCCAATTGTTTTGTATAATGCGTGATATTTTATTGGAAATTGGGTTATAAGTGGTGACATGTCAGAGGGATTGTAGATGATGTACGTTGTTTCTCTTCTAGCAGACCGTCCCGATTTTGATTGCGGGCTCGTTTTTTTGCCGTGTTGATGATCTTGTCAGGGTATCCCCGCTCTTTAAGTTTCGTGGTCAGTGACTGTGCTTGATCTTTGAAATCTTGCAGATCACTGCAATTTCTGCGTAGTCGGAGGTATTGTCCGAATGGTAGGTTCTCCCTTGGAGTTCTTGGGTGGAAGCTTGTGTAGTGAAGGAGGGAGTTTTTTTGCTGTAGTCTTGAAATGAGTTTTTGTCTCAAGCTTGCCATTTTCAGCCATTATATCCAGGTCAAGAAAAGTGATACTTTCTTTGCTCACACTGTGGGTGAACTTGAGGTTGGGATCACGTCTGTTGATCCATATTAGAAATGCTTGCAAGGAGTCTTTCAAACCTTCCCAAATTAGGAAATTATCATCAATATACCTTTTGTAGAATTTTATGTTTGCTAAAAAGGGCATATTGAGATTGAAAAGATGTATTTTTTCGAAATTAAAGACAGAGCCCTGCCACGCTTGGGACAAAGGTGCTGCCCATAGACGTACCGTACGTCTGTAGGAAGAGGTCTCCTTCGAACTCAAAGAAGTTATGTTTGAGCACTAGTTCTGCGCATTATAGCACAAAAGATTTTGGGGTGTTGTACTCCCAGTTTGTAGAATCCAGGGATATTTCTAGTACCTTTAGTGTATCATCTTGTGGGAGACTGGTATACAGACTCTCTATGTCCAAGCTAACCAGAAATGACGTCGTGGGATTGAAGGAAAGGGTTTTGATTTGTCCTAATAGGTCCTTTGTGTCTTTCAGGTAGGTTGCTGTGGTCTGCACAATGGGTTGGATGAAGAAGTCACAAAACCGTGAGAGGGGTTCTAGCAGTGAACCGATGCCTGACACAATCGGATGGCCAGGTGGTGGATTTTTGTTTGTATGAATCTTCGGAATCGTGTAAAAGTACGGGATCTTGCCTGTGCTTGTGGTTAGAAATTGGGCTTCCTGTTTGCTAATTTGGCCCAAGTTTTCTGCGTCTTCAACCAAATTCTGGATTCTGCTTTTTAGACTATTACTTGGGTCTTGGGTGTTTGTAATTTTTTGTTGTCACTCAATAGACGTCGGCACTCCTTTTGGTAGGCATCTCTGTCTTGTAGTACTATGCCCCGCCTTTATCTGCCGGTTTTATGATTATGTTTCCGTTGGATTTCAGGGTCTGTAGTGCGTCAAATTCTTTGCCGCTAGTGTTCATGAATTGTGGTTCTTCATGGGTAGCTTCTATTTCATTGAACACGGCTTGTTCAAATGCGGTGATTTCAACTGGTATGGTATTTGGGGAAGGGATAAATGTAGACTTGAGCTTTAATTTAGTATCTCCTTGCTCATCATTTGTCGTCTCAGTTGTTTGATTTTGGAAAAAAGCTTTGAGTTTTAATTTGCGAAAAAACTCTGCCATTTCACAGTGTAATTTAAATTTGTCTAGTCGTGTTGTGGGGACAAACCCTAGGCCTTTGTTAAGAAGGTTTTCTTCTGTCTCCGTTAGAACATAAGAGGAGAGATTGGTGACTAGGTTCTGTTGGAGCTGGGTCCCGCTTGTTCCTTAGTTTTGCTCAGTGTGTATGCCCCTGGGTTCTGGTCTTCTTCCCAGTGGACCTGAGTCTGTCTTCTTCGTCTGCCTCGACCCAGTCAGCCGCTCCCTAAAAAAGGAAACCTTTGGTTTGTATTCATAAATGGAGGTTGCGGTTGGACAAATGGAGGATTCCATCCATACATCATATGGGGGTTCATCTGTGGGTATGGGGTAGGGTTGTGTACCTGGCCTCCAGGTGCAATTTGGGGCCAAGGTTTTGGCCAGCTGTTATTTCTTCCTCTTCCCCGTTGTCTATTGCGGTAGCTTCCTGTGCTCGACCCACTGCTCACAGATGAGTCTTCATCAGAGGAGCCTCCTGACAAGTCAGTGCGTTTGGTTGGTTTGTAATCTGCATCGGCATATGGATAGGTTTTTATGTAAGAGAATTTCTTTAGGTCTTTTTGGAATTTATAGATTTTTGATTGTGTTAAGTCTTCCTTATATTCGGTCATTTCCTTTGTTGATTTCGTCCAGCTTTTTTTTAGAAGACGTAAATGTAGTTTTGAAGTGATTTTCTGTTACTTGTATATCTATCAGAATGGCATCAGATAGTCTCTTGGCCGTCTGTATAATCAGGATAATCCAATCTCTGGTACAATGCCATGCGATTTGGGCCCAGTCTTTTCTGAAGGCCGCATCATCAAGGAAAATGCGGGGGCATTTGTTACTATCAAGCCCTTTGGAGCAGTGTTACTCCTCAGATATTCCGTGAGGATTACGCCATGTTCTGAACTAGGTTGGTGGGTGAGGGTTCTTCTTACAAACCCAAGTGGTCCCTGGCACTCCAAATTTTATAGTAGAATCGTCCCTAGGGGGTATGTCCACGTTGTTTTGGAATTTCAAGATATACCTTAACAAAACACATTCAATGAAAAACACTTTCCACCCTGCTTTTGGGAAATTATTTGGCTCACAGTTATTACCTAAATTACTGGACATCTTTTAGATGGACTGCATAAGTCACAATGCCCTATATACCTTTGATGGAGGTTTATTCAGCAGGAGACAATTGGCTCTACTGAATAGCTTGATTACCGTTAATTCTGCATGTGACAAATGGCTTTAGAAATGCATTTAGAATCACATTTGCTCAATGTGAATCCAGAAATGAGCTACCTTTATGAAGATCACCAACAGACCTATACGAGTCTATGAAAGGGAAGAAGCTAATATGGAGGTAAATGGAAAAACTGAACACTTGTTAAAAAGATCGCGTCACCTCTTCAGAAAGGTTAAGTAAACTTTCCTTTTCATTTACCCGTCTTTGGATCAGCATGCAGCCTACTCACTCAGATACTAGAACAGAACCCACTTGCTGATGGTGAGGATGCAGAAACATGTACATTATACAAATTTACATGGGGGAAATACTCTGACAAAGCTGGTATCAGCCCTTTATTTTTATTTTCTTAATTTACATTTTTAGAGTGCTGTACAAAACAGAGAAACATTGATATATCGAGGTACACATAGTTCATTAGTGAATTTTTTTTATTTTAAAGTTTCATAGTTTGCCATAGGCATGGACATTACACTATGATTATGGTCTGTAATTGCAATAAGCTAGTGGTAGCATGGAAATAGGCGTAACAAATGCTTATGTTTTCTTCTAGAGTTGGAGGGGGAAGAGGATAATCTATGGCGAAAAAGCAGGTAATTCCACAAAGCTAGGGAATGCTTGTATTCCAATCCTTTTCATTATCAGTTCTTGGGAAAAGTGAAGGCCACAGGTCATCTCAAATCCCAAGTCTGCAGGCGTGCAGTTTGGTTGCTGGTGTATAAGCCTCTGTAAATGACCCAGTAGGTCTTGTCCTTAAAGTGAACTAACAGCCTATACAGAACCCTGGGGGGATATGGTCACACTACCTATGACTGGTGAAGAAGCATCGAGGAGTATATTCAGAGAGTGAAGGGTGATAAGCAATTCAATTTTGCATTCCCACAATCAACGTGGAAATAGGTAGAGAGAGGTATAAATAGATTTTCTTTTCAAGGAAAAAAATGTAGCTGGTACAACGCTGCTTGTTAGTCCTCGGGTACAAAGTCACTAAATGCGAGGTTGAGTCGATCCAGAAGACAAGGGACTTGAAAGGAGGGCACATTTAAGGAGTGAAATCTTAAACTTGGATAGCTGACCAGTAACACTGTATTTGTTTTTGGTGTGAACCTGTATGGAGGAATTTATCCTAGTTGAGTTTACCGCATATATTCAGGACTGGATACAAGCCTCCTGCAGGACTAGAGGTGGAAAATCGCCTTTGCAGACAACAGTAATGAAGGTGTGTAACGCACAAGTTATTTACCTTCAGTAACGCTCCTTCTGGGAGAGACTACCAACTGCAGATTCCTCACCTTGTGAATATATTCCCAGGTATCAGACTGGATCTAGAAACCTTTCATCAATACCTGGGCACACCAGTAGGTGGCGCTGTGCTGCTCCACACTGACTGTGCGGCTCCGGAAATAATGGCCTATATAGGTAACACTCACGTACGCTGACGTACGTTGCTTTCTAGAGTGTCCAAGCACCCAAACACAGAGCCCCAAATGTAAACATTCAGTGCTCTCTAGGGGTCCAAGCGATGGAGTCTCTCCTCCTCAGAGGGGTGAGGCGGAGCACAGAACGCTAGCAAGGTGATATTCTGACCGACCTGGAACGGCATCACAACTTTAGGCACAAAAGACGCTTGTGTCCGCAAAACCAGCATGTCTGGGAAGAAGGTAGTCTACGGCGAGTTCACTCACTCATTTCGCTGAGGGGACGGCGATGAGGAACACCATCTTAAGGGTGAGAAACCACAAGGGGCAGGTGTGAAGCGTCTCGAAGGGACTGCACATTAGAAATTTTAAGGACAAAGTTAGGGTCACACTGTCGCATGACAAACGGACAGGGCAGAAACAAACATAAACCTTTCAAAAAACGCATAACTGGAGATTTAAATAATCAGAGCTGAGCCGGTAATTTTAAAAAGGCTGTAACAGCCGAAAGGTACCCTTTAACCGTGCCCATGTCCAAGCCTTGCCGAGCCAGAGACAAGACAAGCAACAAAACATCAGACAGTTTTGCCTGTGAAATTGCAGTTCTCAGTGGTAGCAAATAGATCGAGCCAAGGTTCTCCCCATTCACAGAACAGACCTTGCACCACCTCCGGGTGTAACTGCTACATGTGGTCGGCTAGGTGTAGCCGGCTTAGTTTGTCCACCTTGGCATTCAACGATCCAGCCATGTGGATCACCATCAGGAAAATTCCTTGGTGGCCCCCTATTTTCAGAGGCACAGTGCCTCCTAGGCACAAGGCCCGTGACACCACCCCACCCTGTTGGTTGCAGTATCATTGCGGCAGTGTTGTCTGTGAGCACACAAGTCAACCTTCCGTTGATGGATGGAAGGGAGGCTTTCAACGCCAATCGGATGGCCCTCAGCTCCAGAAGGTTGATATGGAGCCCGAGACCAGAAGCCTCTAATCTCCGCCTCTCCCAGATGGCCACCCTAACCCAGAAGCTATGAATTGGTCACCACTGTCAGCTCTGGGTGGGGAAGGTAGAGGTTTTTTCGCAGTCTCCTCAGATCTGGATGTGGCCAGAGCTCTCCTTGATGTTGGGTCCACGGAGGTTTCATATTCCATTGCACAGCCTGCATATGCCACCTAGCATGCCAGTCCAGCAGGATGTAGGAGGGCATCTGTCCCAAGGTCAGAAAACCTAACTGAAATCCAGGACCGAGGTGGTCAAATCAGGATAGTAGCCTGAATATCCTGGAGACTCTTTATCGGGGAAAGGCGCGAAAACAGACCATGTCCAGAAGGGCTCCGATGAACGAGAGTCAGGTGTCTCTTCAGCATGTTGACAGTGAACCGCAAAGACAATAAGAGTTTTGCCGTAGTCTCGAGGTGATTGACGACTACCTGGGGCGAGCCCGACATCAACAGCCAGTCATCAAGGTAGTGGAAGACTGGCAGCCCTGACCTCCAAAACTGTGCCCTGCTACCACCGCCATCACGTTTGTGAACACCAGAGGGGCACTGATGAAACCAAAGGGGAACTGAAAAATGCTCTTGTCCCACCACGAACTGAAGGTAGAGCCTATGAGCCAGCAGGACCAGTTTATGGAAATAGCATCTTGTCTCAAGGGCCAAGCACAGACCAGACCTGGGCCAGAGTGCGCATTTGGAATCTGTCCTGGCAGAGGAAAAGGTTGAGAGGACGAAGGTCTAGAATATGATGAAGGCCTCCATTCTTGGGCACCAGGAATTAGCGGGAATAGCAATAACGCTCTACTTCTGAAGCAGATAGCCTCTCAATAACTCTTTGGGCCAAAAGGGATTGTACTTCCTGCCACAAAAGGGACATATGGTCCTCCGTCAGCCATTGGATGGTGTGGTAAAGAAGGCATATCCTTTGTGGGTGATCTGCAGGACCCACCTGTCTTAAGTTACAGCTTGTCATCCCGATAAGAATTGTTCGACCTGCCTCCAACTGAGTGGCTGTGCTCGACCAAGGGTACGTTGAAGGAGAGGTGGGGGCAGTGGATTGGGGGGCTGTTGGCCCTGATGGTGTGCACCATGGCCTCTATCACAAAAATGCTGGATTCCTTGCTAAGGATGGACAGGCTGGTGGTATGGGCCAGCTCTACCAAAGGCCCAGGAGAGGTAGGGTTGGTGCATCTGGCGATATGGGGCGGATAAGCCTAAAGCACATGCAGTGGTCCTAATCTCTTGGACTAGTTCTAACCGGAAATAGTCTCGTCCCCAAATTGGCAAGTCATATCGAAGGGCATGTCCATAAGGGAAGACATCGCCTGGTTGATCGCAAGGCGGTGAATGGCAACACTGGTGCCAATGGCTCACCCGATGCAAATGGTGGCGTCCAAGCCACCACGAATTGTAAACCTGGCTGCATCGCGATAGTTTTGAATGGCCTACACCAGGACTGGTCGAAGACCTTTGGTGACACCAGGGAGGACTTGAGTCAACGGCTCCCAAATGGCATGAGAATAGCATCCCAGGAGGCAGCTGGCGGGAAAGAAACCTCTTTCCAAATGACTCCACCAGTTTGGACTCCCTATTGGGGGGAGAAGTCACAAAAGAGTTTGGATTAGACCGGCTCGTGGATGCCTGCCCTACCAAGCTTTCAGGGAGGAGTGCTGAGATAGGAAAGCAGGGTCCCCCAGCACTGGACAATGGTGTCACGCTATTTGCCTGCTGATTGGAGGTCCAGAGCAAGGTTTGGCCCAGGCCCCTAATAAGGTATCAGTTAATACCCGATTTAAATGCAAAAGTGGCTCAGTGGAGATCTACCCCGGCTGGAGGACTTCTTTCCATATATTTGTCTTTACCTTTAAGGTGGGGAGTTGTAGGTCAAGGAATTGGACCACTATACGCATTACCATGTGGCATAGGCAGCTGATTCTTCTGTGGTTGGACCAGGGGGTGAGAGGAGACTTGTTTCAAGGGAGGTATGGAGGCAATTGGCCTACTGCAAATCTTCGTACCAATTATCCCCATGAAAGGTTGGAGCGGGCTCATCACCTGCATCATAATCCTTGTCCAAGTCCGTCCCAAAAAGGGAGTGAAGGATGTGCATATCCACTTGAGGAGGTGGTAGATTAACAGGGGGAAACGGCACCTCGGACATTGGGTGCAGCCTCGGTTGAGGTCGGACTGGTGAAGAGTAGGAGAGTACAATTTGTACCTCCCTGTTCGTCAATGTGCCAGGAATCGGTGTAATTAGCGGCGTCGTGGCGGGGTCGGCAGGTACTAACTGGCGGCAAGGGGGAACTTGCTTGCGGAATCCCAAATGGAACGCCTCTCGGCTCCTTTGGGCCTGAAAGCATGCCAGATAGAGCTAGAAGAAATCCAAAGAGTCGGAGCACGACATTGCAGAACTCTTCAATCTGGTTCGAGGTGGAAGACGGCCCAGGAATCTCTGGTTGTCCCAGCACCAGCTACAGACTTAGCTGCAAAGTAGACTAACTCAGAGATTGGAAGGTATACTGCCGCCCCGTGCATTGTTAGGTTAAAGTAAATGGTGACGGGGCAGGGTCCCGCTTTGATCTTTTATGTTTCTTCTTTAGATTACAGGATGATTTAAATCTCGACAAAGACCAACCTCTAGAACTGCTCCGGCAGCATGTGGGAAGAGAAAAGGAGAGAGACCGGGCTTTAGACTTGGACCAGTCCTGCCGCCGAGTCTTCTCATGTTTGGTGATGTAGAGTTTTGCCTCTTAGTCGTGAATTGCTTTCGGGTTCATCGTACTCGACCCCAGGCACCACCACCATCAGGCATACCTGATTGAGATCTGTCACAGACATTTGTTTGTAACAGTTCCTACAAGGCTTAAAACCTGTTGGGGTGACATTCCCTTGCACACTAAGATGTTTGACAAATTTCCGAGGTAAAAGTGTTCCTGAGAGATGAGAGGGAGCTCTGGGTACACGTCTTGTGGCATGGCAAGAAAGGAACTGACAGCACGTGGGAGTGTTGCCTATATAAACACCACACGTCATTTACGAGGCAGAATGGTGTCAGTGCAGAGCCACTTGGCGCCAGCAACCGGCTGAAAGTGGAACTGCTGAAAAGATTCCAGATCCAGTCTGACACCCAAGTAAATAGTCAAAAGATAAGGAACCTGCGGCTAGAAGTCTCTACCGGAAATCAGTGTATTAATGGATTGTGATGAACTAAGTCTCCAGCAGCTGATAGTTTTCGATGCATAAGTTTAAAAGTCAGTGCAGGAGGAAAGATTGGAAAACATTGCAGATGCCAGTGAAAGTACAGCGCAAAGGAGGAGGGAATCTGGAGGTCTCCATTTGAGTGAGCTACTGATTTCCAGAGAACAAGAAAGAGAAACACTTGAGCACTACCATGCTGATGCTTGTACAAGTGGTGAGGGTACTGAGATGTAGCTCAACAGTATAGAACACAACTGACAGATACAGTAACACCGCATATTCAAAGGTCAACTCTGCTGGTAATAACAAAAGGCTTTATCACCTGGTTGAAGAGAAGCCATTTTTTTACATCTTGGGCAAAACAATGACTTGTAAGAATCCAGGAGGTTGTTCTGCTATAGCGGTTTTGTACATTTTTAATAAGGAAGGGTGAGTGAGAGTGTGAAGCTGGAGAATACACTGGGTCGAAATTAGAATATCACTTTTCACACATTAACTGTGTGTAGTAGGTGGATCCAAGAGCAAGGTTTGTTTCTGCTAAAAAGGCACAGAATTGGGTTCCAAATACAAAAGGTACAGGCGCATGGTCAAACTTCTTGTGTGCTGGACGAGCAAGAGCAACCTACCTTCTGGAAACAGTTTATCTACAAATCCCACACAATATTTAGCTGTGGACCTTAAAGGCTTTGCCCTTCCAATAACAAAAACATAAGCCTTCCTGGCAACAATACAATTTTCCTAACGAATTTCATAGCCAATGAGGGCTAGGGTTAGTCTAGGAACAGTAAATGTCTTTTTTATATAAAATATGATAACCTTAGAAATATAATGTGAATTTGCATGAAGGGCTAGCCACAACACCAAGTTGTAGAGGCAAGCAAGGGTTGTTCTTGAAATCTAAAAATAGAGGAAAAGTACATTTTGCAGACCTTTCTTATATGCCTAAATCAAGTTTTGCAAAAGGTAGACAAAAAAATGAAACTGCTGGGATGTTCATTAATAATCCTCTCAGAGATAAGATCTTGAGAGTATGGCTAGGTCTGGACCCTTCGCTCAAAAGACACATAACTAAAGAGGTTTACAACTTGTCCCCATAAACAGCAATGGACCAGGAGTATGACTCACTTTCTAAACAAAGTGTATCACATATATAAGAGAAAAATATTTTTTACATGGCTGGACTAATGCCCGCATACGGAATTTTTCAAGTGTACAGAACAGAGAAGTCAGTCATGCATGTTTTCACCTTTTGCTTCACACAAAAGAACTGAGCGCCTGGATTATGAACCATCCACTGGGACTGCAAACTTGTCGTAAACCTGTCTTTAACCCCACTGAATAAATACCTTTAGGCACAAGGTTTTGCCACAATCCTTCTAAACTGCAATACTCAGAGCAGGTATGTAAAAAAAATAAACTGTTTACTGGCATGTAAAGTTCCACTACTTGTATATCTTACAATTAACATTTAACTAATTGATAATTCAGTGGTACTGCAATATCTAGTTATACAATAAAATGCCTCAAGACCATCAGCTCAGACAATGCGCAAATCAATTTTACAAATCTGCAGATCACTGTAATTCAGGTTAGATACATTTTATACAGAAGACAACCTGCTGACGGTTATTACAGAACCTTGATAATTTAAAAAAAAAAATCTTTCACTTTGCTCTTGATAAACTTTAACCGATTGAACTAAAAACATTTTAATACCTGAAACAGATACTTGTTGTAAATAATATTCACACCCCTACCGCCAAGTATCTGGATATCATGAAGCACACTTCTCGGCCTGGTGTTCAAAAGTAAGGCAGAAAACGAGCTCACCTGCGTCTCATTTATTTTTTCCTCAGACAGACACCGACTTAGGAAACTAGGAATAATCTTTTGTGAGACCATAAGCGGGTCTACGCTCCCAAAATTCAAACCAGTGAAAAATCCATCCATTTAGGAATTACTTTCTGCTTTTGAGAGGACGTGGCTGGCAGCTTGTGTGAAACTGCAAGCTTTCACATACAAGCATAAATCCTAATTAATGTAAAGCTCTGTAATTCTATATGATGCGAATAAAGAGGTCAGAAGCAACCGTAATGAAGAGCAAGCCGCAAATGTTTCAAGCTCTCATTTACTCCATTTGCCATGAGTAATACCTGCTTCCATGCATTCACAGTTCACTGGTTAGTAAATGAAGTACAGAAAGAGAGACCTAAAGATATGAATCATGCAGGGTAAACACTTTCATCTAGATATCAACTGTTGCTTAGTTTGATATAAGATTGGTGAGATCCTGTAATCCAGAGGTAGGTCTGTGCGCTCATTCTTTCCAGCATACCCAAGCTATGGCATTCATGCCAGGAGACTAAAAATACAAAAAGGCCCAGGAAACATGCTTTTGTAGTGTTTCTAAAACATGTTTTGTTTTATATGAAGAGGTATTTGTAAATTCAGGACTGCTGAGACTTATGAGGAATGAGAAAAACAATATCCGTACCCCCTCAAGATCTAAACTTGTAAAAGAGAAGATTGGCTTTTACAGGTAAGAACTCAAAAATGACTGCCAAAATGACTGGAAAACAATGTGTTCAAACCCGAGGGGTTAAGAGACACATACTAGTATATTAATTTTTTTCTCAAAGTATTTCTAAATTCATAGTATTTAAATTTTACTATATACACACAATCTCTCTATGTGTGTGTGTGTGTGTGTGTGTGTATACACACACAAAAGGGATGACAACTTTCTAGTGTTCAAAACAAATGACTAAAATTAACAACTCGATAGAAAGAGAGCTGCTTAAGCACTGCCCAATGAAGGCTCACATCTGTAAAATGTTTGCTCCCAGAAGAGAAATATGCATTAGGCCATCACAGTTTCCCTTTCAACAGGGCAGCTGGGATACCAAATAAATTGTAAACCTGTTGGTAAAGTGGTTTACAAGACAAGATATCATAAATGAAAGTAACATGATAAAATAATATTAAGTATTCATGTTTTAGAAACACTGCAGTCCAACCCTAAGAGTTCTCCCCATTCTCTCAACAATAAAGGCAAATTAATAAGCAAAGAAGTCCCTCCCCACCCCATTCCAAGCGCAGACCTGTTCTCTGGGATGCAGGCATCTCACTGGCAGCAGGTTGAATACCTGTTGGTCCAGGAGGCACTGAATAAGGTGCAGAAGATGCTGGAGCTCCTGGTCCGCCATGCTGGAAGGATGCTCCAGTCGGAAGGGGGAGAGAAGGCACAGGATTCATGCTAGTTGGTGAGGTCTGGGGCTGTCCTTGGTACATGTGAGGTGGCAAAGAATGAGTACTGACAGAAGGCATGTAAGGAGAGTTAGGATAGGGGCTTGAGGCAGATGGAGCACTAGGTTGCTGGGGCTGATAGAGAGCAGGACCCCCTGCTCCGTAAGAGTGTGGTTGCGTTGGTTGGTATGCTACACAGGGGGAAAAAGGAGAGTTAAAATTAGTAAATATTTTTAATGAACAGTAACAGAACTAAAATGAGAAAGAGGTTAGTTCTTTGCAGGTTATTCGGATTTCTTCTACTTACAAAAGATATAGAAAGAAAGCCATATGCATAAGTTGGCTCTGGCATATGAATAGACATGCAATCAAGAAGACTAGGGAATGCAACAGCTTGTTTTTTTGTGATAGAAAGATGTCTATTGAAAACTCACCTGGTTTGGACTTCTATGAAATCCAGCTAATGTAGCTTCCAAACCTAAACCAATGTCAAACGTTCATGTCACAATCCCCTTCACTCCACAATTCCCCGACATGTACAGATCACACTATTATCTGTAACTATGAGACCTCAACAATTTAAGGCTGAGGGAACTTCCCTTGCCTACAACAATGGTTGTCAAGTGGTAATAATTCACATTTTGCATTGTCCTGCTATCTGGTAAATTAATCTGAAATTGTCACAATGACATTTTTGTAAATAAAAGTTGCTAAGAGGGCGATGGCTGGAGGGTATGTCTGAAAGACTCGCTGAAGGTCATCGAGCAGAATCCCTCAATGCCACTTGATTTGGTGCTAATGTAAGATTATACTGCAGTGGTGTGACCCAAGCTCAGTTCTGTATTGAACATTTTTTATTCTTTACTTGAAGGTTTAGCAACACCATTTGAGAATGGTCATTAAATCTCTGAAATGTCTTCAAAAACAAAATCCAGCTGCTTGCATTCTTTATGGCATATTAAGAGAGGATACCTGCTTCCTCCAATCCCTCCTCCGTCTTCTCATGTACTACTTTTAAGGCTGTATGAGTGATTCATTGGGTTGTCCGTGGTGCTGCTCCATAGTTCCTCAAGAAACAACTGACCCGCAACAAACCTACTAGAGATCTTTGTTGTCTCTTAGTGCCTCTTGGCTTGTGCCTTTCTTCAGGCACCAAAGATTCAGTGATTGGACATTCTAGTACTTTATCTCAAACTATAGAGTAACCTCTCATCTCATTCTCTTAATAAGACAATTCTCCAAAAAGGGCTGCCACTGTTTGCCTAAAATCAATTATCAATTGTCATGTAATTCTCATATACGCAGTACTGCTTTCTGGCATATAATATATGCAGTGTTGATTCTGTAAAGATGTAGGAAGAATGTGGGCAATGCCATATCTCATAGAGCCTTCAATTATACACATTTGTAATAGTAATGGCACAGTCCAGTTTTTCTGGAACTTAATTTGTACTCTCCATTAAAAATTGATATAAAGCTTGGGGTACTGTTTCCATAGATGATTTTTTTCTCCAAGAAGTGCATCACCCTTGTCACTTTTTATTTAGTGGGCATTCCTTTTCTTGTTGGTGGTGCATCTTGCTACCTTTAATCATGTTGAAACCAGAAGCCTGCAGGTACCTAGGTGTTTGATGGTGTGTTCCTCCATTCTTGTGTGAATATGACAATTCTCCTAGCGGGGATCCATGCTTGCTTAGTGTCTCTCTGCAATCATTTCTTGGTGAGGGTTCATCTTTTGATGTACTCCCTCATCCGCAGCCTTCAACATGTGCAACTCTATGGAAGCTGGGTTTGAGGAGTGCACAGCAAACAGCAATACCCTTGACGTGCTAATTTTGCAGTGCTGGATCTCCTTTGCACTTCAATTTGTTGTTACTTACAAGAAAGATGTTCTTTTCTATTGAATTATCTAATGTGCCTCAGCCTTCTCAGTTAAATAACCTTTGTCAACTTCATGTAATCTACCAGCACACTTGAGTCAAAGGCTTCTCAGAGCAATATGTTCTTTGCAAGAGCTCATAAATAGCTACCCAACTTCTGGTGGTGACGGGCTTGAGAGGACCTTGATTCAGGAGTTGCGGTTCAGCAGAAGTAATTTAGAAGAGAGGAGTACATTTCTCATAAGATCCTCATCTAAGGACAGAGGCTGAATTGGTATGTCATTCAAACCGAACACTGGGTCACAAGCTGTAAGAAACTGGATCCAAGTAATACATTATTTTTTCTTCATATTTCCATTTTTTTCATTGTTAAATCGGTTCTGGCTTCAGCGTTTTTTCGATGTTGCCCTCCGTCTGAGATCATGCCTTAGCTTGGAAGCATGTTTTGGGTTGATGTTTATTTCAGTTGTTTCTTTTTACTGCTAATTGTTCTCTGTACTACTTCAAATCTGACAGAGAAGTTGAAAACTACACTTCAGGATAATTGTACCAAAAACATAAACAAGCCCTATGGGTTGGAGGTAGAATCTGGTATTGTACACCGCCTTGATTTAAAGTGAAATGACTCTGAACGGTTATTTTCAAGTACATTCTTTTTCACTGTAAAGACGGCAGTGAATTTCTAGAGTGAATAGATCATTTCAGAATTTCCAATGGCTTCACTTATTTAAATCGGTAATTGGAAAAACTTTCAAGAATAATTGTTTGTTAGACAAATAGCCAATCAAAGTATACAGTAAGTATTTAAATCCTTATGATATATGCACTTCGTTGATTACAAATAGTACAGTAAAAACCTGAGTAAAAAACACCACATTTCTCTGTGAAAGAAACAGATTTGGCATGTATTTACTATTAACAATTCATTAAAAAAATGTTTACTGTGTGAGCTACTTCGGAAGATTTCAAAGAGAACAAGTGTGAAGGCAGCAGTGATGATACAAACATTTATAAGTTTTAAAAATAAACCGTATTTCCAAGCAGCTAAGACATAAGGACAAATATGAAGAAAATGGAAGGGCAAGTCATCGAAACTAAATTTACAACCACATCTTCTCCTCTTTCATCCACCATTTAACTTGAATATCAAGGGAAGCCACAGTCTCATTTTCAGATGTCTAAATGTAGAACTGGGAGTGAAGGTCAAATACTGGCTAACCTCAATCTGGTTTTATAATTAGCAAAGGACAAAGCTTTTATTTAACCACAATTTAAAAAGTGTCAGTTGCTGGTTTACGAATGTAAATTCTCCAAGCGCAACCATGCTACCAAGCAATTTGTATAAAGGAGTGGTCAATGTGATAGCAATTTCATATTTGACAAATAGGCCATTTAAGGTTCTGATGAAACTAGCCTCCAAGCACACGCAAATTTGTCCAAACTACAATAGTGTAATTAATCCAGAAGCCCTGGAGGATTTGTTGAAGGTATTCCATAAATTACGAGTGTTAGGTGACTATTTGATTAACGGGCACTTATAGATAATGTCTAGGATCCTTTAAGTCACTAATGTGTGTTTTGTACATAAGAGATGCTTGTTTGGGCAGCGGCTTAACGTTGGGTGTTGTGATTATGGTTAATTCTGAATTTAATTGAATTCCATTCTTGATGTAGTCGCAATTGACACAAGACAAGTGATGCATGTATATTATTGTGCTCATAATGTGGGATGTTGATATTGTGCCTTCCATATTTTATACATTTATATGATAAAATGATGCATGGGTTACCACCATGTGATGACCTTTGGCCCCATATGGGGCCCTGATATACTTTTGACACAGGGTGACAATTTCACAACGTGTATGTACATTTGGATTTGTAAGTTACACTATTGTTTTATTCCAGTTCTGAGGAAGTCGTGGGGTGAATTTCTCAGTGACAAAAACACGTGTTGGCTGGCTGTGGGCACTGAATAATAAAGAAAGAACCTGGCGGATATATAGACTTCTGGATTACATATATTATTTTATACTTGTAGTTTGGACACATTTGCGTGAGCTTGGAGGCTTATTTCATTTGTTGTAGCTGTTCTAGGTTTTGGGGATGCAGGGTTGACATCTGTCCTCTTTAAGGCACCACTGACACATTGAACCTGTGCTCAAATATTTGTGTACTGTGCATGAGCGCCGAGTTTCCGAATTTGCCCCCATTTGCAAATATTTAAGGTTTTGAGGCAGTCAAACTTTCAATGCAAATTTATTAGATAATTGTCTTATACGCTTCAGATACCCATGACAAATGTTATATAATTTCAGTTATAATTAAAATTGCCATCCCATAAATCCCTGAAGCAAGCATCTGTGCTCAAGAACTCTTGGTTCTGAAACAGCCTATCACAAAAACTAAACCTGAGTATTGGGCAACAAGTTGAAAGAACGATGCCCTCACCTATTTTTTATTTTTTGTACCTTTATTTTTGCAGTTTCACGAAACAGTGAACAGAACAGTCAGTGCACATCATCAAGTGCAATAAGCATGCCTCATCCTCAGCCTCCCTGAAACCAGTAATCTGTACAGACGAAGCAATAGTATATGCGTCAAGGCTACAAGCCGACCCACCTATGAATCAGTGGAATCCGTACTAGTTGACCCCATTAACTAAACAGTGTACACCTTCATGCATCCTGTTCACTCTGGTCAGTGTCAGAGTTCAGAGCCCCATGTGTATTAAACGCATCTAACATCTACCTCCATCGTGCCGCTGCCTCAGCTGCCCTCTCATAAGTACGGGAGAGACGTATGTGATGCTCTTCTGCAGTACCCCATTCCAACACATCACGAACCCACAGGTCCACACTTGGAACATGCCCCCACCTATAATTGAAATCATTCAATTACAGTGAAATTGGGCAAATATGACGTATGTGTCCAACATTTACCTTTCAGTCTATTAAAATCAGTCTGTGATCCAGGCAACGTTGAAGGGGAGCTGTAACACACCAAAGGAATAACTTTACCCTTATAGGCTTTAATCAATGTGCTGAAAGGCCATCTTAGGACTCACTGAATTCAGCGAGAGCTCCCACTGCAGACAGTGCATTGCTACTAATCAGATCTAAATGAGTATACCATGAGAAATTGAGGCTAAGCTGCAGACACAAATATTTTTATTGTCCAACACGGAACTCTCCTGAGCACCCCAAATGTCATTAAAAGAAAAGGCAATGAAGACCAAAGATCATCACTTGAGTATTAGTTGTATTGATAGTCAAAAGGATCTTTTGAAGAAAGACCAAGTCCCCATAAAAGTGTGGTTAAGGCCAATGTATGTGTGATTGAGAAACAATAAATGGATTTGCATAAAAATAAATTCATTTGTTATTGATGATACAGTTAATATGTAATGTGAAGGCCTTCATGGGGAAGTCAGACTTCGGCAAACCAGAACGATGTGAGAAAAGCAGGGGTGCTAAAAGCTTGCCCTGGTTTCAAAACGTGTTCCAGTCCTCTCTGAAAGAAGATCCTTACTGTCAACTTACATGTGGGCCCGTGAGGACCTCTGTAGTTGCAGATACATTAAACCAAGTGAACAAGATTGGGAAGCTTACGCTATAAGAGTTCATAGTAGTGAATGCAGCACTGAAACTCATACATACTGCTTCTGATTCTAGCAGGATTATTTTTGCAGGGATATTGTTGGTGATTTATTACCTATCCCAACAGTCAGATGAAGATGCTAAGGGTCATAGTGGTGTTTTTGACATTTTTGAGTGCCTTCCTTGCAAATAGGAGCTCTACAATGATGAGAAGCAGGAGCTAGCAGGATTGCTACATAATGGCTCGTGGTGGGAGCTTACGTCAGGTGACTCCCATTTTTTATTTTATAGCTGAGAAAGTACGCACCTAGTTTGACTTTAATTTGTTAGCCTTAACACCCCCAGTCTTTTCTTAACCAGATGACTACACTGGTTAGTCTCCATACAGTGAGGTTATATGGTTGGGGCTTTCATTCATCTGCGAAAAGGAACATTTCTTTAGGGGTGTGGGAAATTGGGGTCTTGTGTTATTTTGTTTTGAGCGGAGGGCTTCCTCTTTTTACTTAAGACCCTCTCTGCATCCTCTCTTTTTTTTTTTTTTTTTTTTTTTAAAGAAGTGCAATCAGGACGAATTAGGAAAGATACTTTTCCATCAATGAGTTCTCAGTCTGCAATTTGTTCCACCACAATTTTGAGGTCTTCAGTCAGCTGAAATTCAAGTTAAAAGGATACTTTGAGCTCATTGTAGTCTCAACAGTATTAGGATGCTCACCTTTCAGCCCTAATAGGTGGAAAAATAGATGATTTTGAGTCCAACTGATGATGGGGCTCTGGTAAACTTTACGAAGATTGTTTTATAGGCATATCCGAGTTAATGCCCAACTGCCCACATTTTATTTCTCAAAAACCTATTAATAGACAATTCCAGGTCCAATCACTAGAGGGCAGGATTATGTGAAGCATGTGTAACGAGAAGATTTATTATAAAATGCAGAGTATGACTGGCAGTGTGGATTTGTTTCAGTAGTTCACTTACCTCTGTAACTTCCACCAAAAATGAAATCTTAAACAAAAGCATACAATTTGTAGGCAATAAAGAATTTAACAAACATAGCCATGACACAAAGTGGAGTGGAATTTCATTAAACAAATACCCCTCTACTTCTCAGTAGTAGCTAATTAAAATTATTTTTATCTGCCTTCGATTACCAAGTATAATTGGATTCTCCAAGTATACTGGATTTTTCTCAAAACATTGATTTGAGGGAACACAAGACCTCAAAATAAATATACTACACCACATGTGAACTTTGAATGAATTTTCTGGCACACCTCCTTGAGACAAGGGGGCAGGGAAGCCTTAAAACGAAAGCACACAAAGCAAAAACAAATAATGATGCTTTCAAGGGCATTTCGCCTGTGCAAGTCACAGTTCCGCAAAGTCACTTTATCAAGTGGTAGTTTTATATATACTGGTTATTTGGCATATACAAGATCGCAAACGTGGCATCAGAATAATGTACACTTTGGTAGTGAATCACACAGAACAAAGATCAGCAAGAACCATCACCTGAAACATAAAAATAGAAGGCGGTAGACAAAATATTTGATTTTATTCTCATTTCCTTTTCAGAACCTTCGCTTATTCGAAAAAAACTGAAGACCGATCTCTTCGAGGAGCATTACCCACCTACACAGCAGGAACTAATTTGACACTTGCCTTATTGTTAATCATATGATTCAACCATCATGAGGTCTTGTCCGGTGTTCAGCACTCAGGTACTTCCCAGGAAGGTCTGCACAATACAACACTCGCAAATAGACAATGTAGAAAAGAATCTGCACACTATTAATGTTAAATTAAAAATATCCCATGAAAGTTCAATTGAATTGCAATTCTTACTTTCATACCCATTTTCTTAAACCCAACGTGGGAGACAATTGACAACTGAGCTCTAATGTACCTCACAAATTAGTCATCACTCAGAAGAAGTTGCCAGGCACCAAGCGTGACCGATATCCAACTGTACTGAATCGAAGGTTTTTTATGAAACATGCCAGGCTAACAACTTGAGCACTATGTGAATAGGCCAAGAGCCTAGCTGGACAGTTCACACAGCAATATGGTTGCTACTTACTTTGTGGGTATGGCTGGTGAGCCCCCGCTGGAGGATACATGCCATATCCCGAAAGTGGTGATGATGGGGGCTGTCCTAATGAGGGATTTGTGTTCCCTGGCATTACAAAGCCTGGAGGTGGAGGATTGTCTCTCTGGAGAACAAGAAAAAAACATAACTTTTGTACACATGATCACAAAAAAAATTACAAAAATTAAAGATACAGGGAATATCACATGTATATTATATATGTGAAGCAGGTGAGTAGCCATAGTAGTATTGCTAATCATACACCAGAGAAACATCTATGTTCTTGTAATATGCTGTGAATGTTTCCTGATCAACAAGCCATGCAATCTGTGTGTTTTTCTGAAGAATGCAACTAGTGATCTAACGAGCAATTCTACATATGAAGACACTATCCAGAGACACACCCATATTAAGATAGTCATTCACTACTACTAATGAGCAGTAACTACTCATAAAAGGAGAGAAATGAGAAGAGTATTATGAAGTATGATGATAGAAAAACTCAGGTCAGAAGACAAGGGCTATAAATCAAACGAGCATCAATCCCACCAGAGAGAAATGTTTAACGTTCATTTATTTAGAAATAAATTAACACTTGCAGCCTTCGTAGAACTCAAAGAGCCTTTGTGGTGCAATACATGAACAAGCAAAGGAAAAAAAAAAAAAAAATCAGAGTTAAATAAGATTGGGGAAGAGTATTCCGGAAAAGTTGTAAAGAAATGTCACACTGACAAGCTTAACACAACTGGAGTGCGGTTTCAGGAGCCAACTTTAATTGTCCAAGACTTCTGATTACCTGGATTAGCGATCTGAAACGTAAGTATAGAAAGTGGGGTGCTCTTTTCGTAAACTGCTCAAAAAGCAATTTGAGACCTAACTTTGAAAACAAATTATTGTACCATTAATTTCCTAAACCATTTACAGCTGAAGTGTGCTCGCTCCAGTGGACAGTACATAAAGCTAATCCTGAAAGAACATTAACACAATACTTCAATAAGTGTACTGCTTGTCTGCATGAAGCAACATATTTCAAAGAAAGGGGAAAAGGGCTCTGTCAAAAGAGGAAGAATGGATATTATACCTGTGACTCAGAGGGAAAGGCTGCAGGTGGAGTGCTGGGAAGGGCAGTGGGAGATTTGTTACTCCAGGCAGTGACAGTAGGGGCAATTCTAACCTAAATCAAACAAAGAAATACCAATCATGGAAAAAGTAAGGCCACGTATACGTTTTCTAACAGTACCACACACAAGGTTAGAGAAGCCCAGCGATATTTTCAGTGTTGTCTTTGGCTCTTGCACAAATTGTGAGAAGTTGGCCTGGTATATGCTGTCCACTAATTAAAGTGGGCACCTTGCACCAGTCCAAACGACCCTTATGATGTATGAGGTCAAAGATAACCTTTAGAAAGCTATCCTAGTGGTAGCTGTGGAGAGCAGCCTTCAGGCTTAATCTTGAAGGAATGTAAAGCAGCTTGTTTTACCAGAATATCACCTCCTGAATGACTAAATGAAGGAGAACCACACAGTAGTTATATAAAAATATGTATTTATTAATATAACACTCTACTATCCTCTACACGAGGAGAGAACACAAAGGACACAATACGAGATCAATAGAACAGCTGTAAGTAGCACAATACACAGTGGGCTCCCGGGGGAGACCAAACCATATACTAAAATAGTGGTATAACAGTCACGACTGAGATCAAGACAAGGTCTGGAGCACGTAGAATCGCTGGGATCCCAAGGAACCACCCAAGGTGAGTAGACAGGGACTCCACAGAGGCCGGGTGCAGTGTGGGAACACAACCGCGGGCTCCGTACAATTCTATGGGGAAGTCGCGGTTACACTTTTAAAGTTTAAGGACCCTTCTAGGAGGACTTCGAGCAAACCTGTTGAAACTTAAGAGTTTGAAGAGCCACCCCACCCGTGGATAACGAAGTACCCGAATTACCTATCCCAGAGGAGCCGGGTGCATAGGTCTGAAGTGGCGTCGGAAACTGCCGTCGTTCTCAATGGAGAGCTGCAAAGAAGTACTGCTGCCGTGAAGGTGAAAAGGGTCCGGTGGAATCCAAGCCTGGATTCGAGGAAGATTGAACCTGAAAGCAGAAGGGACAGAGTCTGGGTCACTTCAGAGTGACCAGGGGCTCGGTAGACGAATGCCCGCCGATGTCGGTTGCTTCAGGTGCGAAGAAGGGATGCTTGACTCTGCAGCCATGAGGACCAGGAGACGTCGAGGACGACCAGGAGCCGGAGGTGAGCTGTCCCACGAAGGATGTCGAGTGCTGAGGGGTCGGTGTCCGGCTGAAGCACCAACAAGCCTTTGGCAAAAGCAACCCACGCAGGGAGGTCAAGCAGGTTATGGTGTGGACCAGCAAGGTCCAGGGGACTCGTTAAGCACTGGGGAGTCAGGGCACGTCTGGAGCAACCAGGAAAGCCCAGCAGAAATCAAGATGACCCTCAGGGGGACCCACAGGTCGAAGGACCATGGGTCGCGAGGGGACCTCGGGAAGATTGCAAAGTACCAGCCCACGAAGCACTCGGTGCGAGGAGGCCGGAGTTCTTTGGTGCCATACTGGTCAGGACTACACGGAGTCCAATGCACAAGCTCAGGAATCACCAACAAGCATATGCACTTGCAAATGGACGCGGTGCACAGGGGTTCGGGTTATGCAGTCACCACGAGGGATACTGGCCTCAAACTCGGTGAGAGGGCAGCTCGACCTCAGGGGCCTTCGAAAACCCACCTCCTGTGTTGCTGAAAGCTTCGGAGTCCGCAAGAGCTCAGGAGCAGCAGATCGGTCAGTTGCGCTTAGGTGCCTGCGAATGCAGGGGAGTGACTCCTTCACTCCAAGGGAGATTCTTCAGTTGTCTTTAGTGCACCACAGGTCCTGCACGGAGCACAGGCACGAACTAAGCTTTGGACGGAAAGGGGCACGAAGTAGAGCCCAGTCGAGGTCCAGCGTGTCCAGACGGTCTAAGGTCAGTGGTTTCTTCTTGTAGAATCTTGTCCACGTAAAATCTAAAGTCTTACAGCCAGGTAAGCCCTTTTGTACCCACGGGAGAGGGTTGGACAGATTCAGGGGGCCATCCTAGGGGAGGGGCAGGACAGAGGGGTGGCTACACCCATGTCCTTTGTCCAGTTTCGCGCCAGAGCAGGAGCCAATGGCTCCCAGAACTGGTTTGAGCTGGACTATGCACAGTGACACCAAATGTGCCCCAAGTGCAGACTTCCAGGCATTCTGAGTGCACCCACCCAGCCCCAATACACTAAACCCTGTCTGGGAGGTGGTCACACCTCCCTGTGACAGGATGCCTATTGTGCTGCCTTCCTCTGCTCAAGCTTGGCTCAGCAGCAGGAGGGCAGAAATGTGTCTCTGGTCGGCAGCATCCATTTTGTGCTATCCGGGTTGAGAAGTCTGGCACTGGTTAGACCAGTGACCCCACAAAGCTCGCTTCTGAAGGGTGGAATCATACCTCACACACCAGTTACTGGTGTGGAGGTATGATTCCAAGGTGTTTGATACCAAACACGATATGTTTCTATGCAGCCGTTTTCGAGATAGCATTTACAGCGAGGTTATAATGCACCTCTACCTATATGTCCGGCTGAGTCACAGACAACCCGGGAGAATGGTCTCCGAAGGCTGCAGAGAGGCTCTGCTCATGCAGGTGCACCCTCTCACTAAAAACCCAGCACCCTGCCTTCAGGATTGATAAGGCCTGCTATAGGGGTGACTTATAAGTTTTAAGTGTAGTGACCTATAGATATAGTGAACCTATATCTAAAGTAAGTGGTGCAAGCACCATCTTACACAGGCTGCTGAAGCAGACCTGGAGTTCCATTTTGCACGGCCTCTCATGGGTGGCATAATACATGCTTCAGCCCATGGGAGGCCTCTGGGGTACCTATGCCCTGGGTACCATATAGTAGGGACTTATAAGGGTACCCCAGTATCTAATCTGGAGTGTACCAAAGTACATGTATGTCAATTTAAGGGAGAAAGCAGATAGACTGGGGTCCTGATTAGCAGGATCCCAGTCAGACTAGTCAAAAACAGTGAGACATCAAGCATAAAGTGGGGGTAACAATAAGAAGCAGATCCTACTTTCCTACACAACCCCCCCCCCCGAAACGAAAGGACATGAGACTAACCTAGACCAGTTGAGTCTTCATTTTCTAAGTGGAAATATCTGGAGAGTCCATCTGCATTGGCATGGTTACTCCCAGGTCTATGATCCACTGAATAGTCCATCCCATGTAGGGAAATGGACCACCTCAAAAGTTTGGGGTTTTCACCCTTCATCTGTTTTAGCCATAAGAGGGGCTTGTGGTCTGTCTGAACAATGAAGTGAGTGCCAAACAAGTATGGCCTCAACTTCTTCAGAGCCCAAACCACAGCAAAGGCTTCCCTCTCAATAGCTGACCAATGGTTCTCTCTGGGGGTCAGCCTTCTGCTTATAAAAGCTACTGGCTGATCCTGACCCTCTTCATTCAGTTGCGATAACACAGCCCCTACCCCCAACTCAGATGCATCAGTTTGAACAATGAATTGTTTAGAATAGTCAGGACTTTGCAGAATGGG
Organism: Calotriton arnoldi; assembly: GCA_963921515.1. Lineage (NCBI taxonomy): Eukaryota > Metazoa > Chordata > Amphibia > Caudata > Salamandridae > Calotriton > Calotriton arnoldi. The sequence continues at coordinate 1,542,142 of CAWUFW010004032.1, read as the reverse complement.
AGCAGTGCACATGGCCTGCTTCAGGTCATCAAATGCCTTTTGACAGCTAACTGTCCACTGAACTTTCTAGGCATTTTCTTAGAGGTCAGATCATTTAAAGGGGTCACTATGGATCCATAACCTTTAACAAACCTCCTGTAGTACCCAGTCAGGCCCAAGAAAGCTCTGACCTGAGTCCATGATGGTCTGGATTGTGCTCTGCAATGGTTGAACCTGGCCTCCACCCACAAGGTGGCCCAGGTACACAACCTTACTCTGCCCTATCTGGCACTTGGTGGCCTTGATAGTGAGGCCTGCATTTTGCAGGGCCTCTAGAACATTTCTCAGGTGGACCAGGTGATCCTCCCAGGTGGAACTAAAGACAGCAATATCATCAAGATAAGCTGCACTATAGTCTTCCAGGCCTGGGAGAACTTTATTCACCAACCTTTGAAATGTGGCAGGTGCATTTTCAAGCCAAAGGGCATTACCACAAATTGATAGTGCCCACTAGGGGTTGAAAATGCTGTTTTGGGTTTGGCATTCTCAGCTAGTCTGATTTGCCAATATCCAGCTGTGAGGTCAAATGTATTCAAGAACTTGGCTGAGGCCAAAGTATCAATGAGCTCATCTGCCCTAGGAATAGGGTGAGTATCAGTCCTAGTGACTGCATTGAGCCCCCTGTAGTCCACACAAAACCTCATTTCTCTCTTACCACCCTGGGTATGAGGTTTGGGTACTAGGACCACTTGACTAGCCCAAGGGCTATCTGAGGGTTCAATGACTCCCAAATCCAGCATCTTTTGGACCTCAGTCCTGATGCAGTCCCTGACATGGTCAGGTTGCCTGTAAATCTTATTTTTAACAGGCAGACTTTCTCCTGTGTCCACTTCATGGGTACACCAAGTGGTCTGACTAGGAGTCAGGGAGAACATGTGTCTGTACTGATTGAGGACCTTCCTGCAATCAGTCTGTTGCTGCTCAGTGAAGCTGCCTGCCAAGGATACACCATCCACAGAGCCATCATCAGGGTTCTGTGAGAGCAGGTCAGGGAGTGGGTCACTCTCTTCCTCCTGTCCCTCATCAGTAGCCATGAGCAAGCCCATGTCTGCCCTGTCAACATATGGTTTGAGCCTGTTCACATGGAGCACCCTGTGGGGGCTCCTGGGAGTTTCAAGGTCCACCAGGTAGGTGACCTCTCCCTTCTGCTCAAGAATGGTATGGGGTCCACTCCACTTGTCCTGGAGAGCTGCTGGGGCCCAGGCTCCAACACCCATACCTTCTGTCCTGGCTGGTACACAGTCAGCACAGCCTTTTGGTCATGCCAAGCTTTCTGTAATTCTTGGCTAGCCTCAAGGTTTTTACTTGCCTTCTTCATGTATTCAGCCATCCTGGAGCGGAGACCAAGTACATAGTCCACTATGTCTTGTTTAGGTGGTTTGAGAGGTAACTCCCATCCCTCCTTCACTAAACATAAAGGACCCCTAACTGGATGTCCAAACAGAAGTTCAAAAGGGCTGTAGCCAACCCCCTTCTGAGGAACCTCTCTGTAGGCAAAGAGAAGGCAGGGCAACAGGACATCCCATTTTCGCCTAAGCTTTTCTGGGAGGCCCATGATCATGCCCTTTAGGGTTTTGTTGCATCTCTCAACTAACCCATTGCATTGTGGGTGATAGGGTGTGGTAAATTTGTAATTTACTCCACGCTCCTTCCACATAGCAGTTATGTAACTGGACATGAAGTTTGCACCTCTCAGTTAAGACCTCCTTAGGGAAACCCACTCTGGAAAAAATTCCCAGGAGGGCCCTGGCCACCACAGGAGCTGTGGTGGTTCTAAGGGGTATGGCTTCTGGGTACCTAGTGGCATGGTCCACCACCACTAGAATATATCTGTGCCCAGAGGCAGTAGGAGGATCCATGGGATCAATTATGTCAATCCAACCCTCTCAAAGGGAACCCCCACCACAGGTAGTGGTATCAGGGGGGCCTTTGTGGTACCACCTGCCTTACCACTGGCTTGACAGGTGGTACAGGAGCGACAAAACTCCTTTGTGTCCTCTGACATGTGAGGCCAGTGAAAGTGAGGGACAAGCCTGTCCCAAGTCTTGCTTTGGCCTAGGTGTCCTGCTAAAGCGATGTCATGTGCCAGTGTCAGTAGGAAGCCCCTAAACTTCAGAGGTATAACCAACCTCCTGGTAGCACCAGGCTTGGGGTCTCTACCCTCTGAGTAAAGGAGTCCTTCATCCCAGTAGATCCTGTGGGACCCACTGGCACTCCCAGCAGCATCAGCAGCAGCTTGCTGTCTGAGGGGTTCAAGAGAGGGGCAGCTGTGCTGCTCCTGACTCAGTTCTGCCCTGGAAGGGCCCCCTGTCCCCAAGAACCTCAACCTGATCAGGCTCAAGTTCCTCTAGGACAGTTCCTTCACAGGGACTGGAATCATCTTCCTCAGAGACTGATCCTCACTCTGAGTCTGGGGGGAAGACACTGCCTTACCCCTAACTGCTCCTTCTCTTGGAAGGCCCCTGGTCCATTTTTCCAGGATCCAGGGCCTGTTCAGTGGAAGACATTTTTGCCTGTGACCTAGTCACAGCAAACACATCTGCAGAGATGCCCAACATTGCTGCATGTGTTCTGACTTCCACCTCAGCCCAGGCTGAAGTTTCCAAATCATTGCCCAACAAGCATTCCACAGGGAGGTCTGAGCTAACCACAACCTTCTTAGGGCCAGTTACCCCTCCCCAGCTGAGATTCACAACTGCCAAGGAATGATCTGTCCTGACATTGCTAGCATTGGTCACTTGGTACATCTCACCAAGTATGATCTGGTCAGGGCTCACAAGGTCCTTAGTCACCATTGTGACACTGGCTCCTGTGTCCCTATATGCCACGGCCTCCTTACCATTTATTAAGGACTGTTGTCTGTATTTGCCCAGGTTACTGGGGCTGACAATTAGGGAGGCAATATCCATGCCCCCATCACAGACTAATACAGCCTGAGCTGGAGTTCTGACTAGGCCAGAACCCAACTCAGATCCCAGGGTTAACCCTACTATACCCTTGTTCCCTGTACCACCACTTGGAGCTGAACTAGGGGGAACAGTTGCCTTGGGGGCAGTGGTGGTGGTGGTAGGAGAATCTTTGGCCCTTGGGCAATTGGCATCTCTAGTCCAATGTGTTTTCTCCTTACACAGGAAGCACCAAGGTTTCTTTCTGCCTTTTCCCTTGTTAGATTGTGACTCACCCCCAGATGCAGGTTTTTGGTGCCCTGAAGAAGACTTCTGGTCTTTACCCTTCTCCCCACCCTTATCTGCTGGTTTAGCATCTTGCTTCTTTTGGTCACCACCTGTGGTCTGGTTTTTCTGCTTCACCCTGGTTCTGACCCACCTATCTGCCTTCTTTCCCAATTCTTGGGGAGAAGTCAGATCAGAGTCAACCAGGTATTGATGCAACAACTGATTTTGGCAATTATTAAGGATCTGCTTCCTCATAATCAAATTGTACAATCCCTTGAAATCATTCACTTTGCTGCCAAGTAACCAGCCTTCCAGAGCCTTAGTAACACAATCTACAAAGTCTACCCAGTCCTGAGTCTGTGCCTTCTAGGTGTCTCTGAACTTAATCCTGTACTGTTCAGTGGTTAAGCCAAACCCATCAATGAGAGCACTCTTCAGGACTGAATAGTTGTCAGCATCCTCTTCTCTAACAGTGAGGAGCTTATCTCTACCTTTGTCAGCAAAGGAGAGCCACAAGATAGCTGCCCACTGCTCATGAGGGACCTTCTGTACCTTACAGGCCCTCTCTAAAGCAGTTATCCATTTGTGGAGGTCATCCCCACCATGGTTGGGAGGTACTATCTTGCTCAGGTTCCTATGATCATACGTATACTCCTTAATCCTAGGGACACTGTTGCTGCCACCATGGGACTCTAGTCCCAATCTCTTCCTAGCCTTCTGGAGCTCTAAGGATTCCTTATCTAGTGCCAATTGCTCTTGCCTGAGCCTAAGCTTGACTTTCTCAAGCTCTAGACATTGGCACTATCTGTCATAAGAGCTATCTCTCTTATGAGATATGGAGATCCCTATAGAAGTTCCTGAATGGTGAGATTCAGCAGAGGGAGATCTAGATCTCCTGGGTAAAATCTGTACTCTTCCTGGAGGAGTAAAGAGAGGGCCACTGGGGCCTTCTCCCCCACCTCCTGGAAGATCTAAGTTGTCCAGGTGGGAATCATTTTGATCCTCTTGGTCAGGGTTTGATTCTAGGTCAAAGAAGGTTTAAATTCCTGGCCTGTCCTCATTCCCTGTCCCACCCACTCTTTCTACCTCATCTGACCCTGGGGTCTTCCTAAGGTCATCTAAGAGGAACACCTCAATGAGACGTTGGGTGTTTGCATTTCTCCCTGTCTTCAGCTTCCTAGAAGCACACATGGCTTTCAAATCCTGAAATGTGAGACCATTGTACCTAGAAGGCAGAGAGCCACTGGCTTCTCCTTTAGAAGACATTCTAAGTGTGGTGTGGTGTATGCACCTACCTAACCTAGTGGGAACTAAACTCTTTTAGGTTGGAGAAAGGGTGTGCTAGACCCTTGACTTACTCAACCCCAAGTTCAGTAGAACGTACTTATTCTAATCTTGAAGTATTATATGTGCCTAATACTTTAGTGGTTTTCAGTTAATCACTCAATGAGATTTATCTGGTAAAACAATAGCAAGCTTGAATCCCAACCGCTGCACACCAATGTGAGAAGTTGGCCCGGTTGTAAGAAACTGGCTCTATATATACTGCACCAAAGTGAGGTACAGTGTGTATAGGGTCCAAGAGTCCCCAAATGTAGGCAGAGGTTAAAGTTAGATAGAACCTTACTCTCTAATAGTGGTAGCTTGGTCGAGCAGTAAGGCAGTATCAGAGGACAGAGTTAAGCATTTGATGTACACACTCAGTCAGCAAATGAATTCACACACTCAAGAACTGAACTCTAGGCCAATTGTTTTGTTTAAAATATATACTGTTTTATTTCTAGAACCAAGCAAGCCTGGTTCAGGTAAGCATAAAAATACTTTTCAGTAGTAAATTACTTGTATGAACACAGTTCAAAAATGCAGTGTAACTTGTACTGGTTTTGGTTACAGTTTTAAGTAAGCAGTTTGTAACACATTGCAGGGATAGTACATTCAATTGAATGGGCTTTTTAAGTAAAATGCAGTTAATAACTTTTCAGATTACTTTTGCTAACACAGGACTGGATCCTAGATTCAGCCCTGGGACATTTCCTGAAAACAGGTGAGTAAATGAGTTTTGGTTAAAGGTACGATTTCTAAGGAATATTATTGCATTTCAAAAGTTGACACAAACTTTTTCACATAGAATCGCCAATGTTATCCTATGGGAGGAAATTCACTTAGCAGGTAAGTTAGGTTATCGATGCTTTTTCTTACTCAGTGCTGGATCCTAGATTCAGCACTGGGACATTTCCTGGAAACAGTTGAGAAAATGCGTTTTTGTTATTCGGCTGATTTTTAAGGAATATTTGTAGTTTTCAGAAGTCGACACTTAGAAACTTTTTGGGAGAAAAAGTGTCCATGTTATCCTACGAGGAAAAATGAGTTATCGGTTTCGAGGTAAGTAATCAGTCTTTTGAGTTAGGGTTCTGGGGTTAGACTCCGGGGTCTCCCAGGGTCAGTGATGCACTGGTGTTGCACCCTCAGCGGCACTAGGGCGGCCGGGTGCAGAGTGTTGAGGCCCAATGTTATCCTATGGAGGATAGGGGGACTCCGGTTGGGGGCTGCTGGCAAGCAGGCCACGGGGTTGTGGGAGCAAAGCTCCTAGGGTTAAGCTCAGGGCAAGTTGGGGACCAAGTTAGCACCAAAGGGGCACCCTCAGCGGCACTAGGGCGGCCGGGTGCAGGGTGCTGTTTTGAGGTCGGGTGCCCTGTTGATTTCAATGGAGATTCTCCGGGACAAAGAAACACTGCAGGCTCGGGGACGAGGATCTTCCAGGAGTGACCACTGCTTCGAGGGGTAAGTTGGGATGTAGAGGGATGGTTAGGCACCGCTGGGTTGGGCACACAAGGCCGTGGGGCGTCGGGTGCTGGGGTGCCTTTGGACGTCGGATTTTCTTACCCGCTCTGGTCGCGGTAGGGGGGTCCTCTGGATTGAGGCTGCAGGTGTCGTCTGGAGGCTAGAGGCAGGTCAGGGGTCGCCGGATCTCGGGTCAGGCTCGCCGAGGGGACCTCCTCGTGGTGTTTTTCCACTCTAGCTCGGGCCGGGCTCGGCGGGTGCAGAGTGGGCTGGATTCGCGGTTCCTGGCTGGCACCAGGAGCTGCAGTTCCAACACGTCCGGTGTTCACGGGAGAAACAGCTTGGAAAGTGAATGTGGGCAGGTCCTCCGGGGTTTTTGAGGTTGCTGGCCGCTGGACACGCCGGGGTTTTGCAGGAGCAGGTTCGAGGGGAGACAGGCCTGTAGGGCTGGGGCCAAGTCAGTGGGCGTCGTCCTCTTGTTAGCTCTGCACGGCTTCTCGTCCTTCTTCTCTTCTTTTTCTTGTAGTTGCTGGATCTGCTTTCCTGGTTCAGGGCTGCCCCTAAATACTGTATTTAGGGGCGTTTTAGGAGTCTTGAGGTCAGTAGCCAATGGACTACTGACCTTAGGGTGACTACACCCTTGGTGTGCTCACCCCACGTGGGGGAGTGAGCACAATCCCTAGTCCTGATTGGGGAGTGCCTGCCATCTCCAAGATGGCGAGCACTGGAGAGTGGGCTTCACCTCGCCTCCCCCACCTGAGGGGTGGAGTTGGCAGAGGTGGGCACACCTCCTGGGCTGGCTAGTTTTCCCGCCTGTCTTCCCGCCGAAAGGGAGGGAGACAGGAAGGGGACCTGCTCCTGATAGCAGGAGAGGCTGGGGGGGTCGCATTACAAAGCCTGCCAGGCCTTTGAAGCTCCCCTGCCACAGATGGCTCTTCCTGGCCTGGGGGAGGTGTGTACACCTCCGCCCAGGAAAGGCTTTGTTTCTGGGCTCAGGGAGCGTAGGCTCACTCCCTAGGGGTCCAGAAACATGTCTCGTGGTGGCAGGCTGGTGTGTACCAGTCAGGGAACCCACCAGAGGCTGGTCGTTTTTCAGGGGGCATCTCAAAGATGCCCTCTGTGTGCATTCTTCATTAAATCCCACACTGGCATCAGTGTGGGTTTAATGTGCTGAGAAGTTGGATACCAAACTTCTCAGTTTTCAGTGCAGCCATTATGGTGCTGTGGAGTTCGTAATGACAAACTCCCAGCACCATATACTCTTAATGGCAGCACTGCACTTACAATGTCTAAGAATGGACTTAGACACTGTAGGGGTACAGGGCTCATGCACCTGTACCCTCACCACTGGTATAGTGCACCCAGCTAGAGGGGTGACTGACCTATGCCAGGGCAGTGGGTTGTAGGCATGGCCCACAGAGGTGTGTGCCATGTCGACTCTTCACTTTGTTCTGCACCAAAACACGCAGCCTGCAAAGGCAGTGTGTGTGTGTGTAAAGGTACAGGGCCTCTAAGGGTGGCACAATAAGTGCTGCAGCCCTTAGAGGTCTTCCCTGGTCACAGTGCCCTGGGTACCTGTGGTAACATTTACCAGGGGCTGACCTGTGGCCAGAGATGCCAATTGGGTACAGTTTTGGGGAAAGAACACAGGCCCTGGGAACCTGATTGGCAGGGACCCAGGGCACATCAAGTCAAAATGCATCAGTGGTCTGGCAAAAAGTGGGGGGGTTACTGCAACAGAAACCCACTTCCTTACACTGGTATATGCTGTCCACTAAATAAAGTGGGCACCTTGCACCAGTCCAAACGACCCTTACGTTGTATGAGGTCAAAGATAACCTTTAGAAAGCTATCCTAGTGGTAGCTGTGGAGAGCAGCCTTCAGGCTTAATCTTGAAGGAATGTAAAGCAGCTTGTTTTACCAGAATATCACCTCCTGAATGACTAAATGAAGGAGAACCACACAGTAGTTATATAAAAATATGTATTTATTAATATAACACTCTACTATCCTCTACACGAGGATAGAACACAAAGCACACAATACGAGATCAATAGAACAGCTGTAAGTAGCACAATACACAGTGGGCTCCCGGGGGAGACCAAACCATATACTAAAATAGTGGTATAACAGTCACGACTGAGATCAAGACAAGGTCTGGAGCACGTAGAATCGCTGGGATCCCAAGGAACCACCCAAGGTGAGTAGACAGGGACCCCACAGAGGCCGGGTGCAGTGTGGGAACACAACCGCGGGCTCCGTACAATTCTATGGGGAAGTCGCGGTTACACTTTTAAAGTTTAAGGACCCTTCTAGGAGGACTTCGAGCAAACCTGTTGGAACTTACGAGTTTGAAGAGCCACCCCACCCGTGGATACCGAAGTACCCGAGTTACCTATCCCAGAGGAGCCGGGTGCATAGGTCTGAAGTGGCGTCGGAAACTGCTGTCGTTCTCAATGGAGAGCTGCAAAGAAGTACTGCTGCCGTGAAGGTGAAAAGGGGCCGGTGGAATCCAAGCCTGGATTCGAGGAAGATGGAACCTGAAAGTAGAGGGGACAGAGTCTGGGTCACTTCAGAGTGACCAGGGGCTCGGTAGACGAATGCCCGCCGATGTCGGTTGCTTCAGGTGCGTAGAAGGGATGCTTGACTCTGCAGCCACGAGGACCAGGAGACGTCGAGGACGACCAGGAGCCGGAGGTGAGCTGTCCCACGAAGGATGTCGAGTGCTGATGGGTCGGTGTCCGGCTGGGGCACCAACAAGCCTTGGCAAAAGCAACCCACGCAGGGAGGTCAAGCAGGTTACGGTGTGGGCCAGCAAGGTCCAGGGGACTCACCAAGCACTGGGGAGTCGGGGCACGTCTGGAGCAACGAGGAAAGCCCAGCAGAAATCAAGATGACCCTCAGGGGGACCCACAGGCCGAAGGACCAGGGGTCGCGAGGGGACCTCGGGCAAGATTGCAAAGTACCAGCCCACGAAGCACTCTGTGCGAGGAGGCCGGAGTTCTTTGGTGCAAATACTGCTCAGGGTCAGGACTACACGGAGTCCAATGCACAAGCTCGGGAATCGCCAACAAGCATATGCACTTGCAAATGAACGCGGTGCACAGGGGTTCGGGTTATGCAGTCACCACGAGGGATACTGGCCTCAAACTCGGTGAGAGGGCAGCTCGACCTCAGGGACCTTCTAAAACCCACCTCCTGTGTTGCTGAAAGCTTCGGAGTCCGCTGGAGCTCAGGAGCAGCAGACCGGTCAGTTGCGCTTAGGTGCCTGCGAATTCAGGGGAGTGACTCCTTCACTCCAAGGGAGATTCTTCAGTTGTCTTTAGTGCACCACAGGTCCTGCACGAAGCCTGTATGGAGCACAGGCACGAACTAAGCTTCGGACGGAAAGGGGGACGAAGTCGAGCCCAGTCGAGGGCCAGCGAAGTCCAGCGTGTCCAGATGGTCGAAGATCAGTAGTTTCTTCTTGTCCACGTAAAATCTAAAGTCTTACAGCCAGGTAAGCCCTTTTGTACCCACAGGAGAGGGTTGGACAGATTCAGGGGGCCCTCCTAGGGGAGGGGCAGGACAGAGGGGTGGCTACACCCATGTCCTTTGTCCAGTTTCGCGCCAGAGCAGGAGGCAATGGCTCCCAGAACTGGTTTGAGCTGGACTATGCACAGGGACACCAAATGTGCCCCAGGTGCAGACTTCCAGGCACTCTCAGAGTGCACCCACCCAACCCCAATACACTAAACCCTGTCTGGGAGGTGGTCACAGGATGCCTATTGTGCTGCCTTCCTCTGCTCGAGCTTGGCTCAGCAGCAGGAGGGCAGAAATGTGTCTCTGGTCGGCAGCATCCATTTTGTGCTGTCCGGGTCGAGAAGGCTAGTACCGGTTAGACCAGTGACCCCAAGAAGCTCACTTCTGACGGGTGGAATCATACCTCCCACACCAGTTACTGGTGTGGAGGTATGATTCCAAGGTGTTTGATACCAAACACGATATGTTTCTATGCAGCCGTTTGAGATAGCATTTACCGCGAGGTTATAATGCACCTCTACCTATATGTCCAGCTGAGTCACAGACAACCCGGGAGAATGGTCTCCGAAGGCTGCAGAGAGGCTCTGCTCATGCAGGGGCACCCTCTCACTAAAAACCCAGGACCCTGCCTTCAGGATTGATAAGGCCTGCTATAGGGGTGACATAAGTTTTAAGTGTAGTGAACCTATATCTAAAGTAAGTGGTGCAAGCACCATCTTACACAGGCTGCTGTAGAAGACCTGGAGTTCCATTTTGCATGGCCTCTCATGGGTGGCATAATACATGCTTCAGCCCATGGGAGGCCTCTGGGGTACCTATGCCCTGGGTACATGGGTACCATATACTAGGGACTTATAAGGGTACCCCAGTACGTCAATTTAAGGGATAAAGCAGATAGACTGGGGTCCTGATTAGCAGGAACCCAGTCAGACTAGTCAAAAACAGTGAGACATCAAGCAAAAAGTGGGGGTAACCATAAGAAGCAGATCCTACTTCCCTACACAAATCATTTAGTGAATCTATCTCAACACCAAAGCAGTAAGATCTGTGTAGTCGTATCAGTCTTATCAGGTTTGATACGAACCAAAATCTGCTGCGAAACTCATTTTAATGTGCTAATTCATGATATATCTCAGACCAAATGCAGATTCTTGAGCTATGCATTAAAAGAAATCTTCTAAAGACATGAATTTCTAATTGCTGATGTCGACTTTGGTTTCCGATTTCGACCCAAAATTTTACCAACGTTGCAAAGTACAATCCTCTAACAATTTTACAGCTCTTAGCTGCAAGTCAGCGTGCACAAGGAGGTGGTAACTTGGTGTTTGACAGGGGTTCTGTAACAGAAGGGCCTTACCATGAGAAACGATACCAAAGGGGATGATGGACGGAGCGCCTGAGCAAATCAAACACTCACCCCCAATCAACTGATCTGGGTTTAATCCATCATTCTTTAGCTCACTCCACCACCCAAGTTCAGACATGGCCATATGCAAATCAGTCTGACCCTGTGCCTCATGGGAACAGTCCAGCCCGAACTGCCAAGCCATGTCTTCCCTGGACCGGAAACAAGCATCCTGGGACCGGTTTCTGGCTATTCAGCCGTCATCAGCCAGGCTAGCTTGAATCCAGTGGCAAAGTGAGCAAGGGACCCACGTCTGGGCATACCCTGCCAACTTAGGGCGAACAAAGCGATACCAAAGGGGATGATGGACGGAGCGCCTGAGCAAATCAAACACTCACCCCCAGTCAACTGATCTGGGTTAAATCCATCATCATTCTTTAGCTCACTCCACCACCCCAGTTCAGACATGGCCATATGCAAATCAGTCTGACCCTGTGCCTCATGGGAACAGTCCAGCCCGAACTGCCAAGCCATGTCTTCCCTGGACCGGAAACAAGCATCCATTGTTCTGCATTCTGTCCATCAACTGTTGTTTTTGCATTTGTCACCCCGAGTGGGACGGGTATGCCCAGACGTGGGTCCCGTGCTCTCCATGCCACTGGAATCAAGCTATCCTGGCTGAAGAGGGGTGAAACCCCGAAACCGGTCCTAGGATGCTTGTTTCCAGTCCAGGGAGGACCTGGCTTGGCAGTTCGGGCTGGACTGTTCCCATGAGGCACAGGGTCAAGACTGATTTGCATATGGCTGGGTTCAAACTGGAATGGCATGGTGAGCAAAAAAACGATGGATTTAGGCCCAGATCTCTGTACTGGGGTGAATGTATGACATTGTTCTGCATTCTGTCCATCAACTGTTGTTTTTGCAATTTTCTGCAATCGGAAACTCGAATAAGATTGCCAAAAGCTTTCCCGTGGGAGATGTTCATTATACATAGTGCGAAATACTATGAATATTGTTTAGGAGTTTCATTAACAAAGACTAGGTTTTGTACTTCATAAAACATACCACAGTGCCCTTCGTTAGCGAATACTACAGCAATATCAAATGATAGGAAGCATTGTTTTACTTCCAAATGTCTGATCTGCGACCAAGCCAGATATTTCGGAGATTTAGAGACAACAGTCCATCACACTGTATTTGCATTGTTGCCTATAATGTTGAACATTTTCCCATACTATTTTAGCATTCTAACAAGCATTTAAAAGAGGGATGTTAGAATAGATTGTAAACAGACTCTTCTCCAAACATATTAATTAATACAGAAGTGAAAAGGCTCACTTTAATGCCTGTCAAGCGTGAAAAAGTAAAACAAAAATAAAAAAATAAAACTTCTCGCGATTTAAAAAACAGACTTTGATCAATGCAGGCAAGGCAAAAGAAAGGGACAACTACATGCATTTTGGATAAGAGTAAAACACAAATCAAAAGCCCTTCTAGAGCAATAATCCATGCTGGCATATGATCCAATATTCAAGCTGAGAAAAAGTAAGGGAGAGAGAAACAGGCAAGACCGATATATATGTGACAGGAGGAAGAGAGAGGTGTACCCTGTTCCTTTCCATAAGGGTGTTCTCTAGGCAGTGCCTCGTAGGCTGTTTTTATGTCATTAGTGCACCTACAATGAAGTAAATAGTTACAATCACAACAATAGGTAAGAGTGGTCAGACTAATGGTGTTTTCAAAAAATAATAATGTTCTGAATTTTTTTTGCCTGTTGCTCAAATGAGGAGATGGCACTGGAAGAAAGCCTAATTTACTACAAATCTGACATAGCAGAGCGGAAGGTAGATTTCCCCATTCAAGCAAGAGTACATCCCTAACAGCTACTCTACTAATAGGCAGTGAGGGAAGTCCAGTACATCACTATCCAGGTGAAATTTAGCTTGTGCAGGGAAAACCAGCAATCACTTACGAATGGCTTTAGCTTTGCGACCCGCATATGGACTGAGCTTGTCAATCTAATTCAGCCAACATGGGTTGGATTGTATCAACATCATGGAGTACCAATTTAGTGTAAGTCTAGATGTTTGTATAATATTCGGGACATGTATAGAGTACAACATCAGAATGGTCAAACAGTCAAGGGAAGAAAATGTAATACCAAGATGGGAGTGAGGGAACAGCAGCAGCTACAGTACAAATAACTAGGGCAAGAGCCATTCACTATTCAAATTGGTACTCTATTTCTTGAAGAGTAGGAGGAAGAAAGTTCCACTGCTTGGAAAAGCCAGTAGAACATGTTACCTTTGAACATCTTGTGCATGAGGAAGAATGCAAGGAGCGATCTGTCTGCAGAACAGAAGAGAAAGAGTAATAATCTTTGAACTAGGAAGTCAGGATCTGACTGAAGATACTCTGGAAGATTTTATGAACAGAACAAATACTTGACCTCGCGAGCAACCAGCATCCAATTAAATAAACAAAACACTGGGAAGAAGCGGTCATGTGTGAGAACTTTAGTGAGAAGCCATGCAGCTGCCCGAGTCTTTGTCGAGTTCTCACTACTGGGTACTTTCTTCTGGCCTTAATGAGCACACAAAGTCAAGCGGAATGGGATCTACTCCCCCGGTAAGAAGAAACAGCAGGCCACAAAGGGAAACGGGCTCCAGCAGATAGTTGACGGAATTATAACTTAAAAGGTAGAGAGAGTCTAAGGCCTCCCATCACCTGTGTATGAATCCCAACATTGATGACGAGGATCGAGATTGCAGCAAACAGACCGAAGTAGCACTGGCCTAGACTAGCTAGACATGTCAGGCACTTACCTTGGGATCCCTTGCCCTACTCCCATGGAGGGGGTTGGGTGTGGGGGTGGGAGGAGCTTACCTTGTGGATTCGACGCATGGGAACATACCTGGTAGAGGAGAGGCCTGGGAAACCTACAGGGGTGTGTCAACGGCTCTGACTCGTCTGATGAGAAGGAATCCTGGGTGTGGTTCCTAGTGCCTGGAGTGAAGCAATTGAGGCGGGCCTGCCCCATTGGAGGAACAGAAAAATTCCCATAATCATAAGCTAGTGGAAGCAGCAGGGAGTTCAGAGGCGGGGCCCACAGGGGCCAGGTAGTGAGACAGAATGCAGTGGGGGTCCCCCAAACAAGTGATGGGAAAACAACAAAGGTCCAGTGATCACAGTGGCACAATAGAAGACTATTTTAGGGAGACTAATGGCCTGAGCAGCGTACAAAATTTAACTAGGACACAGAAATAGCTAAAAATCGGGGAGAGACCATCTGAGATAATTTAATACGCAACATTGACAGAGGGCTGCCATCAGCTGAGTGAACGGTTGGATTCTTCCTGTGGTCGTGGAGGTCCTTGCAGACGCAATCATGTACAGAGGTAATGTGGTCAGTCAGACATAGAAATCATCTAACATTAAGGAGATATTGAAATAAATATGGAAGCCCCTGCTTCGGTCTTCTAATCAGGGAATTAAAAAACTGACTGCTTTGCGACAGGACTTTAATAAAGAGTTGACGGAGCTAGATCACTCGGTACAAAAGGTGGAATTGAGTAAACCAGCTGGAGGTGGCCTGACTGAAGCAGCCCACCATAAAGACGAACTGCAGATCAAATTGAGCTGTCCCTGACAGAGTGGACGATGGCAAATACAGATGACGATTCAATAATTAATTAGTGGAATACCCAAAACGATCTCAGACCATGAGTTGGAAGAATACATACAGGTGCTCTTCAGGTCACTGCTGGAAAAAACAGGGGAGACTGGTATTGACCTACACAGGACTCCGAGTGTTCAGCATATACTAAATGAGGAGGACGGTGACTGCATACGTGTTGACTCGCAGCCACTTCTTTAAGGTTAAGGAAGAAATCCTAAAAGCAGCTTGGAACACCGACTTTGTAGTATATTTCAGGATATCTCAGCTTTAACATTGGCGAAAAGAAAATCATTCAGAATTGCCACCAACCACCTTTAAGCCAAACAAGCAATGATGTTCACGTTGATGGAAATTCAACCTCAGACTCGACTGGAGAGGAAGTGATAAAACTCGAGTCCAGTACTGGAATGGAACGCTCCTCCCCTCCCCCAAGCTACCCCAACAGCGATGCATATTGCTCACATATCCTATTCCTTTGATAATGAACATATTTTGTTGAAGGAAGGTCTTGAGAGAACGTTTATTTGATGATAAAAATATGTTGGTCTACTCGTTTAGCTATGCAACATTTGGCTCATCATCAATACTTGATCATGATTTATTACTGATCAACTTTCAATATTTTTACACTTTGTGAGCAAAATGATGAGATCTGCTTATGCTAAACTGCTGCTGGTTGCAGTGGTAATTGTAGTTTCCGTTGATTGTTTTACCCATCTGACAACAAATCAAGAAGACAAAGGGGGGAGGGGGGAGGACAGTGTTGGGGAACGATATCAATGGCAACCTCTCATATTACGACAGTATTTATGGAATAGATGGAGGGTGAGTTTATTTTTAGGGACAGTGTTAAAATATTGCAGATTAGGGATTTCCCTATCACTAGAAAATGAGTTTAGACCCAAAGCACAAGTTACTAACTTGTGTAACGATATATCTGTAAGAGACAGTAGTTAGTGACAGATTCCTTACCTTAGAATATCCCCAGGCGTCAGGCTGGATCCGGAAAGTTTTTTGTGTAGCAGTACCCTTGCGCGTCGGTAGGCGGCGTCTCGCGGCTCCGCGTCCGTCGTCGGCGTCGTGATTGCCGGGATGACGTCGCGGGCAGTACTTAGACGCCGCCCCTGCGCGCTGACGTCAGTTCTGTACACGACTTTCCGCGCCAGGAACGCAGAGCCATGCAAGAAGCTGACATAGGTGTCTGAAAAATACTAGGGCCCTGAAAGGGATGTCCTTAACCCTAGAAATCAGTTCGCAGAACGGGGAGGATGGGTGGGGCGGTAAGGAATCTGTCACTAACTACTGTCTCTTACAGATATATCGTTACACAAGTTAGTAACTTGTGCATCTGAAAGAGACACGTTAGTGACAGATTCCTTACCTTAGAATAGATACCCCAGCAATACCAACCCCGGTGGTGGGTCTGCGAACAAAGATCAGACAAGGAAGTCCCGGAGGACAGAACGGCCAAAGAAGCCGTCCCTCCGGACCTGACTGTCAAGGCAGTAATGCTTTGTAAACGTGTGCAGCGAGGCCCACGTAGCTGCCTGACAGATATCCTGCAGCGGAACACCGCGGCCCAAAGCCGTGGTAGCAGCCGTTGCCCTGGTGGAATGGGCACGCAGCCCAACAGGAGGCTCCTTCTTAGCCAAAGAATAGCAGGCCTTGATGCACAAGGTAACCCAGCGGGAGATGGTTCGTTTGTGCACCGCCCGACCTTTTTTGGCGCCCACGTAGCCAACAAAGAGCTGGTCATCCACCGGGAAGTGTTTGGTGCGGTCGATATAGAAGGAGAGCGCACGTTTTGGGTCCAGACGGTGGAGCCTCTCTTCCTCTCTGGAAGGATGCGGAGGCGGAAAGAAGGTAGGCAAAGTGATGGTCTGCCCAATGTGGAAGGCAGTAACCACCTTTGGCAAGAAGGACGGACGCGTCCTAAGAACAACCTTGTCTGGATGGACAGACAGAAAGGGAGGTTTGCATGATAGAGCCTGGAGCTCACTCACCCGCCGAGCGGAGGTGATGGCCACCAGAAAGGCTGTCTTCAGAGTCAGAAGACGAAGAGGACAGTTATGTAGAGGCTCAAAGGGAGCGCACATTAAAAGGTAAGAACCAAGTTCAAGTCCCACTGAGGCATCACAAACGGAACAGGAGGGAAGAGGTGTGTAATGCCTTTTAAGAACCTGTTAACAACAGGGGACTTGAAAAGGGAGGGCTGATCAGGGAGCCTGAGGAAGGCCGAGATAGCACAGAGATAACCCTTGATGGTACCCAGGGCAGAACCCTGTTGGGCCAGAGAAAGAAGGAACAGAAGGACCTCAGAAAGAGGGGCAGAAAGGGGGTTCACAGCCTTTGCTGTGCACCATGCCACAAATTTGTTCCACCTGCAGGCGTATACCACCTTAGTGGAGGGACGCCTGGCTGCCAGAATCACATCACAAACTTCGGGAGGCAAGTCGAAAGGAATCAACTGCCGCCGCTCAATCTCCACGCAAGCAGGTGGAGGCTGGACAGGTTCGGGTGGAGGACCGTCCCCTGCTGCTGCGACAGAAGATCCTCCCGAAGAGGCAGACGGATCGGGGATCTACGCTCATACTGAGTAGCTCGGGATACCAAACTCTTCGAGCCCAGTCCGGAGCCACAAGAATGACTTGGGCCCGGTCGTGCCGAATCTTCTTCAACACTCTGGGTAGAAGTGGTATAGGCGGAAAGGCGTACAATAGACCGCAACTCCACTCGCGACGAAAAGCGTCGCCGAGCGAGTGCCGCCTTGGAAATTCCAACGCGCAGAACTGAGGACATTGCGCGTTCTCTTCGGTGGCGAATAGATCTAACCAAGGCTCTCCCCACTGTAGAAAGAGTCCTTGCGCCACTTCCGAGTGAAGACGCCATTCGTGATCCATCATGCACCTGCGGCTGAGTTCGTCCGCCCTGGCGTTCAGAGAACCTGCCAGGTGTTGAACCATCAGGAACATGCCCTGATGTTCCAGCCATGTCCAGAGGCGCAGAGCCTCCTGACAAAGGGTCCACGACCCCACCCCGCCTTGTTTGTTGCAGTACCACATGGCGGTGGTGTTGTCTGTGAACACCTGCACTACCTTCCCTTTGACAGAGGGAAGGAATGCCTTGAGTGCAAGTCGGATCGCCCGGAGCTCCAGAAGGTTGATATGGAGCCGGGACTCCGCCGGAGACCAGAGGCCTCTGATCTCCGCCTCTCCCATGTGACCGCCCCATCCCAGAAGGGACGCGTCCGTCACAACTGTGTGCTCTGGCTGGGGAAGGGAGAGGGATCTGCCCATGACCCATTGCCGGTTCGAGAGCCACCACTGCAACTGTTTTGCAGTCCCCTCCGAGATCTGGACGTGATCGGACAGTTTGCCCTGGTGCTGCGCCCACTGGAACTTCAGGTCCCACTGCAGAGCCCGCATATGCCATCTGGCATGATTGACCAGCAGGATGCCGGAGGCCATGAGGCCCAGCAGCCTCAGGGTCATCCGTACCGAAACCCAGGATAAAGGCTGAAAGATCGGAATCATAGCCTGAATATCCCGGACTCGACGTTCGGGAGGATAGGCCCGAAACTGCGTCGTGTCCAGAACTGCTCCGATGAAAAAGAGCTGTGGAGAAGGAATCAGATGCGACTTCGGCACATTGATGGAGAACCCCAGCGAGTGCAGGAGTTCGGCCGTAGTCTGGAGGTGGGAGACGACTGCCTGGGACGAGCCCGCCTTCAGCAGCCAGTCGTCGAGGTAGGGGAAGACTGAAACCCCTGCCCGGCGCAGATGAGCTGCGACCACCGCCATCACTTTCGTGAACACCCGAGGGGCACTGGTAAGGCCAAAGGGGAGCACGGTGAACTGAAAATGCTCGAGGCCTACCGTGAACCGAAGGTAACGCCGGTGGGCCGGCAGGACGAGGATGTGGAAATAGGCGTCCTGCAAGTCCAACGCTACCAACCAGTCTCCGGGGTCGAGGGCAGTCAAGACCTGAGCTAGGGTGAGCATCTTGAACTTCTCCTTCCGGAGGAAGCGATTGATGTTCCGGAGGTCCAAGATAGGACGCATGTCCTCCTTGTCCTTTTTGGGCACCAGAAAGTAGTGGGAGTAGCAACCACGCCCTACTTCTGGGGTCGGAACATGCTCGATGGCCCTCTTGGCCAAGAGGGCCGTGACTTCCTTCTGTAGAAGCACCAAGTGATCCCCTGACATGCGGTGGAATTGAGGTGGCATGGCTGGGGGGTGGTCTCGAAGGGGAGGGAGTAGCCCCTTCGGACAATGTCCAAGACCCACCTGTCCGAGGTGATGGGACGCCAGTGGTGAAGGTGATGGCGGACCCTGCCCCCGACTGGCGTGCTGTGCACCTGAAAGGAGGGACTAGGAGGGCTTGGAGGCCGCGGACGGGTTGGAGGTGGTGGCCTAACCCGCACGCTGGTTGCCCGAACCGCCACGGCGGTATCCACGTCCTCGGCCACGCGAAGACGCCTGCTGCGCGGGCCGGTGGCTGGGCTGCTGACGTGACTGGGCGCCCCTTCCGTGGCCACGATAGGGGCGAAAAGCAGAAGTTAGCGGAGGGCGTGTAGCAGAAAGGCCCAGGGACTTGGCAGTAGCCCGTGAGTCCTTAAAGCGCTCCAACGCATGGTCTGCTTTGGACCCAAAAAGACCGACTCCATCAAAGGGCATGTCCATGAGAGAATTCTGGACATCCCCTGAAAAACCAGTGGTTCTCAGCCAGGCGTGGCGACGCAGCGCCACCGTCGTTGCAATAGACCTGCCCAGCGAGTCGGCGGTATCAAGGCCACATCGAATTGTGTATTTGGCCGCATCCCTTCCTTCCGCAATGGCGCGGGAAAGCAGTGTCTGGACCTCCTCAGAACACTGGGGCAAAACAGTCGCCACCGAATCCCACAAGGAGTGGGTATATCGGCCCAAAAGGCAAGCGGTGTTGATGGACCGCAAGCCCGCACTGGAGGAAGAAAAACCCTTCTTCCCAAATTGATCCACGCGTTTGGATTCCCTATCCGGAGGGGCGGTAGGGAAGGCGGTTTGGGAAGCGGAGGCTTGGACAACCAAGCTCTCAGGAGTGGGGTGGACAGAGAGAAATAGGGGTCGCCCGGAGCTGGGCGATGGCGTCGGGACACGTTCCTATCCACAGGAGCCCCTGTGTTGGGCTTGGACCAGGCGCCCAAAGAACGTCAGTGAGGGCATCGTTAAACGGCAGCACAGTCTCCGTAGAGGAGGCTGCCGGCTGAAGCACCTCTGTCAAGAGATTAGTCTTGACTGCCACAGTAGGGAGTTGGAGATGTAAGGCTCCAGCCGCCCTACGCAACACCGTTGCAAAATTGGCTCCCTCCTCCGTAGCCACGGGAGGAGACAGCATGCCAGTGTCAGGGGAAGTATCTAGACCACTGGCGTCCTCTAGACCCTCTGTCCAGTCCTCATCATACTGACACTGTTGTGCCAGAGGGTCATCAGACCCCTCCCAGTCCTCCTGGTCCTCCTCTGGTTCAAAATAAGGAGGAGGAGGGACATTTGGGATCCAAGGCCCCATCGGCGCCGGAACCGGCGTCGAGCGACGTCGGACCGGTTCCATGTCCGGAGCCGGAAGGAACTGGGGGACGACGCCGCCCGGAGCCCCAGGCGGCGTCGTGAACGACACCGGAGACATCGGCGCCGGTGGAGGTGTCGTTAGGTCGACCGGCGTCGATGGGGGTTGCGGAGCCGGGATCGAGGCTGGAGGCAAGGGCGACGCCGGAGCCGTCGGCGACGCCGGAGCAACCCCATCAGGGCCCGCGGGGCCCGAAGGCGCACCGGAGGGTCCTTGAGGCCCGAAGAGGCGGGCCATGGCCGACAGGAATTCCTGTATTTGGGCCGGATCCGCCCCCGAACCCGGGAAGGACGGGTATTGCGGGGGCGACTCCACAGTCATGTCCGGGGCCGCAGGGGCGGGGACGGTGCCGGGAGGGGCCTCAGCCGAGTCGCGAGACCGGCGAGGCGAAGTCCTAGAGCGACGATGCTTTTTGGACTTTTTGTGTTTTGACTTACCGGACGAAGAAGACTTCGACGCCGACGACCGGTGAGGACTCCGCAACCGACCTCTCACGCGACCGGGGCTTGTGCGGAGCCGAATGCCGGGCCTCGAGGAGCTTTTGAGACCGCTCTCGCAAAGCTTTCGGGTTGAGGGCCCGGCAGTCGGAACACGACTCTGTGTCGTGGCCTCGGCCGAGGCAGAAGAGACACTCCCAATGCGGGTCTGTGTTGGACATCATCCGAGCACAGGCGCCGCAACGTTTAAAGCCGGGCATCCCTACGACACCTTGAAGTCGATTCGAGAAACAGTGAAAAATTCACCAAAAAAGTTAGTCAAAAAATGACTAGGGCACTGCTCTTCCCGGATCTGCGCTTGCTGGCGCGGAAAAAGAAGAACTGACGTCAGCGCGCAGGGGCGGCGTCTAAGTACTGCCCGCGACGTCATCCCGGCGATCACGACGCCGACGACGGACGCGGAGCCGCACGACGCCGCCTACCGACGCGCAAGGGTACTGCTACGCATAAAACTTTCCGGATCCAGCCTGACGCCTGGGGATATTCTAAGGTAAGGAATCTGTCACTAACGTGTCTCTTTCAGATTTAAACATGAACACTTGTAACACTCAACAGTCAGGAGTTAAAATCCCCAGTGAAGCATAAAGCTCTAATGCAGTGGCTTCATATGAAGAGGGCAGACATAATCTTACTTCAAGAAATCTATCGTGTCCTCTGACACTAAACGATTGAGATCCTATTAGTACCACATACAAACCCACTACAGAGCATCATCTAGAGGTGTTGCTATCCTGATCTGAGCTGGTATCCCATGTCACCAAGAAAAGGCAAGGGTAGAGGTGTGGTGAAGGGCACAGTATATGGCCATTTATACTCTGCAGTCTCAATCTAGGTCCCAAATGAGAGACACAGAAAGCTCCTGTCAACAGCTGTTCCTGAACCTAGCTACCTCTGCACATGCCAATCTGGTGATGGGCAGGGATTATAATGTGGTACTGGACACTGCAGTTGATAGGTCTGCCTCTCAGTTGGACAATACGCCTGCCTGTCACTCTCCAAAAGCGAGAATAACTAATCTGAACTTGACTGATGTATGGCAATCAAACCACCATCAAGGAAGAATTCTTAGAAAAGCAAAGTAAGAATTGGAGGAGTTATTAGTGAGAGATAACTTACTAAGTATTCAACAAGTGTATTACGAGAGGGGGAACAAAGCTGATAAGCTTTTAGCTTTTAAGTTGCAACATAGATTGGGTAGGAATTACAAGCAATACAAGTTGCGGAGGGAGACCTTAAAAACTCAAACATAAGCGTTATAGACAGCTTTGCAAGTTATTACATAGAACTGTACCATAAGGAACGCTAAAGGTGTTAACTTTCCTGACATTCCCAGAGACCTGTTAGAAAAACTGGGGGAGCCACGCTTGGAACAGGAAATATACTATGCCATTAAATCATTCCCAAACAATAAGGCCCAAGGGCCAGATTGTACACTGTAATTGAATTACTACTCCTGGCGAGAAGTTTAAGCGCTTTCTGGTCAGTAGCACGCTACTCCGGAACCCAAAGGAATATTGGTGGATCAGTATAGGGAAATAGGAGTTGTTAATTTAAGCGGTGGACATGTGAGTCTGTTAGTGTGACTGAAAAGGATAAAGGAGGGATAGAGGAGAAAAGAGTCTAGAAAGGGTTATATGGAGATCAAAGTAGTAGAATGAGGTTTGGGGGGGGGGAGTCGAGGAGGGAAGAGTCAAGAAAGCATCTTAGGGAGATCACAGTAGTAGAATGAGGTTTGGATGAGTCAGAGAGTGGCGGTAGAGGATATATTGAGAGAGGTATAGGATAAGGCAGACTAGTGCAATTGAGGGAGTTGAAGGCTTTTTTTTCTTCTTTCTTTCCACAGTCGGAGTAAAGTAATAAATATATAGATAATTTTGTTTTAAACATCTTTTTATTTACATTTTATAATAATACAGGACAAACCAGAATCTGTATTAATCTCAGGAAGGAGTAAGGTTCTACCCGCAGCCCTCTACATACATAAATAGATACATAACTACATAGAAAGGGTATAAATGTATATGGAAAAGAAGAAAGATATAAAACTGTATCGCATAAAGTTCCATATGAGCAAGTATGGATAGTTAGAAATTCAGACTTTCAGGTGTTGCTGTAAGTAAAAGCGATTTTAGTTGCGTATTTTTTTTATAATTGTTATTTTCTTTTTCTATTTATTTTCTTTTTATGTTTTCCTCAATATTCCAATAGTGAATCATTTATAGATACAATTGTTATGATCATATTTACATATTGCGATAATAAATAAAATAAACAGAGACCCATAAGCATCTAATCAAATAACTTATATGAAAACTACGTAGTGACCTATATACACGTTAAGCATAAAATAATGTATAAATATATATATATTTTATTTTTAACCATAAGTAATATATACATTTGTTAAGCAGACCTAAAGAATAGCTATATATTTTTAAATCAGAAGTATATATTTTTGTACAAAGATATATCCAAATGCATACATATATTCAATTGATACATATTTACATTCACAGGCATATGGTGCACATATGTGTTGGAGTGAGGAGTTCATGTAGATAAAAGCCAAAACTTGAGTAGTCTTCTGAAGATAAGATCGTTATCTGGGGCTCTTATGTTTGGAGGTAATGAATTCCATAGTTTGGCTGTTTGAACAGAGAAGGATGTACCACCCATGGTATTCTTCTTGTATGCTGGGGTTTTGAGGCGAGGTGCCAATCTTGAGCAGAGGTTCCTTTGTTGTATGTATTTGGTAATTTTATTCCTGATAAAATGTGGTCCTGCTCCATGTATTGCTTTGTGGGTGATACAAAACAGCTTGAAGGTAGATCTTCTGCCAACCAATGTAGGGCCATCAATGCAGGGAGATGTGGGCTTGTGGCTTTACATGCAGGAGTAGTCTGGCAGCAGAGTTCTGAATTTATTGTAGTTTTTTCCTATTTGATAAAATATGATATGTGGTGGAGGCCATCGGCATACTCAAGTTTAGACACTACAAGAGATATAGTAGCTGATTGCCTCAATTAAATCACCCCCAAATTAATTTGTTTGTTACAATCTTTAAATCCTTTTTATTATTTTAAAATGAAATCATATATATGGTCTGTAATATTTATTTAAAAAAGTATAGATTTTGTACTTATTTTAAATTGTTGATCTCTGAAGAGGTCTAAATCAATAAAATCTGAATTGAAGAGATATAGTAGCTTGGAGCTTGTGTGAAAATCCTAGGTGGGGGAAGATACACTGCTGAGTTTTCACAGTAATGAAGCTTGAACTTGATAACTTGTCCACTTGGGCATCTGTAGGAAAGTGCCCCTTTTGACATGGTCACGCCCACTTTTTGCCTGGTTTTTGATGCAACTTTGACTGAACTGCACTAGGTTCCTGCTAACCAGGTCCCCCGTGCCAGTGTTCTTTCCCAAACACAAGATAACTGTGCAATTGTTCCACAATTGGCAAGACCTCTAGCACCCCTGTGAGTCCCCAATAAATGGTACCCCTGGTACCTAGGGCCTGGGTACTAAAGAGGGTCCCTAAGGGTTGAGGCATGTATTGTGCCACCCTAAGGAACTCACCACCAAACTCATGCAGGCTGCGTGAAATGGTGCAGACAAAAGCGAAAACACAACATGGCACACACCCTGTGTGCCATGTCCCCAGACACTGCATGAAATATATGCAAGTCACCCCTACAGCAGGCTTTACAGCCCTAAGGCAGGGTGCATTGTATTACATGTGAGGACATATCTGCTTGAGCTGATATGCCCCTGTACTGTCTAGTCCAATTACTAGATAGTACAGGTGAACAGGGAAGCTATCTTGAGTACATGTACTGGGCACTGGTCATTACGAGCTCCCCAGCTACATGATGGCTTCACTGAAACTTATGGTATTTGGTGTCAAACATCTCGTCTTAATAATTCCATACTGATGTCAGTAGTGGATTTATTAAAACACGCACCCAGAAGGCACTTTAGAGGTGCCCCCTGAAAACCTACCAACCTCTAGTGTACAGGCCGACCGGTGTAGACCATCCCGTACCCACAGACAGGTTTCTGACCCCCTGCAGGTGAGAGCCCATGCTCTCTGAGATCAGAAACATTGCCTGGTCCGGCTGGAGGTGTTGTCACCCCCTCCAAGCAGGATGGCTAGTAATCAGCATATCAAGGCAGGAGGCTTCAAAGGCCTCTGCCGCCTTTGATATGCGACCCTGACTTTCACCAGACATGGGGAAATGCCACCCCCTGCCCAGGGCCCATTTGACACCAGGACAGGTGGGAAAATTAGCGAGTTAGGAGGCGTATTCACTATCAGGCTAGGCTTCTGCCGCTTTCCACTCCATTTCAAAAGAAGGGCCAAAACAGACAGGAAGTCCACTTACAAGGATGTGCCAATCCTACCGACGTCATGTAAATGTAGCAGTAATCCCGTATCAGAGCAGACTGCGGTAAAATATTGGTTACATCACTATTATCTTCTGTTGCAGGGCCACACTATAGCCTACTGCTCATCATCAGAGAAGACAGCAGCCACTCTTTTTGTGCTTTCTTTAGAGTTAAGACTGGCATAGTCATAGGATTAGAGGCAGATGTTATCTGCTAGAACTGTCTCAGATGCTGCTGTTGCTAAGCTCGCACCTTCCTTTGAGTTTAGGCAAAGATGTCTGCAGGTGCAAGGATGATGTCAAAGGCAGCTCCACTGGTGCAGATGTCACCAGAGTAGCAAAGGAAGAGTCTCAGATCTGGGTCAGGAACTAACACGAGAAGTCAGTGAGTGCTGCTCTTGTAGCCAGTATCATCTGATAAAAAGTGCACCAGAGGTTCCAACCTTGGAATGTAGGTCAAGGATCTGTACCAAAGCCTGTTTAAAGTCTTGCATGAAGAAGACCTCGCCTGCTGAGGTTGAAGATCCTCCAATACCAGAATTGATTCAGATAAAGAACCAGACATTTCCTTGTGACAGTGCTGATTGGTGCTCCCTCAAATACATGATAAAAGGAGAAGGAAGAACGAGGCCTCTAGAACTCCACAAGGAGAAAGTTCATTCCTCAGAAAGGAGTCCATTACTGAGATCCTGACTCCTGTTTTTGAGTTGCCATTAAATGTTTTGTCGCCCCCTCTCCAACTGCCTGATGCATGAAGGAACACACCTCAGAGGAGCATGTGTTTTGGTCTGGGATAGGCACCACATTCACTACAAGAAACATACAGTGAAAATAGTCAGCTGCTCAGCAACCTACAGATTTTTGGGCATGCGGAAAGAAGGAACTTCTGTTACTGGAGTGGTAATCGTCTCTTTCGGCAGTGAAATCTGTGGATTCTTCAGCACCACACCAGCACAAAGTAGTACCAGATCAGTGAAATGAAAAAACTTCAAGATCCAGGCTCGCCTGAAGACACTGTTAAATGAGTGATCCGCAAAAAGTATGAAAATATAACCTGGATCCTAAAGTGCTGCATTGCTTTTTTTCTCTCTGCTCATGCAGACAGATGCATGCATATCTGTCCAATCTCTTTCAATCTGGCTTTATAAAAAGAAATGCATCACTGCAAATTAAATTTCCAATAACTAGCTTTGTCAGAAAGTTTAATTGGAAAAGAAAAAAGAAACGAATAATAATGTGCGTTTACAAAGACATATGTACACATTACAAAAATGAAGAGATTTTTCTCTTATTTCAAACACTGTTTCGAGTTTCCTCACAGTAGTGGAGGTATTTAACAAGTTCATGTATATAAGGAAAGGTTCCATGATGACAACCGCATTCCAAAGTAAGCAAATGGGACCTGGTTCTACATTTCTCCTCATTTTGCACCTCTCAACACAGCCACATTTCTCTCCTCAATGAAGCAAGAGGAAGGGAACATTTTTAGGTAAGGACTTACTTGATTTACAGGTGGATAGTTTGGCTGTCCCATCGGCTGTCCCATCTGCATCATTTGAGGAGCTGGCCTTGGGCTTTCTTTGGGCATCGCTGTTGGTGCTGGGCTCACTGACAATTCTCCCTGAGCATGGCAAAGTCTGTCGCGTAACTGCATAATCATGACCTAACAAAATATTTAGACTCTAATGTATTTATGATACATATTCAGTAAAATCTCAACATAACAAAAATCAAAAGAGGGGTAGGCTCAATAAAGTTTTAGGAAAAGACAAAAAACAAACATAAAAAAATTGGGAGCGTTTACTGTCAAAATAGAATGATCCTCCGAAAGAGGAGGAGCAAAAACTTTGGAGGCACACATTACATCTCACTGTTGCTCTAAATATGGTACAGACTAATTCCATGACCAAGTACTGTGCAGCATAGTCCCACAATTTAAGAGAGAAATCAAAATATCTAACCCTTCTCAACTATGTCTGTTACACACTTGCATCTTCTGCCATAACTTCTAAAGATAGGAGTGTGTGCTGGTTTTCTGAGTATTCTCTCACTATATCACAAACATTTACTACATTTCCACACTGATTCTTCTAAGACAGCGGCATGCAGCACAATAACATTACACTAAAAACTTCAATACTTTCTTCCATTCGTCCTTTCCTACATCTCTTGTTGATTACAGGATCTGTGCCAATTAAAATCAGATGTTGTAGGTTACCTGATTGGTACTCGCAGGAAGGAAAGCTAAAGCAGCGGCAAGGCTGCCTTGTGCAGCCAACAAATTGGCATATTGACTCATCTTCTCAGCCAGAAGTGCACCCACTGCATTAGGCTCAACCGCCTGTGTGATTTGCACAGCTTTACGAAGAATGACTACTTTCTCAATTAGATCCTGAAAAAGAGAAAGGGTCAGAGAGTGGAATGAATCTGAATCACCAAGTACAGCAAATTCTTGCAAATGGTTGGAGTTAGTAACAATAGTGACACCACATAAAAGAATTGACAACAAGGCAGATACACGAAAGTTGCATTCATTGTCTACCCCAGAAACCAAGGCTGGATACATGAATCGTGCCTGTTCAATTTGCGATCTAGGCTTTACACAAGGCCAGGCTTTTATATTTACTATTATTTGGTCCTCTGGAGTAACAGCGAAGTCAGAGGACACTGTATCAATTGTGATAATTTTTTGCTGGTTACCACTCTTGCTTTGGACCACAATACGGTCACAACGGGATCGCCAGATACTACCATTTAGCGCTTGACTAACAAAATAGAGAGGGTAAGCCTTACTAAAGGAGACAGCATAAAGTTAAACGCTCAGAAACATTTTACACATTAAATAACAGGTACCAACATCAATGTTAAGACACTTCTGTGACAAGTTATGAAAAGAAAAAGACTGTTAGAGGTAAGTAAATTATTTCACACTCCAAACACAAATTGTCAATGAAAATTTTCAAGTGTCTAGCACTTTCTCGTCAATTAGATCTGCAAAAGCATTTCCAGCTCCTAAGCACTATATACTATAGTTACAATATTTATTAGGCCCTAAGGCCACTGTTGACCTATGGGTAGCACTGCATCCTGCGCAAGAAACCTTGCAGTAATCCTTAGACCAGAACTAAACTCAGTTCTTTAATAGGGTTTCATAAAGTTACTTCAAAGGAAGTGCAAAATCCAATCCCAATGGTTCTGTAGTGTTTTTTTTTTGTTGCTGCGATTTGTTTACGGTGCTTACCGAAGAATGTGCCAAGGAATGTGCCCTGTGCACCAGTCACAAAAAACAAGAAGGGTGCTCACGCACCCATTGTCAAAGGATTTGAAGGACCCACTGTAGGAAAGTGCCCCTTTTTGTCATGGTCACCCACACTTTTTGCCACAGGTACTGATGTTTTTCGTCAGATGTGCACTGGGACCCTGCTAAACAGGCCCCAGTGCCAGTGCTCTTTCCCTAAAAACAGGTAAAATGGTGTAATTGTCAAAACATTGGCACACACTTTAGCCCGCTGTAAGTCCCTAGTAAGTGGTACCACTGGTACCTAGGGCATCAGTACTAACCATGATCCTTAAGGGTTGCAGCATGTATTATGCCACCCTAAGGGACCCCCATACAAATTGCATGCAGCCTGCCATTGTAGACTGTGTGTCATGGTGCAAACCATGACTGAAATCACAACATGGCACACTCATGGTGTGCCAATGCACAGTCACTGCATATAATATATGCAAGTCTCCTCTGCAGCAGGCCTTGTAGCCCTAAGGCAAAGTGTAGTTCAATTACTAGATGGTACAAGTGAAAAGGGAAGCCATCTTAAGTATATATATATATTGGGCATTGGTCATTACGAGTTCCCCAGCTACATGATGGCTTTACTGAAACACATGGTTTTAGGTATCAAACACGTAGTCTTAATAAATCTGTACTGTTGCCAGTACAAGATTTATTATGACATGCACCCAGAGGGCACCTTAGAGGTGCCCCCTGAAAAATCTACAAGTATCTAGTGTGCTGGCTGACTGGTATCATCCAGCCTGCCACCACAGACAAGTTTCTGACCCCCCTGCAGGTGAGAGCCCCCGATCTGAGGCCAGAAACAATGCCATCTACGTAGAAAGGTGTTCACGCCTCCTCCAGCAGTGATTTAGCATAAAGGCCAGGGGCTTGAAAGCCCCTACCACCTTTGATATGCAACTCTGGCTTCCCGTAGACCTGGGAGAAGCCACCTCCTGTCCTGAGGCCCTTTTGGCACCAGGACAGGAGGAGAATTAGCTATGCAGTAGGCGTATTGCTCCACCAGGCAAGTCACACCCCTAAGGTGGTCTACCTGATGTGCTCCACGAAAGAAGGATTCCATCATCTTGTTTTTGGTGGAATTAGGAACTGTGGGACAGGGTTATGCTCACTACCCACGGGAAGTGGTCTTAAAGGAGGTGTAGTGACCCCAAGGGTAAGTAGCCCATTGGCTACTTCCCTTCACTTCCCTTAGCACCCTTAAATTGAGTACTTAAGTGGCCTCCTGACACCAGGAACTCAAATTCACCTGGCTAAAGAAGGGCATAGAAGAGCTGAAGAACGCAAGAACTGAGGACAAGCTGTGGAACTGGCACCAAACCCTGCCTGCTCCTGTCTCGTCAATTGCAAAGACCTGACTCGTGCAGCTGTGCATCCTCCAAAAGCCTCGGAGGGCTGCCAGCACTTCACCAACCAGCCAGCATCTCCCTTGAAGTGGAGGAGCCTCTTCCCTGCAACCTCCAGGCACCGATCACATAATCCGGTTCACTGTTCTGCTGCCCACCAGGTCCACTGAGGCGGCAGCAGCAGCCCAGGAGGAGGTACCAAGTGTCCAGGAGGTCAACCCCGTCAATCTATTCAGTATTCGAGACGCTGATACACCCTGGAGGCTCCCTGGACCAAACCCGGAGTACCGGAGCTTGTGGCAAGCACCAAGACTTGGTTGTGTTGAGTCCGAACACCACTGCCACCAAAACAGACCTGCACGACGAGGACTCCAACAGATGCCAGCTCCACACCAGCAGTAGTCTTGCTGCATTTCTTCTTCCTCTTCTGCATGGAGAACTGTGAGCCTCAAACTCCCAGACCCACTGGACAAAACACCTATGCAGCTGGGCTCCCCAGCCCGAGTCCACTGAAACAGACAGTGTCTCTGTGGTCCTGAGACCCTAAGTGTGAGAAAGTGCCATCTTTCTTGCATGGTATGCCCCCACTTTTTGCTGAATTGCTGATGTGCTTTGACTGAGTGTGCCCTGGGCTCCTGCCAACCAGGTACCCAGGGTCTGTGTTCCTTCCCTAAAACTGCATTGATACCTACACCCAATTGGCATCCCTGGCCACATGTCAGCCCCTGGTAAATGGTACCATGGGTACCCAGGGCACTGTGACCAGGGAAGGCCCATAAGGGCTGCAGCACTTGTTGTGCCACCCTTAGGGACCCTGTACCTTTACACACACACACTGCCTTTGCAGGCTGCGTGTCTTGGTGCAGAACAAAAGTGAAGAGTCGACATGGCACACATCCCTGTGTGCCATGCCTACAAGCCACTGCCCTGGCCTAGGTCAGCCACCCCTCTAGCTGGGTGCACTATGCCCGTGGTGAGGGCACAGAGGCATGAGCCCTGTGCCCCTACAGTGCCCAAGTCCATTCTTGGGCATTGTAAGTGCAGTGCTGCCATTAAGAGTATATGGTGCTGGGAGTCTGTCATTACGAACTCCACAGCACCCTAATGGCCCCACTGAAAA
The DNA here is from genome assembly GCA_963921515.1 of Calotriton arnoldi. Classification (NCBI taxonomy): domain Eukaryota; kingdom Metazoa; phylum Chordata; class Amphibia; order Caudata; family Salamandridae; genus Calotriton; species Calotriton arnoldi. The sequence continues at coordinate 1,511,357 of CAWUFW010004032.1, read as the reverse complement.
CTAAGAAGTTTGGTATCAAACTTCTCAGCACATTAAACCCCCACTGATGCCAGTGTGGGATTTAATGTAAAATGCACACCTGAGGGCATCTTAGAGATGCCCCCTGAAACCAACCCGACCTCCAGTGTCCGGACTGAGTGGCTGCCCAGGCTGCCACCACCAGACATGTTTCTGGACCCCTGGGTCGAGAGCCTCTGCTCTCAGGGGCCTGAAACAATACGCATCCTGGGGCGAGGTGCCAAAGTCTCCTCCCCCAGGATGGGCAGGGGAAGCTTCAAAGGCCTGCCGCCTTTTGAGCTTCCCCAGACCATTTGCTGCTCCCAGCAAACTGGTCCCCACTGGTTCTACCCCCACTTCTGGCGGGAGAACCGGCGGGAAAACCAGAGGCAGGAAATGGGTTGTGCCCACCTCTGCCAACTCCATCCCTAAGGTGGGGGAGGCGAGGTGAAGCACAAACTCGAGTCCCCGCCATCTTGAGGATGGGGGACCCAGCCAACCAGGGACAGGCTCCTGCCCCCTCCCACTGCAGAGTGGCAGGATAGGGGTGTACCCACCCCAGGGACGGGACCCATTGGTCCCTGCCCTTACCTACCTGTAACCTCCCTAAATTTAGTATTTAGGGGCTCCCTGAACCTTCCTTCCTCAGTTCCCGAATCCGAAAACAAGAAGAGAAGACGAAGCAAGAAGACCAGCCGTGCAGCTGCTAACAAGGAGGCGACGATAACTGACTTGGCCCCAGCCCTACCGGCCTGTCGACCTCTGAACCTGCTCCTGCGGAACCCCGGCCTCAGCCACCTCAAAAACCCCGGAGGACCTGACTTCTGTGCCACAGCCTTCAACCCAGGGACTCCCACGAGCAGTGGTACTGCTCAAAAGAAAAACTACAAAAGACCCGGCCCTGGCACGGAACCGCGAAACCTGCACACTCTGCACCCGCCGAGCCCAGCCTGTGCTTGAGTGAACAAAGACTTTGAGGACGTCCCCCCGGTGATTCTGACCTGGAATCCAGTGCCCAAGGACCCTCCTCGACGACCCAGACGACGCCTGCAGCCTCAGGACAAGGGACCCCTCCAACCGCGACCAGCAGGGGGTAAGATTTCCCGACCTCAAAGACACCCCTGCACCCGGCGCCCCACGGCCCCCTGTGCCCAACTCCCGGGTGTCTACCTATCCTCCAAGACCCCAACTTACCTCCCGAAGTGTTGGTCGCCCCTGAAGAGTCACCGTCCCCGAGCCTGCAGCCTTTTTTCACCGTCCAAGATCTCCATTGGTTAACATTGAGCGCCCGACGGCTCAAAGCACCCTGCACCCAGCCGCCCGAGTGCCCCTGGAAGTGCAACCTCTACTCTAACCTACTTCCCCATTTGCCCTGAGCAAGTGACCAGGAGCCCAGCTCCCACAGCCGCGTGGACTGCTTCCCAGCAGCCACCAACCCGAGGCCCCCTGCCTGCCATAGGATAACATTGGGCCTACTCACTCTGCACCCGGCCGCCCCTGTGCCGCTGAGGGTGTAACAACTGTACTTACCTGATACTGGGGGACCCCTGAGTCTATGCCCAGAACCTTAACTCTGCCAGTCGAGTACTTACCCAAAGACCGATAACTCACTTTTCTTCCATAGGGTAACACTGACTGGCTCCCACCTGGAATTTCTTCTAAGTGTGGAGATTTGAAACTTTAAAATATTCACCTAAAATCAACCGAGTCACGAAAACGAAAATACTCACCTGGTATTAGAAGAGGCCCCAGTGCTGGACCGGGGTGCCCAACACTGGCCCTAAAAAGTAATCACAACGTTACTTACCGCTAACTCCATTTTCTTCCATAGGGATCCATTGACTGGTTTTCTGTGAAATTTCTTCTAAGTGTCTACTTTTGAAATACTAAAATATTGCTTAAAAATCACAACAGTAACGAATTCCGAACTACTCACCTGCTATCAGGAGAGACGTCAGTACTGCCTCTTTTAGTCTAGTACCAACCATGAAAAGTAATTTTTACCGTACTTACCAGTAACTCGAAATTCCTCTCATAGGATATCATTGCCTGCTTTTGTTGAAAAAGTTTCTAAGTGTCGATTTCTGCATTTTACAAATATTCTTTAAAAATCGTGCCAAAGATACAAACGTAATTACTTGCCTGTTTTAGATAGATACCCCAGTGCTGAACCAGAGAACCCAGCACTGGATTACAAAAGTAACGTAAACCTGCTTTGCTTGCAAACTGCATTTCCTTCCATAGGATAACATTGGTAATTTTACCCAGAAAAGTTTCTAAGTGTCAACTTTTGAAATACAGTAATATTCCTCAAAAATCACTACAATAACCAAAACGCTTTTTCTTACCTGTTTACAGGAAGTGTCCCAGGACTGAATCCAGGATCCAGTCCTGTGGTTAGAAAAGTAATCTACAAAGTAATTAATTGTAATTAATCACAATTTTCCATTGAGCTCAATGTTGCATTGTATTTGACCCTGTGTTGCCTCTTGCACCAACTGTGATTACTACCATCAAAAAGTCTATTGCCTATTTGTAAGGTGATTAACCAAAGCATCTCATCCTGAGAAAGCATATTGCAATACCTCTTGTGGGTTCTAAAATAAAACAAGTATATAATTTTTTATACACAAACCATTGGCCTAGAGTTCAGTTCTTGAGTGTGTGGCTTCATTTGCTGACTGAGTGTGTACAACAAATGCTTTACACTGTCCTCTGATACTGCCTTACTGCTCGACCAAGCTACCACTTTAGAGAGTAAGGTTACATCTAACTTTAGCCTCTGCCAAACCTCTGGGGACTGTGGATCCTGTGCACCCTGAACCTTACTTTGGTTCAGTATATACAGGGCCACTTTCCTACACTAAGTAGCTGAGGCCCCCTTTGGGTTCTGTCGGACCGGTCCCTCAGTCTCCACTTGCAGCCTTTCTTTGCAGGTACTGTTCCCCATTGACTTCAACGTGTAGCGTTCAAGGATACCAAAGCGTAAAGCACCTCTGCACCCGGACACCCCAGGGCAGGTAAACTTGAACTCTTGGTGCTTTCTTGTACCTAGGCCCTACTTACCTTAAATTCAGAAGAATTTTCCGGTAAGTCGTTGACAAGTGACCCTATGCAGTGTATGTTTCTTCAACAGGATAACATAACTGCGTTCAAGCCCCATGACTCAAATCTGACAGCTGTATTTTCTAAGTGTCTGAAAAACTCTAGCATGAAAAGTACTTACCTGATCCCGAAGATTTTGAGTCCAAAAATATATAAATAAGTGTGTAGGAAACTGGCTCTGTATATACTATATAATAAAGAGATATAGTGAGCACAGAGTCCAGTAAGTCCCCAAAGGTATGGCAGAGGTTAAAGTAGATAATACTTCACTCTCAATGAAGTGGTAGCTGGGCTGAGCAGTTAGGCTTATTAGAAGGTAGTGTGAATGCATTTGGTTACAAACTTATACAAGGCAGGAACACACACTCAATGGCTGACTCCAAGCCAATGTTTGTAGAAAAATATTACTTTAGTTACTTTTATTTTCTAGGAACCAAGTTGAACTCAGTTACAAGCAAGTAGATTGCTGTGAAATACTTTAAAATTACTTGCAATAGGTTTGTATAGTATCAAACAATACTTTGCATGTGCATAAAATGCTTTTCAATACGGAAAGAGATATTTTGCTTTCAGGATCACAGTTAGTACAATAAAGTGAGAGACCAATGCAATCCTATGGGAAAAAGTCAGGTGAGTAACTTACAGGTAAGTAAGTGTTTTTCAAGTTCAGTATCCAGGGGTTTGGGTCAACACTGGGCAAGGGTCTGACCAAGGTAGGTACTGCACCACCAGTGGCACTGGGGTGGCCGGGTGCAGACGTCCCTGGGCCCAATGTTATCCTATGGAGACTGAGGGCACCTCGGATAAGCACCGGTTGCAGGTAAGTACCTGCGGTTCAGGAACACAGACCCCAGGGGTTAAGATCAGCACTGGAGGGGCCACCAAACCGCACAGAAGGTGCACCACCAGCGGCACAGGGGAGGGGGCAGGTGCAGAGTGCCAAGGAGGTGTAGGGAGCCCCGTTAAAACCAATGGAGATCCTCGGTTGGGGAAAAAGTCTACAGGCTTGGTTCGGGAGGTTGGCTGGAGGAATTCCAGGACTGGAGAGATAAGTTGGATAGTGGGGGGATGCTGAGACACTGTTTTTCTCACCAGATCCGGTCATGGGGACCCACCAGATTGAGAGGCGTCGAAAGGAAGGTCAGGAGAGGTCGTCCAATGCTGGATCCCAAGTCAGGATCGCCAGGGAGACTTCACTGGGTCAGTTGATCACCTGGACTCGGGCCGTGGGCGTTGGGTGCAGAGTGGTGCAAGGCTGCGGATCCACCTGGATCCGGAGTCCTTTGGATGGGTTCTTTGGTGGACAAATCCCGTGTCCACGGGAGACAAGAGTCTTTGTTGAAGACAGCGCAGGTCTCTGGGGTTCTTGGAGGTTGCTAGCTGCAGGCCACGCCGGATTCTTGGAGCAGTGTCGCAGGAGGAGGAGACAGACTGGTAGGGCTGGGGCAAAGTCAGTCGTCGTCTTCTTATCCACTGCTGCATGGCTCTTTGGTCCTTCATCTTCTTAGGTTGTCAAATCTGAGGAACAAGGTTCAAGGGAGTTCTTAAATACTAAATTTAAGGGCGTTACTGAGGTAGGGGAGCAGTAGCCAATGGCTACAGTCTCCTAGGGTGATTACACCCTTTGGGTGCCCCCTCCTTTTGGGGAGGGGGCGTTTATCTACACTAGTTGGAGCTGCCCAAATCAGTTCATCACAAGGTGAAAGCCTTTGAGACTCACCACCAAGTGTTGTTGTTCCTGCCGGGCGGTGTGAAGCACCTCCACCCACAGCAGGCTTTGTTTCTGACCACAGAGCACAAAGGCTCTCACCCCATAATGTCAGAAACCTGTCTGGTGGTTGCTAGCTGGCGGGAACCAGTCAGCCAATACACTAGAAGTTGGTCGTTTTTCAGAGGGCATCTCTAAGATGCCCTCTGAGTGCATTTTATAATAAATCCAACACTGGCATCAGTGTGGGTTTATTATGCTAAGACGTTTTGGTACCAATCTTCTCAGTTTTCAGTAAAGCCACCATGGAGCTGTGGAGTTTGTAATGACAAACTCCCAGCCCATGTACTCAATATGGCCGGCTTCACTGCACTTACAATGACTGTGAATTGGCACAGACACTGTAAGGACATATTGCTCATGCATCTGTGCCCTCACCTGTGGTATAGTGCACCCTACCTTAAGGGTGTGAGACCTGTTAGAGGGGTGACTTACCTATGCCACAGGCAGTGGCTGTGGGCATGGCACACAGAGGCGTGTGCCATGTCGACTCTCTGGTTTTGTCTGCACCAAAACACACAGCCTGCAATGGCAGTGTCTGGGTGTTAAGGTAAGGGGTCTCTGAGGGTGGCACAATACATGCTGCAGCCCACAGAGGCCCTCTCTGGTCAGAAAGTCCTTGGTACCAGGGGTACCTTTGACAAGGGACTTACATGTGGCCCAGAGGTGTGACAATTGTGGAAACAAAGGTACAGGTTTGGGAAAGAACACAGGTGCTGGGGCCTGGTCAGCAGGGTCCCAGCACACACTTAGTCAAGTTAGCATAAGGTAGCTGGCAAAAAGTTAGGGGGTAACCATGCAAAAAGGGGCACTTTCCTACACAGTGTTATTTTTATAAATTAGTGTTGGAATTCCTTATCGAGTGTGTGTCTAATTTATTGATTCTGTGTACAACAAATGCCTAACACTGCCGTCTGATAAGCCTACGGCTGCTCAACCACACTACCACAAATGGAGCACCATGGGATTGTTAAAGCAAGCCCCTGTACACTTGTAAGGGATAACTGGGCTCTTTACCAAGTGCACCTCATTTTGGTACACTACAGAGAGCCAGCTTCCTACACCCACAAGTGATGGGAAGTCATTTATTATTTTCAGGGTTGTTTCGAAAGTTTCCAGGTGTGGACCTGTTAATAGACATCCTGTCACCACAGTTCATGTTCGGTTGCTACTGGGCTATCTGGTGAGACAGCGCATGGATAGAATTCAGCACTCACCATATACGCTGCGATAGAAGTTATAAGGTTGTGGGTCTGTTATCTCAAGATCTACAGTAGCAATAGTAATTTCCCAATGGTAGGAGCACATCCGGAACCATGATCATTCACATTGGGCTTTGAGGAAACTGGTAGAAACTGGTTTAAATTGGCAGGGAATTGCTTACAAGTGACAGTACCTCTGAGATCGTAACTTCTAGCAACGGAATTGTAATGGTTCCAGAATCCACATGACCTCCATCTGTCACTTCTAGCAGGAACACTTCAGTCTTGCAGTGGGCAGGTCGGTCTTCATTTTTCTACAGGTCTTGCAAGATGGCTCCATAGATCCTTCCCTTACTTTGTCCCAGTCTCTCATCTGGATATTCATTATCATCATCTCTGCAACAGTGGGCAGATCCTCCTCAGTTACAAAGAGAAACACTGAATGCTGTATTGGTTATGGAGATCAGTATTTATCTTCCTAGGGGGCAACGGCTTTCCAACCAGGTGGTCTAGGATTGCCAAATCTTCAAGGGCACGTTCACTCCTGGAGGGGCATTACCACACCATGATTACCTCATCCTTGTGCCGTCAAGGTTGACTGCACCTTGTGAGACCAGTTTGAGCTGGGTCAGGTAGCTTGTGGTAAGGCTTCAAATAAGGAGTGATTAACAAGGAACAAGCTACTTACCCTTTGGTAGCGCTCTTTCAGATAGACACTATCTAGCCGCAGATTCCTCACCTTTTGAATATTCTCCAGGCATCTGATCAGATCTAGACATGTTTCTGTAGTACCTAGGCGCACCAGTAGGTGGTGCCATGCATCATTGCAATTATGCCGTTCTGCTCCGGAAATGGCGTGCGGGGCCTATGAAGGTGCTGACATCAGTTGCTTTTGAGGTTGTGAGCAGTGTGCAGATTCCTTGACTTGGGATCTTATTAATGGATAAAGTCCAATAACAGAACAAGGAATATGGGAGGGTCAGTAAGAAATCTGCAGCTAAATAAAGTCTCTATCAGGAGAACAAGTTAGTTACCTTCCATAATGCTCTTTCTGGTAGAGATTTTTCACCTTTTGAATAGATGCCAAGGCAGTACCCTATTTGGAGGAGGGTCTGTGACTGGACTCAAACCAAAAAGTCTTAGAGGACCAAGCGGGCAAAATTTTCCTCTCGGCGGACCTGGCTGTTCAGTCAATAGTGCATTTGAAATGTATGGAGGGGCACCCACGCAGTTGACTGGCAGATGTCAAGGACAGGGGCTCCATGTGCCAATGCAGTGGTAGCAGCTTTGGCCCTGATAGTATAAGCATGCAGTCCTTCAGGAGGCTGCTTTTTGGACAATTCGTAACAGTTCTTAATACTGAGTACATTCTAACATGAGATGATTCTCTTCTGCAATGCCTTGCCTTTTTTCACTCCAGTGAACCCCACAAAGAGCTGATCGTCCACGCGGTGTAATCAGGTATGATGGCTATAGCACCTCAGTGCTCTTTTGGGGTCAAATGGTGGAGTCTCTCCTCCTCCGTAGAGGGATGAGACAGAGCAAAGAACGCCAGAAACATGATGGTCTGACCAACGTTTAATGTCGTCACCACTTTATGTAAGAAAGATGCATGTGTACGCTGAATAAGCTTGTCTAGGACGAAGGTGGAGAACGGTGGGTTGGCACCAAGAGTCTTAAGATCAGTCACACGCAGCACCCATGTTATGTTGACAATAAACACGTTTTTAAGGGTGAGAATCCACAAAGGACAGCTGTGAAGTGGCTTAAAGGGGGCGCACATTAGATATATGAGGACCAAATTAAGGGCACACTGTGGCATGATGAAGGGGGAGGGAGCAAACATGGTGTAATCCTTTCAAAAATCACATAACGACAGGCAATTTAAACAAAGTAGACTGGTCTAGCAATCATAAAAAGGCCAAAAGCTATCCTTTAATTGTACCCAGAGCAAAGCTAACAGATAACTTTGCTTGAAGGGGGGGTCGATGTGTTGGGTACCGCAACAAAACAAAAATGTATGTTGTTTTTGTTAAGGGACACTTGTCTGCCAAGATGACATCAACCACCTACAGAGGACTGTCAAAGATTTTCAGGCTGTCGCTGCTCAATCTCCAAGCATGAAAGTAGAGACTGCCAAGACCTGGGTGCAGAACTCAGCCCTGTTACTGTGACAGCAGATACTCCCGAAGGAGAAGCATAATTGGAGGACAGATGCTCATGGCCAGGAATTCTAAATACCATACTCTCAGTGCCCAATCCAGGGCCACTGGGATAACTTGGGCTATTGGTTTTATCTTCCTGAGAACTTGCGGAAGGAGTGGTATTGTTAGGAAGGCTTCAAGGAGTCTCAAGTTCCTCTCATGGCGAGATACCTTGGAAACCGGGCCGGCTCTAGGGCGGTGCGACCGGTGCCACCGCACCGGGTGCTGACTTCACACGGGGGCACCTGTTTGGTGTTTGCTAGTTTATATTGTGCTTAAAAGCACCTGCTGCCTCGTTCCTGGGCTCTAGCAATGTTTAGGCAGCAATTAAAATGTCAAGAAAACTCAGGTGATTAATGTTCTTCCAAGCGAGATCGAAGTTTTTTCTAATAGACGTTTTAACTTGTGGAAGTTTTGATTCATGGTAAGGTAGCGCAGAGGGTTAATATGCTTGCTGCAAAGACTATGTACCATGCATATAACAAAGTGAGTGTAATGTAAACAGGTCAGTGGGTTACTGCTTTTGTCAGAGACTTCCTTTTGTTAGTTGCAGTTTACAGTGAACTATTAACTGTCATCAAAGAACTGCTGCAGACTTCAAGGCAGAGATTAGAGCGTATGGATTTTTTCCCCAGACTTTCATTATTCTAATGTTGCGAAAAGGGTTCACTTGGGTACAAATCAGTTCTTGTTATTAAAGAGAGCCCCAATCCATTGTGTTACATTTTAAATTCAGAGTTTGTGCTTCTCCAGACCAAGTACTCTTCAACTATACTGCCCACCAATATGGATGACATATGAATTCACCCCTTGTTGTCCTTTGTCTTATGTAACATGTCCTATACACTGATTTACACACCTATTTTTGATAGTCTCTGTGTAATGTGTGCGTTATGTACAGTGCTCTGACACCCTTCACTTTTATGAGTGACGCTATAAAATTTATTAAATGCATCTGAGAGAGAGTGGTTATGGAGACTGTTAAAGGGTGGTAGGGAGGGAATCCATGGCGGAGCTGGTCATTGGGTGGGGGCGCCAAAAAACATTGTTGCACTGGGCGCCACCAGTGCTAAAGCCGGCCCTGCTTGGAAACTCCAAAGAGCAGAAATGCTGACATTGTGCCTTCTTGGTGGCGGCAAATAGATTAAGTCAAGGTTCTCCTCATTCACAGAAGAGACCTTACTCGACCTTTGAGTGTAACTGCCACTCGTGATCCCGTAGGCGCCTGTGGCTGAGCTTGTCTGCCCCGACATTCACCGATCCTGCCAGGTGGTTCCCTACCAGGAAAATTCGTTGGTGGTCCAGCCATTTCCAGAGGCACTGGGCCTCCTGGCACAGAGTCTGTGACCACATCCAGTCCTGTTTGTTGAAGTACCACATGGCAGTGGTGTTGAACCAGCCTTCGCTTGATGGATGGGAGGAAGGCTTTAGCTCACAGCTCCAAAAGGTTGACATGGAGCCGGGACTCTGTCGAACACCAGAGGCCTTTAATCTCCACCTCTCTCAGATGGCCACCCAAGCCCAGGAGATGCATCGGTCACCACTGTCACCGCTGAGTGGGGAAGAGAGAGTGGTCTGACGCTGGCCCAATCATGGTCCAGCAACCACCTGCAGATCTTATCTAGTCTCCTCTAAAATCTAGACATGGGGGGAGAGCCCTTGAAGTTGGGTCCACTGGGACTTGAGATTCCACCCCAGGGCCTGTGGGAAGCTGGCTCTGTATATGCTATACCAAAGTAAGGTATAGTGTGCACAGAGTCCAGTGGATCCCCAAAGGTAGGCAGAGGTAAAAGTAGATAATACCTTACTCTCCGTTTGTGGTAGTGTAGGCGAGCGGTAAGGCTTTATCAGAGGGTAGTGTTAAGCATTTATTGCACACACTCAGGCAAGAAATGATGTCACACACTCAAAGACTGAACTCAGACCAATTCGTTTGTATAAAAATATTATTTAATTATTTTATTTCTAAAACCAAGCCAGGCCTGGTGCAAGTAAGTGAAATAATACTTTTGCAGGTATAATGCGGTTCAGTACCATTGGAATGCAGTTGGATGCAATTGGTTTGTTTACTGGTAAGTCAACAATTACTTTACAGTTACTTTTGAGATTACTTTGTACGTTACTTTTTAGATTACTTTTTAAGTTACTCCTTCTACTCAGTGCGATATACCTAGATACTACACTGAGACATTCCCTAGAGAAAAGGTAAGTAATTCAGTTTTTACACATTTGCAATTTTTCAAGGTTTCATACAAACCAACTCCACAAGATTTTTCACTGCAAAGCAGTAAATGCAATCCTAGGGGGAGGAAATTAAGTTATTGGTTTACAGGTAAGTACTTGGTTGTGGGAGTTTGTATTCTGGGGTTAGAACCAGGGTTCCCCCAGGGTTAAGGATGCACTCCCAAAGCACCCTCAGCGGCACTAGGGCGGCCGGGTGCAGAGTGCTGAGGCCCAATGTTATCCAATGGGGGATAGAGGGCCTCCGGTTGGTGGCTGCTCACGAGCAGGCCACAAGGTTGTGGGAGCAAAGCTCCTGGACTTAAGCTCAGGGCAAAGGGGGATCCGATTTAGCACACAAGGTGCACCCACAGAGACATAGGGGCGGCTGGGTGCAGGGTGCTGTTTTGGCCTTGGGTGCTGCATTGGCGTTGGGTGCACTGTTGTTTTCAATACCATACCATACCAAGACATTTATAAAGCGCACGGCTACCACCAACGGCGGTGTCCCGGCGCTACACAGAGACAAAGGAAGATAAAGAGAGGAAAGGCAGACTAAGGGAGATCAAAAAGCCAGGTTTTCAGAGCACTCCTAAAAGTGGTTTCAGATTCTGCTTTGCGCAAGTAGAGCGGCATCGCATTCCAAAGAGCGGCAGTTCTGACTGCAAAGGCGCGCCCTCCCATCCTGGCTTTGCAGTAGGAAGGAGAGCAAAGAAAAACTGAGAGTTCGAGCGCAGAGTCCTATTTTGGTGGTATTTCCGAAGTCTGAGCCTCAGATAGTCAGGTCCACTTTCTCTGGTAGCTCTAAAAGCGAGTAATAAAGCCTTAAATTCGATTCTTCTCTTCACTGGAAGCCAGTGAAGACTGCGCAAGTGGGGGAAATGTGATGCCGAAGAGGCACGTTTCTAAGAAACCTAGCAGCAGCATTTTGAACTGTCTGGAGCTTTTTAATCAGATAGGCAGGGAGGCCAAGATACAAGCTATTGGCATAGTCCAGCTGGGATGTAACCAAGGCATGGACTATGGTGGCCCGACAGTTCATCGGTAATAAATACAGGAATCTACGCAAGCTTTTGAGCTTCCAGAAGCATGCTCTGGAAACTCGGCCAATCTGGGCTTTCACCGACAAGTCCGAGTCAAATCTAAATCCCAAATTTCTAACAGATAGAACTGGGGTGGGAGGGGGATTCAACTGCAATGGCCACCATAAATCAGCCGGAGGAGGTGATGGTTGGTTAAAAAACATCACCTCAGTTTTCTCAGTATTCAATTTAAGACAGTTATCTGTCATCCATGAAACAATTTTATTTAGACATAGCCTAAAGCTGTCAAATGCGGCCATCTTGGAATCTTTAAATGAAAACACCAGCTGCGTATCATCAGCGTATGAAATTGTACGCACGCCACACTGCTCAACTAGTGCAGCCAGAGGGGCCAGATAGATATTAAATAGGGTCGGGCTTTTTGCCTGTTTCGGATTTTGGCTGCAGGCTCGGTCCAGGAAGACTTCCGGGAGGAACAAACAGCTGGGCGGGTAAGTTGGAGGGCTCGGGAACGGAGGTGCACCTCGGTTTCTTTTCTCCATGGCACAGGGCGGCTGGACGCAGGGGTGTCTTTTGAGGTCGGGTTTCACCTTATCGGGCCACTTGCAGTTGGGAAGGAGGGGGTCTCCGTGCAGAGGCTGCAGGCGACTCCGGGGAGTCCTGGAGGGGTCAACACATGGTGGACTCGGACTCTGGAGCACTGGGGGACCTCGCTGGGAACGATGGCCCACCCGGATTCGGGCCGTAGGCGTCGGGTGCAGTGGTGGTTCCAGGCGTCGGGTTTCTTTGTCCTCAGCAGGCTCAGAGTCTGTCTTGGGAGTTTCTTTTGAACAGAGCTGCTGTTCACAGGAGATCCGGTCTTTGTTGAAGGCAGTCAGTTCTCCCAGGGTTCTGGAGGTCGCTGACTGCAGGAGAAGGCGACTTTTGGTGCAGGATCTCTTAAAACTGCAGACGGGCTGGGGCCAAGTCAGTTTTTCTATGCAGTCTCTTCTGCTGGGCATCTTCTTTCGTCCTTCTTCGTAGGTTGCGGGAATTTGGCTTCTTGGTTCAGGGCTGCCCCATAAATACTGTATTTAGGGGGCGTTTTAGGGGTCTTGAGGTCAGTAGCCAATGGGCTACTGACCTTAGGGTGACTACACCCTTGGTGAGCTCACCCCACGTGGGGGAGTGGGCACAATCCCTCACCCTCATTGGAGAGTGCCTGCCATCTGCAGGATGGCAGGCACTGAAGAGTGGGCTTCACCTCGCCTCCCCCACCCGACGGGTGTGTAGAAAGCTGGCTCTGTATATACTATACCAAAGTGAGGTATAGTGTGCACAGAGTCCAGTGGAACCCAAAAGGTAGGCAGAGGCAAAGTTAGGTAGAACCTTACTCTCTATTGGTGGTAGAGTGGTCGAGCAGTAAGGCAGTATCAGAGGACAGTGTTAAGCATTTGTTGTACACACTCAGTCAGCAAATGAATTCACACACTCAAAGACTGAACTTCAGACCAATTGTTTTTGTATGAAAATATTCTTTGTTATTTTATTTCTAGAACCAAGCAAGCCTGGCACAGGTAAGCAATAAATACTTTACAGTAGTAAATGCTGATTGTAAAACAGTTCAATTGTAAATGTACTATGGTTTGACTTACAGTATTGTTTCAGAGAAATGCAATCACTGGTAAATACAGTACATGGACTTGAATAGGATTTTCAGTAAAATAGCAGGTAAGTTACTTTTCTTACTCAGTGCTGTATGCCTGGATGCAGCACTGGGACATTTCCTGTAAACAGGTGAGGAAAAGCGTTTTTGTTAAATCGTACAATTTTAAAGAATTTCTTTAGGTTTCAAAACTCCACACTTAGAAACTTTTTCAGGAAAAAGTGTCAATGTTATCCTATGGAGGAAAATATGGTTATTGTTTTTAGGTCGAGCCTAGCGCAGCGCAGCGCATGCGCTGCTCTATGGGGAGGCTTCTTGTAAGCACTCCAAACTTCCCACAGACTTCTCTGTGGGATTTGGTTAACTCCCACAGATTTCATTGGCCATAGCGTGTGTCTTTCAAAAAAGAAAGCACGCAAATGGCCAAAGGAGTGTGTTTGTCCCACCTTTTGTTGAAATGTTCCCTCCCATGGCCTATGGGTCTCGGGAGCGAGCATTGTCGCAGCTGCATTCCTTACATGGTGCCATCTGTCATGTATCATGTTACAAATTAGCGCTTGTTTTTTCTCTGGCTGCCTTTATGTTGTCTGGGTAACCTCAACGCAAACGCAGCCTGTTATTTCTGATGCAGGTTTAAAATAATGATTAAAAGGGGAGTTTGCGTGTCACTGTCACCTCCTGTTGGCCTCGCTGTGAGGCGTTCTATCTCGAACCAGGTGATAACCTCTTAGACGTTATCTTGTCTTTTCTAGGCCTCTCTGCAGACTGCCAACACTTCGGCTGGCTGCTAGGCATTTTAAATATCCCCCGCGAGCCCTAACCTTACCCCCTTTCTCTTCTTGTCAGCTGGAATGTCTCCGAGCTGTCAGAGGCTTGTTGCTTATTGATGTTTCCGTGTGTTTTATGTCTTCGCTGAGATACGACAGCCCCAGACACTGTGCTGATTTCAATCAGACCCCTTTTTCTTGCAAGAGACCTAGCATTTTTACTCAGGCGGACCCCGTTTGCATGCTTCACAGACCCCTACGCTTAATGAAAATGTTTCAGAAGGGCTGAAATAAAAAAAATCCCGAGTGCTCAGCGAAACAACAGTGTATCGATACACAAGATCAAGAAGAAAAAAAAAATCTCTCAGCTTTCGTTACAAAAAAGGGAAAAGAACAGAGAGTGACCCTCGCCTGCCAAAGGTTCCGACACCGAAAGAAATCCCTTTAGGCTGAGCTGGCAGGCAGGGCCTAGCATCAGATTACTTTATCACATCTGAGAATGAGGCTTGTACGTGCTTCGAGAGGCGGCACACAGAAAGTGCTGGATGTTTTACCCCTGCTGCTTATTGAGTGAAGGCTTTTTTTGATGTCTTGCGGAGAAGGGTTGCCTATCAGACAGACGGCTGAAATTAAAGCATATGTGCAGTGCAGCCGGGGAGTCACAAGGGTACTTGATTCACGCCACTTGTTTGCCGCTCAGTGTGGGGCAGGCATTTAGTATGTGCACACTGCTTCTCATAATCACCTGGCCCAGATATGTGGTTGGTGGCATGCGGTGTTAACGGAAACCGTGGAAACTGAAGCCGGGGAAGCAGCAATGCCGTATTAAATAGAAATTACCTACCTCAGGCTGCAAGAAACTTGGTTATTGAAAAGAAGAATAGTATGCTAAAAACCAATTAAATATAGAGCCTTTCACATCGGAACAAATATAACAATTGCACTTTTTATATATACAATTATAATAATTACACTCTACTCAATGCAACATAAATACACTCCATATAATACCACTCAGTGCCACATAATTACACACCACATATTTACACTCTACTCAATGCAACAGAAATACACTCCACATAATACCACTCCATATAATACTCAGTACCACATAATTACACTATTCAATGCAACATAAATACACTCCACATAATAACACTGTGCCACATAATTACACGCCACATAATTACACTGTACTCAATGCAACATAAATACACTCCACATAATACCACTCAGTGTGACATAGTTACACGCCACATAATTACACTACTCAATGCAACAGAAATACACTCAACATAATACCACTCGGTACCACATAATTACACGTCACATAATTACACTATTCAATGCCACATAAATACACTCCATATAATACCACTGTGCCACATAATTACACACCACATAATTACACTACTCAATGCAACATAAATACACTCCACAAAATACCACTCAGTGCGACATAGTTACACGCCACATAATTACACTCTACTCAATGCAACATAAATACACTCCACATACCACTCAGTACCACATAATTACACGCCACATAATTACACTCTACTCAATGCAACATAAATACACACCACATAATACCACACAGTGCCACATAATTATATGCTACATAATTACACTGCACTCAATGCAACATACACTCCAAATACCACTCAGTGCCACATAATTACACACCACATAATTACACTCTACTGAATGCAACATACACTCCCCATAATACCACTCAGTGCCACATAATTACACGCCACATAATTAAACTCTACTCAATGCAACATAAATTAACTCCACATAATACCACTCAGTACCACATAATCACACGTCACAATTACACCCTATTCAATGCAACATAAATACACCACATAATACCAGTCAGTGTCACATAATTAAACACCACATAATTACACTCTACTTAATGCAACATAAATACACTCCACATAACACTGCCACATAATTACACGCCACATAATTACACTGTACTCAATGCAACATAAATACACTCCACATAATACCACTCAGTGCCACATAATTACACGCCACATAATTGCACTCTACTCAATGCAACATAAATACACTCCACATAAATGCAGTCTATACCACATACCACCAATCAACATAAATGCACTCCACACCATGACACAATTTCACTAAGCATAATTTCACTCAACACCACAGTTCCAGGCCACACAATTCAACTCCACACATTTCCAATACACACCGCATAATTACACACCAAACAACATATTTCAACTCCACAATCCACAACATACCTCCAATCCACACCATATAGTGTCACCACCTGAGCACCAAACATCATTCACCACCACCATTTTGCATCAGCGCACCACCTAAGCATCACGTCAGTCTGCCTTTGGAATCTGGCATCTGTTGGTTCTCCCTAGTGTCCGTCCGCTGCTCGTGTTCTAATTAAATTACAGTTTTCCAACCTCCACTCCCCCGTTATTTATGTCCCGCTCCCCCATAACAAAAACAATTATAACAAACAAGCATGAGAACAGGCAGGAAGAAGTTGCCAGCAGTGCAAGTACAAAAAAACTAGAAGACATTTTTTATGTTAAAATCTTTTTTTAATAAGGTTTTTCGGTTGTATATAATGTTGTCTTCGTTTGTATAAAGGTAACAAAAATGCTTAACACTTTTTATTATAACTTTTCAACATGATGCACAGCAGCCACAATGCTCTACAACATAGCCAAAAGTTCTGGCTAAACACATAAGGTCCCAAAGGCGAGACCTATTGGCTATGCCAATGCTTGTTTAGGGAAGTATTCGGTAGTGGGAGTTGAGGTTCTGGGGTAGACTCAGGGGTCCCCCAGGGTCAGTGATGCACTCTTGTTACACCCTCAGCGGCACTAGGGCGGCCGGGTGCATAGTGTTGAGGCCCAATGTTATCCAATGAGGGATAGGGGGGCCTCCGGTTGGTGGCTGCTGGCAAGCAGGCCACTGGGTTGTGGGAGCAAAGCTCCTGGACTTTAGCTCAGGGCAAATGGGGAAACAAACTAGCACCAAAGGTGCACCCTCAGCGGCACTAGGGCGGCCGGGTGCAGGGTGCTGTTTCGAGGTCGGATGCCCTGTTTCCAATGGAGAACCTCCGGTTTGCAAAAGCACTGCAGGCAGGGAGACGAAGGACTTCTGGGTGCGACCATCACTTCGAGAGGTAAGTTGGGAAGTTAGGGGTTGGTTAGGCACCGTCGGTTTGGGCACACAAGGCCGTGGGGCGTCGGGTGCATCAAGTCAAAGTGCATCAGAAATCTGGCAAAACGTGTGGGGGGGGGAGGGGTACTGAAACAGAAACCCAGCTTCCTACAGGGCCCGCACATACCACCTGGCATGCTTGACCAGCAGGATGCAGGAGACCATCAGTCCCAGCAGCCTTAAGTCAACCTCACTGAAATCCAGGACCGTGGCTGAAAGATCAGGATTTTAGGAAAGGACCTCTTTCTATAAGATCACACACCCCTCAAGCTTTTGAGCTGATGGTTTTTCAACTCTGTAGTGCATTGAGCCCTGCTGTCCAGGCCCCAGTGCATGTACTCTGACCTTCAAAGTACATGTACAATTGGCTAATACCCAAATGGCTCATTTATCTTACTTGTAAGTACCTAGTATATGGTACAAGATGTACCCAGGGCTATTAAAAGTTAAATGTCACTAGTGGATTGCAGCACTTACTTGTGTCACCAATGCAATGACTAAGTGAAAATGTGACACTAGACCTGCAGCCAAGTCAGGCAGCTTTAAAACTGCCAACCTGATGTGGCAAATTACACCCTTTTGCTGGGTCAAAACTTTTCTTTTTAATATTAATCAGCCACCCCAAGTAAAGGTCTTTGTGGCCCACCAGGAAGGGTGCTTAATATTAAAAATAAGGGTATATTCCTTTTGTGTTTAAAACGCCCTGATAGTCAAAACACTAAAGTGGCGTTTTCAATATAGCAACGCCACTGGTACCATTGGCTAACATGGAGTTTCACTAGCCACTGCACTAAGTGCGAACTTCTATTTGGTACCACAAAAGAAATTATTCCAAGTTATCAAATTAATTGTTACGTTAAAAACGACTCATTAGTTAGATTGGATTTAAGGTAACTTTCAATAGAAAGGTGAGTTTAGAAAATCATCACTTTATTGTCCAAACATCCGGTAGCCTTTCCTGACTATCTGCAGCAGGTGACACCCGAGACAACATGTTGCCCCGCTGCTAGGAAGTGTGAAGTGTTCACAGGAACAGGGAACAAAGGAAATAGCTAGTGGTAAGAGGTGTGGCCTCTTCCACCAGGATGACTACTGGACGCTGGCCACAGATAGCCCACCATCAAAGAGGCTGCTGCCTCAGCGAAGTAAACAGCCATCACGTTTGCCTACCCGTTCCTTTGTTTAGGCTGGTATCTCCTCCAGAGGGGGAAAACGTGTTGCAGAACCAGTTTCCTAGAAGACGCTGCGCATTGTGCTGGGTACAGAGGAAGAAGGCTTGCACCATCTTGGATTCAGGTAAAGAGGGGTATCCTAGGATTGTTGCTAGCCAAACCTCCAGGTATTGATGTAAAGTGGGAAGGGTTGCCTCGAGGGAACTATTGACCCATTGGCTAGTGAGTCCTCCCCTACCACAAACGAGAAGATGACACAAAAATGGAATCCTAGACACACAGCCCTCAGATCACTACTGGAATTGAAGAAAGAGAGGAGGACTGTTCTGCTGCTCCCTGGACCCAGCAAACGGAGGCTACAGCAAAGAAGGATTGCACCTGCCTAACCCAAGGGACCCGCAAAAGAGGACTTGCCTGCTGTGGCCACTCTTGGAATAAGAGCTCCACTTGTGCCCAAAAGGGAGAGGGACTGCCCTTCTGCTCCCTTGACCCAGTAAAGAGAGGCTCCACCCTGGAAGGACTGCACCTGCTTAACAAGAGGGACCTGCAAGAGGACTGTCCCTGCTGGGGTCACTTGTGGAAAAAGGTCTCCACTTGTGCCGGGACAGAAGAAGTGACAAGAGATAGTTGGCTAGCCCCCTGCTCAGCACTAGGGAAACAAAAGCTGGAAGAGGCCTGCATTCTTAAAAGCCCTTGCTCACTACGCCACTGATTTCAAGCTAGCCTGGCTGGTGAGGGGTGATACCACGAAACCGGTCCGAGGATGCTTGTTTTCAGGTCCAGGGAGGACCTGGCCGGGCAGTTCAGGCTGGAATGTTCCCATGGGGAGCAGGGTCAAGGCTGACTTGCATATGGCGGGGTCCAAACTGGAATGGCGTGGCGAGCAAAATAACAATGGAGTAAACCCAGATCTGTGACTGGGGGTGACTGTTTGACAATGTTCAACATTCCGTCCATCATCTTTTTGTGTTGCTTTTTCCAGTTCAGACAAGATCTGCTTTTAGGGTGCTGTGGGCACTCTTTTATGCCCATAAAATGCCCTCAAGGTGGGCTCGGTCCGTAGTCCATGGGTAACTAGGTTCCCTCCCTCCTGGTGATCACTTCCTGCCAAGTGTGGCATTTGGCTATCCCGAGAAGCACCATTCTGCCAACTTCCAAAACAGCAGGACCCCTCTCTTTGAGTGTGGAGCTCCCTAGCCCAACTCTGAGGTGTGGCTTCCAAGGGGCCTACACGCCTGTCAAAAAGCAGTTTGGCAACTGGTTCACCCTCTGCTTCCCGAGAGCCAGCCTGTCTACCTCAACAATAGGGCAGCCCCTCTTACAGGTGTTCCCCATTTGCTCTTCAATGGCTCCTTCACCTTTGAAGCTCACCTTTTGGGCCAACACCTGTGCGGCTCCGTGCCAGAGGGAGGTAACACCTCTCTCCCGCGCAGGATTATATTGTTCCCTTTCCTGGGAATTGTTGGTACGTCTCTCCAGGAGGGAGGGAAGCTGACTCAGGGAAAGCCCGGTGAAAGAGCACAGGAGAGTCAAAGGCAAAAAAGTAGCATCTTTACAAACATTGCGTACAAGACAAGTTACAGTAATTTCAACTTGAGAATCAAGTCGGGCTTAATGCAACTAGTTGTTTGATATGCTGGAGTATCAACTTTTGTCACACCGTTCCAGAGTTATCACCGCTGTATTCGGGAATGTGGCAATAGAGTCTTTCCACAGTATAAACAACAGTTGTGCGTCTTCACTGCCAGAACAGGTAAACTCCATGTTCTGCCCATGAAATATGCTGCGCTCTGCCATGGGCTCTGTTGGTCTGCCTTAGCAGTGACTCACAGATATTGTAGAAGGAGCCTTGGGTTTGCCATTTGTAAGGAAACACCTCTTTTATATGGTTACCCCAAAGTTTTTGGGTTGATGCTGCTGGTTTTCGACTCAGAGTACACTGAGACCTGCTAAAAAGACCTCAGTGCCTGTGCCCTTACACTAACAGGTATGTCGACTTACCTGTAAGTCCCTAGTAAATGGTACCCAGGGCATGTACGTTAGTGGGTCCCACCCAGGGATTTCAGCACTGGTTGTGCCACCCTGGGTGTGGCATGAATAAAACGAGACTGCCAACTCGCTATTTGCAGGCAGGAAGAGCATTTTCACCTGCTAGCCCAACTTTGCTATTGAAAGTAATCGCAAAGCCAGACTTCACTTTGGTATATGTGCAAGTCATCCCTATGACAGGCCTATCAAGTCTTAAGGCAGGGTGCAACATAGCTCACGGGCAGAACATGCAACTTTACATGTTCTGATAGTAAAAAGGCGAAACTGTTGTTTTTACTGCAGAAAGGCTTGGACGCCCAATTGGCGAGTACAGAGTTGCATGCTGACCCCTCAGCTCTGCTAATTCTGAAACAGTACGACCAAAGTGGGTCATCCAAGATATCAAACAAATCATTACACTGAGCGCAACTTGATTCTCAGGTCGAAATTAATGTAACAAGTTGAAGTGTGCAACTTTAGCAAAGTTTCCACTTTGTTACCTTCAGTCCCCTGTGCCCATACCAGTTGCACACGAGGTCCTCTTTCTGCCCTCCTGGGAGACGAGCAAACGACTCCCACAAAAGAATACAATAGGGGCCTGCTCTGGAAGGAGGTGTCACCTCTCTCCTGCAGGAAGCCACATGGGTGTTGGCCCAAACAGCGCGCTTCAAAGGAGAAGCCGCATTTTAAGGGCAAATGGGAGAGGGCCTGCTCCACTGTTCAGGCAGACATGCTGGCACTAGGGACAGGGGAGGGGAGGGGAAACCAGTTGCCAAACTGGTTTTCCTGGGGCAAGTACCACCCTTGGTAGCCACACCTCTGGGTTGGGCTAGGGAGCTCTGAACGCCATGAGAGGGGGGCTTGCCATGTTGTGAGTAGCAGAATGGTGCATCTTGGGATAGCCAGATGGCACACTTCCCAGGAAGTGGTCATCAGAAGGGAGGGAACCTGTTAGCCCATTGGCTACCAACCACATTCTACCCTGAGGGCATTTTCTTAACATAAATAGGGCATCCCTGGCACCCAGAACACCGATCTCAACTAGACTTGGAAAATGACTAAGGAAGGACTGCCCTGCTGCACCTGGTGGCTAGCAAAGGAGAAGGACTGTGCGTGCCGTGTCCTGCTCAAGGAGAAGTCATCTCCAGAGCCCAGACAAAGTCAAGAGACTCCAAGGGCCAGCTGACAGGCCTTCTGTCCACAGCACAGAGATACAACAACTGAAGAAGCTTGCTGGGGCAAGCTGGTAGCTCTAAGTCTTCAACCCGTCGTCAACTACCATAGTCAGCACAAGGGACCAGGACCAAACGCACAATGTTGCACCCAAGTTCAGTGAGCCTGGGAAAGCTGTCGGAGTACAGCTGGGACACCTAGAGGACCAGTTATTGACCCAGGAAGGATTGACCATGACCGTGAGACTGGGCGACTGGACTTCTGGTAGCACCGAGAACTTTGGGGAATGTTGAACCCGTGACCAGGATCACCTAACACCCTTCGTTGACCGAGGAGTAGTCGCAGCAAGAATCCAGTTGAACGCATCGCATCAAAAGCATTCTTGAGCATCTTCAGCATCCTTCATTCCTTGCATCAGGACCACTTCTATAAGAAAGCCCTGCACAGGATGAAAGTGCCTGGAACTGACTGAAGACTGCTTCACCTGCTGAGATAACTGGTTCTGAGGACTTTGCTCGTCCCCCCGACTGGCTCCCTATTGGAATTGGTCACTTAAAGTGACTCCAAGTGACCTTATTACAACTAGTACAAACATTTTAGTGAAAAAGTTTCTAAGTGTCAAATTTATTGAATTTGCCAGTGCTGGTTCGTGGTCAGTGAAATGCTTTGATTTATTATACCTTGTAAATTCTATATTCCCGGAACCCTCCAATGGATCTTTTTAATCGTGGTCTCTAAATAAAACCCACAAATATACAGTCTATTTTTATAAATTGGTGTGGGGTTTCTATAGTGTCTGGTCGATTTATTTTTCAGTTATTTTGGTGCTGTTTAAATGCTTTACACGTGTTCGTTTAAGTGTAGGAAACTGGGTTTTTGTTGCAGCCCCCCCCTCCCCCACACACACTTTTTGCCTGGTACTAGAAGCAACTGTGACTGAAGTGTACTGGGTTCCTGCTAACCAGTATTCTTTCCCTAAAATTGTACAATTGTTTCGTCAATTGGCAAACTTTCAGCACCCTCTGTAAGTCCCTAGTAAATGGTATCCTGGTAACTAGGGCCTGAGATATTATTAAGGGTCTTCTAAGGGCTGCAGCACAAATTGTGCCACGCGAAGGGACCCCTCACCAAGCATGAGTGCTATCACAGGCAGGGTGTCTTGGTGCAGACAAAAGTGAAAACACAACATATCCCACATCCCTGTGAGCCATGTCCCTTACCCACTGCATATGTTCGTACGTCACCCCTACAGCAGTCCTGACAGCCCTAAGGCAGCGTGCTTAATATTATATGTGAGACCATATCAGAATGAGCTGATATGCCCCTGAGCTGGTCAGCCCCACTGCTGCCAGTGCAAGTGACCAGGGAAGCCACATTAGGCCAAGTACTGGACACTAGTAAAAACGAGTTCCCCAGCTACATGATGGCTTCACTGAAAATAGGGATGTTTGGTACCAACCCACA
Organism: Calotriton arnoldi; assembly: GCA_963921515.1. Taxonomy (NCBI): domain Eukaryota; kingdom Metazoa; phylum Chordata; class Amphibia; order Caudata; family Salamandridae; genus Calotriton; species Calotriton arnoldi. The sequence goes on along the minus strand of CAWUFW010004032.1, from coordinate 1,488,344 downwards.
CTGATTTTATGAAAACATGCACTCATAGGGCATCTTAGAGATGTTCCCTGAAAACCTACCAGCCTCTGGTGTGTTCGCTGACTAGATTCTGCAGCCTGCCACCCGAGACAAGTTTCTGACCTCCTATGGCGAGAGACTTTTGCTCTCAGGAGGCCAGGAACCAAAGCCTGCTCCTAGGGTGAGAGCCTTTTGCTCTCAAGGGGCCAGGAATAAAAGCCTTTCCTGGAAGAGGGTGTAACACCCCCTCTCACAGGATGACCTGCTGATTAGCCTTCTTGGGCTGGCAGGCTTCAAAGAAGCCGCTGCCTTTGGAATCCGAATCTGGCTCCCCTCACAGGAGAGGAAGCCACCCCTCGTCCTGAGTCTTCTTGGCACCTGGACAGGCGGCAAAATTAGCTAGTGAGGTAGGCGTGCCACCCCCAGGCTAGTAGGACCCCTAACATGGGCTAACTGCGAAGTGGACACTAATTTTGAGAGGTAGTCATCTTTGTGTTGGCGTACCTAGGAATTCTGGGACAGGGTTATGTTCAATTCCCACAGGAAGTGGTCATATGCGGGCGCAGTGACACCAAAGGTCAATAGCCCATTGGCTACTACTCTACACTTCCCCAACACCCCTAAATTGAGCATTTAGGGGAGCCCCTAGCACCAAAGAGACAGTTCCTGATGACCTAAGAAGAGCCGCACACCATAGAGCCGCCACAGCAGAGAAGACTGAAGAGAACTACTGACTTGGCCCCTGCCTTACTGGCCTGTCTGCAGCCCTCGACAATCCTGTGTCAAAGACAACTCGTCCTGCAGCCCAGCAACCTCCAAAACCCTGGGAGGTCTGCCTACTTTCAATAAAGACCAAGATCTCCCGAGAACAGTGCACCTGTTCAAAAACAACAATCTTCCAGCAAAGACTCTGTGACCTGAAGAACTGCGAAACCTGACCCCCGGTTCCATCTCTGCACCAGTCACCTCCAGCCCGAGTCCAAGTAGCCCACCGGTTCCAGCGAGGTTCCCCAGTGTTCCAGAGTCTGAGTTCACCGTGAGCGGACCCCTCCCAGACTCCTCGACGTCGCCTGCAGCCTCTGCACAGAGACCCGCTTAACCGTGAACTGCTCCGGTAAGTCGATTCCAACACCAAAAGAGACACTTGCACCCATCTGCCCTGGGCCTTGGTGAAGAGGACCAAAGGTGTCTCTACTTTCCCCGAGCATACATTTATTTGAGACTGTCCTTACAGGGTTTAACACCTATTGTCTTTTCGGGTGACATTCCCTTGCACACTGTTGGATTTTGGACACATTTCTGAGTAAAAAACTGTCTCAGAGAAAAGAGAGCGAGAGAGATCAGCTGAAAGCAAGGAACTGACGTCAGTGCACAGGGATGGTGCCCCTATAGACCTCGCACGTCATTTCCGTAGTGGAACGGCATCAGTGAGGAGACGCATGGGTCACCTACTGGCTCACCGAGGTGCAACTGAAAAGTTTAGGGAACCAGACTGACGCCTAGGGATGATTAAAAAAGTGAGGAATCTGCGACTAGAAGTCTCTTTCAGAAGTGCAGCTCTCTTACAGGAAGAGGAGGCGAGTAGGTTTCACAATGGCATGATAAATGCAGCCGGTGTCGAAGTGGTTAACTCTACTCATACACAGAGATAGACAGCAGCAGCCTTTCACAAATGGAACCACCATCTCAAGTGGCTCATGCACATGTAGGCAATGGACTCCTTCAGGCACTTATCAGGTAAAAAACACAACTCTGTCTATCCATGCATGTCATAGATATAATGAAGGTAAAAGATCCACCTGTTACAAGTGACTGCAAGGTCTTTGGCCATCAAGAGCTGATAGACCATCCCTCCACTGGGATACAGGTAAAAAAGGCCTGTATCTCCAGACTCTAATTATGCAGACACCACTGTCAGTCCACAAGCACAGCCTAGGTGGAAGGGACCATAGTAGCCTTCTGAAATAGGGGTGCACATTGGGTGCCCCTTCTCAACATTAAAGCCAAGCCCGCATATCTCACATTAGAAAAGCAGGAGGACTTTCATTGGACTCAGAAGAAAGAACACACAGGGATAGCCAGAAAAAGGACAAGACAACACAGCTTCATAAAGCTCAGCTCCTGAAAAAGCAGACTTCAGGATAAAAATCAGATGTGTTAGATGGTATTTGAAAGTTAAGGGAGAGTGCCAGGTAATGGTAAAAATATATCCATATACATATATATATATATATAAACACATATATATATATTACACTTAATCCAGTGCCTGCAGATTTTTCGTGTCACAGAGAAAGTTATGGCATTTTAGAAATAGCAAACCGCTGAAGTGCCAGAGAGAACAAAGTCATTAATATGTACCATTAGCAGACGTTCTTGAATGAGTACATTTTATTATTTTTGTCATGTCTGATTGAACACCTTGTGAGGAATAGTAAACACTGCATAAATATAAAAGAGAGAGAGAGTCTGTCTCTCGCTCCCTCCCTCTGTGGAGAGAGAGAGAGTCTCTGTCTGTGGTTCAATGGTGGCAGTGATCAGAGTCATTCGCAAGGAAATATTGCCTTGTATCACAGGACAAGCAAGGGACCATCCACGTATGTCTCTCAAAATGAATAGCTTGATCAGAAAAGGCCATTCGCAGGAACGTCCCCGTTTCAGAAACTCACCTGAAGGGCCAATGGGGTGCTCCCATCCTGTGCTTTTGTCCAGCAAGCAACTAGTTTTTCCACATTGCCAGCACAAATGTAGCACAGACAAGCCTGAGTTTGCAAAAGGGTGTCCCCTTCATTTTCAAGCCGACTGCCGAGGAGATCTGAGGGTTTGAAAGAAAAATAAACTATTCAACTTTTAAATAGTGGGGAGCCCTGCAGCAAAACATGGTGACGTAGGACACTGCTTAATATTAAGCATAAGGTTTTCATTTCAAGAGCCTCCATCTCAAAAACCCAAATAAAACTCAATTGAATACAGAATAACCTTCCTCTTGTTTTAATATTTTAAATTATGCCAGAAGGCAAAATTAAAATGCTTTCCGTCTGCTCTCAACATATTCAGATCAGAAAAGCACTGATGGATCTGCAGTATTTAACTAGTTCCTGTAGCATTTACCTTTACTTTACTGCAGGATGTGCTTAAGTATAGGTCCAGGGTTTATGGTTGTTGCAATAGATGCAATAAAATACTAAATTTAACCACAATGGCATTGCTTTGTACAACAAGAACTATTTTCTAAAACACACTTCTCGAAGTAAAAAACATGATTAGCCAAAGGCATGATTAGCAAAATGCAATCGAAATAAGCGAATTGACCTTATGTGCTGTAGCCTAACTTGACCATTATTTTGAGGCAATGGAGATGATCCAGTGTTATTTAAAATGGATGTGAGCTCACCACCCTACCAATATTTGAGTAGTTCACGTCGGTTAGCACCTGCAATGCACATCCTCTACCTAAAGGCAGAGGATGTAGCCTTACGGCTAGAGCGGTCGACTTCAAAGCTGGGGAACTGGGTTCGAGTCTCGGCAACGACGCTCAACATCCTGTGATTCTGGGCAAATCACTTAATCTCCCCGTGCCTAACAAAAATGTGTCCTTCTGTAACGAAACTGGTACTCATGTAAAGCACTCTGATACCCGATGTCTCGGGTCTAGTTCGCGCTATATAAAACTATAAAAAATAAATAAAAAGGCAGGACTCAGGCACTGACTTGGCCCAATTTTTCCAAGGTATAATTTCAAAACACATAAGATAAAGCCCTGACAATGTATTCCACCAAAATTCACAAATAGTAAAGTAAAAAAAATGTAAAACATCCAGTAAATGTTAGAGCGAGGGCTGAGATGTAGAGATAAAGTTAATGTTGAGATTTAGGATGTAGGTTAAGGTTCAGATTAATAATTGAAATGGAATACTTTTTCACTGCTTTACAGTTATGTGTTTTTCTATGCTTCAAGATGAAAAGATGAGTGCTGGTGCAACTTTAGGAAGTTGTTCTATTCAATGGCCCAGGGCTATAAAGGCCACAGAAATAGCACTGTTTTGATTCTTCACCCTGGTGCCAAGGTAAAAAACAAAATCTAGGACTGCTGATGAAGCAATAAGTCTCTTCTAAAATGTGCCATGAGCACACTGCTTTGTTAAATCATCTTTGATTAAGAAAGTGTTTTATTTGTGTGTGCTGTGTTTTTTGTAGTGCAACATCGGATTTTTTTATGGACATCTCATAGCACAAGGTTCTCCAGAATCAACTTGACTATGTGTAAAGTGCCATGATGTATTTTGTCCTCCATATTCTTTGACTGGTTTGGGACGAATCATTCAGGCCAGGTGGTGTCATCATTTGCACCTACAGGCTTAAATGTTTCTATATAAGAGTGACAGAGTTTCTCTGTTAGGTACCAATTGCAACAGGGTGTTTAGGAAAACCTTGTTTGAACATGGTTGCCTTGGAAGAATTTTTGAGGGATGGAATGCCCGGAAAGGTTCTGAAATGATTGTTCAGAGTAATCCAGAGGAGCACTGCTTGTGCTCTAATGGATTCCCCCTTGGTTTCTTCCTTTTGAAATTGGGTTGGATAGTTAGCCTGTGACTGGAAAATCTCAGACTGTGCCTTGGATGTAAATGGGGGGGGGGGGGGGCAATTTCTGTGGGTTTTCCTTACTGGTTTCCACAAAGGCCTTGTTGGTTTTGCTTGCTGTAGGAAGCTGGCTCTGTGTATATACTATACCAAAGTAAGGTATAGTGTGCAGAGTTCAGTGGATCCCCAAAGGCTTACAGAGGTAAAAGTAGATAATACCTTACTCTCCATTTGTGGTAGTGTGGGTGAGCAGTAAGGCTTTATTAGAGGGTAGTGTTAAGCATTTATTCTACACCCTCAGGCAAGATATTATTTCACACACCCAAGGACAGAACTCGGACCAATTGTTTTGTATACAAATATTTCTTTGTTGTATTTTATTTTTAGAATCAAGCCAGACTTGGTGCAGGTACGTAAAAATAGTACTTTTCTGATAATACAGTTGAATGCAGATACAGGTAGGCCAAATGTTCATAAACAGTTGAAATTACTTTTCAGTCACTTTGCAATTACTTTGTGATTACTTTTCAGATTACTTTTTCTAAGTGTGATATGCCTAGATATCACACTGGGACATTTCCTGCATAAAAGGTAAGTCAGTTTTTCTTAAAACACTGTTTCTTAGGTTCCCATACAATTTCCAACTCCACACTTAGAATGTTTTCACAGAAAAGCAGTCAATGCAGTCGAATGGGAGAAAATCAGGTTATCAGTTTTAAGGTAAGTACTTGGTCTTGGGAGTTGGATTTCTGGGGTTAGAACCAGGGTTCCCCCAGGGTCAAGGATGCACTCAAAGAACACCCTCAGCGGCACTAGGGCGGCCGGGTGCAGAGTGCTGAGGCCCAATGTTATCCAAAGGGAGATAGGGGGCCTCCGGTTGGTGGCTGCTCACAGGCATGCCACTTGGATGTGGGAGCAAAGCTCCTAGGGTTTAGCTCAGGGCAAGGGGGATCCAAGTTAGCACACAAGGTGCACCCAAATAGGCACAGGGGCAGCCGGGTTCAGGGCGCTGATTTGGCGCCGGGTGCTCTGTTTTCAATGGAAGTTGCCGGTTTTGGCTGCAGGCTCGGTCCAGGGAAGTCTTCCGGGAGGAACCAACAGCTGGGCAGGTAAGTTGGGGGGCTCAGGGACGTAGGTGCACCTCAGGTCCTCTTCTCCAGGGGGCAGGGCGGCCGGATGCAGGGGTGCCTTTTGAGGTCAGATTCCACCTGACCGGGTCACTCGTGGTTGGGGGAGGTCTCCGTGCAGAGGCTGCAGGCGACGTCTGGGAGTCGCGGTGGACTCAGACTCTGGAGCGCTGGGTGACCTTGCTGGGACCAGTGGGCCACTCGGGCCGTAGGCGCCGGGTGCAGTTATGGTTCCAGGCATCGGGTTTCTTTGTCTTCAGCAGGCTCGGAGTCTTTCTTTGGTGATTCTTTTGAACAGAGCTGCTGTTCACAGAAGATCCAGTCTTTGTTGAAGGCAGTCAGTCCTCCCAGGGGTTCTGGACGTCGCTGGCTGCAGGACAAGGCGATTTTTGGTGCAGGATCTCTGTAAACTGCAGACAGGCCAGTTCTTCTCTGCAGTCTCCTCTGCTGGGCGTCTTCTTTCGTCCTTCTTCTTCGTAGGTTGCGGGAATCTGCCTTCTGAGTTCAAGGCTGCCCACTAAATACTATATTTAGATGGCGTTTTAGGGGTCTTGAGGTAGTAGCCATTGGGCTACTGATCTTAGGGTGACTACACCCTTGGTGTGCTCACCCCACGGAGTGTGCACAATCCTTTATCTTGATTGGAGAGTTCCTGCCATCTGCAAGATGGCGGGCACTGAAGAGTGGGCTTCACCTCGCCTTCCCCACCTGAGGGGTGGGGTTGGCAGAGGTGGGCACACCTTCTGGGCTGTTCAAATTTTTCCAGCCTGTCCTCCCACCGAAAAGGGAGTGAGACAGGAAGGGGGCTTGCTCCTGATAGGAGGAGAGGCTGAGGGTGGTGTTACAAAGGTGGCAAGGCCTTTGAAGCTCCCCTGCCACAGATGGCTCTTCCTGAACTGGGGGAGGTGTGAACACCTCTGCCCTGGAAAGGCTTTGTTTCTGGGCTCAGGGAGCGAAGGCTCCCACCCCAGGGGTCCAGAAACTGGTCTTGTGGTGGCAGGCTGGTGTTTACCAGTCAGGGAACCCACCAGAGGCTGGTTGTTTTTCAGGGGGCATCTCTAAAATGCCCTCTGAGTGCATGGTATAATAAATCCCACACTGGCATCAGTCTGGGTTTATTATGCTGAGACGTTTGCTACCAAACTTCCGGGAATTCAGTATAGCCATTATGGTGCTATGGAGTTTGTAATGACAAACTCCCAGACCATATACTCTTTATGGCTTTACTGCACTTACAACGTCTAAGAATGGACTTAGACACTGTAGGGGTACAGTGCTCATGCAACTGTACCCTCACCAGTGGTATAGTGCACCCATCTAGAGGGGTGTCTTATCTATACCATAGGCAGTGGGTTGCAGGCACTCTTCACTTTTCTCTGCACCAAAACACGCAGCCTGCAATGGCAGTGTGTGTGTTAAGGTACAGGACCTCTAAGGGTGGCACAATACGTGCTGCAGCCCTTAGAGGCCTTCCCTGGTCACAGTGCCCTTGGTACCCATGGTACCTATAGCAGGGGACTTGCATGTGGCCAGAGGTGCAAATTGGGGGGGTGTTACTGCAACAGAAACACACTTTCCTACACTTACGGTTTGAATGTGGATGTTTGAGCAACTGAAAGCATGTGAAGATCCTACAAAGCTGGTGTGATGTGGCTGGACCTTTCAAGTTGCCTAAACGAAGATTGCTTAAAGAGTACTAAAAAGAGCTAGTACCCTCTACCCTGCACTCCATTTCAATCAGAGATAGAACTCTGTTGAGCTGGATGTTTGTGCTTTGAGAAGAAAAATGATGCTGTACAGCACTCTTGTGGAAGCCATCTCCGTTTGAAGCACATAAAGACAACAGCACTCGTTACATTTTTCTAGGTAAAATACTATTCTTTCAGACACTCGTGTGCTGCTGTCTGATAAGACTGTGGCCTTCAAAAGTACTGTTTGCCTGGAAAAATTATAAATGCTTCACCTCATCCCATCTACACAGCTTGAAAGGGAACTTTAATTATTAAATTGAGACGGCACAAGTAGTCCTAAGTGGTTCCATAGGTTCCATGGGCCTGCAATATCTTTCCCCATTAAGACTCCCCCTGTAGCTGCTGGATTCTAAAACCGTTCTTTGTGGCCTAGACATTTAGGGTCTCAGCTTATTTCGCTCAAATTCAGACTGTAACAGCAGAGACCAAGATGCTGTTCACACTACAGTATACAAATTAAGTACTCAATACCAATAAATACATAAAAGTCCACCCAGAATTAAGTTACTTGCATTGCTGCGCATAGTGGGGTATCCCAAATAAGGGAATGCATGGGGGATTAAGTTTATCAATCCCCCTTGTATACCAGCATTAAGTATATTAACACACTCTGGTCTCCGGCCATTAGAATTCGTCTTGCCTGTATATGTTTTAACCTCTTATTCTTTTCAAAGTATGCTCAGCATATTTTGTCAAACAATGACTTCTGTAAGAGTGAGTAAAGTTTATCACTTAACATTGGGGTGTGTTTGTCCTACCCTCAAAGCTCGAAAGCACAGTGAACAGCCAAAGTCTGAGCTTGTAGCAAAAAAAGACAATGGTGTATTATTTAATAATAACAACAAAAACTCAGCTGATCACAGCAATGTCATCCTTTTAGCCGTGAACAAAAACCAGCTGCAGAGGACCCCTTATTTTGCCTGGTCAGGAGGCAATATTAGTTGAGGGACCAACTGAGATATCCTGAGGATCTCAAAGGCAAGCAAACCAGTTGTGAATATCTACATCCCGCAAGGAGGCCATTAAACATGTGAAATGTAAACTACAGAAAAAATAAATTCCGGGGAAAGTTCATAGGTATAACCAACCTACTTCACATCTGCATATGGTTTATAGCTCTACCATGCTAACTTTCATATTGAATTCAATAAGCCATGCACACCCTCCCTTACACCCAATTACTAACACCATTTATTCTTGGGTGAAGCCAAAGACAGGAGTGAATGTTGTGCTCATTGATGTACAGCAGTATTCCAGAGCAACCCTTATCCGCTTACTGTGAAGATGTGTTAATGAGTACTTTTCTTTGATGCTGCTCTGCACTGTTCTTTGCATTAGTCAGATGTGACTGCCAAACTGGCCTGAGGGAAAACCTTTAAGGTAGATCACAAGCCAATTTGGTAGAATAAATGAATAAAAATAAGATGGAATTTCAGAGTGCTACCCTCCAGAAATTGTCACAAAACCTGTTCACCACTAATGAACATCTTTCCACGAATGGCTTATACAAAGGCTGGAATGGAAGGAGCTAACCGCTGTCAAGAATTGGACGGACACACCAAAGGATTCCAGCTGCTTCTACATAATTTATTGGAGTCCCACTGAAAATCTAATGAAAACAATGGCTTTCCCAGTAAAAACAAAGGTACTCTGAATAATCTCCAATAATCACAGAGTTGCAGCATATGTTACTAATATTATTGTAAACTCATTTGTGAGGAGGTTGAGGAAGGGCTAGAGGAGCAGGAAGAAAGGAGTTATCACCTCATATCCAATACTTACCGCATAGCATTGCAAATTCATCTGCCTTAGCATAAGTTAATACAGCAGCTAAAGCCTCCCTCCAGTTTTGTAAATCGCATGACTGCACAATCTCCTTCCAATTCTTGGTCACCACAGCAGTGATGAGCTGGAATGAGCAGTGAAGAAAGAGGAAAAAAGAAGACATTACTTTTATAGATGATAGGCTGTCAGTAGAGTGTGGTGACAATGTTAAAAAAACACTTTACAACATCAGGGTTAAAGAGAAATTTCATTTCAACAATCTTTAATTACATCTCCCTACAAATATTAGGTTTATTATCCCTCTATTTTGTGGGGCAGTGCCTTTATACAACAGACTTTACCAAAACCTGTTTTTCATGGCAATGATTTTATTTTACCATAGGCAATGGCTTTCCTGGACTGAAAACGTTTGCTTTTACACAGTGCAATGATACTCTTCTCACTCACAGTTTGCTGTGCGTCCGCAGTCCAAGGAAAAAGAAAGAACATAGAAGAGGAAAAGGTCTAAGGGGCCAGAGGATCACAATTGGTAAACCTGAGGCGGCCAGTGCTTTTTGCCAAATATTTTGTGCGACATGTTCTGAAAATGTACCATTCAACCCCACTTTTTTAAACATTTCTCACAGGGAGAATTCATCATCCCATCACCAAACCCACCCTCCCGAATTCCTCCTTTTAGCCAGTTGTGCTTGATTGCTTTGCGGGATAAAATTAATGCAAAGGAGTTTCATCCCAACACTTTTAAAATTACCAGATGGCACTGATATAGAGTCTACATTCATACAAGTGATCACCTAAGTGGTGCATTTACGATAACCTCAAAAATAAAAAATAACAATCATATGAGTTCAATACCCACCTGTCAAGAGATAATTGTTAAATACCCAGAGACATTTGTCCCAGTCTACATTAAGCAAAAAGAGAGAAGACATGCTTCAGTCCCTTAATCCAAGTACTTCTGTGTTGATTTGTGCACAATTATGGATACTCTAGAGAAGCTGCATGGTGTATGAATGCAAATAAGTACCTCTACTCTTACTAACTTTCAAACTTAAGCAAGCTCACTTCAAAGACAGGCAAACGTCTCTTACAAAATAATCAGGACTTCAAAAGTGGTCAATAAAGCTGAATTGAAGATATTAAATGTAAGCACTGCAAGGGTTCCAATGCACAGCCTCACCTCCCATGGGAGGCCAAAGAGGCAGAGAGTGGGGGGATTGGGTTATCCTGCTAACGCATGTAAACAGTCACACCAGGAGTTAACACGGCATCTGGTCAGTCAAAGAACAAAAGTAAGAAGAGGTAACCATTCACTCCGGCTCGAGGGAGACGAGTCAAATAGTGATCAGAGAAAAGGATATTTTACAGAGAAAAAAAGTACTTTATTTAACAGCCACGAAGGTTTGGACTAGCCTATTGGGCAATCAGACAGTGCCCAACGGGCTTTTTTGACACGTCAGTGTGTGGGCTGGTTTTTTGACCGTTTGTGGGTCTGTTTTACGGTCTGCTGGGCCGGCTTTTACTGTTTTCCCTGATAATAAAACAAACATTGCCTGCAGCAAGCTCAAATTAATGCAGTATTCCATGCATTGCAAAGCACGAAAACAGAGTGCCTTTACATGTTCAAAACTACCCCAATTTACAAACAATGGGCACTTTAATAAAAAATTGAATTCACTACTGAGGGCCACTTTTAATTTGATGCCTGTGCCTATTTTCTGCCCCAGTCTGGCCCTGTGCCCGGGCCTATTTTCTGCCCCAGTCTGGCCCTGTGCCTGAGCCTATTTTCTGCCCCCGTTTGACCCTGTGCCCAGGCTTATTTTTTGTCCCAGTCCAATCCTATAAGCACTGAGCCAGAAGTGGTGCTTATATCTGCCATCCATATTTCTACGTTTCTGGAAGGTTGAGTTCTTCCCAGGGCAAACTAATGGAGAGTTCTACAACCTATCTAGAAATAGTTATGGACTAATAAGTGAATACTTTGGTCACGTATTTTAAGACAGATGTAACATGTCCTGCACTGATGGAACACGACTGTCATAGGATGCAGTATGCTTTTTCAACCAGGTGACAAACTCGTTATAAACAATTACTTAGGTGATTGCACATGGAAGGAATCTGAAATGTATGAACTATGCTTTTTATGTCAGCTACATAAACTCTAACCATATAGGGTAACGAGAGTTGGGAGTGGGTGAGAACCAGATATATTATCAGAACAATTAGGCATTCTGGAAGTTGTCAAAGCAGTGAGACAATACCTCACCTAGCATTCAAACATGTTGACAGGTAGGATGATTAAAATACTATTTTCTTTTAAAGCAAAGCAGTAGACCTTGTATAAATTGTGTAACATACCCTGGTGATTTTGCTCTGGGTCTTACTGAAGTACTTCTTCTGTGTCCTGGCCAGCAAATCCTGCCCTCCAGCGATGGCAAGTATAATGGCATCTGCCATGCGGTTGTCATGAAGACAGAGGTCCACAGCGCTTTCAAAATTACCAGTCAGCAAAGCCTGGGTGATCAGTCCATCAACATCTGCAGCAAGAAAAAGGCCAACACTGTGGTTTAATGAGCAGTCTTTAAAAGTAAGAAATTTCATCTGGGGAACTGCAGTCCCTGGCAAAAGCCTCAATAGAGCAGCAGAACATACATCAATCGCACATTAAATTTCGGCAAAGAACAAGAAGAATTCTCTAAATTTTTTGATTAAAACAATATTACCAGAACAGGAAATTAAACACAGACCTAACTAGTCCTCCTTAACATATAAAATGCAAGATAATAGAGGAACCAGCATATACAAGGTTAAGGTCACAAAACAAACCAGATCCAATATTTCGAGGCCCGACCTCCTTCCTAATGAGAAACAGGGAGCCTGCTTGGATCCTTGATGAGCTTTTTACCTGCTGTGCAATCTTAAAGGCACCCACTCCCAAATGTTTTTTATAACAATAGGTTGCGCTCAAAGCAAAATATATACCGTTGCTTCACCACCTTGTCACATGAATCAATCAGCTGCTGTAAGTTACAATGTTACACCCATAACCTAACAGAATGTATAATATACCATATTGTGGTCAGTTTACTTTAATATGTCATAATGTAATTAGCTTATTACATCTCAGGTCCGTTTTGGCTAAATAGAGCTGACCTATTACTTTTCATACTGTGGTCTGAAATGAGACTATATACTCCAAAACGCTGTGCAACAGCAGACCCAGGAGAGATGTCAAGATATTTTTATAGAGCAGGAATGCTATGGGGCAGAATTGTTTCAGTTTAGCACTATGAAAAATAATGCTGGTAGAGCTGAAACTTGCTCTTGGAAGTGGAAATATGAAGAAATAACAGCCACCAGTCTGGTATGCAATATCATATGATGGTTGGAAGCAATGGCAAGCATACTAAAAGAGACTTGTGAGAGAAGACACTAATGGGTGGATACTAGTAAAGTTCCTTTTGTGAGCTGAACTAGTGCAGGGAACGCAAGAAGCACTGTTTTCATTACGGGCTGGCTACTCAGTATATCAGCCTTACTTCATCATGCCTATGTGCTGATGAAGCACTCTGCTAAGTGGCAAGAACCAATGCACATCGACAGACTCTCAGTGGGGGTGGGGTGGGGGGTTGGGTGGAAGGGGCACATGAGAATGAATAAGATTCAAAGGCCCAGGGTGTACGTTTGAATGTTTAGCCATATCAGATTTACTGCTACTACGAGCGATTGCATTTCACCTAGATGCCTGCAGTGAGCACAGTTTTCCATTCAGACATGGCATCTTGTGGGGAGTGTCTGAGATTTGTTCTTCAGCAAGCACCTATGGCGGGCCATATAAAGACTCAGGAAGGTTAAGAAAGTACGTTCAAGGATCTACTATTCAGTGAGCAATATAGAGCAAGTTCACTGGAAGTCTTCTCTCCAGTAGAAACTTGTATTTGTGGATTATGGGTATGTACTATATTCTCCATTTTCTGAAGCTTATGAGATATTGCTCAAGTCTGCAGACAACCTGGTGAGGTCATTCACTAACAAATGGGAAATCCCTTCCAATTTAGGATTGTGCTTATTTATTTTATTTGAAAAGTTTTATAAAGCGCGAACAAGACCCAACCGGGTATCAGAGCGCTGTACAAAGAGGAAAGCTGAAGTATACGTACAGAGACAATATAAATACAATTACAAAAAAGCAAGTGAACAAACAGGTAACAGCCCACCTAGATGAGGTCGAGCAGTTTCATCATCGACTTACTTCAAAGACAAACGAGATACGTTTTAAACCTCCAGTAGACATGATTGTCAAGCACTAGTTTCAAGCATACAGTGAAAGTAAATTGTTAAGCATATAATAAAACACCCAAGCACACCCAATAAGGCAACATGAGAGGAACCTGAGGCATAAAATAAATGAGGGCACTAGGGGAAGAGTAGGTAGAAGATGAACAGACAGTAAACAGCCCACCCAGATGAGGCCGAAACAGTTTCATCATCGCCTTACTTCAAAGACAGATGAGATACATTTTAAACCCCAAGTAAAAATGATTGTCAAGCATGAGTTACAAACATAAAGTGAAAGTAAATTGTCATATATTTCAACACAAAGTAAAAAAAAAAAAAAAAAAGCTTGTCGGAGATGTATGGTAATTGAGTAGCAAATGACATGGAGGCTATTGCTGATGCAGTTCTTCCAATAGAAGCCATTTGACCTGTTTTTTGAATGAGGCAGTCGAAGGGTTGGCTCTGATCTCCGTCGGTAGGGCATTCCAAATTCTTGGAGCCAGCCCTGAGAAGGTGCGATTGCAAGTTCTTTTTTTATTGAATTTCGCTGGTTTCAGTAGTAGGGTATTGGAGCTTCTTAAATTTCTTCTGGCTCCGGAAAGCTCAAGTTTTTTTGCCAGGTAAACGGGGCTATTGAAATGTATAGCTTTATGTGTCAGGCAGGCTATCTTGAAACGGATCCTAGCTTCAATGGAGAGCCAGTTCAGCTGGATTAAGTCAGGTGTGATATGATCATGCTTTCTTGAGCCAGTGATTAGTCTAGCAGAGGCGTTCAGAGTAGCTCTTAGCGGCGTTAACCTAGATTTAGGAAGACCAGCTAGGGTTACCAATCCATATTCTACTCGTGAGATAACTAAGGATTGGACTGCTGATTGCATGTCTTCGGGAGGTAGGAACGGTTTGATTTTCCTAAGAGTGTTGAGCTGATGGTTGGCACTCTTAATGGTTGCACTGATGTGACCTTGCATGTTTAGAAATTTGTCTAGGGTGACCCCTAAAGAGCAGGCGGAGTCCACCAAATGCGGTGTGCAGTTGAGTGCTGAGATTTTTTTGATCCAGTTTTGCGTGGGAGCCTCGTGGTTGCGTGGGGAAATCAGGAGAAATTCCGTTTTGAGAGAATTAAGCAATAGGTGGTTATGTGTTAGCCATTGTTGAGTTTTTTGAAGCGCTACATTAAGAGTTTTAATGTTATCTGGAGAGGAGATCTTCAAGTACAGTTGAGTGTCATCCGCGTACATGTGGTACTGAATGTTTGAGTCATTTAGAATGGCAGTTAGAGGTTCCATGCATAGGTTGAAGAGCGTGGGCGAAAGTGCAGAACCTTGAGGCACCCCAATAGAGACTGAAGTGCTGGCCGCCAAAGATTGGTTGACTGATTCTTTGTGTTCGGTTATGCAGGAAAGAGGAGAACCAATTTAGGACAGGGCCCGATAGCCCCATCCTGTGTTGAAGAAGATTAATCAGGTTATCATGTTTGATAGTGTCAAAAGCAGAGGACAAGTCCAGCAGGATTAGCAGACAGGGTGTATCTTGGTCCAGAGCTCTCAATGCATCATCAACAATGTGAGTTAGCGCTGTTTCTGTGCTATGACCTGATCTAAAGCCTGATTGATGTTGGTCTAGGAGCTGAAATTTCTCAATGTGGTCGCAGAGCTGTGTGTGAACAGATTTCTCGAGCAATTTCGCTAAAGACATGATGTTGGTGATCGGCCGGAAGTTACTGGGATCTGTTAGGTCTGCATTGGGCTTCTTGGGGATGGGTGTGACTTGCCCCATTTTAAGGCAGTCTGGAATCCTCCCCTGTAAGAGAGATTGTTGGATGATCCTGGACCAGAGAGGCAGAACTGCCAAGTTGAGGTCTTTGAGCAGTTTGGCGGGGAGTGGGTCCTTGTAATGGTTGGAAGGTTTCAGAGAAGCCAGGGAAAGTGACAGCTCTTCCAAGTCAGGAGTACGGAAGGTATTCCAGCAGGCATTGTTTTTGGGTGTGTAGTCTGTGAGGTAAAGCGGGGCACATACTGCCGTGTGAGCAGGCAAACCCTCGGAACTCATAGACAGCAAATTCTCAGCGGTCCGTTGAAGTTCCCGCTCAATACTTCTAGACTTTTCAGCGAAGTGCGCTGAGAAGTCCTCCTCACTGGGACCAGCGATTTTGATTGCTGGGATAGGATTAGCCTGTTGTTTGATGATATCAAACAGTTTCCTGGGATGGTTTTTAGCGCTGTCAAGCTGATCTCTGAAATGTTCTGATTTAGCGCTGCGAATGTGTTTGTTGTAAGAGCTTCTCATCTTTCTTAACTGTTCGAGGCTAGAAGTGGAGGGGCATTTCTCCAACGTCTCTGAGAGCCTCAGATTGCGACGTTGGGCATTAAGGGTACCACTGAACCAAGGTTTGGATTGTTTGCAGGGAATCCTTTTAAGTAGCATCGGGGCTGCAGAGTCGAGAATATTAGACATTGTGTTGAAGTAATGATCCGTCAGCTCTTCCAAATTATTCATGGTAGTTGGAGGGTCAAGCAGATTCTTGCTCAAGCTGGAAAGGTTAGAGATGTTGATATCTCTCAGATTACGAGACAATTGCTTGTTTTTGAGTGGTTGCCCTTGTCTAAGCAATACCTTCTCCTGAATGCGAAAGGAGATTTGGAGATGATCCGACCAATCACATGGTACTATGTCATCTAGCTCGATAATGTGCTCTCTAGCTATGATGAGGTCAAGGGTAGCGCCCATGTAGTGGGTAGGACCGTTGCAAGCCTGTATATAGTTGAGGTCGGAGAGGAAAGTCTTAAGAGAGCAGACTACTGGATCATTAGAGTCATTCCAGTGAAGGTTGAAGTCACTGAGGAAGATGTGATTAGGATGGAGGGCTGAGCTGGCAGAGATGGATTCCATTAATTGTTCTACGAAGAGTAAGTTGTTGTCCCCAGGAGGATGGTAGATCGAGTGAAGCACACAGACAATCTTGCCCTTGTTCCAAATTTCAGCGATAAGTAGCTCACAGGAGGACATCAAGTCCTTATGAGTCTGCTTCAAAACGAGGCTGGACCGATGGATGCAGGCAATCCCCCCCCGCTTTAATAGTCCTATCACATCTGACAATGTCATTACCAGGAGGAATTAAAATGTCAAGTATTGGGGAGGAAGAGTCATTGAGCCACGTTTCCGTAAGAATCAGGAGGTCTAATTCTTGTGATAATATGAGTTCGGAGATATCTGCTGTGTGCTTCACTGCTGATCTGCAGTTGAGAAGCATCGATTTGATATGAGAATCTGTAGTTGCTTCCACTAGGTGCGAAGTGACTACCTGAAGTAAGTTATCCTTATTCAAGGATCTCAAGTTAGCACTCGGTTCTCGATCAGGATCGGAGGCGATAGTAGGTATGGAGCTAGGCGAGACTGCGTAGTCCTTATAAGATAGTGCGCGTGCGTGCGCGTCAACCTCAGACCACTGCGGCTGTAAACTACAGGGATTGGAGTGGAGGTAGGGAGGAGGGGGAGCGGGCCCGCGAGGGTAACTCAGGGAGGTAACAGAAGCCCTTTCCATTCCACCATTTAAAATAGTTGCCGGGAGCGAGGGCAGATCCGATCTCGCGGGCGGGTATGGTGTGAGGAGCTTTTCATTCTTTATTGAGCATTGTAGGAGGATCTGGAGGTTGTCATTTACAGTAAGGAGGTCCCGCTTCAGTTCGGCCAGTTGTTCCTCAATCCGCCGAAGCCAGTCACCATCAGGCGACCGTCCAGGATAGGGTGCAGAGAGATGCCCCTTCTCCATACCACTTTTGCAAGGGGAGATGGACCCCTGCTTTAGCTCAGTTATGGGCTTCAAAGGAGTAGTGTGAATAGTAAGGATGGCGTCAGGGTTCAAAAGCGGCGGTTGAGGGGTATACCTTTGAGTATGTAAAAGGGGGGGTCCACAGGTTGTATCCTGTGGCCTGGGCGTAGAGCAAGAGGAAGCAGTAGGTTTAGGGGAGTTCAGAGGAGAGGGTGGCCCTAAGGTAGCGTCCTGAGCAATGAGAAAAGAGTTAGAGGAGGAAAGCAAAGGAAATGGAGTCCCTAAGGTAGCATTAGGATTAGGATTAGGAGTAGGGATAGATTGGACGTGAGGGGAGGGTTCGTTGTTTCTAGTCAAGGGTTGGGTCTAGGTGTAGTGGGTTTTGGGTCCAAGGGAGGGGAGTGTGCTATGTTTAGGGGGAAGTCGGTGTCCAAGGGATAGGCAGTAGGATTGGAAGTGGGGGTGGTTTGTGCCTGAGGTGGTGGGTCAGGGGGGGGTTGCGTGTGCCGCGGATTGAGGGGGGTCAGTGTCAGCAGTCATTGTAGTGGGTGTTTGCTGGCGGAGTGTGATGATAGTGGTAGTAAGATTATAGTTCGTGATGGTGGATGTCCATGAGTTGTATCGTGGGTCGTCTGGGAGATTTGGACGGTTCAAGATTTTTTGTCAGGGAGAGAGGCGGTAAGGGAGATTGGGTTTGAAGGCACTGATGAGTTATAGAGGAGAGTAGCGTTGGGAAGTGTCGATCAAAAGTGGTGAGGTGAGGGTCCGAGGCCTGAATGAGAATGTTTCCTGTTTTGAAAATGGAAATTGTCAGTTCTCCTTTAAAGGTAGGGGAGACAGTTGTGAAGATTTTTTCGCCATAGGGAATATTAACCGACTTGGTGACTCGAAAATGAAGAAGGAAGGTGTTTTTCCACTTAGTTGGGCGTTTTGTGTAAAAGGTGAAGTTAGTTTTCGTCTCGCCATTAGTAACGGTGTGGTAGTTATCAACAATAAGTGTTTCTGGGTGTTGTTTTAAGGTTCTGTGCTTTAAGTTCTTTTTAGCATTACTGGTCAGGTTTTCTGGGTAATTTATGGACCATGAGTTTGGTCCGTGGCGAGCGAGTTTAGAGTTCCTGGTGTTATATGGCGGAGGCATGGTTAATGAATTGAGAGATTCTGGCTCTAAAGAATCAGTTGGAGGAGAAGTTAGTTGTGCATTTGCGTCTTGATGTGATGTATAGCTGAACTAAGTAGTGAGGGACATGCCAAAAACTGGATTAGGTTATTTTTTAGTATCGCTGTTGGTATCAAAAGGCAATGTCATTCCACAGACCAGTATCAATGGTCCGCTAAGAAAGTACGCTTTCGAATCCTATTTAGGTTCCATGATGGCGCACTCAGCCTAACCAGACAAACAGGCAGTGTAGATCCAAGGACCTGTAGCAGAAGCCATCAAGAAACAAGGAATCATGCAGTTCTACTTGTGGCCACAGGATGGAGCTCTAGGCTCACTCAAGAGATCAGGGTCTCCTGGTTAGGGTGAGGTAAGATAATAAGAAGTGATTGCGAGGATGAAAACATGACTAAATATTGGTACCCAGTCATATTCCACATAAAAGGAAGGACACCCCTTAGAAAGAGATGTCACTAAAATAATGGTACATGTCTCAGCTTAGAATGAGATGCCACTGATATATCTCTCCTGTAGCGCCTTAACACCAGAAAATTGTGTTCAAACAGTCTCAAACCACAGAAATTTGGGCCAGCCATATCAAGGGGTTCAGCAGATTCGGGCGGCAGCACCCATCTCACCTCGGCAGCAGAGGCGAGCCCGTCGAGTCTGGGTCGTCGATGCCGGAATCATAAGTTCACTGTTTCTCTGAGTCATCCGGATTCCCTCTCTTTCTGACTCGGCCCCCCAAGGATGCGAAAGCTCCAGACCAACAATGGCGAGCTCGCCGAGTCCGCAGAGGATGGCTCCACATCTGTTCCTCCCATAGCCACTACGCAGCTTCAGCCCTCCTAGGTCTCAGCTGGGGTTTGAGTGCCACGTCAGAAGCGGGGAGATCCCTCTTTATCCATGATGTAAAAGCGGTCGATTCCTCCCAGCCCCGTAGCCACAACACAGCTTCAGCCCTCTTAGGACTCAGTGGGGGGTAGAGTGTCCCGTCAGCATCAGCGAGATCCGTCTTTGTAGACGATGCAGATGCGGCCACAACACAGCTTCAGCCCTCCTAGGACTCAGCGGGGGCTAGAGTGACCCGTTAGCAGCGGCGACATCAGTCTTTGTAGACGATGCAGATGCGGTCGTTTCCTCCCAGTCCCGCAGACACACCGCAGCTTCAGCCCGCCTGGGTCTCGGCTGGGGCTAGAGTGTCCCGTCAGCAGCGGCGAAATCCATCTTTTTCGTTGAAGTAGATGCGGTCGATTCCTCTCAGAAGGTGGCCAGTAGCCCCTTCGAAGTTGCAGCCCTCCGTAGTCGTCAAGGAGGAAACAGGGGCGAGCGCGTTGCACTCCGATACAGCAGGCCTTCCAACAGTCCTCGCTGTAGGTAAGCGGCTCAGCATAGAAAATCGAAATCGTAGGTAGCCAAGTAGTGTAATTGATTGTTGATGCGGGGTGGATGGCTGGGTTAACGGGGGATATTCACCAATTTGGTTGATCCCCAAACCCGGGAGCTCCGGTCCTGAGCTCCTACCAGGCGGCCATCTTGACTCTTAAAGTGCTTAAACTGGCATTCAATTTCAAGATGCAAGCCTAAATCCACAATTGGGCCTACCCTTGCGCTCAGTTCCTATAACCAATAGGATGCTGAATAACACTTCACAAATACATGAATTTTATACAATCAAAGTACAAAGAGCTATAATAAAAGAGGCACCAACGACATTTACAATTACATTCGTACCACTGAAAAAGGTGTATTCTTTCCTGGCGTTAACATTTTTAAACAACCTCTTTACATCGTTACAACACACTAGATTACCTAGGAATTTTAAATTGAGGAATATATTAAACATTTTCACACTAACAGGTGAAGAAACAAGGCCAGATTTACCTCCACTGACAGAAATACTGAATGTTTCCCCGGCAGATGTAGGTCGACTTTCTTCTTGCTCATCCCTTGCTGCATTCTGATCAGGAAAAAGAAAAAACTAAGTTCTTGTTCACAGGATGCCGTTCTTTATCTCAATCTACTGCAAAGGTCAAAAGTTCCATTGTCACCATTAATAAAAGTAACATATCTGACTTTTCTGGAGGATATTCTCATTCTTCTTCTAATACTTTATTCAAGATGTATCTCCAGTATTGAGGCTGGGTCTTTGGAACAATGTAACCTTTCTATACAGTGCTGTGCCAGAGCAAAGACAATAAAGGAGCAAATTATAGCACCCAACCATGCTACTGGTGCTAACATCGATGAAGGCACTATCCACTGAAATCTTGCCTCTCAATAAAATGGTGGCATTTCAAGGAGTGCCGGAGTCACTAGTTACCCCACCATCCAGCTGTCTAGCACCTACCAATGGAAGCGGGTTAACCAGCAGAAAACACTGACAGGTGGGGATAACAAATTCAAGCCAGAATTCAAGAGGCCAGCCTATGAAATACATCCTGGCCAAAGTGAGTGTCCATTGTTGAAGAAAGATCTTTTGCTTGATATTTACTTTTGCCAAAAAAGATAAGCCACTTGCACAGTGGTGTAACCTCCTAAACTTGGCACAAGTTACAAAAGGCATGGGGAAATCAATGCAATATGAATACGTTTCAAGTATTTAAAGTGCAGTCTGAGCGAATGTACCCGCCTTGTTTTTTAAAAGGAAAAATAATGTAAACCAATAGGTCTGCACCTAATGTGACAACACACACAAAACAAAGGCAACAAAGGCATGCAGAAACGAGGTTTCCATGCAACAGCACATTAAAGTCACACCTACTGGCTTTGTCAATGCTTGGTTTTGGGGGTGTATTACTGGTGGTGATGTGCTACAGACATTAGTGCGCTATTGGCAGTGTTGTCATTAGTGGAATTGATGGTGGTGATATCTGTATTGGAAGTTGCATTACTTGGTGTTAGTAGTGTGTGATATTGGTGATGGTATTGTTGCTGAGAGGATATCGGTGGTGGTGGTGGTGGTGGTGGTAGTAGTAGTTGCATTGAATGGTGGTATTAGTGCTATTTGTGGTGTGGTTTTTCTGATGGAATTGTGGCCGTGCTGGTGGTATTGGTGATTGTGGAACTGGTGGTGGTATTATGGGTGGTCGTATTAATAGTATTGAAGCTGCTATTAAGGGTGGTATTGATGGTGATATTGTTGGTGGTATCAGTGGTCAATGGGTAGCAGGTGATATGGATGACAGTACTGTGATAGTGGCATTGGTAATGGCTGCTGTAATATAAATGGTTTTCTATAAACAATCTGTGACACAGAATTGAATGGGACAAAAAGTGTGATGGTAGAGTACACGTTTTAAATGTAAACTAGTCTCTTCTTGTACTACAAGCACTCCATAGAGGTGGAATGATACACCAAATAGCCAATAGCTTGAGGTGACAAAAATGTGCTGCTCTGGGCTGATCTAAGATATGACTGACAAGGTCTAATGCCACTAACTGAAAGAGTCTGAACCATATAAGCCAAAGACTGAAGGAGGCTGGCCCAGAGTCTACTAAACGTATATTGTAAGCAATAGGTGTGCCGACAGTTGTGATGTTAACCCAGACAAAAAATGACATATGTCCAAGATTACACACAGTCTACATACATATATGTACGTAGACTAATATACAGATGCACAGAGTGCAAGATGCCATTTAGTACCATTGCATGCCATTTAGTACCATTGCTGACTGAGAAGGTGGACAGTCATTACTCCCCTTCCGTCCCTCAACAATGGTACCAAACAACATTATACTCTATGCAATCACACATAGGAGACAAAGTGACTGTTAGAAAGGAGAATTCTACTTACCAACTGTTCTTGGCATATACAGTTGTAGATCATATGCGTTAGCATAGATCGCCATCTGGTGTTGGGCCTGGATGTTTGCACTTTGTTTTTCTTCGAAGAAGTCTTTGTAGTCACGGGGTAGGTGACTCCTCCTTTTGGTGATAGTGCACATGGGCATCGACTCCATCCTTAGATTGTTTTGCCATAACGGGTGATGATGGAGTTAGTAAGAGTAGTAAAGAGATGTCCATGTAGAATGTATCCAAGTAAGATATTACTGCACACCATTGGTGCAATTTCAGTACTATAGGGTGAGACACGCCATGCGTGAGATTTTAGGTGAAGATATGGCGGAGCCCCCTGAGGTGACCCCACTCACACTTATTTTGCAAGCTGAATCGCCGGTTAAATTGGTGTCCAGGTTTTATAGGGTCGTACAGGCCTATCGTAAAAACTATTACACCAAGTCTAGACTCGAGTGGCAAAAGGACCTGGGCATCAATATTGATGATGACACTTGGAGGTATAGCGGTGAGGCGACCCGTCGAGTGTCTTTAAATGGCCGACACCGCCTAATTCACTTTAAATACTTGCAAAGAGTCTACTATACTCCGGAGCGGCTGTTTCGCTATGGCTTGCATGAGACTGCCGAGTGCGAGAGATGTAGAGTGTGTCCTGCAGACTTTCTACACGTAGCTTGGTTATGCCCAATAATTGCCAAGTACTGCGAAAAAGTCTTTCAGGCCATGAGCGATATTACTGAAGTGCCAATACTTCCTGACCCTCTCATTGCTTTGCTGGGGTACACGAAGAAATTAAAAAAGGGACTTCGTCGATTGATCGAGATGGGAATGTTGATTGCTAAGCGCAGATTGGCTATGCGCTGGGTGCGAGGACCTTCTCCCACGATACAGGAGTGGTCACGTGATATGCTATACTGTAGCACACAGTACGAACTGTATAGTGAGCTGCTTCCCCCCCGTAGCCGACCCAAAAACTTCTGGGGCTTATATCAAACATATCTCGCTGAGCAGGCCGCTCTGAACACTGGCCCACTCCCTGATACGACAGACAACCCGGGGTAAATGCTAACTATGCTAGCCAACTCGACCACTCTATGAGACCTACCTGACAATTGTATTGCACTAGTGGAGATAAAGAATTGCACCTGTAGTGTGCCCTGAATGTCTTCGCTGTGGCTACTGTTTGTTATAAAAATGGTTTGCCCTAATATCTTTTTTCTTCATGGTATAGTATTCATGCGAATGCTCTAGTGATGTATATTTTGTAATGGTTCATTTTTATTGCTCAAAATGTCATAGCATGAGATGTCTTTATTTTTTATTGTGCAACCTAATAAAAAAATAAAAAAAACAACAGCAAGAGGAATTTAATAAAACACAGTCCTTCTTGTTGTAATGTCAGGAGGTCAAGTGCAATTCGATGTTGAATAGTCATGGCAGCTACTGAATTAATTTCCATCTGCAACTGTTGAAGTGCATCTCTTGTTGCATTGAATGCTACAGATAGCTCAGCAGACACATTAACAAGGGCCAATTCTAAATCATATACCCCATATCCAGGAATAAATATACGCATTAGTTCAAAGAAAAGGCCTTGTCTAGCTTCTAGAATAGGTGTATGTATATCTCTTTTATATCTATGAGCAAAACTCCCCAAATTTAGTGGCTCATGGGCTGCAATGTGAGGCACGACTGAAATGTTTGGTGTAAGATAAGAAATAGCACACATGCCTTCCCAGTGCCGGGGAAGCACCTTGTATGCTTTAGTGCCACAAATAAAATACATTCCGCCCTGTAACAAAACAAAAAAAAAAGTAAGATATTACTGCAACAGATAGAGGTACCCGGGGAGGCGGGTGCATATGAATCTACAGCTGTATATGCCAAGAACAGATGCATACTGGATAAGTAGCATTTTCCGTTCGAGGCATATGAGCTGTAGATCATATGCGTTAGCATAGACTACACAGCAGTTATTCCCCAAGCGGTGGTTAACCTGTATCTGTTGCAGTGGTCTGAAATAGTGTTCTTAAAACTGCCTGGCCCACACTAGCTTGTTGTTTTGCCAACACATCTACACAATAGCTTTGTGAATGTGTGTGGTGTAGACCATGTTGCAGCCTTGCAGATGTCATCTAAGGATATGTTCCCTAAGAATGCCATAGAAGCCCCTAGTTTGCGTGTAGAGTGCGCTCTAGGGGGAATTGTTAAGGTGCGTTTAGCTTTAAGGTAGCACATTTGGATGCATTTAACTATCCATCGTGCAATACCTGCTTTTGAAATGGGATTGCCTTTATGTGGTGGGGAAAAAGCAACAAAGAGTTGTTTAGTTTTCCTAAAAGATTTGGTTCTTTCAATGTAATAAAGTATCGCTCTTTTCAGATCTAATGTGTGAAGAGCACATCCTGCTGCTGAGGCTGGTTGAGGAAAGAACACGGGTAACTCAATAGACTGGTTGAGATGAAAAGCAGAAACGACTTTGGGTAAAACTTTTGGGTTAGTCCTAAGAACCACTTTATTTTGGTGAATCTGTAAAAATGGTTCTTGTATGGTTAGTGCCTGGAGCTCACCAACTCTTCTAAGAGATGTGATAGCTATAAGGAAGGCTACCTTCCAAAACAGAAACTGTAGTTCGCATTTGTGCAAAGGAACAAATGGTGGGCCCATGAGTCTTGTAAGGACTATATTAAGATTCACACAGGAGAAGGTGGAAGTCTAGGACGAATGATTCTTTTGAGTCCTTCCATATAGGCTTTGATAACGGGTACACGAAACAAAGACAAGTGTTGCCTGTCTTGTAGGTAAGCTGCTATTGCTGCAAGATGTAATCGTATAGATGTAAATGCTAAGTTAGCACGCTGTAGGTGTAACAGATAGCAAATGATGTTTTGAGTTGAAGCATCTAGCGGATTGATTTGATTGTTAGTACAATAAATTACAAATAGTTTCCATTTTGCTGCATAGCATGCCCTTGTGGTAGGGCGTCTAGCCTCTTTAATGATGTTCATGCAGTCTGGCGGGAGATTAAGGTAGCCAAACTCTATGATTTCAGGTGCCAGATCGCAAGGTTGAGTTGACTGGGATCTGGATGTCTTATCTCTCCATGGTTCTGAGTGAGAAGTTTGGGGGAGAGATGTAACTTTTGAAGATGAACTACTGATAGTTCTAACAGGGTTGTGAACCATGGTTGTCGAGCCCATGTGGGAGCAACTAGGATCATTGTGAGGGAATGTTGTTTGAGCTTCCGAACCAGTAATGAAATTAGCGGGAGAGGCAGAAAAGCGTAAGCAAATTTCCCTGACCAATTCATCCATAGCGCATTGCCTTTGGACAATGGGTGTGGATACCTGGACGCGAAGTTCGGGCATTTTGCGTTGAGGTGTGTGGCGAACAGATCTATTTCTGGGTAGCCCCAAATGCGGAAGAATGGGAGGAGTACTTGAGGATGTAGTTCCCATTCGTGGATCTGTTGTCTTTGACGACGGAGCAGATCTGCAATCTGATTGTTTACTCCTGGGAGATGTTCTGCAAGGAGATATCTTTTGAGGTATGGCCCATCTCCATATGCTTTGAGCTAGGTGTGGAAGCTGTAGAGAGTGTTCCCCCCCCCTGTTTTTGTATGTAGTACATTGCTGTCATATTGTCTGTACGGACTAGGACAGTTTTGCCTACTAGATGTAGTTGAAAAGCTTTCAATGCCAGAAAAATTGCTAGCAGCTCCAGATGGTTTATGTGGAGTTGTTTTTGTTGTAGTGTCCATATGCCCTGAATGGTATGTTTTTGAAGATGAGCTCCCCAACCAGTGAGCGATGCGTCTGCTGTTAGCACTATTTGTGGAACCGGGTCGACGAACGGCCGCCCTTTGGAAAGGTTTTGTATAATCCACCACTGCAGAGAGCGATGGGTGTGGCCGTCTTCCAACACCAGATCGGTTAACTGACCTTGAGCCTGGTTCCACTGACGTGCTAAGCATTCCTGTAGGGGACGCATTTGGAGTCTTGCGTAAGGAACGAGTAGAATGCAAGATGCCATCATTCCGATGAGTTTCATGAACACTTGGGCTGGTAATGAGTGTTGAGGCTGAAATTGTGATATCAGGGTTTGTATGTTGTGTATCCTGAGAGGGTTGGGGTATGCTAGAGCCTTGCAAGTGTCTATTGTGGCTCCCAGGTATGCTTGCGTGTTGGAGG
Source organism: Calotriton arnoldi (assembly GCA_963921515.1). NCBI lineage: Eukaryota > Metazoa > Chordata > Amphibia > Caudata > Salamandridae > Calotriton > Calotriton arnoldi. The sequence continues at coordinate 1,461,908 of CAWUFW010004032.1, read as the reverse complement.
GTTGGAGATGAGACTTGGTGAGGTTTACAGGGAATCCCAAGTAGTGAAAACGCTGAACTGTTTTGTGAGTGTGTTGTATGCAGCTGTGTTGTGACTTGGCTTTTATTAGCCAATCGTCCAAGTAAGGGAAGACGTGAATGTGTTGTCTTCTCAAGTGTGCTGCGACTACTGCCAGACACTTGGTGAACACTCTGGGTGCTGTAGTTACCCCGAATGGGAGAACTTTGAATTGGTAGTGTTGTCCGTCCACCACGAACCTGAGATATTTCCTGTGAGCCGGGTGAATGGGAATATGGAAGTAGGCGTCCTTTAAATCTAGAGTGGAAAGAAAGTCGCCTTGTTGAAGCAGTGGGAGCACCTGTTGAAGTGTGACCATGTGGACATGATCTGATTGAATATAGAGGTTTAGCTTTCTGAGGTCTAATATAGGCCTGAGAGAGCCGTCCTTTTTTGGAATAAAAAAGTATAGGGAGTACACCCCCGTACCCCGATGGTGTAATGGGACTGGTTCTATTGCATGTTTTTGTAACAGGGAGAGAACCTCTTGTTTTAAGAGAGTGAGGTGTTCTGGTGACATTGCACGCTCTTTTGGAAGGAGAGTTGGGGGAGTGCATGTAAGTTCCAGGCAATAACCATACTGGATAATCTGTAATACCCACTTGTCTGTGGTGATTGAATTCCAGACAGGTAGGAACTGTGAGAGACGTCCCCCGACAGGTGTTAAATGATCGGGGGTAGTAGAGGGAAGTCACTGCTTATTGGCAGGGGAAGTGCGGGTGGAGTTACTGCTGCCTCTTCCCTTGTTATTATTTCCCCTGTAGCCTCCTCGAAAATAACCTCTGGAGGAGGTGGATTGGTTGTTTTTACAAGAGAAGGAAGGAGTCTCTGACAACACTGTTTTTGAGCCACCTCTATAAAAGGAGCGGCGAAAGGAACCCCTACTGGAAGGAAATTGTAAGGCCCCCATGGACTTAGCAGTTTCGGTGTCCTTTTTCATCTTTTCAAGTGTAGTGTCGACTGTTGGCCCAAAAAGATGCTCTTTATCAAAGGGCTGATTGAGTATGGAGGATTGGACCTCCTGCTTGAATCCAGAGATTCGAAGCCAAGAGTGCCTGCGTAATAGTATGCTGGTGTTGATGGCACGAGATGCTGTGTCTGCTGCATCTAGTGCACATTTTATGGAAGTATTGGTGATAAGCTTCCCTTCTTGAATGAGGTCGTTAGCCTTTGTCTTGTATTCATCAGGCAAGTGTTGGATGAGTTTTTCTAACTCATCATAGTGAGCTCTGTCATAGCGTGCAAACAGGGCCTGAGCATTGGCGATTCGCCAATGGTTAGCAGCCTGTGAGGCCACTCGTTTGCCTGATGCATCTAACAATTTAGACTCCTTATCAGGAGGAGGGGCGTCGCCTGTAGTTTGAGAATTAGCTCTCTTGCGGGCCTTAGATACGACGAGAGTCTAAGGGCAACTGTCCCCTAATATATACAGGGTCCGTAGGAGCGGGCTTGTACTTTTTATCCACTCTAGGGGTCAGTATTCTGGCTCGGACTGGGTTCTTAAATACCTCGTCTACGTGTTTTATCATGCCCTTAAGTATGGGCAAAGTACTAGTGGACTTTTGTGAATGAGTGAATGTCTCCACAAGAAAATCCTCCTCTAGAGGGTCTGAGTGTAGCTCCACCAAGTGGTGTTGAGCAGCCCTGTTAATAAGCTGTGCAAAAAGCCTATATTGTCATCAGGTGGAGAGGGTCTGGAGGGATACAGGTCAGGGTCATTATTGTGATCTGGTTCCTTATTGTAATCCTCCCATGGATCAGGGTCATGTGGAATGTCCTGGTCTTGTGGAATGTCCTGATCCTCGTCCCCATCCATGTCCCCATAATCATCATCATCATCATCATAATCATCATCCTGTGGTTCAGGTGAAAATGTGGGTGGTGGTGAATTTGATGGTGTGATTAGCAAATTTGGGTTAGGTGGAGGAAAAGGAGGTATGTAAGGGGGAGAAGGGTTAGTACCCATGTCCTTTTTCAGAGGAATAGGAGAGTCCTCTGAGAAATCCAGCTTCTGCTTCTTTGGAATAGTGGCTGTAAGGTGTCCAGTATTGGGATCAATACTGAGTCTCTTCTGTTTTGGGTCCAAAACTGTGTCTTCGGATGGGAGTTCTTTGGAAGGAGTGTCTTTCTCCTTAGGAGCGGGTTTCGGCGTGGAAGATGTACGAGTGTCTTTGAGCGCCGAACGTTCCGAGTCCGAATGCTTACTTTTGTTGTGTTTAGAACCAGAATGTTTCGGAGCGGGATGTTTTGGCTCCGAATGTTTCTGTGCGGAGTGTGTCGGCTCAGAGCTTTTAGGTGCAGAGGATTTCGGTATGGACGATTTCGGCTCCGAAGCGTTTTTCGGATCCGAGGCCTTCGGTGCCGAAGGTGTCTTCTGTGCCGGCGGTTTAGGGGGTGGCACATGAGGCGGCTTATGTTTCGGTGCCGAAGGTGTTGTTTCGGTACCGGAATGGGGCCGGCTTGAGCCCGAGCCGGAAGGCTTGTCCTTATGTTTCGTAGCCGGGCTGGAGGGCGGGGCATTAAAAACTTTATGTCGGTGTCGACCCGAGGGCAAGGGTGATGCCGGAGCCTTAGTTTTCTTGGGTTGCGTGGGCACATGGGGTTTGTACTTACGGTACGTTGACCCGGGGTGATGTCCAGGTCTTCCTCTATGTCTGAGTCGGCTTCGGAGACCGGTTCTTCTTCCTCGGCCTCTACGTCTGTACGGGGAACCTCTGATTCTTCGACGAGGATGTCCGGTACGGAGCCGCTGTCTTGTTGCATTTCGTGGCGTCGAGCCCGACGATCACGAAGAGTCTTCTTCGATCGGAACGATCGACACGCTTCGCAGTCCTTCTCGTAGTGTTCCGGGAATAAGCACAGTTTGCAGACCTGGTGCAGGTCGGTGCGTGGGAACTTAGCACGACACCCGGGACAGTTTAAATGGAGTCCGTTCCATCGACTGCTGGCGTGGTCGGCACGGGTAGGCTCGACGGCCCACCTCGAATTTCCAGATCGAAGGTTTTCACAAATTATACGATGCGCGTCGAATGGGAAACAGCGATCGAAAGACAATACCGTCGAGGGTAGAGGATTGCGCGTCGAAGGGGTTCAAAAATGATACCGAAACGGAGCGCAGCAATACACATCCAAACCTGATGGCGGAAAAAAACAATCTAAGGATGGAGTCGATGCCCATGCGCACTATCACCAAAAGGAGGAGTCACCTACCCCGTGACTACAAAGACTTCTTCGAAGAAAAACAAAGTGCAAACATCCAGGCCCAACACCAGATGGCGATCTATGCTAACGCATATGATCTACAGCTCATATGCCTCGAACAGTTGGTTCCTGAGTAAAGTAACTGTTTCATGAAATCAACGAGGTGGGAAAACGTTTTCTCATGTAAATTTTGCTGTACTGTGGCAATAAACTTAAATTTGAGCTTTGCTCTTTATAAGAAAATGTGGGACTGTTCATTTATTAGTCAAATTGGTTTAAATGTATATTTAAATAGACATACACACGTGTGTGTGTGTGTGTATGTATACATATATGTGTTACAGAGGGGGAAGAGAAAGGGTGAAAAAAAAGTATATTTTGGCTTGTGTTCAAGCGAGAGCATTGGCGAGGCAGGGTGCCTATGAACATGTTGGCTGTTAACATGTCTGGATGCGCAATTAAACACCATACTCACTTTACTTGCTAGTACCATTGCACAAGCTTGACAACAAGCCCACACATCTCAAGAGTTCTGAGAAAGCATGCTGTGTACACCAGCCGGAAATGACAATTGTAATCCAAAAAAAGAAACAGTTTTAACATTGCTCCTCATAGCCATCACATGTACAGCACTGCTGTTAAACATAGTAAACAGGAAATAAATAAATACCTCCCCCAAGAACTGCTCCTCAGTGGCCTGGCTCTCTTCACCACCACTCTCTACTGCATTGTCAGAGTCTTTTAGGGCCTTTGCATAGAGAGCAGAAGAGGAAGAAGTGATTTGGAAAGAATTTAGTGAGCAAGAAGCAATAATTACAAGGAAAGAGAAAGGAATAAATTAATGTTCAGGGCTGGTCTGACAAGAAACAAAACATACATTTTAAACAAGATAACCTTGATGCACTGCTCATTTTAATCCCTATTCCCATCTGTGTGTTACATGTAAATATGGAGACTTCAATCAGATATTCAAAAATTTTAAATGAAGGAGAATTAATTAGACGATCTCCACTGTTAGTTGATTTTAATCTCGGTGGCATTTTGGGGGGGGGGTCTTAGCTGCCACATTGTCTTCCCTCTTTGGTGTTTGCCTCGGTCTATGAATCCACAACTATCATGCAGATAGCAGGCAAAGAGCAATTAACATGGCAAAATCTCAAACTAAAGAGACTTCTAGAAAGGGTGATGTTAAAAGCTCACCAGAGTTGTGGAGGTTGTACAACACTACAAATTTGACCTAATGCTCTCAATGCCTCCACAAGGCACAAGATAAGACACTCCCAAATCTTTAACTCAAGCAGTTGCATCTGGTGTTTGCATTAAAAAAAAAAGCAAAGATTCAGACCTTAACGCAGACGCAGCACTGAACAAAGAAACAATCACACTAGACTGTGCTCCAATAGAGGATAACAGAGGAAAACACCGATTGATAATGTTAAAAGAATTAAAACATTAAGTAGGTTAATAACATTCTTCATGTGAAATAGAAGACTAAAGCGATGATGCTCTCTTTACACATCTGCTGTTTGTCAAATAATGGAGTAAGTATTCTGAATGTAGTTTAAAAGCAGGGAGTTGATCAGACTTACAGAAACACAAATAGTTTAAAATGGGGGAGACCCCCCACCCCCCACCAGTAACAATACCAACACATTCAAGTTTTATTAGCTATGCCTTAGTATTTTTCACATTTCTTTCCTCTTCGGGGCCAAATAAGGAAAAATTGGTGAATGAACTGCGAAAGGAAAAACAAGTATATCACAATATCCCTACAAGGGTACTAATACACGACTGTGGGCAACAGCTGTACAAGAAAATCTTCAGTAAGTGGCAGTGCCTTATAAACATTTTTCTTATTAAACAATGAGAAGATAAATAATCTGTAAAGATTCTAGGTCAACACACTTTGGAAGGTCACCTCTGCTCACAGCAAGATGGTGACTGCTGGTTTAACACCCCCCTTCCCCAACCTGTACAGCTTCCAGTTTTCCACCCCATCCTCCTCCCTCTACTTGTATCTGCTACTTTCTTGTTTCTGCTGTCCGCCGTTCCACAGTCCTCTCCTGCTGGACAGGGATGCGTGGCAGACTGACAGGAGCAGTGCAGGTAGGTGCTGCATTGAAGAAGGAAGGTCATTATATGTCTCCATAATGCTAGTTTATTTCTCCTTCCACCCCTGTCATTTGTAAACCTTTTCCCTCTAGACCGCCTCAGATTCTGAGCGACTGCCAATTTTCTCCATTGATTAATTTTATTTTATTATTTTCTAAAATTCTCTGCCTCTACCAGCCATGGTGTCTATTCCTGCTGCTTGTTGGTGACAAGCAGATATAACTAGTATTCGGCTGAATCAAGACAGCTAAACGTTATTCTGTTGTCTCTAATCCTATGGCTCCTCCCAGTACCAACAAGTGGGTTCTTTTATCGGTCAAAATTTAAAGTTGTGTGCAGTCGGTATATGAATACCCCATCCTGCTTCTTACTTATGCCCAGTCACCTCAAGTACTTTAAAAGCTGGTGGGTATCAGGACTGTTCTCTGATGACTACTTTGGATGGAGGTTGAATGCTAATTTTTGAAAATGCCTTGCATTATATGTACCCTGAAATGTAACATTTGCTTACTCCCCAACTTTATCTCCCTCATTCCCTTTTCTTGAAGTGATAAATAAAAAGAAGATAGACACAGAAAGAGGAAGGATAACTGGTACAAGCAACAAAAATTGGTGACAAGGATATCCTGGTCAAACTACTATTCACTCCAGAAAAGGCATCCAATGAGTGATATTTACAAAAAAGCAGGCGTGGGTCACACAAGTGACCTCCAAACAGACTCCCTTGATTTGAATGTGCTTTGTAAGACCAGAGATACCGCCTATGCCAAAAGTGGAATGAGAGTTTTGGCCTTTGTTACAAGGCAGCCCTTACAGTTGAAAAGAATGCAAGCTACAGGATACTGCTCATTTTCAGTGAACATATTGTAAGCTATTGGCTACATGTAACCAGTCTAGAAGTTACAGGCTCATAGAATCAATCTATTAATCCAAACTCTTAAGAGAATCCCCCTGGATATGCACAGCTCCATAGATTGTAGAAGAGCCATATACCGCTATCACATATACTGATATTGGTTTTGCAAGGATCACAGAAAAATACCAGGACAGGCAAAGATTATTTGGTGGACTGTTTTCAAGGAAGGTCTGCAATGAAAAGCTATTCATTTGAAACCAAACGTAGTTTTAAATCGATTTCCAATGGCTTGAGCATCTTGAAAAAGGAGCAGTCTGAATCTTTTTTTTAAAAACAGCAAAATAAAGATTCTGATTGAGCACAAGTTGGTGGGTATCAGTTCACACGAGTCAACGTAAAGCAGGGAATGGGAGATAGCAAATGGACTGTCCGTAGAACTGCACGTGCAGATGGCCATTAGCAATGTCAGCTGCACACCACTTTAAATTTAAAAGCTTAGGAAGCAATTTCAATTCCTGCTATCTGGCGGAGCCAGTAATACACAGAAAATTAAATTCATCAGAGTAAATTTAGAACAGTGTTATATAATCATTTAAAATTTAGTATTCAGAGTACACCAAAATAGTTAAGACGACATGTGCAAAAGAGGAGTAAAGTGGATTAACTATCGCCTAATTAAACTGGAAATAAGAAAATTGCCTAGATGACAACTACTGATCCCAGCCCACACCCCCCCCCCCAAAAAAGCACAGCAGGTTTCTCATTATGGTCTCTATGCCCTTATAATTCATACGGGACTGTGCACAAAGGGGGCACAAACGCTCACTATGTGACTGAAATTACGAAGTTGAGGGAACAAAGATACTATATAATTCTAACTGTTTGCTTTTAAAACAATCAGGAATATCTAGGATAGACAGAGAGCAGTTAGATGTAGTTTTTGTTATTCTTTTCATTTAATTGATAATCCTCAACATACATTTTCATCCATTTCTCCAAATGTATTAGGTTTTTCCCACCTCTTTTATGTCTACCTCTGAACAAATGTGGTATATTTACAAATGTGCAGCAGCATTTTAAGAAGATCTACACTGCCTTCCAGCTAGGATTGCTTATAAATTGAACTCCTTTATACTGCCAGAAACTTTGTAAAGTGGCTTAGTGCTATGGGTTGATTGCTTTTTCAATTATTCTCCATTCCCACCCTCCTCCCCCAAATATTTGCCGTTGTTGCCTTTTACCTCCTCCAGTTTACCATCTGTGGAACCTTCTTTACAAAGAGCAGAAGCAATCTGAAGGACAAAAACAAGCAAGGAAATTATGTTCAACAGAGGACAAAAGAGGAATTACTCCACATGTGATCAATGTGCTTAGATTTACAATATGAAGGGAAATGAAAGGGGGGGCATCACCCAAGCTAAAAACAGTTCTAGACTATGGTTTTGAATAAACACACACAGTGTACATGTATTTAATCCATTAACACTATAATTTTGAAGCAGCAAGAGAATCAGAGGAGCACAGTTAGTAACATAAAAAGAAAAATTCCTGCAGATGGCAACATAGCCACAAAAAAGATTTAAACCAAATAAAGTACATACATGAAATATTTGCAAAGATGAAGATGCAAATTACAGTCTCATGCCTGAGTGAACATCAAATCAGATATTTGGGGTGCCACACAACTCACTGGGTACAAAAGGAATCAGTCTTTGCTCAGGCAGCTGGGAAAGGAGTTCACAGGCTGGCAAGCCCATTTCTGGTCAGTTCCCAACAGGAGCACCAGGCAGAAATGGCACTGACTGGAAGAGGGTGTCAGTGCGAGGGAGTGGGAAATGGGTCTCCTGGAACACAACAACTGTCTACAGGTTATTACCCCACTTGTGTCCCTTTCAAATGTTGAGCAATAGCAGAATAGCTAAATGATGGTCTATTATTGGCTTTCTATCCTTACACCTCCGACATTATAATATACAGGGTGGGCAGCAGAAGGGACACATTTATAGTAGGAACCTGTAGAAAGCTGGCATTTTATGTAGTATACCAAAAAAACGTACACTATGTAGAAAGTCCAGACGACCCTTATTGGCGTACAGGGTTTATAGTAATAATCCCAAATGCTCTCTTTTATGATTGTGTGGGCGAGCAGTTTAGGCTTATCAGAGAGTAGTGTTAATGCATTTGTTTAACACACAGTCAAATGAGACACGCTCAGGAAGAAAATCGAGACCAATTTAGAAAAATAACTTATTTTTTATATATTTTTTAACACGAAGAACTTCAATCTCTAGGAAATTACATTTCGAGATAGTGATTTTACAAGAAATAGAAAATGCACTGTATTTGCAGAGTAACAAATTAAAGTAATCCCATGGAGAAAAATATATACTGCATACGGTCGGTCACTTGTCAAAGACTTGCAGAACTTTTCTTCTGGACTTAAGGTAAGTAGGAGTCAAGGTCTAAGGCAGCACCAACAGTTCACCTCGGTCAGCTCCGGGGCGTCCAGGAACAGAGCTGCTTTTAGGTATCGGGAGCCCCGTTGATGTTAATGGGGTACGGTGCCTGTAAAAAGATGCTGCACGTGGGGACTAGGGAACCAGTCCAGTTGTACCCAAAGGGGGGCTCGGTTCTTAATGGTCTTTGGATCCGGGATGCACCATTGGTCGAACTGGACTCGGGCTGTGGGGCCCATGTGCAGAGGTCATTAGTCAGGCAGGTTCCAGCTGTCCGAGGCACTCTGTTTGGGAGGGTTTGCAGAAAGAGGCTGCAGGCCGGGACTGGGGAACAACTCTGGTGGAACTTTCAGGTGAGCTCGGATCTTTTTTTGGGGGGTGGGACTGGATCTCAGGGTGTTAGGAGGCACCGTCTGTCATTCTGAACTCAGACTGTGGGGCTCTGGTGCAGTGCTCTTTTGTCCGGCAGGTCGCAGCAGTCAGAGACACTTGCTTTAGGTGACTACCTAGAGATGGAGCTACAACAGGACAGCTGGGCCACTCTCTGGGCTGGGCACTGTGCGGTTGGTGTCCGGATTGGACCTCTAACACATCTTGGCTGCTGCAAGGGGTCTGGTACCCCAGGTATTGGCGCTGGAGGCATCTGGAGGGTCTAGCATCTCGTTACTCACTGAGGAGACAGGGCTGACCTCTGGGAGCATGGAGTACCTCCTCCTGGGTGCCTGCTGTGTCGGTGAATCCGGTGGTCAGCATGTTGGTGAACTGGAGCTTGAGATCGGTGCCTGCTGGATGCAGGGGAGTAGCTCCTCTACTCCAAGGGAGATGCTGGCTTGATTTACGAAGTGCTGGCAGCTCTCCAAGAGTTTTGGAGGGTGCACAGCTGTAAGACGAGTAGTCTTCTCACAACTGTCGAGACAGCAGGTAGGCAGGGTGTGGCGCAAAGTCTGATTCTGGTCCACAGTTCTTGCTTCTCCGGATCTTCTTGGTCCTTTTTCTTTTGAAGTCAGTCGAATCTGAGTTCCTGATGTCAGGGGCCCACCTATATACTGAATTCAGGGGCATTAAGGAGAGTCAAAGGGTAGTAGCCAATGGGCTACTTACCAATGGGGACCCTACACCCTCTTTATGACCTCTTCCTATGGGGAGTGGATATAACCTTGTCTCAGAGTTCCTAATCCACCAAACTCAAGATGGTGGAATCCTTCTTCATGGGTCACATTACGCAGCCAACCTTAGGGGTTTGACTGGCCTGGTAGTGCACCATGCATATCTAATTTCCCGCCTACCCTGGTGCCAAATCGGCCTCAGGGCAGGGAGTGGCATCTCTCAAGTCTGGGGGAAGCCAGGGTCGCACATCAAAGGTGGCAGGGACTTTGAAGTCCCTGGCCCTGATATGATAAATCACTACAAACCACACAAAGGAGGCCTTAGGAGGTTTAAAGACCAACAGGTGGCGACTCCCCTCTAACACAACCAAGCAACACAAAAGTGAGCCCATGGGTCTGGAACTTGAACGGAGTGCGGGGGAATCCCTTTTAAAGGACTGCTTCCCTCACCCACCCGTAGGTGGCATGCTTCATCATAGGGTAACCTCCTCGCACCGCAAACCTAGTCGCAGTGCGGGCTACAACCGACTCACAGAGGGAGGAGCTCAGGGATGTTTTTTAATTAGAGAAGAGGTATCCTAAAACCTTAAGATGAGCAGGGTGTGGAGGGAGTGAAATGAGAGGAGAGTGTGAGCTAAAACTAACTCACTGGTATGCCAGAACAAATTTTAATAGGGCATCCAGAGGTCAGGATTAAAAAATTAGGCTATGGCAGGGAAATTTAACCTGTCAGACTGGTGATGGTCGACATGTTTCAGCCGGGCACCCTCCGTAGAGGTGTAGCGGCTTTCTTCAGGACCAAATGTGAAAAGTGAAGTGAATTAACGACGCATGCCAAACTCAGTAGGTGGTAAGAGAGGCATTCCATCGAAACAGAGATTTTTCTAACTCCTGCGAACCCCTTCCAATCTAACATCCTCCTTTGGCAGCGCTATATCGATGATATTCTTGTGATATGGCGGGGGTCTGCAGAAGAGATCAATCTTTTTCACCAGTGGCTCAACACTTGTGACAATTTTCTCAAATTTACCTGTGAATAGAGTCAAGAGACTCCCTTTTTTAGATCTCCTGATTTACACTTCCCAGGGTTCATAGTGTATAGAACTGTATAAAAAAAAACCATGGCAAAGAACTCCCTGCTCTATTACTCCAGTTACCATCCCAAGTACCTGAGGGACAATCTGCCTTTCTGCCAATTCTTGCATCTTAGACGCAATTGTAAGGATGTGGAGAAATACAAGTCATGCATCAACCTTGGAAGGGCAACTCCTGGACCGACAGCATCCTCGCCCTTTGATAAAAAGGTAAATGAAAAGAGCTAGGAATAATCATCGTGAGGCCCTCCTTGAAGTGCGCCCTGAGAAAGAACCAACAGACAGAATGATATGTGTTAGCACATTCAGCAGCAGGTCATGGTTGGTCCAAAAATGCATCACCAAAAATTGGAAAATCCTAAATAAGGGTTTACGCACGCTGCCTAAACCCATGTTTGCCTTTAGAAGCAGTGCCCATCTAAAAGACCAATTGGAATACATGGGACCACGGAGCAAACAGCCAGCACAACAAAATACTCTCTGGAATTTACAACTGGTCAAAGGTCATTTCCCATGTGGTGGCTGTAGTGTCTGTGCACAAACTACACACACAAAACATATAGGTATCGGCACAGACTGCCCATGGGAGCTTAAGCAACACACGAATTGTAAATCGGACTGCCTGATTTATTTGATTAACTGTCCTTGCAGACTGAGATATGTGGGCATGACCACGAGAAAGGTTAAGACCAGGATCCTTGAAAAATAAGAGTACAATTCGTGGTAGAAAACAAATAAACTGACCACACACTTCCAAGAGATGGGGCATGAGGCGAATGACTTCACATGGTCCGTCTTAGACAAACCCACCATTATGCAGCCAGCTGCTAACATGTCCCAGTTGCTTTTCAGAAAGGAGCAGCGTTGGGGGTCTTTAGGCTACACAGTGATAGCAGGGGTCTGAACGATGATATCCCCTAGTTCAGTCTATCTCTTCCTTAATGGGATAATCCACAAGAATGATTTGACCAGAGGTTGTGGACACTTTACATCTATGCATGCCTAATTCGGACTCTTGCGGATATGTTACTGTTAACAACACTTAGTCTTCATTTTTGTAAATTTAGTTTTCTAAAATTAATTTTCCAATGAGGCATTACAACACTAGCCTCTTCTTTTCCGTGTCGATACAGGATGGCTACTAACCAATCACACTTGGGCCCCTGACGCTTTGGATTTTGTTAGAGTTTCGTCAACCTATATTGTCATGCAACAGTCTTGATTGATTCCCCAGTGCTCTTTTGCATGTGCTATCTGGCCTCAACAGACACAACACTCTTTGGATCCTGTCTCAGAATAGGATAAGCTCACTCCCTTTTTTCCTCTTTTTTTCTTGACCAACATAATGTGGCAGCGCAATCTGGTAATAGTTCCACCCTTTTGTTCACATAAGGCGACTACATACTCGGGTATAATTGTGCCACCAAGAGTTGTTGTTGCCAATAAAGTTTTGACATTCAATGTCCATTAGGAGTCTTTTTACACTGGAAATTCCAGTTTATTTGCTGTTAAGCTTGTCTCTGTGCTAGCAAATAAAGTTTTAGCCTCCATTGTTTTTAAAAACATTTATAGTCTGCCATATATCTTATACGATCATCTGGGCGACAAGATCATCTGGGCGACACGATCATACTTCTATACGGACTGCATTTCCCAGTAACCTGGGTTGCAGTTACCAGGTCAGTGCTTAGTATATTTTTTGTTTCTACTCCCCACCACACAGAGGTGGGCGGAGTTCTGCCTCAAGCCGAAGACTGAAGAACGCACATGCTTCACTCGCCGGCGTCCCTTCCAAGTCACATGATGCAGACTAGAGGACTACATCCTTCAGGTACTATGTCATTTTGCTTTGTAATTCTGCACACTCATAGGTATACTCACGCCCACGGGCTCCATTGTGGCAGCCATGCATGGGACACGAGCTATCCCGCTCTTGGTCGGGCTGTATTATTACATTCTACAGGGGCCCCCGCACCCACGTACTTCAGTGAGTCATGGGCTGCGTTTGCAGGGCTTTATCCTACACACCCTACTTTGTTTGAGTGTGGTCTTAGGCAGCTTCGTTTCCTCAAGGGTTTGCCGGTTACTAGTTTTACATTTTAACTTTTGCAACGACAGCTGCGTAGGGTATAATCGCAACTTACCCCTTACAACTTTTGGTGGGGTGACAGATGCAAAATTTCTTTATAATGCAGTGAGCCACTGCATTGAGTAGGTTGTGTCTTTTGAGGTAATAAAGAGGGAGCCCCGTGTCTGCAGTTGTACAGTCTACATGGTATACTCGCTCTCTTTCTTTCCACTGGGCGTCTTAACAAGTCTACCAATAGGCTGATACCTTTTCCATAGGTGGTTTTAGACATCACTATGAGTCTAGGACTGCTCTTTCCTCTAATCATACAAGCAAAGCCTTGCAACAGGTTAGGGACTCATTTGTACAACATTCTTAATGCCAATCTCTTGGTCAAGTACATTTATGATGTATTAGGGTCCAAGCAGGTCCTCTAGTTTTTCATACTTGTTACCATCAGATAGTTTTGCATTACATCTACAGCGGCCTGAATCACGGGCACTTGCACATATACAAGACCTCTCTTTCTTTGCTTTTACAATTGCATTTACATTTGATCGACTGTGTGTTTATGTATATTTTATGACTGCACTTTACAGTCAAGTTTTTATTCCCCACTTTCCTCCTATATAGGAACTGGATGCCACCTCGAGTGTGTGTGCCTAGGTTAAGGTGCCATTAGCTTACCCGATAATACGGGTAAGCATTAAGAACAGTCACTCTTATACTGTATTAGGCCACGATTGCATTTGTAGCATGTACACGTGGTGATCTATAAGCGAGTGTGTGGTGTTGTGTGTTATACATTGTTTATCTAACACTTTGTCTCTTTTCAGGGAAGATGCTGACCAGCGGCATCTGAGTGGTTATTATACCCATTAGCTGGTTGTATGCCTCTCTTACCACCTACTGAGTTTGGTATGCGTGGTTAATTCACTTCACTTTTCACATTTGGTCCTGAAGAAAGCCGCTACACCTCTACGGAGGGTGCCAGGCTGAAACATGTCAACCATCACCAGTCTATGACAGGTTAAATTTCTCTGCCATAGCCTGATTTTTTAATCCTGACCTCTTGATGCCCTATTAAAATATGTTCTGGCATACCAGCGAGTTAGTTTTAGCTCACACTCACCTCTCATTTCATTCCCTCCACACCCTGCTCCTCTTAAGGTTTTAGGATACCTCTTCTCTATATAAAAGACATCCCTGGGCTCCTCCCTCTCAGTGAGGGGGTTGTAGACTGCACTGCGACTAGGTTTGTGGTGCGAGGAGGTTACCCTATGATGAAGCATGCAACCTACGGGTGGGTGAGGGAAACCGTCCTTTAAAAGGGATTCCCCAGCACTCCGTTCAAGTTCCAGACCAAGGGGATCACTTTGTGTTGCATGATAAATCACTAGCCATCCTCCTGGAGGAGGTGTGAACACCATCCTCTGGAAAAGGCATTGTTTCTGGCCTCAGAGAGCATGGGCTCTCACCTGCAGGGGGGTCAGTAAGCTGTCTGTGGTGGCAGGCTGGACTACACCAGTCACCTAGCACACTAGAGGCTGGTAGGGTTTTAGGGGCACCTCTATGGTGCTCTCTGGGTGCATGTCTTAAAAAATCCACTACTGGCATCAGTATGGATTTATTAAGACAAGGTGTTTGATAACAAACACCATAGGATTCAGTGAAGATATATAGTGAGTTTCAGTATAGCTGGGAAACTCACAATGACCAGTGCCCAGTACATATACTTAAGATGACTTCCCTGTTCACTTTTACTACCCAGTAATTGAACTAGACCGCACAGGGGATATCTGCTCATGCAGATATGTCCACACATGTAATATAATGCATCCTGCCATAGAGCTATAAGGCCTGCTGTAGGGGTCACTTACATATATTGCATGCAGCGTCTGTGGGCATGGCACACAGAATGTGTGCCATGTCGTGTTTTTAGGTCTCGCCTAGCATTGCTGCGCGCATGCGCTGCTCGCTCGGCGAGAGATATTGTGAGAGAGTACATTTCAGAAGGGGGCTTGAAGCCCCGCCCCTCATTTTCATTGGAAGGCGTCATCGTTTATGGTAAACGGTGGCCTCCCATTGAAAATGAGGCTTCTTTGTTACCGCCCTTTTGCTTTTTGGGCGGCCCATCCGGACTGGATCGTTTGCTTCACGGCTGTCGTGAAGCAATTTCTTATCTAAAGTAGGCGTGTTATGTAAACAAGCCGTGGAGCAAAGGATCCAGTCCGGATGGGCCGTCCCAAAAGGAGGAAGGGCTGCAGGCAGGCACAACGCGCATGGCGCGCTTTCACGTTCCGAGCAGACCGTGCTCTGTGCACCGGTACCAAGAGCTACTTAGCCTCCGACATGCCTGAAGTCTGCAGAGCGTGTAACACTAACTGGATACACAAGAACACCTTAACGAGAAGGCTTTTAATCATGTCAGCCCCAGTGCACTAACCGGCGTCACCACAGAGCTCCACTGCGCCTCGGTGGAGCGGCGCCTCCGGCACACGGGCGGCATGTGCTGCGCGGCGAGGGTGAAACTTTGTGGGGGTAGCTGGTCACCCACAGCAAAGGCCACATGTGCACAGCACTGTAGCACCTGACACGACTATGACATCATTGAGTTCTCGAGGCGCTAAACTCGTCACGGAGGACAGCACAAATGTGGCAATGGGCAGCAATAGGCGCACTAGCTAGCTGCCCACTGTGATGCCATGTGGTGCCCCGTTATACAACCCGCGTGTGGTCAGCGGTATCCCTCGGTTTGGGTTACATTTAACCCCAGGTGTATACCCACCTTTAACGGCCCAAGCAGTGCCCCGCCCCCTTTGCACAGACAGTGGCATCCTCAGATATAATGCCCCGTGGCGATGCTCCTCCGCCACCCCGGGTCTGCACGGACTTCCGCCCCCAGTCCAATGGCCGGTGCAGATGCTCCGCAGCACCCCTAGACGTACTGCCCTGCAACCACCCGGGCACCGCACTGCCCCGTACGCTCACCTTGGCTGTTGTGCTGGTTGTTTTCCATGTCCGAGGGCTCGGAGCCGCTCAGCTCGCACCGCAGGCTGCTCCCCTCCCTGCTACAGGGCTGCACCGCCCCATCGATGCACAGCACCAGCTGCTTGTTGTCCTCCATCATCATGAGCGCGGCCACGGGGTGCCGGAAAGCCTCATGGTGCCCGCTCTCCGCCCCCAGCACGGTCCGGCTGCTCCTTATGCTTAGGAAATGTCTGGGAATGATGCCGAGTTATTCTCCCGCAGAGGAGGGGAGTGCACGGCAAACGGGACCAGGGGAAGCCGTCTGTCTGCAGCCAGTCAGAGCTGCCTGCCTGCAGCCGAAGCTGGGTGAGACAGCCGAAGCCGGGAGAGGCAGCCGAAGGCCGGCAAGAGCCGCCAGTCTCTAGACGATGTCAGTACCGGGACCTAGGGCGGGGATCACTGCTATTATTGTCAGTATGTGTCTACAGGTATGTGTTCGAGGCGGCGTGTGTATGATATTCGTGCCAATGGATATGTAGCCCTGAATGCTTATATGCGTCAACATGTAGCTATTTCTGTTTGTAGCAACGTTTTTAAATCTTCAAGTTTATTTTTGTATAGAAGTTTACATTTTTGTATAAGTGTTTAAATATGTGTGTTTATTTTGTACAGGTGGTCAAATCAGTGTGTTATTTTGTATTCAAGTGCGTGCATGTATATGGTTACCGGTCTCTGTGTATGCCTCTTTGTGTCTCTGTGTATGTTTCTTCGTGTCCGCGTGCTCCCGTGTCTGTGTCTGAGTTATGGTGTGTTTTCCGGTTGTTTTTCTGTTTGTTTGTGTGTATCTGTTTGGGTGTGTGTGCGCGCCTGTGGTATACGTGTTGGTATGGGAGAGAGCGAGAGATGCGGGGTTTTGATGCCGCGCCTATATCCGATTATGATCACATACATGCTTGACACATGAACACAAGTAGATTTTACACACATATGATGAATCCACATGTGGAAAGTGCACAGTGACGTTAAATATACCATGGTTACTGGAGCCTCCACAGAGTTAAATACGCCATTTAAGTCATGCAAGTACAGATGCAATACACTTTGCAAGTACACAGGGCTATGACTATTTGAAAGATGCATGCGACTAGTAAAACAGGTGTTTGTGACACTGCCTGGGCGATAAGGGGTACTGTTAAAGTACACGTTTCTTTGCACTGACTGTCCTGGAGCCGCAGAACTACGCATGAGATTTAGTGAACTCCGGGCTTTGCATGGAATGCGCTGAGGTTTGGGTAAAAAAAAAAAAAAAAAAAAATCACTTTAAATCCTATGCCTTTCTGACCAGGAAGACGCATGGGAATGAAGGCCTGTGTCTCAAAGGCGGTTAGGGTACTGGTGAGAGATAACATTTGTAATGAGCACGTGTCGCTGCCATCTTCAGCGCTTGGCGGAGGTGTCTCGTGGTTCAGAAGTAGCAAGAGGTTTCCATGAAGGGCTGAGACAGTGGAGTGTAGGCCGCAGGTACATTTAATGAGGGAAGCACGTGGCCATTTCCTGAGTAATTGTGCTGCTTTTCTTTGTTTGTTAGCCATGCCAGCCGCCCCCGTTTATTGTGTTGTAAAATTGTTTTCTTGAGGGATGGGGTAAGGAGGAACACTGTCACTTTAAAATAGAATCTATTGAGCAGAAAAACACTGCACACCTTCTGCCGAGTGCGTTTAAATTCAAAGCTTGAGATCTACTTACTGGTGACGCAACGCAGAAGGCAGCACAGCTGGTTCGGTACCTGTGTATTTGAGGTATTAACCACATCCTATTGGGTGTTACACAGTATTTCTGATCAATGTAAATTCCCTGTTCCCCGTTCATGTTTGTGCATTCATAGGTGTTCGGCTTTATGGGCCAGCTCAAGCCCCATCCATATTACACGTCTAGGTGCTTGACGGCCAGGGCAGAAGTAATAAAGTAGCAGGTGCCCTTCTGGCCTTACCTTCTCAGCAGGTTTGCGCCAGTAAGTACCATCACATACATATTTATTTATGCAGATGCCAGAACATTGCCTGACAGAAGACAAAGACATGCAAGACGGAAAAGACGAGAAATTAGGCTTTTTTTTTTTTTGGTTGAATCAATTCTTTATAAAAGCACACCAATGCATGTAAATGACGGATATTTTTTCAATCTAGTGTAGACTCCGCCCGTGTTAATTATCAAAAGTCATAAACGGACAAGCATCAAACAACCTAATATCCTGACTACACAGTGAACCAAAAGCTTGCAAACACGTTTGGGAAGCATTATGCTAGCAACACAGTGCATGAGTCCAGTTATTACAAGCTACCCTATACCCACTGGCATAGACCTCCACCAGGAGCATAAAGGAAAAAAGAGGGAAATGGAAACCAGAAAAATAGAAATTTAGAAATATAACGCTGGGTGGGGTGAGGGGAGCATGGTTCGTGTCGGTGGTAGAACATGCCCACTCCTCCTTCAACCCTCTGTACGTATACAATATTGGCCCATCAACACTGGGACACAATAGGCATGAAGGGGAGGGTGTGAAATACTGGAGAGGAGGCAGGTTTTGTATTGGATTTTAACTTTTATCGTTTCTTTCCGCATTTTTTTTCTTTTTTTCGCCACGCATGAAATTAGGCAGTTTAACTGTCGCGTTGTTTTTCAAAAACAGTGCGCGAGCCGAGTAATGCGCTTAATGCTTCGACTGTCGCGAAGAGCAGCTCCGTGGCCATTCTGACGTCCTTGGGAGCTTAGTTGCTTCTACGGCGCATTGTAAATGAGAATGCCTTGTAGTTATGTTTTAAAACCCAAAACATAAATAGAAGGCATTGTCATTTACAATGCCAATAGCTCAAAATCATGTGAATGCGAGACCTATTGCATTGCAAATGCTTGTATCTTTTGTCTGCCCCATTTCACGCAGCCTGCAATGGCAGTCTGCATGAGTTTGGTGGTGGGTCCCTTAGGGTGGCACAATACATGCTGCAACCCTTAGGGACCTTCTTAAGTACCCATGCCCTAGGTACTAGAGGTGCCATTTACTAGGGACTTACAGGGGTGCTAATGGCCTTGCCAATTGGGGAGCAATTGAACCGTTACCTTGTTTTAGGGAAAGAACACTGGCACTGGGGACCTAGTTAGCAGGAACCCGGTGCTCTTCAGTCGAAATGGCATCAAATACCAAGCAAAAAGTGGGGGTGACCATGTAAAAAAGGAGCACTTTCCTACACAACCTCCCAAACAAAAGAGGTTGAGACTAACCTTTCCCAAGAGAGTCTTCATCTAAGTGAAAAAACGTGAAAAGGCCATCTACATTGGCATGGTCAGCCCCAGGTCTGTTCGCCACTATGAAGTCCATTCCCTGAAGGGAGATAGACCACCTCAACAGTTTGAGGTTTCCACCTTTCATTTGCATCAGCCATCTGAGAGGCCTGTGGTCAGAATGTACTAGAAAGCGAGTACCAAACAGGTATGGTCTCAGGTTAAGGGACCAAACCACAGCAAAGGCTTCCCTCTCAAAGGCACTCCAACGCTGGTCTCTGGGTAGCAACCTCCTGCTAATTAAAGTAACAGGCTGGTAATGGCCATCATAGCTGGCCTAGGATAGGACCGCTCTTATCCCATTTTCAGAGGCATCAGTCTGCTCTATTAACTGCTTGGAATAGTCCAGAGCTTTAAGAATGGGTGCTGAGCACACTGCTCCTTTCAGGGTGTCAAAAGTCTTTTGACAGCTCACTGTCCAGTTTACCTTCTTTGGTTGCTTTTTGAGGTCAGCTCTGTGAGCAGTGCCACAATGGTACCATACCCCTTCACAAACCTCCTGTAGCACCCAATAAAGCCAAGGAATGCCCTGACTCGAGCCTGGGTTGTTTGAGCTGCCCAGTCCACAATTGGCTGGATCTTCGGTTGCAAGGGTTGAACTTGGCCTCCACCTACAAGGTGGCCAAGTATACAACAGATCTCTGCCCTATCTGTCACTTGCTTGCCTTGATAGTGAGGCCTGCAGGAGGATCAGGTGAAGTGGAGCTATAGTCAGCAATATCATTAAGATATGCTGCACTAAAAGTCTCAAACCCAGCAAGGACTTGGTTCACCAACCTTTGGAAGGTAGCAGGGGCATTCTTTAATCCAAATGACATTACAGTGAACTGGTAATGTCTGTCTGGGGTCGAGAATGCGGACGATTCTATTGCTCCTGGGGTCAGACCAATCTGCCAGTGCCCTGATGTAAAATCAAAAGTACTGAGAAATTTAGCTGCCCCTAGCCTGTCCATTAATTTATCAGCTCTAGGGATGGGATCTGTCTCGGTGACAGCAATGAGATTTCCATTGTCCACACAAAACCCCAGATCTGGTTTACCACCCTTAGAATGAGGCTTGGGGACTAATACCACTGGGCTAACCCAGGGACTTTCAGAGGGCTCAATCACCCCTAAATCCAGCATCATGCAATCTTCAGCCCTGATGGTTTCCTTAACTTGATCAGATGGTCTGTATATTTTTTGTTTTTGACTGGTTAGCTGTCTCCAGTGTCCACATCACATGGGTACACCAGGTTGTCTGACGAGGGGTTAGGGAAAAAAGCCCAGCATACTGCCTCAGAACATGTCTGCAGTAAGCTTGTTGTTGGACAGAGACGGTGTCTGAGAAGATCATTCCTTCAACTGACCCATCTTTAGCACTGTGGGAGAGGATTTCAGGGATAGGTTCACTCTCTTCTTCCTGATCCTATCAGTGACCATCAGCATGGCCACAACAACCCTGTCATATAAAGGTTTCAGGTGGTTTACATGAATGACCCTGTGAGGGCTCCTGCAAGTGGCTAGGTCAGCCAGGTAGGTGGCCTCCCATTTCCTTTCAAGTATAGGGTAGGGACCGCTCCATTTATCCTGGAGGGCCCTAGGTGCCACAGGCTCAAACATCCATACCCTCTGCACTCCACCAGTGCAGCCTTCTGGTCATACCAGAGCTTCTGGAGCTCTTGGCTGGCCTCAAGGTTTTTGATTATTTTACCCATGCACTCTGCCATTATTGAAAGCAGGACAAGCACATTGTCCACAATATCTTGTTTAGGCTCTTTGTGAGGGCTCTCCCAGACTTCCTTCACTAAACCTAGTGGTCCCCTCACAGGATGACCAAACAGAACTTCAAAGGGACTAAAGCCCAATCCATTCTGTGTCACTTCTCTGCAGGCGAAAAGCAGGCACGGCAAAAGGACATCCCATCTCCTAAGTTTTTCAGGGAGTCCCATGATCATGCCCTTCATGGTCTTGTTAAATATTTCAACTAGACAATTGTTTTGTGGGTAATATGGGTGGTAAACCTGTATGCTACCCACACTCAGCCCACATGGCTTTTAGGCAGCCAGACATGAAGTTTGTACCTCTGTCTGACACCACCTCCTTAGGAAAGCCCACTCTAGTAAAGATATTGATGAGGGCCCTGGCAACTGCAGTGACAGTGACAGTCCTTAGGGGAATTGCTTCAGGTGACCCGGTGACATGATCCACTACCACCAGTATAAATCTGTTTACTGATGTTGTTGGAGGGTCAATTTGACTATGTCAATCTCTACCCTTTCAAATGGAACCTCATCCACTGGAAGTGGAATTAAGGGGACATTTTGGTTATTACATGTCTTGCCAATGGCTTGACAGGTAACAAAGGAGTTTAAAACCTCCTTCACCTTCTGGGACATATTTGGCTATTAGAAGTGGGCAACTAGCCTACTCCAAGAGTTGGCCTGGCCAAGTTGCCCAGCTAATGGGATGTCATAGGCAAATGAGACTAAGAACTCTCTGTACTGCTAAGACACTACCACTCTTCTAGTGGCATCAGGTTTAGGATCTTTGACCTCAGTATACAGGAACCCCTGCTCACAATAGGTCCTGTGGGAGCCACTGACATCTCCCTGGCCCTGTGCAGCAGCTTGCTGTCCCAGGCTCTCAAAAGTGGGTCAGGTTCTCAGTCCCAGACACAGCTTCCCTTGAGGGTCCCCGGGCCTAGCAGCTCTGCCTGGTAAGGCCCAAATCCTGAGGCTCAGTTCCCTCTGGGAATGACAGTTCTTCTCCCTGAGAAGGAGGCGGCCTGAGCGGTAAGGCCCAAATCCTGAGGCTCAGTTCCCTCTGGGAATGACAGTTCTTCTCCCTGAGAAGAGAAGGCCTGAGCTTGTGGCTGCTCAGAAGTTGGTTTTCCAGACGTCTTACCTTTTCTCTTGGAGGATTGGGCCCTTATTCCAGGCTCCAAATACTCTTTCACACCCTGGGCTTTCCTTTGTGCTCTGGTGTTTACGCACACCCATTCAGGTATTCCCAGCATGGCTGAATAGGATCATAGCTCTACCTCACCCCATGCTGAGGTCTCCAGATCATTCCCTAGCACACATTCAACGGGAATTGCAGAGGACACGACCACCTTCACTGGTGACTGGATAAGTTTGTCCAGCTAAATACAGCTCTGGGGCCATCAGTTTTTCAGTCACCATGGAGACACTTGCACCTGTATTACTCAGTGCTTCTACTCTAACCCCATTAATATGTGGCTGTTGTCTGTATTTCTCCAGGTTACTAGGCCAGAGAGCCAGGGCAGCAACATCCACCCCACCCTCTGTGATTAGGGTAGCTTCGGTGTGCTCCCTGACCTGATAAGTGCACGCCAAAGATCCCATCTGGAGACTCACCACCCCAGTGGTAACTGGGGGTGCACTAGAGGAAGACTTTTTGGGACAAGAGTCCCCAGTTCAGTGTCCATTTGCCTTGCAATTAAAACAGCAAGCCTTTTTAGGATCCCAGTTCTTACCCTGGTCCACACCTTTGGATTGTGAAGTGTCTCTGTGCCCACCCTCCTGGACAGGTTTTTGAGGGCCTTTACAAGATTTTTTTACCTTTTTCCCTAGACTGAACCACATCTTTTCCTTGGTTTGGGGGATTAGCAACCCATTTCTTTTGGTCACCCCCTCTATGAGACTTTCTGGAAATCCAAGTTTTGACCCAATGGTAAGCCTTCTTCCAAAACTCCTGGGCAGAAATCAAAGATAGGTCCACCAAGTATTGATGCAATTTTTCAGAAGTACAGTTATTTAACAGATGCTGTATGAAACCGGCTCTGTATATGATATTGCCACTAGGTGGTAATACTGTGCACAGAGTCCAGGGGTTCCCCAAAAGTGTACAGTGCTCAATGTAAAACCCAAAGTGCTCTATTAGTGGTAGTGTGGGCGAGAAGCCTTAGGCCTAACACAGTGGAGTGTAAGACACTTATTGCACAACAATGATCAATATTGGACACACGACTCAAGAAGTAGATACAGACCAGTTTTTGAAAAATATACTTTGCATTTTAAGACCAAGGTTTTCGTAATAAGGTAAGCATGTTTTTAATAAAAAATACTTTTCACTTTGAAAAATCGACAATTAGAAACTTTTCAACTGAGTCCAATGTTATCCTAGGGGGAAAACAATATTGTGGTTAAACAGGTAAGTATTGCACTTACAATCCCAGTCTTCGGAGCCAAAAGTCATCAAGGGACAAGGGTCAGGTGAGAACCAAAACTGAACCACCAGCAACACAGGAGCTGCCGGGTGCAGAGGTCAAAATCGGAGCTTGGCCAAATGCTTTCCAAAGGAGACAGGGGGTGCCTGAAGCCACACTGCTTGCAGGTAAGTAGATCGGTTGCAGGGGCCAAGCTTTGGGGGTTAGGTTAAGCACGGGGGCCACAAGCCAGCACCAAACATACATGCAATTTCAATGTCAGACTCCCAATGCTTTTCAATGGGGATTCTTCTGTCAGCAGAGAGGCTGCAGGTGTGGCACCGGAGGTTGCAGGAGGAAGATCAACAAGAGCAGAGGTAAGCAGATGTAGGAGGTCATAGGTGCACCATCGGTTCAGCTCACGAAGGCCCAGGGGCCTCGAGTGCAGGGGGTACCTTTGTACGTCAGAGTCTTCTTAACGGAGCCGGTTGTGGTCGAGGGGAGCATCTAGATTTACACTGCAGGCACCGTCGTGGAGGGCAGGAGAGGTCATCCAACGCTGGACATGAGGTCAGGATCACTGGGGAGACTTCATTGCACAGGTGAGCCACTCAGACACGAGCAGTGGGCATCTGGTGCAGAGTGGGCAGGAGAAGTGGATCCGCCGGGATACGGAGTCCATGGAGCTTGTTTATTCTTGGACAGGTCCGCTGTCCACTGAATAATGGAGTCTTTTCGAAGGCAGCAGTCCTACCAGGGTTTCCAGAGGTCGCTGGCTGCAAGACAGGTCGCAGGTTCGCAGAAGCTGGAGACAGGCCGGTAGGGCTGGGGCTAAGGCAGTTGTCTTCAGTCTTCTCTGCAGGGTCGTCTTCTTAGGTCGTCATAGTTCTAGTTTCTAGGTCTGGGGGAGCCACCTAAATACTAAACTTAGGAGGTATTTTAGGGGAGGATTAGTAAGGCCAATGGGCACCTTACTTGGGGTGACTACACCCTCTATTATGCCACCCTCCTGTGGGGGCGGGGAGCAAAGACCTAGCCCTGATTTGAGGGGTCCCCCCCCCCCATCTTCAAGATGGCGGGGACTGAAAGTTGTGCTTCACCTCGCCTACCCCACCTTAGGGGTGGGGTTGGCAAAGGTGGGCACACCTCCAATTCTTTAAGTTTTCACGCCGGTTTTCCTGCCCAAGGTGGGGGTGTAAACCAGGGGCTGCCGTCTGCTGCTAGCAGCAGAGGCTGGAGGTCGCATTACAAAGGCGGGAGGCCTTTCAAACTTCCCTCTTTGAGCACTGGCCCATCCTGGGGAAGTAGGTGTGACACCTCTGCCTAGGATGAACATTGGTTCTGGTCCCAGAGAGCAGGGGCTCTCTACCCAGGGGTCAGAAACAAGTCTGGTGATGGCTGGCTCCCTACAGCCAGTCAGATACCACACCAAGGTTGGTAGGTTTTCAAGGGGCACCTCTGAGGTGCCCTCTGAGAACATGGTACAATAAATCCCACACTGGCATCAGTGTGGACATATTGTAAGGAGCAGCTTGGTACCAAACACTCCTGTGTTCAGTGAAGCCATCACGGTGCTGTGGAACTAGAGTTGTCGAGCTCCCAGCCAATGTACCCTCTATGGCCTCCACGGCACTTACAATATCAAGGAATTGACCACAATATTGTAGGGGCATATTTGCTCCTGCAGATATGCCCTCCCCTGTGGTATAGTGCACCCTGCATTAAGGCGGTGAGGCCTGCCAGAGGGGTGACTTACCTATGCCTTCAGGTAGTGTTGGCTGGCATGGCGCCCAGGCAGGGTGCCATGTCGACTGTCGTTTTCTCCCTCACAGAGGCATGCAAGATGCAAGGGCAGTGGCTTGTTCCCAGTGAGGGGGGGCCTAAAGGGCCCTCCTCCGCTCCCAGGCCCTAGGTACCCAGGGTACCTTTTACTAGGGTCTTACAGGGGGTAGAAGTACCAATTGGCAATAATTCCCTTAGAGACTGGGGAACTCTTGCTTGTTGGGACAAAGGAAATTAAAAACTGGTTCCCTTTCCTGTGGGTAATGCATGACTACCCTTCTGACGACATCCGATGTATGCAGAGCCCTTTATGCTTGCAATTCAAGCTGTTGGAAAAACTCAGTTAAGTGTATTGCCTGGTTGACATGAAAATGCAAAATTAAGGCAGGTGAGTTCTCATTATCACTGTCTCTTTGTGTATTTGAAGGCAAGGTTCCTGCATTGTGAGAGCCTGCGATTCACTAACTCTATGTAGAGGTGTGATGATAATTAAGAAAGCAGTCTTAAGTGCCGAGTGTTTGAGTCCAACATTATGCATAGGTTCAAAGGGTGGTTTCGTGAGCTGTGTCGGCACTAAGTTGAGGTTCCACATTGGTGCTGGGGCTGACCACTGAGATACTATTACCTTTGATCCCTCCAGGAATCTTTTGATAACCTTGTGTTTAAAAAACTTCTTCCTATTACTCCCCTTGTGTGCGGAACTATGGCTCACAGATGTACTTTAAATGAGGCATAGGAAAGTACCTCATGTAGAAAGTGCGGTACCTGACAATAGTAGAGTCTTAAGCGCAGCTTTTATTAAGCCGCTTCCTGTTACACCAGTGTATGAAAACGCTCCATTTTGCGGGGTAGCACTACCTTGTGGTGAGCCTTTTAGCCTCGAGGATCTCCATGACTCTTATAGGTAGGCCCAGGAGATCAAACTCTAGGTCTTCAGGGACCATGCCACCAGGTACAGAGCAGCTGGTTTCGGATAGTATATCTGATCCCTGTGTATTGTTTGCAAATCCTGATGAGCTGGCAACCTCATAACCCTTTTCTGTGCAATATTTCCACCAGAACAAAACCATTTTTGTCTGGCCCATAGGGTTGATAAGATTAGAGCATTTGGCGCTTGCTTATATTTCTCTAGACCAAGTGGTATCCAAGAAATAGGTGGAAAAGAGTAAGCAAATTTCCCTTACCATTCTATCCACAGGGTATTCCTTAATGACTGGTGGTTTGGATACCTGAAATGTGAAGCTGTGGCATTTTGCGTTCTCTTCAGTTGTGAGGAGGACTGTGTATGGTGCGACATACCTCTTGAATGATTTTCTCTAATAGATGCTGTTTTAGTTGCCACTTGTGTGAGGCATTTGCCTGTCTGCTTAGCCTGTCCCCTTCTGTCAACTGCACCCCTGGTAGGTATATGGTCATTAGTGTTATCTTTCTCTGAATAGCCCACTTTCATATGTCATATGCTAGTGTTGACAGCACATGAGACCATGTGGCTCCCTGTTTGTCGGGGTAGAACATGTGGTCTTGTTGTGTGCTAGGATTAGAAGTTTCACCCCACGTGTCTGGAAGACTTTGAGGGCTAAGAAGTTTTAACTCATATGTGTTTCACCATCTCCTCGGGGCTCCACAAGCCCCTGATGTTTAGTTTCCCCATGTGGGCTACCCACCATGTGGATGGAATCTGTCTGTTGTGAAGGTTAGAGAGGGAGTTGGTTGTTTTGAACTGTCTGCCCACTGTAATGTTGTTTGTATTCCACAACTATACATCCCTGTGTACTACCTCTGCAACAACCACTAGATCCTCATTCCAGGTTGCCTCTGACCATTGCTATTGTAGCCACTCCTGAAGTGGTTTCATGTGTTTCATGGTAGTCACTTCAGGAGTGGCTACCATGGCTATTAGGGGTATGCAGGATGCCATCACGCCCATTAGTTTCCATACCGTTCCCACAGTCAGAAGTTGACCATTATGGTAGCGATGAGATTGCTCTGTCAGTGTCTGTGCTCTGTCAGTGCCTGTACTCTCTGTCACCAGGAAGGCTTTGGCTTGTAAATAATGTAGTCTTGCACCTAGGAACATCATATCCCTTTCTGGATTTGGGGATGATTTCTCCAAGTTGAGGGAGAAGCCCAGTTTGTGCAGTGTCTTCATTAGTGTCTGTATATTTTCCTGTCACTGACTTAACAATTTCGTCTTTAGCAGCTAATCATTTAAGTATGAGAAAAAATGTATCCCGTGTCTCTGCAGGTGTGATGTGTAGGACAGTGGATTATTATGTGGTGCGGTTGTGAAACCTTACCATGTAATAATATCACAATCTTTATCAAGTCCAGTTTGTTTTCTTTAATAAAACCCTTAGCTCAGTCCTGGATTGCTGTGGCACAGAGCAGTCAGGCTTAATCAAAGAAACAAGCATAAAGCATTTAGAAGTACCAACACAGCTAATAAGAAACATCACAATAAAAAACGGACACCAATTCATAAAAATAAGGTGCATTTTTATCTTAAAATATACACCAAAATGACTAAAATCTATCAAGGGAAAACGGAAATATGCTTTTTCAAAAGGTAGGTAAGTTATTTTATGCAGTTCTTAGCCAACTGGCTAGTGCAGCTACTTTTCTATAGCTTGGATAGGCCATAACAGGGTGGGGGCCAGTCACAAGGACCACTCTGGTCCGGCGGGGCAGTTACCTGTCACCTCCAGGTTCCTCTGTGTCTTTTTCTCCTGTAACATGGTCCACTAAGAAATGGTCCTGATGCTGGATTTTTAGGATGCTGAAGATACAAAGGAGATGCAGGGGCTTCTCTCAGGCCACCCAAGTGTGCATGAACCTAAGGTGTTGTCTCTAGCCTCAGGGCTCAATCTCAGACATTGCAGTATGGAAGTCAAGTGCATTTTAGTCGCCATTGGTCAACTGGTCATTGGTTTACAGGTATGCAGTTGTTCCCTTTCTGGTGCCCGGGTCTACTTTGGCTATGAGTCCCATGGACTTGGGGACATCTTGGGAAGGTCAGAACTCCTGTCCAGCAGGCAGTTCGTCATCCAGTGCCAGGCTGCCATTTCTGGGCAGCTAGGATCTCTGGAAGTGCAGGGCCCTTAGCTTTTGGTGATCCTGTAGCTTAACAGGAAGCTAACCAACAAGCCCTTTGAATCACTTCTCCCATCCTGGCACAAGTGGAGTTGTTTTTCAGCAGTAGGCATAGCAGGCACAGTCCTTTATGCGGATGCATTGGGTGTAATCTAGTCTTTGGTGCAGCCTCTCTTTGCTGGGTCCAAGGAGAAGCAAAGCAATCCTACCATCTTCTTTCCACACAAGTAATGATCAGAGGACTATGTGTCTGAATCACCACGTTTATGCCATCTTCTCGTTTGTGGGAGGGGTGGACTCACTAGACAATGGGACAATAGTTCCCAGGAGAGAATCCTTCCCACTTTACATCACTTTCTGGGAGGGTTTCGTCACCAAACAATCCCAGAATACCCCTGTCAATCGAATCCAAGATGGCACCAAGTGAGGCATTTTGTGAAGAAATCATACTTTAGGTCGAATGAGGGGCAATCCTATGGTCAAAAAGCCAGTCTAGACTCTAGGTGCACTCCCGGACTAGAATTTACTTGGAGTTCTAGCTTTCTTAAATGCTGGTTTTCCAGGAGTAAAGTTTGTGCTTTGCGGAGGAAGTGAACCGCCCAATATAATCAGTTTCTCTCCCAAATAGATGGCGGAGCTACTGTGAAGAGCCTTATGGACAATGCATGGTAGTTGGAAAGTGCACCTCATCTTTATGTGAAGTCAGCTCAATGACAGCAAAACGGTGGCAATGTGGTCAGCTTTCCTGGTTCCAGATATCAGTCACTCTATAGCATTTAGGGATAATTTTATAGCTTGCTAGACTACTTTAGTAAAATCTGACACATAAGTGACTCAGAAGCTCAACTGCAGTAACATGATCAGGGAAATCCGCAGGCAGTAAAAATCAGACTTCTAGAGGCTATCTTCGCCCCAACAATTGATGGCAAACTTCATTTTCATTAAAAGAAAATGCTCTTTAAGAGACAGGATCTTGGCAAATGTTAACAGAAAGAAAACCCCACTATTGTGACAGCTGGTTCTGCACCACCTCAAGGAAGCTTATTTTTGGCGCCACAATTAGGTAGGAAATAGTCAGCAAAACCAAGTTCCATGCGTTTGTTTAGAGAAACACCTACAAATGCAGTCATCATCCCTTCATATCCCATTTCTTTATCTGCTTAAACTCTTAAACTCCGAATTAGCTGCATTAAGAATTTTCGTACAAACTACGAATAAATTAACTCCACAAATCCCTTAGATTCAGTTCAATGCATAAACATTACTGCAAGTCAACAGATTAAGAACCAAGAGAATAGCAGGCCCAAAAGAAGACCTTTCAATGTACAGCCATGTACACTTACTATGGTGCATCTAATTAACACCACTTCGAAGGTTTCTTTACATCAACACAAAAATTCATTTACACAGATCACTATTGGGTAAAATAAACATTTACAACATTTGAAAAGCTTGCTGAAATGAGTACAATATATCAAATAAATCGCTATTTCAGTCTTCTAACCTACTTTTAAATATAGACAAAAAATACTGGAGAGAAGGCATGCAATAACTGAATGGTCCACCGGAAACTAGTGCATGTATGTGTTTTGATCAAAACACTGTGCGCACAGTGAGATGTTTATTTAAACCCTTGGCAAAGTAACATGTCTATTATGGTTATCCATTTCTCTTTATTGTTAAAAAAATAAATAAAGGTTCAGAGAGAAGTGTTCTTTAAGGGTGATGTGCTCTGATGTAAGAGTGCAGTACGCGGACCAATCTTCCAAATGAGCAGCTTGGGATATCAAAGTTTTCGTTTATCCACAACTACTATCTTTTTTAAAGAAAGACTAGAGGACACAATACTAAATAGCTGAGATTTAAATCACGGCTACATAAAGGGACAAAATATTTTGTGACATTTTGCTTGCTCGCTAAAGGACAAACACATAGTTCCCTTGATCACTACCTTCTGCCCCAGCTCTTCCTTTTTGTATCCCAAAAGTTCAAGGTATTTTCCACGAGAGTCCTCTTCAAAATTAACCTAACAAAACATTAAAAAAAGTTTAGTAGTGGAAACTGCTAACCGTCAACCAGGCAAAGTGAGAAAACATGAATATGATAAATTCCCTGTATCATATAATTTCTGATAACTCATTAAACGTCAAAACATTAACCCCTAGCAGGCTTTGGGGTCCTATGTGATAAGGATTATGGGAAGATGCCACACATCTAAATTTCTTTAAAACTGAATTTACAGTGTTCCTACTACAGGGCAGTAATCCAGAAAGAGAAACAATTTGTTAAGAGTTAAATAATAAATGTCATCACTGGGTTCTAAATGGGAGGCAAACTAGAACAGTGAGAGATAACCAGGAAGTGAGGGAATAAAATCGATAGACAAAAGCTCTATAGCAAAGCATATTTAACATTAGACATTCAGCACTTGTTAAAAATTGTAATTTTGCACTTTAGAGAATTCTGTGCGGCTGTACTCCAAAAGAAACAGATTCAAGATTATTCATATACAGTGAAAAAACCAAAGGTTAAAGTAACACAGTTATTTGAAAATTTCAGTGTTTTCATGTTTTAAAGTAAAAAAAAAAAAAACAATAACAAAAAAAAACACTGACATTCACCAGTTATAGTTATCTCGATTTATAGTAACTAGAGACCTGTGTTAGAACTACAGTGGGGCCAAAACACATGTTAAGGGGCGGGCCTATTAGGTCCCGGGGACTCAAGCCCCAGGGGCCTGTCTTTTTTAGGTCGAGCCTGGGCAGCACATGCGCTGCTCTGCGAAGAATAGTGTATTGAGGTAGGGACTTGAAGCTCCGCCCATCTTTTCAATGGGCTCTTGTTACCGTCCTTGCAAAATCGTTGCTTTTCATTCCTGAATAGACTTGTTAGTCCATCCTTGGTACCGCCTTGTCTGCATTTGTAACCTCCCCTAACGACTGGACCTTTTACTTGTCTTGTTACACGGTCTGCTTTATCTTGGCTGTGAGCACTATTTTGTTCAATGATTTGCCTTATTCCACCCACTATGTCGCAGCACGCCTCCCACTTTTATTTTAATTATAAGTACTAATGGCAGTCCGCTTTAACTATAGCAGCCGCGTTTCTTTATTTTAGCAGCCCGGTCCGCTAAGTATAGAGGCTGCGCTTATTTAATTTTTGTTTTTTTGTTTACTAGCGCCATTAATGGAGGCCGCCCCCCTTTCTTTAGACAAGCAGCGTTTAAAGAAAGGTGCGCAGTCGCTATTAAAGTGAAAGCGCGGCATGCAGCGCTTTTACAAAAAAAAAGCATTTGTCTGTCAACTTGACAAACAGATGCTTTTTTTTGTCAAAGCCCCAATGCTGCTGTTTCACTTTAATGTTGGAAACGCCCCTTTCTTTAAACGCAGCTTGTCTGAAGAAAGGGGCGCACCCTCCATTGACCTGAAAGCACAGCATGGGGTGCTTTGACACAAAAAAGATTTGCAATGCAATAGGTCTAGCATTTGCAAGTGTTTAAGCTATTGGCGTTGTAAATGCCAATAGCTCAAACTCTCGTAAATGCAAGACCTTTTGCATTGCAAATGCACAAGTTACTAACTTGTGTAACGATATATCTGTAAGAGACAGTAGTTAGTGACAGATTCCTTACCTTAGAATATCCCCAGGCGTCAGGCTGGATCCGGAAAGTTTTTGCGTAGCAGTACCCTTGCACGTCGGTAGGCGGCGTCGTGCGGCTCCGCGTCCGTCGTCGGGATCGCCGGGATGACGTCGCGGGCAGTACTTAGACGCCGCCCCTGCGCGCTGACGTCAGTTCTGTACACGACTTTCCGCGCCAGGAACGCAGAACCATGCAAGAAGCTGACATAGGTGTCTGAAAAATACTAGGGCCCTGAAAGGGATGTCCTTAACCCTAGAAATCAGTTCGCAGAACGGGGAGGATGGGTGGGGCGGTAGGAATCTGTCACTAACTACTGTCTCTTACAGATATATCGTTACACAAGTTAGTAACTTGTGCATCTGAAAGAGACACGTTAGTGACAGATTCCTTACCTTAGAATAGATACCCCAGCAATACCAACCCCGGTGGTGGGTCTGCGAACAAAGATCAGACAAGGAAGTCCCGGAGGACAGAACGGCCAAAGAAGCCGTCCCTCCGGACCTGACTGTCATGGCAGTAATGCTTGGTAAACGTGTGCAGCGAGGCCCACGTAGCTGCCTGACAGATATCCTGCAGCGGAACACCGCGGCCTAAAGCTGTGGTAGCAGCCGTTGCCTTGGTGGAATGGGCACGCAGCCCAACAGGAGGCTCCTTCTTAGCCAAAGAATAGCAGGCTTTGATACACAAGGTTACCCAGCGGGAGATGGTTCTCTTGTGCACCGCCTGACCTTTTTTGGCGCCCACGTAGCCAACAAAGAGCTGGTCATCCACCCGGAAGTGTTGTGTGCGGTTGATATAAAAGGAAAGCGCACGTTTTGGGTCCAGACGGTGGAGCCTCTCTTCCTCTCTGGAAGGATGCGGAAAGAAGGTGGGCAAAGTGATGGTCTGCCCAATGTGGAAGGCAGTAACCACCTTTGGCAAGAAGGACGGACGCGTCCTAAGAACAACCTTGTCTGGATGGACAGACAGAAAGGGAGGTTTGCATGATAGAGCCTGGAGCTCACTCACCCGCCGAGCGGAGGTGATGGCCACCAGAAAGGCTGTCTTCAGAGTCAGAAGACGAAGAGGACAGTTATGCAGAGGCTCAAAGGGAGCGCACATGAGAAAGGTAAGAACCAAGTTCAAGTCCCACTGAGGCATCACAAACGGAACAGGAGGGAAGAGGTGTGTAATGCCTTTTAGAAACCTGTTAACAACAGGGGACTTGAAAAGGGAGGGCTGATCAGGAAGCCTGAGGAAGGCCGAAATGGCACAAAGATAGCCCTTGATGGTACCCAGGGCAGAACCCTGTTGGGCCAGAGAAAGAAGGAACAGAAGAACCTCAGAAAGAGGGGCAGAGAGGGGATTCACAGCCTTTGCTGTGCACCATGCCACAAACTTGTTCCACCTGCAGGCGTATACCACCTTAGTGGAGGGACGCCTGGCTGCCAGAATCACATCACAAACTTCGGAGGCAAGTCGAAAGGAATCAACTGCCGCCGCTCAATCTCCACGCAAGCAGGTGGAGACTGGACAGGTTCGGGTGGAGGACCGTCCCCTGCTGCTGCGACAGAAGATCCTCCCGAAGAGGCAGACGGATCGGGGGATCGACGCTCATACTAAGTAGCTCGGGATACCAAACTCTTCGAGCCCAGTCCGGAGCCACAAGGATGACTTGGGCCCGGTCGCGCCGAATCTTCTTCAACACTCTGGGTAGAAGTGGTATAGGCGGAAAGGCGTACAACAGACCGCAACTCCACTCGCGACGAAAAGCGTCGCCGAGCGAGTGCCGCCTTGGAAATTCCAACGCGCAGAACTGCTGACATTGCGCGTTCTCTTCGGTGGCGAATAGATCTAACCAAGGCTCTCCCCACTGTAGAAAGAGTCCTTGCGCCACCTCCGAGTGAAGACGCCATTCGTGATCCATCATGCACCTGCGGCTTAGTTCGTCCGCCCTGGCGTTCAGGGAACCTGCCAGGTGTTGAACCATCAGGAATATGCCCTGATGTTCCAGCCATGTCCAGAGGCGCAGAGCCTCCTGACATAGGGTCCACAACCCCACCCCGCCTTGTTTGTTGCAGTACCACATGGCGGTGGTGTTGTCGGTGAACACCTGCACTACCTTCCCCTTGACAGAGGGAAGGAATGCCTTGAGTGCAAGTCGGATCGCCCGGAGCTCCAGAAGGTTGATATGGAGCCGGGACTCCGCCGGAGACCAGAGGCCTCTGATCTCCGCCTCTCCCATGTGACCGCCCCATCCCAGAAGGGACACGTCCGTCACAACTGTGTGCTCTGGCTGGGGAAGGGAGAGGGATCTGCCCATGACCCATTGCCGGTTCGAGAGCCACCACTGCAACTGTTTTGCAGTCCCCTCCGAGATCTGGACGTGATCGGACAGGTTGCCCTGGTGCTGCGCCCACTGGAACTTCAGGTCCCACTGCAGAGCCCGCATATGCCATCTGGCATGATCGACCAGCAGGATGCAGGAGGCCATGAGGCCCAGCAGCCTCAGGGTCATCCGTACCGAAACCCTGGATAAAGGCTGAAAGATCGGAATCGCCGTTCGGGAGGATAGGCCCGAAACTGCGTTGTGTCCAGAACTGCTCCGATGAAAAGGAGCTGTGGAGAAGGAATCAGATGCTACTTCGGCACATTGATGGAGAACCCCAGCGAGTGCAGGAGTTCGGCCGTAGTCTGGAGGTGGGAGACGACTGCCTGGGACGAGCCCGCCTTCAGCAGCCAGTCGTTGAGGTAGGGGAAGACTGGAACCCCTGCCCGGCGCAGATGAGCTGCGACCACAGCCATCACATTCGTGAACACCCGAGGGGCACTGGTAAGGCCAAAGGGGAGCACCGTAAACTGAAAATGCTCGAGGCCTACCGTGAACCGCAGGTAACGCCGGTGGGCCGGCAGGACGGGGATGTGGAAATAAGCGTCCTGCAAGTCCAACGCTACCATCCAGTCTCCAGGGTCGAGGGCAGTCAAGACCTGAGCTAGGGTGAGCATCTTGAACTTCTCCTTCCGGAGGAAGCGATTGACGTTCCGGAGGTCCAAGATAGGACGCATGTCCTCCTTGTCCTTTTTGGGCACCAGAAAGTAGTGGGAGTAGCAACCACGTCCTACTTCTGGGGTCGGAACATGCTCGATGGCCCTCTTGGCCAAGAGGGCCGTGACTTCCTTCTGCAGAAGCACCAAGTGATCCCCTGACATGCGGTGGAATTGAGGTGGCATGGCTGGGGGTGGTCTCGAAGGGGAGGAGTAGCCCCTTCGGACAATGTCCAAGACCCACCTGTCCGAGGTGATGGCACGCCAGTGGTGAAGGTGATGGCGGACCCTGCCCCCTACTGGCGTGCTGTGCACCTGAAAGGAAGGACTAGGAGGGCTTGGAGGCCGCGGACGGGGCGGGGTTGGTGGCCTGACCCGCCACGGCGGGAGCCACGTCCTCGGCCACGCGAAGACGCTTGCTGCGCGGGCCGGTGGCTGGGCAGCGGACGTGACTGGGCGCCCCTTCCGTGGCCACGAAAGGGGCGAAAAGCAGAGGTTAGTGGAGGGCGCACAGCAGAAAGGCCCAGGGACTTGGCAGTAGCCCGTGAGTCCTTAAAACGCTCCAGCGCATGGTCTGCTTTGGTACCAAAAAGACCGACTCCATCAAAGGGCATGTCCATGAGTGTATTTTGGACATCACCCGAGACACCAGTGGTCCTCAGACAGGCGTGGCAACGCAGCGCCACCGTCGTTGCAAGCGATCTGCCCAGCGAGTCGGCGGTATCAAGGCCACAACGGATGGTGTACTTCGCCGCATCCCTTCCTTCCGCAATGGTGCGGGAAAGCAGTGTCTGGACCTCCTCAGGACACTGGGGCAAAACGAGCGCCACCGAATCCCACAGAGAGTGGGAGTATCGGCCCAAAAGGCAAGCGGTGTTGACGGACCGCAAGCCAGCACTGGAGGAAGAAAAGGCCTTCTTCCCAAATTGATCCAGGCGTTTGGATTCCCTATCCGGAGGGCGGTAGGGAAGGCGGTTTGGGAGGCAGAGGCTTGGACAACCAAGCTCTCGGGGTGGGATGTTGAGAGAGAAACAAGGGGTCGCCCGGAGCAGGGCGATGGCGTCGGGCCACGTTCCTATCCACAGGAGCCCCTGTGGCGGGCTTGGACCAGGTGCCCAAAGAACGTCAGAAAGTGCATCATTAAACGGCAGCAATGGCTCCGAGGAGGTAGCTGCCGGTTGAAGCACTTCCGTCAGGAGGTTAGTCCTGACAGCCACTGTAGGCAATTGGAGGTGTAAGGCTCCAGCTGCTCTACGCAACACCGTTGCGAAATTTGCTCCCTCCTCCGTAGCCACGGAAGGAGGAGACAGCATGCCAGTGTCAGGGGAAGTGTCTAGACCACTGGCATCCCCAAGTTCCTCTGCCCAGTCCTGATCATAGTCACACTGCTGTGTGAGAGGGTCTTCCGACCCCTCCCAGCTCTCCTGGTCCTCCTCCGGTTGAAAATAAGGAGGAGGGGGGACGTCAGGGACCCAAGGTCTCATCGGCGCCGGCGTCGAGCGACGTCGGTCCGACGCCGCGTCCGGATCCGGAGAGAACCGGGGAACGACGCCGCCCGGAGCCCCGGACGGCGTCAGGAACGGCACCGGGGACATCGGCGCCGGCGGAGGCGTGGTTAGGTCAACCGGCGTCGATGGGGGTTGCGGTACCACCGGAGCCGGGATCGAGGCCGGGAGCAAGGCTGGTGAGACAGGCGGCGCCGGGACCGGAGTCGTCGGCGGCGCCGGGGCAACCCCATCAGGGCCCGCGGGGCCCGAAGGCGCACCGGAGGGGCCTTGAGGCCCGAAGAGGCGGGCCATGGCCGACAGGAATTCCTGTATCTCGGCAGGAGTCGCCCCCGAACCCGGGAAGAACGGGTAATGCGGGGGCGGCACCACAGGCACCTCCGGAGCCGCGGGGACGGTGCCAACAGGGGCCTCAGCCGAGTCGTGAGACCAGCGAGGCGAAGTCTTAGAGCGATGGTGCTTCTTAGACTTTTTGTGCTTCAACTTACCCGAGGAGTGCGAAGACTTGGACTCCGACGACCGGCGAGGACTCCGCGACCGGCCCCTCGACCTCTCGCGTGACCGGGGCTTGGTGCGGAGCAGACTACCGGACCTCGAGGAGCTTTCGAGACCGCTCTCGCAAAGCCTTCGGGTGCAAGGCCCGGCAGTCGGAACACGACTTCGTGTCGTGTTCGCGGCCGAGACAGTAGAGACACTCTAAGTGCGGGTCTGTGATCGACATCATTCGACCACAGGCGTCGCATGGCTTGAAGCCGGGCATCCCTACCGACACCGTGGAGTCGAGATGACTTGAAGAAAACAGTGAAAAATCACCAAAAAGTTAGTCAAAAAATGACTAGGGCACTGCTCTTCCCGGATCTGCGCTTACTGGCGCGGAAAAAGAAGAACTGACGTCAGCGCGCAGGGGCGGCGTCCAAGTACTGCCCGCGACGTCATCCCGGCGATCCAGACGCCGAACGCGGAGCCGCACGACGCCGCCTACCGACGCGCAAGGGTACTGATACGCAAAAACTTTCCGGATCCAGCCTGACGCCTGGGGATATTCTAAGGTAAGGAATCTGTCACTAACGTGTCTCTTTCAGATGCTAGTTTTAGACTGGTGCCACGGTGCCCACCTGTGGCACCCACAAAACAACAAGTTGGTGGCCACGGAGGGAGCCCCAGGGTGCCCCGATGTTGCAGAAACTGGCATTGCTCCTACCTGGCGGGAGTAGCTGTTTGTGATTGCTCCCGCTGGGCAGGAGCAATGTGCTTTTTCCTGCCCGCAAGAGCATGGGCAGAGAAACTTAAGCGTGCTCCCATCCGGCGGGAGCATTTTTAAAGCTTATGCCGAGTGAGAGCAGACATGCTTTCCTTTCAGTTTCTTGCAAGCAGCAAAGTCGTGTCTTCTCCCACCCTTCATGTCTGCTCCTGACAGGTGGAAGCAAATATATGTTTTTTAATGCCCGCGCTAAAGTGGGTAGGGAAACTACCACCGCCGCTTTATATGCTAAACCCATGACAGGGACAGCAATGTCAATGACAGCATGATTTGTTGCATCTCTGCAGGTCCTACTACAAGTCCGTAAGACCTCAATCATGTCAAGGGACAGGATTAGGCCTCTACGCACACGCTAAATATGTGCAAAACGAGTGTCAAAATCAAAAGTTGGGATACCAGATGCATGGAGTTAGGCACTAAGGGCAGGGGTACATGACTGTAGACCATGTAGTGAACACATCTAGCGACCCATATATATTTTCCATAAAAACTAAAGTTTAAAAGGAATTAGGGTAAACTAAGTAAACATTTCCTTCAGCATGAAAAATAAAAGGTTATAAAATTCAATGGTTAAGGTGCTAGTATCCCAACCCCTTCCATACAAAGACATACACATTGCTCCTCTTTAGTTATAGTTGACACCTCGCTCCATGGAAAAGAAGATTTTTAGATCCTTAATAGCTCTGGCCACCTTCGAACAATCTGCACCCAACTCAGGGTAACAAATATTCTGAAGGACATCTAATGGCAACTTCTGTGCACATCAAAACGTATAAAGGGAGGGGAAGTCCAAACTAATTTTTCACTCTCCTTAAAATAAGATTTCCCATAGGTTCTGTTTCACTATACATAAATCCAAAGCTGCTGAATGGACGGTCAAATATTCAAGGACAGTGGTCTTCTGGTCATTAGATGCACTTGCGTGGTTTGGCGAAAAACATATGTTAAGCCATTCTGAAGACATGAGGTAATATCGGAGTGTCTAGTGTGTATGTCAAAGTACGTATACATCGAAAAATTTCACAAACTTGAACTATGCATGCCAGACAACAGACCACAAGTGTACCTCGTACAAGCACAATGGACTTTTCTACTAATATTCGCAAACACAGAAGAACTGAAAAAAAGAAAAAGCAGCACACAGCAGACAATCCGATACTGCATTATTCATAACTGACAGCTATTATCCATCCCCGGCCTGGCTGTAAAGGACCACATAATGGTGTGGGACCTGGAGGCTAGGATCACCTATAACTAGTTCATGGACCCTGGTCCCAGTTGGGAAACATGGTGCAAGAATGGAAGGTATGCAACAAGTTCTTCTGTGATCCAACACAATCCTATAGACCAGGGAGGAGTGCGCCACCTGTCACCCACTGCTTGCCCTGTAGCCCCATTTGGGGAACAGGTCACAAGGAAAGTTGACAACTACCTTGCACGCTTCTTTTTTTTTTTAAGCTCCCCATTGCCCTCGGGTAAGGCGAGAAGAGGTGGGGGCAATATCTTATTCTTACCTCTAGGCAAGCTGTCGGGCATTAGAAATCACACAACCCCCCTTCGAATTTGG
This sequence comes from Calotriton arnoldi, assembly GCA_963921515.1. NCBI lineage: Eukaryota > Metazoa > Chordata > Amphibia > Caudata > Salamandridae > Calotriton > Calotriton arnoldi. Next base: position 1,422,631 of record CAWUFW010004032.1, on the reverse strand, counting down.
AAGGTCAGGGGCAGACTTTTTAAAGACCTCAACTAGTCCCGCCCTTTGGCAAAGGAGGAAGTAAACTCCTCAACATCTTCAATCATTTAAAAATAAATAAAAATAAATTCCCTATGTGCATGAACTTAGCAAAACATTTTTTCTTTTATTTCTTTAAAATGAGCCCGTGGATTGGAGGTGTTAAAGAAACACCTCATGAACCATGGGCTCATATTTTTTATAAAAATATCTTGCAATCTTCAGGACAGACTAAAAAAGACACTGTCACAGCCAATAGGCTAGTTGTGTATTTTAAGTTACAAGCTATACCTATTGGGTTTCTCAATCTTGTAGGCTAAGGGAGGTGGAGAATTAGAGGACAGAGCGGCTTGCAACAGATGCAAGCACAAATGGGTGTTCTAGGGGAGGCAGGTGACATACAGAGTGGCTAGAGTGAGCACAAGGGCAAACAGAGGGATTGCGGGCCCCAAGCTCAGGGACAGGGGTACACAGAGGTGCTGCAGCATTCTATGGGAACTTCTAAGGGAGGTGAGATGTCCAAAGGTGCTCAGAGGGCCTCTAAGGGGCAGTTGGGTGGCACATAGAAAGAAGGCTGCGAGGCAGGCGGGGAGGCACAGACAGCCAACACAGGAGGACAGTGAGCACACAGGAGCTGCAGGGTGGATGTGGGCACATACAAGGACAGCTGAGGGAGGAGGGACAAATAGGGGATGCATTGGTAGCAGGAGGCGCACCCAATATCATACCCCAGCGCATTCCCCATCATAACGACATATAACCAACATACGGCAACACACTATCTTATGTTCACCCCTACAACATCACACAGCAACACAAACATATTTCCACACAACCAACATCATACAACAAAAGTCCATCATCTGCGATCCATACAACCAACATTCAGAAACGTACACAGCATTATACGGTCACACAAAGATCATCATAAACCAACACACCTAACACTCATGCACCAACATACCTGACCCTCATACCCTCACAAAACCAATCGTACATCAATACACTCATCATACGATGTGTACTTACAACGATCATACAAACACCATCATACACAAAATATCCACCATCATACATGAACGCAACCAAAATCATATGCCCAACAACAGACATCACCACACTCAGATGCAGCAAATCCTCCACTGTCACGCTGCAAGATCGCCATCCCAAAATTGCCACCGCCATGCATCAGTGTCACCACCATTGTGCTCCAGCACCGCCTCCGTCATGCTCCAATACTCATCATCGAAAAGAACAATTGATGGACAGAATGCAGAACAATGTCATACATTCACCCCAGTACAGAGATGTGGGCCTAAATCCATCGTTTTTTGCTCCCCATGTCATTCCAGTTTGAACCCAGCCGTATGCAAATCAGTCTTGACCCCGCGCCCAATGGGAACAGTCCAGCCCAAACTGCCAGGCCCTCCCTGGCCTGGAAACAAATATTCTAGGACCGGCTTCGGGGTTTCACCCCTCATCAGCCAGGATAGCTTGACTCCAGTGGCATGGAGAGCACGGGACCCACATCTGGGTATACCCGTCACACTCGGGGTGACAAATGCAAAAAGAACAATTGATGGACAGAATGCAGAACAATGTCATACATTCACCCCACAACAGAGATCTGGGCCTAAATCCATCGTTTTTTTGCTCCCCATGCCATTCCAGTTTGAACCCAGCCATATGAAAATCAGACTTGACCTTGCGCCCAATGGGAACAGTCCAGCCCGAACTGATGATGGATTTAACCCAGATCTCTTGACTGGGGGTGAATGTTTTGATTTGGTCTGCATTCCGTCCATCAATTGTGTGTCTTTTGCTTCCAATACTCATCATCATCATGATGCTCCTACGCCGCCGCAACTAGCATGCTACAATGCTGCCGCCACCATCCCGCTCCAACAAAACAATCATCATGTGGCCACACAACCAACATAACATATCAACACATCCACTATCTTACATCAACACACACAACGTATGTCCACAAGCCAACCACCAAGTGCATGCCCACAAACCAACCACCATAGGCATTCGAACAAACCAACCAACATATGCATGCCCAAATAACCACCATCATAAGCTAACACACCAACCATCACAGGTATACACCTCAGACATCAACGCGAACACACACCATTATATCTCCACACACACAGTCATGCGTCCACACACGCACACGCACACCGTCATGCATCCACACGCACACCGTCATGCATCCACACGCACACAGTCATGCATTCACACACACACCGTCATGCATCCACACACACACACCGTCATGCGTCCACACACACACACCGTCATGCGTCCACACACACACACACCGTCATGCGTCTCCACACACACACCGTCATGCGTCTCCACACACACACCGTCATGCGTCTCCACACACACACCGTCATGCGTCTCCACACACACACCGTCATGCGTCTCCACACACACACCGTCATGCGTCTCCACACACACACCGTCATGCGTCTCCACACACACACACACACCGTCATGCTTCTCCACACACACACACACACCGCCATGCGTCTCCACACACACACACCGTCATGCGTCCACACACACACCGTCATGCGTCCACACACACACACACACACACACACACACAGTCAAGCGTCCACACACACACACCGTCAAGCGTACACACACACACACACCGTCAAGCGTACACACACACACACACCGTCAAGCGTACACACACACACCGTCCACACACACACACACACACCGTCAAGCGTCCACACACACACACACCGTCAAGCGTCCACACACACACACACACACACACACCGTCAAGCGTCCACACACACACCGTCAAGCGTCCCACACACACACCGTCACGCGTCCACACACACACACCGTCAAGCGTCCACACACACACACCGTCAGCGTCCACACACACACACCGTCAAGCGTCCACACACACACACCGTCAAGCGTCCACACACACACACCGTCAAGCGTCCACACACACACACCGTCAAGCGTCCACACACACACACACACACACACACACACCGTCATGCGTCCACACACACACACACACACACACCGTCATGCGTCCACACACACACACACCGTCATGCGTCCACACACACACACACACCGTCATGCGTCTCCACACACACACCGTCATGCGTCTCCACACACACACCGTCATGCGTCTCCACACACACACCGTCATGCGTCTCCACACACACACCGTCATGCGTCTCCACACACACACCGTCATGCGTCTCCACACACACACCGTCATGCGTCTCCACACACACACACCGTCATGCGTCTCTCCACACACACCGTCATGCGTCTCTCCACACACACACCGTCATGCGTCTCCACACACACACCGTCATGCGTCTCCACACACACACACACACCGCCATGCGTCTCCACACACACACACCGTCATGCGTCCACACACACACCGCCATGCGTCTACACACACACCGTCATGCGTCCACACACACACTGTCATGCGTCCACACACACACACACACACACACCGTCATGCGTCCATACACACACACACACACACACACACCCCGTCAAGCGTCCATACACACACACACACACACACACACCGTCAAGCGTCCACACACACACACCGTCAAGCGTCCACACACACACACCGTCAAGCGTCCACACACACACACACCGTCATGCGTCCACACACACACCGTCATGCGTCCACACACACACCGTCATGCGTCCACACACACACCAAGCGTCCACACACACACCAAGCGTCCACACACACACCAAGCGTCCACAGACACACCAAGCGTCCACAGACACACCAAGCGTCCACAGACACACACACACCTGTCATGCGTCCAAACACACCCCCGTCATGCGTCCAAACACAGCCCCCCGTCATGCGTCCAAACACACACCCCCGTCATGCGTCCAAACACACCCCCCCGTCATGCGTCCAAACACACCCCCTGTCATGCGTCCAAACACACCCCCGTCATGCGTCCAAACGCACACCCCCGTCATGCGCCCAAACGCACACCCCCGTCATGCGTCCAAACGCACACCCCCGTCATGCGTCCAAACGCACACCCCCGTCATGCGTCCAAACGCACACCCCCATCATGCGTCCAAACGCACACACACACGGCATACGTCCACACGGCATGCGTCCACGCACACACACCGGCATGCGTCCACGCACACAAACCGGCATGCGTCCACGCACACAAACCGGCATGCGTCCACGCACACAAACCCGCATGCGTCCACGCACACAAACCGGCATGCGTCCACGCACACAAACCGGCATGCGTCCACACACACAAACCGGCATGCGTCCACGCACACAAACCAGCATGCGTCCACGCACACAAACCGGCATGCGTCCAAGCACACAAACCGGCATGCGTCCAAGCACACAAACCGGCATGCGTCCACGCACAAAAACCGGCATGCGTCCACGCACAAAAACCGGCATGCGTCCACGCACAAAAACCGGCATGCGTCCACACACACACGCCGTCATATGTCCACACACGACGTCATGCGTCCACACACACACACGCCGTCATGCGTCCACACACACACACCGTCATGCAGCGACACACACCGTCATGCGTCCACACACACACAGTCATGCGTCCACACACACACACACAGTCATGCGTCCACACACACACACCATCATGCGTCCACACACACACACCGTCATGCGTCCACACACACACACACCGTCATGCGTCCACACACACCGTCATGCGTCCAAACACACACACCGTCATGCAGCGACACACCGTCATGCGTCCACACACACCGTCATGCGTCCACACACACCATGTGTCCACACACACACACCGTCATACATCCACACATCCCCACTTACCGTCATACGTCACACACACACACACACACACACACACACCATGTACACACACCATATGTCCACACACACACCATATATCCACACACACACCATATGTCCACACACAGTCATACATCCACACACACCGTCATACGTCCACACACACACACACACACACACACACACACACACAAGCGTCCACACACACACACCGTCAAGCGTCCACACACACACACCGTCAAGCGTCCACACACACACACCGTCAAGCGTCCACACACACACACACCGTCAAGCGTCCACACACACACACACCGTCAAGCGTCCACACACACACACCGTCAAGCGTCCACACACACACACCGTCAAGCGTCCACACACACACACCGTCAAGCGTCCACACACACACACCGTCAAGCGTCCACACACACACACACACACACACCGTCAAGCGTCCACACACACACACACACACACCGTCAAGCGTCCACACACACACACACACACCGTCAAGCGTCCACACACACACACACACACCGTCAAGCGTCCACACACACACACACCACGCGTCCACACACACACACACACACACACACACCAAGCGTCCACACACACACACCAAGCGTCCACACACACACACACACACACAAGCGTACACACACACACACACAAGCGTCCACACACACACACACACACACACACAAGCGTCCACACACACACACACACACACCAAGCGTCCACACACACACACACACCAAGCGTCCACACACACACACACACCAAGCGTCCACACACACACACACACCAAGCGTCCACACACACACACACACCAAGCGTCCACACACACACACACACACACCGTCAAGCGTCCACACACACACACACACACACCGTCAAGCGTCCACACACTCACACACACACACACACACCGTCAAGCGTCCACACACTCACACACACACACACACACCGTCAAGCGTCCACACACACACACACACCGTCAAGCGTCCACACACACACCGTCAAGCGTCCACACACACACACACACACACACCCCGTCAAGCGTCCACACACACACACACACACACACACCGTCAAGCGTCCACACACACACACCGTCAAGCGTCTACACACACACACACCGTCATGCGTCCACACACACACACACCGTCATGCGTCCACACACACACACCGTCATGCGTCCACACACACACCGTCAAGCGTCCACACACACACCGTCAAGCGTCCACACACACACCGTCAAGCGTCCACACACACACCGTCATACGTCCACACACACACCGTCATACGTCCACACACACGCCGTCATACGTCCACACACACGCCGTCATACGTCCACACACACGCCGTCATACGTCCACACACACGCCGTCATACGTCCCCACACGCCGTCATACGTCCCCACACGCCGTCATACGTCCCCACACGCCGTCATACGTCCCCACACGCCGTCATACGTCCACACACGCCGTCATACGTCCACACACGCCGTCATACGTCCACACACGCCGTCATACGTCCACACACGCCGTCATACGTCCACACACGCCGTCATACGTCCACACGCACCGTCATACGTCCACACGCACCGTCATACGTCCACACACGCGCCGTCATACGTCCACACACACGCCGTCATACGTCCACACACGCCGTCATACGTCCACACACACGCCGTCATACGTCTACACACACACGCGCCGTCATACGTCCACACACACACCGTCATACGTCCACACACACACGTCATACGTCCACACACACACGTCATACGTCCACACACACACGTCATACGTCCACACACGTCATACGTCCACACACACACGTCATACGTCCACACACACACACCGTCATACGTCCACACACACACACCGTCATAAGACCACCCATCACACACTATCATATACCCACACATACTTCTCTCATACACTATCTTTCGTCCACCCACACACGTGCACCACACTCCAACACAGCCATCATCAGATGTTGAAATAATCAACATCAGACACCCACTATCATGCACCAACACACTACAAATCCTCTTTTGACTTTAAATTGATAGGAAAAAGATACTAGAATTTTTTACTTTCTTTTTTCCTTCTAGGCCATTATCTTTGGGGAAATTTAATGTTTGCTGGAAAGGTCTTGCATAACCGCACTAACAGTATACTTCTTCCAGTCCCTTACATCTACCAACTCTTATATGTGTCTTGCTTACCTTTAAGAAAGACCACACATTTTTTTCGAAGTCTGTCTGGGATGCTTCTATCTTCTTCTGACAATACTCTGCAAAGCCGCCCTTACACACCACTTCTTGCAGCTGATCTGAGCGGTTCAGGAACTCCTTCTCCGTGACCACCTGGCTGACATACACATGGAAGTGCTGCTGTACAGCCTGTGAATGCTGCTGCTGTTGTGGGGGCTTCTCATTCTCAAATGTAACCAATTTGCCACCAAACTATAAATGAAAGAGAAAAAAAAAAGACTTATACAAGCTGCCATGATGAAAGATGTCAGCTTGTGGAACATTCTATAAGTGGTAAACCTGGAATATATAAAAGCTATACAATGCCCTACATATTTCTGTCAATACAAAACTCAAAGCAGTGTTCAAGTTAGAAATTGCTCACTAATACTAAAAACTACTTCTATTGAAGATTTTTGCTTAGCATTTCATGTGTTATTTAACAAACAGTGACATAGAAGAAACCACAGAACTGACTGCTTGAAAGGTACACAAAACAGTGGAAAAAATAAATACCAAACGGTGATGAATAAAGCAGTTTCACATGTCACACCTCTCATGTATGTCCTTCACTGTATTGTGCATGAACACTCTAAAGTTGCCTGTCCTCTGAGTGAAGCTGATACACTATGGAGAAACCCCAAATCTGAGCAACCCTTTTCCACCTTTCTCTTCTGTGAATAAGCAAAGAAATATAAAGTAAGAACAAATGCTGAAGCTATAACAACAAAAACTCACTTAATGGCATAGGCGCATAAAGTACTAATAAGACATTCTAGAATTTAGGCGAGCATTCATTTATGCCGGTCTCATGGCTTATGACAAAAGTGCAATACTGTTAAATAAAATTAACTCAATAAATACAACAGGACACGGAAATATTCTACTATACGAATCTGCTAGAATAGGACATTATTCCTTGCACACAGAGTAAATGGGATCAAAATTTTATTTAAGTACTAAGAATCTGAGGCTAGCCAACAGGAAGAATATTATCTACGGCAATGTTATCACTGTATAACAGTGAAGCATACATAGATTACACAAGTTATTACCATAGAACATTGCTCTAGTTTCTTGTAGATTATGGCAAAAGATAAAACCTTGTGTACATCATTTTTTAGCAGAATGCCTTGCTCACCTTCCCACATGATTGCCTATTTTAGGGAGACAAGGGCCAATTGTTTTCTTAAGCTTCGATGAGATTTTGCAAGCTTTACATTTTTTCTGATAATCTTTGTCACTGAGTCAGTTTACGGAAGACACAGGTTGGATATAACAATCAAACAAATGCACCCAGTTAATCAGAGACAAGCTTGTCTGCTGCAGGTCTGGCCACCACAAGAGTCCAGACAACAAGCTGTGGCAGGATCTGAGTAAAAAGAGATCCTTTCAGATGGGAGCTATTTACGTTCACTCATTTCAATGTACTGACCAACAAAAGCCAAAAAATATGAACATTAACGATACTACTACAAACAGGAATGAAAAAGTGCAACTTATGATCGATTAGACCGGGGGTCTCTGTCTTCAAATGCTTCAGTGTTTTTTTAACTCTTCTACTCGATTCAACTATTTGGAAATGCGTTCTGTGTTACTCTTCATTAACACTGTAGTTTACCGCACTATTCAAGTTGTACAAGTGGGGTTAGATCACTCGCTTGAAAACTGCTGTACTAAAGCCAAAAAGAAATGAAATTTAAAACAATGCAAATGAGGCAGACAAATTTAGTACATATTTCAGTGACATCCATTTTGTAACTAAAATGTGCTGTAAGACAAACTGCACTGGACATTAGGTTTTGCTGTCACCTAATCAAGATTGGAATAGGAGCCATAAACCACTTCCTTTCCTAGTGTTCACTGCTCTTAAGTAGAACACATGAAAATAGAATTGGCTGCTATGAATACAGGTCAAATGAATCAAATTAGTTGCACATGATCGGTTTTACCCAATTACAAGTACAACCCTTAAGAGTTGATATGGCTACCTTACTGCAAACTCTCCTATTCACTTCCCACCAGGTTAACAAACCTAGCAGTAAAATAAACTTACTGAAAAGGAAGCCCCAACAGGCCGTCGAAGCCACTTTGGTGGTTTTTTCAATGGAGGAACAGTCATTTGCTGGGTCACTTTTTGGGGAATTTGCAGAGGAGGAAGTGCTTGCCCTGTACCAAAGGGATCCATGTTACCAAACGAGGAAGACAACTGAAAGAATTAAGACAAATTTATAAATCATACCAGCAGAACAAAGAAACCAGAGAAATGTCAAATTTCAAGCCGACCGCCAATGGTTTTTACCTTATCTGCCTGGTTCTGGCTCAGGCAGTCTATACTTCCCCCCATGATAGAATAGATACTGATACGACCATCAAAGGAAGCAGCAGACAGCACCGCAGGGTTACGGGGGCACCACTGGATATCAAAGCACCACTGAGTGTTTGTTTGTAGCTCATATAACACCTGCAACAACAGAGAATGTGGATAATCTCTCTTTGAAGGTCATTTGATGCAATTTGAGGATATACACTTTGATCTCTTAGGTTGAGCTCAAATATACACAATGTGCTGTATACAGAGACTATACCTACAAAAACATGCAAGAAAATACATACCTCTCCTGTGTTGGGATTACAGCAGATAATTTTTGCATCTTTTCCACAGCTGAGTAGGAGTTCTGGGTCAGCCATACTCCACGCAATATTCAGTATACCCCTTCAATGAAAAGAAAACAAATTTCAACCAAAACCAAGATATCTAATTGGTAAATATTTTCAAAGTAATAATGCATATGCAAGTGGTCTTATGCACCAGAAGGAAGTGAACAGATTAGCAATTTCACATGCCCAAAACAGGGCTTTTTGAAGAAGTTAACAATTCTCTTGTCTCGTTTCACTCATAAAGCGTACATCTTTGGTTTGCTTTCTTCTCTTCCTACCTCCCCCTTTCAGGTTCCATCAGAAATGAAAAACCTAGTCTAGTCTAGACCCTGATAATAAAGCTATAGAGAGGCAAGATACACCTGCCACAAAGCGAAAGAGTATACATTTAAACTTTTGCAACATGGATGTTTTTTTTTATGTATTCCTCTATAATGGGATTATTGGATAAACTCCCAGCAAGTGTTCATGCTGAAGCAGAAGCTTGGCTGGAATGTCACAAGCCAAAATTATTTCACTGACTCTGCACCCACCATTCCCAGGTGGAACTCTCGCCAGTAGCCGAAGTGACATAAATGGGTGATCACACCATCTTGCATGGTGATTCAGCTCATCAAAGGTCATTGCGCCACCAGGCATGGCGAAAATGTCCACAGACCAGTGGTGGACCACAATTCGTATCAAGGCCAGACTGGGAACCCAAAGCAGCCCTGGCAATTTTGTTGGAGCAGCTTCGGGGGAGTGAAAGTGTGAAGCACTCTGCTGCTTTTGTTACTGGGTGCCAAAATTGCAGCTTCGCTACAAAACCTGCCCCAATACCAAAACCGCCCCACCGCTGCAAAACCAGCCTCCATCCTTCCAGCCTCCTGGGGAAATGCCCTATGCCAAATACGGCCAGTCCTGCCCTGATTAGCATCCTGTCTGAGTCAGATGGCTAAACACCATAACCTTTTCTGCAGATTGGGGACCCAGGAAATGGAGCCGGACCGGAGCTCCAATGAAGAATGACCTCCCTTGAGCCCATCAACCCCGCCCTCGTGTCCTAAGTTTTTAAACCCTTAATGCATGGTTTTTCAATTTGCTTGTCAGTTGCAGCCCAGAATGTATGTTTTAAGGGCTAAAAAGATTGTGCTAGGTGTAGGAAGCTGGCTCTCTATATAGTGGACCAAAACGAGGTACAGTGTGTAGAGATTAGAGGTAACCCTTATTGGTTTACAGAGGCACAAATTAGAACATTAAATGTTCTCTTTTGTGGTAGTGTGGGAAAGCAGTTTAGGCTTATCAGAGGGTAGTGCAAAGCATTTGTTGTACTCACATAGGCAATAAATGAGACACACTCAAAGAATAAATTGGAGACCAAGTTAGAAATATAGCTCTCATTTCTATATAAATTTTGATACCAAGAACTTCATGATCAGGTCATTAATTTTTAAAATATTGAATTTTACAGGTAAGTAAAATGTTCACTTAAATGAGTCTTTACGTGTAATGCTTTCCTATGGGCGAAAAAGGTATACACGGTATACAACCAATCAATCAGGTTTCTTATAAAGCGCAACTACTCACCCTTAAGGGTTTCAAGGTGCGTGGGTGGGGGGGGGGGGAGAGGGATAGGGGGTCTGCAGTTCAGTTGAAGAGCCAGGTCTTGAGGTCCTTCCTGAATTGCGGCAGCGATTATGATTTCCTGAGGTGCAGAGGCAAGGAGTTCCTGGTCTTCGCACTGAGGTAGGAGAAGGTTCTTCCTCCAGCCGTGGTCTTGCGGATCCGTGGGATGGTAGCCAAGGCCAGTTGAGCAGAGCAGAGATGTCTGGTGGGAGTGTAGAAGGAGAGGCAGTGGTTGAGGTATGCAGGTCCGGCGTTGAGGAGGGCTTTGTAGGCGTGCGTGAGGAGCTTGAAGGTAATTCTTTTGTTGATAGGTAGCCAGTAAAGGTCTCTCAGGTGGCCGGTGAGGTGGCTGTGGCGTGGGATGTACAGGATAAGTCTGGCGGAGGCGTTCTGGATGGTCTGCAGTTTCTTTAGGAGTTTCTGGGTGGTGCCGGCGTAGAGTGCGTTGCCGTAGTAGAGTCTGCTCCTAACGAGCAAATGGGTGACTGTTTTCCTGGACCCGTAAAGAAGGCGACGTCGGAGGAGAAGGAGTCGAGCAGGTCCCAGATCTCCACGGCTTGTAGGTGAACGGGCCTTGGGTGTTCTTCGGTGATGAGAGGTGGCAGGTGGTGGACCGTCCGGAGTTCAGTGCATGGAGGGGGTGCTGGAGTAGTAGCAGTGGATGGTCTGAGGACCAGGGTCCGTGGCGCTGGGCGTGTTCCAGGCGCGGATGGGCGCAGACTAGCTCGTCTTTGGCGTGGCAGCGGTCGCCATTAAATTGTGTTTGGGGGGGTCTGGAAAGCTAGGAGGTGGGAAAACGGCACGGGAGGGGGGCCGGCCGCGGGGGACGCGCAGCGGAAAAGGCACAAAAATAGAGAAGAAATAAGGGAAAGTAAAAAAAAGAAATAATAGATAAAAGGAAGGTGAAAAAAGAGCAGAGGAGCAGAAAGGCAGAAAGCAAAAAAACAGTGAGCAGCAGAAGAGCAGAGATGCTCTCCACTGGTCCACCAGGGATGATGCACAGGCGGGTGCCTGCGGGTGGAGGAGAGCCTCAAACTTAGGATCTGAAAGGGTCAGGGGGGCAACAGCTACCAGGCAGAGCAGTGCGGTGAGGGAAGCAGTTTACTGGCAAGGTCAGTAAGGTCGCTCCTTCATCGCGCAACGGCCGCCATTAAATAGTGTTTGGGGAGGGATGGACAGCTGGGAGGCGAGAAGCAGGAAAACGGCGCTGGAGGGGGGGGGGCCGCGGAGGATGAGCAGCAGCAAGGGCGCAGAAGGGAAAAAAGGCAAAAAAAAGAGAAGCAGTAAGAGAAAGTGAAAAAAAACCAATAAAATAATAGATAAAATGAAGGTGAAAAAAAGAGCAGAGGAGCAAAAAGGCAGAAAGCAGTAAAACAGAGGGCAGAGAGCAAAGCAGAGATGCTCCCCACTGGCAGTAGGTTTCTGGGGTTAGCTTCAGGACTTAAGTTGGGAAAGGGGTAAGGTCCAAGTACTACCAGCAGATAAGAGTTTATCTGCCCTGGGGCGTCCGGGTCCAGAGGTGCTGTTTGGGTTGGTAGCCTTACGCGCACCAGCAAAGGAGAGAATCGGGGGCCACCTAAAAACAGGCTGCACAGGGGAACTTGGGGACAAGTCCGGGAGCTTGTTTCACAAGGGTCCTGGGGGTAAGGCAGCATAGTCGGTTCCCGGTAACTCGGGCTGGTGTGCTCGGATGCAGCAGGGTTTGGTCGGCTGGGCTGGTGCGTCGCAGGGCCTTGCGGTTATCAGTCTTGCCAGTTGAGGGTGCAAATATAAGGACAGCTGGGCCACTCTGGAAGTGGGTTTCTGCTGTGCCGACGATCCTAGATGGCTGCTCAGTCTTGGTGCGGTTGGAGTCCTGACTGGACTTAAAACAGGCCTTGGTTGCTGCAAGGGGTCCGGCACTCAGGGTAGTGGTGCGGAGCAGCTCCGGTTGGTCCTGGCGTCTTCTCACTTGGTGGAGAGATGGATCTAACCTTCAAGAGCACGGTGATCTCTTCCTGGGCGGCTGCTGCGTCGGTACGACTGGGGAGCTGCAGTACGGTAAACCATACTCTGCTGTTTTGGTGCCTGCGGACCGCAGGGGTGTAGCTCTCCTACTCCAAGGGAGATTACAGGCAATTTGCGATGGGCTGGCACTCTACCTGGGTTCTTGGTAGAGGCTCAGCTGAAGGACGAGTCGGTTACTTCATGATTGTCCAGACTGGTGCAGGCAGGGTTTGGCGCCAACAGTCCACAGCAAGTATTCGCTTCTCGTTTTTGCTGCTCATCTTTGTTCTCTTCTTCTGAATCCTTTGAATTTAAGTTCCTGGCATCAGGGGTGCACCTAAACACTCAAACTAACTTTAGGGTGACTACACCCCCTATATGACCACTTCCTGTGGGACGTGGGAATAACCCAGCACCAGTGAGCCTAATTCCACCAAAAACCAAGATGGTGGACTTCTAGTTTTTGTGTTCACATCTGGTAGCCCACCTTAGGTGTGGAGCTAGCCTGATAAGCAACACTCCTCCTGACTAGCTAATTCTCCCACCTGTCCTGGAGCCAAATGGGCCCGGGGCAGGGGGTGGCCTTTCTGGGGGAAGCCTGGGTTGCATACCAAAGGAGGCAGAGGGCTCTGAAGCCTCCTGCCTTGATATGCTCATTACTTAGCCATCCTGCTTGGAGGAGGTGACGACCCCTCCGGTCGGAGCAGGCATTTGTTCTGCCCTCAGAGAGCGTGGGCTCTCACGTCCAGGGAGTCACAAACCGGTCTGTGGTGGCAGACTGGTCTACATCAGTCAGTCAGTCAGTCCTCTAGAGAATGGTAGGTTATCAGTGGGCACCTCTAAGGTGCGCTCTGGGTGAATGTATTCATAAATCCATCACTGGAATCAGTGTGGGCTTATTAATATGAGATGTTTGATACAAAACATATTTAGTGTCAGTGAATTCATCATGTAGCTGGGGAACTCGTAATCACCAGTGCCCAATACATACACTCAAGATGGCTTCCCTGTTGACTGCCAATGTCCAAGAATTGAAATAGACATTACAGGGGCATATCTGCTCATGCAGATATGTCCTCACATGTAATATAATGCACCCTGCCTTAGGGCTGTAAGGCCTGCTGTAGGGGTGACTTACATATACTTCATGCAGTGTCTGTAGGGATGGCACACAGGAGGTGGGCCATGTCATGTCTTCACTTTTGTTAGCACCATGTCACACAACCTACAATGGCAGTCTGCATGAGTTTGGTGGTGGGTCCCCTAGGGTGGCATAATACATGCTGCAGCCCTTTGGACCCTATTTAGTCTCTCTGCCCTACGTACCAGGGGTTTCATTTAGTAGGGACTTACAGGAGGGACTAAAGGTATTGCCAATTGGGGGACAATTGTACAGTTTTAGGGAAAGAGATCTGGCACTGGGGACCTGAACAGCAGGAAACCAGTGCACCTTTGTCAAAATGCATCAAATGCCAGGTAAAAAGTGGGGATGACCATGTACAAAAGGGGCACTTTCCTACACTAGGGTCACTAAATTCTGATGATTTCAGGGAACCATCAGAGTCTGTAACTACTGGGGCAATATGTTGGATTGTAATTGTATATAACTGATTTTTTGACAACTGTGTTTAAATATAAACTGTAATAATTGTTTTTAAGGAAAATCGTCCAAGAATAACTGGGTTTTCTTTTCAGTATTGAGGCCCAGATTTCACTTTTATGTTTATACTACACGTTTGCAATGGTTTAATTAACCCTGCAAATAAAGATTTACTTACTTTCTTATAAGATAATGAGCCTTTATTCTTAAATACACTGAAGAGATGGGACTGTGCTTTGTTAACAAAGAAAATCTGTGAAATGAACTAAGCAAACTGGGAAATGTGCACAAAGGAGGTTAAGTGTGTTAGAAGGGGATCGTATCACAATTCAAATGCATGACCACAGGATAAAGACAAAATAATCACTGTCCCAAGTCTTAAAGCTGTGCTGTCGTCCATTCGGATGCATTCCACGATACTAGAACTTATCCACAAACACCTTTACATTTCTTCACAGAACAAAGTGACAATTTGGTCAGCTACTACGATATTCCAACCCTTGCCTACCTTAACTCCTTAGACAGCTTCTTATCAATTTCCATCAATTACTTGGTTCAAAAAGTGAGTTTTTTCAGATGAGTGACCAACTAGTCATCAACACTTGTCAATATTAGAACTAATGTCTCAAGTGAATGCAGAGTAATATCTCATTAATGCAAGGTAATATGTACTAACAAAATATCTGTGGGATTATCTCGGAGGTAAGAGAAATGTTTGTGTTCCTTACAGAATTAAAAGCCACATCACAGCAACAGGCTTATAAGTAGATCAGGGCAAGGAGGCATATTACACTGCTTCTCTTTTCACAGTTGAATATAAAGTCGAAAATGCAGGATAAATACCCACAGAAATAAATACAAATAGTTTGTAGAGATTTATAGCTCAAGCTGTCACACTGATGAGAGATATGCCCTCAGAACTTTACAAAAAAGCATACCTTGTGTGGTTTTCCATAACACGCAGTGGGGATGAAGCAAACCGGAGATCCCACATCTGGATCACAGGAAGACGGTCATCCTCAGACGCAAGAACCAACTGGGTTGCTATGTCAGGATGCCATTCCATGCCAGAACAATGCATCTGAAAGGTGAGATAAACAAGAACGGTAATCAAAGTCGTAGAAAGTATACTAAACAACTCCAGTATGGTATGGTAAACCATCCATGCCAAAGTATGCTTTTTTAATCTGGACATACAATTTAACTACAACAGTATGCCCTTCTGAATAATTTGGATCGTAAACTGTGCTGATTATTGGAGCACTGCCTAATGAATTTAGCATCAGAATCGGACTAAATGGTTTGAGTGCACCATTTATGTTCTTCATGGCAACACAAATTATCTTATAAAATCTCAAAGCATTTCTTCTGGGCATTCTCATTTAAAGATTTAGATCTAAAGATACATTTTATTAAAACATGATCCTCTTTATAGACATTGCCAAATATAACAAACCTGGTGAGTACATAACCTTGTGAATAAAGAGAATGCAATAACCACAAAATGAATGTATGCTTTATAAACCATCTGAACCTCATTATCAGTGGACAGCAAACAGATGAATTAAAAATGTACATCAATCTATAGCCTTTTGGAGTTTCCTCAGGCTCTCATTGGGTAACAGCAAAAGTAAAGTCTGAAAGAAGTATAGATAACAAAGTGAGGAGAACATTTTGGCTGCTGCAATCCTTCTGCACCAGTGGAGGCCCCAGTGTACCAGGAGTGCAGGTCTTGCTGCACAGGAAAGCCTAGTTTACTTGTACCATCAATCAGTCATTGGGGTAATATGTAACCCCAGATATGCATTGGCTTCTGTGGTCCATTGAAAGTAGAACTCTGCCTTGAGCGAATTCACCTGGTCTTCGAACAAAGACAAACAATTATGTATATATAGAAGTCGGATACCGTTCTAGAACTCTCCAGTTCCTTCATCAAGGCGAGATGGAGTTCACTGGGTCATTCACTGACAACAGATCATCTGCATACATCATGAGGGTGTATTGCAACACACTCAATTTTGACTCCTTATAATTTAACATTTCTGGCCACTAAATGTGAAAAGCACCATATTGTTCAGTGTGAAACAAACAGGAAAGGGTAATACCCCTTCGTAATATCTCTCTGGATCTTTACCTTTAGGCATCGATATGAACCAAGCCTGTCTGGCCATTATATCCACAGTAAGTCCATTGCCTGGAAATCTCCTCCTTATCCTGAACACCTCAATTGTCTCCCCCAAGATACTGCAAGTCAAAATGGTTAAGTGTATTCTCCAGGACTAATGATAGAAGTATGGCCCTCTTCTGCATTCTTTTGATACTCTCAATTATGAGAATCACCCAGGAGTGTAACTCAGGCCCCTGTGGCACTGGGGCAACCCAAACCCTATAGGGGTCCGCCAACCATTCAGAGGCCCACCCATTGAACCCAAGATCAAGACTCAGGGGGCCCTCATTACATTCCACAGAGGGGCCCCATTATTTTCCATTATGCCACTGGAAACACCCTCTTTGTATTGTCCCCACAGTTACTTCCAGGAACCAACCTGGAATGAGGTGGGTCTACCAATCCCAGCAAACCCTCCCCAGTTTTGTTGCCAATTTCCCCACAAATAGCTGCAAGTCCAAACTGTAGGAAGCTGACTCTGTATATACTATACCAAAGTAAAGTATAGTGTGCACAGAGTCCAGTGGAACCCCAAAGGTAGGCAGAGGTAAAAGTAGATAATACCTTTCTCTCTATTTGTGGTAGTGTGGGCGAGCAGTAAGGTTTTATCAGAGGGTAGTGTTAAGCATTTATTGTACCAACTCAGGCAAGAATTTATTTTCTAGAAGCAAGCCAGGTTTGGTGCAGGCAAGTGAAAGAATACTTTGCAAGGCTTATTCAGTGAATTACCCTTGAATGCAGGTTCAAATTAAGTTGGTTGATTTACAGGTAAGTCAACAGTTCAAAATTACTTTTCAGTTACTTTATAGATTACTGTGAGGGTTACTTTTTAAGTTACTTTTGCTAATCAGTGTGATATGCCTGGATATCACACTGAGATATTTCCTAGACAAAAGGAAAGTAATTCAATTTTTACACATATGCAGTTTTTAGGGTTTTCATACAAACTAACTCCACAAGATTTTTCAAAGAAAAGCAGTCAATGCAATCCTATGAGAGGAAATGAAGTTATAGGTTTACAGGTAAGTACTTGGTTGTGGGAGTTGGGTTTCAGGGGTTAGAACCAGGGTTCCCCCAGGGTCAAGGATGCACTCTCAAAGCACCCTCAGCAGAAGTAGGGCGGCCGGGTGCTGAGGCACAATGTTATCCAAAGGGGGATAGGGGGCCTCCGGTTGGTGGCTGCTCATGAACAGGCCACGAGGTTGTGGGAGCTAAGCTCCTGGACTTAGGCTCAGGGTAAAGGGGGATCCAGTTTAGCACACAAGGTGCACCCAGAGCACTACAGAGGCGGCTGGGTGCAGGGTGCTGTTTTGGCGTCGAGTTTTCAATGGGTGTTGCCGGTTTTGGATTTTGGCTGCAGTCTCGGTGGGAGAAACCAACAACTGGGCAGGTAAGTTGGAGGGCTCGGGGACGGAGGTGCACCTCGGGTTCTTTTCTCCAGGGCGGCTGGATGCAGCCGTGTCTTTTGAGGTCAGATTTCACCTTACCGGGCCACTCGCGGTTGAGGGGGGGGTCATCTCTGTACAGAGGCTGCAGGCGACATCGGGGAGTCCTGGAGGGATCAACCCAAGGTGGACTTGGACTCTGGAGCGCTGGGGGACCTCGCTAGGACCGGTGGGCCAACCGGATTCGGGCCATAGGCGTTGGTGCAGTGGTGGTTCCAGGCGTCAGGTTTCTTTGTCCTCAGCAGGCTCAGAGTCTGTCTTGGGAGTTTCTTTTGAACAGAGCTGCTGTTCACAGGAGATCCGTTCTTTGTTGAAGACAGTCAGTCCTCCCAAGGGTTCTGGAGGTCGCTGGCTGCAGGACAAGGCGACTTTTGGCGCAGGATCTCGGGAAACTGCAAACGGCCAAGTCAGTTCTTCTCTGCAGTCTCCTCTGCTGGTCGTCTTCTTTCGTCCTTCTTCATAGGTTGCAGAAATCTGGCTTCTTGGTTCAGGACTGCCCCCTAAATACTGTATTTAGGGGGCGTTTTATGGGTCTCGAGGTAAGTAGCCAGTGGGCTACTGACCTTCGGGTGACTACACCCTTGGTGTGCTCACCCCATGTGGGGGAGTGGGCATAATCCCTAATCCTGATTGGAGAGTGCCTGCCATCTGCAAGATGGCGGGCACTGAAAAGTGGGCTTCACCTCGCCTCCCCCACCTGAGGGATGGTGTTGGCAGAGGTTGGCACACCTTCTTGGTTGTTCTAATTTTTCCCGCCTGTCTTCCAGCCGAAAAGGAGGGGAGACAGGAAGGGGGCCTGCTTCTGATAGCAGGAGAGGCTGGGGGTCACGTTACAAAGGCAGCAAGGCCTTTGAAGTTCCCCTGCCACAGATGGCTGTTCCTGACCTGGGGGAGGTATGAACACCTCCGCCCAGGAAAGGCTTTATTTCTGGGCTCAGGGAGAGAAGGCTCCCACCCCAGGGGTCCAGAAACATGTCTTGTTGTGGCAGGCTGATGTGTACCAGTCAGGGAACTCACCAGAGGCTGGTCGTTTTTCAGGGGGCATCTCTAAGATGCCCTCCGAGTGCATTGTATAATAAATCCCACACGGGCATCAGTGTGGGTTTATTGTGCTGAGAACTTTGATACCAAACTTCCCAGAATTCAGTAAAGCCATTATGGTGCTGTGGAGTTCGTAATGACAAACTACCAGACCATATACTCTTTATGGCTTTACTGCACTTACAATGTCTAAGAATGGACTTGGACACTGTAGGGGTAGAGTGCTCATGCAATTGTACCCTCAAGTGGCATAGTGCACCCAGCTAGAGGGGTGTCTTACCTATACCATAGGCAGTGGATTGCAGGCATGGCACACAGGTATGTGTTTAGAAGCTGCAAAAAGTTTTCTACTTTTCAAACAAGTAGCACTGTTACAATTATGATAAGGAGTGGACTAACTCAAAACCTTGGGGTGATCGGGTCATGTGGAACATGTGTGAATGTGGCACAATTTGTAATAGGCAATTTCTTCGTATACAAGTCAGATGAATTTTCAACGCTTTATAGAGAGGCCTATCATTAACATTTCTATGTGTTGTTTCATGTTTACATCTAATGCGTTGTTTGAATATTAGTGAAATGCTTGGTTGACAATAATGGTTAAAAGTATATATATTTGCTTATATTTTTAGATGCCCCTGACGAAGGGAATTCATTCCCGAAATGCATTGGGTTTGTTAAAACATAATAAATCATGACATGGAACCCACTTTATGCTTCTGAGCCTTTTTGAACATCAACGTTTAACATGGATTGAATAAAATGAATTGAACACAAGAAAGAAGGACGAAAATTAATGGTGAAAAAATGGAAAAGTAGATTTAAACATATGAATTTGATTCCTTGGATTCAGGCAGTGATGTGGCTGTGCAGCTTGGTGGAACCTATGTAGGTTCCTTCGTTGTTTAGTAATGTTGCAGCGCAATGGGACGAAGCGCGAAGCAAGTTTTGCACGCCGATAATGTTTGAAAGGAGTAATGGTTTACACACAATTAACTTTTGGATTACTAGGAGTGCATCTCATCCCCACTTAGCACACAGGTATGTGTGCCATGTTGACTCTTTGCTTTTCTATGCACCAAAACATGCAGTCTGCAATGGCAGTGTGTGTGTGTTAAGGTACAGGACCTCGAAGGGTGGACCAATATGTGCTGCAGCCCTTGGAGGCCTTCCCTGGTCACAGTGCCCTTGGTACCCATGGTACCGTTTACAAGGGACTTACAAGTGGCCAGAGAGGTGCCAGTTGGGGGTACAAAGGTACAGTTTTGGGAAAGAACACAGGCCCTGGGAACCGGATTGGCAGGGACCCAGGGCACATCAAGTCAAAGTGCATCAGAAATCTGGAAAAAAGTGGGGGGTTACTGCAACAGAAACCCAGCTTCCTACACAAACTCAGTCACAATAGTAGCCTGTAGGCAGCGCACTCTGTAAGGTCTCTTCCAAGCCTAGCGATGACTGCAAATCAACAAAAGTCTAAAAAGGATTAACTATGCCCATGTCATCCCTTTTCATATTCCTGTTGAGTCCCTGAGTGCCGTTATCCTCTTCCCGATAAACTTCACCTTCAGCTTGCATGGCAACAGCAGGCCAGCTTCTAAGGTTTGCCCCACAAAAGCGTTTCTGCTTAGTTCTAAGTAAGGCATAGGAGTTTCACCCTGCACTCACAGAGGAGAGCTCTGCCATATTGTCAATGAGTCTGTTCTCTTTTGGACTGCCTCAAGCTATTTCAACTTTGTCTCTAGTTTGTCGCATTTTTATTTCCTATCTTTATTAATCTTGGTCCAAGCCAAGATAATAGCCTCTCAGACTATCATTTTACGAGCATCCCATAAAGTATTAGCATTCACCTCCCCACGTCATTCTAGTCCATGTATCCATTTATACCAATCTGAATTTCCTCTTTTATTCCTTTGCTTTGCAGCAGCCAGTCTCTCAATCTTCAACACTCTCTGGAATGGGTCTCAATATAGAGATGTCGCTATTTTGGCCACATGCTGCCCCCACACACATTTTAAAGAGCACGTTTGCACAATGTTACCTTGTCTTGCTTTTCTCAAGTAAGGTAGGTGAACTTCAGTCCTCATCAGGTTTGTTTCTAGTGTTTAAAAACAACCTTTTTATATTCAAGTCAATGAGACGGTGGTACCTGACCAAAATGATAGGACATAGTATCCTTACTATGAGCTGCCTGGCCCTCCGTTTCGTTTTTAGGTCTTACCTGCAGACAGCTTTTAGCTGTTTATTTGCAAAAGACCTCTTGTGGACTATATCAAACTAGAAGTGTGGACTTGGAGCGTGCCAACTGGTTACCATTGGTTGGCTTTCTTGTCACTCATTTGACTGCTTTTGTTGAAAGGCTTTCCTTTCTCCTCTTGTGTTTGTCCCTACTTCTTTAGCATCCGTTTGACTTGATGGCTTGTAAACTTCCACTGCTCATCTTTAAGCACTCCAAATGTATGAGTTATACACTGCTTCACCCCTCAAATACCTTCCCCTGCGCACCCATGTTGCTCCCTCCTTCCTCAATTGCCCTCTTCCTCGTGGGCAGCTTCTCCCTTTCAATCAATATCCACCCCCACACCATATGTTCTGTGTTGCTCTCTAATCCTTCACCCAATCCACTTTTTACCATCACTGCAGTTTATTTTTATTTCACCACGCTCCCCATGCAGCCTAAAGCTTGTCCGTTGCTCCCCTGCCCACTTGCCATGGTTACCTCAATCACTCACTCCTCTGTTTCTCCCACACCCTTCACAATCCTTAAACTAAAATGCTTTATATTTCGATTTTTCCTGGAGAGCCCAGCAGCTGCCACTTAGTGGCAAGCCTCTATGCAATCAAAAAAGTGCTATTGTATAAGCAGATTATTAATTTTTTTAAGTTACCATGCCAATTTGTGTCCACCACATTGGATCAGTAACTAAAAAGAACAAATTAATAAAAAGGTGCTTACATCATTTCATAAGCGCGCATATGTGTGGGGATACATGTACACCTACGGAATGACATGGCCGTCGGCAGTCATGAAACCTACGTAAAGAAGTCTTTCTTTTGCCTATGCTCAGGGCCACTGGAATTATGCAGCAGGGGAGGGCCAAGTTAAGCAGCAGGATTGACTAAATTATGTGGCATTATGCAGCATATTTTGAGATAGTATTTATTCATTATTTTGTCATTTTACTCATGGGAGCACTGTATGGCCAAGGAGCTCATTAGTAGTTATTTAACAACTAAATGTAGCAAAGGCAAGTAACAAAGATGAGCAATTAAAGTTTGCTACAGGACTTCCACTGCGTGGAAACACTTGTTGCCACATTTTTAGTAACGTTTGGTCTGTTTGAACTAGAAACAAATTATTTTTTGTTAAAATCTGCAGATTATGCAGTAGATGATGCATATGAGGCAAGCGCCAAATACATAATTATTTGAAAAAAGCTGCAATCACAGAATGACATAATTCCAGTGACCCTACCGAAGTTTGATATGGTGAGAGTTTAAAATAAATGTCAAAGCATTGTGTTCATTTTTTTGTCTGTATTACTGCTGCACGTAGTCAAGCAAGATGTGGATTTGTTTATTTCTGAATGATCGTTCTCAAAGAAAGCCTGATAAAGTGCTACTGCAACTCTTTTTCACGAACCTTCCGCTTGCAAGCAGTATTGCATTCTTTCACAATGGTCCACTGTTTATGTAACTAGTTTGTTCTGACACATTCGGTCAAAGGGGCTGAATCAATATTCATGTAGTGGGTTAGTGCATAGGTGGAAGGGTTATGTGACGTTTTAAAATTCTAGAAGATGATTTGTTAAGCATGTAATTATTTGCTCACACCACTGTGACCTTGCAGACCTAATGCTTGTCTATAGAGAAAAGGGCTGAATTTGTGGATGAGCCAGATCTTTTTGGGTCCCTACTAGAGATGCTTCCTGATTTCTTATTTATTTTGCTGCACATGCGAGACATAACCTATTATTATTTTTGCCTATTATTCTTCATTGTTCTATTATTGACAGCTTTCATGGCAATGACTTTGTGCATTTAAATGAGATCCGCTGCATCTGCAATGTACTATTTTTGTATTGTACCCTTTTGAATCTTTATGGCTTTTCTAAATTTCGCTCTAGAAATCACTTTTTGAGTCAGTCCTTTCTTTATATGGTTATATTTTGAAATGCTGTTTTGAACCTTATCTGTATTGCCTTGTGATTTGAAGTTAACACAGTTCCGATTCACCCAACTCCTGGGCGTGCCACCGATCTGTAAAACGTTAGGGGTATGGCGCCCACAGAAGCACTGGCAAAGCCAAATGGTCTCACTTTATTAGAATGACGTCAAAGAGTATTACTCGTCTAGGTGGAGCCAAACTGTGTATAATTTAAAGAATTGGTAATAATACCTCATGCAGAAAGCTGCACTGTCAGGCCAGACAGAAAATATTAAAAACTCCATGAAGGAGTTACAAACCATTTCACACGACATCCCAGAATAGTAAAGGACAACCATTCCAAATATTCTTTAGGACCATACAAGCGGAGGAAATTAGCTAAATTAATGACCTTTCCATGTGTTAAAACTGTCACTATCCCACCAGTAACCAAAAATGGACAAGGTTCATCATGTATACACATCTCTGCTGCTTTGTCCGAAACTCTAAAGAGTAGCAAATGGTCAAATGCATCAAAAGTGCATTAAAATAACAGATTACTAATGGAAAGAATTATATTTGGAGGTATTCTGCTATTGTGCTGCAAACTTGGACCGTTTTAGATTACAACCATCAAACCTAGGAAGAGCAGAGGGTCTGTAGTAGCTTGGGGAAAGGTAAAGTGTAGGGGTTTCGTCCCCCTGCACGAGAAAATCAGATTGTCAGGGCCTATAATGCCTTTTTAGTCCAACTTGTGGCACAACTGTACTTCACAACTCTAAGGGGGGCATCTATGTAATAGAGCTTAATATCTGCTACTGGCTTCGGAGCGGAACACAGGAAAAGCCCAGAAGGCTTCAGGTCATCACTTTCATTTCTCTTTGCCTCTTCATTCGCTGCATTTTTTTCAGGTCAAGACCTCTACAATCTCCTAGTTTAACTGTCCATGTTAATGCACTCACATGAGAAGACTACTACTACTACCTCTGCCCCGCTTTCTGGTCTTCTCACACTTCCCAACTCACAAACTTGCAATGTGCTCCCGTTGATGACACCTCTCACATTCTCAGCTGCCAGACTCTTAATATCATAAGGATTTCAGCAGTTTACCAAGTGTGCTGCCAAAATCCGCCTCTGCCATTTATTCCCTACAAGGACTGCCAAAGCCGCCTCTGCCATATATTCTCTACTAGGAGTGCACGAATTTAGAGATTTTTAAAACGTCTATCGCCGCAAGAAAATACAGATCCGACGCTTTTTTAAATATTGCCAGAATCAAATAGCAAAGGGGTCGAAGATGCAGATGATGGGCTACTAGAGGCTCCCGCATTTTACAAATATGGCACACTTAACGAAGACAAATGTGATATGTACCGTAGCAATATACAATGAGTCACTAGAAACAAAAGTTTTTTTTGTTACCTAAGAGCTGGTAAATGCCCGTCAAACACACCTGAGATTCATTAAACTGCATGTTATCCACACCAATAATTTTTGTTAGGAGGTTATGAAAACAAGTTACTTACCTGTAACTTTGGTTCTCCAGTATTGGAAGCTTTCATAGATTCCCATGCTTAGAATCATTCCCCGTCGTCGAGATGGGAGTCTCGGTAAAATAAAATAGTAGTAAATAACTATTACAAAAGAGAAACAGGCCTAGGCCTGAACTCATTTTGCAACCAGACCATGTCTTTTTGTAAAAGAGACCAAAAAGAACAGGCAACCAATCAGAGTAGCCTCACCCTCTAGAACCTTGGTGAAAGAACCTCAGCCCCTCAGATTTTCGTGTACGTTGTAAAATAATCACGTCGAAAGAGGCTGAGCTTTCCCAGGGGAGGAGGGTGGGTCGCATGGGAATCTATGAAAGCTTCCAATACTGGAGAACCAAAGTTACAGGTAAGTAACTTGTTTTCTTACTCCAGTATTGGAGCTTTCATAGATTCCCATG
Source organism: Calotriton arnoldi (assembly GCA_963921515.1). Taxonomy (NCBI): domain Eukaryota; kingdom Metazoa; phylum Chordata; class Amphibia; order Caudata; family Salamandridae; genus Calotriton; species Calotriton arnoldi. The sequence goes on along the minus strand of CAWUFW010004032.1, from coordinate 1,396,901 downwards.
CTTAGAATCAGAGTAGCTAGCAGTAATATATATATATATATATATATATATATATATATATATATATATATATATATATACACACACACATTTTGTAATGAAGCATAACCCTTTGATAAATGTTTGTTAAAACATATTTCTACATGAATAATATGCAGAAAGATAGTTACCACTGACTATGCCATAAACAGGGTAATAGCAAATGAATTCAGAAACAAGATAAAATGTGTAAGAGGTAAAAAGAAGGAAGGAGGGATGCAAAGGAAAGCTCACCACTCATTGGAATAGGTTCCTCAGAACTGCTTGGCCCACAGCCGTGTCATCTCGCAGTGAAGCGTCCAGGCAGTAATGTTTCGTGAATGTGTGAGTGCTGCTCCAGGTAGCAGCTCTACAAATGTCTTTAATCTGGACACCAGCAAACAGAGCCGTAGAGGATGCCACAGACCTTGTGGAATGAGCCCGGACTCTACCCTCCAGGGGTTTGCCCGCTGCTGTATGACAGAATCGAATAGCGCTAACAACCCACCGAGCTATCCCCTGTTTGGAAAGGGGAAAACCCTTGCGGGGAGCGCTAAATGACACAAAAGTTGAGAAGTCTTACGGAAGGACTTAGTTCGGTCTAAATAGAATTTCAGGCACCTCTGTACGTCCAGAGAATGAAGAGCTCTCTCAGCAGGAGAAGAAGGCTGAGGGAAGAAGGTCTTAAGAATCACTGGCTCGTTGAGATGAAAAGTAGAAGGCACTTTAGGAATGAATTTAGGATTAGTTCTCATGATTACTGTATTGTTTTTGAACTGAAGAAAAGGTTCCTGAATTGTAAGAGCCTGCAATTCTCCAATCATCCTAGCTGAAGTTAGTGCCAGCAACAAAGAAAGTTTCCAGGAGAGGAACTTTAAATCCGTTCGATGAATAGGTTCGAATGGGTGCCTCATTAGTTGAGAAAGAACCAAGTTCAAATGCCACGTGGGAGGTGGAGGTCTCACTGGTGGAAATACTCTGAAGAGGCCCTTGAGAAATTGCTGAACAATTCTGGCTGACCACAGGGACGGCCCAGATGAGGTGCGCCGAAAGCGAGAGACCGCTGCCAGGTGCACTTTAATGGAAGAGTGAGCCAAACCTGCTTTAGCCAAGGACAGGAAATAAGGAAGAACCTGGTGTGGCTGCGACAGGAAAGGATCCAACCCTGCTCCATGACACCAGATGCAGAATCGCTTCCATTTCAAGCGGTAAGTTTTGTTAGTGGAAGGAGCCCTCGCCTGCGAAAGGACATCTTTAACCTCCTCTGGAAGATCTAAGTCAAGAAATTCTCGCTGCTCAGGAGCCAAGCTGAGAGCTGTAACGAGCGAGGATCCGGGTGCCAAACCTGACCCTGAAACATCGTGAGGAGGTGCGGAATCTGCTGCAATGGGTGAGGACGATCCAAGGAGAGAAGGTGAAGTTCGGTGAACCAGAACTGTCTCGGCCATGCTGGAGCTATGAGGATCATCTTGCACGGTTCTGCTTTCATCTTCATGAGCAACCTGGGAATCAGCGGAATGGGGGAAAGCGTATACAAATGCGCCTGACCAAGCGATCGAAAGCGCATTCCCCAGAGACCCTCGATGGTGTAGCCTGCGGGCGTAAGACCGGCATTTCCTGTTCTCTGGTGTGGCAAACAGGTCTATGGAGGGTCTGCCCCACCGGTGAAAGACTCTGTCCAGCGAAGCTTGATCCAGTTCCCACTCGTGGATGACAGATTTCAGCCTGCTGAGCCTGTCCGCTTTGTCGTTGAGCACTCCTGGCAAGTGTTCTGCTTTCAGAGAAATTCTGTGCAGGATAGCCCACTCCCAAATCGCCTGGGCTTCTTGTGACAAGGGGAAGGACCTGGTGCTGCCTTCCTTGTTGATGTAATGCATGGCTGTGGTGTTGTCCGTCCGGACAAGAACCGACAACCCCTGCAATCTTGGAAGAAAAGCCTGAAGGGCTAGGCGAATCGCTCGAAGCTCTAAGAGGTTGATGTGTAGGAGGCGATGTTCCGGCAGCCAATGACCACTGACCTGCAGATCCTGCAATACTGCGCCCCAACCCTCCAGAGAGGCATCCGTCGTCACCACTTGAGGCGCTGGAGTGTTTACGAAGGATAGACCTTGGGACAAATTCCTTATTCTTGTCCACCAGAGGATGGCTCGCTTCATTGCGTGAGTGATCACTAGCTGGTCGTCGAAAGAACCTGTCACCTGCTTCCACTGCAAGTTTAGGTGCTCCTGCAAGGGACGCATTCTCAGTCTGCAATGAGGTATTAAAGGAATGCATGAGGACATCATCCCTAGAAGGGATTGAATCGGCGAACAGAAAGACACTTTCTTCCTCGCACTAAATGAGCCATGGAAATTAGATTTCTTTGTCTGTCCAGAGATGGAAAAACCTTGTTGAGAGATGTGTTCAAGACTGCTCCCAGAAATTGAACCTTCCTGGACGGAAGGAGAGAAGACTTGGCGTTGTTGAGAGTCAGGCCCAGATTGGAGAAGAGACCAGTGCAAGCATTGACCGCTTCCTCTGCTGCCTCCCTGGACGAAGCTTTTAGCAACCAATCGTCCAGGTAAGGAAAGACCTGGAAATGCTGCTTCCTGAGGAAAGCTGCTACTGGTGCCAGCACCTTGGAGAAAACTCTCGGAGCTGAGCGAAGACCAAGCGGCAGCACTTTGAACTGGTAATGGCTCTTGGCGACTGTAAAACGTAGAAACCTCCTGTGGGCCGAATGAATGGGGATGTGGAAATACGCATCCTCTAGGTCTAGAGTGGCCATAAAATCTCCCTTGTTGAGAAGACGTAGAATGTCCTGGAGAGATACCATCCGAAACGATAGCTTCGTGAGATAAGTGTTGAGCTCCCTGAGGTCTAGAATGGGCGCCATTTCTCCAATGTTTTCTTCACCAGAAAAAATCTGGAATAAAACCCCTTTCCTCTCTGTGAGAGAGGGACCGGCTCCACTGCTCCCTTGATCAGAAGCTGATGGATTTCCAGCCGGAGGAGATGTAGGTGTTTTACGGAGTTGGCGGCAGGGGCCTTGGATGGTGGAAGATGAGTGAACTCCAGAGTGTGACCACACTGAATGATGTTCAGGACCCAACGATCTGTTATACGTTCCCAGTTTTGGAGGTATTGAGATACCCTGCCTCCTACAGATGTCTTGGAGGAAGAGGAGGGCACAGCGCAAAGAGCAAGATCGCCGCTATTGTCTCTTAGGGGCGTCCCGTCCGGGGCGATTCTGCTTCCCTCTAGTGTTTGCTCTAGAGAAAGTCGACGTCTGGCCTTGCCTCTGATAAGGACGGTAAGATTGTTGTGTGGAGCCATAAGAGGAGTATCTCTGTTGTTGGTAAGATCCCCTATAGGATGGAGCTCCTCTGCCTCTCGCTCCACGGAATGGTGCTTTTTTGTATTGAAGGGTCCCCAAGGACCGAGCAGTCTCCGTATCCTTCTTGATGTTTTGAAGGGTATCGTCTATGTGCTTGCCGAACAATTCCTCTCCGTCAAAGGGAAGATCCAGGATCTTATTCTGGATCTCAGGACGAAACCACGTGGCCTTTAGCCAACCCTGGCGATGAAGCACAGCTGCACCAGCCAGGGACCAGAAAGCTGTTGTGGCAATGTCCATTGCGCAATCGATTACCTCAGTGGACGTAACCTCCCCTTCTTGCAAGATCTTCTTTGCCTCAGACTTGGAAGGATCAGATAACTGGTCCAGGTAAGGCGCAAGGTCACACCACATCTGGCGGTCGTATCTTCCAAGAATTGCTAAAGCGTTCGCAGCTCTGATGACAAGGCTGGCCATGGAGGAGAATCTTTTCCCCGCGTTGTCTAGGCGTCTGCCCTCTTTGTCCGGTGGTGTAGATAACGGCGCTGAAGGATTCCTTGACTTCCTCTGCGCTGCTTGCGAAATGACCGAGTCGGGTCGTGGCTGACCCGTCAAGGAAGCTGGGCTGTCATTTGGAGCCTTATACTTCTTATCCAGACGCGGCAAGACTGGAACTACAGTGGCCGGGTTCTTCATGACCTTAATGCCTTCTTCCCAGACATGCCCCACGATAGGAATAGAGCGCACCACTCTCTTACTTGGTTCTTTAAAATCATAAAGAAAGCACTCTGTTTGGAGTGAGGGCATAGCAAGCTCGAAACGTAGAGACGCTCTCTCCATCAATTTGTGAAAACCCCCAATGTCAGCAGGGGGAGAATCAATCGGGGCCGGAGAAGCGGGATCAGGGATTACATAATCATCCCATTCATCACCTTGATCTTGATTAACCAGCTCTCCCTCTTCTTCCTCAGAGGAGACATCCTGGTGTTGATCTGGAGGAAGGACATCAGAAGATGCATGAAATTGGGTATGCAGTCGAGCAGATGGAGGTGGTGAACTCCTCACCGTATCAGGAGGAGGAGGCAGAGTTGAGGACAAGAGAGCGGGTTGTGGAGGCGGATTACGAGTTGAACATCTCCGTTGATAGTCCAAAAGCATCCCCTGTAAATCCGCCAAAAGAGAAGTTGGTACAGACATCATCTCTTGTTGAGTGTTCTCTTGACGTGCAAAGGGTTGTTGGTATGACTGATCTTGATAATAACCCTCCGAATCCGTCTCCTGACATTTGACAATAAGCTGAGAAGGGCTATTGGCATCCCCAAAATGACTATAGCCTCCATCAGAGTCCTCATCCTCATCGAAAAGTAATGCAGGAGGTAAAGAATCCACCATTCTAGGGGACGTCATCTCTGGTGATATTTGTCTTCTCCTCACCAAGATGGAATTTTTTTTCCGTCGACGACGCCGTCGACGGATCCGTCGACGACGCCGTCGACGGATCCGTCGACGCCGAAGCGAATTTCTTTGTCGACGACAGTGTCGACGGAATCACCGTAGACGAGGATGCAGATGGAGCCACCGTCGACGGAAGAGGTGTGCAGACCGTCGTCGACATGATGGGTGTCGTAGACATCATCGTCGACGAGACAGTCAATGTCCCTGCTGACGTCGTCGTCAGTGTTGACGCAGTCGTCGTCTGCGCCATCGTAGTCGACGCCTTCGTCGTCGACGCCGCCCAGACGCCGTCGTCGGCGCCGTAGACGCCGTCGTCGGCGCCGTAGACGCCGTCGTCGGCGCCATCGCTCGTCGTCGCATCATCATCGTCGTCGTCCGCGCTGCCGGCGCTCATCGTCGTCGTCGACGCCATCGCCGCTGCTCATCGTCGGCATCCTCGTCGTCGTCGGCGCGCCGTCGTCGCCATCGTCGTCGTCATCGTCGTCGTCGACGCCATCGTCGCCGTCGTCGCCATCGTCGCCATCGTCGTCGTCGCCAGTCGTCGTCGTCGACGCCATCGTCGACGCCGTCGACGCCATCGTCGTCGTCGACGACGCCGTCGACGCCGTCGTCGTCGTCGACGCCATCGTCGTCGTCATCGTCGTCGACGCCATCGTCGTCGTCGTCGTCATCGTCGTCGACGTCTGCGTCGCCATCGTCGACGCCTGACGCCATCGTCGTCGACGACGATGCATCGTCGTCGGCGTCGGCGATCGCCATCGTCGTCGACGCCATCGTCGTCGCCGTCGTCGTCGGCCTGCTGTCGTCGTCGTCATCATCGTCGTCGACGCCATCGTCGCTCGACGCCATCGTCGGCACGCCGTCGTCGTCGTCGCCATCGTCGTCGACGCCATCGTCGTCGACGCCATCGTCGTCGACGCCATCGTCGTCGACGACGATCGACGCCATCGTCGTCGACGCCATCGTCGTCGACGCCATCGTCGTCGACGCCATCGTCGATGAAATTTTCGTCGCTCTTGAAGAAGTGCTCGTCGACGAGCCCGTCGACACCGGAATAGAAGACGACATCGACCCTCCCGTCGACGCCGGAGCACTTTTAGCCTGCGATTTTGGAGGCTTCGTCGTCGAGGGCTTGCGCAGCGTCGATGACGAATGACCACTCTTTCCAGAAGACTGTGAAGAGGGTTTTTAAAAGATTTGTCCTGGCCAGGGACTGTCGCAGGTGGTGTACTTAGTCCTTCCCTCTCCTTTACACCGCAGTGAGGAGATTTGATAGGACCCTGAACCTCAGACTCCTTCAGGGTCTTTTTGAGGCCTTAGAGGGGGATCCACAGATGGTGAAGGGGAACTCCTACCCCTTTTGACTGACCTTCTTGATGAGGCGACAGAAGACGACTCCTCCCTATCGCTTGACAGTGGATCTTTCCTGGACTTGAGTCTGTGGAGCCAGGTTAACAGACGACCCTCACGGTCCCGGAGAGTCTTGGTGGAAAAGGTGCGGCAAATCTTGCACTCCGCAGCCTTGTGATCCGGGTAGAGGCAATATATGCAGTCCTTATGTCTATCTTCAACATATAGCCTCTTCTTGCCACAAGTGGCACAAGCCTTAAATAAAGCTTTCTTCCCTTTATCAGACATTTCCACAGGCTTTAGAAAGAAAACCTGAAGAAAAAACGCTAGAAAAAACAGTTGAAAGAGTTGAAATAGAGCAAAGCTCAAGGAGACTCCCTGTAGCACAACGTGCGGTAGAAAATCTGAGGGGCTGAGGTTCTTTCACCCAAGGTTCTAGAGGGTGAGGCTACTCTGATTGGTTGCCTGTTCTTTTTGGTCTCTTTTACAAAAAGACATGGTCTGGTTGCAAAATGAGTTCAGGCCTAGGCCTGTTTCTCTTTTGTAATAGTTATTTACTACTATTTTATTTTACCGAGACTCCCATCTCGACGACGGGGAATGATTCTAAGCATGGGAATCTATGAAAGCTCCAATACTGGAGTAATGTTTTATTACACTTTCAGAAGCTTTTGTGGATCATAGTGATTCAAACTGTGAAACTGTCTTTTTCTCAGATTTGTATGCTATATTCCCAGAGCAAAGGTGTGCCTTGAACATAAAAATTGCTGTGATCAATATCAAGTTAGTGGTTTGGTCATCAATTATCACTTAGCAACGACAAATGTCTGGTGCTTAATTTGCAAAAGAATGGGTGCCAGTGCCCAAGGTGCTGCTGAGAAGCCTGTAGTTGTTGCTATTGAATGTTGATGTGCTGAATACCAAGGCTGCGTGGTCTTGAATCAACTTCATGCCTCTGTAATTCACTGCCAGACACTCTCTGCCCCTTTATTTCACCATCGCAGGTTCTGGCTTTTCGCCTTTTGAGAAGGGTTTTCTGTCTTTCTCTTCCTTAGTCTTTCCACTCTTGGGCGTTTTCCCTCTCTTGCTCTCTGTAAACGTCTGATGCAGAAAAATAAGTGCTGGATTCCAAAAGTTAGTGTCGGTGGCCCCCACGGTCAACCATAGGCTTAAATTAAGCACTGCAAATGGCAGAATACTCATTTAGCCGACCCTTCGTATCTTGCATTGGTTTGGATGCAATTTAGCCCTTATTTTTTTCCAGAAGAGAAAAACCGCAACAGTCCTCAATATTAACCGCGCCTGAAAAAGGGGCTTAATTTTGGTCCAAGCTCACACATTGACAAAGTCTGCCATTTAGTGACAGAAATACTTACCCTATTGCTATGGTCACTGACTTTCAGAATCGGCTCGTTCTTCCTGAGATCCCACACAGTAGCACGGCCACTGGGACTGGCGGAGGCTAGGATGTGCTGGACCTGCCTGTTCCATGCAATGCAGCTGATATCTTCTAAGGGCTACAAAGAAAGGAGAACAATGATCCATAAAACATCTTTCTGAGCTCACAAAGATGTAGCTATCAGGAAGTCTGTGCAAATCATTAGCTATTTTAGTATGTCTTCATCAAGTCCTGAATTTTTATTTTCATTCTGGTAGTTCTCCAGAATTCACAATGAGAAAAGCAAAACTTAAAAGCACCAAAACAAGAACTTTTATTGGAATGGGAGCAGCAGTCTTTACCCAACAATAAAGCCATACACCATCTCACAAATTCCACGTACAATGGTCACAGTCCAATAGCACACGCTAGGCAAAACTCCCAGACTATCACCAGCACATCAAAAGCCATATAGTTCGCAAAGTGTGGCCAATTAAATAGCACTGTTACACACCACACCTACATATAGCAAAGGAACAAAAATAAAATGAATATAACTGAACAGACACCTTATTTCTCATCATAATACACCAACTTGTGATGCGAACATAATCTGAAGGACAGTGAAACAGGCTTTTAATTTGGCCTACATTAATTTCTTAGACATGTGCTTTCGGACTTCAAAATATATCTGTATTAAGAAATTAACATTACTACTCACCTGTAATAACTTATTAAAAGCCTGTAGTAGATTCAGACAGATGCTTTTCCACTTATGACAGCAGGAGGCAGTAACTACCCATTACATCGAACCATGTTTCAGTAACGTACAATTTGATGTACTGAAAGTTTCCGATTGCCCACTCATTGCGATGAATAAAGTACCTCCAAATTAACATACGGATATAATAAGTCACGGAGTAATAATTAAATGCCCTAAAAAAATACTATGTTCTGGCTGAACAGTGGTCAATCAGTGCCCAGACAAGAGAAAAATAAAAAAGTCCTTTAGCATTACTACCTGTACACAAACACAAACACTGCAAAGACACTGTTCGATCAAATTAATTTTATTTCAGACTAAATCACACAAAATATTAGAAAATCACTGAACAAACTCTCTCCTAATCGCACACAAACACAAATCAATAAACAGTATCAAACGATGGTTCCAGCGTTCCGTAGTAAAGGGGCCCAGACAGCAAAACTCAGTGCCATAACAATGGTTTAAGCCATGACCACTAGTACCATAAAATAAAATGCCAACTAAAGCTCACTACTGAACTACTCACAAATCATGTGGGAAAAGTTAATATTTATCATTACGAGATCTCTAAGTGGAGGTCAGGGGATATTTTGCTCGAATTTTCCTAGAATCGTACAATTAGCAGCTGCAAAAAGGCGAAATCAAACATCTTAGTTAATGATTGACCGTCAAGAGGGGTGAGGCCAAGATGGCACCATCCCCCGGTCTCCCCCAGCTGCAGTGACTACCGGTTGGCGCGTGCAGAGCCGGGCCAAGCTTCGGCCCTCCAACATGGTTGCGCTCGCTGAAGAGGTGCTGTTCTGAGGCATCGCGCGTGGCCGAAGAGGTGAAGAAGGCCCGCATACCTATCCTGGAGGCCCGGCCTTGTGTGTGCCGCTACCTTGGGGGCTCCCACCCAGCCCACGTAAGTTTTATTCCCTGTGAGGGATCATAGAGGGGGACACCCTGGCAGAGCGACTCAGAGCAGAGCTATGGCAGACGGCCATTTTCTTCTCCTTTACCCCCGCAATGGAGGGGGGGTCGGGGGGGGGGGGGGAGACAAGCGGGTCGGTTAATTTTGTTGCCTGCACACCCCCCCCACCCCCCACCCCCCGGGATTGGACCACGCTGGGTCCCAGAGGGTTAATAGCCCCCCCCTCTCCCTTCTAAGGACCTGCCTGGCTGGACTGGCAAGCTGGACCCACACATTGAGGACAAGGGAGCAACGGGCCCTTTCTCTTGGCTGGCCCACTTGGAGCCGGGCCCCAATCAGACCTCATCAAGGAACTGACTCGAGAGAATCAGCATGGTGAAAGACAAAAGTCGATCTGTGCATACACAGCCTCGCATCGACAAATATGCCACGCTGGTGGCATACCACCCAAGACAGTCCAGTGAGGCCGTTGGGGATGGCCAGCTGAAGTCTACCAATGTGACTGCGATCCTCCAAGCTATCCAGACCTCTAGGGAAGCAGTCGAAGCAAAGGTTGGAGAGGTGGGGATGGATGTGGCCCTCCTTCAGCACGACTTACGGAATGTTTCGGGCAGGGTGACGGAGGGTGAAGGAAGGATTTCCCAACTGAAGGACGAGGTTGCCAATCTCAAGAAGTCAGTGGCCCAATTGACCACCACTACCCAGACCTAGGAAGCCAGGGCTGAATATGCTGAAAATAGATCTCACCGGAACAAAGTTCGCTTTGTGGGATTCCCAGAGGGGATTGAATCCATGGCCCCTGAGCAATTTCTTGATGCCTGGCTCAAGTCTTGGGTTCCAGAGGGTGACCTCTTACCTTGGTTTGTCAAAGAAAGGGTACACAAGGTCATGGCCCAGCGCCCGCCGCCCGGCGCAGCCTCTAGACCATTTATTGCTCGTATACTGAACGGAAAAGATCCTGCAAGAAGTATGCAAGAGGGGAACCCTTCACTTTAACTTGACCCGCATCATGAGCTTCCCGGTCTATACCAAACTTGTTCAAAGTCAACGCAAATCCATTGATGTGGTCAAAACGATACTGCAGGAGATGTCTCTGTCTTACATTTTAATATACCCAGCTAGGTTGAAGGTGGTCCATGACTCTCGATCTTACTTCTTTACGACTCCTGAGGAGGCGTGGGAGTGGGCTTCTGGGCGTCGTGAGCGCCAGCGGCGGGACCCGTCCTCCTTCTGTCAGATAGACCAGTGACATTTGACGCATCCGAGTGTTCATGTCCAAGAAATCCCCAAGGTCCCAGAGAGGTTTCAGATGCCAAAGACCCTCACCTAACTCATCCAGGGCAGAGGAGGACTGCCAGAGACAGGTTCCAAGGAGGGGGAATGACAGAGGGGTCCTCACCACCTTCCTTTGTGGCTGCAGTTCACCGGGGCTCTTCATTTGTTCACCTTCATGTGGGGGATTGGGTACTGGGCGGGGTACCATTTTCAGGACCGGGGGCAGAAAATCCTTGATAGGAGGTCCACCTCTAGGGCAGGTGTCTCCAACCTTTTTTGTAGTGTGAGCTACTTCAGGTCAATGAAAATCGTGAGCTACTAAAGGCCAAGCAACTTGTGCATTGTTCCCAGAGACACCCACACACAGCTTCGTTGACTAAGCCTTATTTCCAGGGAGCCAGATACTATGTTTGATCGAAATACTTAAGAGTTCCTAAGCTAAAAAAAAAATTATAGTTTACCAGTTTTGTTTTCACCGTGCCTCGCAACCTTTCAATTATCAGCTGTCACCAAAATAATAATTAAAATGCAGCTCAAATAAAAAACAAATAGGAAAAGCAATCTTACCTTCAATATGGTACTGCATGATGTCCTCTAACAGACAGTCTATAATTGTCTTTCCTGCCTTAAAGCAGTTTTTAAGCGGTTTTAAATCATGAAAATGTCTTCATTTCTTGGAAGCCTTGGAAGTGCCTCTGAACATAATAATTGTGACTCACTGTCCTTATTTAACTTTATTCAGAGTGTGCTTCATATGGATAATAAAAACAAACTGCCTTCCAGGTCTGACAATAACACCAATTCACACTGCAAATGGTTATCATTCAAATGATGTGGGACTGTTCATGAACACTACAGTTATATGACGTTAGGAATTGCAGCCCTATTTGATCTGAAAGCCTAAAATAGAAAAGTGTAATGTTGTTCCGTGTTATTACAGTAAGTGCACCTATTAGGGAAAGATAATAAGCATTAATTACTTTGGTATGATTTATAGGATAGTAGCCGAAAGCCTAAAATAGAAAAGCGTAATGCTGTTCGGTGTTATTCCAATAACAGTTAGTGCACTTGCTAGGAAAAGATGCATAAGGATTATTTATGTTTTTGGTATGATTCATAGGAAAAAACATTATGCTTACTATCTTTTCCTAGCAAGTGCACTAACTGCTATTAGAATAGCACTGAATGACATTACATTTTTCTATTTTAGACTACCAGCTACTATTCTATAAAACACACCAAAATAAATAATGCTTATTATCTTTTCCTAGCAAGTGCACTAACTGTAATAACAGAACAACATTACACTTTTCTATTTTCAAGAAAAGCTGATTATGTTTGTAATTAAGGCATGACGATTACAGAGACCAATACACAAAAGTCAGCATGCCTCGCCCTGCCGGCTCCACTCATAAATAAAGCTTAAGTGAGATCCAGCATTTTAAATAACATTTCCTGAAAAGGAGACATCAATCTCAATAATGTACCAAGGAATTGCTCGAGGGAAGGCCCGTCCTGCTCTATTAAGTCCGATGGTGGGACTCTCGCAGGAGTCAGACTGTGTCCTGGGCGCTACCATCAGACAATCAATCAATCAGATTTCTTGTAAAGCGAGACTACTCACTCGTTAGGGTCTGAAGGAGTTGGGTGGGGGATCTGCGATTCAGTGCAACAGCCAGGTCCGGAGATCCTTCCTGAATTGAGGCAGAGCCTGAGATGTAGAGGCAGGTAGTTCCAAGCCCCTAGCCGCAAAGACTCCAGTGCTCGCTGCAGCGAGGGTAGGGCCTGTGCTAGATTTGCTCAGGCAGTAGAAATATGGCAAGCCTGAGCACGTGGGTACTGTACGGAACCACAGTGTCCTTAAGCGCAGTCCCATGCAGCATAAGACAGGTGGCACAGTACCCATCATGACTGGGATTTGGAGCTGCTGGGATAAATTAAATAATGAAGAGGCCTGCATACAAAATTAAATGATCTTTACAATAGAAAGAAAAATGCTATGCATTTACATTTTCAAATATAAACATTTCATTGGTTTTTTCCCCCCAGAATAAGGCTGCAAGCTACTCAAAGGGGGTCGGTGAGCTACTAGTAGCTCGCGATCGACTGGTTCGAGATGCCTGCTCTAGTGCATGTTCAAGCGACTGCAAAGTTGGGTGTTACGAGAATTTGTGGGTGGCAGATGCTTCTAGGGTGAAGTATGGGGTGGGAATTGGTGAACGGGGAGGGTTCTATGGTTTTCTTCTGGTTCTTGACCAGGGAGTTGGTTATACACATCATGCAGCACACCTATCCACTACCACCTTGCACCTCCATGTGCTTCTACAGGATAAGGAGCATTCCTTTAGGCTCTCCACTCTCTCAATGGCTAGCTTTCAGGTCCTGAGCTGGAATGTCAATGGCCTGTTAGACAAGATCAAATGCAAGGCGGTCCTCCGCTACGCCAGGCGGTCCCACCTGGCAGTCCAGATGCCACAAGAGACCCACCTTTTGGGTACTTAGTGTTTCCTCCTGGGCAGATTTGGGTACGACCAGGTTTACCACGCGGGGTACACTAGGGGCTCTAGGGGGGTGGCCATACTTCTGCACAAAACGCTCCTATTAGCAGGGACTAGGACAAGCCGGGACCCACAGGGCCGCTATGTAGTAGTTGAGGGCACCTTGGAGGGGCTTCATATTAACCTCCTGAGCGTCTACGGGCCGCCTATCCTTCTGACACAAACCCTAGCGGCACTCACGGAGGTCACTTCTGGGCTCACCCAGGGAACTACTGCCCTGTCCTGTATTGGGTAGCTACCTGGGGGATGTGGTCGCGGATAATCTCCGGCGTCAGGGATGGGGCAGGACAGTATGCCACTAGTGGGGAGGGTATAACGGAGGTCTTTGCTACTTACTATCAGGCACTGTAAGCACACCACCCTCGACCTGAGTGGGAGCACACCCCCCACTCCTTCAGGAGATCACCCTGTGCAGACTTACAGTGACCCAGAGAGCTGAACTAGAGGCCGATATTACAGTCGATGAGACAAACATGGCTATAGAAGATTTGAACACTGGTAGAACCAAGGGATCAGACTGCTTCCCCATGGAATACTATTGCTGTTCTCATTCCCCGGCTTACGCCTCATTTGATGAACCTTTACTCAAACAAAACTGAGGGATTTCTTTCCTACTGAGCTAGATGTGGCCACTATAGTGGTCCTCCCCAAGAATGGACAGCTCTCCGACGCATGTGCCTCCTACTATCCTATTTCGCTAATAGATGAGGAACTGAAGGTTTCTGCCAAAATCCTGGCAAACAGGCTGCGTGTACTGTCTGGTCTCATACATGCTGATCAATGCAGCTTTATGCCCAACTACAGCACCCGCCAATTCATCTGACAGATCAATGCGGTGCTTGCTCGCCTCCACGAAACAACCAATCCCGGCACGCTCTTGCTGGTTGATTTTCGAGAGAGCCTTTGACACAGTGGATTGGTCCTATCTGGACCAGGTCCTACACTTCATGGGCTTTGGCCCGAGATATCGCAAACTGGTTCAGCTCCTTTATAAGAAGCCCTCTGCTCAGGTCCTCATTAATGGAGTTCTATCTGCCCCCTACCCAATATGTAGAAGTCAGCGGCAGGGATGCCAGCTCTCCACTCTTCTCTTCGCCTTGGCGATAGAACCCTTGGCACAAATTGTCCGCCATGATGCGCAAGTGTGGGGGTGGTGGTGGGGAGACGGCACTGAGGAAAAGATAGCGCTGCATGCTGATGATGTGCTCCTCTTTCTGTCACAGCTGCAGGGTCCTTGGAGCCTTCATATTTCGGAGGTCTTTGAGGAGGCTTCCGGCCTCCACACGAATTGGCCAAAGTCTCTTTTGGCCTGCTGAGGGGGGATATTGAATTGGTCAGTTGTCTGCACACTATCCCCATCCAGCGTCTGAGCTTTAAATAACTGGGGGTCTACACATCTATCCTGCCGGAGTTTACACACACCCTTAATTTTACTCCCCTGCTCGCAGACACAAACAGCACTTCAGTCCTGGTCTGGTGGCCCTTCTTAAGATGATGCTGCTTCCCAAGCACCTTTATGTTCTGCAAAACTACCCCCTTCTCATTCCAACTCTTGGTTTTAACGACTCAATCCATTAATCCGGACCTTTCTTTGGCGGGCCCCGCTTATCGCATGGTACAAATGCAGTCAGGCGCCGTTTGATGGGGGGACGGGGTTGGCAGATATCAAACTCTTTTACTGGGTATCCCAGCTCCTGGTTGTCAATGACTGGATGTGTGGGGGTTGGAGCAACCCCACTTATCGTGCAAAATTGGCCTCACTGGGCCTAGACAAGGTCACAGGATATTTCTACTGGGGACTCATTCCCACATGCATGCTTGAGCTCACGAAAGTAGCGTTCTTCTGTTGGCAGGTGGCGCTCTGGTTCACAAAGTGGGACCATAAATTGACGCAGCCGAACCCCTGTGGAGCGGGCGCTGCCCAGCAGTAAGGTTTCAGTCAATGGGACAGGATTGGTATCTCGTCCTTGAGCAAAGCATGAAGTGGGCCCACACGAAGTTCTTTGCAAAACTGCAGACAACTTTCAGCATACTCAGTTTCATAAGTATCTGCAGGTCAGGCACATGCTTGCTGCCCTCTGTTCAGTTCTTTTAGACATACCTGGATACAATCTGCTAGAGACACACTTGCTGATGGGAAGCACTGGTCAGGCAGTGTCTCGAAAATATACTGCTCTCTCATAAATAATGCCCCCGATGCGTTTGGGCCTCTGAGGCAGAAATGGGAAGTCAGGGTGTGGGAACTTGATGATACAGACTGAAGAGATGCACACATGCCCCCCACGAGATTGTCATTTCCTCCAGAATCGCAACATACCTCACCCCCGCCACCTCTGGCGTGCTGGAAGAATCCCTATGCCTCAATGCCCCTGCTGCGCGCCCCCCTCCCCCCTTTCCCCCTGAGGCGGACTTTTTTCCCATGGTCTGGCAGTGCCCCAACAATGAACCATAATGGAGGCATATTGCAGGTATGCTCATGCGGGTGCAGGGGTGACCTATTGACATTACACCCAGAGTGGTTCTTCTGGGGATCCTTGCTGATGTGGAGGGAGCAGGGGCAAGCAGGCATTTATTGGTGTGGCTTCGGTCCTAGCTAAGCGTGATCTCGTCCTCCACTGGAATTCCCCAACTCCACCTACAATCTCAGAGTGGGTGGAAGGGCATGGACTGGTTTCCAAACTAAAGGAGACCGTTGGCCACAGAAACATTCCAGAGTGTGGGGCAAATGGTGGGAATACTATGGACTGCAGAACGCAGTCTGACTCCACGAGGCCCGGACAGCCGACCTTCCAGATTGGGCTGTAACATTGGAGAGGGAACGAGACGGAGGGGTGGGGGCAATGGGGTGTGCACCTTTGTGTTTGTTGAAAATGCCAATAAAAATGTGTTTATTTTAAAAAATAATGATCGACCGTGAAACTGAAGAGGAAAACAAAATACCCCTTCAGTCTTTTTTCTACTATATTGTATGTTTGTGCAAGCCAAGTATCCGTGGAACCCATAATGATGTGCTATCACATGTAAGTAAGCTGAAACATTCTGTATTTAAAAAAGGTACATATTACTATGTGGGCTTCCTCTTTGATTGAAGCGGACCTTAATCCTAAATCCACAAGATCTACAGATTATGCCCTTACCCCACCACCATTTCAAAATGTGCCAACATTGAGTTTCAAAAAGAAAAATCATGTGCTCAAACAGGACATATGGGTGTGCTATTGTACCTTTGAGTATATACAGCAAAATCAAGAATACGAATAGAAAAACAATTATGCTTCCCAGAATCAAAATGTACAGCTTCAATGTATTACCTTGTCAGTTTATTAGCTGTCTTGTATGCATTCCTGTTCTAGATGTTAAGTTAATCCTTAAGGTGACTAACAAATACTCTTGTTACAACTGGGCAGTAATAATATAGGAGAGCAAAGGTGTAAGTACTGTGGCGCATTACAACCCACCTTAACAACTGAGACAACAGCTATTTATTTCTGAATTTGCTATCCACTAAATGGATGGCGACAAGGGACACAATAAACGTTTTCAGACCACAATGGGCAAATCATAAACAATGTGTCCCCAATCTCTCGTCCATTTCAAGCAGTTCAGGATTACACACGGTCAATTAAGTTCTCTGCAAGGTACGCAATACACGATGGTACATATATCTGCAGTTATCAAAAAGACAAAGCTGTTACTTAATCTGCAGCCCTACCTGAGATTTGGTTCCAGGGGTCATCGGGGTTGCAAAATTGTTTAAGTCCCAGATATATATTTCAGACTCGTTAGCACCTGAGGCTACCAGATTACTCTGCAACACAAAGAACAGGTTTACATTATTATCGACAAATGTGATGAAATCACTCACCGCAACTGAGGCGGACCAGTTTGGTAAATGTGCAATAGACAATACAAGATTTAAATTTACCTACGATATATTATAGCGTGCAAAACAGAACCCAAACACAATTCATAACAGCCTACTGAGACACCAGTTTTGAAAGAGTGTGGCAAATGATTTAAAATCACAGTTTACATTCATCAATCAAGGGTCACTATTTGGATGGCTGAGACTGGTTGAATCGATAGACAATTCTACATTTTCACCGCTTTACGGATTTTTAACTTTACATTATTTGCACTTATAGAGAGAGCTAAACTACCATGATTAAAATTACATTTTCAAAATCTCCCAATAATGGCCAAAATACGTATTTTCTAGTCAGATTTGTTTGGTAGGAACATTCAGTAACAAATGAAAGGAATGCAATGCAATTTTAAAGGAAGCTAGATTAGGTGTACAGTTTCACAAAACAAATATGCAACATTCTCAACAAATGAAAGCAATAGAAGGGCCCACTGAATATAGTTAATCCAAAAGCCTTTACAGAAGTGAAATAATACTCAACATGAGTTGACCAAGATTTAACCATAAAGTACAAGTAAGCCCAACTGAACAGAGTTCAAATTAAATGTTTGAAACAAGTCAATGAAACAATCACACTTCACAAGTTCAAATATATTAATCCTAAAGATTTTCAAATTATTTATAAAACAAATATTCATTCTTGCGGTCTCACTACAGACAGCTTCAGCTGTATGTCGCAGACCCCTACTTATTCAATACTACAAAGAGCGGCCCTTGGGTGTCCTCTTGCTCATGATTAGGTGCATTGCTTCCAAACCCTGCTCCTAATTCGATAGGATTTCTCCCTATTCTTGCTTTTGTCCTACCCCTGAAATATTTCTGCCGTAGCATGGTTTTGATTGGATGAGTTATATCCTTTCACTGCTGAAATCAGGTAACTACTTTTTCTCCTCGCCATTCATGATTTAGGGACTCCATGGAAGTGCATGTTCTGCTCTTGCGCTCTTTTCCAGGCTCCCCGACCCACTCTCTTTCCCCACCCTCAGATGCCTCCTGCGACAATCACTGCTGCAGGTTGGAGTGTGGGCGCTCTTCCCTCCTCCACCTGCTCTCCCCTTTCTTTAATTTAGCTCTCCACCCCAGCCCCTCTTTCGGCACTCGCCACTATCGGTTTGGCATCCAAATTCAATTACTTCTGACTGCAGTTTGGCAATGGGCTCTCACCCCTCCTCCACCTCTCTCCCATGCCTTGCATTTATCTCTCCACCCCAGCCCCTCTCCCGCCGTTCGCGACTTTTCGCGTTGCCAGTGCTGGATACTTTTAAAAGTGTGATTGGCAAGGGCAACAGCTGTGACTGGGTATCTTGGAATTGTATTTGCTATACGTCTAAGATTGCTGTCATGTTGAGTCTACAGGCAACGTCGCAGCTATTTTGTGAGTACAGCAAATGCATTTCCAGGCTGGCATGAAACCTTTATTGACAAATTAAATAGCAGTGAGCCAACAGCATTGGAATGCAAAACTACGGTCAGGTTTTAACTGCCTGTCCCTTTGCACAGCCCAAGGAATTTGCACACGGGGTAAGCAGCACATGTGCACTTAGAAGCTGGGCATATAACCTTCTAATTTTGCTCAAGATAATGGAATTTTCACCAAGGCTATGATCAAGGCATCTACTTACTCATGTTCTTACTATCTGAGGATTTAAAACAAGTTGCCCATAAAATATTAGGTGCTACTGCTAACGTTCATATATAGGAAGGAGCATCAAAGAAATTAGGTAAATGCCAAGACGACGGACAACACAAGTCCTGAGTCAGAGTACGACCTCCAGACATCAGGTTTTCAGATGTACAGGGGCTACAAACCGAGGCTTTAACAGAAACGTGCTGAGGGTTAGAAGCAATGCTATTTTCCGGATTTGAATGCAGGCCTAAACATGTCAGGATTTATATTCTCAGATTAGGAAATTAAAAGCTGTGTGGCAAAATGTCTAGTGATGACTGCTTGTAAGCCAGAGAAAGTGGATAAAACTGCCAAACAGGACAAACTAAAGTACATTTTGAATGCAAAGATTGGTGCACGTGGCAAATGATGCAAGAGCTTGTTCATCCTAATATCTTTATTTCGGCCAAAATGCCATAAAATGTACAACTTGCACATAACAATCAAGACTTCTACAAACCATTCCTTTTAAATTCATCCACAAGAAAATAAACGGAGTTTAATATAAAATTACAAAAATTAATACAAATAGTTAAAACAGATAAAAGAATAAAACAATCATCCCTCATCCACCTACGGCCATGGGAATGAAATAATCATGCCCAACATATGAACCAAACCAAAGCCATATTGGGGCAATCTAACTTACTTTGTAAGAGGCGGGCACAGTTGTATTCAGGTGTTCTGTCACAAGCCTACACAAGGACTGCCTTTGCTCTCAATTTCCATGCCCATCGCAAAAATCTGGATAACACAAACACAGCCAATTTAATTCACTTGTGTTACTTTTCAAAATTCTCAAAGTGTTCCAGTAGTTACTAACCCCCAACACCGTGCATTGGGGGATGATCCATTTTTTAAGAGCTCTGTTGTATTTGACACAGAAAAAAAGAAAATGAGCTTCCGTCTCTTTTTGAGATGGACAATGTGGGCACTCAGTTGATACCTGGCCTGCTTTTCCACATTTGTCTGTGACGGTATTCGAGGCCAGAGTGCCCAGTCTGAATTTTACATACAGGTGATTAGCCTGTAGCGGAAAAGTTCTGTCCAGATATTGCTCATAGCTGGGGGAGCACTTATGACTAAGGAATTGTCCCGTTATGCTATCCTCAACCTAGTCACTCCAGGTTTTCATTAGCATGAACTTCCATTTAGGCTACCGCCTGACTTGATATTCTGGATAACAACCTTCCTGATACTCCATGGGGAGGCCCATACCGCTTCCATTCCAATCTCTGAGAATTTATCTTTGACAAAACTTAGTCACGGAATGCATGCTCCAGTATCGAATGAGATGAGTTCTACCAAAGCATCCCTATAAGGTTGCAACTCCTCTGAAGTCCAGAGACGTGCCCAGTATAGTAAGGGGCTTAAGGATGTCACCTGGTGGATATTCTTAAGGTCCATGTCAAATCTAAGTGGTGTAAGGGGTGCATTTGTGGGTAAGTTGAGCAGGGACCTAAATAATTTGCTTTCAACAAGTGTGTTTGATAATTGGTAAACCCCCAAAGTTCATCGCCATACTTCGCTGCCACTGCTGTGGCTTTGTAAACAGTGAGGGCTGGAGAAATAGGTCCTCTTGAAGGAGCCTTGTACTTCCTTCCAATGGCGGAGGGCCTTTGGTGGATACTGATTTTACTTTTCCAAATTTGTGGGGCCTAAACCATATTATCCGTCAATCTTACCCCTAGATAATCAAAGGGCTTCACTTTCTCTATGACAACACCCCCTAGGACCATTTTACCCCAAAAAGATTTGTGTGGGTTTATTACCATGAATTTCGTTTTAGAGGGATTTATTTCAAGTACCCCGATTCCACAAAAGACTACAAAGAGCTTGTTAGTTTCGAAGCTTGTTCCCTCCTGAACCACAATGATTAGTTAAAAGATGAATGAGTGGTAAAGACACGAGAAAGGAAGCCTAAGGTAGCTATTTTTGCCAAAAGTAGTCTCTTGTCATCCATCTTCCTTTCATAAATATGTTCAATAAAAATGGAAAGCAAGTTAAGGACATAGGTGGACATCACTCAAAAGGAGAAAAGAAGAGTAGAACAGAGGAGCTGAAAAATGTATATTTTTAACTCACACTATATTACCACTTCAACACTTAATTTAAAAGTTCAAATTTGTGGTCCGGCCTGTCCCAATATGGTCTTTACTATCTCAGACACGACGGTCCAATATTAATGTTAATAAAAAAGGAATATCAAGGTTACATACTAAATTTCAAAAGAATTATTGCTGTTCATCAGACTGGTGTTTTGTTTCAGGTCTTCACTCCTTTTAGGTTATTTTATTGAGCTTAGCAATCATTGGTTTGAGGGAAAACATTTAGGGACAAATAGTCAGCTTAAAAAGCTACTGTTAAAGAAGAGAAGAATAATTATTAAATATTGATTTGGATAGTTACTAAAATCGAAGTTAGAAAAAAGTACAACCACTGACCACTCCAGTTTAAAAACGTGCTACATCCAAGAAATGGGAGTATAACCAAAAAAGAGAGGCCTTTAAAAAGTAGTAGTCAGCTGAAAAAGTTAGGTTACGGAGAGCGAGTGATAAAACGTATTGTTTACGTTTCACCTAAAACCCACATAAAATAGCTAAAAACATACAGTATGAAAGTAGTTACATATCAAAAGATTATAATATTAATACAACGTATCCATTAATTTGGTCTCATATAACTTTACAATTGGTTTTAAAAATTAAGTGATATGTCCTACTTTTTTGGGCAAGGTGCCACTAAAGCAGAAGGAGGTAACTTGAGAAATTGTACTTATTCCTTCAGTACAGAATATTGTTCTTTGATATTTCCTACATATGTGAAAGAGGGCTGTGCATAAAGAAAATATATGCTCCAGTGACTCTTGATCCAGATTGCGTAGCCGACAAATAGTGTCAGCTTTCCTCAGTGGATTCCAAGATCCAGGAGTGAGCAAATGACTTTCCTGAATTTTAACTTACTAAATTATATATTTATTTACAGAGTTTTAAATAGCGCTAATGTGACCCGTCAGGGTATTAGGGCGCTGTACATATAGTGAATAGATCATACATACATGAGAAAAAGCAAGAAGGCATAAGTAGGAAGCAATAAAAAGACAGATATAACTACAATATACCAATCGTCCTGGTAGATTGAGGGGCCAGGGGTAGATCAACATGGATATAGACATGCTGAGTGACTTTAGTTCTCAAAACACAAAATAAATATGGATAAATACTAACAAGATGGCCCAAAAATAAATATGGATAAATACAGACGGAAATGTTAAAAAAATAAATACCATAAAACCGGAAGCCCTAAGTATAATTAATCCAGAAGTCCATATATTCCTTAGGGCATTTCTCCACTGTTCAATGCCCACGGTCAGCCAACGCGTGCCAGGCCAACAGGAAACTTACCCCACGACTTCCTCATTACTGGAACAAAACAGTGTAACCCACAAATCCAAACGTACATACATATTGCGAAACCGTCACTCTGTGTCAAAAGGACACCGGGGCCCCAAAAGCAGCCAAAGGTCATCACATGGTGGAAGCCCATGCATCACCCCATCATACAAATGCTCAAAATATGGGAGGCACAAAATCAACACCACACATTCATCATGAGCACAACGATATACATGCATCAACTGTGTCCCTAACCAACCGCCACCACATCAAGAAAGGAACTCAACTGAACCCAGGATCAACCACAATCGCAACACCCATAGTGTGCAAATCGCAACACCCATAGTGTGCAAAACCCAAGCCGCCACCCAAACAAGCATCTCCCATACACAAAACACACACCAGTGATCCAAAGGATCCCAGGCACCATCCACAAGTGCCCATCAATCAAACAGTCACCAAACACCCGCAATCCATGAAATACCTTCATGTAACCTGCTTATGAAGTGTCCGTTAGCAGCTGCAGTACGTTCACCTAGTGCTCTTCTACAGATGAAACAGAAGAGCATAGTTGGGAGCAAAACAAACATTATTTGGCACACCAGATGGCTTGCGCTCAACTTTAAAGTATTTCCCTCATGTAAAAAGCCATCTTGCAAATAAGTATCCAGCCAGACAAATATACAATGGATGCTTAGAAAAATAAATGTAACAATACATCAATTTTGTCCTCAACTCAACTGGAAGCTCAGATGATTTTATCAGGAGTGACGCTTGAAACCTTTTTGTTTGGATCTTCTCATTAGGATGTAAAAGAGTAAACATTTACCTTTCAGAGGTATGCATTTCTGAAAATGGTTAAATTCATTTCTGAAAAACTTAGCTGAGATCACAAGCAGGCACAATGTAAAACGTTTAATTGGCTAGTGGGAAACTCCTGCTGAGGGAACCAGCTTTTAAACTCCTTTTATATGGTGTGAAGTTTAGCAAGAAATCAGAAATAAATTGCTTACATGGCTACATATTTTGTCAAATTACTAATGCTATTGTAGGAAGCTGGATCTGTATACTGTATGCCACTAGATGGTTATACCGTGATTAGAGTCCTGGGGTTCCTCAAAAGTGTACAGAGCTCAATGTAAAACCCAAAGTGCTCCATTAGTGGTAGTGTGGGCGAGCAGCCTTAGGCCTAACACAGAAGCGTGTAAGACATTTAATGTTGTGTTATGTTATTTTACTTATATTTGTAACGCGCACAGATACGAGTGTCCCGCCGCGGAGCCGTGAGGGGTGAAAGAATGGTCTTTAAACAAAGAGGTGCGTTTTCAGGTTCTTCTTGAAAACCACTGGGTCCTGAATATTACGTAAGGCAAGAGGAAGGGTGTTCCAAGCAACGGCAGCCTTCCGAGCAAAGTAGCTGCCTCCTAGCCTCTGAAATTTGAAACGAGGGACCTGGGCAAGGCGTTGGGACATAGATCGGAGATGTCGAGAGGGAGCATAAAAGGAGAAACGTTACTGCAAGTAAGAAGGGCCGAGGCCATGAAGAGCACAATGGGCCAGAACCAACGATTTAAATTTTACTCTTTCGACCACGGGAAGCCAGTGTAGTCAACGCAAATGATGACGCACACTATTCCTGGCGGAAAAACCCAGAAGGAGTCTGGCTGCCGTATTTTGGACTACCTGGAGCTTTTTCAACAGATAGCCCGGGATGCCAATGTAAAGGGCATTGGCATAGTCCAGCCGAGACAAAATAAGAGCACAGGTGACAGTTTCCGTTGCCGCCTGGGGTAGGAAAGGAAAGAACTTCCTTAGGGTTTTGAGAAGGCCGAAACAATTGCCGGCCATCTTGTTGATATGAGTCGAAAAGGAAAGGCTCTCATCGAACCGCACCCCCAGATTCTTGGCAGGCTTCGCTGTAGAGGTGGGCAAGGGAAACTCAGGTGGCCAGAGGGATTCCCGGAAGTTAGGAGAACATTTTCCAAAGAGGAGAATCTCAGACTTCTCTTCATTGCACTTGAGTTGCGCAGCCGCCAACCATTTAAAAATGGAAGAGAGACAATGTTGAACAGAGAAGACTGAGTCCGCACTTTTGTCCCAGGTGGAAAGCAGCTGGGTGTCATCAGCATAAGCCATCACCTTGGCCCCCAGGCCCTCGGCCAGATATACTAAAGGTGTGACATAAATGTTGAAGAGAAGGGGACTAAGGGAGGATCCCTGGGGGACTCCCGTTGTCACTGACTGGGGAGAGGAAGAAGACGGTGGAAGCCAGACCTGCTGGACCCGTCCTTCCAAGAAGGACCCAAGCCAGCCCCAGGCAGTGCCCGACACACCGATCCTGGCAAGTCGTGCAAGAGGTAGTGAATGCGGGACCGGGTCGAACGCCGTCGAGAGGTCAAGCAAGATTAATGCTGACGTGCCGCCGAGAGGTCAAGCAAGATTAATGCTGACGTCCCGCCGGCGTCCAAACACTCCCGGATGGCCTCCGAGACCTCAACCAGGGCCGATTCGGTACTATGAGAAGCCCGAAACCCTGACTGGGCCGGATGCAGAAGGCCCTCCCTCTCCACAAACGCAGTGAGTTGTTTATTCACCACCTTCTCACACACCTTAACCAGAGCAGGTAAGAGGGAAATGGGACGATAGTTCCCTGGACTGAGGGGATCTAGCGACGGCTTTTTTAAAAGTGGCAAAATCTTGGCCTGCTTTCAAGCCTGTGGTACACCGGCTTCCTGAAGGGACATGTTGATAATGCTGTTCACTTCTACGTTAATAGTCTCTGCTGCTGCAGCCAGGGCAAGGGTCCGAGGGCGAGCCAGACTTTAGAGCCTTGAGAATTTTTAGGGAATCAGGCAGGTCCACAGGCCTAAACGCATGCAAGGAATGGTCAGATTCAACAGGTGGGGACACAGAGATTGCCCCAGTACCGTTGTCACAGGAAGAGAAAGCCGCCTGAATAGTGCGAATCTTTTCCATAAAAAAGCAAGAAAGAGTATTGCACCAGGTGACTGAGGATGGAGACACACTAGCTTGAGCCGAAGGGGACGTAAAACTCTGAACAATTGCGAAAATTTCTTTAACATTGTTTCTAGCAGAGTCAATACGGGCTGAATAAAATTGCCTTTTGGCTAGAGTTATGGCCTCGTAGTACATTTTTTGCTTAATTCTGAGCTTCCGCTTAGCTACAGGGCAAAATTCACTACGACGCCACGCACGCTCAAGAATCTTGCATTCATGTTTGAGTGCTTTTAGGTCAGGACTGAACCAAGGTTTGGAGGGAGATTCCCTGGACAGCCTAGGATGTTGTGTACTTTATAGGGTGTCCATAACGGGCTTTCTAGGCTCATGTCCTTATATAGGCACAATTCGTCTTGCCCTTATATAGGCATAAAATCCCAGACCTTATTTAGGCATAAGCCATGCATACCAAATACAGGCATGGATTCCGACATCCGTCCACCCTAGCGTCTCAACGAGTCCATGAAAAAACAGACCCTCAGGCTGCGGGAGTTTCCCTTGCCCAGGACTATTGATTTCTTCAAGGACTCATACATTATGCATGAACCTCTATTCCTTAAGGGATTCATTCATGACGTCTTTCGCTACCCAACTTACGTCAATGCTAACATTTTCAGGTATAAATATACCTTCCCAAACCCCTGTAAATCAGAGGAGACCTCGACTTCAGAGGAGCCCGATTCCCGGCCGGACGCACTGAGAAGACGCTGTCTTTCCTGCACGCAGAGAGTCCAGCTTCCAGTGATCTAACTTCCCTTGCGGGGTGTTGGAGTTCGAGTCCGGAAAAGAGATTCCTACCTCTCTCATTCTTCAGGTATGGAGCAGACTAGAACCTAGAGGGACTCTTGGCATACTAGACTCTTGGCATACTAGACTCTTAGCATACTAGACTCTTAGCATACTAGACTCTTAGCATACTAGACTCTTAGCATACTCTAGTCAGGAATACAGCACCTACTTCTACTTCTCCCTACACCTAGGAAAGGTTAGGCACACTGGGTAGACCTAGGATAGAAACGCATCGTATGAGTACTCGCATTTTTAGGCTGTGTCATTTTATGTAAATGCATATATGCTGACAAGATAATGCTAACGCAGTATTATTTATTTCTACTGCTCACCTTGTACATTATTTATCTCGCATACTGTCTTGTGATCGTAACAGCACATCTAACTTACAACAGAAACAAGACTGTTCAATAAACCTTTTATTGAAACGCCCGTCTGGTTATTTCTGTGTAACTTTGAGGAGTAACTAAATCCTGCACAACTGAGCTGAGTGAAATAGTTATCTATTGTTTCTACCACTCTGGGACAAGTCCTGATTCTGTAAGGGAAACACAGTGGTCATGTTTTACGGCTGCCAGAAACTAATCCCTTCTTGTTGTCAAGAAGTTTCTAGTGGCCTCTGAGCTAGCTGGCACAAGTAATTAAGTTTAATATACTCGATAGGGACATACCGACCTTAGTCCTATGTCAAACCTATAGGATATATTATTCCAATGCGCAGAGCCTATAAGGGAAATAGGAGCTACACTACAAGGAGAGCGGTATGGAACTAACGTGTCAACTGCATTAGAGACCCAGCTAGAGAATCCAAACAGTCGGTGCTCAAGATCACCCGAGAGAATAGGCCTGGAAACTTACAGGGCCTGGTTGAGTGCAAGTGGGCCAATTTTACCAAAAGCTGGTTTGCAGTATGATCGCGTTAAAGGCTCGGCGATGGACACTTCCCACGAAAAATGGGTTAAGAAGTGGTCAGACCATGGAACCGGGCACGGATCTCTTAACAAGATGGGAAAGTTGGTGCAAATTGGGACCAGTATATGCACAACATTGACCAATAATGGGCACACGACTCAAAAAGGAGATCCGCACCAATTTTAGAAAAATAAGCTTTGTTTGTATAGTATTTTAAGACCAAGATCTTAGCAATAATGTAAGCACATTTTTAACTAAAAATACTTTTCACTATAAAAAGATGACAGTACAATTTCTGAACAGTTCAATGTTATCCTATGGAGGGAAACAATAATGCAGTTTAACAGGTAAGTACAACACTTACAAATCCAGTCTTCGGGACCAAATGAAAGCAAAGGGCAAGGGTCAGATGACTACCAAACCTGCAACATGAGCGGCGCAGGGACGGCCAGGTGCAGACGTCAAAATCGGAGTTCGGACCAATGCGTTTCAATGGAGACTGGGGTCGGTCGGAGCCACAATGCTTGCAGGTAAGTAGATCGGTTGCAGGGGCCAAGTTTAGGGGGATAGGACCAGCACTGGGGGGACAGCACCAAACATACACCACCAGTGGCACAGGGGAATCCAGGTGCAGGGTGCAATTTCAGCGTCAGGCGCCCAATGCTTTTCAATGAGGATTCTTTTTTCGACAAACAGGCTGCAGTTGTCGCACACGAGGTTGCAGGAGGGAGACCAACAGCAGCAGAGGTAAGTAGAGATGTAGGGGGTCGTAGGGACACCGTCAGTTCAACTCCCCAAGGTCCAGGGGCTTCGGATGCAGGGGTGCCTTTCGACATCAGAGTCTTCGTACCGGAGCCAGTCGAGGTCAGGGGTGCCTCTGGATTCACACTGCAGGTGCCGTCGTGGAGGCAGGAGAGGTCATCCAACGCTGGATTCGAGGTCAGGATCGCTGGGGACACTTTACTGGACAGGTGAGCCACTCAGACTCGGGCCGTGGCCGTCAGGTGCAGAATGGGCAGGAGACGCGGATACGCCTGGATCCGGAGTCCTTGTAGTTGGATTCTTGTGGACAGGCCCACTGACCTCGGGAGACTGGAATCTTTTTCGAAAGCAGCAGTCCTCCCTTGGTTTTCACAGATTGCTGGCTGCAAGACAGGTCGTAGGTTTGTCGAAGCTGGAGACAGGCCAGTAGGGCAGGGGCCAAGGCAGTAGTCGTCTTCAGTCTTCTCTGCAGGGATGTTTTTTCTTTCTTCTTAGGTCGTCGCAGATCTAGTTTTTAGGTCTGGGGGAGCCACCTAAATACTAAATTTAGGGACATTTTAGGAGAGTAGCAGGTAGGGCCAATGGGCACCATACCTGGGGTGACTACACCCTCAAATATGCCATCCTCCTGTGGGAGGGTGCATAGCCCTAGCCCAAATTGGAGGAGTCTCCCCATATTCAAGATGGCGGGGACTGAAAGATGTGCTTCACCACGCCACCCCCACCTTAGCGGTAGAGTGGCAGAGGTGGGCTCACCTCCTATTCTAGGTTTTCCCGCCAGTTTTCCCGCCTAAAGTGGGGGTGTAAACGGGGGGCTGCCATCTGCTTCTAGAAGCAGAGGCTGGGGGTCGCATTACAAAGGTGGCAGGCCTTTGAAGCGTCCCCTTCGAGCATTGGCCAACCTGGGGGAGGAGTGACACTTCTGCCCAGGATGTGCATTTCTGGTCCCAGAGCGCAGAGGCTCTCCTCCCAGGGTCCAGAAGCATGTCTGTGTGTGGCAGGATGCCTAAAGCCAGGCCGTGCCTAAACCAGGGTCAGGAGGTTTTCAGGGGGCACCTCTGAGGTGCCCTCTGAGTACATGGTGAAATAAATCTCACACTGGCATCAGTGTGGATTTATTACAAGGAGTTGTTTGGTACCAAACTCTCATGGTTTTAGTGAACCCATCATGGTGCTGTGGAACTCGAGTTGTCGAGTTTCCAGCCCATGCACTCCTTATGGCTTTCCTGGCACTTACAATATCTAAGAATGGACTTAAATATTGCAGGGGCATATCTGCTCATGCAGATATGCCCAAACCTGTGGGATAGTGCACCATGCCTTAGTGCTGGACGTCCTGCTAGAGGGAGGACTTATCCATACCTTCAGGCAGTGCTGGCTGGCATGGCACCCAGGCAGGGTGCCATGTCAACTTTGACCATTTTCCACTTCACAGGTGCATGCAAGCTGCAAGGGCAGTGGCATGATCCAATTGAGGGGGGTCCCAGGGGATCCTCTTCAGCTCCCAGGCCCTCAGGGTACCATTTAATAGGGACTTACAGGGGCAGAAGTACCAATTGTGGATATGTTTTAGGGAAGAAGCACTGACACAGGGGACCTGGTTAGCAGGGACCCTTGTGCACTACAATCAAAACCACATGAAAACCAGGCAAAACAAAATGTGGGGGCTAACCATGTCAAAAGAGGCACTTTCTCACAGCTATTAGGCTATATCAATTTTGATATAACTCTACACAATGTTTAAAATTATACAAAATATTCTTCCTTCTCATAAAGAACGTGAGAGTCAACAACAATAAAACGCTGACGCACACATGCATGCTAAAATATCTTTTCTCCTTTCTAGCTGCAGCTTGATATTGAAAAATGGGACCTCAACCTTCAAAATAATACTTTACATTATAAGAACATTTGCCTTTGTAGGGATTGATGAACACTCTGGGAAAATGCACAACTGATTCACAAACTCGCCACTCCTTAACTTGCCCTATCAAATGCTTTTCTAATGATCAACGACACTCACAAGGTGTTGTACGCTCTCCTAAAGTGATGGGCTCCCTGCTCGCACTTATGAATAAAAGAGGTCAAGCTGGGAGAAACACAGACTATGGATTACTTTTTTTCCTGCTGGTGGAACCTTTACATGGAGTCATCAATCTGTACTGCAGATGGGGTACATTTATAGCAGCTGGAGGAACAACGTGGGGTTGTTATGCAGTTCAACAATGTAGTTGAACAGTCAACATAAACAGAAAAAAATCCCACTAGATTTTGTTTAATTTGGCACTTCAAGTTCTCGATCTCTCAGCAGCAATGGGATATTAATTCTGCTGGCTCTTTGAAAGGAGGAGGATACTTTTTCAGATTTATGAGGATGCCGCCTGTCTGGCTCCGTTACCTACAGCCCTTGCTTTCTTGCATTTTTGCCCTCAAAAACAACTGTCAAAGGTGGCAAGTGGCACCACCTTTGTCACTATTGACATTTTAAGTTGAACTGGCTTTTTTCTAGTAAAAGCCTAGGTTTCTTATTTTGTATCCTAAAGGGCTCCTGCTGCATCCTGTACACTTATGGAGCTATTCACTGTTTATGATTAACAATTAAGAGTCCATCATGGGGAAAATAGGGGCTGATTACGATGGCGGGCGGAAGTCCGCCCGCCACCTTAGCGGTGATTGGGACCGCCTGCCAGACATGCGGCGGTCCCACCACTGCAATTAGGATGCGACCGCCAGTATACTGGCGGGCGCATCCTGGGCCTTTAACATTGCGGGCGGTTCTGCTGGCTGCAGCACCGTCCGCAATGTCAAAGGTGCTTGCACCGCATTTCTATGCACCACGTGGCAGGCACCACGCGGTGCCTGCCACTTGGTGCATGGAAATGCAGGGGGGTACCATGGGTACCCCCCAGTGCAGCGACCCCCCCCACATGGGGGGCCCGCAACGGGCCCCCAAACCCAATCCCTGCCAGCCTTTCCATGGCCTCCTAAAACCCACATCCTAATATGGCGAACGGTGACTGCTAGGCACCGCCACCATATTAGTGGCCCTGCTCTGCCCGCCAGGCAATCGGTGCGATTGCCACCGGCGGAAAAGCGGCGGACGGACTTTGCGTCCGCCGCGATACCCACCGCCATCCTAATATGGCGGTGGGTAATTCTCAATTTGATGGCGGAATGATCGCCACCGCCGGCCCGGCGGTGGCGATCGTTCCGCCATCGTAATGAGCCCCTTAGTGTTTTCCATATTTAAAAATGTTAACTAAAGATACAAATACAAACTAAAGATGAGAAACATTTTTAAGATGAGACAAGGGTGAAAGAAGAGGCGAATAGGAGATAGTTATAATGTTTTCCCTTCTTTTTAGGTCTCGCCTACGCAGCGCGCAAGCGTTGCTTAGGAGGGGACCTTTAGCCATCGCTCAGGACTTTTGCCTAAACGTATGCATGTTTTCCATTGGTTTGTATTGCCACTCGTGCACGTTTGGCGTTTCCCTTGCGGGAGCGAGCAGCGGCGCCATCTGTTTTTAATTATCTTGATCGCGCTTTCAAAACAGATGGCGCCGCTGCTCGCTTCTGCAAGGGAAACGCCAAACGTGCACGAGTGGCAAGGTAAACGCTGCGCGTCTTGCACTGTCTGGCGGTCATGCTTCTCTGCAGTATCCACTCGCCCTTCACGCCATCCTCTGCGCTGTCAGTTTATCCTCTTTGTACTGTCGGCCTGTCTTGTAACTCATTCTGTGCGCGGTCTGTCCGTTCTGCAGCTTATCCTCAGCGCTGTCAGTCGGCCCCGCAACCTTTCCTTAAACCGTCTGCCTGCACCTCATTCTCTGCACTGCGAAACTGCCCGACCTTGCCATACAGTGTTTGCCCTGGGCTCTGTCCTGTATCCATTTCCCGCCGCTGCTCTTTTCCTCTGCATCGCCAGCTTGCCCTGCACTTTTCCCTTTCACTTTAGTCTGCCTGCAGATTGGCATCAACTTTATTACCAGCCTACCATGCCCCCATTACTTTCCAGTGCATATCTGCACTGTACCTCTTACCAGCATACCCCTCACCTCTTTCCAGTCTGCCCTGTACTTAAACGAGTTTGTGTGTTGCTACCTCAAACCGCCTCCATAGCCCCTCAATTCTATTTTTTTCAAAAGAGCGCCTGTATATATCTGCTCATGTGCTGCATATTCAGTTTCAAACTCCCAAACCACAGCGCTTCCCGCCAACCCCAGCCCTAATCTCTCACTGCTCCAAGTTAAATCCATCCAATATCCTCCTAACTACATGCCGCTTTGTCCTTCAGCGACTTCTGCAAACCTGAACCGCTTCCTGAAATCCTCTTCCGCTAACCATTTCCGGCTTCCTGCTAATCCCCCCCAGCCGCTTCCTGTTTTCCTCCAAACGCTGTTGCGTTTCCTGCTAACCGGCGAACGCGATCTTTAAAGCCTGTGCTGACACCTCGCCTATAATTCTGTCACTATACTGTCATTGCTACCGAGATATGCTGAGTTGAACACATTAAAAATGTTGCACAGTGCTGAGGAGTATGTGGTCTTGCACGGGTAAAATATTTGTCCCCAAGTGGGCAGCACTTCCCCTTCACCCCCGCCAAATGTAGGGTCTGACTCTGTTGTTTCCACCCCGGAGGGGAGTTTCCTGGGTGAGAGAGGGTTGGCTCAGCGTTTGGGAAAGCCACAAATGCACGAGTTTCTGGGCGTTAACTTGCAAGGTTATCCGTGCCTACTGCCAGCTCCTTTCCAGGTCCACCTGCTTGATGCCTACTGTCCAGCTCCGAGGATGCCCACCCCCAGCCTGGAGCCCTCTGCCAGCAGGTGCCAACCGTCTGGGAGCGTCTGTGGGGATGACGAGGTGTGTGCATGAGCCATGCGCTGCTCTGCTTGGCGTCACCTATGCTTTATATTCTTGTCATAAAGGAATGTATAGTGCAAAGTCAGATCACACACTGTAAACATGTCTATGTCAAAGTGACGTGCTCTGCTTAGAGGCTGAACGGAGTGAATGTGAGTTCAATAAGTGTGGACAAACTGTGACAAAATCACCATTCTGTGCCTCAAAAGTCCTGTTTTGGTGCCGCAATACTTCGTAATCAGTGCCGCCATATCCTGGTGGGTCTCTTAATGTGCCTCCTGCGCAAGGGGGGTTGTCGTTGGAAAATGAACAAGCATTGGCATAGCCAATAGGTCTCGCTTTTGGGGACCTTATAAGTATTTAGTTATGCAGCACAATATCCTTGGTGCAACAACATGAACTGTTGCATGGTTAAACACTTATAAGGTCCCAAAGGCGAGACCTATTGGCTATACCAATGCTTGTTTTCTTTTACTCTATGCTCTTTCAACACGGTGGTAATGTCCATCTACAATGCTGTATGAAAGTTAATTAAAAAAATGACTGAAAACTAAAGAGACCCAATGTAAAATAAATGTTCAATTCTTTAGTTATATCGCTAGATTAAAGAAAGAAATTACAAATTCGTTTCAACACTGGTTATCAAGAAGCAAATAACTATGTTAATTCTGCTAGGGATTAGCGATATCAATAACAGCAAAGGACAACTGAGATTAATGACTAGCTTGAGAATTTAAGTACAGTCCATGTACTCTGTAAATTGGATTCTGTAGTTGCATTCCTAAGAATCTTGAAAAATACACTGAGGTCACCAGCTCAGTTGGACATTCTAACACGTTTTTGAAACACAGTCACAAAACGTAGTTATACTGTTTGCTTTTGAAGACGTGTTTTTCTGGTGTCTTTAAGTACACAACTAGCTTGAACTTGCTTCTGAAAGGGGATAAGAACAGGTTCAGCAAGGTTTAAGACACAAAGGCAATGACAAGGGCCTTAAAGTAGTAAGCATGTTATTTCGAAATGTATGTTTACTTCAGAAGCAACCTGGGAATTTGAATGTAGGAGAGAGAACACACTAAAACATTATATGTTTAAATGGTTATCATGTACAAATCTGAAAACTGAAAACAAGATCAGGTACATGGTAGGCTAGCAAAGGGGCAGTGAACACTGCTAAAGAAAAACAGATATTGGAAACAAGATTTATTTAATTTGAATAACTTTATTTCGGCCACCAGGGCAATAAAAGTACAGTACAACATAATTAGAATATTAATAAAATTCGATGCTAAAAGTCTGAGCAGTTTTACATAGAACGTCCCAGATAAAAAAAATACAGTTGTCAATAACTAAAGATAAAAGTGCTATTACATGTTTAATATAGAATTTATAGTTGCTAAGCAGAAGATAAGAATTTTCTAAGCAAAATCCACATGGCACCTAAAAATTTAGCAAGAGGTATAGCGTATGATGGGGAGCAATCAGACCTCAAAATGCGAAGGGCCATTGAATGACTGATGACTTATTCTTCTGCAAATGGGGGCCAGCCAGAGCTTACGCGGGCGGGCATAAGCAGGACAAGTGAAGAGGGCATGCAGGACACTCTCAACCTCTAACTGGCAAGCAGTACAAATGTCAGTTGCTTTGCCCGATCAATTCTTTGTAAAGGCTCTTAGTGGCAAATTGGAAATATAAATTCCTATTGAAGGGGACGGTCAGAAAGTCCCAATAGGACTCGTAGCTGTTCCGAAGCTTGATGTCTAAAAATGATTGTTTTAGAGCGGGAAGGTCTGATTTTGCTGTTAATTTTGCCTCGACCGCTGACCAATAAAGCTTTTTTAGGACAGTTTTGGAAGGGAAAGAAATAGTAGATGCTTGGGTCCAGATTTTGGGGGCCCCAATGAATTCCAATGACACTTTGAAGTGTTTGAGCCAGGGAATAAATACTGAATGGCAAACTTTAATGACATCCTGCAGGGCTGTGGTGTAATGTAAAAGTTCTGGAGTAGACCATAGCCTCCTCCAATACAATAATGGATGGAGTCTGGCTTTGTCCAAGAGATTTCAAAGTCCCAAGTCTCTAAATAGAGAGATCGGGGCGTACTAGGAGGAAGGGTAGCCAAATTCCGTAGAAACTTGTTTTCGGCAGTGGTTAATAGTGAAAGATTAGAATGGCCCTATAGTTCGGCCCCTATAATGCCATCCCTAGAGCCCTGGCTTCAAATATTTGGACGGTGGGCCGAATAAGTTTGGAATAAGAGGCTTTGTATTCTTTGTGAATTACTCCAGATATTTGCTTGAGTTTCAAAGCTGCTTTGATGAGATGCGTCTTCTATGCTATATTACTGCTAAAAGTGATACCCAGATGGGTGAATCTGTGAATGGTTTCTAATAGATCTCCCTCCCCCCCCCCCAAAGACAGACCAATTATATAAGATTTGTGGGGGCAAAACATCATTAGCTTCATCCTATCCGTATTGATCTCGAGTCCCCTAGCAGCACAAAACTCTTCGAAGAGTTACAAGAGCTTTTGAAGGCCACTAGGGGTCTTGGAGACCAAGAGGGTATCTTCGGTGAATAAAAGAATAGGGTTTTTTCTGTGGGCCAACGTGGTTGCATCGGAATCCACTTGGGTTAAAAAGGGCACAATGTCATTGATATAAAGCGAGAATAAGGTAGGGGCCAGCACACACCCCTGGCGGACACCTCTGTCCATATTGATCTTATCTGTCACCTCAGCCTGGTACCCCCGCCTGATTCGGAAAAAGTTCCCTTCGTAAAGGCGAGCAACCAATGATATAAGATGTGGTGGCATTTTCATGTCAATAAGTGATTGCCAAGGTTTGGCACTGGACACTAAGTCGAATGCGAATTGTAAATCGACAAAGGCAACATATAAGTTGCCCTTGCCGATAAGAACTGTTCGCCAATAGATCGTAAGAAATTGCAAAGCTTGGTCTATTGTAGAGATTTTTGTGCGGAAGCCCGCCTAGAAGGGGCTAAGTATAGACTCGTCTGTCATCCAATCGTGTATTTTGGCGAGGACACATCAACAGAAGATTTTTTTAACACAGTCGATGAGGCTGATGGACCTATAGTTCGATGGTAGTGAACAATCGCCTTTCTTATGCACGGGGATGACGGTGGCTCCTTTCCAGGACTTGGGAATGGGACCTCCTGCAGCGATGGTGTTCGCCAGAATTAAGATATATATCGAGCCCATAGCTCTTTGTTTAATAGAAAGATATCGGCTGGAACACCATTTGGGGAAGCAGCTCTGCGCCCCTAATGATTGCCCTTATAGATTGGTCAATGTCAGCACAAACTAACAGATCTTCTTTGGGAAAAAGGCAGATCGGCAGGGAACCAGGGCAAGATTAAGTGTTTAAAGAGGGACAAGCTGCGGTGTATAGAGAGCCAAAGTACTCAGCCTACGTCGATGGAGCTACACAATTTTGTGTGGCAGGGGCAGCCCGATCAACCCTATTGGAGACTATCTCCCAGAACAAAGTGTGGTCCTTTATTAGACATGCTTCATTAAGAGTAGACCATCTCTGGTCATCCCAGTTTCTTTTAGCTGTAGCTATCGCTTGTTTGTACGCTTTACGATAGAAGGGGATACGTGACAAATCTTGATTTTTAATGGCCCTAATTAGGAGGCTCTGATGGTTGCCATACTCCTTGTCCCACCAAGAATGTACCTTTGACATGACAGGTTTGTGGGTTCCTGAAACAATGAAATAACCTGATAATCGTTCGAAAAAGGTGACGTGATTTCTGACAAAATGTTTGTAAGATGCTGGTTGCCCTCCCTCTAGCAATGGCATAGTATCTTTGAAATCTTCTGTTATGGCAGGGATGATCTCAGGGTGGCTGATCGCCGGATTCCATCTTAAATGTCTATTATCGAGAGTCGTTAAAACGTCCCTCGAAAGAAGAGTAGGAATAGGACAAAAAAAGTCCTATCAAAGACAAAGAGAGCGGATTATCACTCTCACTTCTTGCGTGGATTTCCAAATCATATACATGAGACCACAGCTTAACATAAATCAAAAAATAATCAATTCTGCTGGTGTGACAAGGTTTTTTTACAAGTATGAGTGCCCAACCGGTCAGATTTTGTGCGCCCGTTCGTTGTCCTTAAGCCATACTCGGCAGTTAGGGCCTGGAGCTGGAGAGCAGTTTGTGCCCACCTCCGGATGGGGGGAATATCCAGCTGTGGGATCCACCAAACTGTGTCCTCGTTGGAAGTCAGAGGGGCCCCACAGATATCCAATGGTTCAAAGGTAACGTTAAAATCCCCAGCTATCAAAGATTTAACGTTAGAGGGAGATGAATCTAGATGCCCTTCTAGGGTATGAATAGTAGGTGAGGGGACCCCTCCTTTGGACCCTCTATTGTAGATGTTATAAAGATGCACCTTCGTTCGAGTCCTTTCCCCCGCTGACTCATGATCACTAGTGCAAAGGGAGATCACCTGATTTCAAAATTGTACAAGGCTTGCATGACTTTGGTCCCTAGCCGGGACACCAAAATTCAGGAGGCATGGGAGCGTGATTTAGGGCACACGGTCCAGGACTCCCATTGGTCGTTTTGCTGCACTCAGATTAGAGAGGTCTCCCTGAACAGCAGACACAAATTAATACATTTTAAATATCTATGGAGGGTTTACATGTCCCCGGCGAAACTTCACTCTATAGACACCAACCGTTCACACAACTGCCTAAAATGCGGGAACCCACAGGCGGATTTTGCCCATCTGACTTGGAATTGCGCCAAGATCGGAGATTTTTGGAGAGCTATTTTTAGACTAGTATCCCAGATGACACACCTGGAAATTGATCCCACGCCTGAGGTCGCCTTGCTGGGATACGTTTATAACATGCCAAAGGAGCTGCGCAGATTCATTGTCATCGCCCTACTGTTAGCAAAGAGGGAAATAGCACTCAAATGGGGCAGTAGAGCCTCCCCCACGGTGAAAGCTTGGCTGACTAGCCTCACATTTGGCAACATAAATTGTGAACTCTATGCCACGATGCAACCCCCGACTTCCCGACCAAAAGATATTTGGGGGCCATTCAAAGAGTATCTACTTAGCATAGGTTCTCCCCCCCACAAGCAGCAGCCTGCAGGTATTGTCCCGACCGGGGCGGGTTGAGTGGGGTTCACTTAGCCTGCTTCACTATAGGAATTCACTGAGCCGCAGAGGATTGAGAGGTGTTCCATAAGGGTTGGCCTCGCGGCCGGGGTTTGATCAGAGGGTATATTACACTGTACATCATAGATACTACCCTTTTCCAATGTGCGATATATGACTGAACACGATTTACTTGTATAAATTCCTTTTTCTTTGTGATTTGTAATGGCAGTAAATTACTATGCAATGTTTGTAAACATGATGGAAAATGATTTTAAAAAAAAAGTGCACCTTCGTCATGTTTTTACTACTTAATTCGATGGTTAGAATATCAGGCGACCCAGAATGTAGTTGCCTTACATGGCAATCAATGGAAGCTCTAAACCAAATGGTTAGATCTCCAGATGGTCTACCGCGTTGGCTAGAACTAGCAGGAATAAAAATGTTTAAAAAAACAAACCTGTGGATAGGCTCAAGGGACCATGATTCCTGATGAAACAATATGTCATGCCTGTCCACAAACGTTGACCAGTCTGGCAATGAAAGCTTTGACCGAAGACCAGCTACATTCCATGAAGCCAAATGTAGTAGATTAGGGTTAATCTGAGAAGGAGTAAAGGAAGGGGAAGTGCTTAAAGTCCTTATGGCTGGATTGTCGATGGCTGTGGGTGTAGGAGGTGAGACTGAAGTTGATGGAGAGCATATAGCTGGTTGACCATTACCGGTGGAAGGTATGGTTGAATGCCCAGGAGAAACATCAATGGAACTAGATAAGTTTGGAGCAGTAAGGACTACTTCTTTGCTATTTGCAGCGCTAATGGATTGAAGCTTTGAGCACAAAGGAGTAGTGGGAGCGTCGATATCAAGAGTGGTATGGGCAGGAGACTGCTTTGATACAAAAGCTGAAGAACAACAGCTGATAGAGCAAGCTGGTCTGCCAGTGTCTCCACCTCGGCAATTGCAACACATATTGATAAGAAGATCCTGAGCCCGGGAAAAGAAGGTGAAAAAACCCTGGCTAAGTCAGTTAATCTGATTGAAAGTGGAAATATTAGTATCTGAATTTGGAAGAGTAAGTGAACTAGTGTACTTGAACTGTATAATGGATGAACTGAGGGGAGAAAACCTATGGTCCAAGTCAACCAAGCTATCTGCTAGATCAGAAGTTGACAGGATCAGCTCTATAGTGTCAAGGCCCGAAAGAGCACCACCCAATCTCCTAGTGCTAATTTTATCTTCGCGAATGAGAGAACTGCATTCTATTTGGGGGATGCCAAGATAAAAACAAAATAGTATTAGAATCAAGCCAAAAAGGGAAGAAAAAAAAATCTCAACTGATCTTAAAGGGGAAAAAGCATGTGACAAGACATTTCATTCTTGGTCACCAAGATTTCCCTTCCCACCCAACTGCTTAAATTACGGTTGGCTTACTTTTAATGGACCTTTTTTACTGTTTATCCAGAGCATTATGTATGAGAAATCATTTAGTAAAAACAAAAACTTATAATAACCATCCCCAGAGCACAGCTTATGTGGCAAGCATGATGATGCACTAGAGAAACAGCTATATGCTGAGAGTATAAAGCGCATGGAAAGAGTTTAGTTGGGGAAAGAGATGGTTGCCAAATCAGATTTTTTATTAAGTATCTACCTTCGGACATTAAACCAATGCTCTCGGAGAGAGAGAGTTACAGTACCTAACAGTAGGCGTCCAGCATTTGGCAGTTGCGGTCTTATCGCTCTTTGCCGTACCGGTCATTACACACATTGGTGGTGGACAGTTAGGTGGAGGGGAAGTCGTCCAATAGCCACGAGTGAAGATTGAGCACAAAACCCTTACAAGAAGAGACGGGACACACTTGCACAGCAACTGAACTGTCCTGTAGGCACAGTAGAGCGTGACCAAAAAGTCATGCTGCATGTTTTACAGGAGGATGAGAATACCCAGAGGTATGTGGTGCAGCTCAGGCAAAACAAAGGAGTTTAATATGGATGATCTAATTTCTAAAGCCCACCAACACCCCTGAGCATCTTGGTGCAAAAACTCACAGCTCCTACAGAAAGGTGCAACAGAAAAAGGGGGGACGTATAAAAAAAAGAAGACCTCTCAGATGTAAATACCTACGTTTTGAGGCCTTTTCTGAATTGGATATGGCTCGATAAAGATTTAATAAACAACAGCAAGGCATTCCAAGCCTTTGCAGCCACCAACCATCCCAGAAGAGGGCACAGCACTTACTCACAAAATTCCTGAAGTTGGCTCCAATAGAGTCCAGGGCAAAAGAAGTACATTGCAAAATATCAGACCACTCTCACAAGAATAAATAAGGACTACAAGAATAGCAAGAATTTTCACCCATTTGAGTAGGTAAACAACAAAGTTACTGCCTACAGCATTTTGCCCATCAGCCAAGAACATACCGGACACAGAGGGAATCACACCCCAAAACCTTAAAGACAGGGAATAAAAACAAAGATTTTCCTGACTGTCCATCAAACGTTGTCGCTAGGAATTCATGAAATGTTGATTATAACTAGTCATGTGCGGGATACTAGGCATAGTTAAACATGAATTTCATTTATGAAAATAATTTATAAAACATGTCAACATATTGCATCTTTTTTCAAATAAAGCAACACCAGTGCAGAAATGTATTTTAAAGGAAAAACGCAGGTAATGGTGCCAGGATGCTTATGCTTCAGTATTTGAGAATTTAACATAGCACCAAATTACGGCTTCTGGAAGCTGCACTGTCACTTTAAGCACAGCGGGCCAGTCAGAGAGTATGTTTTGCAGCAAACTGAGCAAGATTCCAAGAACACTTCTGCCTTTTGAAAAGCTTTCTTTGACTGAAAACTGTTTGTCAGGTTTTTTGCTTTTTCTTGACATTTAAGAGCTGTAGCATCTTTTATCCGCCATTTTGAACAGTAGGGGTCTATTTTTGTTGAGGTTGGGGAGTTTCGCTCTTCACATGACACGTTTCTGGCTGTTTTAGCAGATGTCATACTAGTCAAAAAAATCCAAAAGGTTCAACATGATGCATTCATGGTCCGGTTTCCAGATTAGATTCCCCAACCATAGACAAGTTTAAAATATGTCAGTAAATGCCATGTAGGAGCTGGAAAACAGGGACAGAGCTAACTTCAGAGCTAAGGTGGTACAACATGCAAGGCAGACACGAGAGGAAGACAACTAAAAGGCTCACCTACACTGATAGGGCCTCCACTGGACTAGGGATGTTCAGGTTGGACACCCCTCAGGTTCACCAAAAATCACTGCTGTTCCCATTTGCTGCTCAACTGAGGAGACACACATCACATAAATCAAGCTGAGTGCATCAGACACTTCTCGTCGGCAGACCTCTCTGACAGAATCCCATGAAGTAGAGGATGTGGCATTACACCCAGAGCTGCTGACTTTGGAACTGGGGAACCAGGTTTTAGTCCCAGCTTCGGCTCAACATCCTGGGATTCTGGGAAAATCACTTATCTCCCAGTGTCTAAAAAAATAATATGACCTTGTGTTATGTAATTGGCACTCATGTAAAGCATTCCAATGCCCTTAAGCTACGTTTGCGCTAAACAAAACTCCAAAAAGTAGAAGCAAGCAAATGCAAAAGATTACAGAAGATATGAAGCCATAAACTAAATTACTGAAATGCAGGAAAAATCACCTACATCAAGGAAGAACCTTAAATAACATTCTTAAACCAATCACATAAAGACTTGGGGCAATTTATTCTAGCCTTTCTTACCTTGCACAATAACCTGAGGTATTAAAGAAAGAATAAAGGACTCCCTAGCACCATGCCAAGACACAGGAACTAAAATCTAGGCTCGAAATGTAAACAGGCAGTAAAGAACGGGAGAAATAAGCTTTAAATATATCTGCTAAAGGAAATGGTTCAAGACCTCCTCATTACTTTCAACAAAGTCTCACTGGACTCGCTTTTGTAATGCACCAAAATCAGCATCACAAAATTTTTTAGTAACTCCAAATAGTACTAAATGAGAAAAGTGCAGAGAGTGAAACTATCGGACTACAAAAGGACAAATACTTAGGCAACAAGCCTCAAGTTCTGAATATGGCCAACCACGGCTCAATCCGTGCTGCTCACTATATACAGAACGCGATAGATACAGAATCACTTGGCAGTGTTAGACTTACTGAGTTCTTTCACCGCACACATTGAGAGGAATGTCATACTCTAACACGTGCAATTCAACTGCACGTCATTTCCAATATATGTAAACCAGCAACAAGAACTGTACTATAGGGAAGCAACCAAATTTAGGAACCTTCAACACAGCAATAAAACAACACAATACTAGTCTGCCTGACTATTAAAATATAATTTTCACAAGGGCGCAACAGAAAGTCCCAGTTGCCTAAAAAAATCCTGATTCGCTGTCACTTAAGTGATGCAATGGTCTCTGCTCTGGCAACAGGACTGAAATCTGGGAACAAACAAAAAGGCCAAGGCAAGAACAGAACACATGTCCTCAATCTAAGCTGATGAAAACACCAAAATAAATCAGTCTAAAAGAGACAGAATTTCGCAGTTATGCTAAGGCTTTAGTAGTGGTTGAAAACGTGGGCCTTACCCAATGAATCTGCAAGAGAATATGACCATTACAATCACGTATAAACTCAGGAACTAAGTCACTCATGATACAAATGTTTATTGATGGCATAGTTATACTGCTGATAGACGAGTTAAGCTAAACAAAATGATAGATGACAGCATATTTAGAATGCTTTAAAAGATCTAGCAATAGCGAATCTGTCCAATCACTGAATTATGGACTAATACAAGCCACTCATCGTCAGAACTAATTTAAACAGCCAAACATTTAAACACCACTACAAAACCATGCTCAGCAAAACTAGAAATGCCATAACATACCAAATGAATACTTCCTAGAAGTAAAAAGAACAAGGCACTCTTGTTACTGAAGTTTTCCATTTTATGAAAATTGATCATAAACAATGATTGAGCATCAAAAATGTGAGTATGTGGAAATGAGAAACCAAATGTTTGCTCTGCATACAGCAATCACAAGGACTTTCTTCCAAATGTTGCCACAAGGCTAAACTTACTCTTCCAAATCTACTAGATTAAACAGAGTTTAAGAGAAAATATTCTGAGCCTTGAACAAATATTCGCAATTGAAGACTGAAATAAAACAGAAATAGACACTTTCCCCAAAACGCTGTCTTCAATCTGCATTTGAGCTTTGTCATTAACATGAAATAATTTGATTACTCTTGTGATGTCTAGGAACAGGACACTCACTTTGGCCGGATCTTGCTCTATAAACTATTCAAGGTGAGTACTACTTAGAACTCGGATACTTTGTTGTGAAATAGGAAACCGGAGAGGTGGTAACAAAAGTATTCAACAGGGAGAATGCTGTCATCCTCAGCACAAGAGTAAAGTGTGGGTATGTGCAAAGAGATACTATTTACGTTTCACCTGCTTCCTGTGTGTACTTTACAACACATGGGGTGCAGAGGGGTAGTAACCCCTTCTCCTCAGAATGAGCGCAAGCTTACAGAAGCCCTTCTGTGCTGGAGCATATAAAATAAGCGAATACTTGAGAAATGTGCTTCACATCTGCAATCTACTCAGTCATTGGAGCTCAGACTGTTATCCCAGTGTTTCTGTTTCAACAATCCCTGTGGCCATTCTCTGTCAGTTCTCCAGTCTTGTTTTTCTCACCAGCTCCCTGTGCACTTTCTTACTCTGACTTGTTTCAGTTTAGTGCTTGAGTGCCAGTTAATTTCCTGCATTCATCTTTGATTTTAGGTTCCTCCTTGACCTGCGGCTTCTTCTGATCAAAACTTGTTCAGACAAGAAAAGTTTCCTCTTCAGTCCACACTCAGCCATTACTTTCTACCTGGAGACTGGCACCTACACTGAGCTGGGGGACGACTAAAAGGAGAACTCAGTTTCTAGATGATGGCTGTTCCACACCTGCTAAACCATGACAGAAATCTAGCTAACACCATAATAATTATGTACAGAGTATGCAAAAAGCACACAGATTACTGATCTTGTTTCACTTTCTGAACTAGACTCTCAAAAAAATGCTTATCTTACAGACACCACAGATTGGGAACAGTTCCCAAAAACAAACAGGAAGCTGACTTGACAGAGAACATAAAAATCCTCAGTGGGGTGCGATCACATAGTTTCACCCAAATATTCACTTATTAGTGTACAATTGCATATAGCCTGTACCTAGCAGAACCGTATTCATCTTTATGTGTAGTTTGCAGTTGGAAGAGTAAAAAAAACATTCTCTTTTATGTTATGTCCCACAAAACACCATGGAGTGTCCAATATGCAAGCCATTCCCTGAAGTCCGGGGTGGTCTTGATACAAGTTGTCAATGTCCTGTGAAGTACTGGGTGATGACACAGCTGAAGTCACCATCCGTACCATAACGTATCTAAGTGAGAACCACTCTCCCTCCCTTTAGCTTCACAGCTTCACGCGGAAGGTTGAAAGGTAACACATTTGGATCACGTGCCTAGATGAGAGCAAGGGTATTGCCATCTCAGTGTTTATCAATCATGACAAATCTCTCCTTCTGTTCACAAGTACAGACGGGCGCGTGCACATACCCCAGGTCTGACATACATCAAAATTGGGCAGAGCCTTTCCGATTCTTAACTAATAAATACAAATTAAACCACACTGTTCATCTCATACCTCGTATTTCCTTTTCTGACATTCCTTAAGCGATAATGTTGCAGATTTCCCTACTTTCGTTTCACAGAAAAAACTGAGAAGGGAGTTCAGTAACTGTGCAATATGTTCAATGCCTTTAGTTTAATTAATCTATTTATTAATTTTGTGAATTTATAAAGACAATATACCGATCCAGCCACTTTGGAGCACCAAGTC
This sequence comes from Calotriton arnoldi, assembly GCA_963921515.1. Lineage (NCBI taxonomy): Eukaryota > Metazoa > Chordata > Amphibia > Caudata > Salamandridae > Calotriton > Calotriton arnoldi. The sequence continues at coordinate 1,352,494 of CAWUFW010004032.1, read as the reverse complement.
TTGCCACATACTAGAGGGTGGGAGAGATATGGGGCGATTTAACTGCCAAAGTTAAGGACATTAAGCAGTCATGATACGTTTAATCAGGGGACGAAAGTAAGTTTGAAGATCGATTGTTTCATTGTTTGGTGTAGTATTATTAGCGATGGATAGTAGAAGGGAACTTCAGCTCATAGGTGGGTATCGACTGAAATTAGAATATGGTAATGCACCAATACCCATTGATGTATCTCAGGGTCGTTTCTCTGTCATTTGATTGTTTCGGAAGCTCAGTTTTCATGAGTTTGCAGACCATTAGATAATCTAGATGCACTTTCAAAGCTAGCTAGAGAACGCAGCAGCCTGCTATGGCTGGAACACAGCAGCCAGTGTACATTTATGAAGAGGTCAATGAGATTAATTACACATGTATACTTGTGGTAACCTGTTTTTCAAGCCGATCAATTAATATTGACTGTTCTGGAACCTGTTTCTGATTTCTGAAAATCTATTAAAATAGTTTTTTTTTTTTTTAAAAAGGAATGCTCTGCAGAGGATATGAGAGCAAGCGGTACCTAAGAATAAAGCAGCAGAGAAGACATTATGCCTTGTGATGCGCAGGTGGGTCGGGAGACTAAAATCGGGTGCAATATATTTCTAAGCATGCCTCAGAAGGAAAACAGAATCGCCATTCATTGTTTCAAACTGTTGACAGTGTGGTGCAAATCTGCAAGTAAATACGGTAATGAAATTATTACTGCACAATTTAAGATGCAATTAGACAGCTATGATAAAACATGCATGAAAGATAAAAGGGGAAAAAAACTAAGAAAGGTTACAGTCATCTGCAGATAAATTGGGCTCAGTAGGTGAACCCTTTATGTTTAATATTTGAGGCCTCATGCCAACAAGGGAAGGATGGCTGTCAGTAACAAAAATTAAAACAATTCTCACCTGGAAGATGTTCACATCCAGAGCACGAACTGGTCCCTTGTGCTTATCCTGCTGAGCAATGACGACTTCTGTTTCACCAGCTAAAATTTTAGCAGGGTCGTACAGGATCAGGTTACCATTTTCACCCCCAGCAATGAGAACTCCAGAAGCGCTTCCATCAGGACCCATGTGATGCGGACCCCAAATCAGCTTATGATACCTTTGGAAACAGCAAACAAATTAAACCTAGCCATCGGTATGTTGGGGATTCACAAACATTCTCATAGATAATAAAACTTTCTACTTCTTTGTGGGACACTACTATAAAATCGGTATTTGATTTAAACCAGAGTCAGGTAGCTGTTCCCCTCAAAAAAGCCTAAAGAGTACATCAAGCAGTATGAGGAAGAGTTTAGCAAACGTGAAACTGTGAGGACATAACATCTGCATCACTCAATCCTGATGCTATCAGGAATAAACAGGAGTCTATCTCAACAAACTTTCAAAGTCAGCAGTGGTATGATGTTTTTGCAAAAGTGTCATCCATGATCAAATCTTTCTGAATAATCAGCATACCATCTCTGGCAATCAAAAAAGATGAGACTGGGGGGCGTGGCTAACCGCCGACGGGAATGGCCGCTCGATAGCTTGGCTCCGGAGCGCCACTCCCAAAACATCCTGAAGCTTTGGCTCCTGCTGGCCTGATCCCTGCCCCGATGCCGGAGTGTTGCCGCGGTGCCCGGTGATCTTCTGGCCGAGTTTGGTGACGATCGGAGACACGGCCCCGAGAGGGACCCGTACCTCGGATCCGCCCTGACTGCTCTGCCCGCCGAGGTGAGACGACGTGCTGGGCACACCTCACGCAAGACCGCGGCTGCGGCCTCTCCTGCCGAGGCCCTTGAAGATCGCTGGGGAGGCCCCCTGTTACTCGGCGCTCCTTCCGGTGGCGGACGGCTGTGGCGGCGGCCTTCCCCGGACCACCAGGTGGGGTGGGGGCGGCGTCGTTGGTGTAGCGGTTCGTCGACCGGGGGAGGACGAAAGAGCGCGGACCTGCAGGCGCCCTGATACCCGCCGCCCGCAATCAGACACCGCGCTGTGGGCGACCCCCCGGCTGGGGGGTGTGCTCCGTTGGCCCCGGACCCGAGTGACACCGAGGTGGCCTGAGACGTGGTGGCGGTGCGAGGGCACAGAAGATCGGAAGCGCCTCCCTTAAGTGACCATTTGCTGCAAGGCCGCGGTGAACGCGACATAGCCTATTGACGCTGCAACTGCGCCCGGCACGGACGCTGCGGGAGAACAGGGGACGACTCTTGGACGCAGGCTTGCGGAGGCCCCGAATTTTGGCTCCGTTGTCCGTGGGTACGCTGCCGCACTGGGACGTGTGGAGGGCCTGAGGCCTTGGAGCAACAGCTGCGGTAGGGAGGCTGACCCGGAGAAGATCGGCGGGGACCCGCACTAGGCGCATAGAGGTAGCCACTCCGTGCTGGACACTGTGACCAGAGGGGCGCTGCTGGGAGGCCCCAGGTGGACTTACTGTAGTCTGACCCCCTGGCACGCTGTGTTGTTGGATGATAGGTAGGCTGCGGACATACTATCAGTGCGGGTCAGTCACTGTGCCCGACGCCTTCTGGTCCCCTCCAAGGCTTGCTGTGAACTTGGTTCCCCCCTGCATCGGCTGTTCGTGGATCGACAACTGGGGAGCGTGGTCCTTCCGGCTGCACTTCTGATACGTTGGCACTAGTCAGCCGCCCCCCTACAAAGGGTGCTAGCTGCGAAAACCGACAGGCCGAGTGTGTGTTTTCTGCTTACTGCAGGCGGCGGGGAGTAGCGGTGGCGCCCTAGCTCCGGGGAGGCTCAACACCACAACCGGAACATGGCATCTGGCCGCAACAGCCGGACTGCGACCCAGAATAAGCTGGAGAAGTTTGCTTGGCAGAAACAGCACACGGAGGAACGGCGACCTCAGGCGACGCTATGGAACCCTCGAATAAAGACCTCCTTGAGGCGATCACGGCGATAAGGACCTCCCTTGAGGGTAAAATCGACACGGTGGCCACGGAGGTTACCCTAATCCGTGAGGACATGAAGAAAGTAACGGAGAGAGTGGGAATCGTTGAGAGCACTGCCAGGGAACTAGTCACTGATACTGCCCTACTCAAGAAGCAAGTTACTGAACTGCGCTCAGCCCACGAGGCGATGACCCTACAGCTGGATGACTATGAAGGGCGAATGCGGCGAAACAACAACCGCATTATTGGAGTGCCGGAACACGCAGAGGGGCAGGCAACAGACCTTTTTGTGGAGGAATTGGTTCTTAAGCACCTGCAACCCAGGGGACTCTCCAAATGTTTTATGATTGAAAGAGCTCATCGGGTGCCTGGGGGCCGTCCGAGGCCAGGAGCTCCCCCTAGACCGCTTCTTGCTCGAGTTTTCAACTTTCGAGATCGTGACGCCATTCTTCAAACAGCGCGAGCGGCCCCGCCGCTTATCCTGGAAAATAATAAAATCATGTTTTTCCCGGACTTCACGCTGCGGGTGCAAAGGCAGCGCCGAAGTTTCCTTGAGGTGAAGCGGGCCCTTCGAGACCAAGAAGTCAAGTACGCCATGATGTTTCCCGCCAAGCTACGAGTAGAAGCTAATGGGAAATCGTGGTTTTTCACTCGACCTGAGGAGGCCTGGGACTGGCTGGAGGGCTGGCGTACGGTCGAAAAGAAGGCAAAGAAGGGACTCTCGGCGGCGGATGATCACGCGGACTGGCGCCAGCAGAGGAGATCGCCTACACATTCTGACTCGGACTCTCAAGGGCCCACAGGAAGGCGCTGAGCAGGCGATTGGTGAGACTGTCCGAGATCGAACCTGAACCAGTGGAACTGTCCGAATGGCCGTTGCAGGTGGACTCGGAGGCGGGCCTCCTGAACTTGTGATCTTGGAGGATCAGGTTTGTGGGAGGGTTTGAGGGGGAGCTCTGGCTACATATGCGATGAGGCTGTTCGGGTTGGATCCTCCAGCTCGACGGCCTGCTTGTGACTTGGACTGCTATATTTGATCACAGAGTTTAACGATTAGGAGGGTGGAGGGGGTTGTCACTACACAGCTTTGCAGCTGCACATTGGAGAAAGATGGGCACTGTGGAGTATTTGAGGGAGGCTGTAATGGGCCTTTGGACTATATGCTATGTCTGGGGGGAGGGTTGGGCCGGGGAGCGAAGTGTCGATTGACTGCAGGTGGATAGTTGGGGAGTGGGGTAGCTCGCGTTCCCTGGAATTGTTTACGGGTGGGCGACAGGCACTCTGCATGTTGGGGGTGGCGGGCGGTTCTAGTCCCGTTCAGCAGGGAGGGGGGTGTGTTCTCAGGGTTAGGGGTAAAATTCCGCGGAGGGAGTGGGGGTGGGGTTGTTGGGGGGGAGGGGGTTCAGTTTTTTGCATCGGTGAGGGAGGACTTCCAGACAATTAGCACCATAAGTGGCATCACGCTCTTTAATGTTGGCGCGGCGTTTCATGATAGGGTACTACACATTGGCAGGCTGGGTTGCGAGTTGGAGGGAAACCCGGGGGCGGCAGGGGGCGAGGGACTATCCGAAGAAATGGCTGAGCTGATGACAGACTCTGATGGCACCTGTGTCGGGACTTAGAGTGTCCACCTGGAACGTAAACGGACTGGGGGACAAAATTAAGCGGGGCATTGTTCTGCAGTACGTACATCGACATGCACTTGACATAATACTGTTACAAGAAACTCATCTAATAGGAAACTCATGCATGGCACTAAACAGGAAGGGATACCGCATGGTAGTCCATTCAGGCTTTACTACGGGCTCTAGAGGGGTTGGGGTTCTCATCCGCAAAGGCTGCCCCTATGTGGTGCATAACACCTGGAAGGACCCACAGGGTAGATACGCCGCATGCACGGGTACATGGGAGGGTAGGATTCTTAATGTGGTTTCGGTGTACGCCCCACCGGGACTACAGCGTTTAACGTTGAAGGATGTTGGGGCGTTGACGTTGGACTTGCCCAGGGGATCGCTGGTGTTGGGGGGAGACTTCAACCTGACCATGGACGGCCACCACGACCGACTTCCGCCTAGACAGGACTCTGCACAAGGCTCACAACTCCAGGGGTTCACCAACGCTCTGGGGCTGGTGGATATGTGGAGGTGGTCACACCCGCAACACACACACTTCACGTTTCAGGCCGGTGTACATGGTAGCCAGTCACGCATTGACTATCTGTTTACTCACGCCCAAGATATCAACGCATTCACTGACACAGCCTGCCTGGCACGAGGGACATCAGATCACTCTCTCGTTTTGACGGTCTTTGGCGCGCAACGTGCCAAGCGCCCCGGCCCAATCATGATACAGCCGTGGGCGTTGAAGATACCTCACATCAGGGAAGCCCTTCGACAGGACACAGACTATTATCTGGCTGAAAATGTGGGATCGGTTAAGTCGGCAGTGACAATTTGGGGGGTGTATGGGGCCGTGATAAAGGGTAGGGCGTTATCTCTGATGGTGGGCCACAGAACCGAGCGTAACCGGAGGGTGGTCGAATTGGAAAAGGACATTCTACAACTGGAGGAGGCCAACTCTCAGGCCCCTGACACTGCCGTTCTACACAGTATTAACATAAAACGACAGGACTACAGACAGCTCCTGCTGGAGGACGCCACAATGCGTTCCCTGGCTACTCGTCACCGGGTCTATGAACAGGGTGAGCGAACGGGTAAGCTTCTGGCGTGGCTGGAACGCAAGGAGCAAGCGGCAAGATGGGTGCGAGCGGTAAAGGGCCCTGGCGATGATTTGATCACTGACCCTCAGGGAATTGCGGAGGCCTTTGCGTCCTATTTTGAGGAGGTGTATAGAGTCCCACAGGCTTCACAGGCCTCAATGGCAGCAGATCTCCTGGCCACAATAGAGGTGGAGCGCATCCCCCCGCAGGATAGAGAGGTATTGGAGGCGGACATCTCCGTCACAGAGGTCCAAAAGGCAATACAGGATGTGCGTTCTGGCAAAGCGATGGGTCCCAACGGACTTCCTATCGAACTTCTTAAACCTCTGGCAAAGAAGTTAGCGCCCCACTTGTTGAACCTATATAACGAATGCTACGAATCAGGGGTTCTCCCGGCGGATATTCGCACTGCTGCCATTGTAGTTATTCACAAACCTGGCACGCCAGCTGAGGCTTGCAAATCGTACCGCCCTATCTCGTTGCTAACGGTGGAAGCCAAAATCCTGGCCAAACTCCAGGCTAACCGACTACTCCCGTATCTTTACGATCTGGTACATCCAGACCAATCGGGCTTCATGTCGGGCAGGAATACGGCACGGAATTTGCGACGTGTACATGGCGCACTGGGGAGAATCGACACCCTAGAGGAGGAAGTGGTCTTGCTGTCGCTTGATGCCACAATGGCATTCGATTCCATAGAATGGGATTACCTGTTCGCTGTGTTGGCACGTATGGGGTTTGGACCCAAACTGATCAGGTGGATCAGACTATTATATACGCAGCCCACGGCGCACGTTACGGTAAACAACCATCGTTCTGCCTCCTTCCCCCTCTGTCGCGGTACGAGGCCGGGTTGCCCGCTGTCACCACTCCTCTTTGCCCTGGTGCTGGAACCACTCGGCGTCTGGATCAGGGGAGATCCGGCAATTCGGGGCCTCAAATGGACAAGTGATCATGAGGACAGGATATCGCTCTATGCGGATGATATCTTGCTTTATCTGGCCTCTCCACCACGCTCACTACGGCGGGTGTTGCACATCATTCATATATTTGGCGCCCACTCGGGGTACCGGATAAATTGGTCCAAGTACCAGATGTGCGCCCTCTGGGGAGAGCCCCCAGATAGCCCCCGAGGATATGATATTCCGGTGGCGCGGCGTGGGTTTCAGTATCTGGGCATATTTATCACATCCGACGCCGCACTTTTCTATGACCGGAATTTGCTGATGCCCCTACAGCGGTTGAGATCGGACGTGACGTATTGGCGAACGCTGCCCCTTACTCTCTTGGGACGGGCGTCCCTGTTTAAAATGCTCGCCCTGCCTCGCTTCCTTCATGCCCTGCAGAGTGCTCCCAATCCTGTTCCGGACTCCTACTTCTCGCAGATCGAAGGGGTGGGGCGGGGATTGTTATGGGAGGACCGACCCCCACGAATAGCCATGCACAAGCTTACCATGGGGTGGTTTGACGGAGGTATAGGGTTGCCGGACATGCGTCTCTATTACCAGGCATCACAATTGACGGCCATTAACAGATGGGTGTTTGGGCCACATGACGATCCTAGTTTCCACATGGACCAGTGGCTTATGGGGAAGGGGGGTTACTGCAGGGCGCTGTATACCAACTATCGGAAGTTACAACTGACCGGCCCGACGGCTCGTACAATAGAGGTGTGGCATCGACTCCAGAGGAAGATGGGGTGGCACGGCCGTTTGACAAGGGCTACTCCTTTGTGGGAACCTGACATCTTGGGTCATCTCAGTACCTGCCCAGGTTTTGATAAATGGGACATGATTGGAATCTCTACCGTGGGAGACATGTGGGTGAAAGAGAAGAAGATATGTATGTGAAGTCAGTGCACACCTATTAAGCAAAAGATATTTTAGAACTGAAGAACTACCACAGGATTGCGTGCTACCCAGTTTGAGGCAGCCAGCCTCTGATTGTAAATGACTAGTCTGGTGAATGATCACCAGTATACTGGATGCACAGCTTGGATATGTGAGACAATGCTTAAACAATCATAAACGACCAACAATAAACAAAATCTTTCAATTTCTTACACTCAGATTTTAATGTTAATCCACAAAATCCTCAAAGCGATCTTTTGTTAATTGCAGCATCACATGCTGTCAAATTAAATACTCAACAGAATTCACAGCAATTTTTGAAAGAAATCAAAAATCAAAAACATGATACAGCTCATTGTTGATATCATTGCAAATTACAACTCAATTACCCAGCCCAGCCCAATGCATTTCGGGATTGATTCCATCCCTTCTTCAGGGGCCACTGTAAAAGAACCATTTTAGACTCAATATTATGAAAATAAACAATTTATTTCAAGAAACGCGTCCAATGCTCAGTGGAGGAATAAACGTTCCTACACACGTGTTTGCGCACGGCAATGCGAGCAAAAAGAATTCATAAATCAAATTTGTGATCCAACCTAAAACCGATTATGTTAGATGACAGTGATGTACAAAGCAAGATCCAACAGAATTATTAAAAACCACTACACCAAAGTGAAAAAACCAGAGTCAAAAGAATTCGTCAATCACCCGTGATTAAAGAAAAATAAGCAAAATATGGTGCCATGAAACTACACCTGTGCTTCAAACCCACAACAACGTGAAACTACCGTAATGGTCGAATCAATTAGTTAGTTTGTTTAACATCGACTCTAGTTTGAGTTATCTGAGGTTCCCTTCGTTTGCGCTTTTTTATCACCTTTGGCATTCACTGACCCAAGATGGCGATTTTATTCCCCTTCAGTTAGTCTCTTTTTTATTTTCACTTACAGGCAGGCATGATTGCACCCGGAAGAGTACTGTGGTTAGGCTTTTAAATATAGCGGAAAGGCAGACGGCATGCAATGCGCCAGTAGGATAGACGCGATAGTTCTGTGGAGTTTCTCCAGGTTTCAGTTTTCGATTCTAAGGTGAGTGGCATTTACGTTCAGTTGTAACAGTTTGGGCTGCAGAGAAGAGTGCGAGTGAGAACAGTTGCGGCATATAGTGAGGAGCTCCATCCAGACTAGATGTTATGTCTTGTTTGCAGGTGGGGATATTGCTGGAGTATCGAGACGAGGTGATTCCACTTCAGTATCCGGGAAGGTTATACACGGAATACATGTAAGTTTAGTGATTGGATGCACATTTTACAATTGAGTACTATATCGTGAGTTGGAGTACACACTGGGCAGCATGTTCATTGATGAGTGAACATTTTGTGAACACTCAAAGGTGGCAATGAATATACCTGAAGGGTTGCATTTTTGAGTATAGGGGAAGCTTCGTTTGGGAGTGTGCAGGTAGTATGCTTGTAGGTATTTACAACATAGGAGGTTGCGACTGAAGTACTTTCGTCATGGTTGTATAATTTTGTCTATTCAGTCAAACATGCGCTTTATTTCATGAGGTTTGTGTCAGTAAGATACTGTTGTTGTTTTTTCTAGCTTCCCACTCATCGGTTCTCGTTTTTAAACCACAAGATTAGTGTGGTTTTGATACCTCAGTTCATAGTAAGTGAGTACAGTTCACTTTATTCGTGGTTGATTCGACCATTACGGTAGTTTCACGTTGTTGTGGGTTTGAAGCACAGGTGTAGTTTCATGGCACCATATTTTGCTTATTTTTCTTTAATCACGGGTGATTGACGAATTCTTTTGACTCTGGTTTTTTCACTTTGGTGTAGTGGTTTTTAATAATTCTGTTGGATCTTGCTTTGTACATCACTGTCATCTAACAATCGGTTTTAGGTTGGATCACAAATTTGATTTATGAATTCTTTTTGCTCGCATTGCCGTGCGCAAACACGTGTGTAGGAACGTTTATTCCTCCACTGAGCATTGGACGCGTTTCTTGAAATAAATTGTTTATTTTCATAATATTGAGTCTAAAATGGTTGATACCATGTTTTCTTTTACAGTGGCCCCTGAAGAAGGGATGGAATCAATCCCGAAATGCATTGGGCTGGGCTGGGTAATTGAGTTGTAATTTGCAATGATATCAACAATGAGCTGTATCATGTTTTTGATTTTTGATTTCTTTCAAAAATTGCTGTGAATTCTGTTGAGTATTTAATTTGACAGCATGTGATGCTGCAATTAACAAAAGATCGCTTTGAGGATTTTGTGGATTAACATTAAAATCTGAGTGTAAGAAATTGAAAGATTTTGTTTATTGTTGGTCGTTTATGATTGTTTAAGCATTGTCTCACATATCCAAGCTGTGCATCCAGTATACTGGTGATCATTCACCAGACTAGTCATTGAAAGAGAAGAAGGCCACATTTGCTGAGCTTCAAACTAAGTATCATCTCGCACCCTCTGAGACTTTTCGCTACCTCCAAATTAGCCGCGCTATTGACTCGGCCCTTCCGAAGGGCACCCCTCTCCCTGATTCCTCCCCGTTGGAGGACAGATTAATACTGGACCCAATGGACAGCAAAGCCATCTCCCTCACATACAAGAAATTAGTGAACAATCGACCTGATCCGATGCTAAAACTGCGGGCGACCTGGGTAGCGGACCTAGGGGAGATAGATGATGATGACGACTGGAGGGAGGCACTTTCCTCCCCCCGGGAGGTGGCGATTCCTATGCGGCTTAGGCTGGTCCAGCTCAAGGTTCTCCACAGGGTTTATTTCGATGCCAAATTGCTGTTTAGGTTGGGTAGGAGACCTGATCCGCTTTGCATCCGACGATGCAATCAGACTGGCACATTCACACATATTCTATGGGACTGTCCTTACGTACAACAGCACTGGAACGACGTCACTCGTCAATTGGCCAGGTCATGTGACAAACCCATTCACCCGTCCCCCAGACTTTGCCTCCTCAATATCTGGGCGGCTACTGACCTCTCGCAGGCGGAGCAGGCGTGGGCCACTATGGGTTGGATTCTCGCCAAACGCAATATTGCCCAAAAGTGGGGGACAGACATGACGCCACGTGTACGGGACTGGGCTAAGGACATGGACTACGCCATGATTGCCGAAAAAACGGTGTTTAAGGGGAGAGGATGCCCCCGCAAGTGGGATCACAAATGGTGTAAGTGGAACAAGTATAGGGGAGACATCTGCATTTCCCCCACGGTGGAGTTGAGGAGGGATAGGCGAGCGCTGTTGGATGGACTGGGAGAGACTACGGTTGCCCCCACACCAGCTACCCGGGAAGGAGGTGGTAGCAATTAGACCAGCTGCTAATGTCCTCATATGTCAACCCTATATGCCGCTGTACCCCCACAGGAAACGATGCTCACTGGTGATTACGGCTTAACGTATTCCTGTATTTGAACATGTGGTGGAACATTGCTATGGGTTCGTGTTGCCTTGTCAAACATGATTGTATAATGCCTTGCACCGATGCTTTTGTTATTAATAAAAACTGTTTAAAAAAAAAAAAAAGATGAGACTAGCCATACATAGATGTGAGGACATAACATCTGCATCACTCAATCCTGATGCTATCAGGAATAAACCGGAGTCTATCTCAACAAACATTCAAAACTCAGCAGTGGTATGATGTTTTTGCAAAAGTGTCATCCATGATCAAATGCGTACCATCTCTGGCAATCAAAAGAGATGAGACTAGCCATACATAGATTCTCCTTCCCTCCCCCCCCCCTAGCCCCCCCCTCCAAAAAAAAGCATAGTTAACACCAAACCTGTAAAAGATATGCTTGGCGGAAGACCCTTAGCTCACAAAAGGAAAGATGGTCAACATTCAAGTTCATGCTCTCTCAGGCTACCACACCACCAGTGATTGGAGGTGGTTTTTCGATTGCAAACACTTGTGCTTTGTGGTTCGCAGTTTCCCAGAAGATACTTTATAGGATAGAAAAACACATTCAAAGACCCTGCATTTCTGGTGCTGCCTTGGACCTTGGCTACCACTCACCTTAACTCCTGGAGATTAGTTCTGTACGTTGATGTACTGTACCCGTTTGCAGCACTTGTTCTTCCTTCCATAGGAATACATTGCAGAACTGAAATATTGCATTGTGTCCACTTTTTGAACTGAAAAGAATTTATATTTGAAAACGTATTTACCTGAACGATTTTTCTCTGATGCCTAAATATATAGATACTTGCTATTTTTATAAATTGATGTGGATCTCCTTCTTGAGTCGTGTTGTCATTTATTGATCATTGTATTTGCAAATGTCTTGCACTCCTCTGAGTTAAGCCTAAGGCTGCTCGACCACACTACCCCCTAATAGAGCACTTTGTGATTGCATAGCAAGCCCCTGACCACTCATAAGGGAACTCCTGGACTCTATACAGGGTATATCAACTTATTGCTATATCACATAGAGAGCCAGCTTCCTACAGTCTGGCTGCCAAGATCTGGATACTTTGTAATCTTCTAGTGAGTTGCTTGGTGAAACCAGCGTAGAGGGTGTTGCTACAGTCTAACTTGCTGGTGACTTCGGCGAGAGTGACAGTTTTTCTAGTGATGCTTGGGAGCCATCGGAACATCTTCCTCAGCATCTTCATGGTGTGGAAGCAGGATGCAGTTACAACGCTGACTTGTGCAGTCATGTCCAGTTTGCTGTTGATGATTATTACAATATTTCTGGTGTGGGTTCTTGGTGTGGGTCAGAGTTCGACCAGCCACCAGTTGTAGTCACATAGTGAGGTGTTCTTTCCAAAGTTCGCTACTTCTGTCTTGTTGGTGTTGAGCTTGAGACAGTTACCTTTCATCGAGTTAGTGATTTTGAACACTGAGTGAACAGTGTATACAGCTCACTGGGGATATATGACCTGATATGTTAAGCGACCCGATAAAGAAAGTTAGGAAGTAGATAGTATAGTTCCATTATGAAATTGCGCATACTAAAGACAAAAAGATGAAACATAAAACGTGACTGATTTGTATCGCCTAAAGAAAGTTCTCACAATGAGAGCCTATGTTATGTCCTTTTGTTTTTTTATTTGAAGTGAAAAAATAATAAACAAATGACGTGAAAACATTTGGATACTTTGAATATAGCCTCTTATGCAGTACTGCGTTCCTCAAGAACTGCTCTACAGACCCAAGCATTTTGATTTATGAAGACAACAGAAGGAAGTAGGCTTTACACGTGCTTTGGCACAACACTGGATGCAAATACGTGAAATGCACTGGCATAGCAGAGCAGCTAATCTTTTCCCCCTGCAAAACCACACCCATGTATTGTCGGCATATGAGCTTCGTGGCTCATTCTATAATTAAGAATAACACCTTTTTGCATAGCAATTAAGTTTGTCATTTAGAAGTATCGTAAAAACAGCTGTTATTGCTAACTAAGATTATACTTCATCTACCTCAAAAGCATGGAAGGCCAAGATGACCTTGCAGGATTTTCAATTTTTGACCTTCTGATCATACTAAGTGCGCAGTGAGCGCTTTACTTTCTTCAGTCTGGTTTTGTCGACGGTATGTAGGCTAGTCATACTAATGGACAGTGTGTGTTCTCAGGGTGCAATGATAAAAGGAAGTGTAGTACTCTTTGTAATTTTACATAACATGTATACCATTGCTATGTAAAAAAAAAAAAAAGGCAAATTATAACAAGTTAGTACAAAAAGCCTCTGGAAACTATGTAAAAGTAAAACTCATGTAAAGATTTTGCACGTGTACTACTACTTCTATCTAAAATTATTGCAAAGTGAGCTTCACTAGCTAACCAAAGACCAAGACTAAGGAGTCCTGGTCTTGACATGTGCATCTTCTTCAAACTATAAATGTTATAGGACAGTAGAGTGGCAGGGACAAACAGCAAGTGCCTGCTGTTGAAGAGGTATACTGACTTGGTGGAGGCCAATAGGTCATGCTCACAACAGCAGGGGGTCTGCTCTTGCTCCCATGTCGCACCAGTGAGGTTTCCTCATTTCAGTATGTCTTAAAATAAACATATTTCTCTGATTTCCCTAAAAAGTCACAAAATGAGACTGAATTATAAATGCTACCAAAAAGTGAGAGCAAAGATCACTCCAAACTGTTGCCTTTCAACTATTAACTAAAAAGATGATTAGTGTGCATCAGTTCTCGGTAGGGAACTAATATTAAGTAATAGTCAAGAGTCTCTTGAGAGACAATTTCTGAATAGGGTATCAGGCTAACAACTGAATTTGTTTTTAGTAGGTTAGATATTTATTATGGCTTTCTGTTTTATCTTGGATTGTGTATGTAGCAGATAATGTATGTCCGCTGTGAACCCGGAGGATTTTGCAAGAGACGCTAAATGCTGTGTGGAGTAAGTCCACTTTACAAGCATTCTTTAGGTCCATTCCAGGGTTATAACAAGGAGAGTCTCGGCTAAGACCCTCTTACATCGTCTTCATAGCAAGGAGACCCCTCACACCAGTGTTTGGGCAGACACATTACCAGGAGCACAATTTGATCTAATTGGGTGACTTCTGGGACTGTTAGCCGACCTGTGGAAGACTAGAAGCTGGACTACCCTGCATGGAGAGAAGCTGCCCTAATCACTGAAAAACTGCAGCAGGCCCAGATGACCATAGAGCTGCTTGGTGGACATCATGAGTAACAGAGACAGACAAGGAGGCATGAGAACCCTGTATTACAGCTGGCCTGGATGCAAGACAAGCACCACAAACAAGCATCGTCTGGTCGTACAGCTACGATACGTTTCTGCATCAAACTGGCGACCCTCTACCAAAATACCCTCAATCCCCACCTTCAAGGTAGCCATATCTGCCCAGATGGACCTGGAGGTCTTGCAACTTCATATCCCTGCTAGAACAGACTTAATTATCTCTCTTGCCCTTACAGATCCACAGATACTGCTGGTTAGTCATTGTTGGTTCCAAATCCTAAAGTCCATTTTCCAGCTGGAGTCCTGTGTATGCTCCAAGTTCCACAGTTGAACAGCCACCAGAAATTGACTGCAAATGTATGTTTTTAAGATAGGTACTGTAACCAGAGACAGTTGATAAAGAGAGAGTGACACGTCACAGCAAAATAAATCAAGCACCTACAAGCCATAAACTGTACATAGACAACTTTCCATGGCAAATACTGTTTATAAGCTATTAGAGACACACACACGCCTACCTTTATATCAGATCAGTTTGGAATATTGCCAAGGAGCACAGGCATAAGTCTCAGACATTGTCACTGACAAGGCAATTGAAGTGCCACCTAGCAAGACTTTATCATTAGTAAAACTGCAATTTCAGTAGCTGAATTTGCCCACGTAAAGGATGTCAAAATTCTATCAATAATTAAGAAAAGCGAGCATAAAAGTGTTAAAACTGGTCAAAGCAACAATGTTTTGTTACACTCAATTTCAGCTAGCCACAGTATTTTCACAACTGCCAAGGCAATAAGAAACCAAAGTTCCTTTTTGACCCCCCTACCAAGAGGACTGGGAATTTGAATTGTGAATTATGGATTTCAGAATGAACAGAACAGGAATACACAATGAATACATCAAAGCTTTTTATATATGTGGCAAAAAGGTAGACATTTTATATTAAGTACCTCTTTTGCACGATTAAACAGTCATTGAATGAAGCGATGCCAACTTAATAGCATTCCTGTGGCCCGCAACTGCAATTATACTAGCCTACTATACAAGAAGACAGCTTGGTTTACCCACAAGAATATATTAGTTGCCAACGCAAATGGCATGTTACCCAAAAGTCAAATCATATGTAAGAGCTAGCAACCAAACAATGCATCTCATAAAAGAGAAAAATAGAGTGTGAGGATGACTGGAGCCAAACTGGACCTCAAATTCAAGTCACCAATTCAACTATACCTTGATACAAGATCTAAGGCTTTTGTCTCTTCACATGGAGGACCTGACTCCCCACATGCACTACCCCACATGTGGCAAGACACTGGTAGGTACCACGGTGGCAACACAAACAGGAACAATCCTAGCAGTTTTATTTTTGAATGCTACTATTCAGCTACAAAGAAGCGGAGGCTTGATTTTATGGCACTAAAGTTCAGATCAGATTGCTTATTAACAGCTAAATGACTCAAGACATCCAGGCCCAGAACGAAAAAGATGGACTGGGGAATAAGAGACCAAACAACAGAAGTATCTGCAATGGTGCACTGGCTACATGGAAAAAAACTCCTACAAGTTGCTATGGCAGTGCACAATTTAGGATCAATTAAAAGCAATATTTGGGGCCATCAAGGCTCTAGCTAGACAGTAGACTTTAAAATGTTTCTTTAAATAGCTGATTGAGGACCCATGACAAGCTCAGTGATGGGGAAGATGTTAAAATACTTGTCTTCAGAAGAGACAGTGCAAAGTCAGCAGGATCAAGGTGGGAGCTCAGCTATGAAAATAGTGTCAGAAGACTATTTCAAACTGATGTTATCTCCGTGTTCTGTCTGAGATATCCTCCTGTTAGACTTGGCATCTTTTGGCGTGTTTCCCCTGACTTTTTGCTTTCTGACCTCCCGGTTTTGACTCTGTTTTTGCTGGTGTAATGATTCTGCGCACTTTCCTCACTGCTGTCCAGTGGGAAAGTGCAAGTGCTCCTGTATAAAATGTGTTATGGATTGGCGTTTCCATGATTGGCCTATTTGGTTTATGTGTCAGTCCCTTGTAAAGTGCACTGCGAGTGCCAGGGCCTATAGACCAAATGCTGTTGGTGGGCTGCAGCACTGGATTGTGCCACCCACGCAAACAGCCCGTAAAGTGTAACTCGGGCCTGCCAACGCAGAGCCCGTGCGCAGCCTGGGGCTGCCATATCGACTTGGCAAGTGCACACACTTGCAAGTCCCTAAACCTTCCCTTTGCTACATGTTAGCCACCTCTAAGGTAGGCCCAAGGTACCCCTGTGGGCAGGGTGCGTTGTACGCGAAAGGTAGGACATGCCCTGGTGTGTGCGGCATGTCCTGATAGTGAATTACAGCCTAGTTCGTTTTTCACTATTGCAAGGCTACCGGTTCCCCTAGGCCAGAACGGGCAGTTTTGATTATTACAGTTTATAATCCTAACTGACCCCGGGAACATGGTAGAAATTCGAGTTTAGTATGCCTGGACTCAGAATGATAAAATGCAGCTTTTAGTGAAGTTGGTTTTAACATTCTGTGTTTGAAAATACCACTTTTAGAAAGTGGGTATTTTCTTGTCTAACCATCCAAGCCTGCCTCTGCGAGGTTGTGTATTCCTTGTCTGGAGTGTGAGTGACATGGGCTGGGGGATGCCAGGAGACATGGTGAGTCAGCGCAGGGCTGAATAGCAAGATCTACATGTAGATGGGTGGGAGGGGTCGCACCTGGGCCCTGAATAGGACAGTGCCTTCCCTCCACAATGCTGGCTCCACCTCCTGTGGTGCGTCTGATGTCCCTGGCCTACTCACTGAAAGAAGGGACGGAGACTTGTCAACAAAGTGCTCCAGAACTGGTTTGGACTAGGCAAAGGCCTCTCTGCCTTCAGAGAACAAAGGAATTTGGGATATAAATATTGGGGCCCTGACCCCATGAATTTAGATCTCGCTGGAATCAAGGAACCTGCCAAGACGAAGAGCTGGAAGAGCTGCCAGGAGGAGTACTGCCCCTTTGCTGTGTTGTTGCTTTGTTGGGTTGGCCTGCAGCTGCTGCTTCTGCCTTGGGCAGTGAAAGGACTGGACTGAACTTTCTACAAACTTGTGCGGAGTATCTCCAAGGGCCTGGAACCGAGCTGGCCTCCTGTTAAGAAGTCTCAGGGACTGCAAAGACTTCACAAGCCTCTGGGTACCGCTTCTGGAACGCTGTTTCAGTTGCCACAGAGGAAGGGAACCGCAACCGACTCCGTCAACCGAATCCATCCCTGGCCGGTGACCTGTTTGCACCGCAGACCGCATCGCCCCGCATCGCAACCCTGGTCTCACCGTGGGCGACGGCCGACGCCGCCAACATCGAGCCGCTGCTTGCACCGTGACCTGTGGGCACCGCAGTTCGCATCGCTTCACTGAACCAACCGGACCCGACCGACGCGGTCGCTGCACTGGCTCAAGAGTCGAGACCGCACCGCATTTGGGGCACCGCTCGCACGTCTGCGACGCACCGCTCCGACTCGCACCGCTGTCCGACGCCAGCTCCCGCACTCCGGCTTGGTCGCCTGCATCGCAACCTGTCAGCACCGCATCGAGCATCGTCTCACCCTGCACCGCACGCCTTGGACTCACCGACCCCGTCTGCACGACGCTCATCGAGCCGCTGCCTGCACCGCATCGAGGGACACCGCACCTTGCATCGCTCCGTCTTGCACCGCAACCGCGACGAACGCCGACCGGCTCGTACACTCCGTACCAGCCACAACGAGAAAGGTACTGTACCCGAGTCTGTTCACGACTCTGCTGGCCCGTATCGACGCGGTCGGCTGGAACTGTTAGACTCTGGGGTTTCAGCATCGCGGTAGGCTCGGACGGAGCTACCGACTCGTACGAACTTTGCTTTTGTGCTATTCCTGCAAAGAAGAAGTTACCGAATCAAGCATTCATTCGTAAAGTATAGTATTGTGGATTTTTGTCGTAATTGGTCTTGTCTTGAGTATATAAAATAATGGTTATTTTTCTAAACTGGTGTGGTGTCCGTTTGTAGTGCTTACACTGTATTACTGTTGGTTATGTGCAAATGCTTTACACACTGCCTCTGAATTAAGCCCGACTGCTCGTGCCAAGCTACCACGAGGGTGAGCAGGGGTTACTTCACGAGTGTAACAACCCTTACCCTGACTAGGAAGAAGGGTCCCTACTTGGACAAAGGTGCAAGCCCTTGCCAACTAGAGATCCCATTTCTAACATTGGTTGTCAGCGGTGAGGATAGGACTTGTGTTTGCACTTGACTTACAGTGATTGGTGTGCACTACTACCATATCGCAGACCATTACGTACCACATACTGGTTCTTTTTCTTTTGGCCTATTTTTGATCTTGCCAGTTTTCAACTCACTACTTTTGTCATGCCTGAATCAATTGCATCATCCGTTGCATCTCTGGAAGTTATCTTTGAGGAGGATAGGTTGGAATCCTACGCCGTAAAGGAGTTACGAGCGATTTGTAAAAACCTGAAAGTCCAAATTAAAGGCCTCACAAGGAAGGAGGAGCTACAGAAGGCGCTGAGGGCCTGGGTAGCAGCCAGACATGCCAATGGGCAGCCTGGTAATCTCAGTGAGGAGGTGGAGGAGCCTATTTCCAGGGTGGATGTGCTTTTGGGTAGGGGGAACCCGCCAGGTCAGGCAGCAGCAGTCTGTCCCCAGAGGAGCTGGAGGACAGGCGGGAGGCAAGGCAGTTTGAGCTGCAGAAGCTCAGGCTGGAGAGTGAGCGGGAGGAGAAGAGATTGGCCATAGAGGAGAGGAAGATGCTCTTAGAGCATGAGAGAGAACTGAAGGAGCTAGAACTTAGGAGTAAGTCAGGCTCAGAAGGTGGCAGCAATTCGTCCAGAAAGGCAGACAGGATTGTGCACATTCCCAAGAACGTAGGCAAGGAGTTCAAGAAGGGGGATGACATACAAAGGTGGTTTCAGGGTTATGAGGCAGCCATACACATGAATGGGGTCCCTGAGGAGAATTGGGGAGCAGGATTGTGGCCACTTTTCCCTGAAGAAGCAAGGGATGCTCTGATAGCTTTGGGTAAGGGGTATCACCTCACCTATGCTGACATGAAGGATGCCCTTCTCACGAAGTATGGTCTTACTCCTGAAAAGTACAGGGATCAGTTCAGGTCCAGTAAGAAGTCTGATGCCAACACTTGGTTGGAATGTGTGGATGTGTTCTGCAGGTCTCTGGATGGTTGGGTGAAGGGCAGTAGTGTAACAGATTTTCAGGGGCTCTACAACTTGATTGCATGGGAGCACTTGTCTAGTCTATGTTTTGCAGATCTGCGCCAGCACCTAGTTGATAGTAAGCTAACTGACCCCAGGAAGCTTGCTATGGAAGCGGACCGCTGGGTGAGTACCAGGGTCCACAAGAAAGCGTTTGGGGAGACTCAGCCAAAGGTGGGCAGGGTCCCCAGCAGAAAGGTGGGGGGACAAGGGTAAAGCACAGGAGTTCTCTAAAGGGCCCCAAACTAGTACCCAGGGTAAAGGTTCCCAGCCCCCGGTGATAAGAAGAAAGGGGTCTCTACAGGGAAGCCTGTTGAGACCGGCCCCCGCAAGTGTTATGCATGTGACCAGGTAGGTCACTTTAAGGGGGACCCCAAGTGCCCGAAGGGGACACAGCCACCCACCGGTGGACAGTCCAAAGTGTTGGCTAGTGTAGCGCTTGGGGAGGAGGGGTGCCCACAGGAGGGTGGGGATCCCGCAGAAATGACCCTTGTCTCACTAGGGGACAGTGAGATGGTCCCAGGAAACCAGGTGCCCCCTAACACAAAGAAATATAGCACCTGGGTGACCATTAATGGGAACAGGGTAGAGGCTCTCAGAGATACTGGAGCCAGTGTGACCTCAGTCCGGTGTCACCTGGTGTCTGAGAAGCAAGTAGTCCCTGGAGCATTCCACCAAGTAGTTGCTGTAGACAACTAAGAGCGCCAATGTATGGTGGCGCAGGTTCCCTTTGAATGGGGGGGGGGGGGTCTCAGGTCCCTTGAGGGTGGTTGTGAGCCCTACCATGCCTGTAGATCGTCTGCTAGGAAACGACCTGGAGCAGTCCTCATGGAAGGAGGTTGAGCTCAGGTCTCACTTGGAGATGCTTGGGTTGCCAGAGTGGGCATGCGTGTCTACTCGGTCAATGGCAGCCAAAAGGGTGATCAAGAGGACTTGGAGCCTGAAACAGTGGCCCAAGTCCCTGCCAAGAGAAAGGGCAGGGGCGCGGGAAACCGGCCCCGAAGTTCCCACGGACCGGGAGGAGGCGGACCTCGAGGGGGACGCCCCGGTGCCTACAGGGGAGCAGGTAGCCGAACTGGGAGACATCTCTGAGCTGACCCATTGGCAGCAAGAAGGGGGTCCCACCAGGGAGGAGTTCTGCAGGGAGCAGAACGAGTGCCCTACTCTGGAGGGTCTGCGGCGGCAGGCTGCAGACCAGGCAGCTGGTAATCAGTCCGGGTCACATCTGATCTACTGGGAGAGTGGTCTCCTATACAGTGAGCCTAAGGTTGCTGAGCCTGGGTCAGCCCGTGTGCTGGTGGTACCCCAGCGCTTCAGGACCTTCCTACTGGGTCTGGCTCATGACGTGCCTTTGGCAGGACATTTGGGGCAGGACAAGACCTTTGACAGGCTTGTCACCCACTTCTTTTGGCCCCAAATGCGAAGGCAGTCAGATGCACACTGTAGGTCTTGCCAAACTTGCCAGGCAAGTGGTAAGAGTGGGAGGAAGGTCAAAGCTCCTCTCCAACCTTTTCCTGTTGTTGGAACACCCTTTGAAAAGGTAGGGATGGATATTGTGGGGCCACTGGATCCCAAGACAGCCATGGGCAACAGGTACATCCTGGTCTTGGTGGACCATGCCACCCGGTACCCGGAGGCAATCCCTCTCAGGACAACGACGGCGCCAGTGGTGGGCCGGGCGTTAATGGGGATCTTTTCCCGTGTGGGATTCCCCAGAGAGGTGGTTTCTGATAGGGGGACCAATTTCATATCGAAGTATATGACATCCCTGTGGAAGGAGTGTGGGGTAACCTACAAGTTCACCACTCCTTACCACCCACAAGGAAACGGTCTGGTGGAGAGATTCAACCAGACCTTGAAAGGCATGATCAAGGGTCTAACAGAACCCATGAGGCGTAAGTGGGACGTCCTCTTGCCATGCCTACTCTTTGCATACAGGGAGGTGCCTCAGAAGTCTCTTGGGTACAGCCCCTTTGAGCTCCTGTATGGCCACCCTGTCAGAGGACCTCTGAGTTTGGTAAAGGAAGGCTGGGAGGCAGCTCCCAGGAAAACTCCCCAGGATGTATTTAGCTACATGCTGGCCTTTAGAAACCAAACTGCCCGCTTCAGGAAACTCGCTCAGGCGAACCTAGAAGCAAGCCAGGAGGAAATGAAGAGATGGTATGACCAGAATGCCACTCTGGTCGAATTTCAACCTGGGCAAAAAGTGTGGGTCATGGCCCCAGTGGCACCTTGTGCCTTGCAGGACAAGTGGACTGGGCCATATGAGGTAAAGGAGCGCAAAAGTGACGTCACCTACCTGGTGGATTTGCAGGCTCCAAGGAACCCTTTGAGGGTCCTACACGTGAACCGCCTCAAGCCCCACTTCGAGAGGTCCGAAGTGAGTATGCTCTTGGCGACAGATGATGGGGTGGAAGAGGAGAGTGAGCCTCTCCCTGACCTCCTGTCTACCCAGGAGCATGATGGGTCAGTAGAGGGTGTGATCCTCTCCCCTACTCTGACTCAGGAGCAGCAGGGGGACTGTCGCCAGTTGTTGGGACAGTTCGCCCCACTGTTCTCTCTGACCCCGGTGTTACTCACTGGTGTACCCATGACGTGGACACTGGTGACAGCCATCCTGTGAAGCACAAGATTTACAGGTTGACTGACCGGGTCAGAGCCAGCATCAAGGAGGAGGTCTCTAAGATGTTGGCGTTAGGGGTGATTGAGCCCTCCCACAGCCCTTGGGCCAGCCCAGTGGTCTTAGTCCCAAAGGCTGCTGCGCCCGGTGCCACTCCAGAACTCCGGTTTTGCGTGGACTACCGTGGGCTCAATGCCGTCACCAGGACTGACGCGCACCCCATCCCCAGAGCTGATGAGCTCATTGATCGGTTGGGAGCTGCCCGGTTCCTCAGCACGTTTGATTTGACGTCTGGGTACTGGCAGATTGCCTTAACCGATGGGGCCAAGGAGAGATCAGCATTCTCAACCCCAGAAGGTCATTACCAATTCCGGGTGATGCCCTTTGGGTTGAAGAATGCCCCTGCCACCTTTCAGAGGTTGGTCAATCAGGTGTTGGCTGGGCTGGAGGATTTCAGTGCCGCCTACCTGGATGACATTGGTGTGTTCAGTTCCAGCTGGGAAGAACATTTACAGCACCTTGAGAAAGTGTTGAGGGCTCTGCAAGGTGCAGGCCTCACGATCAAGGCCAGTAAGTGCCAGATCGGGCAGGGTTCGGTGGTGTACTTGGGACACCAGGTAGGAAGCGGCCAGGTGGCGCCCTACAACCCAAGATTGACACCATTCTGGCTTGGGAACCCCCAAGACCCAGACAGAGGTGAGAGCCTTCTTAGGTCTCACCGGTTACTATCGGAGATTTGTTAAGGGCTATGGCACCATCGTTGCCCCCTTAACAGAGCTGACCTCTAAGAGGCAGCCCAGTAAAGTGATCTGGACTGAGTCCTGCCAGAAAGCTTTTGATGCCCTGAAGGCAGCCATGTGCACGGCGCCCGTGCTCAAGGCACCTGACTTCTCCAAGGAATTCGTCGTGCAGACTGACGCTTCAGAGCATGGTGTGGGAGCGGTGCTCTCACAACTGAACGAAGAGGGCCTGGATCAGCCTGTAGTCTTCCTTAGCAGGAGACTACTTCCCAGGGAACAGAGGTGGAGTGCCATAGAAAGGGAAGTTTTTGCTGTGGTCTGGGCGCTGAAGAAGTTGAGACCATACCTGTTTGGGACTCACTTCCGGGTTCAGACAGACCACAGGCCCCTCAGATGGTTGATGCAAATGAGGGGTGAGAATCCAAAACTGCTGAGGTGGTCCATCTCCCTACAGGGAATGGACTTTACGGTGGAACACCGTCCTGGTACAGAACACGCCAACGCAGATGGTCTGTCCAGGTTCTTCCGCCTTAGTGAAGAGAACTCCAATGGGGTTGGGTAGTTCTCCCTACTTTCAGCTGGAGGGGACATGTGTTAGACTTGGCATCTTTTGGCGTGTTTCCCCTGACTTTTTGCTTTCTGACCTCCCGGTTTTGACTCTGTTTTTGCTGGTGTAATGATTCTGCGCACTTTCCTCACTGCTGTCCAGTGGGAAAGTGCAAGTGCTCCTGTATAAAATGTGTTATGGATTGGCGTTTCCATGATTGGCCTATTTGGTTTATGTGTCAGTCCCTTGTAAAGTGCACTGCGAGTGCCAGGGCCTATAGACCAAATGCTGTTGGTGGGCTGCAGCACTGGATTGTGCCACCCACGCAAACAGCCCGTAAAGTGTAACTCGGGCCTGCCAACGCAGAGCCCGTGCGCAGCCTGGGGCTGCCATATCGACTTGGCAAGTGCACACACTTGCAAGTACCTAAACCTTCCCTTTGCTACATGTTAGCCACCCCTAAGGTAGGCCCAAGGTACCCCTGTGGGCAGGGTGCGTTGTACGCGAAAGGTAGGACATGCCCTGGTGTGTGCGGCATGTCCGGATAGTGAATTACAGCCTAGTTCGTTTTTCACTATTGCAAGGCTACCGGTTCCCCCTAGGCCAGAACGGGCAGTTTTGATTATTACAGTTTATAATCCTAACTGACCCCGGGAACATGGTAGAAATTCGAGTTTAGTATGCCTGGACTCAGAATGATAAAATGCAGCTTTTAGTGAAGTTGGTTTTAACATTCTGTGTTTGAAAATACCACTTTTAGAAAGTGGGTATTTTCTTGTCTAACCATCCAAGCCTGCCTCTGCGAGGTTGTGTATTCCTTGTCTGGAGTGTGAGTGACAGGGGCTGGGGGATGCCAGGAGACAGGGTGAGTCAGCGCAGGGCTGAATAGCAAGATCTACATGTAGATGGGTGGGAGGGGTCGCACCTGGGCCCTGAATAGGACAGTGCCTTCCCTCCACAATGCTGGCTCCACCTCCTGTGGTGCGTCTGATGTCCCTGGCCTACTCACTGAAAGAAGGGACGGAGACTTGTCAACAAAGTGCTCCAGAACTGGTTTGGACTAGGCAAAGGCCTCTCTGCCTTCAGAGAACAAAGGAATTTGGGATATAAATATTGGGGCCCTGACCCCATGAATTTAGATCTCGCTGGAATCAAGGAACCTGCCAAGACGAAGAGCTGGAAGAGCTGCCAGGAGGAGTACTGCCCCTTTGCTGTGTTGTTGCTTTGTTGGGTTGGCCTGCAGCTGCTGCTTCTGCCTTGGGCAGTGAAAGGACTGGACTGAACTTTCTACAAACTTGTGCTGAGTATCTCCAAGGGCCTGGAACCGAGCTGGCCTCCTGTTAAGAAGTCTCAGGGACTGCAAAGACTTCACAAGCCTCTGGGTACCGCTTCTGGAACGCTGTTTCAGTTGCCACAGAGGAAGGGAACCGCAACCGACTCCGTCAACCGAATCCATCCCTGGCCGGTGACCTGTTTGCACCGCAGACCGCATCGCCCCGCTTCGCATCGCAACCCTGGTCTCACCGTGGGCGACGTCCGACGCCGCCAACATCGAGCCGCTGCTTGCACCGTGACCTGTGGGCACCGCAGTTCGCATCGCATCGCTTCACTGAACCAACCGGACCCGACCGACGCGGTCGCTGCAACTGGCTCAAGAGTCGAGACCGCACCGCATTTGGGGCACCGCTCGCACGTCTGCGACGCACCGCTCCGACTCGCACCGCTGTCCGACGCCAGCTCCCGCACTCCGGCTTGGTCGCCTGCATCGCAACCTGTTAGCACCGCATCGAGCATCGTCTCACCCTGCACCGCACGCCTTGGACTCACCGACCCCGTCTGCACGACGCTCATCGAGCCGCTGCCTGCACCGCATCGAGGGACACCGCACCTTGCATCGCTCCGTCTTGCACCGCAACCGCGACGAACGCCGACCGGCTCGTACACTCCGTACCAGCCACAACGAGAAAGGTACTGTAACCGAGTCTGTTCACGACTCTGCTGGCCCGTATCAATGCGGTCGGCTGGAACTGTTAGACTCTGGGGTTTCAGCATCGCGGTAGGCTCGGACGGAGCTACCGACTCGTACGAACTTTGCTTTTGTGCTATTCCTGCAAAGAAGAAGTTACCGAATCAAGCATTCATTCGTAAAGTATAGTATTGTGGATTTTTGTCGTAATTGGTCTTGTCTTGAGTATATAAAATAATGGTTATTTTTCTAAACTGGTGTGGTGTCAGTTTGTAGTGCTTACACTGTATTACTGTTGGTTATGTGCAAATGCTTTACACACTGCCTCTGAATTAAGCCCGACTGCTCGTGCCAAGCTACCACGAGGGTGAGCAGGGGTTACTTCACGAGTGTAACACCCTTACCCTGACTAGGAAGAAGGGTCCCTACTTGGACAAAGGTGCAAGCCCTTGCCAACTAGAGATCCCATTTCTAACACCTCCCTTCAGCCTTTCGCAAGAGACTGAAAAGAAGAGGGAATCCTCTACAGGAAATCATTGGTCCCACATTAATGCCATGTAAAACCCATGGCTGATGGGTACCAGGAGCCCACAACACAATCAAGGATGCATCAACCGAGGGAGTGCTGCACCTGAACTTACTTTTTAACTAGAACTCTTAGCAATACAGACTGCAGGTACTGCACATGAGTAAGTCCACTACATGTATTTTAATCGAGTGTTTAACAAATGTAAAGCATTATCAATCAATATTGCTTACCTAGGTTTATAAAGGCAACAACTCATCCCAACAGATCACTATCTCATAGAGTTTAACATTTAAAAAAAAAAAAAAAAAGGTCAGTGCAAATGCAAACATTTTCCAACACGTAACAGAAAAGCATATGTGCCACTGTGATAGTTCATGTCTGTGCGGTATGCACACACTGAGGCTTGAAACAAATGTCACTCGCAATTTTTTTTTTAAAAAAGACTACTGCCTTAAAGGTGGGATGGAATTTCCCTAGAAAATAAATCGAACAATCACAGAAGCCTGAGCTTAAGCAGTAAACCACTGTGTAATCCTCAGATTAATGGAAAATTGTTTTATGCAACAGATAGCTGAAAGGCATGAGGAGCATGTTAGATTGCCAAGTACAATTATGGTGATGCACGCTAGAGAATATCTTGGCACTTCACAGCCTCTGGAAAGAAAGTGAGATGAGAAAGCCGGTGAATTGTGATTTACTATGCATAAATAAGTATTAGCACCTTCACGAACATCTGCACACTTGCAAATGGGCGCTGTCAGTGGCAAGTCATTTAAGACTGTTTTGAAAACGGCCATGTTGACATGTTACCACAAGATTGCGGAACAGTGTTTTAGGTGAATGTTTTCAGGAAGTAGTGTGACTTTTTAAATTTATTTTGCATGATCATGGTGTTTAATGTGGTTACATCAAGTTTTAACTTTCCTTTGTTACTTAGTCGACAAATAACTCTTTACTAACAATGTGACATTTGCTTTTCAGCATTTAAAATAAGGTTTACATAGCGACTTTTATGACACTTTTTTTTGTTTCTGTAAATTCATCTTCATGGTTTACTAAAGTTTAGCTCTGAGCCACAAGAGTTGTCATGTCAACATTTCTTTTTAGCAAGCAGACTTTACACTAAAAATAAAGACCGATACCTGTGAGAGGAGGGGAATGTGGCACAAGACTTCATGTCTAAGGAGTGATCAGCTAAATCCAATTCAAATATCTCCAGAGAAGCTGTTGTACTGAACGTCGCGTCCAACTGCTGGGCAGAAGTACCTGTTACAAAGAGTCAAAAGTCAAGAGCCAAACACTTCCTATACAAATTACAACATATGCACTGTGCTTTCCAAGTTTAGAATCAGTGCTTTGTTGGCATGAACCTATCGTAGAAACCACTGCAGTATCAAATGAAGGAGGCAGTTGCGTCAAAGGTTAAGCATAGGGGATTCTATAGACAACCCTTTTCAGCAGGACACCTCTCTTCCACGAGCCTTTTTATTTTCATCAAGACTGTTGGAAAAGACATTTTTAAAGAGTTCATGGAATTTTTGGCTTGCATGCAGAATGGTAAATGGGATCAAATGCATTAGATTATAAAACTGTACAATGGAGACAAATCACCGTACTCTTCATAAATACCCGTGGAAAAATGAACTTGACTAGAGGCCACATGCCTCTGCATTCTGTTCAATGCACCAACCCTGCTATTGTGGCCTAGTATTTGTCGCTGGCCAAGTGAGATGTCCTTCTTTCCCCGTCCAAGCACCAATAACATATCACACTTCTCATTCCTGCCCCTGTGATGCATGGCCTGCCATCCACTTCCTTGTCTCAGCAATGCTTCCTGCTCTAGCTTTGCAGTTGTGTGGACTGCTGCTACTGGTAAAGGACCAACGCGGCTTTGCACATGGTTGGTGCCTCCGGTCGTGGTACAAGCAAGCTAATAAATTATGATATGGAATGTGCCTAGAGTAATTACCAGTTGTTCAGATTAATCTGGGGATTCGTTCATCACTTTTTCATGTTCTCCAACTCATTTCATAGGTCCTACCATGACTCGTACTTGTTCCATGAGCATCTTTGAAGTGTCCCATACCAGAAAGTGGGAGTGGTGTGCTCAAAAGATAAAGGGAAGTGACTATAACCCCTAAAGTGTATCATAAGCAGCACACTCTCTCTCTAATCATGTCATTTCTTTGTAGACTACCTTTACATATAGTCTCGAAAATGACATTTTCTCTTTAACAAAACATGTTAGCAGTCCAGGAAATGAAATATAACATGAACCCCTAGCTGTATACAATATGCCAAAGAGCTACCTTTCAGAAAGCAATGAAAAAGTGTGTTATGTGGGGGAGCAAGCTAAAATGTGAAGTGGTTGCCATTCCTTTCTTTAGTGCGGCCTACCATTTTAGGGCCGAAGACACGGACCGTATACTGAGCCAGGGTACTCGAGACCTGTACCCTGGAAAAGAGGTGAGTGTTTTGCTGCCCTTGAGTCGTTCCTCATCTCGCAGATGAGGGCGGTATAGAGACCTCAATAGCACCATATTAGGAAACAAACTGTACTGCCCGACCGCAGAGAGGGATGTTGAGGATTATGGTCGGGCCAGAGGGGGTGCATGATAAGGCTGGTGATGCGGGAGGATCATGCACATAAGGAGATCACTTTGGCATAAGGGAGCTTTCATTGTTGTAGAGACTCACAGGGAGGGTGAGAATCCCTGAACAGAGCCTGCTCAGTGTGGGACAGCTTCTCGTGAGGGAGCCTAGCTTAATGGCAGCAGAGACTTTCAAGACCAGGGAATGCAAATACTTTTAAAGAGTCTTGTGATCTCTCTGATGGGAAAAGAGTCAATGAGCCTACTACAAGAATTGCCATGCCACCTACAGAAACTAAAGATAAGGGAAGGGGGAAGTTGTATTCACCCACATTGGTGGCGCTCTGCTGGATTCACAAGCACTCAAGAGATCCTAGTGGCAGCCAGGATGCTTGCATCTCGAAGGAGTTCCTGGTCATGGTCGCGAATAAACAACTACAGGTCACATCATGCAAAAGAGTGCAAAGCAATATCAACGGAGGGACAGCAGGAGAGAATACAGAGCAGGTTGGAGAATGTGTAACAGGCCTGAGTGACTTCTCCAAGAAAACAGGAAAAATTGAGTTGGGGTTGGAAACCCTTAGGAGTGAATGCAAAGATTAAATAGAGTTCAAGGAATGTGCAGTATATTCCATTTGCCAGCCAAAAGCAAAGATAGAGTGCCTCAAAATCCAGGCCTGTACCACGACCTTGAGGTTTTCTGCCCCTGAGGAGGAGGAGTAGTACTTGCCTGCAAGCCGTGTTATCTACAAATGGGTAGCAGTTACTGCAGTCATGGGGTCGAGTGATAACTAGGATATGATTCTCAGAGCATGATTCGCTGAAAGTCATTAGAGACTAGCAACAATTGTTTAAAAGTAAGAGACTAGAAGGTTTTTATGGGCCATACTGGAAACTAAATTCTGTGATCATCCTTTCTGTGTAGGGTGCATGCAGGGCACTGCCCTTCTAAAGCATAATCTGCCCTTTTTAAGCTCACTATTACCAATTTGCTTTGTCAGCCTGTAACAAGTCAGTTTAATTCTACTCAAAATACAAATCCAGGTAGGATAAGCAAATAGGATAACATGCTACCACAACAAAATATATAAATATGTATATTTTAAGCAATCTACATATATTAAACAACATAAACGGAGGATTTTGCTAATTATAATTGCCAGACAGGTCATAAACCTACATTGGTCATTACACCGGAATAAAGCATATGCTCAGGCTTTCACTACGGTTCCGAGGAGAGTTGCAAAGAAGCACTTAAACTCTTACCAGTGGCCAAGTAAATTGGGTGATGTGGTGCGGGGCTCCATGCCTGCATGGCAGTGCGATCAATCTCCTTTAGCTTCATCCTGCAAAAAAGAAATCAGACTGAATTATATGACCACAGAAGTAGTTTCAAGTCATCAAACAGTTCAAATGGATATAAAATATAAAAGAGTACTTTACTTTCTTGCACTCAGTGCAGGTAAGTAAATTCCAAGCTACAATTGACAGATCTGGGAATTTCGTCTAACACAACAATTTCAAGCGACATTGAAGCACGTGCAGCCCACGTCCCTCACCCCCTGAAGCGGTTGCTCGCTTATGGGTTTGAGTACCCCATCTGTATGATCCCAACCAAGACTTTTTCCGAGATACCCTTGCCTACAAACCATCAGGACCACACCCCAGCTTCTGAAGCGCCATCCTAGAACTCATCGCCCCGCTCGCAATCGACTCAGAAAACATCTTCCTAGGGGACCTCAACTTCCACCTAGATGACCCCAGCGACGCCAACTCCCCATAACTCCTGAAAAGCCTGAGCAGCATCGGCCTCATGCAGCTCGTCACCGACCCTACCCACATTGCAGGACACATGCTCAACCCCAACTTCACCTCCAGCAACAGAGTCGGGTACATCCACTCCACGTCGCTTACTTGGTCCGACCACCATAGCGTACACTTCACTATCTGAGGACCCACCCACCCCGGCACCGTGCCCCCCAGATCCACTCGAAGAGACTGGAAAAGGGTATAGAAGACCAGTGGACTGACACTCTCCACTCCCAACTCCCAGACTCTACACATGACCCTGAACAAGCAGCTAAGAGCTTTCCCCAGTGGATCACAGATTGTGCAGACGTCATAGCCGCCGCCAAGACAGACAGGACCAAAGAACAAAGCAAAAGAGCAAGCTGGTTCACCAAGGAACTGCACTCCACCTAATGCAACTGCCGAAAACTTCAAAGGAAGTGGCGCATCAGCAAAAAGACAGAAGACCACACTGCCTTCATGTCCACTCTGAACCAACACCACTGCCTTCTGAAAGAAACCAAGAAAAACGCACTAGCAGACTGTGTCAAAGCCAGTGCAAACCACAGCAAAGAACCATCGTGAAGGAGTTCACCAATCCCGCAGTCAGCGAGAATGACATCACTCCCTCCCAGGAACTGTGCGACAACCTCGCAGACTTCATCCACGAAAAGATCTCGACCATCTATGAAAACTTCGAACACCAACCCTATGCCGCAGACAGCATCAACCAGCTGACACCCACGAACATAAAACCCAAACACCTTCTCACCCACTGGAAACTCCTCGCTGCACAAGACACTGTCTCCATCATGAACTCTGTGCACTCTGAAGCACCCACGGACCCATGCCCCCACCACATCTTCAACCTTTGAAGCAAGACAATCGACGACAAGCTCAGGAAGGTCCCAAACATCTCCATCACCGCAACCTTCTTCCCTGAGGACTGTAAACACGCTTAAGTGAGGCCCCTCCTGAAAAAAACATCCACGGACCCAGCCAAAATGAAGAACTTTTGGCCCATCTCTCTGCTCCCCTATCCAGCAAGAGTTCTTAAGAAAGCGATCAACCAGCAACTCACCCAAAATCTAGAAGACCACCCACCTCCTGGACCCCTTCCAACCCGGATTTCGAGTTAACAAAGGAACAGAGACAGCCCTGATCACAGCCACAGACATCAGAGCCCTCATGGACAACAGGGAAACAGCAGCCCTCATCCTCCAGGACCTGTCCGTGTGTTAGATAACGTCTCCCACAGATCCTGATCAAGACTCCACCACATTGGGATTCAAGGAAACGCCCTCAAATGGATCGCCTCCTACCTCATCGGCAGAACCCAAAGGATCTGCCTCCCACCGTTCACCTCAGAGCCCAAGAAGATCATCTGGGGAGTACCCCAAGGACTGTCCCTCAGCCTGATCCTCTTTAACACCTACATGACACCCCGGCCGCCACCATCAGATCACATGGACTCAACATCTCCTACACCGATGACAAACATCTCATCCTCTCACAGTCCAAAGATCCCTCCACCACTAAAGCCAACTTCTACAGATGCATGATGAATGTCTAGGACTGGATTAAGGACAACTGTCTCAAACTCATCACCAAAAAATCAGAAGTCCTCATCTTTGGGAGCAAGACTTCGTCGTGGCTCACCGCATGGTGGCCCGCAGAGCTCGGCACACCTCACGCCCCAACAGACCACGCCTGCAACCTCGGCATCGTCCTGGATAGCAAGCTATCCATAGAGAAGCAAGTCAATGCAGTCTCAAACGCCTGCTTTCTAACCATTTAGATGCTCCGCAAGATCTTCAGGTGGTTCCCGGCAGACACCAGCAAGACCATTACGCAGCCCCTCATCGCCAGTAGACTGGACTACGTAAACAAGCTCTACGTAGGAATCACTGCACGCCTCCTGAAGAGACTCCAGACATTACAGAATTCAGCGGCAAGACTCGCACTCTACCTCCCCAGAAGGACCCACATCACACCACATCTCAAGAAACTACATTGGCTCCCGATTCAGAAGAGATGTCAGTTCAAGATGCTGATCCACGCCTACAAGGCCCTGCATAACGAAGGACCAGCATACATCAACAAACGTCTGACCCTTCACCAACCAACCATGCACCTTTGATCAGATTTGTCTCAGACACCGCACGGATCCGTTGACCCAACACCGGAGGATGCTCCTTCTCATACTTGGCAGTCAAGGCTTGGAACAACCCCCACTGCACCATAAAGACCAGGATGTTTGAATGATCATACCCCCACGAAGCAACAAACCGCTCCAGTGCCTCGAGACCCTCACGGGTGATATGCCGCATTCTATAAAATGTTTTGACTGATTGCCAATCAAGATCCAAGACTTGTGCATTGGCTGCCCACAGAGCAGTTCTTCTGTGTGGTAGCGGCTGCCCCTGACCATAAGGCAACAAGGACTGTCCGGTATCAAACTGCGATAACTCAAACACTTGAAAGGCAGCACTACAGTTGGATAATGTGACCTTGCTTGCTCGTAAATATAGAACCCAGTTCAGTCAGAGTAACTAGGAGACACAGTGAAGTATACTTGATGGTGCAATTAAGCAGATCACTGTTACTCAGCATATTTCCTTAAAAATCAGGTGTTGCATTTTTTTTTATTACAACACTGTCTGGGCAATCAATTTATTGTAACTGATACATGTGTACCCTGAACTAGCTGTTCTACCTAAAACCATCATCTAAGAGTAAGCCCTTGATTGTTTGATTGCGCTCATCACAGTCAGAGCCTAAAAAGCAGGCCCATGGCATTTCAAACAGTAGGCAGAAGTGTCTGGTTTCTGAATTTTCGGGGTGCCTGTTATGATTATTCACAAGAATTGCTTATCTGCTGTTGAATTGTGCTGGGCTTGCCGGACTCTCATCAGACAGAAAAACATATCAGAAGCATCACAAAAAATACTATCTTATCAAATGGTGCAGAAATAGACCAATGGTTCCCAAACTTTTTAGACCCACGAGCCAACTTTTAGAACGACGATCTTTCATGACCTACCTAGCTTTATTCGACATGAGGCGGGCGATTTTTTAATGTAAAAAAAGCATTGTGTGTTAGCGCTCTCCAATTTATAGAGTGCACAATTTACATTAAAATGGCCACTAAATTTGCACACAGACATATAGTGTTGCTGATAAAACTATACTGCACACATGATATGCGGAATTTAGATTTCAGTGACTATCATCTGTGCTCTACCTAGTGTCTTGATTTGTTTTGATACTATTGAAATCTTTGCTTCCATCACACTTCAGAATAAAAAATGAGCTTCATTTTTCATTTCCGGCTGAAATTGTACAGTTCTTTTTAAGTATTTACATTTTGGCCTGTTTTACAAAACAATAACATCCTACAGCCGTTCCTTTCACACATCTGTACCCCAGCACAATAGTCACATAATTCACTTTACTTTCTCAGACTGCAAAGTGAAAGGAGTTTGTATACAGCAATCCACAAGTTAAAAAAGCAGCAATTTGTCAGAAGCCTGACATTTGGCCACTGTCTTTGAAGCGCAGCAAATGTGACAAGATAAATATAGAATTTAAAGGCATCTTTATTTATTGCTCGAACGTAGGAAGCTGGCTCTGTATATACTATACTAAAGTGAGGTATAGTGTGCACAGAGTCCAGTGGAACCCCAAAGGTAGGCAGAGGTAAAGTTAGATAGCACCTCACTCTCCATTTGTGGTAGTGTGGTCGAGCAGTAAGGCAGTATCAGAGGATAGTGTTAAGCATTTGTTGTACGCACTCAGTCAGCAAATGAATTCACACACTCAAAGACTGAACTTCAGACCAATTGTTTTTGTATAAAAATATTCTTTTAGGTATTTTATTTTCTAGAACCAATCAAGCCTGGCACATGTAAGCAATAAATACTTTACAGTAGGAATGCAGTTTGTAAACAGTTTGAATTGTAATTGTATATGCACTTTGTTTTGACTTACAGTATGGTTGCAGAGAAATGCAATACTTTGCAAATACAACACATAGACTTGAATGGGCTTTTCAGTAAAATACCAGGTAAGTTACCTTTTAGATTACTTGTCTTACTCAGAGTAGTATACCTGGATACTACTCTGGGACATTTCCTGTAAACAGGTAAGTAAAATCGTTTTGGTTAAATAGGACAATTTTATAGAATTTCTTTAGATTTTCAAACTTCACACTTAGTAACTTTTCCAAGAAAAACAGTCAATGTTATCCTATGGAGGAAAATAGTGTTATCGGTTTTGAGGTAAGTATTTGGTAGTGGGAGTTGAGGTTCTGGGGGTAGACTCAGGCGTCCCCCAGTGTCAAGGATGCACTCTAGTTACACCCTCAGCGGCACTAGGGCGGCCGGGTGCAGAGTGCTGAGGGCCAATGTTATCCAATGGGGGATAGAGGGCCTCCGGTTGATGGCTGCTGACGAGCAGGCCACTTGGTTGCGGGAGCAAAGCTCCTAGACTTTAGCTCAGGGCAAATGGGGAAACAAAGTAGCACCAAAGGTGCACCCTCAGCAGCACTAGGGCGGCCGGGTGCAGGGTGCTGTTTCGACGTAGGGCGCCCTGTTGTTTGCAATGGGGAACCTCCGGTTTGCAAAGGCACTGCAGGCTTGGGGACGAAGGTCTTATGGGTGCAACCACCACTTCGAGAGGGAAGTTGGGGGTTGATTAGGCACCGTCGGTTTGCCACCCAAGGCCGTGGGGCGTCGAGTGCAGGGGTGCCTTTTGGGGTCGGATCTTCTTACCAGCTCCTGGTCGCGGTTGGGGGGACCTCCCGGATTTAGGCTGCAGGCGTCGGCTGGAGGCTTGAGGCAGGTCAGGGGTCGCCGGATCTCGGGTCAGGATCGCCAGGTGGACCTCCTCGTGGTGTTTGCCCACTCAAGCTCGGGCCTTGGACAGCGGGTGCAGAGTGGTGCGCATTTGCGGTGTCCGGCCGGAGTCAGAGGTTGCAGATTAACAAATCTGGTGTTCACGGGAGACACAGTCTTTGGGGTTGAAGGCAGGCAGGTCCTCCGGGGTTTTCGAGGTTGCTGGCTGCAGGACACACCAGGATTTCGCAGGAGCAGGTTCGAGGTGGAGACAGGCCGGTAGGGCTGGGGCCAAGTCAGTGGGCGTCTTCCTCTTGTTAGCTTCAGCACGGCTGTTCGGTCCTCCTTTTCTTGTAGTTTCTTCTGGTCTGAGGAAGCAAGGTTCAGGGTTGCCCGTAAATACTAGATTTAGGGGTGTTACAGGTAGGTAAATAGGTTGGGACCAATGGGTCCCTTCCCTGGGGTGGGTACACCCCCTATTATGCCACCCTCCAGTGGGAGGGGGGCATAAGCCTGTCCCTGGTTGGCTGAGTCCCCCCATCTGCAAGATGGCGGGGACTGAGAGTTGTGCTTCACCTCGCCTCCCTCACCTGAGGGGTGGAGTTGGCAGAGGTGGGCACACCTCTCTTCCTCACTTGTTTTTCCCGCCGGTTCTCCCGCCCAAAGTGTGGGTCAGAACCAGTGGGGACCAGTTGCTGAAAGCAACAAGTGGCCTGGGGAAGCTCACAAAGGCAGCAAGCCATTGAAGCTTCCCCTTCGTGAATCCTGCCCATCCTGGGGGAGGAGGCTTGGCACCTCGTCCCAGGATGTGCATTGTTTCAGGCCCCAGAGAGCAGCAGGCTCTCGACCCAGGGGTCCAGAAATATGTCTGGTGGTGGCAGCTGAAAGCAGCCACTCAGCCTGGACACTAGTGGTAGGTTAGTTTTCAGGGGGCATCTCTAAGATGCACTCTGTGTGCATTTTTCATTAAATCCCACACTGGCGTCAGTGTGGGTTTAATGTGCTGAGAAGTTTGATACCAAACTTCTCAGTTTTCAGTGTAGCCATCATGGTGCTGTGGAGTTCGTAATGACAAACTTCAGCACCATATACTCTTAATGGCAGCACTGCACTTACAATGTCTAAGAATGGACTTAGACACTGTAGGGGTACAGGGCTCATGCACCTGTACCCTCACCACTGGTATAGTGCACCCAGCTAGAGGGTTGACTGATCTATGCCAGGGCAGTGGGTTGTAGGCATGGCACACAGGGATGTGTGCCATGTCGACTCTTCACTTTGTTCTGCACCAAAACACACAGCCTGCAAAGGCAGTGTGTGAGTGTAATGGTACAGGACCTCTAAGGGTGGCACAATAAGTGCTGCAGCCCTTAGAAGCCTTCTCTGGTCACAGTGCCCTGGGTACCTGTGGTACCATTTACCAGGGGCTTACCTGTGGCCAGAGATGCCAATTGGGTTTAGGCTTCAATGCAGTTTTAGGGAAAGAACATAGGCCCTGGGTACGTGGTTAGCAGGAGCCCGAGGCACACTCAGTCAAAGCACATCAGCAATTCAGCAAAATGTGGGGGCAACCATGCAGAAAGAGGGCACTCTCTCACATCGGACTTTCGCGACCCACCAAAAATAGGCTAACGACCCACCAGTGGGTCACAACCCGCAGTTTGGGAAACACTGGCCTACACTATACTGTTTCTGTGTGGGGCTCGGCTGGGCCTTCTCTGGGGCATCCATCTCGCCTGAAAACTCACCCTGGTGGGATCTGATCCCAGGGTGCAACATCCTGCGACAACTTTCTTCTCGCCGGACTGACACACACTCTGGTGGGACTCGAAGTCCCAGGGTGCAACGCGTGCCTTTCCGCCACCGCAGCTGAGGGGGAGGCGCTCTCCATCGTGCTTAAAAGCGCTGCCTCACCCCCCGCAGCGCGGGACGCGCCCGGGCCAAGGGCAGGCCCATCCGAGCCCGGAAGAGGCTGGGCTGGGCCCGGTCTCTTGGTTCTTGGATCCGGTTACCAAACTGATTTCAGTATTCGTTGTACAATAAGGGGCAGCCTGATTAGAACCTTCCTGTACAAGTGAGTATGATTTACTTTTGTATTACACCTCTATTTGAAATGGCAGCTAAATTGAAATCAATGGGGGGGGGAGGGGGGGGGGGGGAGTAGTAACTCCAAAAACATCGCTAAATTCTACACTCGACTGCTTCCTCCTACGGGCCGCTAAGGCCATTGATAAGGAGATTCAGGTTGCAGAGCGACGTTTGTCAGTGGAAGGGGGTTCAGCTGGCCCTACTGTTGAGGCTACTGTACAAGTTCTCCCATCAAGTGACTCCAGTCAGACAAACCAAGTACTCATTAGAAGTCCATCTGTCTCATCCCCCGTCCAGTGCCCTTACTCTTTACCTACGGCAACTCCCGTACATGAAATCCCAGTCAAAAAGAAAGAAAAGGTAAAACATTTGGAGCCTCTACGGGCCATACGGACTAGATCTAGGAAAAAGACCCAGGATTTAGCCCCGGAAGCTATAGCTGATACACTGCATAGTCCATCTCTCATGATTGACTCTAATACAAATTCGCCTCCCCACTATGAGGGACTATCTTCGCAAACCATTGCAACATTAATATCATGCATCGAAAATACTATTGCCAAAAATGTTTTACCGATAGTGGCTAGACTTGACAAATTGGAGTCAAGTGTGGAACTTATGCATAAATCAGTTGCTGATATATTATCTGGGGCAGGGGCAATAACGAAAATATATGAAGGGGGGGGCTGACTCTCATGGGGGTTTAAATTCTGGTGAGGGGCGTTCTAGTAGAAATGTAGATTTACCAACTTGTACCCTAAATACTGGAACTAATAGGAACGTTACTAGAGCAGTACCACAAAAACAGACAGGGCCCCTACGCTCGAGTCACCCGGGGAATGAAAGGTTGCTCTCTAGTAACAACGGGCCTACTGCCTCTAATTTAACCCCTATTGGGAACTTAACTGATAGCAGTCAACAAATATTCCCTGAAAAGCTTAATCAAAATGGTCTGATTGATCAAGATGATAAGGTGACATTACATCTTCCCCCAGAGTGCTGCCCCTATGAGGCAATCCTAACTAATGTCCCCCCGCTACAGGAAAATCAAAAAGAATCACTGAACCAGTTGAAAAACAAAGTCTGTCACTGGTTAACACAGAATACAAAATTTTCCAATACTAACTATAGTGACATTCTGTTTTTAAGACGGATAAGCTGGGTTGGCCCTTTACGCAAGTCCACAGCAGGAGATTGTATCATCATAAACTGTAGATCCCCAATGCTAGCGGGAC
Organism: Calotriton arnoldi; assembly: GCA_963921515.1. Taxonomy (NCBI): domain Eukaryota; kingdom Metazoa; phylum Chordata; class Amphibia; order Caudata; family Salamandridae; genus Calotriton; species Calotriton arnoldi. Next base: position 1,314,133 of record CAWUFW010004032.1, on the reverse strand, counting down.
AGTTGCTTAGCTGGGGGAACAATCCATTAATCCAGAGGTCAAGTTTAGGGATTGATATTGTTCCGCTTGGGTTTTTTTTATAGGCACCTCGAATGTGCAGGCCCAAAAATTCCGGTCATTAAGTCACTTATTAAAAAGCATATTGCGAGACAGGAGTTCCCTCTCACGGAACTGAGAAATAGATTCCAACCTTTGACTGACCTGGATTCTCAAGATTGACTACCCAGTGTAACTACCAACTCACAAAGGATATCGGAGGAACCACCTGCTATTCAGTCTGAAGAGTCTATTAAAACCAATACTAGTAATGAAGTTGCACACTGTGGCCCAATAATTAAGTATTGCCCTCAGTTTCAACAACCAGACCATGAGAGAGTAAAAACCTCTATAGGATGTAGTTCCCAGGAGCCCATGCTAGAAACCCAGGATTTGAAAATCTTATCCTGGAACATTGCAGGCATAAAGTCCAAGTTAAATGACCCCGAGTGGTGCAAGTTAGTGGATGACTTCCATCTATGTTTGTTCCAGGAAACCTTGGCGGTTGAGCAGGTACACAGAGTGGGGTTTACTACTTTCAGTGTAGAAGCCAGGCAGTCTTCAGTTGGCCGCCCAGCCGGTGGTTTACCAATCTGGGTTAAGAATACATTAGCATGTAAACACAAGGTGCTGGAACTAGGTTCAGAGGAAATACTTGGGTTGGAACTGACTTCCCTGAAGGGAAATTTCCATCTTGGCTATTTAACATCTACAATCGCTTTAGTAGTCCTCACAAGTTATCCGATACGATAATCACCGTAACAAATTATCTTGACTCGACTAAGGGGAATTACCAACTTGTAGTTGCAGGTGACTTTAATATAACATTTGAACTGGTTGACTACATCCAGGAGCTAATATATGATGGTGACAAAGCCAGAGGGGCTGAAAAGCTTCAGACTACACCTATTAAGAAGTGCACTAGGGTGGGGCAACAGGTTCTATCATTCACCATTACCCACGGGGTTCGAGCCTGTAATGGTCGGACACGATCAGATATAGAAGCACGCCACACGGGGGGAAGTTAAGTCCAGGATTGACTATATCTTGGTTGATCTTGATCTTTGGCCAAATGTCAAAGATATGGTCACACTAATTCGGGCTGATAGCGACCAGAATGCTCTGGCACTTACGTTGTCTGGCCTAGTACTCTTATATGGACAGTCCTGGCATAAGATCGCCCCTGTAATTACTTCCAACAACAATAAAAGAGTTAAATGGCCACAAATACTGGCTGATCCAACTATTCTCCCAAAAATATATTCTGAGGTAGGGCAGATTCTCCCCGACATGAGCAATACTGCTGCTAGCGCAGAAGACATTATGGCCACTTATCAGCAATTGACCTGTACACTAAGACCATTTTTTAATAAACAGTGCAACCAAAATTTACTCACGCAGAGTACTGCCCCGTGGTACAATGAGGTTTGTAAAAAAGCCAAGGACGATTTAATTATGGCGATAAAGGGAAAATCCCGCATTGATATTACAAATAGCAGGAAGCTGTAAAAATCGGCACAGGATAAGGCCAAAAGGGATTGGGAGTCAGGAAATTGGCGCTTACTCGTAGAAGCATCAAGGCAAAAGGGCAGCCAATTATTCTGGCATCTCCTGTCGAAAGGGTCACCAAAACAGAAAATGGAAACAGATTTCCACATACAGCCCCATGTCTGGGAGGAGTATTTTAAGCATCTTTATGCAGGTAAATGGGTTGACTCTAATTTAGGCTCACAGCTGAATTACTTAGAACATACACTAACTGATGAGATTGCTATTACATTAGAGGAAACCATCACAGCTATTAATTCTCTACAGAATGGGAAAGTCCCGGGTCTAGATAAGCTCCCAGGAGACATGTATAAAGCAGAGCCTATAATATGGGGACCACTGCTACAAATGGTTTTTAATGCCATTTTGTGCGGTGGTGAAATCCCGGTGTCCTGGAGAGGCGCTGAAATTATCCCAATTCACAAAAAGGGAGACAAAGGGTCTCCCGCAAACTATAGGCCCATTAGCCTTATAGACGTCTCCCAAAAAATCTTCTGTAAAATTATTTTAACCCGGATCCAAAATTGGATGGAGGAGAATAACATTTGATCAAATCTGCAGGCAGGATTTAGGGCTTCTACATGTACTTTAGACCAAGTCTTTAGATTTCTCCTGCTAATATGGAAGGAAGTGAACATTAGAAGAGGCCACCTGTATGTTGTGTTTGTGGACCTAAAAACGGCTTTTGATTCAATAGAACGTACTCCACTCTGGACAGCCCTAAGAGATCTAGGACTCCCACCTTACTTACTTAATATTATTCGCCTACACCATGACACGTATGCAAAGGTCAGGTGGAATCTTGATGGCAGTCTTTCAAATGATATATCTGTTCGCAAGGGAGTACGCCAGGGTTGTATTCTCGCCCCAACATGATTTACCCTGTACATAAACGGATTAATAGGTGAGCTGTATGATTGTGGAGGTGACTCCCAAAATTAGCGGGTAGTCCTGTGCCCTCCCTGCTTTTTGCAGATGATACGTTACTAATTGCTAGGACGCCAAAGGGGATTCAGAATGTTCTTAACAAATTTGCCAAAGCCTGTAAGGACGGGGGACTAGAAATTAATTGTTCTAAGACAAAATATATGGCGTTTAACCCCTACAAATCCCATAAGGGTAAACTGACGCTGGGCTTGCAAACCCTGGAGCAGGTTAAGGCATTTGACTACCTGAGAGTACGAAGTAATAGGCTGGTTTGGACTCCCCAAATTGAAAAGAGTACTCTGACCCTCCAGTATGCAGACTGTGCAATAGCCGGGAGGGCTAGGGCGTCTCCATATCGACCGCTCTCCCCAATTCTGGAACTTCATAGGGCTAAAGGTCTAGGAGCAGCCCGCTATGGGGGCTGGAGAACCTCAAGGACTTGGTCCTTGCTGAGAATAAATTTATTAGGGCGATTCTTAATTTACCCGTGAACACTCCTCTTTTGCCGTTAAGACTTGACCGTGGTCTTAAACCTATTAACAACTTTGCCATTCTTAAGGCTCTCTTGTTCTGGGTAAGGATATGGACCAGTAACACACAGGATCCGGTGAAGGAGGCCCTGGAAGAGCTACTGACCCTACAAAAACAAACAGGCCGTCTTGTGTGGTTCAATAAGATCAAGGAATGGTTTCTCAAACTAGGGCTGGGGCCCCTGTGGGAGGACCCGGGGTCGATAACGAAAAAAATGGTCCCTCTCCTCAAAAAAAGATTCGGGGAGTACATGGATACACAAAGCATTGATGGTATTGCACATGGCACTTTAACTTCTAGTTTTATTAATATAAAAGGATGGTTTGGTTTTGAAATGTTTAGGGATGATATCGAACCTCCCCAGGCAAGAGCTCTGTACACTCAATTTAGGTACGGAGTTCTTCCACTTAATTGTAGGAGAAGTACCTGGGAAAATGCATCTGTAACTTCTATGTGCCCGACCTGTCATTCCTTCCCTGAGGCTCTTGATCACTTTGTATTTTTTGTCCCTCTTATGCTGATCTTCGGAAAAAATGGATAATTCCTGCCGGTCGTCTATTATCTTTTACACGCCCAGTTGATGCTTTACGCATTTTTAACACAAAAAAAGAAACAAGGGAACCCCTATAGTCAAAAGGGACCAAGGGTAATAGTAATTATTAAGAGACAGCGGTCCCTTACAAGGTGAGTCAATATAAGTAGCCACAAAATTACAATCAAGATTGGGTCTGTTTGTGTCTAGATAGACAGATTACAATTTTAATAAGCATATAATTAAAGCAAAACAATCCATAACAAATAAGTGAGCAGGACGTGAAGGGGTATTGGGAAATCAACCGATTTCCTTACCACAGGCAAGTGACTTAAAAGTGACTTGTACGATGAAAATGAAAATAAGCTGAAGTCACAATTACAAAAACATCTTGTACTCCACAAAATACACAATTTACAGTTTAGAGTTTAAGATGCAAATGTCGACGACGTTTCGATCCCCAACTTGGTTATGGGATCATCATCAAGACTGAACAGTAAAGCAAATGCCTGGGAAGTTGCCTGGATAAGTGAGGGAGGGATAAGGAGGAAAGGGGGTGAGGAAAACAAGAAGGGAAAGAAATTAAAATACTATGGAGGTATGGTCACACAGTTGAGTAGACGCGCAAGGTACATGCTAGTAGAATTGCACAAGAATGAGCGCACACAACCTGGAGCCCCAGTGTGGTACCGCTATTAGGAGCCAACGAGGTAACAAGTATAGATATGTAGCCAGTGAATAAGTGCACGTGTCAGGCACGATAGTCTTGGCAGTGAGATGTAAAGCGTGAACAAAACAGTGTAGCCCAGATGGTAGCGACTGGGTCAGGCTATAGATCTAGGCCAGAGGGACCTGACCTAACTATGTTCTAGCGGAACCAGTATCGTTAAATTTACGCAGACACTGTGTACGATGCAGTGAGAATGCTTACTCTAATAAGACTCGGGGCGGTCGGTCCTGTATAGCCGCAAGTCACCGTGAGGTCACGGACTAGCAGCAGTGAAGATAAATTGGCAGCCTAAACAGAAGAGGTTTGCTGGAGTGATCGGGGATAGGGTTGCACGGTCTGAGCAATGCCTTGTCGCGTAGGAGCTTACCGGAAAAGTTCAATGGGCCGGGATCGGGTCGGTCATACTAATTAGGTTGCAACTGATGGTTCGCATGCTTACCGAATATTTGAAAACAGACACAATACCAGTGGGCTTGCAAGTGCGCAACATTCCCGGAGTCTTCACTGATAGCAAGAAATATCTCACTGGATTCAGCTACATTGGGACAACCTGCTCAAGACACTGGATGGTCTTGGGCATCGACATAGCTACAGAAGAAATTAACAAACTCGAGACAGAAATAAAAGATATCGCTATTCTCTTTAATCTGTTTTTCAATGTCTTGTTTTCCTCACCCACTTTCCTCCTTATCCCTCCCTCACTTATCCAGGCATTTGCTTTACTGCTCAGTCCTGATGATGATCCCATAACCAAGTTGGGGATCGAAACGTCGTCGACATTTGCATCTTAAACTCTAAACTGTAAATTGTGTATTTTGTGGAGTACAAGATGTTTTTGTAATTGTGACTTCAGCTTATTTTCATCGTACAAGTCACTTTTAAGTCACTTGCCTGTGGTAAGGAAATTGGCTGATTTCCCAATACCCCTTCACGTCCTGCTCACTTATTTGTTATGGATTGCTTTGCTTTAATTATATGCTTATTAAAATTGTAACCTGTCTATCTAGACACAAACAGACCCAATCTTGATTGTAATTTTGTGGCTACTTATATTGACTCACCTTGTAAGGGACCGCGGTCTCTTAATAATTACGCATTTTTAAGTCAGATACCACAAGGTGGCTAGTATTTACAATCTCGAGATATCTGCTCTTTGCCTGGTGGAAGAGGTTAAAAATGATCAATAATGTCTCTGTGAATATAATATGAATATGTATGCCACCTGGTTGTGGGGTCTCAAATTGGTCACTGGGGAACATCACAAACACTGATTTTGTAGAATGTGGAAATTCTCTCTTTTTAAATTATTTTTGGCATTCTTGAAAAATTTTAATATTTCTAGGGGCATATGATAGCTTGCTTTTTAAATCATTTTTTATGATGTAATGAATTGTAATATTTTATTGTTTTTATGGTTATGAATTTTTATGATGTAAATGATCATACTATTGATCAAACAAATAAAATATACTTTAAGCTAAACCTTACTTTCTCTGCTAAAGACCCCATAACTGCATTCTTTTATAAGTTAATGGTGAGAATGATTTCATGTATCTCATTTCATTTCTACACATGAGAGGCCCAACCAAGAGAAAATTAGTGGAGAAGAAATGTGGCTTATAGAAAGTTTAGCAGACACAGACATATCCATACCAGAAATGACAAGCCCACAATAATGTCATGAAAGTATAGTAATCAGTTGAACATGATTTGGCAATAACGTATTAAAGACTGTTGTGCATAAAGTCTTCTGTCAGACTGTCCCGTAGAAGATCTTTCTCGTTTTAATAAAAACGACCCAACAGGATTTGGTGATAAAGGATTACAGACTATTGGGCATGAAGTCTTCTGGTAAACTGCCCCATAAGATCTCTAATTTCAATAAAAACGAGGCAACACGAGAAGTCTCAAAGATATAGATGGCAAGAGTCAATGTGAACTTATTTTAAAGTCTAATTTGAATCGCTCTACCCAGTAAATCTACGAAGATAGCCAGTTTCTCCTTACGTGTCAAGCCTGTAAATAATTTTGGTGCAGGAGCGACGGGCTCCATAAGGGCTTTGCAGTCTGGCCCAGGAGGCATTTTATTCCCTTCGACTTGTTAAATACAGTGCATTGCTATTGTGTTTTCTTTTCAGTTCCTGGAGTTCTCTCTATGTGGATAACAAGGATCACTGGAACCAAGTTAGCAGACATGCAAACATTAGTAAAGCAGATAGAGGGAAAATGTATACAAAATAATCTGGGGGTGTATTTTCACTATTGACTTTTATTGAAGTAGGGACGATTTCAGGCAGGACACAGCTAAATTAAAGTCAACATTGTACGTGAAAACAGACTTTTCAAAGGTTGACAGAGGAGTGGCTGAAAATTTCGAGGACCTTCTCTCTTATAGGGGCCTTTGTGAGCCAGATATGAAAGAATGAAACACCAGTGTCTCTAGTCTCTCGAAGCAAAAAGAAATCCTGCCAAGCACTTTAAGAATATGCTTGATGATGAAACACAAACATAAGGACAATGACTATGAACCACCATTAATCTCAGAACGCTTTTGTGACAGGGTGATGGTATTGAGAAGCTTTGGGCACACACATCCATACTCAATCTCTAAAAGCCAAGAAATTCAGTTGTTAAATTACTATCTAGCATAACTTTATTTTTTTACTGCAAGGTGTTTAAAGTGGGGAAGTTTTTAACTTATTTTTCTTTTGGAGGGAAATATGATTTAAGAAACATCGTTTCTCTCTAAGACCTGTGAACCGCTCTCCAGACTTGAAAGCAAAATTGCTTTTGAATGCAGCATTGCTTTTATTTCCAGGTGTAACATGAGTAAGTGATTCTTGTCCACTGATTTGATGGACGAGGGATCATAATAGATTGAACTTAAGGGCATGCTCTTTATGGATTGCGTTATCTACTGGGTCCTAGTTGGGATCCTTAGGCACATGCTTTAATCAACGTTTGCTCTAAAGTCTTTAACGATAACACCTACAAAATTGACAGAAGGGATCTTTAAAGAATCCCAACTGCAAGATAAACTATACCAAAAGATTCTTGTTAAAAAAAGGTATTAAAAGAGTGTCTTTAAAGTGATATTTTCCGATACTGGAGTAGCTTCTTGCCAGGCGAGTCTAAAGAAAACTTGATGTAGTACTTGGCTGTCACAATGTCTTCCAGAGTGAGTTTCAGAAAATGTGCAAGAAACTTCAAGAAGAGCCTGAGTCTACAGAAATCAATGAAAAAGATGATGATGATGATGATGATGATGATGATAGTGGAGGGGGCAGCAGTAGTGCCGTTTGGCAGATTCATGCCCTTGGGAAACAGGACCTTGCTGCACTCCGCTGAGTATTGTGAGGAACATTGGTTTAAAATTTGGTGAGGATCTGACCAAAGTCATGCAGTTATTTCAGCCTGCTTCTTTCATATTAAACAGCTGAAATAAGCTTTTGAATTTCTCTCGAAAGAAAGCAGCATTTCTAGTCAGAATAGGCTCAAGAGTAGATTATGGACACTGCCTCTATTTTTGGACTCCTTAAACTTTTAGTAAAAAGGTTACAGCCCATCCAAAACCAGTAATAAGACCTATTAATGCACTGATTTTCATTACAGGTAATCATTTCCCCATCTATGCAAGGTTCCTGCTAAGCACAATCCGGATAAAGCGAATAACATCTATTCCAAATCTTGCTGTTCCAGTAGAATAAAGCGATACAAAAGGGGATGATGGACGGAACGCTTGAGCCAATCAAACACTCACCCCCAGTCAACTGATCTGGGTTTAATCCACCATCATTCTTTAGCTCACTCCACCACCCCAGTTCAGACATGGCCATATGCAAATCAGTCTGACCCTGTGCCTCATGGGAACAGTCCAGCACGAACTGCCAAGCCATGTCTTCCCTGGACCGGAAACAAGCATCCTAGGACCGGTTTCTGGCATTCCAGCCGTCATCAGCCAGGCTTGCTTGAATCCAGTGGCAAAGTGAGCAAGTATCGCTTTGTTCGCCCTAAGTTGGCGGGGGTATGCCCAGACGTGGGTCCCTTGCTCACTTTGCCACTGGATTCAAGCAAGCCTGGCTGATGACGGCTGAAATGCCAGAAACCGGTCCTAGGATGCTTGTTTCCGGTCCAGGGAAGACATGGCTTGGCAGTTCGGGCTGGACTGTTCCCATGAGGCACAGGGTCAGACTGATTTGCATATGGCCATGTCTGAACTGGGGTGGTGGAGTGAGCTAAAGAATGATGATGGATTAAACCCAGATCAGTTGACTGGGGGTGAGTGTTTGATTGGCTCAAACGTTCCGTCCATCATCCCCTTTTGTATCGTTCCAGTAGAATATTCATTCTTTCAAGTCATCTTCTAGTTTATCATCAATATGGACTCTGGCCATGGACAGTTCTTCAGCGGTAGACCATTCACGTCTATATCTGTAATATAGTTCAAGTATGGGACCAGTGCTCTACAACCAACGAACTGCAATTAGTCTCTTTGCCAATAACAAGGAGAAGGCTGCCAATTTGAATCCGATTTTGTATTTCTCCTGTATTTCCCCAGCACAACAAGGTCCCAACAATAGCAAGGCACACAAAGTAACAAATGCACCCTGCGCAAAGCGTCAAGACACCGAACACCAGCACAGGTCACCCACATGAATGCAGAACCACAACTCTAACAATCAAACGAACTGAAGAACACAGGAACAGAACCCACAAAAACAAAAGGACCTCAAGAACACCTTGCAGAAAAGGCCGAAGGAAAAAAATGTATATGGAAACTGTTCAACCCACCTCAAACTGTCTCATCACACTCGTCTCGCACAATACAGCAAGATCACATCTGAAAAATATCTTACTTATAATGGGAGGGGAATCAAAGAAAGATGCCTTGTGTTTGGCCCTCCCCTGAAGCATAGCTTTGTTACCATCCCTTTGACTGGATGACTCGTATTCTTATACAGCTCCACATCAAGGAACTACTTTTTTCTTTCAGCAATCCATCAGAGTGCATGCTTTCTTGCTCTCTCCCCCAGAGTAGTTAACTGATCACACCCTCAACGTTGTGTGCTGCTCGCCATTCCAAGCTTGCATTTCTTTCTCCACCCATACTAGTCTTGCCCTGCTTTTTGTTGTGGCTATTTTGAAATGACCCTCCATACCAGTTTCCCCCCGACCCTCCGTGCTCTGTTATTCCCACTCATCGACAGTGTTTCCTTGCTCACACATACTCTCGGCCCACTCCACTGCTCCTCCCCTCGGTCACTACATTTTTTATATACAACAATTCTTTTCTTATTTTCTGGAGGTCCTAGCAGCAGCAATATGCTACCGGATTTCTCCTTTTTAAATACTTTTTATTTACTGATCCATCTGGATAAATAAATCAAAGACTATTGCATAATTTTGTAGGCGTGCGCATGCATGGTGGTGCACCAACAAAATGATGCGGAACTCGCTTCATAGCAGTTTTGTTTTCTTTAGTCGTGCTGCACAGCATTGGGGATGCTGTACAACATGGCTAAATAACATTTGCAAAGCCAAAAGAACAAAGGCAAGGCCTATTGGCTTCGCCAATGCTTGTTATGATTATCTTCACCTCTGTGCTAGTTGTGTAATATTAAGAGTTTAATCAACCTAATCATAAGATGCCTTTGACCCTGTGACTGGCCCTCTGCTGTGCTTTTTCCCAAATTGGCAGCCCTTCCATGAGGGTGTTACTGTGTAGCCCCAACAGAATTTGCCAGTTTTTTTCCTAAAAGTGACATACCATTACTCCAGATCCCAGAGTGACACAGAAAGCCTATTTAAAACTACATATAGGATAGTCAAAGCATTGCACTGCAAATTCAATTGGGGTGAGGGGCACTGCAGCTCTTCTAAAAAGCTGCAGCTTTAAAACGCTGCACTCCGCTCTCTGGAAGAGCGTAGTAAAGCCATACAACCAAAACAGGAGCCTGCGCTCACACAGTGGGATTGGCATGTATGTGTGCGGGAGGAGTTGGCCCAGTGTAGATGTGTGAGTGGACAAAGGTCATGGGCAAACCATGAGGAACTTAATCAGGAGCGCAAGAAATGCATGCCACGCAGCAGGCCAGGCAAGGTGCAGCAGTCAGAGCAGACGCCCAGAAGGACAAATGCATGTTTGTAGGTGATAAGTGGGCATGTTAGAAAGGATCTGTTCTTTTACTTGATCAAAATGGCAAGCTGACATTTAGGGACCAAACATTAATTGAAAATGAAGCTGGTATCTTGTAGACCAATCCATGAACGGCCCTTCAGAACATAAGGGCTTGAAGCTAGTTTATGTGAAAAACGTGCTTTTAAATGCAATATTTGGCCCAGTGGTTTCAAACCTACCCCAGGGAAGATCCACCTGTGTCACCCAGAGAAAGTGGAGGGTGCCTCTTTCGCTCACTCAGTGCAAATCGAGATACGTGAATACACATGCCCCAACACTAAAAGTGCATCCACCGCCACTGTATACTCACTTTCACATGGAAAGTGTGAGTACTGCTATTTGTGTTCATCAGGTCTCCAGCTGACAGACACTTCTGGCTAAGTCGGTGTAAGCAATTAGCTAGTTTTTTCCATTTTCCAGCACTTCTCCCACTTGAGATTTGCCAAATGGTTTCATATCAGGAACATCATTACCAATTCCTGGCTTAGTAGGCAATACAATCTAACACACTGGCAATTGTAGTTTCCCTGTTTCCATGATAAGTATTGGCCTAAAAATCTCAGCATACAAAGTGTTACTGACTGAATATTTGAACAGGATAACGGACGCTCGGATGACATCTCATCTAGTGCAAAAATGTTTGAAGAGGCTAAAATACTTTGAAATGTCTACAGTGACCAACGCAATGCAAAACCCAAATTGGCTTACAACAAAGTCTAGAATTTACGACATCTGTGGGAAGAGGGTGAGAGGTCTGTCAAATACAACACTTTTTAAAATTATGGTGGAATTATGCAGCTCCTCGTCCTTCTGGTATGGCGCATGTGAGGTGCTCGCTTTTAGTTCTATATGGTGTGTATATTTTCCAGACCAGCTTAAGTGACTTTGTCATTCATTAAGTTAAACTAACATTGCTCGTCTCTGCAGCTGCATATTGCAGAATGATGCCCCCCAGTAAAATGTGATGAGCCGCCCCATCCCTCCAGTCTCCCATATCTCACAAATATTCATTGGCTTTGAGTGGGATGGGGGCACCATGGAGTATTGGAGATCTACTAGGCCCCTCAGGGGCCTGCATTACTCTCCTGCAACTTTGAGCCACATGATTAAAATTATTTTCGACCCACTTCGACATTAGTATGCTGCTTTTTTCAAGCAACTATGTGGATGGATATGGACAAATCTGGCAGAGCATAAAAGGGTGCCCATTTCCGAACAAAACATGAGGCCCTCTGATTACGACCATTCCAATGGCAGACATCAACTACTGCAAATACAAAACAAATACAAAAAAAACAAGTGTTGGCAAAGCCAATAAGTTTCGCCTATGCAAGAGATATTGGCTTTGCCAATGTATTTTAGTCATGTTGTACAGCAACATGGCTGTGCAGCATGGCTAAAAATAAAGTTAGAAAAAAAGCACTATGATACGATCAGCACTGGCTATGTCATATCACTTCTTTTTCTGGCGAGTGGGGGTGAGGAAGATTGACAACGGGAAGGAACGGGCAAGACAGACAATAGGAGAGGGAGGCAACAGGCAAGACGGCAATTGGAGGGAGGGACAATATGAGAGGGATTGGGATGGTAAAAAAAAAAAAAAAAAGCTTTATGACATGACCAGTAATGGAGACTTTTTAGATCTTGCCTAGGCAGCGCTTGCGCGGTCTCTTCGAGACATGCTGTATTCAGGATATGGGCATAAAGCTCCGCCCACTTTCTGCCCATCTTTTTAATTGGCTCCTTTCCCTGTCCTTTGTAAATGGTGGCTTTTCATTGGTCAATAGGCTTAGTAGCCCCTCCTTAGTACCGCCTTGTCTCTTCTTGTAAACTCCCATGAGGACATCCCCCGTTACATGTTGTCACTCCCTAGGTTTTAATTACAGCCTCAAAGCACTATTTTCTTAAAAGGTTTCAGGCAAGACACACACTTGGTCCTAAAGCTAGGCTGGCAGTGGTTACTTCGCTCACTAGAACATCTCACATTTATATGAAACCGTCTATAAATTTCCCTTTATCAGCTCCACACAGAGTACAACCTAATCTGAAATTAATGTAAAATTCTTTATTCACATTTCAAAGCTACTAATTCTATATAAGGATATAGCTATTTGAATGTACTCGTAGTACTGTATTGCATGCAATGCATTATAGGTAGGGTGGATTTACCATATCTTCTGCAGGGTGCAGTACCATATGCAACCAAAAGAGGTCCGCAGTGCTGGTGCCTTACTCACTAGGGACCTCTAGGAGCAGTTTGCGGTACTGCACCTAGACATGCAGTGCTGGTATCTTGCTCACTAGGGACCTCTATGAGCAGCTTGCGGTACTGCTCCGAGACATGCAGTGCTGGTGCCTTGCTCACTCAGGACCTCTAGGAGCAGCTTGCGGTACTGCACCGAGACATGCAGTGCTGGTGCCTTGCTCACTAGGGACCTCTAGGAGCAGCTTGCGGTACTGCACCGAGACATGCAGTGCTGGTGCCTTGCTCACTAGGGACCTCTAGAAGCAGCTTGCGGTACTGCACCTACACATGCAGTGCTTGTGCCTTGCTCACAAGGGACCTCTAGGAGTAGTTTGCGGTACTGCACCGAGACATGCAGTGCTGGTGCCTTGCTCACTAGGGACCTCTAGGAGCAGCTTGCGGTACTGCACCGAGACATGCAGTGCTGGTTCCTGGCTCACTACGCAAGCATTTGCAATGCACTAGGTCTCGCATTACTGAAAGTATGAGCTATTGGTGTTGCATTATTTGCAACGCCAATACCTCAAACTATCAGTAAGGTTAGACCTATTGCATTGCAAATGCTTGTTTTGTATAGTGGGTGGGAGGGGAAGCAACACAGACAACCGGAGGGTGTGAGGGATGAATCAACATGGACAGTGGGTGCATGGGGGAGGTCGGAGGGGAAGAAGCAACAGCCCACATTTTAGAGCCGATGTACAACGTTTAGTTGTACATTTGAGCACCGGAAAGTTCCAGTGCTCAAATGTACAACTTCACATTGGTTCTGATAAAGTTCAACTTTCTGAAAGAATTGGACTGGTGCCTGACAAGCCTGCGCGCTCACTTGCAGAGAACACGTTCACACGCTGACCTTTTAATCGTTAGAGTCACAGAACTGTGAAGTAAAATGGAAAAAAAAAAGATTACATTTCGAAAAACTACGCTGGTAAATATGGAAGAGGATGGACTGCCAATCAGCATTAATAGCAGTGTCATATCAGAGGATGAAAGGCTAGTTTCAAGCAATGGAAAAGGAGTCATCTCTCTCCCCGGTTTTACCAAGACATTTTCAGTTCTTTAATTTCAATATTGTTCTGACATGGTAGATGGTTAAAGATCTGAGAACAAACTAAAACGGCTGTGATACCGAGAGGTAAAGCGATGCTAAATGCTTGACTTCCATGTTCGTACACTGAGGAAAAAAAAAAACACAAAAAAGAACCACACCCGCACAAGTTGAACACAGTGACGGTACCTCCATACACAAAATGCTTAGAATACCATCAAGCTAGAGTTTGAATGGTATTCACAAATGGCCATGAAAGGGGTAGGAGGTGCTGAAAAAATGCATAGGCTAAAGTTTTTTTTTTTTTTTTTTTTTTAAACTTTATTTTCAATTTTCAGAAAAACAAAAAGAAACAATACATTGGCATCAATAAAGAACGTATGCATACACATCATTAAATGCAAGTACAGTCGCATGAGACACATGGCCGAACCAAAGAATGTAGGTACAAGGGGGCTGGAAAGCCCTCCAGAAGCCCAGCCCAAAGGGACGAGGTCGACAGGCAGGGCAGGGCAATCCCCAATATCATGCGCCCCATCAAGGTTAAGTGTCGCTTTCCTCCGCAGGGACAATCCCCCCGGGGAGTTCTGCATCACTCTGCTCACTCGCAGTCGCCTCCCGTGAGGGCGAGTCCCCCTCCATCAACCCAGAGGCACACAGGGTCCGCCAAGCTAGCAGGTCATCCTGCAATTTCTCATCCCGCCGGGAGAGTTGCATGTGTACCTCTTCGGCCAGTGACCACTCTCGAGCATCCCTGAGCCAATTCGAAAGATCAGGGGCCCTCTGCCCCATCCAAGTTATTGCCACCCTACGCCTGGCGAGCACCAGCATCAGCTGTAGGAGTTTATAGGAGAGTTTCTTCCTCTTGGGCCTACGAACCATCCCCAGTAAACAGTGCAAGGGGTCGAGATCCTCCTGAATCCCGTGGCGGCTACCACCCTCGTCACCACCCCCGTCCAGAACTGTGCCACCAATGGACATTGCCACGCCAAATGTAGGAACCCGGCGTCATCTACGGCACAGCGAGGGCAACCAGCGCCCCTGGTACTGTCAATGCGCCTCAAAGACACCGGGGTAAGGTAGGTGCGATGCAGATAGTTAAAGTGTGTAAGTCGGAAGCGGGCATTGCATGAGACAGTGCGAGTAAGGGAACCAATGCGCATCCACTGTGCCTCCCCCAGCGGGGTAGCAAGGTCCCGCTCCCAGGCAGCCCTAGACGGTGGGACCGGCGGGGCAGAGTCCTGTTTCATTGCTGCATATAGAAGGGATATCAAGCAGCGCCCCTTTCCACACATAAGTATAACATCCAGCGTACGTGTCAACGGTGGAATTTCTGGGTATTGCGGCCAGGTGATTCGCGCTACCTCTTGTAGTCCCCCAAACTGCAAAAATTGGCCTTGTCCCAGGCCAAAGCTATCTACCGCCTGCTCATATGTAAGAAAGGTTTCGTTGGGATACAGATCGGCGAGGACATCGCACCCACCCTCTCTCCAGGCCCGGAAAGACACGGACCGCTCCATGGTCATAAATGGAGCCAGTATCCAAAGCGAGAGCTCCCTGTGAAAGGGCGCCCTTCGAAGGACCCTCTCCACAAAGTGTTGCCAGACGGCGGCTGTGTGCCTGACAGCATAGGGAGACCCACCTCAGACCCCGCCCCTTGCATCAGTGCGACCTGCAACGTCTGGGTGTCCGCCCTATCCATCAAGAGGCGCTTCTCCCAATTGTCTGTGTCAGTAAACCAACGGGCCGCATGTTGGAGGTATGCGGCATAATAGTAGAGGTCAAAGCGAGGGGCCTTGAGACCGCCCTCCTCATAACTACGGACAATGGTTCGAAGGGCCACCCTACTGCGCCGACCTGCCCAGAGCAGAGACGTGAGCAAGGAATTAAGAGTTTTGAAGACCCGGGGCGGCAAAGGGCACAGGGAGTTCTGTATCACATAGAGCACCCTGGGGAGCATCACCATTTTAGAGATGGCGAGACGACCCATCAGGGAAAGTGGGAGTGTATTCCAAAAGGACACGGAGTGCCGCAGAGCCGCAGTGACGCGGTCCATGTTACGGGCCAGCGCTTGTTCATCTGTCAGGGTCACCTGTATACCCAGGTAACGAAATGCCGTCCGCTCCCAACGCAGCTCCAGGTCCGGTAGGTCCCAGGGGGCACCATAGCTAGTCCCGCCAATGGGAACACGAGGGACTTATCACGGTTCAGTCGCAGTACAGAGACCTCTCCAAACCGGTCAAGGTGGTGCAGCAGCACCGGTAGGGCCTCGCGGGGAGAGACCAAGTAGAACAAGGCATCGTCCGCATATAGAGAAATGACGTGAGTCGTATCCCCTAGCCCAATACCCCACTGCGCCATGTCGGCTCTAATCTGAACCGCGAAAGGCTCTATAGCCAGAGCAAACAAGAGTGGGGAGAGGGGACACCCCTGTCGTGTACCCCTCCCCAGCCGCCACTCCTCGGACCGCGCACCCCGCATAGGCTAAAGTTAACGCATTTAGAGTGATTTTAAAACAAGTTCACCAGTGTAGTGGGCGGGAGATTAGCACAACCTTGTGGGTAGAAGAATCCAACTCAAAACGAGCAGTAATGTAAGTTCTAGTAGCGGGTTGGGAATGTTAAATGACAGTGCCAAAGAATTGCTTTTCGTGCTCATTTAATTACCCAATTCAAATAAAATGCCCTCTCAGTACTAACAAGTCTCCATATTTTTTGGCATGCGTTTAACTTCGTGTTCATTCTTTTAAAATAAAAATAAAAAAACACAGGTAACTACGAAAGTAGTTTACTATTACATTATGAAGTAAAAAGTGATATACAAAGCTAAGAAATATTTGCTTCTACGCTACCAAAACAATAGTCCATAAAATATATTTTTGGATTTCAGATCCACCTGGTTAACCAGCTTCTCTTCACGCCTGGAGTTCATATAAGCTTTGAAAATAGTGTTTCCTGGTAGTTGGCCATTGTCGATTTTGAATTGTGTGCCTGAGTAACACACAATAAAGTAATTTTTTAAAGTGCCATGATGCAAACAGCGATAGCGCCGCTTCATTGCGCTTTTACTCGGGTGGGCGGGACAGGCTAGCAAGGATGGGGGAAGGTGGTGTGGGTACAGGCAAGCAACGACGACAGGAATGGAACAGGGGCTGCAACATGGAGAAGGGATGAGTGGGAGGGGGAAGAAGCAACACGTAGAAGGGGTGGGTGGGAGGAAGAAAGAAGCAACACATAAAAGGGGTGGGTGGGAGGAAGAAGAAATAGTACCTGAATCACAAAGCGAACAGCGGACAGAAACTAATTAGGTTGAATCAATCTGTGCTTGGTCCATGCTCCACACAAAGAAAATGAAGCGATGTCTGGCCTACGCTGGCCAATTAGGAAGCAGCAAAGAAGAGTGTCAATCAAGCAAATAAATGGTAAGCAATGGGCTGGCATCAAGTCCTTTACTGTAAACAATATCTCTCTCAAGTGAGAGCGCATGGGCTGTTGCAGGCTCAACCTTAAAATCAGGGTTCGGGTAGAGGGAAGAAAGGAAAGAGTACAGCAGATTCAAATGTCTATCCACATTTAACCCAAGAGGACACTGGACTCCTCCTAAGGCATGATGCAGGCATTTTAATATATCCTCATACAATGCCAGGGAATTATATGGATGATAAAGTCCCTGGAGTAAGGCTGAGGAACTGAAGAGTGCCACAGGTTAATCTCAATAACCAAGAGTAGCCACTGGAACAACCTCTAACCTGGAGTTCAGGACTAGATTGCTACCTGCCATGAAGTGCCTAATCGGAGGTAGTAAGCAATTACACTACAATACAATAAAATACAGAGGGTGGGACAGACTACCAGTACAACATCCATTCAATCAGGTATATAAGTGGGAGGAAGTGGGCTGAAAGAGTCTCAAAAAGAGGCGCAGCATATGTAATTGAAGGATTGGCTTAAACATGTACACTACATTTCTGTGATTCCTGTAGTGTGCCACCCAACCAGTATTTTGTTTCCTTGCTGTGCTTTCTGTTATTGCATCCAGATATATAATGCAGCAACTGACAAACACCTAAAAGCAACCAGGACTATTAGCGTTGTCAATGGTTGTTAGCTGTTTAAGATAAAGAGTAAGAACAATGATTTTGTTGTAAATAATAAATATTGAAAAAGTTTCAATTCTGAAACTGAGCCTATGAATTAAGCATTAATGAGGCATGTGGAAGGGCTAAACCACTCCTGTTGTGTTCACTCTAGGTTAGACATGGACAATTTTTTTCTCCACCTTTCCATCTGCATCTCATACACCTAATCTTTCCTCTTCAGCTCTCTTTTCACTGTATCCTGAATGCACTCCCTGGCATCTCCTTCAGTTCACTCCCCAAACACACAGCACCCCCACTCATCTGAAAGCACTGCATTTTATTTTACTTTCACCTTGTCGATGGGTTGACAACTGTGTACTTCCTTCACATACATTTATACAGAAATACAATTGCAACTGAAATACATGTCTATCGCTCTGTGCGCTCTGCAAAGAGATCAAAGATTGGATGACCATGTATTCTGAACTCCTTTTTCACCTACTGACAGGCACTGTGAGAAACTTCTGCTGTCTTCAGCCTCAAATGCAGAGCGCTCAGCCGTGGCCCGTTATTAATACATTGAGGCGACTCAGTTGAAAATATACACTATACAAGTGCCAAACAAAAAAGACAAAAACATATCATGGAAACAGCTGACACTAATAGGGAATGTAATATTAAGTAAAAAGGGAAATATAAACAGAAACCAAATCGCTGACATGGATTACCTACATGCTTTTAGGTCTCTCCTAGGCAGCGCTTCCGCTGTCTCTGCGAGACATGCTGTATTCAGGATATGGGCTTTAAAAGCTCCACCCATTTTCAAGGACTGACTGTGTTACATGTGTTGTTACTCAGAGCTTGTGAGCATTATTCCTTTATTTAATCTGGAGCATTGGAGACCAATGCTTGTGGTTTACAGAGCTCTGTTGTAAACAGGGCTGTAAATCTTGCTCTTACCTTGCCACATTTGCTGTACATTCAAAGACCGAGGTCTGTTTTGGCTGCAGATGCCTCATCCTCCCTCCTGGTTTTGAAACGCATGGCCTGGCGTCACGGTCCCCGCCTTCCTATGGCTGCTCCACCTCCGTCTCAGAGCTCAATAAGCGTTTGCAATGCAATAGGTCTCACATTTGCGAGAGTTTGAGTTTCGTTGTTTTCAACTCAGCCCATGTTTAGCTTGGATTCCGTGCGCCCCTCGGGCTGGTTGTTAATCTTGGATTGCTTTCGGTCTTCTAACTCGCCATGACCTTTTCACCGTAGCTTTTAAATTGTGCGGATTTTGTAGAAAATGAATATTTTTGGTTTAACAAGGCTTTTGTTTATAAGCACCATTCCGCTTACCATTGATTGGGATTCACACGTTTTACTGGCCCTTGCGAGACACTGCGTATTGTATGTGCATGCTTAATAAGTGCCTGTTGCGTATTTAGCCCTACATTTATTTTTTTTGCAGTTTTATATCCTGTGAACTCACACACAAGGTAATGGAGTGCTTCTTTTTCATTTTTCTTTTTTTCGCTGCTTTAGCTCAGCCCATGTTTAGCTGGGATTCCGTGCGCCTGTTGGGTTGGTTGTTATTCTTAAGTTGCTTTTTGTCTTCAAAACCAACCCTCGCTGTGATCTTTACAGCACTGCTTTTAAATTCTGCGTATTTTATAGAAAATTCATGTTTTGAGGTTAACCAAGCTTTCACTAAGAAGCACCATTCCGCTTGCAATTGACTGGGGTTCACTCGTTTTTCTGGCCCTTGCGAGAAAATTAATGTTTTTGGGTTAACAAGGCTTTCGCTTAGAAGCACCATTCCGCTTACAATTGATAGTGATTCACACATTTTACTGGCATTTGCGAGACGCTGCGTATTATATGAGAATGCTTGATAAGTGCATGTTTCGTATTTAGCCCTACATCTAATTTTTTATGTAGTATTATATCCTGTGAACTCGCACACAAGGTATCGGAGCGCTTTAGATATGCGCCAGTTACATTACATAAGGACACAATTTATTTATGGTTGGCACAGAGATTGAATAATTTTCCCAAAACAAAAGCATTTTAAGCCAACACTAAAACTCTACTCAGTTCCAAAGTTCCAACATCAGCTGCTCTGGCTGTTACACCACAAACATGTGATTTATTCTGTTCCAGCCTTATAGGTCCCTGCTCCATCCCCAGCCCTACCCAACAGGCACAAATGCAGTTTAAAAAAAATTATTTATTTCTCTAGTATACAATTGGCGTCATCCCGGCCCTTTTAAGATGCTGCGTCTCTCACAGCCCCAGCCCTACTGGCTGTTTAGAAGCAGCGGTTTCTAATATGTAATTGCCTTATCTTGCCCAGTTTGCAACGCATTATTTGCACATCCAAAGAACTATTTTGCTTACAATTTGCCACAGGGAGATTAAGTAATTTGCTCAAAAACAAATCATGTTCAAAACCAACATTCAACGTAAATTCTTTCCGTTTGTATTTAAATGTAGCTTTTTTGTTGTTTTCAACTCAGCCCATGTTTAGCTGGGACCACTACATACAAAAGAAAAAAGCAAAAAAAACATTGTCATTTTCAACACCAAAAGCTCTAACTTTCACAAATACGAGACCTATTGTATTGCAAATGCTTGTTAAATTAATTGTTACAAAAACGATCAGTGTTTTTTTGCCATTATGGTTTAGGACATGAATAAAGGGCCCGTTCGATAGGGACTCGTTTCAGGGTCTTTTCTTAATTACTACCGGATCTGCGACCAGGAGGGACCCGGCCCACTAAAAGCCCAAAATTCAGTCAAGGTCAAACCCTGCGCAGTATTGAGAGCCCTTCCTAGCGCTATGAGTCTGATTTTCAGCATGTACCTTGCAAAGCCAGAGCAGAGCCTGCCTGGCCAATTGATTCATGAGTCACAACAGCAACCAAGAAACATTTTATAAATGGGTGTAGCTCTTAAAATCGTGTATGATATTGACAGGTTATGATAAAATATACACAATGATTTTTCTTGGCATGGCACCCCAGCCCTCACTTTTAAGTCCGTTTTCTCGCTTGTTCATTTCCTGCATGGAAGCCATTCATGTATCTGACCAACTGCAGAAGTACGGTCGCTCTCGGATGATGTCACAGCATCCCTTTCCACCCTTTACCTTACTTGTCGTGTAGAGCACACTACAGCCACCTCCATGAAGTGCTTGGCAAACATTGACAACTGCAGAACATATTGTCTCCAGAACCAGGGCACCTCTCAAGGAGAATCAACAATATTTCACATGGGGCGGAGCATGTTCCTTTTTTGTTCTAGATTCTAGAATGGCCAAACCTTACAAAGCAGTCAAGCTGAATGGTGCCATGGCAGCCTCTAACTCCAGGGAGAGTTTTATAAACAAAGGGGGTTAGAGGCTGCATCCAAACAAGCAGCATCTGAAGAAGAAATAGTACCTAAATCACAACGCGAACAGCAGACGGATACTAATTAAGTTGAATCAATCTGTACTTGGTCCGTAATGCACACAAAGAAAAGGAAGTGACACCTGATCCACGCTGGCCAATTAGGAAGCAGCAAAGGACAGCGACAATGAAGCCAACGAATGGTAGGCAATGGGCAGGCTTCAAGCCCATCACTGTAAACAATATCTCTTGCAAGCGAAAGCATATGCGCTGTCGTAGCCTCGACTTAAAGATGTAACCCAACATTAAACAAATGAGGACTACAAAAGGCAGGATAAACAAACCATTGCCAGCGGAGTGGTAGCACCTAGGTGGGTACCAAAGTATAATATGAATGTTTTCAGCTGAAGCTACAGGTTCCAAACTCGATCCATTGCAGGGGGGAGTATGTACTCTAGTTGGGGAAGTAAGAGTCTACACTGTAAACTGGCCATTTTATTCATCATGTGTTCCTTCATAAGATACACTGCAGAACCAGCCAGTTCTTCAATCCAGGCAACCTACTCGAGAAAGCAAATATTTACCGTTGAGTAGCATTCCGCACAGCAGTAACGCTGCATTACCCACAGGTCAATTATGTTCTAATAAACAGAACAGGCTGGAAAAAGTCAAATATTGTTACCCAAGCAAATGATGCAGCAAGAATGTATTCCATCTGCACATACTACTGCAGGATCATTCTACTCAGTTTCTTAATTTCTGTAGCCCCACTAATAATCACTGCTGAGACCATGGACCCAGTCTAAGCAATGTTTAACCCTTTCGCTGCTAGGCCTTTCCCCACCAGTGCGAAGCCTTTTTTTGGGTGATATTTGGGGTAGTTCGCACTTAGGCCTCCATAACTGTTTGTCTACTTAATCTATCCACGCCAAATTTGCATCCTTTTTCTTCAGCATCCTGGGGATTTTAAAGGTACCCATTGTTTGTGGATTCTCCTGGAGGGGACTGAGAAAATAGCCAAAATATAGCTACATTTAGAGTTTTGGTGGAAAAATAGGAAAAAAGTGCTCTGGATAAAAGGGTCTAGGTTTTTTTTCATAAAAGGCATCAACGATGATATGGTTTGCTGTGCTAAAGTCACAATCTTCCCAGCTTTCAGGAACATGCAGAGCAGAATCTAAAATCTTTTTTTACCACAGTTGTGACATTTTTCAAAGAGGTAGCCCATTTTTTCTCATTGTTTGTGCTTTCAACCCACTTCCAGTTTGTGGTGCAAACCAATGTGAAACCCATGGGTGATCCAGGAAAGCTATAGATTTCTGAAGTGTAGACACTATTCTGAATTCAGCAAGGGGTCATTTGTATAGATCCCTCAAGGTTTTCACAAACAAACTAACTGTTGAAATATATAAATATTGAAAAGGAGTAGGAAAGAAACAGCCATATGAGACAATGTTTTCATCTGTAACCTTTTGTCACGATGGCCCATTTACAAAACAATGTACCATTACGTTCGCTAGACCCTTTTGGTTGTGGGGATGTATAAAGTTTGTAGTTTCTCCAAGAACCTGGTGTATCCAGAGCCAAAAACCGAGCTGCACCATACTATGGATTTTCATTGCTGACAGAGTATAGACCAATTCATATGGTGAAATATGTAGAGTGAAACATAGGTATCAAGGTAACCTATGTAATTCTGAAATGGGCACCAGAAATGGAGTTTAGGAGCAGTGGTTATTTGCACATCTCTGAATTTGTGGGTACTTGTACGACCATATGATTTAGGGGGCATTTTTCAAAAAGTCTTTCTTACACACTGGCTTACATTTGGAAGGAACAAATGCAGCGAAATCCAATTGGTAATAATAAAAATCCTACTATTCTATGCTCCCACATGTCTTCTGAAAAAAATGGTACATCATTGTGCAGGTATGCCTACTGCCCGCGTCTGGAAACGACCCAAAACGCAACATGGATAAATCAAATGTTTCCATTTGAAACGGTCCCATTTTTAACCAAGCATTGGCATAGCCAATAGGTCTCGCCTTTGGGTCCTTATAAGTGTTCAGCCAGTGCTCTCGGCTTTGCCAATGTTTTTAAGCTATGTTATAGAGCATTGTGGCTGCTGTGCAGCATGTTGAAAAGTTATAATAAAAAAGTATTATAAGTATTTTTGTTACCTTGTATATAACCAAGAAGATATTATGTACAACTGAATGACCCAATTAAAAAAAGAATTACCATAAAAAATGTCTTGTAGTTTTTTTGTCGTTGCAATACTAGCGACTTCTTCCTGGCTGTTCTATAGTTGAGGTCGTGCTTAGTGATGTTGAGGTGGTGTTGAGTGATGCTATAGTGGTGCTTAGTGATGCTGTGGTGGTAGTGAGGCATGGTGAGGTGGTGGTGTTGCGGTGTTGTTAAGGTGGTGCTGAGTTCTGTTTAACTGGTGTTGTTTTGAGGAGATGCTTGTTTGATTCTGGAGGTGATGTTGCGCTGTAGGGTATATTTTTTAAGAGATTGTATAAATTACACAATGCATTAACAAGCCTCATTAATGCACTCCGCACACTAATTACCATCACCGGCTCCCAAAGCCCCCACCCCCATTCCTGCCCCCGGGACAGGCAGCAGCCAGCTCTCATAACAAACCCAATGAAAGATTCAACAGAATGATAATTCCTCCACATTCTCCCTGAAGCAAAGTTATGAATTTCTACCAGCTGACTTAACCCCGCGTGTGCAGGGGCACATCAGAGGAACCTTCAGATGCAAGGACAGAAGGCACAATCAGCAACTCTTCCTTGGGGAGTTGATGGGGGGGATGTCAGGGGCAAAAGAGGGCAGGGGGATAGGAATAGGATGAGGAATGAGTAAAGAAGGAAGGAAACAGACAGAACAGGGGGGTACCAACAAGCCCACCCCGCCCCCAGCACCGGAGCCACCTCCTCCCCCGCTCTTGCATTTTCAACCTGCGTAGTTTCAACATTTATTTACAGGGCTCGTGAGACTCGTTAATAACATTGTTGTGGGTCCAAAGGGTTGTCATATTATGGCAAACACGGTCTCGATTGTCACAATTTGCGATCACCATGGGACTCAGAGGAGCACATGAAACTGTGAGCCGTGAGTGAGCGTGTAAGCAGGTTGCATGAGCTTTACCATTGAGCACAGTTACAGCACAAGAACAACAGACTCAACCCACTAGTGAATTAAAGGATGGGGTTTATAACACATGCTTGAAATTATTTAACTGTATGCTGGATTTGCACAGCTGAACTGAAAAACGTTAATGTAGAATGAAATGGTGGCGCTAGGATGTCAGGAGGTGAGATACAAACGTATAATTAGGAATCTACAACAATGTGAAGTGATTTGGCAGTGAGCAACAATTATCCAATAACGCGACTCTTACTCGTCTCATTCGTCAGGGCCTGAAAACAGCTTTGGTAGTCTTGGGAGGAGGGCTTTACATCAAACAAACGCACCGCCGCAGCATTTTAACAGTTCTGGTTACAATTTCAACACGACCACCGGCCTTTGCCTGACACGAATGTACTTTAAAGTGAGCGCCTTTCACATCATACAAGCGATGCAAACACCTCGCTACCACAACCTCCGCGCCTTCCTGAAGCTCTGCACATCGCTGCATTCATTCTATAATGGCACAACACTTTAAAGGTCAGCCGTACAGTTCACAGCGTATGTACAAAAAACTTTATATATGCCGCAATAACATGGCCCTGGCAGCCCTTTGCAAGTGTAAAGCACACAATAAATCTATGAAATGTGCAAGCATTCAAGGTGGTATAAATAACACATGAATAATCACACATTACTGTGGGCAAGTGCCTGCTTCCAGGGGCAAAGGCAGCTATAAATCTACCGAATCCAGCCTACTTGAAGGGCCTTCAGAGGAAGAAAGCAGAGTGTGAGCCCAACATAAAAGAAGCAAGCGCGGCCATGCTAATTAGAAACAGATGGCCCCTGCGTGCCGCTGCTCGCTCCCGCAAGGTGGATGCCAGCACAAGCACAAGTGCTTGAAAAGAGCTGACCGATTTGTAAAGGTCATCTCCTAGAGCACCGCATGCGCGCTGCACTAGGCTCGACCTAAAAAACAGATAGCTATGGACTTTGGGCCCTAGTTATGCTGGTACCTAGGGAAACCTACCAAACCTGTACATATGGCAACTAGACACCGAAGGGTGTCCAGGATGGGGTGACTTGCGTGGTTCTCACCAGGTTATTTTGCACGGAATCCCTTGCAAACCTCAAACTTTCACACAAAAAATGGAAAGTTCTGGAATCTGCGGGGAGCCACAAACTTGTTTTGTTTGCTGGAAGTCGGGGGTAGGGGGGAGGGGTGAGTATTGCACCCCACCAGTTACATAGATCTTATTCCTCATATAATGGCTATGAGGTTAGTTATCATGACTTTTCTGGAAAAGCTCGTCATGCCTGGTATTGACTTTAGTGGAGAGCGCTGTGTTCAAAAATAATTTTTGGTTTAAAAGCACATGATCTTCCTTGTACATCAGGTAGTTTTCAGTCAACAACAAAAAAATGTGAAGATAACTAGTGTTTAATGTTCCTACTGGAGAGAGTTCCGAATTTTGTCTGGTGGCAGTTTTGGCTCATCATAAAGTAGCACAGAGGGTTAATGTGCCGGCTGCAAAGAAAGTGTACCATGCAGATCACAGAACGGAGTGTGAGAGGGTTATGAGTAGCACTATAAAGAATGAAATGTACGTCAGAGAGAGGCTATGGAGAGATGAGGTGAGGGAATTCATGTAGAAGGAGGATATGGGGAGGAGAGCGCCAAAAAAGACTGTTGTGATGGCTGCCCCCCCGAAGTTTGAGTCTAGTTGCACCCCTGGTCTTGGTACATCAAAGCCACCAGCGGCTCCAGTGCCAGTGCAAAAATCATGGGTGAGGGGGCACCCATGCAGCATTCCCTTGTGCACGGTGAATGCCAGAGACACCACTCCATTGACCTTCACCCTCGCCAGGGGCGCCTGGTAGAGGAGTCTGACCTAACTGCATTATGTTGGCCCCAAAGCTCATACTAGCTAGCGTGGCGAAGACATTTGGCGTCTAAGGCCATCAACACCGCCTGCTGTTCGCTGGACTGTTCCGTCATGTGCAGTACTCCATACTGGCGCCTCAGATTAAGGCAGTAGCTTCTGTGGTGCATGAATCCAGACTAATCGGTGTGCATGAGGGAGGCAGTGACTTTGCAGAACCTTGTCACCAGAACCTTGGCAAACACATTCGCCTCCACGTTTAGTAAGGATATGGGTCTGTAAGAGCTGCAGTCTGTCAGTTGCTTCCCCTTTTTATGGAAAACTACTATGGTGGTTGACCTGTTGATCGGCCAGTAGAAAGCCCACCTCTCGTGCCACTTGAAACATATCGAGCAGAGGCTTGGCGACTCTCAGCAATAACCTTGTACAGTTCTATAACGAGGCCATTGGGCCCGCCGCCTTTCAAGGCTGCAGGTCCCGCAGACCTGCTATCACTTCGTCCACCGTCAGCTCGGCATCAAGGGTCTCCCGGTCCTTCTCGTGAGTGTGTAGTGTGATGTCGGCCAGGAACTCTCCATAATTGGCATCCGCCCTCTTCATCCCAGCTCATAACAAGCCACAAAGGTTTCAGATATGGCTGCATTAGTTTTCTGCATTGCTCCAACCCTATCTTCAATCACAAATACCCAGGACCGACTCCGATCCCTCTTCTCCAGCCAGGCCAGTAATTTATTTGTCTTGTCTCCTACATCGTACAATCTGCGCTTTGTCACCAGCGCATGGCTCCGTGCCCAACTTTCAGCCAGGACGCAGAGCTCCTGCGGTCTAAGGTGCAGCTGGTGGCCGAGACTCATCGTTTCGCTTTCCACCATCACATCTGAAGTCATCTTGATAGTTAGCTGAGCAACAAACTCACAGGTAGGGAAGGGTACTGAGAAAAAACCCAACAATGCATCACCATTTCCAACTGACAACCATTGAGGCCAATTCGAGTGGAATTTTCAGAGAGCTTGTGGGATATTTTTCAGAGTACAGTACTTTGATGGAAAGGTTTGCAGAAATCAGCGAAAAAATTCTAACGTATTATTTGCTCAACTACTTGGAGCACAATCATGGCCCAAAGTCCCTCTCAATACATAGGTAAACACAAATTAATCATCCAACACCTACCTCAGTACTCGGATGGCACTTAGAAAGAAAGCATTGGCAAAGCCAATGGGTCTGTCATGCATTGACAAACTAGTGCAATGGTTATTTTTTATTTCTTACAGCAAGCATAGGTCACAAAAAGTGATTGCCTAAAATTGGCAGCCATAGGATTGCAATATAAAATGAATACAAAAAAAATCTCCAACTACTACATATGATCTTAACAGCTAGGGTTAGATAGAACGTTTTGGGTATCAGGTTTGGAACTCTAATCAAATCCCATCTCCTGGTAGTCTCTTCCCGAGCAGATATTTTTACACCTTTTGGTCAATGCCTACTTGAAGGTGGCTGCTGGTGTAGCATCAGTCTTGTCATACATTTGGGGTAGATACGAGGAGCAAAAAATAGCCTTTCCCATTTCAGCCCTCAATTGGCAACTGTGAATGCAATACTGTTTGCCTCCGCAGGTGAAAGGGCAGCGAAGTGAGAGGGAAATTTGGGTAAAAGCACACAGTGCAGCCTTGTCATTGAAAAGCTGACTAGCCCAGTTCTACTAGGAAACAAATAATAAAATCCATAGCATGCACAATTTTCCACACACTGACAGAGAAGGATGCGTACAGCTGCCAAATAGCTTCTGCTGTCAATTAATGGCTTAGACACTGTTGGGCAAATAATGTTGGCTAAACAAAAAGGCAACAATAAATAAGGCACACCATGCCTGTGAAGAAAGCAGCTTTCAAGTTAACAGCAGCGAAACCAATTGGCAAGATGGACACTGAGTTCGATTTGTCTTGCCTATACTGCCTGACTCTGCTGGCTCCTCACAAAGTGAAAGCAGTTATATTCGTAATGGAATTTGTTCAGAGCAACACAAGGAGTTCATACCTGGTTGCTGACTGCAAAGAACTATTGCCCAAGGAGTTTGCTGCAGGGTGGCCCTGGAACTCTAGGACAGATAAAAACGTTTACCACATTTCAATTCTAATTGATTGATGTGCATCACTGCCACCATCCTGAAGAAGACCATACTGACCTTTATCCACTAAAGGAGTCAAAACATCAGCAAAATATATCACCTGGTCTTCACTTTGGATTAGTGACCAAAGGACAATAATTTCACAATCCCGCTTATTAATCTAAAAAACTATTGTAGCCAGTCTTGAATTTGCTTATATTGTAGTTGTTGTGTTTATTTGTCTCAATGTGTTTACAACTCACAAGCAGAACACCTTCACTTCGCACTTTCTTTGATGACCACCTAAGTATCAATACAATAATTTGTCATAAAAATATTGCTCATTGTTTGGAGTTTGGACTCATTGTCTGTTAATTGAATGAGATAATAGCCTGAAGAGGATGCAAACACTTCTCAAATTGCTTATTGTTAAATTAAAATTAATCCGCAAGAAACATTGCACTTGTATACTGGGTATACTACCCATATTCTGAGGAATACAGGGTTGCCCTGTGATTACTTTCTGTGTACACTAAGATGAAACATGGCGGAGTAGAGGGTTCATCAAAGGGGTGGTGACTATACAGAAGCAGAATGAGACAGAGCACACCTGAATGATACGAGCTGGAAACTGCCAAATACTTTCCAGGAGGGCCTTTATCAGTAGTTATAGCCCACAAAAGAAGTATTATCATTACCTCTCCAGCTCCCAACATTCCATTTGGTGTGCCACACTAAGTTCTATGTAATTTCTATTAACTTACTAAATGTTTGGATGCCAAAAATAAAAAAATACACAACGTTTTTGATGGCCCACTTGACCGGTAGGAACAACTATTCCTAAAGCTAAGCCGAGTTGACTGAAAACCCAACTGTTACAAACTGATATAGTTAACAACATGGTTGTTCACTGACTTGGTCAGTAACACACCTTTTATGCATGTATGAAGTAGGCATCAGAGCTCCTAATCCGAACTAAAGGAACAAAGGGTCAGTGGTATGGTTTTGCAGGTTGAGAAAAGGGGTTCAACAAGGATGTATTATACCTTGTAACAAAAAAGGTATAACCGCACTCATTACAACTTTAATCTGTAAAAATCTGGAATTAGAAAAAAAGCATAAGCAAAAATACAAATAATAGATCTAAAATTAAAAAATACTGCACAAAGGGAGTAGAGGGGTAAGAGAAGAAGTGAAAAAAGCCCTTGCCTGCGGTCTGGAGAGGAAAGAAAGGAGAAAGTACAAAAGTGGTGAGGGCATTTAATTTATGTGCAGATATCTAGTAAAACAAGGAAGGGTGGGCAGAAGATACACTGACCTTTCAGTCTCATGTCATGTGTCATCTACCCCGATCCAAACACTAATCCATGAGTGAAAATTCAGGCCAATATTGTATAATTCCAGGGTTATATTCTGCAGATGCAGCAATTGCATTACGCAGGATGTGCCCAAGCTGACAATCTATGTTGAATATCCACACAGTTTTATTCTATGCCACTGGTCCAGCCTAACATCTTATGTTCCAATGTGGTATAATGTATCTGAGAAGCCTTATTCATCCACGTAACAGTATGGGGTGCTTGTATAAACTGGAAGAGAACCAAGTTTCCTCTTCCTCATGGTATTCTATGATAGACTGCCTACGGATCAGATACTTTGCAAAGCTCTGCGTCCCTCTGAAAATGTCATTTTGCTGCTGAATGGCATTATCAATAGGTCCACGCTGGCAGTCTGGACAATAAGCACACTTTGTAGCTTCAAATAATAATACAATAAGGACTTGTCATTCTATTACATACCAAATGGCGAACAGCTTAATTCTCCCAGGCTGTATAATTATTAAGGCTGCACCACTAGCTGGGGAAGTATGGGGGGGCTTGGCCCGGGAAAGGGAAGTGAATGTTTGTTTCTTTTGTTTGAACTTATCTCTGGCACATTTATTACCATGCATCTTACAGCTTCACATGAGACATACATGCAGGTCACGGTTACTTTTATTCATACAGCCACCCCCGTGCAAATGGCTGATACACAACAACCCACCTTTGCAGAGAGGCTAAGTGTCCTATCATGCAACGTCAATGGCGCTCTGTACAAAATCAAGTGGGGGCGGTCCGTAGGTCGGCACACAAAAACAATCCAGGCAGACTCTTCCTACAGGAGACCCACTTAATGGGCAACCACTGTCCCTTCCTAGCACGTAGGGGGTGCTTGAAGGTGTTCCATTTGAGCTTCACCGTGGATCTAGCGGAGTAACCATCCTAACCCTTAGGCACGTCCCCTTGGAGGTGTCCAAGGTGTGGCATGATGCTCTGGGGCGTTATATGGCGTTGACTGAAATATTACAGGGGGCCCCGATTTCTCCAATCTGCATTTACGCCGCTTACCTACTAACAAAGGAATTTGTAACAACCTTGAGTCGACTCCTCCTGGAGCTTCCGGCGGCCCCTTTGATCCTGGGTGGGAAATCCAAAGGGGTCAATGACCAGGGCCAGGATCGTTCCTCTGCTAGGACTGCCGCACAGTCGCGCCTAACAATACTGGCCACATTTGTACACTACAGGTCCCTACAGGATGTATGGCGAGCGCACCACCCACTGGAACGCTGCCACACCTGCTTCTCACACACGCACAGATCGTTCTCCCGCCTTGACTACTTCCTTCTACTAAAGGGGGAGAGACAAAGTGCTTTCCATTCAGATTCTGGCAAAGCTAGTGTCCAATCACTCGCTAATGCTGCTCGGCTTAGTCTGGGGGCCCGAGAGGCATGCTGTGGGGTGGTGTATGAGTCACTGGTGTCTGCAGGGCCATGAGTTTAGCGTGGCTTGCCAGCAATTGGGAGAGCGATACCTGATGGGGGAGATCATCAGTTATGCCAAGGGCCTGCAGGGACAGACCCAAAAAAGCGTATCAGACCAGGAACATCGGATAGCCAAGCTAGAATGACAATACCTGGCCACAGCAGAAGACATGACCCTGAGGAACTCCATACACACTCAAACACTTCTGAGACAAGAACACATGCATAAGGCCTGTGAGGCATGGATGCCACGCGCAGCCAGATATATCAATGGGGGGATAAAGCCAGTAAAAACGTACATCGGTTGTGTACTCCTCATGCTACAGAGGATCCTATATCCTACATTGACTGACCAGGGCTTACACATAACTGGGATTGCATCCATTGCGGGCACCTTCGCTGCATTTTACCAGTGTCTCCATAGTCCTGAACAGAAGGCTACGCTTGTGGACCTGAAGCAATTTGTCACGGACCTCCCGGTGACCCGTTTGGAATGTACGGACAGAGATATGCTAGAGGCTGACACCACCCTAGAGGAAATGGGAGAGGCCCTGGTGCAAACTTCAACCGGACAAAGCACTGGGACCCAATGGGTTGCCGGCGGAATTTTGGAAGCTTTAGTGGGCCCAGATAGGCCCGCTCCTGCTGCAGACTTTTATGGCGGCCCTGAAGGTGCGTTGATTGCCCAGCAACCTCCACGCAGCAGAGTTAGTGCTCTAAAAGCCGGGTCTGCGGGGTACAAGATGCGCGGAGTACAGACCAATCTCACTCCTGAATACAGAAGTCAAGGTGTGGGCCATTAGCTGGGGTGATTGGGAAACTTATTCATCCCGATCAGTCTGGGTTTATGCTCTGCAAGGACACCCCACAATATTAGAAGATTCCACAATACCATTGAGATAAGCGCTGGTTGCCGGCCACCAGGCCTTGCTTATGGTTGATTTCCAAAAGGCGTATAACTCTGTGAATTGCAATTACCTCTTCACACTCCTAATGCGCCTACACTTTGGACCCAAATTTATTAAAAACATCAAATTGTTATACACTCATCTCCAGGCCAGGATACGTATCGGTGGTGCCGAATCCCACTGGTTTGACATAGGGAGAGACACCCGTCAGGGGTACCCTCTCTCCCCTCTACTCTTTGCCTTCGTAATAGAGCCCCTGGCGGCGTGGGTGAGAGTGGACGCGTTGCTCCACAGCTTCCAATGGTCCCCGACAGTTGGACAGAAGACATCAAATTCTGTACCTCCCTTCCACTGTCACTCCTGGGCCGCTCTATTATTAAAATGGTTTCCCTACCGAGACTATTGTACCCTTTTCAAGACTACCCCTTCCCAGTGGGGAGAGACTTCTTTGGCAAGGCCAACAGGCTTCTGCGTGATCTCCTGGGGAATGAGGGAGTGCCCCGAATTCATCTAAAGAAATGTTGCAGACCCATCTTTGAGGACAGTATAGCTACCCCGGACCTGATGTCATTTTACAGAGAGGCCCCCCTTCTAGTGCTCAACGACTGGTGGTTCGATGGGCTTAGGGACCCAGGCTACGCAGTAGAGGCAGGGGTAATAGGTCGGGACTGTCTCGCACACTTCCTATACGGCGGTGATCTACCTCGCTCTCTACCAGAGTAGTGCGGACCATTTGGAGAGAGGCCACAAAGGCCACAGGATGGGCCAACAGACTCACACTGGAGACCCTGCTATTGCAGGGGATCAGACTTCCCCAAGTGTCAATGCTTTGCCAAATGGGACACCATAGGCATAACACCCTGAGACACTTTCACAAACGGGTCTATCAAGTCCTTCACGGAGCTACAGACTGAATATCAAATGCAGCGCACCCAGTTCTTCTGCTATCTTCAGCTTCGCCACACACTCACACTGTACCCGCCGTCAAACGCCGAAATACCAGCATAGTCGTCTCTGGAGGCAAAAACTCTACTCACAGACATAAAGCTAACAAATGTTCTGCCCAATACCAAACACTGCTAAATCATCAACCAGATCCATTGTTAAGAATTGGAGGCTTGGTCACGGGACTTGTGACAGTTAAAAGACGAAGAATGTTGCGGCTCCCAGGGAAGCAGTGGTGGCCTCGTAATTCTATCCTACACAACTTAAGCTATTGCATTGTGCATACATCACTAGAGCACGACTATTCAGTATGATTCTAATTGACTGAATATTGTCTGAGATGCACCAACACCACTGGGAATCTACTGTACACTTTCTGGAGCTGTCCAGTGCTATCACACTTCTGGGAAGGGGTATTGGAGTCTTTGGAGACAGTGGTGGATTGGAAGATCCCCAGGGACCCAAAATTAATCCTACTGCACATAGCGGATGACATGGGGGGTAAAACATGCGAAAGCGCACTGCTATGGTTGGGTCTGCTGATAGCTAAATGAGATATAGCGAAAAATGTGAAGGATGCCGAGAGCCCATTCCTAAATGGATGGACAAAGGCATGAACTACTGCATGGGCCTGGAGCGCCCTGTATGCATAGACCGAGTGGTCCACAAAAATATCACAAAATTTGTAAGAACAGGGCAGACTACCGAGGAATAGATATCAAATCCGGTCCAATTAGGACATGGTCAGCGAGTTACGCTCCTTTGAGGCCGGGCCACACCAGGTTTCAGGGAGGTGTGTCTAAATGTTTACCCGTGAATGCAAGCACCTTCTCGGGTATTAACTTAATTACTACACTTATGTTCCAAATTGTGTCTGCATGACCAACTAGGTGAAACCGCATTCTGATTTTGACTGCAATAGTCTAATTGCATCACACTATTTACGTGTGTCAGACATTTGCTTATGTTTTGGTTTGTGATAAAATTCCAACAAAGTTTTTCAAAAAGAAGAGAAGATGCAGTATATTAAGCTGATTCTTTGCTAACGAGAATGAACACTTTCAAGACTGAATTTCAGCAGCCATTTATACCATGACCAGTCTTCAGTCTGAGCCAACAGAACCCGAGATAGCTTCATCACTTCAGCCTTTCACACTATGCAGCTATGCAGAGATGAATTACACTGGCTCCCATCAAGGTACTAACCACGCACAACCCTACTTAACTTCTGAGATCTGATGCATTCAAGGTGGTAACTGACACAAATTAAGTTATTTACGGTACCAAAATGAAAAATATTTATCCACAAAATCCTCCACAACATCCTCCTTGAACCAGGAAAGCTCATTCCAGGGTACTTAAGGAGGAACGAAGAACAAAGCAGAAAGACAACAGGAAAATATCTCAGATCCAACCAAAGTGAATAATGTTTCCAGAAACTCCTCCTCCTCTCCCTGCCAGACGATGACTGCAGGCACAATTCGCCTAGAACCACTGTACCCAATCCAAGCCCAGAGGCATGGCCCAAGACAACACATTAGTTCCGATTGTTAATTACCCAGAACCCACAGACAGGAAATCAAAGAAGGTTTTTAGCCGATCTGGACTGCATGAAAAAGCAGTCCTCTGATGTTCCAGCCTTACAGTATCAAAGTATCAGGATATCGAGAAATACCAATCCCCTCTCTCCCAGTATCACAGTTTTCTCATAAAAAGTCTCCTGTAAAAATGTAAATGTAAATCCGTATTTGTAAAGCACGAACTACTCACCCTTACGGGTCTCAAGGCGCTGGGGGCCGTCGTGGAAATTAAGTGGGCTATTGCCCTGAGTCACATGGTGCTGAGCTGAGCTGCCGCCGGAGATCGAACAGTGAGCCCTGTGCTCCGAAGTCAGCTGCCCGGGCCGCTGCACCACACCTCTCCACTTCATTGGAGTCATCTCCAGCCGCTTAGATGAGTGAATACCAACATCGCCATCATCCGCCAGATTAGTAGGCATAGCAACATTTATTAGGAGCACGCAGAGAAGGAAGTATCAATGTTTCTTCAGAGGTCGTTTTGACTGCAGGTTCCAAAGTCCTCTGAGTTTTCTCCATCTCATCACTTAAGACTATGTCAAAATCAAATAAGGCACCTACAGGACCCAACAGACCTCTTTCCTCTTCAAATTGTCCAGGAGTTAAAGTTGAGCAGTTTCATAATACTATCTCGACTGTACAGCTCTTGAAGGATAATACATACTCTACTGCAGAACTATGACCAGTTGCCCAGAGTATTATCCTAGACATTTCTTACCAGAAAGGCCATTCTTCACTGTCACAACTATTTGTAGAAAATTAATGGATCATAGCATGGTTTTTTACATGATTGGGGGCTCCATCTGTTCAGAAGAATCTGCTGCTGGTTTCTTTTGCCTCTTTCTGTGCACAAAGTGAAAAACTTCCATATGATTATTTCGATCAGCCATTATGGTACTATAAATTGGGTAACTTAACTAGGGAACAAAATAAATGCTCAAACCTTTAGGGGGCACAGTAAACAAGGTGGGTGCACCACTGTCAGTACGATTCCTACTTCCATTAGTGACCCATTACTCCCTCTCGGATCACAACTGTCTCTCCTACAGTGTCTTTCACCACAAGTATATTCCCCAGGTACCTGAAAGAGAAGTCTCTGCAGCCCCTATTAAGAATCGGCGCTCAAGGTGTTTAGAATCTACCCATTACAACCCAGTAAGTCAAAGGGGGTCCGAAGCCTCAAGACCTCTCCCACATCATAAGTAGAACCACCAAGAATGTAAGCGACATTGCTGGGGCAGAGACACACAATGCACACTGTACACCACTGCTGGTAGGACGAGGGTAGTAGAGGAGTGTGGCAACATTTGGAGATCTCATGGGCACAGAGGCTTGATATGCAGATCAAAGCGCAGCACATTACCCCAGTTCCACATTTGTTGTGCCGGGCGATAGGCATCCATCTACGAGAGACAATAATGGGCATTTGAAACAAAGTCCAGTGGTTAGCTCCATCTTACAAGGCCATCTTGGACTCTAGCCAGTCACCAAAAAAGCAGGATCTGAACACAGCATGTAGCAAAGAGATATAGAGAAACAAAAGCAAAAAGAAGAGCGGTGTACTTAGATACATGTGACTTACTTGTGCAAAAAGTCACGCCACGCATGGGTGCCTTAGGTACAATTTACAAAGTCAGTGTAGGCAGAAAAATTTCACAAGAGGTAGAGTCTTGTGCTATCACCTAATTTACATGTAGGAGGACACATTTCAGTATTGAAAATGTGGCTTTTATGGCTTTCAAGGGGTCCAGGGTATGCAGAGGGTGGGCAAGATAATGGAGTGCAAACCAGAATTCCACCTCCAACGCCTCCAGTAAGTCATAATATTGTGAATACCCTCAAATGTGTGCAATGTATTTCCCACACTTAGCTGCACTTTTAAACTTACATCTGAATGATCCAGGAGTAATTGGAACAGAAAGTGTGGAGGCGATCACCAGGGCACAACTTATTCATGATCAAACAGGGTGGAGGGTAGAGTAGGATGCTTTGACTATGCAGGAAAAACTAATTTTTCTGAAACGAAAAGGAGGAACTAAAAAAAACAATTGTGAAATTTTATCATTTTTCAAAACAAAAGTGCTGATTCTGTGCAGCTCAGAAACTCCCTGTACGAAGTGTTATGGTAACCCAGCAAACATCAAAAATGCATGTGAATATCACACGTTTCATTTGATGCAAAACTCTTAGATAACATACATGTGCACCAGCAATGTTGTTACGCTGTGTGATCCATGCAGTGCATAGACCAGTTTGTACTACTACTTTATGAATCGAACAAAAGGCTTTTCTCCTACTGAAAACAGCAAATGTTGCTTCCATGTGTAGTTTAGTCGGACGCGATACAAAAGGGGATGATGGACGGAACGTTTGAGCCAATCAAACACTCACCCCCAGTCAACTGATCTGGGTTTAATCCATCATCATTCTTTAGCTCACTCCACCACCCCAGTTCAGACATGGCCATATGCAAATCAGTCTGACCCTGTGCTCATGGGAACAGTCCAGCCCGAACTGCCAAGCCATGTCTTCCTGGACCGGAAACAAGCATCCTAGGACCGGTTTCTGGCATTTCAGCCGTCATCAGCCAGGCTTGCTTGAATCCAGTGGCAAAGTGAGCAAGGGACCCACGTCTGGGCATACCCCCGCCAACTTAGGGCGACCAAAGCGATACAAAAGGGGATGATGGACGGAACGTTTGAGCCAATCATGCCAGAAACCGGTCCTAGGATGCTTGTTTCCGGTCCAGGGAAGACATGGCTTGGCAGTTCGGGCTGGACTGTTCCCATGAGGCACAGGGTCAGACTGATTTGCATATGGCCATGTCTGAACTGGGGTGGTGGAGTGAGCTAAAGAATGATGATGGATTAAACCCAGATCAGTTGACTGGGGGTGAGTGTTTGATTGGCTCAAACGTTCCGTCCATCATCCCCTTTTGTATCGCTTTGTTCGCCCTAAGTTGGCGGGGGTATGCCCAGACGTGGGTCCCTTGCTCACTTTGCCACTGGATTCAAGCAAGCCTGGCTGATGACGGCTGGAATGCCAGAAACCGGTCCTAGGATGCTTGTTTCCGGTCCAGGGAAAACATGGCTTGGCAGTTCGGGCTGGACTGTTCCCATGAGGCACAGGGTCAGACTGATTTGCATATGGCCATGTCTGAACTGGGGTGGTGGAGTGAGCTAAAGAATGATGATGGATTAAACCCAGATCAGTTGACTGGGGGTGAGTGTTTGATTGGCTCAAACGCTCCGTCCATCATCCCCTTTTGTATCGCTTTGTTCGCCCTAAGTTGGCGGGGGTATGCCCAGACGTGGGTCCCTTGCTCACTTTGCCACTGGATTCAAGCAAGCCTGGCTGATGACGGCTGGAATGCCAGAAACCGGTCCTAGGATGCTTGTTTCCGGTCCAGGGAAGAAATGGCTTGGCAGTTCGGGCTGGACTGTTCCCATGAGGCACAGGGTCAGACTGATTTGCATATGGCCATGTCTGAACTGGGGTGGTGGAGTGAGCTAAAGAATGATGATGGATTAAACCCAGATCAGTTGACTGGGGGTGAGTGTTTGATTGGCTCAAACGTTCCGTCCATCATCCCCTTTTGTATCGCTTAGTTTAGTCGGACTACAGTTCTACAGAAACACCCAAACCTGAGAAAACAAATTATATTCAACATATTTTTATGGAGGGAACTTCGAAATAAACGCTTCTGAGGCTACCAAATCTGCCACAAAGAACAAGCCATATATGAAACCATAGATGAATGAATGAGATCATTTGTAAAGCACAACAGCTGCACAGAGGGGCGTCCCGGCACGGAAAGGAAGGCAGTCAGCCTCACACTAAGACAAGTTGAAAAATCAAACCGAGAACCTGCAAGGATAGTCCAATTTAAAATGGATACAAGAAGAAAATTAAACTCATATTAGCAGTCTCAACTCTCGTGTAAAGAGATGAGATCTTGCCCAATACAGCCCAGGGTCCAAGTCCAAAATACCATGGACAATATTGTGTCAAGGAAGTGAAACACTGAGTAATGCAAAATCACCGCACTGTTTTAATTAGTCATTTTCTCTACAAGGACTATGTCGATCTAGTTATAATCTATTTAAGAATAATTTTTTAAAAAGCAACTGCTATCAGTTTCGAAACAAAAATCTTAGACAGGGCATTTCTTTAATGCTGGAACGTTTATATTGGGGTCTCTACATAAACAGAAGTGAATGTCAAAACTATAACCATGTAATTCACGTTCTCACGAACGTCCAAGTTGAAGAATGTGTGTTTTATGTACCCAGAACATTACATCTTTGTAAATACCCCCCCTGTACCTTCTCCCAACCCATTGTCTCACCCATTAGCT
Organism: Calotriton arnoldi; assembly: GCA_963921515.1. Lineage (NCBI taxonomy): Eukaryota > Metazoa > Chordata > Amphibia > Caudata > Salamandridae > Calotriton > Calotriton arnoldi. The sequence continues at coordinate 1,275,188 of CAWUFW010004032.1, read as the reverse complement.
TTAAACCAGAGGCTGTTACGTTTATTCTAACTAGGGAGTATTTTGTGTGGACGTTTTTGGAGACATTGCTCTATAAACTCTGTAGGAGGTGGGCGAGAATAAAAGCCATGCTACTGCAGAGTATAACCACGTACGTAGAGTAAACTCCAGTGAGTGGTAGGACTACTCTTTTGAGCCGAAGATCTTTACACTGTGATTCACAGGGCTGCAATACATGGTTTCAGGTATGATTTCTCATCCATATTTATTTAATATTATGTTTTTGCATAGCATGAGCAGACAGTAGCTAAAACGTGACTTAGAAGCCAAGGCAAGCAGGTGACTGGTTCATGGACGAATGTACAAGGAACAAAATACTTATTATATTGGGTAAAGCCAGTACGCTTGACGAAAGAGATGAGACCTTCGAGGGTTTTCAATATTTTCTGGAATCGGCTTAAATTTGAAAAAGAAAGAAACGGGAACTAGAGGATTAACCTTTGAGAAAATAACAATCCTCCCCAAATTGCTCACAGGGTAATGAGATAGACACTTCCAGTGAAGCGAGCCTTAGGCAGATTGTCTTAATGACTATCTTGCCTCAAGAATACAAAGCATGAATTTATTTTTTTCCAAACAAAAAGGTTACTCATGGAATAACACCGTTACAATCTGCCATCACCTTTTTTCAAAACACGTCTCTGAAAGTTGAAAAAAGCTCATCTGGGAAATTATTGTAACTGTTTCTACACAATATAAATGTAAACTAAAAAAACTAAACACTACGGCATAAAATGAGGCTACCGCTCAAACACAGGTTAAAATGGAAGTCGAAACAGCATCCTGGGGACTTAAGCTTTGGCCCTCCGGGATCCAGAGAAGAAAAACGTATCAGCAGAAGGACAGTAGGAATAAGACAGCTGATTGGAAATACATATGCAGGGGTTTCTCTCCTGATCAGAAAGAGGAGGGCGGTCCAAGAAACGAGATAGTTGACAGGTTTCGAGTGAAAGGTGTGATTTGTCATTTTGGTGGCAGACCAGGGGTTTCAGCTATTTGGAAGGCCAGAGGATAAATGCTGATGGAGCAGGTGTGGGCAGAGGAAGGCTCTTTCTGAAGAGATATTCAGCTACAAAGCATACAACAGATGCTTTGTTTCACTTCAATTACAAACTGAGATAGATGGGTCTCTATTTAATGTAGGGATCTATATATCACACCATGGCCACAGATTTAAATCCTGTCAATTCCACTTAGCCTTTCATCCTCCCAAGGTTGATAAAATGAGCACCACCGAGTTACTTTTTTTCAATAAACAACCATTATCTGTCACTTGCACCAGGAGACTCCTCGGGTGAACATGCACTATACAAATACTCCTGTTATGTTATTGTGATACTTTAATTTTTTTAAAGTTCAAATTCGAGTAAAATGCATTGTGGCTAAACTACTGTAGATATTTTCTAGATGAGGTCTGCAGAAATTATATTTATTACACGGACAATACATGACTCAATATAGAATGCACATCACACCAGCTAGTTATGACACCAAGCCCCATTATGGATTGAATGCTTACATAAGCACTGTATATTTAGGTTTTAACGTGATACAGGACATGTAGGTCCTATTTGAAAACATCAAATCATGTATGCAGACTTAACAGCAAACCTGCTTCAGTCACAATCCTTTCAGTTCCCACTGCCAACATGGAAAGAAAAGCACTACTTTGCAATTTTCACATCTAATTAGTCTAGGTTTAGTCTTCGAAAAGTTCACATTACCCTAACAAAGAGCAATGTTTATGTTAAGCATAATTTTTTGTCTACTTTTATAGTAAACAAAATCAGCCATGATCTGAATGCCAGATTTTCATACAATGTTTGATGAAGGAAATCACAGCATATTAATAACTTTCACAGCCGATTGTTGCACATAAAACATCTTCACATACAAACGTCTTGTTCTACGGTGACTGAGCGCCACAAGGAATATGTGAAGCTGGTGTGGGGTATTACCAGATCATTTTAGAAATGTATAAATGCTCCTAGAGGCATGCAGATGAAACAAAATTCTTGATCTCAGTTACCCCAGATCACGGGGGTCTTCAAAAATGTCTGAAGGCACAGCAGTAACAGAGCAAAACAGACCAAAGAGAACATCAGAAAGAAGGATCACAAAAAAGGTCATGGGAGGAGTGGGTTGGTATACAGTTACCTCCACTACGCTAACCCGAAAAAGTAGTTAAAAGACCAAGAGTCAAAAGTTAAACTCAGAGATATGTTTGATCAGAGTCTAAACATAGAGGTAGCATCAACCTATTGCCGAAAAGACTTCTACTTCATATGTGCGTGCACATATGTGGAAGTGCATTCTGACAGAGCTTCAACGTCATAATACGGTGTACATTGCACATGATCACAGAACACCCTATAAACAGAGATTCCATTTGGTTTCAAAGTAGATTAAAGTTTGCGCGGATCACATGCATCTCTCGATTTATTTTTTCAGCAAAGTGTTCATATCCCAAAGTGTGCATTCTTTGCTAGTAATGCTCAGTGTATAAATGGTGCAAGATAGTCAATATAGACCACAAACTGCCATGCCATCTATGAATTGCATTCTTTTCAAAAGAATTTTGGACAGTACTCAAGAACACAAAGAGCTGCACAGTTGGATAAATAAACTTTATATACAAGACTTTTTTTTATAGCTAAAGAGAACTAATTAAGATTAAAATAAAGACATTCACGTAAGAGAAAAGGTGGATATTTGAGCCCCACCTCCTTAACACTGATCTCTTGATGTGCAAAATACATTTAAAATGTAATTCTAACCAAATGGAGATCATGCTAGTTGGAGCTCTTTCACACAGCCAGGCCAATGGAAATCTGGCCTCCGTGGTTGGGTGCCAGCACAACCCCTGCCCCTTGAAAATCTGATTAACCATGAAGTCTCGAAGAAACATCAAATATCAGCAGATCATTTATTCTTATAGAAATTTTCCAGTGAAGAAAATCTTTAGGTATCTACATTTCTTTAAAAGGTTCAGGCAATGATGGCAGCGCTAAAATATGAGTTAGATTTTGATAAAAGCACATAATTGAGAAAAAATATGTATCTTCTGACCAATTATAGAGACTCCAAAACGTAGCTCTGTGAATCTTTCTCAATTTAAGGAAGCAGGTCCAAATTGAGCCAGCCCTTAAAACAGTGCAACGGCTTCATGTTAAAGAGAGAACCCAAATCAAATTGCTCCTCCTATTTAGTAACAAATGCTTGAGCGTAGAGAACCATGTTTTTCCATCATTGCTTTAAAAAGTCCTGACCACCCGGCAGTTTAGAATTGTTAAACAAGCTAAGTTGTGCATTTCAAAATACAGATTCGTCCTTTGGGGTGACCTTCTTCTCAATCTGTGCAACTAATCTTTTTAGTGATTTCCCAATCTCTGCGAAAGAAGATGATCACTAGACTGATTAAAAGTAGGGTGAACGTATTACTATTTTGTCAATCCTATCCCGTTACCTATTAATAATTATGGATTATGCTACATAGCTACTGCGGCACATTTTTATAGCTCCATGGGACCGTTTAGTTGGTAAGAGAGTGGTTTACACAGTTTTATTAACCTAACAAACATGGGATAGATTCTAAGCCACTCAATGGGTATTAAAATAATATGATTTCAAATGTTTAAGCGGATACTTTTTATCTGATGTTTTTTAGAGTCTCAGCCAAAGGTGCCAACAAGAAGAAACTGGGTTTTTGGTAATACAAACCTAAAGACATTAAACCCACAACTGAGATTTTAACAGCCATGATTCGAGTCTGCTTCTATCATATGTTTAACAGTGGCAGAGTTCTCTTAAACTATGAAAATATTGCAAATGCTTTTTAAGCAGAAGTGTGGTTTCATTAATAAATGAAGCACAGAAGATACCTACATCACATTGCAATCGGGTAGGCATGTTGCAATAAGTGCTAGGACTTTGGATATTGAGTCTAGTCGCACAGATTACATGCATCTGGTTGGAGATGTGTAAATGAAAGTGCTCTGTCAGAACAAACAGGTAAGTTTGGTGGTGGCACTGTAGCGAGTGTCATGGCAAATCCATTGGAGTTCTTATATTTAAGTGCGCATGTTCTTCTGTCGATTCCATCTGTACAGCACAGAATAATGTTATCAGCGTGTGACTGAGAACAGCTGTACCTAAGTATGCGTGAAAGGCCTTCAAATGACACAGGCCAAACAAATTATGTTACACATTGTTCAACACTGCTTTACTTTGAGTGCAGGGCAACTCCGAATACTCTTCAACAGAATTAAAAGTTTGGGTGATAAGTGGATAACACATTATCAATCCCATCCTGTGGGATCGCTGGAACCAATGTGTAGGAAAGACCTTGATGTCAAGATACCACTAGAGCCCTTGATGCCAAAAAACATTCTTGCAACAATGGTTACTGTATGCCTGCGCTGCTGGTACTTGAGGGCCCTATGCATGATCCTTACTCCGGCCAACTGCTTAATTTGTAAGGAGTAAGTGCTGAGGCTCAAAGTTTTCTTAGAAGCCGCAGGTCGGCACGATGGAAGGTTGTGTGACAAATACCATGGCTGAGTATTCTTGATTCCCTCTCATGCCTCTTTAATCCACTACTAGATACCCCTGGTCCCTTTAGCTCACTCTTGTTGGTTTTTTGTTATCCCTGCTTTCTCCATTTGTCACTGTTTTCGTCTTTCTCTTCTCCTTTTGTGTTTTTCTTTCTCTTGCTTTCGGTCGAAGTTTGATTTGGAAAAATAAGGGCAGGGCCCACAAAAAAATTAGCACCGGTAGACCCAATCTGCAACCATCGGCTCCAATTATTAAGCACTGCTCGAGTCAATGAAAAACACAGACAATAAGACCTGTCCACACTGCTTTTTGCATAATCCAACATCAGAAAAATTACAACAAAAATGGTAATTGTTTGGCAAATCAGTCTTTCACACCACACAGAGATTTACCAAATTCAATTCTGTGGTGCTGCTACCAAATTCTGAGACTTTGACCACGACTGGAACTCATTCTGGTTTTGAAGCTGGCCACAGAAGGTTCGGAGACCAACATTTACCTTTTCTTGCTGAGCAACTCTGCAAAGCACCAGCAAAAGAGCTACACAAACCAGTGACAAAAACAAATTAATCCCACTTACTAAAAAGGTCACCAAATCGCATGTCGGTTGGAATGGCGTGAAATTTACAGTGGTTTTATGCATCTTAAGTTTTTAATAGCAAGCATTTGAGTGTCCACTGCTTCCAACACATTTACGTTCGGAAAAACTGGTTTAGATACAGAAAAGACCAGCATTTTGTCATCACAAAGAAACATCTTTTTAGTGTTGGGTTTGGGAACACCAAGGGACCTCAGACGGATGAGCTAGGGGGCACATGCATAGAACGCACCATATACAAAGCGAGAGGTTGCCCCAAAAAACATAAGATATGGAAGGGATGAGCGTAGACTGGGGGCATACACCTGGAACCCTTCCCGGACACCCCATGGTCTACCAAAGGCATAGGAAGTCGACAGTGAAGTGAGGGGCTTGGTATGGGAGTAAGGAGAAGGGGTAATACAGCCATGGACTTCACAAGTATTTCAGTCCCACCTACACAATGATGAGGACTGCAATATCACTGGGCAGCGTTATAATGCTTAGGGATGTATACTATGCTTGTATTGCGTGTTATTGAACCACTTTGGTTAAAAAAAAAACAAAAAAACATTTTAACGATAAAAAATTTGCCCCCAAAAAAAACAAAAACATCTTTTTTGTTTCGAAGGACACATGAAAAAAGACCTCACCACTCTTGAGTTATGTTGGTTTTAAGAGAGGCTCGGTTAGAGGCGGTGCTTTAGGAGCTTGGCAGGTACTGGGAACGTGCACTTTAATATGAAAGGGTGAGTAGAAAGCCTTCTTAGTATTGGCGCAAACCTTTCAGTAGGAAGTTAGCAGCACTGCTCAGCAGCAAATAGGTACTCTGCGGTAGTAAGTACCTGCACTGCTATATTTCCATTTCAAGCACAGGTTACAACTCTGGTCAAAAGCAACCAATTCTAAAGACTTTAGATGCCAAATTAAAATTCATGCGTTGTAACAACATAGGAAGATCAGGAGGCCTGCGTGTGCTGAGCAAGTTTATATTGAATTGGATGCTCTCCACTGAGCACGCCACTCAATGGATAACAAGGCTTCTGACTTGTACTGCTTCCAAGAAAGCTTCAACAGGGTTTTGCCTAAAAGTAATTTTAAGAGTAAATCTTTCCTTTTATAAAGTTGAGTCGATGTTCACCTTTGTTGTTTCCATTACTATCCCCAGTGGTTTCAGCTGCTTAGCTTAAAGAGTGCTTAAAAGAATAATTTGCTCCATTATAGCTCTTTAGAATTCTGTTCAAATGAAACATTCTACACTCACTTGTGTAGTGTCTTTTTATGTGTATGCGGAATTATTGGCATATAATGGAAGGCAGAAAACATGAAGGATACTTTAAATGTGTGCGAAAGGCTGCAAATATATACCAACAATGCACTTTTTCGCCTTTACCCAAACTAAAATGTTTGTGATTTTCCACATTTTCGCCATAACTGCAATAAAGTTCCAGAGTATAGAAGATGCACATAAGAACCTCAGGAAAGAAGACAAAAACTAGAAAAATAGGGATCCTTGGTGCCTATTTTTTATTTACATATCACATAATGCAAATAAATCCATGGGCCCCATTCCAGAATCACTTCAGGTATTTAAAATATTCCTCAAACACTTAGATACATTTCCTGCTGCTAAATCAACCAGGACAGGCAGGGAAGTGCACACGCTGATGGATCATCATTGGTGCAGTGCATCTGAGGCCAAATAATTGCCCAGCATGATAGCAAATGTTCAAAAATCCCCAAAAACTAAGTTACTCAGAATCATGAAAAAGTATATAGGAAAAGCCTCTTAATATTCCATAACTAACACCAACGATGTACATGTGCTTTGTCCCTTCGAACACCACTATACCACCAGCTCCATGCCCCTTTTGGGTGAGAATGCCCCAGTTTTATATCCAGAAGTTGCCCTAGAGCAGTTAGATAGGAGAGGTGCAAAAGATATGTAGTTTGAACCAATGCTGGGGCAAAGAATTGAATAGGTCACCTGATCAAGGGAAACATCACACTTAAACTAGTCTTACCTTAAGACAGTCATTTAAGCTGATGCCACATTCGTTTTGCTCTTTAACACAAAATAAGTTCTGTACTTCCAGACAGGAAAAATCTATTGCTCCATCTCCCGCTATGAAAAGGCAGTCTACCTAGGATATTCCATCCTACTAAAATTGATTCCATGCTGCCGGATATTCATTCTGCCCAGCCCTTTTGGCACACAGACGATGTAAGGTAATTATCTTAATTTGCCTACCCAGATTTACTACACATTTAAAAATGTAAGAAGCCTGGGAATATCAAGAAAGCATTGCAGCAGATTGGTGAAATCCATGCAACAAGAAAACACTTGAATCACATAGAGCTAAACAAAATTGCTCAAACTAGAAGGCCTTGGCATTTTATTTCCGTTCCTGAAAAAACGTTGGATTGATTTCACCATAACAAGTGGCATCATTTCTGCAGTATGAATTACAGAAGTGACAGATTCTGGGACGTCCTGCATTAAAATATTAAAAGCTAGTGGGAGTTCACAATGCACAGTCACATTTATTAAAGACAAGAAATTCTCAGGTAAAAACCATTGAGGACTCAAAATGTATTTGCACACTTTAGATCATCTTACGTGAAAAGACAATTATCAATTGCAAGAGCACACAACAATTTTTGATTAAGAGAATCCGGGATGGCTGGATTTACCCTCATAAATTAGACATTTGGACTTGGAAATTCTGCCAGTCTGGTGGAATTTCTATCTTCGTGAATCTAGTAACAGGTGTGTGTTTATGGGCTTTGTTGTTTGGGACCACCATTATAGGGTGGTAAGGATCATGTAAGTTTATGGGTATTTAGAAACTATTTGCAGGAAGTTTTTCATCCTAGAAATGGTCACAAATGTACTCCTATCAAGAACAGGATAATTGTGTTTATGGGGGTCAAATTAGGGAGGGAACACCTACAAGGCTGATTGGGTTTCAGGAAAAGGGATTGTACCAGTGGGAAATTATCTACCTAGGAAGGTAAAATACAAATAAATAAATTAATGAATAAATAAATAAATAAGTGCTTTAAGTGAAAATGCACTTTTGCACCAACTTTACAAAATCAAAATTATTCTTGTTTATTTTTTTATAAGGAAATACTGACATTTAAGTATTCATAGATCAAAGTATCTAATTATGTAAGGGTACTCCTGAAATTCTTTCAGAATTCCACAAAGAACACAATCTACTACAAACTGTAATCTACTGGAGAGAATTTCCAATTTATCTTTTTCTTTTTTTGCAGTTTAGTGAACTGGTTCTTTAAACTTTACATCTTGGTTGAAGCTGTGTCCCCCTTTTAGTCTCAGTTCCACCAATTTCTGTTTGCCTGCCCTCAAAAAATGTATGAACATTTCCTTGAATAACTACAAGAAGTCCCATCCACCTCACGTTAGGCATACCACTACTTAAGTTAAATTAACTGAAGTTATAACGAAAAGCTAAGGGCAGTGTCAATAGAGGCAATGGCACCAAACCTCAAAAGATATGAAATTCACAATTTAAGGCATTACCTTTACAAGTGTAGATGTAATCATTTTTGTAAATTGGCTCCTCTACATTTAATGCAAATTCTGTGATAGATGAACAAATTGGAAAATTAACAGAATAGAAGTGCTGTCATTAACATCAGGTTACCAAACAAAATCCAGATTATGCAGCCAGTGACACACTTGGCCGCCAGAGAAGAAAGTCCAAACTAACAATAAAACAAATCTGTAAAACTATGTGACGTGGACAGTTAAAATGAGGTTGTGGCCTCCTTTTCTGCAACAGATAATAATGTATCTATCTATGGATGCCTGTACCTGAAAAGAGACAATTTACTACATAAAAGTAAAAAAAAAAAAAAAAATGTACCCGGGGCACAAAACAAAGCAAACAAGCAATGGCAAAGCCAACAGGTATGGCACGCATTCGGAGTTGTGAGAGAACATTATAAAGACTGCTGCAGGGCAAAAACAAAACAATTGCCTCCTGCATACAATTTATCAACGAAATAAATAATGTAACGTGACGATTCAGAATACATTTGGGGTGTAAAACATTGCCTTAAACACTACAATGCAAGTACTTCACAGGCGGCGCAGGGCACACCAAACAACGGATTGCATGAGGTGACAGAGGCAAGCTCACTCCTGTGAGCAGAGCCAAAGTCCACCCTGCCCCATCAAGAAGACCTATAAAGCACAGATGACTGACAGTGTGCCTCGGCTTACTGTGAACAATACTTCACTGCATGCACATTCTGTAAGACGTCTACACAGACACATTGTGAACGCTAAACCTGCACTGCAAGGTAGGCTTAGAGACGGTTGCTCAGACAGCAGTGAAAAAGTAAACCTAGGACAGCAAATAAAACAAACTGAGTTAATACGATTTGTCCTTTGGTGTAATGGAGGGGGGGGAAAAGAGCAGCAGAGCCCTTCCAGTCCTGTGGATTACTCTTTGGCTTATTTACTTGTGCGGGTTTGTGATGGTTTACTCTAACCCTGAACTGTCGGATCTATGACTCGGCCGGCACACTTTTCTGCAGAGAACATGGCAAGGCTTGAACTTTACACCGAGAGCACTGCACACCGCAGAAAAGCTCTGAGAGAGAAAGGGACGACTACAACCCTCAGTGAATGCGGGTTGGTAGTGAAACCAGTGAGCAACAGCCGTCAAGAAGAAAGTGTCCGAAACTTTATAGTGGCTCCGCTTGCAATGAGTAAATTCCTTTACAAGACTGCTGACTTTTTAGAGAAGGATGCGACAGCTGTGCGCACGAAAGAGTTGTTTTGTACTGGTAAATCAGCTTTCATTTGTGGATCATACACTTGGTTCGCCAGCATTAATGTAGGTTTTAATGTGGAGGTTACGCTTGACGTTCCCGGGATTGAGAACTGAATCAGGGATGAAGTATAACAATTTGGGGAGGCGGGAACCAGTGCAAAAATAACTACGTTCTGGATGCCTTCTCTACAGTGGTCAGGTTTTAAGTGGGCTACTTCATTGTAGGAGACTTTCAGTGTGGACGAAATGGAAAAAATTAGTTTGTACTGGATTGTTATTTTCGTAGTGGATATGGCATTTAAGAGATTCACTGATCATTAGATACAAACAGAGAGGATCAGGTCAAGGTAGCCGGTCCAGGAGCACCTAGGTCTTCCTTTTCCCTCGTAGATAAATAAAATAAATAAAAATAGTGCGACTGGGTGGTAGCTGCCCAATAAAAAGCTAAGTCATATGGCTGAGGAGATTGCTTTTACGGAACCTCTACGCCAGACAACTACCACCTCATCATATGGGTAGTGTAAGTGTGAGACAGCCTGGCGAGCAGCAGAGCACCCGGTTCGTAAATATGGAACGAAAACTCCGGCTAACAAAGATCACTGCCAGGGATTTCAAGCAGAAAATAAACAGGGACAGAGAAAGTGCTGACCTGTTGGACAACCCCAGGAGGAAAACGCAAAGTGTGAGGTAGCATGGCAAGGAATGGTGTGGACAAGCTGCTGCACATACATACAGAGAGGTAGCTGTGTGTACGGGTGCAGGGGAGGGTTAAGAGGTGGCAAGTACGCAGTGGCCGGTTTTCATTTCCTGGATCCACTTTACTGCAGAGGGTGCAAAGCAACTCTTTTCGGTTTGTCAAAAAAAAATAGTCTGGCCTGCTGATTCAGGGGGGTGATGGGGTGGTCTTGCCCTTACCTGTTCTTGGTGTCTGCAATTGATGGCGGCTGCGCTGCTCTCCTGCTCCTCCCGGTGCAGCTCCAGCGGCGCTTCCACGTCCAGCTGCTCAACGTGGCATCCAAGGCCCAACCCCCGCCGCACTGTCGCCGCGGACTACAGACAGCGATGAAGGACTAACCTTAGCAAACATCACGGCCATGATGTAATGGTTTATTACCTGGCTGCTATATTACAGACAAGACCGGTATTTGATGGTAAGGTAAACTAAAAAACAATGAGAAACACAACAACGACAATAGTTTCCCAATGTAAAACACAACGTAGTTTTCCAATGGAAATAATATTCTAAGGCACCAAATATGAGAAATAATCACATTATCCATAAATGATTATTAATTAGAAGCAGGCTTGCCTTGCTGAAAGAAGAATACAAATTAATTTAGGCCAAGCAAATTGAGTACTAATAGCGTTAATGGGCTGGGGGCGCCCTTATATAATTAGGTGAGTTTATGACATAGAAGCAGGTTGTGCCTATGCGCAAGTCCAGTCAGAACTCCTATAACACTCCTTTCAACACTGTAATGCCGCCGTAAGGCGAGAACATTTTGTATCCAAGCAACTGCAGCTTGTGATAACAGTCGTACGGCAGATATTGCAGCCATGTTGCGATGGTGCTGCTTGGCCCGTCTCATTGAACAAGAAGGTGGCATTTTCAGTCTTTGCTGTTCACACGTAAGTGGTCCAGAGAGACCTCGCTGTCTGTTTTATTAAACAAATAAAGAGAGACCTTTCCGCTCAGATACTAGCAGAAATACCATTCCGATATGGCGCCACAGATTTCTGGGGGTTGTTTAGTGTTGTTCATTGTAAGCGCTCCACTGTTGCCCTGTCCCTGTCTTTTCTTGCGACATCACCCAGACTATTAACAACCGCCCATTACAATCGTTCAACATCTAGTTACAAGTTATTCCTTAAAGAAGTGTGCTTTTATTAAGGGTTCGTAGTTTTAATCATATCGTACGGCAAAAAGCAACACGGGCGTAATAAACAAAATGTGGCCTAATCACTTTACTGGCATCACCATTATAAAACCCCTAGGAAATGTCAGCGCTATATAAAAACACATTCGTGAATAATTAAAAATAATTTCAGAATATAAAATAAACATTCTCATGTTATACTGAGGTTATTTTTATACTGAGGGTAGTGTTGCCAGATGGCTCGTAGGGTTGCCTATTAAAAAAAAAAAAAAATACCGGTCATCTGTTCGTTCATGTTTTAAGATTCTGCAAAGGCCCGGACATTGTACCATAGATTCCAACATTTTAACACTGGGAAGTGGATAATTTTGAAACAAAAATCGGAGAAATGCATTTTTCTCATTGATTTATACTGAAGCAGAGGCAATTTTAAGTGGGAGGCAGTTAAAAAACAATTCTGGCTTCAAAAATCAGGAGCCTCCCGTCTGTTGGCTTGTATGAGTTACCTAAGTAGAACTTTATTTGCAATTCATATTTAGCATGGGCTTGCTACTTTGTTTACTTCAATATTCAGGCTGGTATCATTAAGGCAGCTCTAGAACAGATTTTAAAATGTTCTCTTATATTTACTGTTTGAAGTATGTAACTGATAACATACATGCCAACATTTTAGAACAAGTAAGTGGGAGATTCTGAAAAATTAATCAGGAGAATGGATTTTCCCCATGATTAGTATTGATGCAGAGGCAATTTCAGGCGGTAGACTGCTAAAATAAAGCTATTTTGGGCTTTAAAATCAGCAGTCTCCCTCCTGAATCGGGACTATTGCCATGTATGTGATAAAGAGTGAGCTAGAATACCGGCTTTCGGTGATTAAGCAATTTTTTTTAACCGGTAGGGCATAAAAATACTGGTCATGCCAGTATAAAACCGCAAGTTGGCAACTCTAGTCGCCAGGACACAATTTTTCCATTCCTGGTCTTTGCTTTCATTTATCACTGTTATCAGGTGTGTTGGTCCTGTTGCCTCAATTAAAATAAACCAAGACTACAACTTCCAGAGTGCACTGACATGTTAAATCAAAACCCAGACTGGGAAAGTTATATCCTGGTGAAGAGAGGGGGATGGGCGGGGGTCTGAGGTATCGTTGGATACCACAATAATGTAACCAAGGAAAGTAGAAATAAATAAAAATAATCTTGCAGGAAAACAATACTGGGTGCCTTCAGCTGAAATACTCAGTTTCAAATCTATGCCTGTCGAAGACAAAGTCATACTCAGATGTGGCAGAAAGGATCGAGCAGTTTGAATGTTACACCACACTGTGAGTGAGTCTAAAGACCCAGTTTTAGTCAGGGTGTGATGATATACATCATACATCAGGACTGCCAATATACTTGCTAGTTATTTTAAAGAATAATGCAAATTCTAGGGCAAATGTTATTCTTTTTCTTTCTTATCTTACAATATAGCTTCCAGTTAAGTATAACACATAAAGACTACAAAACCCAGGGGGGATGTGGCCTGGACAACTAAGATGGATGATGCTCCTTAGAGTATTTGTCGACCTTTCCTCAACATCTGAGGGTATCATGGGGCTGGATCGATCAAAAGATGACTGCAGCAACACCTCTCCATCTCAAATACCCTGGTGTGTTATTTGGGTGGCTCCTGCTTCAAAAGGACATAGAGAGAGAGGTGTACAAAGCTGACACCCTACAATCGGCTCCTGAGGTAAAATGGCAGCAGATGAAGACTGATCCCCTGGACGGATCGCTACCTAGTTGGAGGCTGACTGGGACCCGGGGAGGCCCATGGACCCTTGGCTTGGGCTCGATCTCATCTCTGAGTCCTTTGCAGCGCTCCATGAGAGCCAGGAGGCCTCCTGGAGGTGTGGTTGCTGAACGAATTGTGTCCGCTCCCTGTGACTAGCCAGTAGGAAGCTTGGGGTGACTCGCAACGACATAGGAGATATGGCACTCGCTTCAAGGACTCAACCACTGAGAAAAAACACGGTCTGGAAACCCACGGTCCTAGAGCCCAACCTATGCTGGAACTCGGGCACGCCTAAAAGAGCACCTACAAATGCATTGATTGCTGGGGAAAGGAGGACCTAAACATGGACCTGAAGACCTGGAGGGAGTTGTAACCACAATGGGTTGTAAATGGAGGAGGAGAGGAGTTCCTGAGGTGGAAAGACTCCTGTGAGGCATGTCGCCTGTCCCTGGAAGAGAAACATTTAACCATACAGGCTGGCCCCAATTCAAGCTCCGGTACTGTGCAGGCCCCGGGATCCACAATACAAACACCGGTGTGCCTGTCCCTGCTGGCTGTGATGAAGAGGGCCCCCAGGGGGATTGCACTGCATCTGTCCTGGAGCCCTGACCCTCTGGACTCCCTATGTCTGCCACCAACCGGATCGCAATGGAGAGCAATGGTGGGTGAAAGAGGGAGCCCGTTCCTCTCGTCTGATACCCACATAAAGAAATGGTCATAGGGTTGGATGGACTACTGGTGAGGGCCCAGCTGCATGTGCTGCCTGTGAGTGGCCATCAGGTCCTCAATGCAGAAGGGCTGAGTCGCACACTTGCTGACTGACTCTCTTGCCACTCTTCATACAGGGTGCTGTCAGACCCCCGCCACAGTGGTAGAAAGACCCCGTATTGCATCAGTCCCGACGTACTGCCCCTGACTGAGATTCAACAATAGCTGGGGCCCTCCATAGGGTGTTAGCAATAAGATGGCACCTTAGTGGTTATGACCGAGCTCCAATGATACTTGGATAAACTGGCCTTCGGATTGGAGTTTAACCTAGGGGAGTCCAAAAGCATACTTGCTGCAACCTATGGCCCGGACTGGGTACTGACTAATCCTTGACTGTCCCACTGGCCTCATTGCCTGCTGTTGTGAAATGGAAAGTGAAATCCTTAGGGTTTCAGAATATCTGGTGAATCAAGATACACTCCCTTCAGACCAGTGACAATCCACCAAAATCGAGGGATAATGGGGAGAAATTGTCTTTCCTCATCACAGGCCCAAACCAAAATGGATCAATTTAGATCCCCACTTACAGGGCTGACTAAAACTGTTGCCAACTCAACCCTGATTCACTGTCTGCCTGACTCTATGGACACTGATGCAATTTTGTAGGCAATACAGGCTTCCAGGGCTGTGCTGGATGCTAAAATCGGGGAAATGGAAGCAGATATGACACTTCTCCATCAATATTTCTGGAATGTGGTCAACAGGGTCTCAGAGACTGATGGGTGTATTGCAGAGTTGGAGGGTGTGATCACCAGGCTGAAGTCTACAGTGTTTCGATGTACTGCGACTACCAGAACCCTAGAGCAATAGGCAGAGGATGCCGAAAATAGGGCAAGAAGATGCAACTTCTGTTTTGTAGGCTTTCCAGAGGGCATAGAGGGCCCATATCCTGATAAGCTTCTTGAATCTAGATTATCTCCTCTTTGCCTTCCAACAAACCATCATTATGCTTTGTAATTGAGAGGGCCCACAGATCACTGCTGCAGAAAATTAAAATACCCCCCCCCCCCCACCACTTTGAACCAAAGCTCTTCTGGCACCAAGAAAACAAAGCAAGTCATCGAAACATTCCCCAGAAGAGCTATCTTGTCTCCTCCATCGAAGCATCTATCCATTCCTTCTTTCATCCTTCCATTCACCCCCGGATATTCACCATTTTACCTTTACATGCTAACATCCATTTATTCTTTCATCCATCGTTCTGTCTTTTACCATTCTGTCCATCCAGCCATCTGCCCATCCATTTCCAAATCTATCCATCCATCTCCAAATCTATCCATCAAATCTATCCATCCATCCATCCCTCATCCATCCTTTAAGTCATCCATCCCTCCATCCAAACTTTTCACTCATCCATCCATCCACCACCCACCCATCCATCCATCCACTCTTTCACTCCATCCATCCAGCCACCCTTACAGTCCAGCCATCCATCCATCCACCCTTCCAGCAATCCACTCTTTGTTCCTGCCATCCTCCCCTTCACTCTTCCCTTCGTCTTTTCACTCACTGATCCATCCATCTACCCTTTCCCACATCCGTCCATCCATTGAACCTTTCACTCATCCATCTACCCTTTCATCTATTCATTATCCATCCATCCACCCATCATTTCATTCATCCATCCATCCATCCTTATATTCATCTTTTCACTTATTCATCCATATTTTCATCTATCCATCCATCCTTTCACTCATTTTTCCACCCCTTCCGTCCATCCATCTTTTCACTCATCCATCCATCTACCCTTCCACCCACTAATCCATCCATTTACTCTTTTACCCATTCATGCATCCCTTTCACTCACTCATCCATCCATCATTTCTCTTAATCATTCATCTATCCCCCTTTCACTCCATCTATTGATTCATCCTTTCACTCATCCATCCATCTGCCCTTCCATCCACCATCCCTTTCACTAATACACCCATTCTTTCACTCATCCATCCATACAGCCATACTTTCACGAATGCATTTTTAAAAAAAAGTTTTATATAGCGTGAACTCAAGCTGAACGTATTAGAGCGTTTTACATGAGCACCCGTTGTTTTACAGACGGACACATTCATTTTTGTTTGGCGTGAGGAGATTAAGTGATTTGCCCACAATCATAGGATGTTGAGCGTCCCTGCCGAGACTCGAACCTGGTTCCCCAGCTTCAAGGTTGACCGCTCTAGCCGCCCTTTCACTCACCCATCCATATTTTCACTCACCCATCCATCCTTGCACTCACTCACTCATCCATCTTTTTATCCATCCACCCACTCACCCTTTCAAATTAATTATGAGCTTTTGTCTGCCGAGTTGTAGACAGAAGAGGCCCATCGAGAACTCCACTACCTCTGTAGCTGTTAAAGCGGGGGGTTCACGACGTCCCTGGCCACAGTCTAATATCACTGCACTTGAACGCGAATATCAGAGGAACCATAACGATAGAATCCAACGTCAGATAGAAGTAGAATGGGCCTTTCTAAGCCAAATTGGTCCAGAAGAAACACATCAATGCTGGCTTGGCTCATCTAAGCAGGTTTATGAGTGGGGACATGAGTCTCGGAGGTTAATTTGTTGACTAGCTAATAGAGATATTATTTTTAGGTCTCGCCTGGCGTTAGCAGCGCGCATGCGCTGCTTTCGCCATGCGAGGGCTTCTTGTAATCGATACAGTTTTGGAAGTGGAGTGTAGGCTCCGCCCCCTGTTTCCATTCGCTAGCGTCATCCTGCATGCTAAACCCTGGCTTCCCATTGTTTGTGAGGCTTTTAAGTCCCTCCTGGTTACCACCCTGTCCACTTTTAGCCCCGCCCACCGGGACTGGATGCTTTACTTGCGGCGTGTTACTATCTCCTTTAATTAGAGGGTGAGGACTTTTTTTTGTCATTCCGGCTGGAGCGCGGCACATGCTGTTTATTTAGTGTTATTCTGGCTTGTTATTTATTAATTTTTACTTTACATCGGAGCGCGGCGCGCACGCTGTTTATTTATCATTTTTTACTTTACATCGGAGCGCGGCGCCCACTTTAGGGACACCGCGCTCCGTTTATTTATTTATTTTATACCGGATGCCCGCGCTCCGTTAAATATTCGCGCCTAAGTTTCTGTTCTCCGTAGCACTTAAATACCGCTACTTAATGAAGTATCGCTTGTGCCTGATTACGCAGAGTACAGCTGCTTTTCTGCGGAGCGCGGCGCGCACGCTGTTTATTTATTATTTTTTACTTTACATCGGAGCGCGGCGCCCACTTTAGGGACACCACGCTCCGTTTATTTATTTATTTTATACAGGATGCCCGCGCTCCGTTAAATATTCGCGCCTAAGTTTCTGTTGTCCGTAGCACTTAAATACCGCTACTTAATCAAGTATCGCTTGTGCCTGATTACGCAGAGTACAGCTGCTTTTCTGAAGCAAGTAAAGGCATTGCCGGAACAACGAGGCTTTTCAAGTGCTCCTCTCTAATCACTGCTGTTTATAGGGTGTGTTGCTGCAATAGGATTCTATCCATCTTGAAGTTTACAGTCTCTGTGACTTTTACTACTGTAAAATCCTTAGCTGGGTATAAATTGCTGTCAGCGGCGAAGGTCGAGAGCTCGACGACAAAATATCTGGCCTTACATTCCAACCTTGAAAACAGGCCTTGGTTTGCCGTGACATGTGTGTGTGAGAGAGCTTTTGGGGTTCGGCGTGTCTGAGCGTGTCTGAGGACCGTACCTCAGTCTGTGTGTGTCACAGTGGTGATTAACTGTTCATGTGTTTGTCCGTGTGTGTGTGAGACAAAGAGAGATTGATTCTATCTGTCGGTGCCTGTCTTACCTGTTGGTAGAGTTCAGTGTCCTCCAGCCTGTGTGTGCAGGAGCAGTGATGACGTGTGAGATGTTCTGCGCGTGTGTTTGTAGTGTTAAATGTGCCCTAGTATGCTTCTACTTGTGTTTTTTGTGTACAGACTACACTGCTCAGGAATGTGATCACAAACAGGGGCTCATTGCCTGCTTTCACAATCCCCCTGCTAACTGCGCACCCCCTCCCGATGAAATGTGACCCGTCCCTCCCCCACCTCTCGCCTGCCTTCACAGCCGGGAGCGCAGCCTCGTAACAGGGCGCTCGGCAGCTGCCTGCCCTGCGTGGGTCAGGGGAGGCATCTGCGCACTTAACCCACTCCCTGTCTCCTATTCTTTCTCTCTCTGTTACTTTCATCGCTTGCTATCGTTCTCCTTTTCTCTCTCCGTTCCTCTCACTTTCTGTCCCTCTCCTCTTCTCATCTTTCTGTTACTCTCACCTCTTTCTTTCCCTCCCCCATCATGCTGTCTCCCTCCACTCTCCTTCCTCGTCTCTTTCTCTCTTCTCACATGTTCTCTTCATTTCTCGCTAGTCCTCTTCTTTCTAACTCCTTCTGTCAGTCTCTCCTTCTTCTTTTGGGTGTCCTTTTCACCCTCTCTGCCCCACACTTCTATGACACTCTCTTTGTCATCTTTCCTCTCCATCCTCTTCCCTCTTTTTTCTCTCCATTGCATATTGCGCTATTTCTTTCGCAGTCTCTCGGTACTTTCCAACGCTCATTGTCTTCCCTTGCTCTTTCTTTCTCCTTTATTTGTTTCGTTGTGTGCCTATGTGTCCCTTGGTCTGTGTTGCTCCTCCGCCTCCCTCTCTTTCTTTTGCTCTCCATTCTATTCCCTCTCTCCTCCCCCTCTCTTTCTTTGCTGTTCCGCTGCCCGTCTTCCCTTTTCTCTCGATCCCCACTTATCTCTCCATTCTCCTCGGCCCATCTTGCTGCTGTCTCTTTCTTTCCCATATCTTCCCCTCTCTCTCTCTCCTTCTCTCTTTCTCCACATTCTTTGATTTCTCTTTGCTCTTCTTTCCGCGCTCACTTCCCGCGCCCCTGTTTCCTCATTCTTCGCGGTCTCTTCGCCCCGCTCTTGCTTCTGTCTTTCTCTCTCTCTCTCCTCTGCCTGGCTTTGTGTCAGTGGGAATGCTGTGATTTGGGAGCCAAGCTAGCCTGCTCAGTTTTTCCAGACCCTCATTTGGAAGGAAGAAAGTAGTGTCAGAATAAGAGTTCTTCCCGCCACATACACCTTCCTTCTCTTCCCTCGGTGTGTCACCCTGTTCGCGCGTGTGTGCATGTCTGCGCGCGCATATCGCAAGTGAGTGCACCCATAGCTGCCAAGGTTTCAGATTGCTATGAATGACATTTTCAAAATTTAAATGCAATTATGAGTGACATTTCAACGAGTAAGAGTGACACTTTCTTGCGAGCAAAAAAATCAAGCAATGAAGAAAGGGAAACATAAAAATGTCAGAAATAAATCAGACCGCGAAACTGTAAGATTTTAAAACTGGTGCAAACAACTGCGGTGGCTGACCCATAATTACAATGAAATTATGAAAATGTCACATATAGCCATCTGAAACCTTGGCAGTTATTGGCAGACTGGCCTGTACCCTCACCTTGGAGAATGCCCGACCAAGAGTTAATGAACGCCGTTGCCTCACTTATGCTTCAGTCCTTCTGAAACAGACAGATGGAATCAGGAGCAGAAATCGAAGCTCTCAGCCGGCGGGGCCCATTCAGCAGTATCCTTACTTAACAAGCATTGAAAATGCAATAGGTCTCCCTTTGATTAAGTTAAAGCCATTTGCTTTGCTAATGGTATTGTATTCTAGCTTTGCATTATTTAGTGTATATTTGTGATATGTTGTAGTTGTATGTAGTTAGAATTGTTTTGTTAGCTGTGTAGTAGTTTAAAGCATAGCGTTAGTAGGAAAAGAGCAGTGTTTCAGATTTGGGAGGGTAATGAATAGAAGAATAGTATGTGTTAATTTCGTATAGTGAGGATTACAATAGCATGAGACAGACGAAAGGGGCGAGGGGAGAGCAAATATATGCAAATATATGCACATATCACAAATATACACTAAATAATGCAAAGCTAGAATACAATACCATTAGCAAAGCAAATGGCTTTAACTTAATCAAAGGCGAGACCTATTGCATTTTCAATGCTTGTTAGAACGATCCAGTGGCGGCTGCTACTTAACGCGGTGGGGGGCAGGTCACGGGGGAAGGGGAGAGGGGTAAAAAAAAAACGTGCCTGCCAGCTGCTGCCTCTCGGTCCTCTTCGCCCGCTTCCAGGACTCCAGGGGCAGGAAGCGAACAGGGTCCCAGGCTATCACAACAATACTTTTAAAGCAGCATTGTGATTGGTCTGAGCGCCGTGGTTCAGCGCTCAGAGAGGGACTGGGAGGCTGTGAATGTTATCCAGCCAGAATGTACAATACAGGCTGGTGGAGAAATGGCAAAGTACGCATGACTGTTTGGCCGGCCCAAGACGGCCAGCCAAACCGTCATGCTCGTTCAGAGAGTGCCACCACACCTCCCCCATCTCCTCTGTAACAGCCAAGCCCCGCCCACCCCTAACCAGCTGAGCAAGGACGGAAAAATAAAATTATAATAACAATGCGTTATCATTTTATTTTTTCCTTTTTGGCCTGCTCACAGAGCAGTAGGGCGACGCTCCTCCGCCTTAGCGGAAGAGCCGCCCCTGGAATGATCCCTGAAGTGCTTGATCTTAATTGTCAACAGGTGTGTGCAGCAGTGGAGATTGTGTCTACCGTTGCCAATTACTACCAGAATCTCCACGCTCAACATGAGTGCTCCATGCGGTAATACTCCTCCCCTCCTATTGAAGACTTACCCTTGCTAAAATTGAACGAGCTAGACAGAGCTGCGCTAGATCAACCTATACACTGCAAGAAACTGACAAAGCACTGAAGAAGATGAGCCGTCGGAAATCACCAGGACTGGATGGGTTCCCTCTTCAATATTATCCTAAATTTCAAGTGGCCTTCTTATCACACTTAATGAATATATACAGTGAAGCCATTGGGAAAGGCCGGCTTCCCTTGAGTCTCGATCTGGCCACCATTCTGGTTATTCATAAACTGGGTTGTCCTGCTGCCCATTGTGCCTACAACCGCCCAATGTGCCTTATAAATGTGGAAATTAGGATAGATGTGACAATACTGGCAAATAGGCTCCTTTGAATGCTTACTTTAATAATCCACCTAGAACAGTGTGGGTTTATGCCTAACTGCAGCACCCAACCCTGTATTCGTTGCGTGCATATTGCTCTGGAAAGGATTCTCAACTTCAAGACTCATGTGCCCTGATGCTTAGAGATTCTGAAAAAGCATCTGATTCCCTTGAATGGTCTTTCCTCAATAGGGTACTTTGGTGCATGGGGTTGTACCCAGTTTTATGACTTGCGTCAAAGACTGCTATGCCCAACCCCAAGCACAAGTGAAAGTAAATTGTATCTTATCACCCCCTTCCCGATTTGTAGAGGAACCAGAAAGGGGTGTCCCTTGTCCCCAATCTTTTTTGTACTTGCCAATTGAACTACTGATGGTGTGAGTTAGAGGCAATGATCAGGTGTGGGGCTTCCAGTGGGAAGATGGAACAGAAGACCGTATAGCACTATATGTACTCTTATTTTTATTCCGACCTCAGGTCTCAGCCCCAAGCATGATCCAAATATTTGACCCTTATGTTAAGGCCTCCGGTCTCAAAGTTAACTGGTGGTCAAATTCACCTGGTCCCACTTAAGGGAGATAACAGAACTATAGACTGGCAATCCAGCATCAAAGTGTGCTGGCGTAGTTTACAATATTTGGGTGTGCACATCGCATTGGAACCCGGCCTCTTGTGGACCCTTAACCGTGCTCCATTGTTGCCCAGTACAAAAAGAGACCACGATAGATGGGTCAAGCTTCCGCTTAAATTCCTTGGTATAAACAAAAACAATGGTTCTGTCGGGTATCACCACTATTCCTTCAGACAATAATTAATAATCCTCAAACATTCATGTCTGTATTATTTGCGACATAAGGAACACATAATAAATCAAAATTATTGAACAAATTGATGAGTATTAAATCTTTTATATAAATTAATTTATTCAAATATACTCATACATTTGTAGAAAAGCTGTCAAGAATAAACAAACAATGAAGATATGTGATCAAGTGACATTTGTGCCCAATAGTGAAGTATAGTGCATATTATTTACAGTGTAGGAATATGTACAAGAGAAAGGAGGGAGGCCAGAATCTAATGTCAAGCACAATGACTCTGTTGCTTATACAAATTAATTCATTAATTGCACACAGAGTCTTGGTCAATCTGGACCATATTCGTTCGTCGACGTTTCAACCCTATCTACGCTGAGTTAAGTAGTCCGGGCGGGTCTTCATCAGGACAATTAAAGAATAGTAGAAAATGACAGCCTATGATTAAAGAAAACGTGAATTAAAATGTGTTCCACCGCTGCGCCTAAAAAGGTCTGCAGACTCAAAAATATTTTATTTTAATGACGGGGTGGCGTAACTCACCCACAAACACATGAGAATGCTGGCAAATCAGACATCTGAGTGGTCCAATAGTTAGGTCACAGAAGTAATGGATCTATGAGTAAAGCGAGATCAACAATTACTTGTACCCACTTCGATGTACACAATACCTATTGAACAAAACTCTACTAGTCCACAACACTCACCAAAGCTGAGTAACTTGCAGCAGAATTATTCTAACATAGGTAGGCGGATTCAATCAGTCGTCCGCATTGCGTGGGCGATCCAGTCAGATTGCGCCCATTAGCCGGATCTATAGACAAAGGAGAGCATAAGCCGGCTTTAAACTAATCAAGAGATAATATTATATCGCCTGAAAGTTAGCGGGTCCTTATTGAACTTACCCAAAAGTGGACAAGTTTCAAGGCATAGGCGGGAATTCCAAGTTAGTACAAGAAGCCCGGCGTGAGTCCAGGTACTTCTCCGCCGTCTGTCAGCAAGCCTGTATGATTCTAGACAGCCGTATATGACGGCTTCAACGCGTCTGCTAGAAACGCGCGCACAGCACGCGAGCAGAAGCTAGATGCATGCACGCCTGATTGCTAAGCAACCCGGGCCCCCGCAGACAGCAGCTAAATGCTAGCGATCATGACGATTACGCTCGTATTGTACACAACGGATTTAGCTAATAAAATACATTCACAAAGTTGTGAAACCTGAAGGTCAGATAAATACACATTAGATGTTAATCATGATCACACACATTGTATATATTAACCAAGCATCAAATGATTGTAGATTAAATTTGTACATCTTAAATATTTCAAGATTTTAAATATACCGCGACAACCGTTTAAGCTCATATGGCACAAACGTTAGTGTTTTTCTTGATTGATCTGTACAACATGAAATAATCATCATATAGTGCATTTCCTTAGCTAAGAATGTACACATTGAATATATATCATAATTACTCAAATTGTATATTAACAAAACATCCATCGATTTCTGTGTAATAACAAAAGCATTTATGTAAATCATAATTAGTCTATGTTTCTATATATTCCCAACAACCTGTGATATAAAACTTGATAAAAATCAAGAAAAATCAAGAAACACATAATTACTCATCATCATAATATAACCAAAAATTGACATAAATTGATTATATAGCACAAATTTAGAAAGATGAAAATACTTGTCAGGTCAATAACTAAACATGTGATGCCAAGTATATGGAGCGAATGAGTACAATTTATCTTCCATTTAGAGCTTAACTAATAAAGTAAAAAATCAAAAAATCAGTATGCCCATATGTTCTACAACTGACCCATCTGCCTCGAGGTCTCCTCAAGTTCGTTGAGACCTTCAGAGACTGTGTTTAAAAAATGGATCCACCTGCATTCTTTCAAATTAAGAGCCACAGTCAGAGAACCACCTCGTGGGTGAGGACAGATTTTCTCAACAACCCACCATCGTATGCTTTCAGGGGCATGGTTGTATGTCATGAAATGTTCAACTAAGGGGGCTCCCTGTACCCTACACCTTACTCTACTCATGTGCTGAAGTATTCTCACCTTCACTTTCTGAGTGGTTTGCCCTACATAAAGTAGATCACATGGACAACAGATGGTATACACCACATTGGTACTATTACAATTGGTAAATAGTGGTAAATTGTGTGTTCGATTGTTATGTGTAAAAGTAGACCCTTCGATGGTCAAGGGGCATGCTTTACATCCGCCACATTTGTGGTGTCCAATTATCGGTGGTAATCCCAATTGGCCCCTTAGATCAAGAGGCTTAGGTTGTTCAAGGTAAGCTTTAACTACATTATCCTTGATATTCTTGCCCCTCCTGAAGGCAAACAATGGATTCTCCTTCGTTTTCAATTCGCTGGCGACCAGATTCCAATACTTTTTCACAATCCTTTTAATGTCATTACTCTTTGAACTGAATGTTGTTACACAAACAATATTTTCAGTCTTCGAGGGTTTTTCTTTTACTTGAAGTAGCTGGTCTCGAGGACAGTACCAAGCCCGTTTACGGGCCCGTTTGAGCAATCCTGTCGGGTAACCTCTCTCTTTCAAACGGATAGTTAGAATTTCCGTTTATTTAAAAAAGTCTGTCCTGTGTGTACAATTCCTCCTGAGCCTGAGGTACTGACCATATGGTAAATTGTCCCTTAGGCTCCTCGGATGGTGTGAATTATATTTAAGGAGTGTATTACTTTCCATTGGTTTTCTGTATAAGTCACAAAATAAAAGACCCTCTTCCACTCGGAAGGTAAGGTCTAAGAAGTCAATGGCTTCATTATTGCAAGACATTGTGAACTGAATATCCCTTGTTCTATTGTTTAACCAATCCGTAAATTTCCTAAGATCAATTTCTGTACCTGACCAGATCATTATCACGTCGTCTATAAAACGTTTCCACACAGCAATGTGCTCTATGTACGGATTTTCATGGCTGTACAGATATTCTTCCTCATACTCATCCATAAAGATATTAGCCAGACTAGGTGCATAGGTAGCGCCCATCGCGACGCCCTTACACTGGTAATAGAATTGATTCCTGAAAACAAAGTAATTCCTTTTCATTGCGATTTCCAACATCGCTATCAGGAAATCAGTTGGTATCCAATGCGGCCTGGGGCGTTTATCCAGAGTAGATCTGACCACATCTAGTGCCTTACCCTGAGGGATGGACGTATAGAGGGAAGAGACATCCAAAGTCACAAGTAGTTGGGTTTGGATATCGAACGGTTGACCTTCCAGCAATTGAATAATATGCATAGTATCCCTCACAAATGATTTTGTCTCTGGGACCCAGGGTTGCAGGAAATAATCAATAAACTGATTCAGTGGTTCGAGTATGGACCCGCAACTTGACACTATGGGTCTCCCAGGAGGTTTTTCAAGCCGTTTATGCACCTTTGGAAGGGTATATAAAGTAGGGATCCTAGGTTCTTTCTTGTTCAGGAAATCATTCTCTGGCTGGCTCAAAAATCCCTCTCTCAGTCCTTCCATGGTTAATTTCTCTATTAACGACTTGATCTCTGTAGTAGGATCCTTCGTGATGGGGCGGTAGTTTGCCCTGTCACCCAACTGTAGCTGAATCTCATCCACGTAGTCCGCGGTATTTTGCACTACTACTGCACCACCCTTGTCAGCAGCCTTGATAATGATCACTTCATTGGTTCCTAATGAATGTAGTGCTGTTCTTTCGTCTTTGCTGATGTTATGTTTTATGTAGCACTGTTCACCCAGTGCCTCCATAATTTCCTGCATGACAATCTGTTCATAGGCTAAAATCCGTTGACTCATCAGATAAGCCCCTGGTGTGAATGTGGATGCAGGTCTAAACGCTGTAGCGGCTGCCGTGGGAGTATAGATGGTCTTACTAAAGTAATACTTGAGTCGGATTTTCCTAAAAAATCTCTGCATCTCAAGTTTAACCGTAAATGAATTAGGTATTGCAGTTGGAACAAAGGACAGTCCCTTGGCGAGAACTGATCTCTCAGCTCCCGATAAGATGTAATTGGAGAGGTTAATTATTGGATCTACATTTGACTTTCCTCGGGGACAAATACTTTGTTGTAGCTCCTGGTTAAGCATCTCTGCATCCTGGACACCTCCTCCACTTGGAGTCATGTCATCATTAGGTATAACAGTAGGATCCATGGAATTTCCATCCCTTATATGCTCCTTATTGAGCATCTCTGAGTTTTGGACACCTCCTCCACTAGGAGTCATTTCATCATTGGGTTTAGCAATGGGATCCATGGAGTTTCCATCCCGTATATGTTGGACCATGAGCAAACCATTGGAAGCATGAGCTCCCTCCACCCGTGCATCAATTTGTGTTGCTCGATCTAACCAGTTATTACCATCTTTTATTGGCGAGATATTATATGCTGGAGTATTCATTTTCACCATCTGAAAGTTTGCCTGCGTGTTGAAATCTCCCCATGTGTCTCGGGTGGTTGGTAAAATCGGACCCTTGAATTGGCCCGTTGTGTATTCCTGCCCTTGTTCCAGCTCCTTTGCCGATCCCAATTCTGATCTCCGCCTCCACCCCGTTTGGCTGGCGGTAACCTTCCCCTAAAAAATGTGGGCCTTGATTTCCCTGGCGGCTGGTGGTCGGTCTCTCTGAGTCCGAATCAGAGCCACTACCAACAGAAGAATCAGAGAAGGTATTGAATCTCCTTGGTCCCTGCCTGCTTCTATTTGAAAAGAAGCCCTGACTGTCTTGCTGGTAATAATCGTCTGCCAGGTAAGGGTAGGTGAATTTTTTATCGTACTTTTTTATGTCCTTTGTCAGTTTATCAAGCTTTCTATTTAGGGATATGGTGTTAAAATCAGCTAATGTCTTCTCAGCTTTCTCCAATGCTTCCCTTGCGTTAGAAAGAGCACTGTCCTCAAGTATTTCTTTTTTTAAATCAGCGATTTCTTGGGTAAGCTTTTTAACGTATTCAATTGCCGTCTCAACTCCAAGCACCATCCAGTGCCTGGAGCAGTTATTGACAACGAAACTAAACCCTTCCCTAAACTTTGGCACGTCTATAAAGATCGCAGGCTCATTTTTGACCTGCAATCCTTTGGGAATTATATTCGCCTGAAGATATTTTGTTAGTACGTGACCGTGAAGGCGTGATCGAATGAGTTTTTTCTCAAGCCTTTCAATTTTAGCTAGTTTCTCATTAAGACTAGCATCAACAGGTAGTCTGTCTACCCCTAACAAAAAGTTGGAAGCGCCCGATCCTCTATGAGTTTGGTTATATATTCTTCACTGTAGGATAGGGTTTCCTTATCAGACATAGTAAACTGGTTAGATATACATCAGCCACTCGCTGGATTACAGTCTTATTTTAATATGAACACAAACAACAATTAATGAGAGAAATAACCCTCGCAGGTCAAAACCTGCACCAATTAAATTCCTTGGTAGACTGATCCGTTTTTAATGGATGGTCCTGCTGTGGTTCCTCTAGGCACTTCAAAACTTCTCACTGATAAGGACACAAAAGTGTTTTAAGGGCCCAATGTCTAGGGTGTGTTTCGTACTATGGGTGTTACAACCCCCACTCACCTGAAAACCAGGAACCGCAGGAACGAAGAGAGTCACCCCTCTCACCTCTGGACCAATCCTCCACACAGACTACCACAGTATGGGCAATTGGTCCCAAGGGGAATGGGAAGAGAAATACACCACCCCGGGTGTGCTGGGAATGGAGGGAAAGGTACGAGGCGTGATGTCAGATCGTGGCGTGAACAGGAGGAAGGGCTATACAGACAGCGTCTGTAGGGTAGCCGCAGAGAAGGTAGGAACAGCTTTAGGTCTGCAAGACAGAAGCATTAGAAGGACTTTAGGGCGAAAACAAAAGGGGCGGGGAACACACTCTAGACAAAGTCGCTTTCCTGAAAAGGGTTTGTAGAAGGAAAAGAAAACACACTCACCATGGTTGACACAGCATGGTAGCGCATTAGTCTAATCTCGGTGAATTAAGGTATACCGTTCAAGGGGGCATAGTCATTCTCCATGGAAGCGGCGTAGAAGGGACGGATGGTATTGGGAAAGGAAAAGGAACTCCCTACAAAGTAGTGCAATAGGCTCTTGCACAATGGTGAATAAACCAATGGGAAATGTCACTGCTCACACTCTACACGGGTGCCAAGACAAAGGCTCCACACCAGGGGATTTGTTTAAGAAACGCTGAACCAAGCGCTGGCAACTCCTGTTGTCGCTAGTTCCGTAATATAAAGTCAAACAAAAGAAATGCCAAGGTTGAACTCGCGTTGGAGGCGATGCCGCCGGCTCCTGCCGTGCGCCTCTAGGGGATTCCAACTGAAGAACCGCATGCGCGGTGTAAGTGACACAAGCTGAGGCTGCTGGCTCCGGCCGTGCACCTCAATGGAAGTTGAAGGGTTAAGCGACCGCACTCGCGGTCGGCACCAAGAAATCACTCACGGCTTCAGCCACGTCAGGAAAAACACTTGCGGCTCCTGCCGCTTTAAAGAAAACACTTGCGGCACCTGCCGCTTTAAAGAAAACACTCGTGGCTTCAGCCGCGTCAGGAAAAGCACTCGCGGCTCCTGCCGCTTTAAAGAAATCACTTGCGGCTTCAGCCACGTCAGGAAAAGCACTTGCGGCTCCTGCCGAATTAAAGAAATCACTCGCGGCTTGTGCCGCGTAAGGAAAAACACAAGAGAGGGGTAGAGAGGCACGCTCCTACGTCCTCTCGGGATTAACAAAAAAAAAAAAAGTCCAAGGAGAGACACGCTCCTGCGTTCTCTCGAGTCAGGAGACAGAGCTGGAAGTCAAAGAGAGACACGCTCCTGCGTTCTCTGGAGTCTGGAG
Source organism: Calotriton arnoldi (assembly GCA_963921515.1). Lineage (NCBI taxonomy): Eukaryota > Metazoa > Chordata > Amphibia > Caudata > Salamandridae > Calotriton > Calotriton arnoldi. The sequence continues at coordinate 1,246,090 of CAWUFW010004032.1, read as the reverse complement.
ACAGAGCTGGAGGTTAAAGAGAGGCACGCTCCTGCGTCCTCTCGGGGCCGGGAATCCTGGAGCATTTAAGCCAAGCACCTGTGTCAGGTATGGGAGGCACCCAAATAGCAACCTCCCTTTACCACCTGACGTGCCACAACCAATGCCAGTCGAGAGGAGAGAAAAGAAAAAAGGCAAGAGACAGAAAGCAGTATTATGAACTGGGCTTGAGAAGGGTGGTAACAATGGGTAAATCAATCCCCACGGATTGCATTTAAGAAGTGTACGAAATCTACCTTTGATGGAGGAATGGGCATGGCTGATCTATTTTTTTATTACTGATCATAACAAATCCTGGTGTTGAACGACTGGCTCAGTAGGGGTGTGAAGATCCAGCGTTGAGTGCTGTTGGAAATGAGGTCTCTAGTTGGCAGAGGTATGTACCCTGTCCAAGTAGGGACCACCACTCTAGTCAAGGTAATTCAGATACACACTAAAAGATACATATGCTCACCCTCTGGTAGCTTGGCACAGAGCAGTCAGGCTTATCAAAAGAGGTAATTGTAAAGTATTGGTGCAACACAACACACGGTGATACAATGCAAAAATAACAAAAAGACTCTGCACTGGTTTAGTAAAATAGACAATTTTATAAATAAATCAAGACCAAAATAACAAAAATCCAATAAGTAGGAGTTGAGTTATGAATTTTTAAAGAATAAAAAGAGTTCTAGCGCTTAGAAGGAATAAGTGTCTACTGGGGTTATCTGGTCGCACTGGACCAGGGCACAGTCAACAATTCAGGCTGACCGCGATGGAGCGCAGGCCAGGGACAAGAGCCATGCAGGCCCGGTGAACACAGTAATTTGATCCTGGTCGCAACAGTAAGATGTGGGGTGCAGACGAGTGATGCATCAATGTTGAGCCCGAGGTCGAGTTGATGTGTCAATTTTCTTCATGCAGTGGTGGTGATGCGTTAGTTCCGAAGACGAAGCACCGAGCCGAGATGTGCTGGTTCGGAAGTGCGATGCGCCAAGTTTCTCCACGCAGTCGAGGAGATGCACCAGTCTCTCCACACTGCAGTGGCGGTGATGGGTGGTTCAGATGCGTCATGCTCTCAAGGCAATGCTTTGGTTAAGGGAGCGATTCGCTGATTCTACTCCAGCAACAGGGTCGATGCGCCAGTTCTGCTGCACGCAGACTGGAGATGTGTCGATTTCTCTGGTGCAAGTGTCTGGGTCCACTTCCAGTGAACCAGGCACAGGAGCAGGTGTAGAGACTTTGATAGCCGTGAGTCTGAAGCAACAGGAGGCAAGCCAACAAGCCCTTAGAGTGCACTTTGGTTGCAAGGCAGAGTCCAGCTCTCCCTCAGCAGGGTCAGAGAGGAGCAGGCAGCAGGGAAGCACAGTAGAAAAGAAGGTCTTCCAGATCAGCAGTCCAACAGAGTGTCAGTCCTTGAAGTAGCACAGCAGTTCTTCTGTTTTCTTCCCAGTCCTGGCTCCAGACTATCAGTAGGGGGTAATCAGCCCTTTGTGTGGGGACAGGGCACTGCCTATTCAGGTGTGTCAGCCCCTCCCTCCCTTCCTGCCCAGGAAGAGCCATCAGAATGCAGATGAGCACACACCTAACCTTCCTGTGTTTGTGGCTGTCTAGAGGGAATGGACATAGTGAAGCTGTCACCTACTCCAGACGTGTATTGGAGACAGGCTGCAGGCACACTGAGCTGTAAGAGCAGAGAAATGTCCACTTTCTAAAAGTGGCATTCCTAAAACAGTATTGTTAAATCCAACTTTTCCAGTAAAGAGTATTTATCATTACCATTCCAAAGATATAAAACATGGCACAGCTACTCCTTTCCAATAAGGAATTACAGCTTAAGTGGGTATTAAGGAATTCCCAATGTTAACATATGAGAGGAGTAGGCCTCACAGTAGTGAAAAACTAATTTAGGGATGACTTATGTGTCATAAAAGGGGAGTTCCAGGCTTGGCAAAGGGTTTTAAATGTCAAGTCGAAGTGGCAGTAAAACTGTACACACAGACTCTGCAGTGGCAGACCTAAGACATGTTTACAGGGCTACTTGTGTGGGTAGCGCAATCAATGCTGCAGGCCCACTAGTAGCATTTAATTTACAGGACCTTGATATATGGTATACCAGTTTACAAGGGACATACAAGTAAATTAAATATGCAACACATGTGTAAACCAATTTTACCATGCTTAGAGGAGAGAGCACATGCACTTTAGAACTGGTCAGCAGTGATAAAGTGCTCAGAGTCCTAAAGCCAACAAAAATAATTCAGCAAAAAGAGGAGGAGGAAGGCAAGATGTTTGGGGGGACCCATCAGAGATGGCCAATTTCCAACAAGTGCCGAAATATCTTTAATAGGTCGAGACACTATACTTGGCCTGCTATATGGTTCCCGCATTACCAATTCCTCCTGGAAGTGTCTGAAATGGTGCTCACGGCTTGGTGATCAGTTTTGTGCTAGATTGTGTGGGTCCGATTGCTACGAGGGAGACTCCTTTATGGCAAGGGAAATATTTCAAACACAGTGTCTGTTACAAATTGGGTTACTGGTTGACTGAGGTGTGAGTCCTGGTCAATCAGCAACCACAATCCTAGTCAGGATAAGGAACAAGCAAACCCCAAATTAACCTGGGCTCAACCCCCTGTTAGTTTGGCACAAAGCAGTTAGGCTTAACTTAGAGGCAAGGTGTAAAGTATTTGTGCAACACTTCAAACAGTAAAACAGTGAGGACACCACACAAAAAGATCCCACACCGGGTTTGAAATATAGAGCAGAATTTCATAAATAAAACAAGTCCAAAATGACAGAAGTCATGAATTTTTTAAGAATAAACTGTAATATAGCGCTTAAAAGCATAAAGTGCTAACCATGGCTATCTAGTTGCGCTGGACCAGGTCAACGTCAAAAGTTCAGGCCAACTGTAATGGAGCGCGGGGTGGATACAGTCCCAGATTAGTCCACCTGAAGTTTTACTTTCTCAAGTTTTGGGCCAAGAGTCCAGTTCGCTTTGGACACGGTTGCGAGGACCAAGGAGAGCGTCGCGGGCGGCAGTTGCCATGGTGCGAAGAGCAGGCCTGGCGTCACAGATGAGCAGGCTAGAGCTTCACATTGGCGGGCCCACGCTAGCTGTCAATGATGACTGCGAAGAGATGGTCTGGCGGCGGCTCGTGCTGAATTTTGGTGTGAGAGGCGCAGTTCCGGTGCGAACGTGAAAGCTTGATTTAATTAGCCCGTGAGACACACCAAGGGTCCTGGACCTGAGAGGCACCACTTGGGGGTAAGGAACTCATTGAGGACGGGTCCAGGAGCTGTTGGGGAGTCTTTTATGTACCTGAGGCTCAGATTAGGAGCCCTGCAGACTAGCCCTTAGAGTCACTCTGGGGCCTGGGTTCAAGATGAAGTTGCAAGTCGAGTTCTTTGTCCCCAGGCAAGAAGGCAGCAGGTCAGCACAGCAGTGCAGTAGTTCCTGCAGAACAGCAGTCCAGCAGAATGGCAGTCCTTGTAGTAGCACAGCAGTCTTTCTTTGTGACAGTGTATCTACAGGTCCAGAAGTGTACTGAACAGTTTGTGTCTGAGGTCCTTCTTTTATACACAGTTGTGCCTTTGAAGTGGGGAGAAGTTTCTAGAGGCATACATTTGAAGTGCCCTGACTCCAGACTAACTACATGGGGTATGCAGCTCTTTGTGTAGAGGCAGGACAGAGACTATTTAAGTGTAAGTGGGGCAGTGCCCAGCTCCTCCCTCCCATCCTGCCAGTGATGGTCCATCCAGTCACACCTAAACTCCCATAGTTTGTGGCTGTTTAGGAGGAATACACAAAGCCCAACTGTCATCTACACCCAGTCATGTGACCCAGGCACTAAATGGCTAAGGCAAGAAAATGGCAACTTTCTAAAAGTGGCATTTTCAGATTCGCAATTTAACATCCGACTTCACCATAAGTTAGAATTTTATATTGTGATTTTAGAGGTTCCAAACATGAACTGGTTATCTCATACATTTGGAAATTGCACTTATAAAATGTAACAAAGTAACTCCAATGTTATTCTATGGGAGAGATAGGCCTTGCAGCAAGGAAAAATGAATGTAAACGTCTTTCACTACCAGTACATGTAGAATTTAAAAGTACATGTCCTGCTTTTTAAATACATTGCACCCTGCCCTCTGGGCTGTCCAGGGCCTACTTCAGGGGTGACTTATATGTATTAAAAAGGAAGGTTTGGGCCTGGCAAAAGGTTTATTTTGCCAGGTCGAATTGGCAGGCACACACAGGCTCTGCAATGGCAGGCTAGAGACATGTTTAAGGTACTATCAAAGTAGGTGGCATAATCAGTGCCGCAGACCAACTAATAGCATTTAATTTACAGGCCCTAGGCACATGTAGTGCCAATTTACTAAGGACTTGTAAGTAAATTAAATATGCCAATTGGGTATATGCCAATGTTACCATGTTTTAAGGAGAGAGCACAAGCACTTTAGCACTGGTTGGCAGTGATAAAGTGCACAGAGTCCTACAATGGACAAAAACAAATTTAGCAAAAAGTAGGAGGAGGTAGGTAAAAAGTTTGGGGGTGACCCTGCAAAAGGGACAGGTCCAACAGTGCCCAACTAGAAAGCTCCGGCAAGCGGGATCTTATTGGGATCACACCACAGGCTAAGCAGATGAAATCAATTCAAGGCCTACAATCAGAATTTAGACTTCCCAAAACTCTATTTTACACGTACTTGAAACTCTAACAAGCAATAGCATACCACCCACTCAAAGCCAAAATCATGATGGGCTCAGTAAGGAAGGGAGGGATATCATGAATCAATAGATCCCTCTTCATTAACAGCCCAGATTTTCTCCTCCTGCTAAAGGAGAAATGGGAAGTGAGGGTGGGCCCCTTGGATGAGAGTGACTGGAGAGAAGCAAAAATGGCTCCTCATGAGCTTGTCATCTCAGCACGATTGCAGCTCATAAAACTAAAATAATTACAAGTTTCTTACTCCAACCCTGACAAGTAATGGCGAGCAAGTAAGCTCCCCTTGCCCAAATACTTTCGCTGGCCATGATCGATTGAGGGATTTCTTCCGTATAGTCTGGAGGTGTCAAGTGATACCAAATTACTGGTCCACGATATTTTCCACTCTGTCACACATAATAGGGAGATCCACTGACCTCTTGCCAAGAATTACCGCCCGGGGTATCCTGGAGGATAAGGGTGTGAGAAGAGGGGACAGCGCCTTGATTGGAATTGGTATTATAATTGGTAAAAGATACATTACACAGCATTGGAATTCTCCAGGCCCCCCTCCTCTCGCTGAATGGTGTGCAATAATGGATTGATGTGTGAAGCAGGAAGAGCCTATATATAAAGCCAGAGGATGTCCCCATAAGCACCATAAAATCTGGAGGAAATGGCGGAAGTACTACAACTTAATAAGTGTTTAATACAATGGATTTTGATAGAATTTTCTTGGGATCATGGCATTGTGGTGATTGCACGGTATTTATTGTTATTAAATATTATTTTTAATGAAACAATAATTTTGATTATAAAGAAAAAGACTACAAAAGCCATGAGTCTTTAAACTACAGAAAAATGCCCTATCACTCTTTGACCCACTAGTGACCAGGGTGGACAATTCACATTTTGACAAAGCATAGCCATTTCGTCTCCTTTCTAGGCTGCTAGAAGCCATGGGAAACTAGTATGCATATAATGAGACAAACACTTCTCGTGACACAGCTCTAAAATGTTTTTTTACTTCTGTTTTAGGCAGATGAAAGCACCACATGAGGTAAACTTGAAATCCGAATTTGCTGATGAAATAATTCAATAAATGCCATCATGAAGCACCTGTTCGACACACGACCACTCTCCCCCCCTAGCAGGTGCCATCTGCCCTGCCCCTTAATCAGTCCAACCACTTGTCCCTTCTCAAGCACAGGGGAAGCACCAAGCTGCGCCCAGTAAACAACGCACCAATTAGGGGGATTTGAGATAGGGAAATGTCATGTCTGTCAGAAACTGAGCAGTAATGTGGCTCCAGAACCACTCCAGATGTTCAAACTACTAAAATATTTCTGCCACTTTATCCCAGAAATATTTTAGTAGCGTGAACATCTGGAGTGGTTCTGGAGCCACATAACTGCTCAGACATGACATTTCCCTACTGTCTTCCCCACAAGATGATCAAGAGGTAAACAAGACCTTTTGTCATATAGGCATTTGTGTGCTACTATTCCTCTGTTGCCTACATGGGCCAGCTCCACAAAGTGATTTTGGAGTGAATGGGGGATAATGTGAAGAGCCCCTCATTTTAATTGTTATTGGATATAGTCTTTAAAATGATATGGTTCGGCTATGTTCGCACACCTGAATTATCCCTTAACATCTTTTTCCTTATTTTATTTTTCTCTTCCTTTCTCCTTATTTTCTTTTTCTCTTTTTTTCTCTGTACTACTCTTTCTTTTTTTTTTAAACATACTTTCTTGAGTTTTTAACAGACATTCAACACAGCACATCAATATTGTAAATTACGTACATTCAATTGTACTCTTCGATGGACTGCAGTTACATATCTAAGGTAGTCTGGAGCGTCGTGCCAGTAGCCCAAGACCCCTATCTGCTCTATCCACTTAGTAAAGGTACTACAGGTTGCATCGTATTCAGTCCATCAAGGTCTCTACTTTTCGTCCGTAGAATCACTGCTCAGCATTGTAAACTGCCCCCAACTGTTCCCCCCCACCCTCCCCACCCCCCAGGCGTGTCACGTGTAGCCAATCACTTATCTACCTGATCTGGGGATGCCCTACTTCGGTCATTGCTGGTATCCTAACAGTTTGAGGAGTTACTACCACTGCATACCTGCTCCATTGTTCGTCATTCAGTGGAGTCTAAAGTGCGGGGTTCAGCCTTCGCCGTCAGGGGGCCCTCCTGCTGGGTCCTCTCCCTTCTCGTTCTCCGGGTTCTTTAGCAATTCCACTAACGCTGCCCATGCCCTAGCTGTCTCCAGTGTCTTTTCGCTCCCCGTTTTTTTGGCTATTTGCAACCTGACTGCCCCCTCGCATTCTGCCCATTTTATGAATTCTTTTTTCCACCTGAGTATGTTAGGGCCGCCTCTCGATTTCCAATGGCTGGTAATGTCCCTTTTAGCTAAGACCAGGCCTAGGTCCTGGAACCTACTTGTCACTTTATTTTTAGCCTTGTGGGGGAACCAGTGTAGCAGGCAATACCCAGGTGTGACTGCTATCTCTCTTTCGGTCACATCTGCCAAGATTGTGGTTACCTCCTCCCAAAAGTCTCCCAGGTTCGGGCAGCTCCAGAACATGTGCAAGAATTCTGCTCCTTCTATGTTGCAGCGTGGGCAAGCTGCTGTTTGCGTATTAAAATATTTATAAATCTTGCCCGGAGTGAGGTAAGCTCTGTGCAATACATAGAAATGTACCAATTGAAACCTTGCATTTCTAGTGCTCTTCCATGCCCTTTCCACTAACTCCCCACACACTTTCTCAGCTATAGGTTCACCTAAGTCAACTTCCCATTTTTGATGCAACTTACTCAGAGGAGGGAGTGTCTCGTGTGTGAGTCGCCTGTAAAGGCATGTGACCACCTTAAAGGTTCCAGCCGCTGTTACCATATACTGGCACCATGCCGAAGTCTGCGGTTCTGTGAGTCCCTCCCTCCAGTGTTTCCGTATCGCTGCCGTGAGGGCTGTATGCAACAAGAAATCCCCCCCAGGTATATCATATCTCTCCCTAAGGTCGTTAAATGGAATCAGGTTACCTTCTTCATATAGGTCCCCTATTGAGGATATTCCTAGCTCTCCCCTGGCCTCCAGTCTACGCCAGTCACCCCCATGAGGCAGCGCTTCGCACATAACCAACTGGATCTCTGGGGCATAGGGGCATTTAGTCTTAGATCGTCATAAGCTCCTATTCCAGCATTTGTGTGCTGTTTTCAGTTCAGTGGGGATATTACGGTCCTGAATAGGGAGTCTCAGTATTACTCGCGAGAGCAGCCGCAGGCTTGTAGTCACGTCTCCCTGACCCACTGTCCCTCTGAGTCTGCCTGCCACCCACTTCTTGAGCCACTGTAGTTGTCACCAGTGTTTTTAGTTGGCTAAACATTCGCGCTGGGATCCAAACTGGTAGTGCTCCGAAATAATATAAAAGCCTTGGTAATGTCACCATCTTCAGGAGGGCGACCCTATCAGCCACCGAAAGAGGAAGGGTCCCCCAGAAGTCAAAACTACTCTTGGCTCCCCTCAAGGCTCTCCCTACGTTACCTTCCAATAGGTCCCCTTGGGTGTGGTATATCTGGGTGCCCAGGTACGTCAAGCAACGGTTCTCCCACTGGACACCTTCCATCTCTTGGGGACCCACCCTATCCGCCCTGGCAGGGAAGAGGCATGACTTCGCCCAGTTCACTTTAAGGCCCGCCACCCACCCTAGCCTGTTTAGGAGCTCTTTAGCCCCCCCCCCCCCCGAGCGCTTACCCCGCATCTGCCAGAAACAGCAGTAAATCGTCTGCATACAATGTAATATGATGCATTTGCCCGGTCACCTCTAGGCCTTGGAAGTATTGGCCTGTTCTAGCCCTGGCCACCAGCGGCTCCACAGCCAGGGCAAACAGCAGGGGTGACAGCGGACATCCCTGTTGCATTCCCCGTTCTATTCTGCAGGCTTCAGAAATCAGTCTGCCCCTCTTAACCCGGGCGGTGGAATCCTTATAGAGGAGTGCCGTCCACCTAGCGAACTCAGGCCCCAATCTGAATTTCCTCATCACTTGGAAAAGGTAAGTCCATTCAAGGCTATCAAAGGCCTTTTCAATATCTACTGCAAAGATGGTCACCTCATCCCAGCAGTAGGAATTGGCCTCCAGTACATGCAGTAGCCGTCTGATGTTTAATTCCATGTTTCTGGTGGGAATAAAGCCCGCTTGGTCTTGGTGTATCAGTGTTGACATATGTGGGAGGAGGCGAGTAGCCAGTATTCGGCTCAGAATTTTATAATCTAAGTTAAGCATTGAGAGCGGCCTGTATGCCGCCCTGTCCCATGCTGGCTCCCCCGGTTTTAGCAGCGGGATGATTACCGCTTCTCTCGTTGATCTAGGTAGGTTTCCCTCCTGTTTCACCTGGTTATATAGTTCTACCAGTCTGGGAGCTAGTAGGTCAACATATGTTGAGTAGAACTCTACCGAAAGTCCGTCCGTCCCTGGTGTCTTGTTCCTGCCATGTTCTTGATGGCCCCCCTCACCTCGCTCATCTCTATATCTCTTCCCAGGGTCTCTGCTATTCCCTCTGACACTACCGGTAGCTCTATGTCGCTTATAAAGTCGTCAAGCTCCTCATTCGTCGGGGACAGTCTGCTCTTATACACGTCAATTTAATAATCCAGAAACAGGTCATTAATATCCTGTTGTGGGTGGAGAGTCTCTCCCACTGCCCTTTCAGCTCTAATATTACCGAGCCTCTCCTAGTCGGATTAGCCAACCAGGCCAGCAAGGCCCCAGATTTGTCCCCTTTCAGAGTGAGCCCTAACCACGTAATTTTTGTAATCAAAGCAGTGTAGCCTCTCCACTTGTTCGGCCACTGCTTCCTTGGCTGTCAGGAGCTCCTCCTGCTTGTCCCTTTTTTCTGGCCTCTCCTTCTCCAGGTCTCGAAGTTTCTGCTCGGCCACCAGTGTGTCCTGCAGAAGCACCTTCCGTACTCCTACTATCTCCGAGATACAGCGCCCGCGTATAACTGACTTAAAGGCGCCCCACTCTATTAGTTTATTTGTTGCCGTGTTAGTTTTCTCTACAAAATATTGTCCGATAGCATTACCCACTGTCGTTTGGAAGACCTGGTCCTCCAACGCTTCAGGTCTCAGGCGCCAGGTCGGAATTTTAGGTCTCTCACGGGACCAAAGTAGTCCCAATAGTACTGGGTTATGGTCCGAAATTGTTTTGGCATGGTATTCGCTGGTTTGCACACATTCATGCACATCAGGGGAGCACAGTATGGAATCTAGTCGGACATGGAGCTCATGTAGTGCCGAAAAAAAGGAATAGTCTCTGTCCCCAGGGTGTTGCGCCTTCCAGGAGTCCACTAACCCCCACCACTGCTGCCAGTGTCGTCGCGCCTCTGCTAGCTTATGTATTGGGTGGGAACGGTCTAATCCCACATCTGTGATACAATTAAAGTCCCCCCCCTAGTATTATCGATCCAGTCAGCACTGGGGCCAGCGTTCTGGAGCGCTGAGTCACAAACGATGCTTGTTCTGTATTAGGGCCATAGAGGCTACCCAGGGTTATATCTCTTCCGTCCAAACGACCTAATAATATGACATACCTCCCCTCAGGGTCGATTATTTGTCCCGTGCACTGAAAGGGTAATCCCGCCCTCACCCAAATTAGGACTCCCCTGGCGAAGGCCGAGTAGTTTGTATATAACACCTGGCCCCTCCATCTGCGCTGGAGCGCGGCTCCTTCTTTTGCCATTATGTGCGTCTCCTGCAGCAGCGCGATTTGCACTCCTCTCCCCACTAGGTACCCATGTATTCTATGGCACTGCGACATTGTGTGCATCCCTCTTACATTCCAAGATATGCATTTAAGATCTATGGGGGGGTACCATTGTGCTGGCCTCATCTCCTCCCCGGTAGCTCTCTCAAGTGTGACACGCCTGGCCCCTAGAAACAACCCCTGAAATAAACAAGAACACCAACTCCCCCTCCCCAGGACAGGTACAAGCAAACTAGTTCCCATCCAAACGCAAACTAAGTTACGAAAAAGTTCTCTGGTGGTTGTGGGGCTATGCAGCTTACCCTACAGGCCCCGGAGCACCTCCAGGCCATATCCCCCAGTGTCTCGACTGGATCGTCGGCCCCGGTTCATATGCTGCATTTCTTCTGTCGGGCCAGTAGGGGTTATGACCCCCGCGCCCACTTTCTCAGTCTCAGGTCCATCTGGCGTCGTGATGCATACCCATTTCTCCATCTCAACTTGCCCTCCTCATGCAATATCATCCGCCATTTAGGGTGTGACCTCCGGCAAACCCATGTCTGAGTCTTCGCTAGCGCTGGCGGCCAGCGACCCATCTGACCTGTCCGCTTCCAGCCCACTCTTGCTCGACCTAGGACTGGAGCCACCCAGGCTAAGTTCCGCAACTGCTTGCAGTGCTTTGCGCCTTTCGGATCTGACCTCCCTGGAGGACGGCGCCCGAGTCGTACTCTTGCTCTTTTCTGTGGGCTGCTGTGTCAGATCTGGTGAGGAATTATGCCTTTCATGGCCTTGTTGAGAGTCCAACCACTTCCATGCTTCCTGTGGCGTAGTGAAAAACTGCACACCTCTTTTATCAGCCACTCGTAATCTTGCTGGAAATAACATTGCATAGGGAACCTGCAGCTGCCGTAGTTTCTTTTTGAGGGCTAGAAATGAGGCTCTTTGACGCTGCACATGATCCCGATCCCTGAAATGAAGGAGTCGCGCCACTATAGGACGAGGAGGGGTTCCGGGTCTGGGCGGTCTGGCTTGGACCCTGTGATCTCTTTCCAGCGCATAAAAAGGGGAGAGCCCCTCCGGGGCTACTTCGGTTTTAATCCACTCCTCAAGGAATCGTACCATGTCCGTGCCTTCTGCTTTTTCAGGTACTCCTACTATGCGTAGATTATTTCTACGAGATCTCCCCTCACTGTCCTCAGCTCGTACTTCGAGAACTTTAATCTTGGCCTCCACCGCACGGATGGATTTTTGTAGGGTGACTACCGCCTCATGGAGATCAGTGAGTGTTTTTTCGGTGGTTGCCACGCGCTCCTTAAGTTTGTTGTGGCCATCCTTCAATAGGCTTAGATCTGTCCCTATTGCATCTATTTTCGCCTCCAATGCCTCCTTGGAAGCCGTAATGGCCTGCATGAAATCCGTCAAAGTGCGGCGCATGGCAGCAGCATCCTTCCCAGACTCCATACTCTCTTCGTCGTCGTCGGTCTGGGTTCCGGTGCCCCCAATGTTGAGGGCGCTATATCCCTTCCGCTTGGGTACTTTCCCCATCTCTCTCAATGGGTCCCTGCTCTCACAGCGTTAAGAGGGCCAGGCAACGCAGGTGGTTTTGCAACGGCTTCTGCGGCCTGTCCGTGTCCAAATGGGCTGCTGTCCGAGCTGTCCTTTGGTGTGCCGCCCAGTGCAACAGCGCGGCCCTCTACGGCTGGCTGGGCCAAACTTAATGCACGTCGGGTTCCTGGACTATGGAGCCTGCTGCCCCTCAGTGGCTGCCTCCTTTGCACCCTCCTGTCGTCCTCCACTAATCTGGGCTAATTGCGCTGTCTTCTCCTGGTCGCCCCCTCTCCAGCACTCCTCACCTTAAGCGTTGCGGCGTTCTGGGGGTGCTCCGTCCAAGCTTCACTCGGTCCGCTGCCCAGCTTCTGGCGATTGTGCCTGCTGTACCCTGACTGCCAGGTTATGCCTAAGGCCAACGCCTCTCAGGCCGTGTTCTCCCAGGTCTCCTCTAGGCCCTGGGCCAGCATGGGCTTCTGGAGGCCTCTATTTGAGTGGGCGCTTCTGCCACTCGTGTCCCTCCACCTGTGGTACCCGCTGCTCACGTATGCCAAGCGTTCATCAATGACGCCCTCAGGGGGCCCGCTCAGTCAAGAGCCACCCCGCCGTTCTGTTGTTCCTGCCGCAGGTCCCTCTGCTATGCGGCGTTGTTTACGGGCCTTTCCTGCATCCCGTGGCGAGTTGCCCAGCCTTGTTCACCGCCTCATCGGCTGCCAATGGGTGGGGCACCTCCTCTCTGCCTCTAGGATCGCCCTGATTGCCGCTCGTTCCGGGGCTTCTGCGCGGCGCCTGGGGCCCACACCAGCTTGGTCTCTTCTCCCACTCGGGCCGCCCTCTCTACCGCAGCCGCATGGGGGTTATCAGGCTCCCAGCATCGGTAGTCACAGGGCGCTCGCCCAGGGTGAAGCAGCCCCCCCGGTGCGCCACCTCCGGAGCAGATTTCTCCGCCTCGCGGTGGAAGTCGCAGGCCTCACCGCAGTTCCGCCGCCAATTGCCCGACGACGCTCCCTGGTCCTCCGGCGGTTAGTTCCTGGGGCACTGTTCCGCTGCCTTCAAAACCCCGCTTCTTCCTTCTGCTACCACTGCCTGTCGCTGCACTTGCTGTCCCCGGCTTCACTCTTCAAAGGTGTCGCCCCTCCGCATTGCGGCCGCCATCTTGTTCCACTCGGCGCCGCTTCTCTTCGGGTGAAAGTCAGACGTTTTCCCCGTGAAGCAGGGCGGCTGGGCAGGTTTATGTTGAAGTGGCGTGCCCTGGGGATTTTCAGCCGCATGGATTGCTGAAAATTGGTGCGTCCGGGGCTCAGGATAATTACCAATGGGGGATATGCCGGCCGGAGCTCCACAGACCGCTCCTGACTACATCGGCGCCAGGCCACCTCTCTGTACTACTCTTCCTTTTCTCTAATTTTGCCAACTTGTATATGATGCTCAAGTTGTCATCATTTATAGCTCAATTGTTGATAATAATATTTATTCTTTTAATGACTTATTGTAGATTTTTATGTTTATTCAATAAACTCTTCTTTTAAACTTAAAAAATATTTACACCTAGGTCCCACCACAGTCAGCAACTCACAACAGTGGTTATGTGACCAGCATTCAAACAGATTAGGGAATAAAGCCCTAACATTAATGACTAATTTTTGCTTTGTTTTTGTTGTGGAGGGTATACCCAAATATACCAGGCTCTGGGTTGTGGGAAAGCAAGAGTTGTTTTACCAGGCCACCAATGTCCTATCTTCCTGCTTGCAAATGTTTATGGTGTTACAGAGAAACAAGTGAGTAGTAAATTGTTGGAGCAAGCATCCTGTTGCGTTACCCTATAATTTTCCTGGAAAAGTAGTGCCTTTCTAAATAGGTTGTTACAAAAGTGGCTGTTTTTTAATGATGAAGGAGTTTGAGCTACTGAATGAGTCAGGAGTAGTTTTGCAATTGTTATATGAGCCGCAATTATCAATAAAAAACAATGCCGCACAATTCATGTATATTCTAAGTAAACCATTCTGGAGTAGACAAAGGATACTGCTGTTTAGTGCTGCAACGACAGGGACAAGGATTGCCTTGTTAGACAGACAGGGACAAGGATCGCCTTGTTAGACAGACCCTGCTTATTTTTTTGGGTTTTTTAAAGTAAATTATTGCAACGGTTTTAATTAATCATGCAAATAAAGTACGTTGTTGTTGTTGTTAGACATACCCAACAACTAGACATCCAACTAAGATTGGCTAGAGACATTAGCCATTTAGAAAGCTACACATCGTCATTGCGGGGACCATAATGACTCTTCAATGTTGATGATTTTGTAATGACTTAATATTGGTTGGCGGCTGTAGGAAATGTGATTCAGGCACCGCGACCTTTGAAAGTGGATGGCTATTATTTGACCCTGTGAAGTACTTCAGGTAGTGCATCGCTTGTGTGTTAAATGGAGAAACGATACTGATGGAAGACTTTTAGGGTGAGCCCTCTAAAAGGAAAGGAACCAGAGTTCTATGCTTTATAACATGGAGGGTCCCCTTCACTGAGCTAGTCCAGTCGCACGGGTTAGCTTTGTGTTTTGTGAAGTATTTCCCAGAAACTGAGTTCTTGTTAAGACTTGCTGACTGCTTTCTGGAAAGTCTAAGGTACCTTAAGTTAGTATGGACTGGTGCAGAGGCTTCTATAATTAACAGTTAAGCCAGAAGAGAGAAAGAGACAAAGATTTAACTACTACCTTAGACCCACAAGGTAACTCTTTCACACAGTTTGTTCCCTCTGCATGGTGTTGCGAGCTACTTATTTGCTGTATCACTCTGTCATTTGATGGAGCTTTCTTTAAAGTGGATCTTTGCTCTACCACAACATCATCTCTTGGCAAAAACATTGGTCGACAGAGAATTTGGAGAGGTAATCCATCAGTTTATTTTGCCCCTAATTGTATGATTTATGTATTGATATTGTTCTGGAGTGTATTGTGCCATGAAGCTAGATTTAGTCCTAGCAGCCGCATATGCTTTATAAATGGAAATTAATATATATGTTTCGCACATGACACCAGTCCGATCAGAACATGTAACCTATGATTCAATGCAGTGAGGAATCACCTAAAAGGCCAGCAAGAGCCAGTATTGGGGCACAAGAGTCAAGATTACCAATGTGGTTGGCGCCTACTACATATGTGGGTGTGAATGTTTGGTTTGTGATAATGATATGTCTCTGGTGGCTCCCCAGAAAACAGATGCAGGGATATTAGAGAATATAAGCAAGTGTACATTATCATTCAGTCAAAAAATACTATATTTCGCTAGTTATAAAAAACAGCATAAAAAGTGTTCTATCATCACATAAAATCAAAAATACATTAAAAGGTGCTTAAAAGTTGCAATCAAATATATAAAATAATTAAAAATCAGATAAACAGTTATAAATTGTATCAAATTATCTTCATGATTGGCTTTTGCGGGTCTTTAGAGCGCTTTGTAAAAACCTGGCCACACAATAACAAATATACGGGTCAGGAAGTTGTTTTAAGAGAAAAAGTGCTTGTCGACATTGCCTCACCCCTGATTTACGTAGGATAGGACAACTAAATCTTTTCCTCTCATCTCTATATAATGGACAAAAAAATAGCAGATGGAGATCACATTGAGTGGATGAGGAATCACAAGGGCAAGGAATCAGGTCATTCATTGAGTGAATGTTGGCGGAGTATCCAAGCATCAATGGAATGTAATTCATGCGAAATCTTATCAACAAAAATCTATGGTGCTGATTAGTCACAAACGTTAAATAATTAAAACCCAAAGAATTTGTTTTGTGGTCAGAATGGGATTGTCTCACCATAGGTTTAAGTTGGTTTATTTCCTCTTTCCTCGACCTGCTTTTCAATGAAGAGTTTTTTCAACTTCACCCTAGAAATGGAAAAACAAGTCGTTGGGTCACCAAATAGATTTGAAAGCCCAATACTGTGTAAGGCATTCTTGATACATTGCAGCCATTTTATTCTGCTTCACCCATCTAATTTTAAACAGTCTAATAGAATGTCTTGTGTAAAATTTAGACTGTCCCTCCTCCATATCGAATGCCAAAGAGTGGGAGCGATGATAATCTGGTAAGAAATGAAGGGGACATCTAATTTTTTTTTTTTTTTTTTTAAATCAGACATATTACAGTAGAATATTTGTTAAAGGAAAGAGAAGAACCAAAGGGGACATCTAATTCAGTGTGGCAGTTAATAGCAGGACAAGAGTGGGGGACACCTAATATACGCTTCCAAAATGTATTCTCTATTTGTTGAAGTCTGCAGGTCGGAATAACTCCCCACACTGCTGCACCATAGGTTGCAACTGCGATTGTTTTCTCTTCATATATCTTTTTTACAGTTTCTATAGGCTTGGTCCCTAATTTCTTAATGAAGCTAAAGATGGCCCCTATGCTTCTTTCCATCATAAGAGCTCGGTTTTCTAGCATATTGCTCCATACATTTTTGGGGTCGAACAGTACTCCCAAATAAGTGAACGATTCGACTACTTCCAATTTCCTCCCTTCAGCATACCACCTCATTAACATTTTCGGTCTGGGTCCAGCCACAAGAACAAAAGACTTCGTTTCATTGACTTTCAGATCTAAATTTCCCATGAAACTAACATAGGTATCTATTAGCCTCTGCAGTGCCTTCCCCGTTCGAGCCAGCAGGACCGCATCATCTGCGTACAGGAGTATAGGAACTGGGGCTGAATTAATAATAGGAACGTCGCCCGTGGTCCCCACCAATGCTGCCTCCACACCATTCGTGTAGAGGGAGAATAGGAAGGGAGCAAGTACGCAGCCCTGCCTTACACCACGAGCTAAAGAGATGGGGCGGGAGCACTCCCCATCTCTCTCTGTACGTACGCTAGCCTCTGCTGAGGAATACAATTCACGGATAAAGTTTATTATTGTTTTATCTAGCCCCATTTCAGCCATTATGGACCAGAGCTTCAAATGGGCCACTCGGTCAAAAGCGGCTGACATGTTCGTAAAGGCCATGTAAAGTTGACCCTTTTTAGCCAGCGTATATTTACCTATCAGCAAATTTAAATTGAGGCATTGATCCACTGTCCCTTTCGACTTTCTGAACCCATATTGTGATTGAATTAATATGTTATTCTCTTCTGCCCACAACTCTAGCCTATTCAGCAGGAGTCGTCCCATTAATTTTGCAGCGCTGTCTAACAGCGAGATAGGGCGGTAGTTTTTTGCTAGTGCTTTGCCCCTCTTCTTAAAAATTGGTATAATAATAGACTTTTTCCAGAAATTGAGTGGCTAAGTTTTAGAAACAGCATTGAAAACATTGGTGTGCAACGGGGCCCAAAGCTCCTGGTTGTTTAAAAAGAAGTCAATGGGAACCCCGTTGGGGCCTGCTGCCCTCAGGGTACGACATTGGTTCTGTGCCACTTTTATTTCATCTAAGTTAAAAAAATAAGTGATGACCCTCCCGTGGAGGCTGACACAAAGTACTCTAAGGAGGCTTCCTTTGCACCACCAAAGACTCCAGAGAAATGTCTTACCCAGTCATCCTCCATCACATGTTGGTCTGTAGATGGATCAGACTCTTCTCTTAAAAAAGGGGCATCAATTAAACGCAAGAAATCCCTACTGTATTTTAGAGTGGCTGCTTTGGTTAATTTGTCCCATTCCTCTTCTTTTAGCTCCCTTAATCTATTCTCCCTTTCTATTTTGTAAGTGAAACGTAAGGATTTTACCAGTGAGGTATCCCTTGGATTTGCATGCAGGGCAGAATGAAGATTTTTGAGAGCTTTAGTACAGCGATCGTTAAACCAGTGCACTGAACCCCTGATCGTGCTACTAAGGGGGTGAGATAGGGTACCATTAATTTTTATTAAAATTCGCTCAAAGGCTATTGCTAGTTCCTCTGGATGTGAAAGTGGATCTAGACAAGTTGTGATTTCCTGTGCCATGGTAGTAACTATACTATGAGTGAAATTTGGCATATCCACTTTCTCCCACTTTAGGGTAATTCTATTTTTTCGTGCGATAAGAGGTTTGGGAGCTCGTTCACCTGAACTGGGGGTCTTCCTACCCCGTGGTATTTGGCAGCTAATTACCGCGTGATCACTAAAAGGATAAACTGTCGTCTTGATAGAGGAAACCTGGGATCTTAAATTTTCAGAGGCCAGGATAAAATCTATTGTGGACTTACAGGATCGGGCAAAAAAAGTATGTTCTAATAGGCCTGTATTGCTATCTACTGTATTTATTATCTCCAAATTATGGATCAGTAGTAGTCTATTTAGAAGAGTGCCATAATCATTGTGAATGAAGTGGCAGTGGATGATCATCTGTGATACCACATACGGGAAGGTGTGACCTATCACACGTGTGAATGTTAAAGTCCCCCATCCATAGAATATCTACCAGACTAGGATTGTTTTCCTGTAGTTTGTCAATGTCTTTCTCAATTGGATCTATTACCCCTGCCATATCGCCAGCAAAGTTGTTGTTATACATATTAATTTGGATCCAATCCCTTCACATAGAAGAATGTGATAGTATATTGACATATTTGTAAACTTTTTTTTTTTACGGAGTTTTATATAGCGCGAACTTGACCCGAAGGTATTGGGTATCAGAGCGTTTTACATAGCACCAGTGCGTTACATGAGGACACATTCATTTTTGTTAGGCATGGGGAGATTAAGTGATTTGCCCAGAATCACAGGATGTTCAGCGTCATTGCCGAAACTCGAACCTGGTTCCCCAGATTCGAGGTCGACTGCCCTAGCCGTTAGGCCAACTCCTCTCCCCATTTTTACCGTAATCCCACTATTGCAGGTGTTAGAATTGGGGGTCTCTAGTTGGCACAGGTAGGTACTTGTGACAAATAGGGACCCTCGCCTCTAGTCAGGGTAAAGGGGTACACTCCTAAAATAACCCCTGCTCACCCCCTTGGTAGCTTGGCACGAGCAGACAGGCTTATCTCAGAGGCAGTGTGTAAAGCATTTGTGAACACATACAGTAATCTAGGGACACACTACAGATGGACACCACACAAGGTTTATATCAAAAATAAGTATTCTTTATATAGTTTTAACACAAGACCATAACGACAAAAATCCACAATACTGTACTTAAAAATGGTAGTTTTAGCTTAGTTCAGTTCAGTTCTTACGATGCGACACTTTAAGTCAATGTACCTTACGATGCGGGACGCTTCCACAACAAGCAATGTTGCAGCGATGGAAATGCGACAAAGTTCTGGTGCAAAGAAATAAAGACGTCAAGTTCTTCCTGATGCGGCACGCTTCTCCGAGGTTGCGAGAAGTCTCGACTCGATGCGTCAGCTACAGCGGCGACACCCTTGTTCAGCGATGCGACGACAGCGGCTTTGGCGGCGACCCTCTTCTCCGACGTGGCGAGACGCTTCCGCTCGATGCGACAACTGCAGCGGCGACACCCTTGTTTCGTGATGCGACGGCAGCAGCTCCGACGGCGGCACGCTTCTCCGTGGATGCGAGGCGCTTCTCTTGATGCGGTGCAATGCGACAGCTACAGCGGCGACACCCTCCTTCGGAGTTGCGACGGCAGCGGCTGCGACGGCGACACGCTTCTTCCTCGATGCGAGACTCTTCTCTTGATGCGGTGCAATGCGACAGCTACAGCGGCGACACCCTCCTTCGGAGTTGCGACGGCAGCAGCAGCGACGGCGACACGCTTCCTCTTCGTTGCGGGACGCTTCTCTCGATGCGGTGCAATACGACAGCTACAGCGGCGACACCCTCCTTCGGAGTTGCGACGGCAGCAGCAGCGACGGCGACACGCTTCTTCCTCTTGAGTCGCGCTTTCAGCTCCTTGCGACACGCAGTCCCTTCAGAAGGCCCAAAACAGCAGCAGGCACTTCCAAAGGATTCTTGGGGAGCTGGTGGTTGAAGTCTGTTGTCCCTGAGACTTCAGCAGGAGGCAAGCTCTTTTCTCAAGCCCTTGGAGATACTTTACAAGTTGAATAAAAGTGCACACAAAGTCCTTTCTCCTTCCTTTGGCAGTCAGGCAACCACTGCAGGCAGATCCCTCTAGCTTAGGGATAGTCTTCTCCTCAGTTCCTTCTTGGTTCCGCTCCTCAGCAAAGGTTTCTTCTTGTTTTCCCAAAGTGATCTAATTTCCTAGGGGTCTGGGTCCCCTTTTATACACAGTTTTCCTTTGTTCTCTGAAGGCAGAGAGGCCTCTGCCCAGCCCAAAACCAGTTCTGGTCAGTCCTGGAGCACTTTGTTTTTCTGTCTCCTTCTTTCCTTTCAGAATGTGGGGCAGGGTGCTCAGCCGCCCGGCAGGAGGTGGAGCCAGCATTGTGGAAGGCAGGCACAGCCCTATTCAGACCCAGGTGCAACTCCTCCCTCCACTCTGGATGCAGATCTTTCTATTCAGCCCTGTGCTGACTCACCCTGTCTCCTGTAGCCACCCCCAGCCCCTGTCACTCAATCTCCAGACAAGGAATACACAACCTAGCAGAGGCAGGCTTGGAAGTTTAGGCAAGAAAATACCCACTTTCTAAAAGTGGTATTTTCAAACACAGAATGTTAAAACCAACTTCACTAAAAGATGTATTTTATCATTCTGAGTTCAGGCATACTAAATTCGTTTTTCTACCATGTTCCCTGGGTCAGTTCTGACTATAAGGTGTAATAGTCAGTCTGCCCATTCTGGCCTATGGGGAGCAGGTAGCCTTGCAATAGTGAAAAACGAAAATGGCTGTAATTCACTATTAGGACATGCCACACACACCAGGGCATGTCCTACCTTGTACTTACAATGCACCCTGCCCTAGGGCCTACTTTAGGGGTGACCAACATGCAGTAAAGGGAAGGTTTAGGGACTGGTAAGTGGGTGTACTCACCAAGTCGACATGGCAGCCCTAGGCTGCACACAGGCTCTGAGATGGCAGGCCTGAGACACATTTTACAAGCCGCTTCTGTGGGTGGCACAACCAGTGCTGCAAGCCCACCAGCGGCATTGGATTTACAAGCCCTGGGCACACTCAGTGCACTGTACTAGGGACTGACAAGTAAACCAATCATCCAATCATAGAGTCACTAATCCATAACACAATTTACAATAGGGAGAGCATATGCACTTTAGCACTGATCAGCAGTGGTAAAGTGCCCAGAGTCATAAAACAGCCAACAACAGGTCAGAAAAAATATAGGAGGAAGGCAAAAAGTTTAGGGATGACCCTGCAAAAAAGGGCCAAGTCCAACACAACCCCCTTCCAGCCAAAAACGCAGGGGAGACCAATCACTACCCTGATGGGCTTCCTGCTTTGGGCGATAGAACCTGGACCCTGGCCCACAACAGCAGGGGCATATTCCAGTTCTACGCCAATCTGAACCTATTGGAATCACTCTGTCCATACTCTCAGGGCCCACCAAGCTAACCCATGGGGAACCCTTCTCCTCAACTGTGGACACCACCTGTGCAGCACCTAACCTTAACTGGCTCACAGGTGTGTCCCAACAGACAGACAGCAAGCCACAGTGGCCACTGACAGGGGTCAGGGATGAGACCCAGGCCTTATGCCTCTCAGGGCTCTCAAACCTCTGTGGCGTCAGAGAGCGGGGGGCAGTAGCCCCAGGTGCTTGGCACCCTTTGTCCACTCTCCCTCCTGTCAGGTCAGGTATGACATCCTGGCGCTGACCCACCAGCCCCGGGCCTATACCCGGCGGCTGGACTGGAGACTGGGGTGGGCTTTCCCACACCCGGTCCTCCTCCTTGGGGCTCTGTACCCTCCCACCTGGAGCGGTACCCCCTTCCAGAATTGTCAGGGCACCTGCGGCAGGTGTCCTGCACACTCCGCCCACCAGTTCAGGGGTTCTATCCTGCAACTGGGATTCCAGCATAGGGTCTGTACCCTTAGACTGGGCAGAGGCCAGGGGTGAGGCTGTCCTCTCCCCGCCCCCTTACTGGGGTCCTGCACCCTCCCACCTGGAGCGGTGCCCCCAGAAGACAAACTGGTAGGGGCACTGTTAGCAGCTGCCCCTTTCTCCAGGTCAGGGGGACACCCTGAACCTGGCCCTCCAACCCAGGGTCTGTACCCTTAGGCTGGACCTGTGCCTGGCAACCCAGGACTTCTGGGAGGGTACACCAACCCCCCAAGGGAAACACACTCCTTTAGAGTTGTGTAATAATCTGCCTGGCGCACCAGGACTTCCTGGGGAGCACGCATGCCCCCCAGAGGGTAACACATCTCTCATGTGTTGTGTGACAGTCCGCCTGGCGCAGATCTCCCGACGCCTGTCCATCTGACAGCGCGGGAGATCCCCCAGGACAGAAGTGGTGTTACCATGGTCATTCACTGGTGACTCAGCCCTTCTGGCTGGTCCCTGACCCACTGGTTCTTCCACTGGGGACTCTCTCCCCCTCTCACCCCTCACTCTGGACTTCTGCACCCTCCCAACTGGAGCGGCACTGCCAGACACCAGAAACACTGGAGCTCCATTTACAGACGCTCCAGGTTCTCTAGACACTAGGAGATCCTCCTCAACAGGCGGCCCATCAGGACAGCCTAGGCTCCCTACCTGGTGTTCCCTTAAAGAACCATCCAGGCTCTGAGACTGGGTTTCGGGCACCTTGGGACACGCAGCCCCACACTCACTCCTTCTCCACTGAGACAGGACGTGAGTCCCTACACCCTCCCATTACCACGGGACCTAGCTGGGCTACACTGAACCTCTCCCACCACTCTGGGTTGGAAGACACCTGAGCCACTCCTCTTAGGGTCACTCCCCAATGCCTCTTCAGACCCTCTGGAATCCACCAAAAGGTCTGCCTCCAATGTGAGCTCCCTGAGGTCAGAGAACTCACACTCCAACAGGTGTTGGCATAGCTCTGGAAAACAGGGACTTACAATATGCTCTCCCAAAATTGGATCACACAGTCCCCCACAGGGGTTAACCAAACTATCCTTCACCTCACCATCCAGTGCCTCACACACGTACTCCACACCACTCTTCTGAGATTGGCAAGACAGTATCTGACTGTCTCTGTCACTCAACCCACACTCTTCTGGGCGGTCTTCACACTCACATACCAGGACTTCAACCATGGGGGAACCCCTCTCCCTGCCCCTCTCATCTAGAGTCAGTAGAGTGTCCCTCCCACCACTAGGACCATGAATCCCTGTGTCAGTTTCCCTATTCCTCTCAGGGACACTGCGCACTACTGGAGCTACCTCATGTCCTTGAACCTCCTGGTGTATGTTAACCCCTCCAAGTCAGGCGCCACATCTCTGGGTGTGTGCACTACTCTCTCAGCACTGAATAACTTAATTTTGCTGCCACCATCTGAGCTGGACTCCACCTCCAACTCAGCAAAGCTCACTTCCTGAGCTGCCCAAATTTCTTCTTCTTGGGCTAAGGCCCTCTGAGCCTCATCAATCTCTCTCAGTTCTTCATCAATCTCTTTCAGCTTCTGCTCATGAGCCAGAAGCCAGCTATCTTTTTCTGTTTCTCCCTCACTTTTAGAGAATTCCTCCTCCTCAGACTCAACTGGTAGTGTTGCCTTCCAGCGGGGTAACTCATACTGAAATAGGGATGCCTCTAGATCCTCCCTGGACCTTCTCTTCACAGGCAGCCCTCTTTCCTTGCAAAACACACGTAGCTCCTTCATTGTGTAGATAAACATGTGCCAGAAGTTGAGTTCCATTTTGCAACAACTAACCAGAGTCATGGTATCAAAAATACCTCCAGGAGGACACCATAAAACAGAAAAACAGTATGTGGTCGCGTTTGGTCTGCACTCACTAGTAGTGTTCACCAATCACTGTACATGAGTCACAAATGCAAGTCCAGAATCCCACCGCTGACCACCAATGTTAGAATTGGGGGTCTCTAGTTGGCACAGGTAGGTACTTGTGACAAATAGGGACCCTCGCCTCTAGTCAGGGTAAAGGGGTACACTCCTAAAATAACCCCTGCTCACCCCCTTGGTAGCTTGGCACGAGCAGACAGGCTTATCTCAGAGGCAGTGTGTAAAGCATTTGTGAACACATACAGTAATCTAGGGACACACTACAGATGGACACCACACAAGGTTTATATCAAAAATAAGTATTCTTTATATAGTTTTAACACAAGACCATAACGACAAAAATCCACAATACTGTACTTAAAAATGGTAGTTTTAGCTTAGTTCAGTTCAGTTCTTACGATGCGACACTTTAAGTCAATGTACCTTACGATGCGGGACGCTTCCACAACAAGCAATGTTGCAGCGATGGAAATGCGACAAAGTTCTGGTGCAAAGAAATAAAGACGTCAAGTTCTTCCTGATGCGGCACGCTTCTCTGAGGTTGCGAGAAGTCTCGACTCGATGCGTCAGCTACAGCGGCGACACCCTTGTTCAGCGATGCGACGACAGCGGCTTTGGCGGCGACCCTCTTCTCCGACGTGGCGAGACGCTTCCGCTCGATGCGACAACTGCAGCGGCGACACCCTTGTTTCGTGATGCGACGGCAGCAGCTCCGACGGCGGCACGCTTCTCCGTGGATGCGAGGCGCTTCTCTTGATGCGGTGCAATGCGACAGCTACAGCGGCGACACCCTCCTTCGGAGTTGCGACGGCAGCGGCTGCGACGGCGACACGCTTCTTCCTCGATGCGAGACTCTTCTCTTGATGCGGTGCAATGCGACAGCTACAGCGGCGACACCCTCCTTCGGAGTTGCGACGGCAGCAGCAGCGACGGCGACACGCTTCCTCTTCGTTGCGGGACGCTTCTCTCGATGCGGTGCAATACGACAGCTACAGCGGCGACACCCTCCTTCGGAGTTGCGACGGCAGCAGCAGCGACGGCGACACGCTTCTTCCTCTTGAGTCGCGCTTTCAGCTCCTTGCGACACGCAGTCCCTTCAGAAGGCCCAAAACAGCAGCAGGCACTTCCAAAGGATTCTTGGGGAGCTGGTGGTTGAAGTCTGTTGTCCCTGAGACTTCAGCAGGAGGCAAGCTCTTTTCTCAAGCCCTTGGAGATACTTTACAAGTTGAATAAAAGTGCACACAAAGTCCTTTCTCCTTCCTTTGGCAGTCAGGCAACCACTGCAGGCAGATCCCTCTAGCTTAGGGATAGTCTTCTCCTCAGTTCCTTCTTGGTTCCGCTCCTCAGCAAAGGTTTCTTCTTGTTTTCCCAAAGTGATCTAATTTCCTAGGGGTCTGGGTCCCCTTTTATACACAGTTTTCCTTTGTTCTCTGAAGGCAGAGAGGCCTCTGCCCAGCCCAAAACCAGTTCTGGTCAGTCCTGGAGCACTTTGTTTTTCTGTCTCCTTCTTTCCTTTCAGAATGTGGGGCAGGGTGCTCAGCCGCCCGGCAGGAGGTGGAGCCAGCATTGTGGAAGGCAGGCACAGCCCTATTCAGACCCAGGTGCAACTCCTCCCTCCACTCTGGATGCAGATCTTTCTATTCAGCCCTGTGCTGACTCACCCTGTCTCCTGTAGCCACCCCCAGCCCCTGTCACTCAATCTCCAGACAAGGAATACACAACCTAGCAGAGGCAGGCTTGGAAGTTTAGGCAAGAAAATACCCACTTTCTAAAAGTGGTATTTTCAAACACAGAATGTTAAAACCAACTTCACTAAAAGATGTATTTTATCATTCTGAGTTCAGGCATACTAAATTCGTTTTTCTACCATGTTCCCTGGGTCAGTTCTGACTATAAGGTGTAATAGTCAGTCTGCCCATTCTGGCCTATGGGGAGCAGGTAGCCTTGCAATAGTGAAAAACGAAAATGGCTGTAATTCACTATTAGGACATGCCACACACACCAGGGCATGTCCTACCTTGTACTTACAATGCACCCTGCCCTAGGGCCTACTTTAGGGGTGACCAACATGCAGTAAAGGGAAGGTTTAGGGACTGGTAAGTGGGTGTACTCACCAAGTCGACATGGCAGCCCTAGGCTGCACACAGGCTCTGAGATGGCAGGCCTGAGACACATTTTACAAGCCGCTTCTGTGGGTGGCACAACCAGTGCTGCAAGCCCACCAGCGGCATTGGATTTACAAGCCCTGGGCACACTCAGTGCACTGTACTAGGGACTGACAAGTAAACCAATCATCCAATCATAGAGTCACTAATCCATAACACAATTTACAATAGGGAGAGCATATGCACTTTAGCACTGATCAGCAGTGGTAAAGTGCCCAGAGTCATAAAACAGCCAACAACAGGTCAGAAAAAATATAGGAGGAAGGCAAAAAGTTTAGGGATGACCCTGCAAAAAAAGGGCCAAGTCCAACAGCAGGCTACTAGACTAACCAGCCCCCCTCTTGCACGGCCTGAACGTGATGCTACTGCTGAAGTCTGATAAGTTCTATACCCATCTATACTGATCGTTTTCAGCTCCCAAGTTTCTTGGAGACCCACTATGTCAAATTTAGAAACTATTTGTGACCATCCTAAAGCCCACTATATTCCACGAGATAAGAGATAGGTTGTGCTGATCAGGTACCAGGGTCAAGGTGGCCTTACATGGGGCGGCAGGTTTCGTGGCATGTACTTCAATTTGGATAGTAAGTCAGTCACATGCCTCTAGATCACATAAGGGCTCATATCTATTTTTAAGTGGGACTGATGCCCACATTTTCTGAAGCCGATTCTGGGGGAGTATGGGTAAGGGCTATCCCTGACGATTGTTAGTATATCTTGGGAGCTCAGAAGGTTTATAAAAGTAACCAAGCAATAATGCAAAAATCTGTGCTCCCAGCGGGAGTGAATCGCTGACGGCTACGCAGCCACGGGACTCCTGGCGCCCTTTGAGTGCGTCTGGTGGCGCAGGGGCTGATGGGACTCCGAGTCCCTGAGGATGCGGTATGGTGCTCCCAGCGGGAGTGAATCGTTGGCGGCTACATTATCATTCATTTTGGCATGCAACCAGGCAATACGTGTAGGCTTTGGCTTGGATTTGCCCTGGTAGCAGGATTGTGGTTTCTGTAGCTCCATTGAAATGGGCAATAAAACAACAGTGGAATTTTAACGTGGTTGAGCTCCTGTTGTATATGAAGTTCACTGAAGCTGTTGCGCGGAGATAGTTATTGCTGCAGGGACATTTGAGAAGCTACTGTACAATGGTGAAACGCTTCAGTAAAGTTGACTGTAGAGTAGGGAGATTAGCTGCAGATTCTGAGTGACACTAATAATCCGAGTGTTAGATAGGCTAATTCTGCCCAAAAATATTTAGTGGAAAAAGGCATGGTTTTGTTTCAGAAAAAGCAGGCAAATCAGCCAGATATAGGCTAAAAATGGTATGAGGGCAAAAAACCTCATTAGGACTAAGCAGAAAACTATTCCTATAACAGGAGAAAGAGAGAACACCACCTACAATGTTTTGTGTCCACTAGCCATGACATTGAAATTTTTTTGCAAATATCCCTTATTCCGGCACCATACAAGATAAAAAACCCCTCTTGAGAATAAGAGCGAATGTCTCATGGATAGTACCCCCATCATTGATTATGGGCCCCTCAGAACTCCTTGTATGGGAAGTTGTTTTGAAACCCCGATGGGGTTTCACCCATGAACCTTATCATTAGGGCTTACTGGTCAAACGGTCAATCAGAGAAAGAATAAAGCACAAAGTAGGTAAGAAAGAAGTTATACAACTCGTTAGCTGACTCCTACATACGTTTTAGTGATGACAGAAAGTGTTGGCCAAACGCTGTGGCAATATGCCACCAATCAGAGAATTCCCATTCTCATGTGTCAAAAAGAAAAACAAAAAATGTGTTTGGCTGGGAACTTGAAAATATTTTTAAAAGGACATCCCCAAGTGTATTAGCCTGTGTGCGATAGCACAATAAAAATAGCAAAAACAGGGTCGTCATAGAGATATAATCTGTCATACTTGATCTGGTATCTCTTAATGCTAGATAGTATAGAGTTGCCAAAGGAGGAAAGGGTATCTTTTGTTTCCATAACCTGACATAGGCTTGATAGGGTAATGACACAAACCCCCCTCAGAATCTTGTACTAAGTGGGATAGTCCTGGTGACTCCAAGGCTAGTGTAAATAAAGAGTCCATGTGCCTTATGGGCAGACAAGCTAAATCGGTCGACTGACTGACTGGGTTTCTGGTGTATACTATGGGAGGCTAGTAGCGTGATAGGAAGGGGGCCCTTATGAGTCAACCCATGAGATACCTGGCAACCAAGTCTTTATGCGTCGTGTGTGCATGGAAATATTTTGACACACAAGCTTGTACTTTTTGTTCCCTATATTGCTCACCTCAGCAATTGATATTGGTGTGTTCCCACCTCGGGTTCGGGGTTGTGGTTGTCTGGAGGCATGCTGGAGGTGGGCTTTGCCCATCAGTGCTATAGATCGATAATTTGCCCTAAATTTTTCCTATTTTTTAGGTTTCGCCTGAACAGTGCATGCAGTGCAGGTGCTGTTCATGCAAAATCTCTTGTGAACAAAGATAAGCTATGGGGCTTAGAGCCCACTCCTTACTTACCATTGGCTGGCTTGCACATGGCTCTTGTTTCCTTTTTTATTGGTCAGCGTCTTCCTGCTTCCTCCTAGGCTTCAAGTTTCTGTCCCTCAAATGGGAGTATAGATCAACTACAGTTTCCGTTTTTTTTTTTTTTTTGCATTCTCGAAGACAGTGCAGGTCTGTTGAGTCCATGTCCCGCGCTCCTGCCGCTCCCCTGTGTAGCTTTCCCCTCCCCACGCCCCTCCTCCCACTGTCCATTGCCAGTGTTCCCTCCCAACCCCGTCCTGATGTCTGTTGTTGCTCCCTGCACTTCCCTCATGTTCGTTTGCTGTCTGTTCTTGTTGCTTCCTCTTTCCTCCACACACCTCCCTCGTTTGGCTTGTTAAAGATATATATTTTAATGCCCTCCTTTGCCACTCCCGTCCGTCACAAAAAAAAGAATTAACAAAGCCAAATAGCTCTTTAAGAGCTATTTGACTTTGCTAATGTTTTTTAAAGATGTTGAACAGCAGCACAGGCTGCTGTGCAACATGGCTTAAAGTAAATTTTTTAAAAAAAGCATTACGACATGGTTAACTCTGGCTATGCCATAGCGCTTTGTTTTTATTTACTGTACGCCATATTGAACAGCCGCCAACATTGATGTGCAACACCACTGGGTCTGATCCTGACATCAAGCTCATCATCCTTCTGTGGGCACATGAGGTTCAAGGCCGAACTGTACGCAGCCTGAGGTTAGTGGGAAGTTTGGCATTGATTCCTTCTGTTCCTATTGTAGATGGCAATTCTTGTAAGCAAGTCAGTGGCTATGTAGCAACATAGATGTTTGAGCTGGTCTGCAAATTGGTATTGTGTTCCTTCGCAGTCCCGGTATTTCTTTACTCTATGCATGGACACCGACCATTTTTGGGTTGTTGCTTCTGCTTTCTCTCCTGTGGCAAATTTCTAAAAGCCAGCTTAAAATATGGCATTTTGGAGGCAAGTTACGTCTTTTTAGGCTAAATCTTACAGCTTGTGGAGGAATTATGGGCAAACACAATAGGAAGAGACATTATTTGGAGGATTCATCTTTCTTTGCCTCCTCTCTTAGAAAACATGCAAGGATGTTAATACAAGCATCCACAAAATTATGCAGATGTCTGTCCTTTTCCAAAATTCAGCCAGAACATGGTTCACAGTCTGAGTCTTCTTATGAGGAGGTAATAAAAAAAACTTTTTGACTAGAGGTAAAACAAATTTAGATGAGTAAATATCACATGAAATCTTAAAGATTATTCCCACTAATACTGGGTTTCTTGTTAAGACGCCTGATGTGATTTTAAGAGTGGAAGGATCCCGGTCAATTCAATGTTGCTAGGTTCATGTAGAGAAAACCATTCCTGAATTACTATGTGTGGACTCTCTTATGGTGGAGGCAGTTCTGAAGGATCCTACTAACAGGAAAGTAGATTTAGTATTGAAGAAAGCTTACACTGGTTCCCATTCGGTGTAGAGAGCAGGTACTTAAGGAGTTTATAGTTTGAAGGAACCACACTTTTCAGATCCAAAATGGAGGCGGAATTTGCTTTTCAGGGAAAAGAAGCGCATTTCATCCACAACTTCCTCCTCATCTGGTCAGTTGTCATCTTAGTATTTTTTGTCAGCTCTCCCTTGAGACCTCCAGTATTCTGTTGTGACATGACACTGTATAAAGCAATTCCTATGGTACTTTGAACAAAAACGGAAAAACTTCTATTGGAGGCAAGACACAGCCCTCCTGGCTATGCCAGCGATGGCCTAAGTAGCCAGTTGGGAGTCAAATAAAGCACTTCTGAATGACTTTGCAAAGCTGTACAGGTAAATCAGAAGACCCCTTTCAAGAGACTTCAGCTTCAACCACAATTGAAGAAGATTGATGAAGGATATAGACACTGGAATTGGTCTATTGAAATCTTGAGATGCCAGTTTCTAATGCCGGCGATAAATGTGTTTTCATACCCAAGGTAACAAATACACAATCCTAGGTGTCTTTGTGCCTTTAACCAAAGTTTGAGCTGGTGCTTGTAGCTGAAATAGACAGAATCATCCTTCGTTTTATCTTTCTTTCTGCATTTCGGAACATCATTCACAGGTCTAAAACAAGCATTTGCAATGCAATAGGTCTCGCATTTACGCGACTTTAAGCTATTGGCATTGTAAATGACTATGCCTTTTATTTATGTTTTAAAAACAAAAACAAAAATAAAAGGCATTATCATTTGTAATGTCAATAGCTCAAACTCGCGTAAATGCGAGACCTATTGCATTGCAACTGCTAGTTTCTTTGAGCTCTCAGAAAAGGATTAGGGTGGTCCACAGAACAGTCCACTGGACCACGACAAATAGACCTCTGCATTAGTTACATGGAAATACGGCCTGATGGGCTATAATAAATAACTTGTTTATGTACAGCGCTTCATACAACAGTATATACTGTTGGGAAGTGCAGTAACAGGTATTACTATTATAAAATGTAATAGTACTTCATTTAACGGCCTGAGACGGATTGTTCCAGTTTCTTGTTATGCAAAAGGCAACTAACTAAGGAAGGGCATAGAGAACAGGGATGGTGCATATGTACACAGCAATAGGAGTTTGTGTGCTATGGGTGTGCACACAGAGTTTACAGGTGCAGAGACTGGGGTTGTGAACACAAACCTATCAGAGGACATGAACTGCAGATGTTCTCAAGTAGCCCGCAGATGGCAATTACATGTGGATGTGCACACGGAGCATGTGGAGGCACAGACTGGTTATGCACTCATCATTCGCAGAACATGCACTTTGGCATGCATAAAATCTGCAGAAATTACAAAAATGGGGGGGGGAAGTGTACATATAAAGTAGAGAACGTAGCGTTACTAGGCATTGTGCGCACCAGAGTTTACCGGAGTTCGGACAGAGACTGCACACGCCTTGAGGATGGGGTCCGACTGTAAATACATATAGAGCCCATGTACTCTCCCAGGATCATGTACTTATCAACAGTCTTTGCGTTCCAATGCCCCTCCCCAATACTCTGTGTGACTATAGAGATGTGGATCATGGGGTGGGCTGCGCTGCTCTCTTAAGCGACTAGAGGGTTATGTGAACAGAGCCTAGAAGGCGGGCGGCATACGGACGCGTGCCTAAGAAATGCAGGGATTATAAATGTGCCCATAAAGCCGGGTGCACAGAATGTGGACAGCCAGCTATGACATACCCAGGGAAGGACATGGGATCCCCACACAGAGCCTGGAAGGGCATCAGCCGATGAACGCATGCCTAAGAACTGCTTTGAGTGCAGATGCTCCCATAGAGCCGGTTGGCACAGACTGTGGATGAGCTACTAGAACCAGCGAGGACATGGGCTCTCCTCACAGAGCACGAGCTGTGATTCTGAGTGTGAAACAAACTGGGATTTTCTGTGCATCTCGCGTGTGTTCTCCCGCTTGCCCCTCAATCCCCTCCCTTCTCGCAGCCCCCTTCAAGATAATAATACCTCACCTCATATTCTCCCGGTTCCCGGATGACCGGGCAACAGCGGACGAGGCAAAATAAAAAAGCGCGCCCGAGGCGGACCGCACTCAAAGCGGATCGCGCTGAAAGTAAATTAAAAGAGTGCACACCGACTTTTAAAGGACACCGTGTAACGCCACAAGTAAAAGATCCAGTCAGGGTGGGCGGGGCCAAAAGGAGACAGGGCGGTAACAAGGAGGGACTAAAAAGCCTCACTCACAATCCAAAGCCAGCGTTTAGCATCAACGATGACGCAAGCCAATGGATAGAAGGGGCGGAGCCTAGACTCCACTTCTGAAATCGGCTTGATTACAAGAAGCCTCGCAGAGCATGCGCGCTGCAACGCAGGTCTGCGAGACCTAAAAAGTGGACTCCGACAAAAATCTTGTTGGTTGAAGACATCAACTGGCACATCAGGAGATTGAGAAGAAAACCATATTGTGCCAGACAGAAGTGGATAGAGTCTAGACCATGGATACTCAAAGTACGGCCCGTGGGCCACATGCGGCCCTCCTGACCTTTACATGCGGCCCCCTGGTCAACAGGGACACTGGGCTGCTGTTTACTCGACACGGCACTAGCAATAAAAAACAAGCATTGGCATAGCCAATAGGTCTCGCCTTTGGGGCCTTATAAGTGTTTAACCATGCAACAGTTAATGTTGTTGCACCAAGGATATTGTGCTGCATAACTAAATACTTATAAGGTTCCAAAAGCGAGACCTATTGGCTATGCCAATGCTTGTTTCCTCTTTCTATCCATTCTGCAGCACACAAAGAAAGAGGAAATCACCTCTCGTGATTGTTTTTGTGCAGGAAGGTGTCCCTTCCTGCACAAAAACAATCTCCCTGCAGCGCAGGCACCCTTGCACTACGGTGCAAAGGTGCCTGCGTCGGCGCATGGCAGCCAATTGTGCACCAGCGCAGGGGGGAGCACAGGGATCCGTCATATCGTTGTAGATCTGAGGCATCTTTGTGCTTTGTAAGTTACTCAGTGGCCAATTTACAAGCCCCTTGCGCCACCGGTGCATCACTTTTAACATGGGAAAAAGTGACGCACCGGCGGCGCAAGGGGCTTGTAAATAAGCCCCTCAGTGCGGCGCAGCAAAATGGCTTGCGGCACCGCGCTGAGTCAGTTTGCTGTAAATAAGGCCCCAACTTTTTTCGCACTACACCCGTCGCTCATATCTGCAATGAAGCCGGACGTCCGGCAACAAGCCCTATGTTTAAAAAGGTTACCACTACGAAGATGTTTATATGTTCGGAGCAGTGCTTTAAATGGGCAGGTACTGTCCGGTACACAGTACCTGTACTTCTTTCATTTGAAAGGGAGAGTGTCTGCACTCTTCAGCACTGCTGCAATACGTGTAATGGGAGAGTACCAGCTTTACCCAGGAGCAAACAGGTACTTTAAAAGTGAGTGCCCGCACTTCTATATTTCCATGTAAAGCTCTAGTTCCAAATGATTCACTTCTGCTTTTTAGGAAGGTATTTACACACCCACTGCCCCCTGAGGAGGAATGCAACTTCTCTGCCATGACTCAAGAGAGATAGCTCAGCTGTCACAGACGTCTAAGCTGAAGTTCACAAGTTCAAATCCCAGCCATGTCAGCTCCGCCTGCCTTTGATCTGTCTTAGGTAGATAAAATGGGGGCAGTGTTTGATTTCCAGCCCTGGCCACAGGCCTTGGAATGCGGACTTATCGCAAGACTTGAAGCTAAGAGCTTTTCTCCCCCTTCCTTCAGAACATGAAAAAGAGCAGCGGTAATGGAGCCCTAAATGAAAGGCGCTGTGGCCGGCACAGCCTGGAATGCCCGTGATTACAGGCAACAGAAGGAGAGGAACCATTAATAACAGCTCTGGTGAACGGAAACAAAGGGGAATTGTAAGGCGGCCATGACAGCCTCGGTGCCCGTGCGTGTTCTGCAAGTAGTCCGGCAGATTTAGAACCGTGCGGCAAGAAGTCCAAACGAATCAGTGTATACACTACGATGTTTACGCCATTTTCCGTACAGCCGTACATAGTGGCCGGCATTTGCTGAAATTAATGCAACGGAATGCTGCGACCAAATCGGCAACGTAGCAATTCGCAAACGACGATGCTAGCATCGTAATTATATTTATAACGCATTGTGCGCCACTGATGTCATCAGTCACGCTTGCTCAAAACGCCTCGCGTAATGCACAGGGGCGTGCCTTACCCTTGTTGCTAGAGTTACAACCTGCCCGTTTTTTTAAATCAATATCCTGCCCGTTATAAAGAGTAGGAAAATCACCTGAAGCTGGTATTTTTCCACTGATTAGTACATGCTCAAAATAGCAAATATAATCAGATAGCACTTCAAAATGTGTTTTGCGGCCAACATAATGATCCATGCCTGGTGGTCACAGTAAGCGAAGAGAGCAAAACCATGTCCAAAACGAATACAGATGATTTATATGCCCGTGTTTTTCTCTGGAAATGGAGGCAACCCTACCTAGGAAACGGAGGCAACACTACAAGCATTTCTTGTGGCACTGGTGGCCCCAGAGCCGCCATGAGGTCCCCATTGAGTCAAAGGCCTGTCAATCTGTAAGACATGGGAGCCTGAGGGACCGCCCTCCTCACTCCTCTGCTGGGTGGACCCCATGAATTTGTGTTACTCCTCTGGTGAAGCTAAATGTGATTTAGCCTTGCACAATAGTAACAAGCGCACGCCTCGCGCATCAGCAGAGGGAGGGGCGAAAGGGGGGGGGGGGGGCCAGCGCGATTCCCTTGCGGGAGCGAGCGGCAAGGCACGATAATTAACATATGGCGCCAGCTGCTCGCTCCCGCAAGTGAATCGCCAGACGTGCACGCGTTGCCATTGGAAGCAATGCAACGCGTGCACGTTTTTTGCAGGGAAAGCTGTGCCGATTTCTAAAAGTCTCTCCTATGCAGCGCATAGCGCATGCGCGCTGCGTAGGCGAGACCTAAAAAGATGTTAAATAGACAGGCAATCCTTCATTTCAAGGTTAATTGATGTTAAAGAAAGGATGTAACTAGGGAGTCCTGTGCTTAACTTTACAAACACCTTCTTTTTAAAGACATCTTGCAGCAAAAGTGTAAAATGACATTCGCTGCAAAATTCAAAAAGTGCACTTAATTAACATGCAGAACTTTTTCACCTTAGTACAACCGACTATCAGTGCATTGAGCATTATTAATTTAAAGTGATATAGTTTCCAAACATGAATTCAGAAGCATTAATTCTTCCCCCTACCCTGACAACAACGCCAATAGTGAACTAAAGAGGCAAATCAGTTCTTATGTGCATTTATTGGGTGGTCTGGGTTCCTATTATACATAAACATTATAGTTTATTAAATAAACACAGGAGCAGGTTTTCTACAGCGCATACCCTGAAATCACATTTCGTGGCCCTGTTATATGTGATAATGATAAAGGAGGGAATGTGAAATTAAACAATTGCCTAGGATCACACAATTTTGAAAAATGGGGAAGTCTGGATTAATCCCAGGTTTTCTGGTTTCACATTGTTCAATTCAGCCACTAGATGTATATCCTTCACCTACCTTACCACCCAACCCCCTCGCTCAACTGCCATCCCGCTGGCATCAATGCAGCCCTCAGACACATAAATCAAACTTTTTGGCCCTTGGGAGAATGTTTGTGAGTACCATGGTCTAGACCCTTAAGAGCTTCTTCAGCCATGAAAGTAACAAGTTGACTAGGTAAGGAAGCACTTGCTATCCAAGAAGATATAGCAATGAATTAATGTAATTTATAAAGCACAAACTAATGCCCTAGGGTGTCTTGGCACTATAGAAAATGAGGATAGCTACAGCAGATGTCTGAAGCGAGTCAAGCAGATGATCAGGTGCCATCTAATCCTGTGATAAACGCCAGGTCTTTAAGGCCTTTCTGAAGGTAATGCCCCAGTAGTCTTTTTGCTAAACATTCTTGGAGCAAATCTTGAGGATCATTTGCCAGAGATTGAGATCCTTTTCTGTTTGCTTATCCAGAAAATGCTCAACTCCCCAGATTTTACTCTCATTTTCCCGTTTGAGTCTTGGAGGCGATTGCTCTAGCTACACATTGGCCATATTATATTCTTTATGACCTTTCACCTTTTTTTTATTATTCCCCAACTGCTCCTCAGAGTTCAGGAGGAAACAGGACTGTGGTGCTTCACTTCTGGGCTCCCAGAGCTTGGTTTCCTTTACTCAAGCTAATCGCTCTTCTACCTGCTTGGAGAATGTCTATATTTTTATTTTGTCCTTGGCCACCAAGGTGTCTTCCACTATACCTCATGTTTCTCTCGGTACGGAGAATGAAAGGGTTGGTCTTCAGGACATGGTCTCCAGAGATATATCGCTATGGTCATTCAGACATCCACAAGTCTTTCTACTTTGAAGGCATATTCCTCTTATTAGAGAAATTTCCAGAATCGGTGTAATTCAAAGTTTTTGTCCCATTTGCAGTGTGATTTGTTTTCAGTCCTTAAGTTTCAATGGAAGTGATTTGAGAGAACTTTGAAAGTTTCTACTTTGAAGGGCTTAATGGGTGCCTATTTAGATCACGGGTCTCCAACCTTTTCTGTAGTGAGAGCTACTTAGGTTCAATGAAACTCAAAGAGCTATTATTAATTAATACTGTAACAGTGTCCACATCAGACAATATTACATCAACGGCCACCATATGCAAGGTGACTACCAGCAATCACCACAGTGCATCAGTCATGGTTGCCAGCAAGAACGCAATTAAAAAAGGCTTCATCAATGTGGAGTGCCTCTACATGGGTAATACAATGCCGCCACAGCTAAAATGCCTCTGGGACCAAGGTAATAACATCGATAAAAAAGTCTCCTCAGTGCCACATGATTTATCACTCAAATATCAGCTTTAAATATACTTTGGAAATGGACTCATTTTCCTTCAAATATCAGTTCATGAGTTCTGAAAATAAACATTTATATCTCAAATACACTCAATTCTGGCATAGATATATTAATTCAACCAAGCAAAGGGTTCTCATTTAGTAGGGTTGGCTGCACACAGGTGAGCTACCAGTAGCTCACAAGCTATTAATTGGAGAAACCGGATTTAGATACTTCAGAGCTTAGTTTAGGAGTCTTGATGAAGAGGTGTTTCTTGCTTCCAGATTACTGAAGGGGGTGTCTCCGTCTAGAGCCGTAGTTGGTCTATTTCTGCTTCCTTGGGATTCGCCTCTAGTTTTGAGACCTTTGTAGGATTGACCTTTTCAGACTTTATTTCTGAAGATTACGTTTTTTATCATGAAGGTGTTACATCTCGTGGCTATACCACCTGTCCATAGAATTCCTGAACTTTGAGCCCTACTTTACAGCTCAACCACCCCATCAGAAACCAGATGCCCAATTTCTCCCCAAAGTTGCTTCTATGGCTCAAAGGAATAAGATTGTGAGACGTGTTCCTTCTTCACAGAAAACAGTCCTTTGCACTCTTTAGATGTTGGCATAGCAGTTTAATTTATCTGGATGCACATTTTCATAAGTTTATACCATCTGTCACATTTAGAACACCACTCCACTAGGAAATGGATTTGGCTTATAATCCATCTTGCATTTTTTTATCTGAAACTATTCCTCCTTACGGTAGAGCAACCAGAGGTCACAGCTTCATAGGCAGGTATTCTGGTGCCTTTATCAGTTTAAGCAGCCACATTGATTTTTTCCTCATTTTTAATTCATTGTTGCCGTCAGAATTTAGGTTTGGGAAGCTGTTCTTTAGTGTAGACCCAAGGTCACTGCCCAGGTCTTTTGAGGTTACAAAAAAAAGAATTGTATTTGTGGTCTTATATACTTTATTCCCCCAGTTGTAAGTATCAGGAAGACAGTCTGGCTTTGGTTTTCCTTAAACAGTATCCACCCAGGCCCTAATCGTAAAATTGAGGCATAAGCACTATGTGCCCACTACAATGCGTCCAGCATGTTGCTGACCTGCATCGGACCTAATGGAGGCACATACTGACCCAATGGTCTAGAACAGTGATAGTCAAAGTAAGGCCCGCGGCCCTCCTGACCTTTTCATGCAGCCCCCCCCCCCCTATAAATGATATACAGGCAAGCATTTATTAACCTGAAAATAAATGCTTGCCTGTTTAACTGTAGACCTCCTTACACAATCCCTCTCCCACCCAGAATCCCTACTGCCACCAGTGTGGCCCTGTCACACCACAGACCATACTTTGTGGCCCCATGGCAAATGTTCATGAGTACCAATGGTCTAGAATGATAAGATGAACCTGATTAGGTTATAAATCAGTCCATTGTATAGGACCAGATTGCCAACCTACACCCGACCATTCAGCTCATTCCTGTCCATGTCTTCCAGATCAGATACAGGGATATGTAAATAATTTGTTTATATTAAGTCTGTGCATTATGGGTGTCGCAGCACCGGTCCTCTTGCAACATCCGTTCCTTCACAATTAACAGGCAAATGAAGTATAGCTCATGCGTATAAAGTATACCACTGCTCCATGTTAACAGTATGTACATGCTCATCTTGCATACCCACAGTAGAGTGAAAATCTGAAGGTGTGTAAATCAAACTTTTGAGTTGCATGATAAACTAGTGGAAACCCATGACAGCCCAATGCAAGCCTCTTCTGTATACACCAATATAGACCAGTGACGGTTAGTAGGCATAATATACACCTAGTCTCCCATCTTCAGAGATAATGTGTCTTCTGCATACAACCAGACCATGTGCCCATAGTTCCACTTAATCCACTGTTCATGTATGTGGCCCCAATCCCTTGCAATTCAGATATCATTCAGCCCTATATCTTTCCGTACTCCAGAAGCAACCAATCCACGTGTAGCCAGTAGGGTACCCAGCTTACCTCCAGAGTCCAATTTCACTGTTTATATGACATAACAGCATCTCAGTGTGGTTTGTCTTGTAATGCTTGACCAATGGTGTTCCTTCCGTTAATCATCTGATACGGCGACAATGCTGGCAGACTTGCTTTACTGCTTCGGCTGTCTGGCCTACACACAATTCACATGGACGTGTATCACATTCTTACTGTTACAGTTGGTGTCCCTTCCGTTGTAAATGGAAGCCTGCCAAGTTTATTATCCTAGTGTCATTTATGACACTATACTATGCAACTGCCACACCGGAAGTGCTCAATAAGTGGACAACCCAATGCCTGGGTTAGTCTCAAATCTCACCTGTTCTGTGCCCTCACTACATAATCCCCAATACTTCCTTAAGCAAGGAAAGGGTGCCCACCACCCTCAGATGGCAAGGTCTATTAATGATCCCACATATACTTTCTCACTGGGCTAAATGTGGGGACCACAATAGCGTGCTTCCAGTTTGTATCAATCTTTTTACTTGGTGTAAGCAGGGTTTTGCGTGGGCAATACCAAACCTGTTTCATAGCTCTACAGAGCAGGGTTCTAGGGTAGCCTCTAACAATTTAGTAGTAAGCAATTCAGCTTCCTTAAAGTAATCATTTCTATGATTGCAACTGCACCTTAACCTCTGTGACAGGAATGTGGAATTCCTATAGCCCGACGCCCCGGACATTGTTTGGGTTCAAGGGCAAAAAGTAGGCCCAACACCCTGCAGTACAAACCCTTTGGCTGCCAGTTTGCAGTACCACATTATGGATCAGGGCAC
Organism: Calotriton arnoldi; assembly: GCA_963921515.1. NCBI lineage: Eukaryota > Metazoa > Chordata > Amphibia > Caudata > Salamandridae > Calotriton > Calotriton arnoldi. The sequence goes on along the minus strand of CAWUFW010004032.1, from coordinate 1,206,443 downwards.
TGTCTGCAGTTAAGGTAATATTTTTGTCCATATGTTAATGCTGTTCAAACTTGTATTTATGGTTCATTAATTGAAAGCCTTTATTATTAGGGTGAGCACTCTAAATGTTGTAAACTGACTGCACTACTGAGTGCTTCCAGTACAAAAATGTGTACACACTTTTTCAAAATTTAGCAAAATGAGGCTATGTCTAATGCTCCCAGAATGCTCCAATTTTATGCAAATATTTGCACAAGCTTGAAAGCAAGATTGATGATTCTTTGCTATCAAAATAAAATGTTCACAAAAAAATGAAAGTAGGAAAAAACGTTAAACCCAACTACTGTAAAATTTCAGGTACCATTTCTTTGCAGCATCATTTAGTAACGTGTTGGTGCATGCTAGTATTTCCCCAAAATATTCATAATGGAAAAATCAGTAACCAGTTTCAATAAGATTATGGGAAACAAAAGTAAACAAGCATTGGCAAAGCCAGTAGGTCTGAAATTGGTGGTCAGCTTTAGTGGTCAACGTGCGACATGTTTTTTGTAAAACCTTAATCGGTGTGGGAGCTGCCGGGCCCTCACCAGTATAACAAACATTGGCAAAAGCAAAAACTGTTTTTGGTCTCAAAAAGCACAAACTGCCACAGTAGTTACTGGCACTGAACAAAACTACTTTGTGTGCCAATATGCTTCTTGTGAAAGTGCAGAATGCTGGCACTCACAAGTGAAGCCAGCCGAGACAGAATTTTAATAAACGCCAAAGGTCATGTTAACGCCAGACTAAATTAGGGGCCTAATTATTAAAGAAAGTCTCAAAAGTGCACCCATGGTATGTGTCCTTTCATTAAGTGCAGCTATAAGGCTTTCGTGAATTCCCAAGAATTTACATAAGTAGGACAAGAAATAGTACTCCTAGAAAAGATTTGCAAACTGCATTTTAGCACGAGCAAATTTGCATGTGTAGATTTGCTCATGCGAAAATCTGTTTGCAAGTTCTTTCCTCCAACCACTTTTTGGGAGATTTACATCTGCCATTGTCAGGAGTACATTTCCAACATTTCTCAGTATGGGAAAAGATTAGAGAAGAGTTGTTGAAAACCCCTAAAACATGCTAGTTAATAGGTTTGCAGTCTCAAAAGGGCATTCTAACCCAGTATGTAGATCTGCGGAAATGTGGCAACATAAGAGGATTGCAAGTATTCAAACACTACTGTGGCATGAGCCCTGCCATAATCAGAGAGGCTATATCAGAGCTCTTATAGAATGAGATTACTGCCATAATCTGGCGCTGCAGTAAATGGCACCAAAGGGACAAGTGGATTTTGTTACAGGACAAATAGATTTATGAAGCAACCTGCCCCATGGACAAGTAGATATTTTATTAAGTCCACACCCCTGACTGACCATATGGTAAGTTAACAATCACAGTGCTCTAGGGTGGAAACTGTCAGTAGTGAAATCTTGTCAGTATGTGTTCTGCCTCCCCTTTTTCCACATAAGATCCTATTCACTTGTACAGAGAAATGCACCAGCATTTGATTTCCAATAGTACGGTGGTATGATCCATGAACGATTTGACCAAATTGGCCATATCTTGCCAAAACTAGAAGTGATAGAGGGCACATTGGGGGAATAATGTGAATTTAAGAACATGATCTTTAAAAATTCATTATCAACTTACATACCACTGTCCGCTCTACTTTCAGTTGAGAAAGGACTGGTGTGTTGGATGGGGGGGGGGGAAAGAGAATCACAGAGCGAAGGTTGGAGTTTTAGGCTGAGTGTTTGATTTATGCTTTACAAGAGCTCAACCTCATTTTGCACAGACAAAAGCCAGGCAGAGTGGGCTTGGCCGACAAATGGGATGGCTGGATGATCCCAAGAACACCCTTCTGCAGAAGGCAGAAACCTCTTTATAACACCAGATAATGCTTCTATTAAGCAGCAAGCCACCAGGCTCTGTATCTGCTCAGAGTGCAAGTTTATGCAAGTATGAATGGTAAAAAAAAAAGTCAGTCTTGGTTTGATGACAAGAACATACTGTCTACCAAGACGAAAACATTTAAAGTTAACAGAAATTATAGAATTGAAAAAACCATAGCTGGTTACTCATGTTTTTGAACATTTGACGAGTTTTCTACTAGGATAGTCAAAATGACGTTATGCACCGATTCATGATTGAATGCATTTATTAATTTGTTCCAACAAGACTAAATGACTAATCCAATAACACAAAATAAGTTTTAAAAATACACTGTTTAATGTCAAATACAACAGATTTTCACAAAGCATGGACTTCTTTAAAGGACCAGAACTCCTTTAGGTAAAACACCTCAGATAGCCCAGGGCTTGCAGCTTACTCTTGGCTCGTAGTACTCACTTCAAATACCTATAGAACAAAGATACATAGTTACTAAACATCAAGAAACAGCTGATTTTAAACTCCAGTCTCAGTGAAAAAAAATATCTATATAAATAAAACTGAAGTTCTACGAGTCATTAGTAAGTAGTATTCGATTTCAATTGAAATCATAAGCATAAAAAGCATCACTGCATAGAAATGTTCAAAATACATCAAATATGACTAAAAACACAACAGACATTTAGACAGTAACAGTAAAAACATACAGGGATGAATTAAAAACATGCCATCTAAAAATGCCATTATATACAAAATTGTGCAGAAGTAAACTTTCTTGCAAAGATCACTGCCCACAAAACAATTTGACAGAGCAACATATATCCAAGGTAAGGTTTGAAAGAACAAATGTGCTGGGCGACATGGTTTGAAATTAAAAGACTTGAGAACTGGAATATAGCATTTTCTGTTCTCTATACAGTTTGCAAAAAAAACCTATGTGCATAGTGCTCCGTTTTGACACTTGGTCACAGGGACAGTTATCTAATTTGAGGCCAATCATTCATTACGGAGAAGCTTGTTAAAAGGCGATACATATGCATTCTGAAATTTGTAACTACAAACCTATGCCTGGGGTTCGGAATAAAGTTAAGGCAAGGTTGCATACTGTACGTAATCAGCATAGATCGCTTTTTTTTTTTTAGGACTGCGGGTTAACAGCTCTCTATTTACCCAGAGTTCAAGGAACCACTTAGCAAACTCTAGCCTTGCTACCTGAATACAATTCCCTTATGAAGTGGATTACAGATATCTCCACCCCCAAGTCGGGATTTTGCACAACTTGCTATGGCTAACGCAATTAAATGCAGATAAAAGATCTACAAAGGCAAGGTAAATATTCTCTTAAACTTAGGATAATTCCTGATTAAGCATCTTTAATATATTCCAGTAAACTGTTCAATCCATTGTCTAAAATGGCTCTAGCCTAGGGACCCCTCATCTATTCGTATCTGAGAGTTGACCACTTGCCAAACGCAGTATTATCCTTGTTGAGACTTGCTTCAAGCAATATGCCCATGCATTTTTTTAACAGCTATTTTCCTCCATTTCACTTCTCTTATATAGTCCACTCTACAAGCCTATCTCAGTTTTGCACCCAATAGACATATGCGGCGCGTCCTTTAATCTTATGCGCTTTTGTACAGTCAAACCCTCCATCAGAGCAGAGGCCCTCTTGAAGCAGACCCTCTTTAACCCCCTACAAATCTTCAAAAACTTCAATACGGGCGTATGGATCAACTACCATCTAGGCATGATAAAAAGGCATCCATACGGGCACATTGACTGCTTCAGGAAACCTGGTTCAATTGAGTCCATTGTAACGCACAACCATTACAAGAGGTTAGTTGAACATGGTCGGCCGTACCCAGAAATTTTTTGCTGTGTACAGCAGATAAAATGTCACAAGTTGAACGCTCAGAGGGTAATGGTCACTTAACATTTCATGGGTAACAAACTTATGAGCTCTATTTGCAAAACTGTTAGAAAGTAGCACAAAAACACTATGCTGGTCTCTACCATTAAAGGTGGGCTTGAATGAAGCATAGGGAGCAGAAACTTCATTAGCAAACACCAAATCATTTATAAAGTAAATCATTCAATAGTTCACCATAACAGTTATGTCTGAAATGCGTTTGTGCGGAGTTCTCGTTGATGAATCCACATACCCTTTTAGAGGACAGAATGCATAAATGTAGGTTGAAATCGCCCCACACAAAATAACCAGGTCCTTTTGTTTGCCTTTACATAATGACTTTAGATAATTGTCTAGATGTCGAAGCACACTAGTTACGTCGGTTGACGTGGTATTATAAAAATTAATCACAACTTGTATCATAGTGTTAGACAAGTCACAATCTGGAAGATTGGTGTGCTACCATTCAAATCTTTCTAAATGGCACGATTGGATAGGTAGGTGCAGATTCCTCCCTGTGGTCTACCATGACTGGATGGAGTGGCAGGTACATGGTAAGTTCTAAACCCCTTAATATGCACAGGGTCCAGCAACCATATCTCCTGTCAACACAATATACTGAACCTAGCAATGAAATCAAACGATTCAGTATTAGTTACTTTATTACGCAAGCCTGCCACATTCGAAACCACAACTCCAAATGAATTAGGGACAGGCTTATCAGGGAATTATTTCCAGGTTCTATTAACGGGATTGTAGATGTATGTGTTGGCTCCAAGTCATCGTTATTCCAACTAGTCGATATCGTAACTTTACTCAAACCCCTGTACCTGGAGTGCACTTTCACAAAGCTAGGGCAATGCTTTGAAAATAGACGATGCATACAAATTAGCATCACCATTTGGTTACAGAATAGGAAACCAAATATGGCAATCATCCTCAGAGCAGATTGTCTGCCTGTTACAGGATCTTGCAAAGAAGCAATTTAGTTAGTTATTGAAAGCAGGTTGTACACTTACAATGGTGGAGTCAAATCAAGGAATGCAGCTGGCTAATGGATTGTACCTTTTTGTAATCAGATTACAAAAACTATACTACAAGCAAAAGTTCGAGTTATGGTCAACTTTCACCCGACTCGCATTAAAGTGTAATGTTTTAGTGAGGTGATGGGAATATGCCACTGTTCAGACTGCTACATCAATACCCTCATGAGGATTCTCACTTTGAGCCAAACACTCGTGGTGTGTCCCACTTCAATTTCCACTTGCTCCTTGTGTGATTTGTGCAACCACTAACTAATCTTTTACAAAGCATTCTAGTCGAAATCCCTCATGTAAAATTTTAAAGTTGCATACCTACCCATCGTAGAACTTTAGACTTGCATTTATGGACTGACTTAAGGCGCCGTCATCTGCATTGGTTATCCTAAATTTTAAAAAAACATGTCAGCTACAGACAATCTTCACTAACCTGCATACAATAATTTATAGCCCCCATGTCCTCATTCTCAAAAATACTAATCACTGAAAATCATGATGTGAACAGCAGAAAGGGTATAATCCTTGGACATGTGGTAAACAGAGCGCACAAACATGAAGAAAAAAAAGTTCAAATCGAACGGCACTTCGACAGAGCAGCTTTGAAAATGACTGTGGAGATGAATGACGGTCAAAATAGGTGGGGAATAACGAATTCGGCTTCCTTCGCAGAAAAGCAGGCTAGTTGAAAGCTGACCTGGAAGACAGTCAACTTACTTGTCATGACGCTTTACTGCCTCGACATCAATAGAAGCCACCACCTCAGCAGCGTTCTTGGAACGGTCTTCAGGGGACTGTAATAGAAATAAGTAATAATTTGGCTTGAAAATCAAATAAAACCGCAATGCAGTAGCTGAAGCAGATTTTGATGACGGTGAAAGATTGCAAAGGAAAACAATGTGAGAACTTTATTACTCTGAACTTAAGATACGTAACAGGTGCCTGTTTAACACTGCCTTTGAGTTCTGGTGATGTTAGTAGAGGTCGCCAGAACCCCGAGAAGAATATATCAGACCATGTTACACGTTATAGCTTAAATATTACAGGTTTACTTTGGGGTATTTTACTTGAAAGAAATTCCCACAATGCAGCCAACAGTTAAACACTGATTAGAATTACAGTGTTTAGGTTACCTTTCAGGAACACTTGACAACATGCACGAATAGTGATGCATTTTACTTTTGAAATGCAAAAACGTAGTTTGCAAAATTAGTCACGAGATGCCCCATCTCTAGATTCCGGTCGCCGTTTTAGCATGTTAAATGCTCTCATTTCAAATGCAAAATTAAAGTAATTAGTCGATACTACACTGCTCCAAGCAAGGGACACCCGTTTAAGAATTGGGGGTGGGGGGGTAGATAAGACCATGGCTTAAATGTTTAGCTGCGCCACTAGGTGACCATTCACCAACCAACAGTTGAACCACTGCGGGTACATTTCCATCATCACGCCTGCTAGGAGGATTTGCAACATCTTTATGCGTCCTCATCGAGTTGTAGAGTAATCACAGTAGTTCATAATGTGAACAGCAGTGACAACTATCTTTAATCATCGGACGTTAAAGAACGAAGTTGCATAAACCCCAGCAAATGTAAAGACACATTAACGTTTGGCTACATTGCCCATAGACAAACCCAACCCGTTCTTAATCGGCGCCGGTGGGCTAATAAATGGAACCAGCAGCACTTCCATGTTTCGTTGCTTATAGGCTCCGGTACCACTGCAAATGCTGGACCACCGATAGCTACACATGTGAACGACTTACAACGTGAAGACAGATTGTGCAGGTTTATCAATACTACCTCAAAAGGGGACCCACACGATTAAATTTGAAGGGAAAAAAAAAAAAAAAAAGGGCTGTGCCAATGCACTACTTAAAATGTGACATCCAGGGTATATCGGTGCATATTTTGAGACAAAAGCTTCCAAAACAATTTCAAAAAAATGGCACAAAATATGAAGATTTCCCCAAAAAAATTGAGCGCGCATACAAGATCTGCCAAGATGTGACTAACGTCGAAGCCTCATTAAAAACAAACAGTCCGCAGCGAATACTACATTTTACTTTCTAGAGGGGTAAGAACATATAACCCATCGGGCCGGCTATGCTGCCCGGCATCATTCCCGCTTTCTCTACTATAACTAAAGTTAACTGAAGAGTCATTTCAAACTTTTCTAAATCACCCCTCCTTTAACAGAAAAGGTGATACGGGGGTGGTGGGGGTAGCAATGAGTAACCGATGCGAGAGGTGAATTGGTATTTTGGTTGTGTTCAAGACACGCGGACGAGTTAAACATCGACCATTTCTCACCTGCCCGTAGGCCCCTTCTGTTCATCTGTCGCGGCTGGAAGTCAAGGCGGCAGCAAAAGATCATACACGCGGACACTCCACGCGGAAACATCGAATTCAAGAACCAGGCCCGCCAGAAAGGGTGGCACTGAGCACGCGGTAGCCATGAGCCCAGGAACCACAGATACAGACTCAACTACTGACACCAAAAGACTCAACGAACCCTTCGACGCGGCTTATATCAAAGCACGTACGTGCGTGCGTGCGCGCACACAATTAAAATTATCCCGCGCACGTTGGCGTATAGTGGCCATGCTTGAATCAGGCAACACGTCACAGGTGCGAGTTTTGCTTTGTATTTGTACTTAAGAAACTCGGTCCCTCCTTTCAAGTGGGCCTGTAATTAGGGCGTAACAACCATTGGTGCAGCAACACCGGACAGACAATCTTGAGTGGCCAATTGAACCCGTTAAGGGCAGATCTGCCGACTTTGGAACTAGGGGACAAGGTTCCGGTCTCGGAGTAAATTCAACATCCTGTGGCTGTGGGCTAATCACTTAATCTATCCCGTGCCTCCCAAGAAAAAAAACAAGCATTTGCAATGCAACAGGTCTCCCGTTTGTGAGAGTTAGAGCAATCGGCGTTGTAAATAACAAAGTTTTTTACCCCGGTGTTTTGGTATGGAGTGGATGTATGTGGTGTGGAGTACAACTGTGTGGGTTGGATTGGAATTGTTAGCTGTGGAGTTGTGTGTGGTGGAATTGTGTGGTGGTTTTGAGTGGATTTGTATTGTGGAATTATGTGGCATGGTGTGCAGGGGAAATATGTGGATAGTATATATGCGGTATTGAGTGTACTGGAATGATGTGCAGTAGGATTGTGTGCCAGAGTGTAATTATGCGGAATGTTATTTTATGTTGTGGAGTTTAATTATGTGGTGTGCTGTTGAATTTTGTCGCATGATATGGAGTTTTGTGGTGTATATTGGATGGATGTGTTGTGTAATTGTTGAGTTTAATTATGTGGTTTGTTGTCTATGTGGTGTGGAATGGAAACATTTACAGGCACATGCATCAACCTTTTTTGCGAGCGCAAACGGTGCGATTCGCTAAAATCGTCCGTTTGCGCCCGCAAAAAGGGCTTCTGCGATGCATCAACCGGTAAGGCTCTCGCAATTTAAGAAATGGCAATTTATTGCGATTTCTTAAATTGCGATTGCATTTAAGGAATCGCAAATTAGGATTCCTTAAATGCAATGCATGATGAAATCGCAAATAGCGATTTCGCTAATAGGGGCCGCAAATTACCATCAATTTGAACTTGATGGTAATATGGAAAAACTTTGAAAAATGCACTAAAGTGCATTTTTCAAAGTTGTAGGTTACACACACACATGCCCTTGGGGAATGTGTGTGCGCAACATGTGTGCACAGATCAATTTCAGGGGTACAACAGGGTGTCCTTTTGACACCCTTGCACCCTTGAAATTGCATGCGCAATTTGCGAGTACCTATTGGTACTCGCAAATTGCGCATGCAAATTCCCATTCATTCCTTAATTGCAACTCGCAATTTGCGAGTCGCAATTAAGGAATGTTTGGGAATTGTTATTTTTATAGCGATTCCTACATGCATAGGCTTTTGCAATTCCTTAATTGCGATTCCTTAATAATCACAATTAAGAAATCGCAAAAGCCTACATTGATGCATGTGCCCCTTAGAGTTGAATTGTGTGGCGTGCAAGTATGTGGCATTGAGTGAAAATATGCTGATTGGAATTATGTGGCATGGTGTGGAGTGTCTTAGAGCAGGACTGGTTCACTCGCTCATTGCAATGTGGAAGAGGTAAATACTTTTTTCACCTGATGTAAAAGAGGGTGACTTTAAAAGGGTGTGAATCTTCGACCTTATGCTTAAGAGACATAGTTTAACCAGAAAGCAACTAGTGATGCTGATAGTGAGCCTCATGAAGACTGTTAGTTTGACCTCTGGAACAGAACACCAGGATCAAGAAATGTTGGAAGTCACAGTGACCTATTCAATAAAGGCATTGTTACACCTGCAGTAGTGTCCTTTTCAAGCAGTGATGTATTGACATCCTGGCTTGCATGATGTATTGACATGGATACGCATCTCCAAATCATTGATAATAGTAAGCACTGCAAAGCATTATGGAATTTAAGATTAGGTATGCCTTTGGAAATGTATTTGCGGTAACAAACAGCCTTTATTAAATGGCTTCCTGAATGATGACTTCCCTGCAAAAGTACTTATTGTAGTTTATTATCGTTTTCGCGTCAGTCTCTTATGCATGTACATCAATCCCTGCACATGCACACAAGCATGGAGTTAGCTGTGTAGCTGAGACATATGGTAAGACGACTAACCTGATGAAACTATTTTTCAAGCATTTTATGACACGTTGCAATATAAATGTGTACCATATACATCATTGGGTTCTAACGCACAAGTGAAATTAAATCACAACTGTGATCTTTCGAGTGACTGTCCGTACTACTAGTTGTGACTACTAGACCAGATGGCACTTAATTAAACAAACAGAATGGGCAAGAGTGTGCACTATAACACTAGCTTGTTGTATCTGATTTTGGGCCTTCTTCAGAATACGTGGATTCCTGGTTTTCATATGACCAGAACTGCAACCAATGCATTTTAACACATGAGCTTAAGAAAACGCAAATGCATGATTGATTAATTCTGTCCAAAAGCAAAATAGCGTTGACTGTGACTGGTGGAAAGAAGAGATCAAATTGAATAGTGCTCTGCCCAAATGTGGTCATTTGTTAAAAATATCCAGCTAACTTGCAGTGTGTTCAAAGAATTCTGCCCTGTGGCGTTTGAAACTGCAGAACAGTGAATATAGTTTCCACCCATGGCACACAGAGCACCTCAACCTTTAAATCCTGCTGTGAGCCATGAGGCAGCATCTGTAAAGCAGCGCTGAGGTTCAGCGTACCCTGTCTGTACACACCTCAACAGAAACTGAAATCCCTCACACTGAAAGGGAGAATGGTGTGGTTAAGAGAAACACTATACATGGCCCTGAAAACTCTCTAACTTTAAAACAGTCACAGTCGGAAGATGCTCTTCCTCTCAAGCTTATGCAAGCAGGCCTCTGCCAAAATGAAAATGTGTGTCCCGAACTGGCAGATGAGACCTGCCAACATGTTGAGGCTTCCCTCGTTAGACCCCTGCAAATACCCGGTCATCAAACCAGCCAGGAATTGACAGACCAAAGTAAGGGCGGACTGTACACCCATTTACCACTGCAAAAGAAATGCAACATGAAATAGCAGCGAATAAGTAAACATGCAAATTTCAGTGAAAGGCACTATGAAAAGATTTCGAACTTCCAGCCTTCAGCAAACAGTCTACCGAAAAGTAAATAAATACAAAGAATATATTTTTTGGATCCATGCAGCAGAGCCCTCGATAATCCTGCAACGCAAAAGGATGATACATGACCAAGGACGCTCTAAATAGGACGGTAATGTAATCTGACAACTTCTGGTTTGTACCATTTACACAAACCAGAAGAAACTTTTCAAAATTATGTCCTACACAGCACGTATGTCTGCTAATGTCTGGCAAACCCCTTGGTTTGTAAAAGTGTGGCATGGTAGGCAGTAGTCAGTGTGGCAGCAGGGTGCTACTTGAACCAGTTTTGTGTAAAAAAAAAAAAAGAATATCTAGTGTCAATAAACGCCAGCAATTCCACGCACCTTACTGAACTGCCACACCACATCTTTCCGGACCCTGCAAGGCAGTCACTGACCTGGCTTGAACTCCAGGAACTTGGGTAGCAGCCATAGCGAATGCCCGGGTGCCAGTCGTCAACAGACTGTGATGCTGTAAGGACACTCCGGGGGACATAGTTCTGGTTGCACTCAGCTGCCTCGTTCACGTTCTTTATCCTTAGTCCTCCATTCTAGTTCAGACGCTAGGAAGCAACAGCCACCAAACCTGGTCTGGCTGGTTGGAGGAAGGCTATCACCTTCACTAACAGACAAGGCACACCTCTAGCCCAGCCCACCCGGCTCCAAACTGAGCTGCAACCATCGGCTGTCTGTGGATTGTTTGGACAGAGGAACATGTTCACTCCGAAGCCAATCAGCATTTCGAAATTCTGTGCAGTACATTGGGATTGGCTGAGGTGACCCGATGCTCCAATCCTAGATCGCCTTACACAATAGGCAGTACCGCCCTCCCTCAGACTACTCCCTTGAACATGTTTAGCTGTGGCATTGGTTGTTGTGCGTCGTGAAAGTGTTAGCATTGTGGGCAGATGATATCCGTAAGTGCGCATGATGGTTCGCCGGCCATCTTAGGACGGCCAAAACGTCATGCACACTTAGCATTTCTCTATCCGTCTGTGTTGCACAGCCGGGTGGAGAACAGTCGCAGGCACTGTCTGAGCGGCAAACCAGGTCGCTCAGAGCAATCACGATGCTGCTGTCATGCTGGTAATACTATACTATTACCAGCATGACAGGAGCGTCGCGATTGGCTTAGGGGAGTGTGGGAGCCTGTGTGCTGCCGGAGTCAGAAACGGAAGAAGAGGATGGAGGAGAGGCGATGGCTGTACACAGGTAAGTGACCTTTTATTATCTTATTTTTACTCTCCCCCCCCCCTAGTTGGCCCACAATTTCTGGTCGCCAGCAGCCGCCACTGTTGACATGTGCTGGCCTACTGTGTGTGTGGAGGCCGGTGTTTTGGGGTGCCATGGGTTGTGTCCGGTCACGGTGGGAGAAGGCGCTGAGTGTCTTTAAAAGGCACACTGCATGACTCTCAAGACAGCACTATACTCATTGAAAATGTTGGAGTGCACACCATTGTTCCATTTTATTCAATATTTTTCAGATACTCCAGGCAGTAATGTAAGCGTGCTACCCTGGTTTGCGCGCTCCGTCCGTCCGCGTGAATTACATCTCAAACACTTGGAACATCGGCCGGCACCAAACCCAGGATGCACAGCGAATGTAGATGAATCATCCAATAAAGTTCAACCATCTTCATTCAAATTCCATCGGTTTTATTCCAAAGTAATCTCAAACTCATCTGTGTTTTCATTTACAACATTCCATGTTTCATCAAAGTTCAACGAGTGCCCTTCAGGCTTTGCTCATGTGACACACAGAAGTTCAAATTCATGTATAATCCAACGTGAAGAGTTCTTGACCCAATGCATTTCAGGCAATTGTTGCCCTTCCTCAGGGGTAACCACTGTAAAATCCAAATACAGCCACGTGTTATGTACCTTATACATGTCCTCAGTTTATACGTGACTCAATTAATTACAGCTATGTTTTATAACTGTGTCCCAAGACAGCACTGCCACTCCATGAGCTCTCACCGTGACTTCAATCTACAGCAGTTGAAACGCAGTACTGTACTGTACAGTCTGCAGAGGGGGAGCATTATCTGTCACTGTGCCAGACGGCCCTCTCCGAACCGTCAACTAACTCCTGTCTCCAATCAGAGCAACTCTGTCTTAGCAGCTGTCTGCAGCCAGTGAGTGTGACTCCACAGGCAGTTCAGCAATAGTGCCAGTCTGAAGCAGCAGGCTTTATTTCCCAGCACTAAGAGACTTGGCAAGTCAAGGATAGCGCTGCTGATTAATGTTCCTGCTGGAGAGAGGTCGGAGTTTTGTCTACTGGCAGTTTTGACTCTCACCATAAAGTAGCGCAGAGGGTTAATATGCCTGCTGCAAAGAAAATGTACTAGCTTATCACAGAACTGTATTTTATCTGGATAGCTCAGTAGACAACTGCTTGTGTCACAGATATCTCTTTGTTACTTGTGGCACAGCTGCAGCTGGCACTGGGGGAGGCTCTAGGGTGCTGTGAATTTAGAAATAATAGGTTTAAAGGCACTTGCTGCAGAGTTACTTAAAGTTTCTCGTGGCTCAAATCAGAGCAATTTCTGAAATTGTTTTTTTTCTTATGGACTTGATTGCATGATTTTGTAGATGAGAATGGCACACATTTAGTCATTGAATGTCACCCCATAAGTACAATGAAACTATGAAAATGTCACGCATAACAATCTGAAATCTTTGCAGCTATGTGTGGCCCAGTCTCACCTTTTAGTCTAAAGCATGTTGCATTCTAGTATTTATACTCCCTTGTTCAACATTGAAAATAGGGCCTGAACAATTTGCCGCAATCAGGTTGCTGTTGACTAAGATGTCAGTACTGATTGAAGTGTCACACAGGACCCGGAGCCACTTACCAACTTGCACTTATTAACAAGCATTGGCAAAGCCAATAGGTCTTGCCATTGGGCGAGCTATTGGCTTTGGCCGTTGGGTGGGGGGTAAAGAGTGGGAGGATGCATGTATTACGTTTCTTCGCCGCCCTTGTGTTAATCATCAATCAACCCCACACATGTGAAGCATAGCTTGACTTCAGGCAACACGATGGCCATCTTGGACTAGTATTGTGATATAATGGCATCCCTTTGTATAGAAATCAAGGTTTCTGGAAAATGCATTGTTGGACATTGAATTCAGCTCTCCTGCTCCATATTAATATGTTCTTTGCAAAGTTAAACGTATAATTCAGAAATAAACATGAATACAGGTTAGATGAATTGTTCTATATTTAAATTAACTAATAACTTAAGATGGGTCATTCGTGTATACCGTGCTTTGACTGCTAAACAACCACTGCTCATTCTGCCAGGTGATGGCACCGCGTCCTGTGCAATTGCCTGAGGAGGCCTCAGTTTTGCTTCTGCACAACGAAGGCACCACTACCCCCATCAGCTTGATGGGAGGCTAGACTGCCAGACGAAGCAAGCGCTGCCACCTACCAGAGAGGAATCACTCATTGCTAGGTGATGCAACTACATCAGACCAAAGGATTTAATGCCAGAGAAACTACAGATGTGTACTGTGCCCAAGTAGACATAGGGTGACCAACTGACATGGAGGCAAATTCTGGACAGGACTGTAAAACATCCAGGACAAAGGGACAAAATTCAGGACAAAAACTCAGGACAAAAAGTCAGTTTTACAGACACATCGAAGGAGAGGCCATACCCCACTATTCTATCAATGCATTTATTTACTACTTTTTACATAGTACTATATATTCACTATGGTCTTTGTGATTGCACTGGTTTAAGGGCACCTATCTCCTACACATTGTCATGATTTCCCCTCTAGAACACTTTCTTTTAAGCTGCACAGGGTTCATTGCTGTGCTTCCCTATGCTAATAGTTAAAGCAGCAGCAACTGGGCAGGGGGTGTGGGGATGCACAGTTTATTATGGGTCCGTTTGTTACAAAGAAAAATGTAAAAATAGTGTGCTAACTATTCATAAATAGCCCAGCACTGTTCTTCTGTAATTGCATGATGGAATCTATTGCTACATACCTGGCTACTATCATGCTATGTAATCTCTTTTGGCATACAACAATAACATCTTTTTTTTTTAAACACATGGTAGTGTTTCATTTTAGTGCATTAGGTCACAACATTGCATTGGCATTTATCTGAAATTAAAGTTTCTAAACATGAACTTCAAAACATTCATTAACCCTCCATCTTGACTACACCAGGAGTGAATTGAGTGTGCCAATTATCTGGTGCCCCTACATCATGACCAATATTATAGTCATGAATGGTGGAACATTCCAGGCTAATAAAACACACAAGTGATTTTTTTGTTCACAGTCCATCTTGAACGGAATTACTTGAAAGTGCTCTAAAATGTCACTATCAAGTACATTAGGCACATGAAGTAAATTGATTTGACTAAGATCACACAACTTAGCCATGCAGGAAATCCGGGATTTGAACCGAGGCTTCCGGTAATACATAGTACACTTAAGTCACTGACTGGATTAATGTATTTTTGCAATCTCCTTTAAAACCAGAAGACAGTGTTTAGTACAATTCTGTAAGATGAATAGAATACTATGTTAAATAAATACAGACCACCGGCTAATCTGACAAAATATCTAATAAAAAAAAGGTCCATAATGAAAATAAGGGAAGGTAGGACACCATATGCTAATATCACTGACTGTTTAGACATTATAGAGCGATTCTAGATGTGGCAAACCACTAAAACATTGAGCCAGGCTTGAGCTTGGCTCAGCTCAAGGTCCTGTTAGAACCTCGAGCCCATACCGAGCCAGGCTTTCATGTGGCTTCTTCCTACCTCCTTCCCTCTACCCAGGATGTGGCATTAGTGCCAGGGCTGCCGATTTTAAAACTGGGGAACCAGGTTCGAGTCTCAGCATCGGCTCAACATCCTGTGATTCTGGGCAAATCACTTAATCTCCCCATGCCTATAAACAATTAATGTGACCTTGTGTAATGTAAGTGGTGCTCATGTAAAGTGCTCCAATAACTTTGGGTCGAGTTCACGCTATATAAAAACTGCCAAAAAATGCACAAAGAAATAAAAACAAAGCCTTAACATAAGGAAAGACAAATACCCATGTCCTGGCTAATTTTTACAAAGTTACATTTAAAAACCGGGATAAATCACCTTTTCCCTACTTAAATTGTGTGATCCTAGGCAAATATTTAACTTCACCTACATTTTTTCCATTAATGCATATGAAAGCAGTTTCAAATGCATGAGTTCAGAATACCAGTTGTACAAAAACCAATTTATTTAATTTAATATGCTTTATTGTGATGTCTTAACGTCAGTGCTTCACATGTTGAAGAAATACACTTCTCCCGAATTTTACCATATTCAACATAATGTTTGTTATATGATTTACATAGAAAACATATCAAGGCTTGGCTCGTGCACAGGCTCTAACATCCGAGCCAGAACCTTGGCTCGGCTCACTTTGTTAGTTTGTTGGCTCGCCCACCTCAAAGCTATTCAATGCAGTGGTTGAAGTGCATTAAAAAAAGTATAAATACTGCCATGGGGATGGGGTGAGGGAGCGCAGGGATGGAATCAAAGGCATGGCTAAAAAGAGCAAAATATTGTGTAACTATTTTGTTGCTCTCTCACCATCAGGTAACTACATATAAAATAATGCACACCGTAACTGAAAAATAAATAAAAATTAAACTAATCAGTAGAAAATGTTCTATTGTTTTTTATGAAACCTCTATTGGTTAATGCGTTCACTACAGAAGTATATGTTGTCAACCAGAGGTCCACAGAATTGAATCCTGTTTGGTGTAGTAGGGAAAAGTGACTTGTGTATTTTTAGTGCTAGGAGATCCCTGAAAGCACTGTGAATGTTTAAGTCATTATTTTAAATGAGCATTAACACAGTATAATACAGGCTGCCATTAAATGCACATATAAATTTAGGTTAAAGATAAAAAGAGCTACTAAATTATAGATATTAGTAATATACAGATTTTAGCTAGTGCCATGGACGTCGATTCACCAAAATGCCAGGGGTAGCAGAAGTGACATCACAATGCCCTTTGACGCCAGTGACATCACAGGAGGTGACATCATATGGCCTTTGATATCTTCCTGGCAGTGATGCCATGTGACCTTTAACCCTGGTGATGTCACAGGAAGTACATCACTAAAGGTGACTATAATTCTATAATTAGTGCAACACTAATAAAATAGATATACTATTCATACCTTTATCATATCATCCCATGTCTTTTAAATTACTATTCACATATTTCCCATCATATCTACCTCTTATTCTCTCACCTTTACTTTAGGAAAGGTATTTGGTCGGTACGAGCGGGGAAGATTGCACCAAACTTCTGGAGGCTAGCAATGCAGGCTTATACAGAGCCATTTACAAATTATCAATTATAATGATTTTTCCCAAATCAGTATGTCACTAACCCGTATTTTCAGAAACGGGACTCACCAATCTCTACTTATTTTCTGACATGTTGCCATCTATTAGAAAATTGTATGTTTTGCACAAGCTTTAGTCATATTATAAGAATAAAAATAGCATCAAAAACAAAACTGGATGCTTTAATCCTCTTAAGCCCTTGAGTGTATGCTGTAGATTGCAAAAACCATATACATTCTTGCATAATGCAAAAAGAATTAGAAAGATATCCTGATGCTGTGAAAAGCTCTCACAACTAACTTTTGGGTTATAAATGTTGGCATTCCGATCCTTAGAGATCACCACAGAGTCAGACGTATTTAAGAGGGGCTATAGTCATAGACAATGAACATACACAGACCTTCACAGAGAGAAGAAAGGCTATGTATTCAACATATTGTGCCATCGGAACTGATACAGTGAACCCTTGATGCATAAAACTCTGCCATACTTAAACGGGTCATCCCGTGAATGATGTCACAATAGATCTCAAAACGCATGCCAATGTCATCAAATATTCTCGAAAGTCCATGTTGCTTGCCGTTGTTATAGATGCAGGACTGGGCAAAGAGAACTGGTTTTTCTCTACACTACATGGTCCTTTTAAGACAAGAGGACGGTGGAGTCCTGAGGTGATGAGTACCTAGTGAGAGAGGCCTCCATCAGAAATCAATGGGCAGAAATTGACATTTCTCCATTAAGAGAACAATGCAGCTGCACTTTACTTCACCAACACCTGTAGTTGACTCCCTTTGTCTCTCCGTGCACTCCCATCAGGGCCGGACTGGCCGTAGCGGGCACCGGGTGGTTCCCCGGTAGGCCGCTAGGGTGGGGGCCGGTTTTGGGCCCCTGGGGGGCCGTTTTTGTTACCGGGGGTCGGCAATATCGGCCCCCTGTAACAAAATCGGCCGAAACCGGCCCTCGCAGACTGCTCGGCTGCACTGCCCCTCACCCCAGGGGGGGCTGGCTGAGCAGTTTGCCAGGACCGGTTTCTGTTCCCAGTCCGGCCCTGACTCCCATAGCAGGCCATTCCAACCATCTTAGTAAATAACTAGAAGGACTGTCTTTCAGGCACTCCTCTCAGGTGTTGTAGCCCTACAGACCTCCCTATTAGGAGCTAATAAATAAATGCTCGGTTAAGCAAAAGAAGTGTGTGGGGGGTTTAAGCAAAGGTGACGATTAATGTTGCTGTAGCATGTACTTACGCCGTATTTTTACTTCAGACAGAAAAAAAACGACACCCAACACAAATAACTGCCAGAACGTCTGTTACCGAGAATGATTTCAAAGAAATGTGTTTCCTTTTTTATACGTCAATGGGCCAGTTTGTCAGGGCATTTCACACAAAATGTAGCGATCTTTGCAGTAATAACCCATAATTTTTCAAAGCGCCCTCTCTTATCAGGAAGTTTCAGGTGACTCCATCAATTCAAGGCAAAGCTGGCCCCAAAACGGCCTTAACATTTTCTAATTGCACACATTTGCATTTCTCTGGCAAAGCAGACACTCTGTTAGGAAGGCTCCTTTCTTTCTAGCTGTCTGCTCCTCCCTCCGAAATGTAGCACAGGAGACTCCCTCCCTTCAGCTGGGGAATCACAATTGGGTAATTAACTTTTGTCTTTTAGTGGAGAGGCTAAAATTACGGACAAATTCCGTCCGTTAACACACCTATCACGGACAACGGACATTAGAGCTAATTTACGGGCAGTCCGTGAAAATTATGGACAGGTGGTCACCCTAAGTAGACACGCTCTTCCAGACCCTGCATAGTACCTGCCACGTTAGCTGTGAGAGTTGCAACGGGCAACAACAAAAGGATGGATGCAGGCTTCAACGGAAAGAGGGAGGGGGGAACAGACAACGACCCAATGAGGGTGGGGGAGTGAGTGGGTGGAGGAAAGCAACAGGACATCAACGGAGGGAGGGACGGTGGGGGCAAGTAACACTGAAGAGAGAAGGAGGGGCACTCAGGGGAGAGAAGTACACAACACGACTGAGCCAGCTGAATAACAAGCATTGGCATAGCCAATAGGTCTCGCTTTTGGGACATTATAAGTGTTTAGCCATGCAATGGTTGATGTTGTTGCACCAAGGATATTGTGCTGCATAACTAAATACTTATAAGGTCCCAAAAGCTAGACCTATTGGCTATGCCAATGCTTGTTTTGGAAAGCTGTCATTCTGATCAAATGAACTCCCCAGAGCCAGATCAGTCACCTGATAGCTCCAAGGCTCCATATTCACAAAGCTCAGTTTTTAAATGGCACCCTATCAACCATGTAGAAATCTTCTTCCATGACATGGACTATACTTTAAATATTGTTAGTCAACATGCAGCACCTCTGATCCTACATGGAAACCATTCAAACCTAGGTTTCTACAAGCTACTTGTAAGTGAAGCCAACCAAACTGAGTTCTTGCTCATCAATGAGGGCAGCATGCTTTACGCCCAGAATGAAGCATCAGTGTCCAACATGAGCCTAGATGGCTAATGTCTATAGTTCACTCACTATGCCATGCCCTTAGCTTCCACACACACCAATGTTTGCTTAGCTATCAAGGTCATCCTATGATCCACAACAACAAGGAAATGCTCAGCTCTCTGGCCTTGCAGACACCACGCTAGTTCAATGAAGAGCTGCATGCAGCCAAATGCCTCATCATCAAAGGAAATTGGATGGACCAGAATGAAGAGAAATAAACACCCTTTCACTATCTACGCCCTGAGAGTCATAAACAAATGCACCTTATATCTCCGACTCCCCTAGACACAATTTAGGGGTTCTACCAATAACGCAGAATCCTCTCCTGCTCCTCACTGCAGAAACATTGGTGCGCAATAGCCTGCAAGATTGGGGGATGACGGACCTCTGTGCCATGTATGACTAAGGGACATTCGTGTTCATAGAGCATAGGAAATCTACCAATATATTTGATTACATTAGATCAGTTCCTTTACTCTCGATTGAGATGCACGGCCTGCGAGCACCTCCCTGGTTTTCCAGTGGAACCAGCAAATGTTACCCCACTGACAGCCCTTGTACAGTCCACTGATGCAACCTGATGGGCCCCCAGACTATACCCGACTTTCACATCACTCAAACCACCACACTCAGACCGTGCTACAAGTGCATGGGAGCAAGATATAAGCAACACCATCACATAGGCACAGTGGCGATTTTGTTGCTTGCAGACCAAACTTGTTTCATTAAATCACTGCTACATGCTACTGCATTTCAAATTACACCACGCTTACTCCACATTCACTAAACGGGCTAAGATAGACAACACAATGTCACACATCAGCCCTAAATGTGTCTAAGACTATGTGGATGTCATTCACCTAGTCCGGTTGTCCCAAGCTGTACAGCCCTTTGGAGCACAGTAACTGATAGACATACTGGACTATCATCTAGACCTAAAACGGCTCTCTTGAGTTATGTCAAATATAAACCATCCGGGATCTACCGACTCGCAGGCCTGGCACTCCTGCTAGCCAGCAGGAGGATGGCCATGCGTTGGTTAAGTATTCACTCCCCCCACTATGCAAGACTGGCAAACAGACTTTGCGCTTTGCAATACGAGGTGTGAAGTATACGCCAAACTACAGCCCCTACTTCCCGCCCCAGGGACATATGGGGCCCCCTCCGCACCTACTTAGCAAAGACTGCAACAGATACCTCGGATGGGGGAATCAGACCCTCTGACTCAAGTGCTCTATTGGACTTAACAGACCAGTCACCACGGTGATCTACAGACACTGTTTGGGGGAAACAGTACACACCACGCTGCCCTCTGCATACTGACTGGACGACTGCTGCACCTAGTTAGCATTTCAATGATTGCAATGTTATCGCACTGCCAAAGTTCCGCATGAGCTTATCGAGATGAGCCTCCTGTCCTGCTGATTACGTGTTCTGTTCTGCTTACGTACCTCTAAACCTAGTACAACAACCTTAGTTGCAATCGGAGACTGGTCCATAGTATGTTATGTACTTCTGTCTGTTAAAAAACGAATAACATTTTTTTTTTACTATTTAGGGAAGAACTCAAAGCCTACTATTTCACTATGTTTTTGTCAACCACTGTTTAACTTTGTCTCTGCTTGTAATCACCAACCTAACATAAAGACCACCCTTGATGTATGAACCCCAAACTGCCTCTTCAAAAATATATTTGTGAACCACCTCAAATCTGTAAACACTTTTGCATGCACACCTAACACCCACATCAAGGTTATTATGATGAAGAGAGCTTTGTTGCCCTCTGGAATCAAGTCTGTGGTATATACATACCCACCCCTTCAAAACAAAAATGAAATCAATGTTAATAGAAGCTGCATTCCTTGTATGCATCACTACGGGCCACCCAGATCTCTACTGCTAACACTCTTATTCTCCTTGATGGTTGCGTCCAAAAAAAAGTGCCACGTCAGCTGCTGCATCTAGTTGGGTGTGTTCATTGGAGGGCAATGCAAAATGAAGAAAAATGTTAATCAGTGTAGCAAACCTGGTTAATGTATTAATATCATAAACTATGTAGGTCAACGCTGTTCAACAAATGTATTCCCATACAATCCGTCTAAGGGCGGGAGGGCCTTGCTACTTTTAAGAGCAAGATACACCCTGGCCGGATTATGTGGTCATCCTTTCCAAAATAATCAGTCACAGAAATGCACTGGACTGTCTCAGTGGAATGAGAAAGGCCCAGTCTGTTTAACAGTTGGCTCTCTGAGTGGTGCTCCTATAGCCAAAACAATCCCCAGATGCCACAAAACATCACCTTCCTGATCTCACTTTGCAGAGCAATAGAGAAATCTTCAAGTTTGTATTCGAGCTGTGCAAAGGAAAGACCGGATGGAAGCCGTGCACATAATTTACTTTCAGTCACTACATTTAAGGCATCGACAAGGTAGAACGCGGCAGTCGCTCAAAAAATGTGCCTCCCACAGTGTGCTGAACTCAAGCATTTCAAACAGCAGAAACACCACATAATAAAAAAAAATCTGCGCCATTCCTAATGTCTGCATCTATAAAATAGATCCAAATTTCTTGAGGTTAAAAAGCTAACACACCAGTTGTTTAGATTTTCATTAAAAATCCTTATGGCGATCACGGACAGAAATCGAGGCTGCCTGCATACTGTGAATGCTTCTAATAGCAGTGATCTTGTATTTTGTTTACAAATGACACATATCAACCCACTGGTTCGTGGTGCGTAGTTTATAATAGGTTTAGTATTTTAAGGATCCCCTACGCCTGAAAGTAAACAAGGTCAGAAATAAAGTTCTATAAACTAAATGCACCTTAATAACAAAATCCTTGAGGATTTGCAGAATTTATCAATGACAACAACTAAGTTTAAAAAAGGCCCAGATTTGATCAATTACTCTAGGTAGGATAACTACAAAAATAAAATAAAACGTGGGGGTTCTACATAACGTGACATATTTAACATATTAAAACATTTCGCGTGTTCTCTACATTTCGCGAATCTCTTGATTCATTATTGATTCCTAAGGCACAAGATGCAGTGACAGCCGTGAGGCGCCGACCTCAGCATCTTAGATGATGCTGAATGCTTTTCCGTTGACGTCACAACAGTTCTAATGTGGCGTCTGTATCCCAAGGACTACTCGATGAACAATGCTACAGGTGATCTCAGGATACAGGATGATTCGCTCTCCGTATTTCAGGGGCGTCTCGAGTGCACGAGACGCGAATGTGGCTCCCAAGCACAAGTTAGGTATATGACAACGCGAGCAGCGTTCCATGTTCTATAAACACCACGAGCAATGTACATCACTCGCGAATTCTTCTTATACATTAATGTAAAAGGATACCCTAAATGTCTTCATCAACCCATCTGCACAGCTTAACTAAGTACCACAAGTTATATTAGCTGCGGTAAACAACAAAACCTAAACCTTCTCAAAAGTACACGTACCTATACAGCTAATAACTTTCTTCGACAGTTCAAGAACATCACACCATACACCACGTACTGCATTTTATATACAGCACCAGACACTAAAGTCTTAAAGGGGGGTAAATATTGCAAGTGAATTGCACCAGAAAGTTCGCCGAGAGCACAAACTTGATTCTACAACACAGTAAAATAGCCATTTTCAATGTAAAAGGAGAGTACAGAAGTTGCTCGCCCCTGAAAACAAATAAAAAGAGGGTTGCTTACGGATGTGGAGCCGGATGAGGTGGCAATGTAAACTTTGATCACCATCCTGCCGAGCTGTAGTCTTCAGCGTGTACTATTGGAGTCCTGTCGCTGCCTTGCGAATGAGAGGTACAGGCTGCGGTTTCTGCTCGTTCGTTCAGGAAGCCGGAGCCAGCCGGAGCCAGCAGGAGCACATTGCCCCGCCCACTAGTCCCGCCCTTGGTCCCCGCCCACAGCAGTCTCTGAGGTCACATCAGAGCTGCCTGCTGGTGCGAGTGAGACAAAACTCGGAGCAGGCTGTGTGGGCTTTGAAAAGTATCCGTATCCACAGACCACCAGATTCGAGCGCTGCAAGAGCCTCTTTTCTCTATGTAGTGCACTAAAAACAACTGTACATGACAGTCTCAGGTGAAACAGAACGCCGTTTCGTACAGGAATGGTACATGCAAATACATCTTTACTGAGTGCCATGCCAGAAGGGGATGCAATCCACGCCTGGATTTATTGTTGTGCGGCCACGTTACAGCTCTCTCGCTGCGACTGCGAGTGAAAACAAGAGAGGAGCGGGGGCGAGCGAGCGCGGCAGCCTGCAGAGCTGACCAGACGCTCGTGCGTCATGGCCTTTTGCCTGCGATTACCCGCATGGCAGGCATGTGTTTCCAATTATCGCGCCCGCGTCTGGGCACGATAATTGGAAACACATGTCTGCCGCGTGCGTAACCGCAGGTAAAAGGCCATGACGCACGAGCGTCTGGTCAGCTTTTCAAACTCCCTAACTATAAGTCTCGCAGAGCAGCGCTTGCACGCTACTCGAGGCTCGACCTAAAAAGCACTCTGATAGAGTGCTGAAACAGAAAGAAACAAGCATTGGCATAGCCAATAGGTCTCGCCTTTGGGACCTTATAAGTATTTAGCTATGCAGCGTATTAGCTTAGTGTCTGGAAAGCTTTAGGATGCCCGTGGTGGCGGTGAGAGTGCGGGAAATTCTGCATTTCGCTGGCAGCTTTTCGGACCCAATTTACAGAAAATAGGAAATAAACTAACTACTTCATTGGTGTAAATATATTTAATAGGATGCTCACATCGCACGATCGGCCCCAGGATCCAACTCACGTGTTTGTGGGTGTGCACAAACTTTATGGGGAGTTGTTTGCATATTTGACCCGGGAGTACAGTGCTTACCAAACTCAACGGAGGGAGGCTCCCACAGGTGCAGGCTTATCGTAACCACTTGTTGGCATGCGCGCCATTTCCAGGAAGGCCTCTCTTTAAAAGAAACCGTCTGCTTCTCGATGTCATGCTTTAATTCGGGCAAACAGTCACTCGTGTTCGCTGTTAAAGATTTAAGGCTACGTTTGCTCTGTCATCGATATGAGAAAAAATGTACTCCAGTAAATTCTTCAGTGTGTTCGACTGCGTGGATGGGGTGAGGGATATTGTAAAGCATTTGAAACTTGAATTGCATGGCAGGTGTTTCTTTGTTCTGTGCATGTTTCTCAAGAAGCACAAATGAAGGCTGTCCTGTTTTGGAGCCCGCTTTGTTTCTGTATGTCTTTAGTTCCAGTTTTTTTTTGTTATTCTCGTCTCATTTTTCAGTATCCTGCCCTGTGTGTTTTACCGGTATAACAATCACGATAACAAAGCGTTTTATGTGCACATACTTGTGGCTTGTTTCCTTCTATTACAGAGGCTGGGGGAGCTCAGAGGGTTATATTGCCATTGCAGCGAATCCTGTGTATAACCTGCAGAGCAGAGATTTTTATCCCAAGAGGCTTGACTTATTTTACGATTTTAAATAGCAACACGACCCGACTCAGCTATTCAGCCTTCCGAGGTCGACTAACTCGCTGCGCTTAATTTGTGTAATAACACTTTTGATGAAAACACATTCGACTGCCCACTGAATTGTGCTTGCTATAAGTGGTCTACCACCCCTTCCCCCCCATCAGCTTCAAGCTCTCGTCGGAATACATTACATTTCTATTTTTGGGTGGCAAGTTTATCGTATAGATGTGGATGTGGATGTAGTTGTAGGCAATATCCAAGCGGCCATTGCGACACTGCGAGTAGTATTTCCTTCTTAGGGAAGCTACCACTATCGTAAAGAGACACAGACGCAGATGAACGTTAGAAAGCCACACAAAAAGCAGCAGCGGTGCGCTGTAAAGCTGTAATGAGGTGTGTTACTAGGTGCAAAACCAGTCTATTAATTTGTACACATAAAATGATACAACTCCTGCATTTGTTTCCGTATGTTAGTGGTGCAGTGACATGGCCTCTGCAGGTGGCTTCCGAACGCTCGAGCTAGAAAAGGGGGGTGGGGGGGAGGACAAAGAGGCAAACCAACAGTATTATGATGTACGCAAGACCACACTGCCACCTTGCCGTCCTGCTGAAGTGCTATCCTCAGAACAGCGGTGTCATTAATAGCGCATCGAAGCGGCAAGCGCCTCAACACAGGGCCTTGGTCTTGAAGAGAAGTGGCCGGTACCACCGCTTGGCTGAGGACCCGGGCACCAAATGAATAACATTTCCTTGACCCGCCATTCAACTCTTTGACATGGTAACGTTTACGCTTTGATACCCGCAATTCAGCCTTCACCCCAATTGGCTTTGAATCCATAATTACCTCTGTTTCTAAAAGAGGAGGATTAACAGACTTACCCTAATCACCTCTCATTGTGGTGGTGGCACAAAAAACAAGTAAATAAAGGCTCACGAGAGCCAGGCCAGCAAGTTCCACGTTGACTGGGAGATGAAAAATAACGCTAGGCGCGAAAGCGCGCGCGCACTGAGCGAGCCATGTGGTTTCAATTATCGCGCCCGCTCAGGGCACGATGGTTGGAAACAGATGTCTGCCGTGCGGGTAACCGCAGGGAAAAGGCCATGACGCACGAGCGTCTGGTCAGCTTTTAAAAGCCCCTAACTTAAAGTCTTGCAGAGCAGCGCTTGCGCGCTACTCGAGGCTCGACCTAAAAAGTAGTGCCTAAATCAAACAAGCATTTGCAATGCAATCGGTCTCCCATTTACGCGAGTTTGAGCTATTGACATTGTAAATGTCAGTGCCTTTTATTTTTGTTTTTAAAACATAAATAAAGGCATTATCATTACAATGCCAATAAGCTTAAACTCAGCGTAAATGCGAGACCTATTGCATTGCAAATGCTTGTTTAAATGCTTCCCACCAATACAGTGGGCACCGGGGATGAAGTGCCGAGAAAATCCAGGCTCACTTAAAAATGCCGATAGGGAGGAAACAAAACAGGCCAGAGAGACTGGTTAAGCGAAATGTTCACTTTACCACCTCCTGGTTATGTCACACGGTCTGTGGGTGCACGCGCAGAGTGACGCACCGCTTCAATATGTCTCGGTTAATATATGACGTGTGAGAGGGTGTGAGGTTTAGATACATGTTGATACATTTCTGAGTGCGCAACCTAGCGACTACCAGCAACTCGTCACCCGAACCGGTGCACCTAAGGCCAACGACAGGGGCAGTTAGGGACAGACATACTTCCAAAGTACTGGAGCAGTGACTATGTCAGAGACAGAATGGCGCCTCAAAACCCTAGTTCAGATGACTAGTAGCAGTAATCTCCAATTATGCGTTGTGAGGCGTATACCCCTCTCCAACACAGGTTTAATCTGTGCATTTTCTACTCAAAACCCTACTTTTACAGAAGGAGAAGCAAAACGTTACGTCCCTCAGTGCAGGTAGAGTCTAAGCACCAGAGACACTACTCGCACAGAAAATGGGTTCAACGGGATAGTCTGGTAATGTATAGTCCGAGGAGTGCATTTCTGCGAAGTTTCTTTTATAGTGAATCCGGTCTGCATCAATGACGTGGACAAAATAGCGCCTCATCAAAAATATCTGAGTCACGCTATAGCGTATCATAAATTAGTTAACAATGTAGTGACACACAAAGCTGTGTCACTCTTAACGTTTCACAGAAAGCTCTATAAAGCCTCCAAAAAGCCCTGACACTATAGCCCAGGCAAAAATAACTTTTGACGTATCCAGTTATATAAGAGGTGTGGTTACTTTGCCGTCTGGTAGGAGCGCGTGGCCACTACAGTGTCTTACAAAAAGTGTTGACAGCATAGAGACTCTTATAGGAAGCCGTGATTCCTATAGCATCTCACAGAAGTGCGTGAAAGCTATAGCGCCCCACAAAAAAGTGCTGACAGTTTAGAGTCTCATAAAAAGACGTGTTCACTACAATACCTCACGTGAGCGCGAGGTCATTACAGCACCTCACTAAAAAGTATTGATAGCACAGAGTCTCATAAAACGTCGTGATCACAATAGCATCTAACATAAGTACGTGGAAACTATAGTAAAAAAAAAACAAGCGCTGAAACACAAGCGCGGCCCCGCGGCCGCGAAAGTTAATTGTTGTGAGAGAGAGGGGGAGCAGGAGGTGAGCCCGCGCGCGCTTGGGAGAGTCTTCACTTTTTAAGCACTGCACTCGTGCTTGTGGCGCGCCCCTGCTCGCTCCCGCAAGGTGGATGCCGCCACAAGCACGAGTGCAGTGCTTGAAAATGAGCAGAGCGACGGCTAAAGGCCCTCCTATGCAGCGCATGCGCGCTGCGTAGGCGAGACCTAAAAACAGTGGAGGGACACAAGTAATGCGTCCATGCTCCAGACTAGCTACAAACACACGGAAAAGGAGGGAAGCCTGGAGCATCTGATCAATAAACAGTAAGAAAAGTTGAGTGAAAGTGAAGCGAATGGTAAGTAATGTGGGGGCTCCAAGCCCACTGATAGAGAACAAAACGTCTTGAAGAGACAGCGTATGTGCTGTCTAGGTGAGACCTAAAAATGTTTGTTATCCAGTAATACTCTTGGAAATCTTAAGAGTTGAAGAATCTGCAGAAAGAAGCATTTCTTAGAATACATTTCTTTTACCTTGAAATCAGGGCTGGGGCTAAGCATGGGTAGTGTGGGCAACTGCCCAGGACCTTGGGCAGATCCCATCAACATGGGGCCCCATGCGCTCTATAATGGGCCTAGGGTGGATTTTGCAGGATTGTCTGCAATAGTGGCTCCTGTGCCCCCTCTCGCACAAAAACACTGCAGGCACCCATTAGTTTACATTTTAATTCCCCGTCTGTTTTAACCCTCACTTAAGACAACAGCTCGCACTCTTTCAGCCCTTTATCCAGTAGCGGCCGGTGTGTCGATAGAGTGGCAGGGGTGGGGGGGGACACAAATGACGAGACAAATAAAAAAAAATTAAAAAACACTTACCTGCCACAGCGCCGTTTCGCACTCCTCTCCACTGCAGGCATCGGCTCCCAGAGTTCACTGCGGCCATTCCATCAGGGTTGGTCTGAGTGCCGATTATTTGCGCTCCCAGTTAGACTGGGAGCCTGTGCCTGCTCTCTCCAACCCGGCAACGCAGCTCAGGTTGGAAGGAGCTTCAGTGCACATGACGGTTTGGCCGTCCTGAGACGGCTGGCCAGACCTTCATGCGCACTGAATAGCAGTGCAACCACTCCTCCACCAGCCTATCATCCCCCTAGCCCCCGCCCTTAAGACTCCGCTCCGAGAGTAAAAATAAAAAGATAATAAACAAGGGGTTAGTATTGTTTTTTGGTTTTTTTGAGCTGCTGGCAGGTGGAGCGATGTTTCTCAGCCATAACGGAGGAGCTGCCGCTGCCTTGATCAGCTGCAAAAAGTGTGCTCGTTGGTGGCTGAAAGAGAGGGACAGCAGCACAGGAGGAGGCCTTCACAAACCAGCAGCAGGTGCATCTTCAGATAATAAAGTGCAAACAATTCTGAATGTGTTAACAAATACAGTGGTGAAATCTGTCCTGGGAGCATGTCTTTGGTGTTAATTTTTTTACATTATAACTGTTTCAGAGTGCGGACATTGTCGGATTAGTGGCCAAAGGCACAGTATTAGTTGCCCAAGATCAAACAGTTTGTTAAATTAGTAGACCCAAGACTGCAGCACACGGCAACTTGCTGCAAAGGCTATACATGTAACACAATATTTCATTTAGGTGAACTTACCTTGTGACTGGGCCCTTCTCCCCTAACCCCGGTAATTTTCAGTCCATTTTTAGCCAACAGCTTTTACATTGAATTGAAATATTTCCAACATTACCAGAAAAGGGAGCTGAAGAATATGTTCAGCATAGTGACTGCCCAAGAGCACACAATTTGGCCCAATTGGAGTCTCCTTGTCCCACATTTCCAACTAGTCCACTATACCACAACTAGGACGGTAGTGATTCTGATAGCAGGAACAGTGCTTAATTTAAGTGGGTGGTTGCAGATGGAGCCCACAGCAGTGGCGTAACACAGGCCCCGCGGTGCGGGTGGGCCCCCAAGCTCCAGGGGGCCCCCTCAGCACAGTGCTCCGGCCCGGGAGCTCCTGATTGAGCCCAGAGGGGGCCCCTCCACGTAGCTTGCAGGGGGGCTCTCTCAAGTTTCATTACGCCACTGGCCCACAGCCACTCATTTTTGGGGACCAACACTCATATTTCCTCATCAGCCTGTGACTAAGAGCAAGAACAAGAAAAACACAAAAGGAGGAAGACAAAGATGGAAAAAGAATGAACAAAAAAAGAAAGCAGTGATGAAAAAGGATATGAACAAGTAACAAAGAGACGGTGGGTCTCCCCTTAGCCTCACAGTGCAGGGTCTTATCTGCGAGGCCCTTCTGTGAGCCTTGCAGCGCTGCAAGGCCAGGTCAGTGAGGCCCTCTCCCATGTGCCTCACAGCACTACACCAATGCTGTGAGGCCCCGGACAAGGAGCCACCCTCCTCTGGGCCTTGCAGAGAGATACCATTTTGGCGACGCAGGAGAGTGGGGGGCCCGCAGAGCTAGACCGCAGTTGTGAGCTCAGGAGATAGCCCCTCCCCTTCACTTAGCCTCACTCTGGATCGTGGTGGCTAGGCCCAGGGGAGTCAGCCTCTTTCCCTGGGCTTACAGTGCTAGACCATTGCTGCGAGGTCCAGGGAAAAGGGTGCCTCTACACTGGGCTTACCGTCGCTGGGCCTCATAGCACTAGGCAATGGTTGCAAAGCCTAGGGGAGTGAGGGCCCCTACATAGGCCTCGTAGGAATGCGAGTTCCAGAGGAGGGGACCTTCTCCTCTGGGCTTCTCAGTCATTGCCCTGCACTGTGAAGCCCAAGGGAGGGGTATCCTCCCCTATTCCTCACAGTGCTACACCATCACTGCAAGGCCCAGTACAGGGGACCTGCGCCCTGTGCCTAATTGATATTGCCCTACAGTGCTGAACCATAGCTATGTGCATGGGTGCATGTCATGCGTATAGTATTCAGTAGCGAAGCAGGTGCAGTGGCACTAGGCCCGAGGGGTAGTAGGTGCCCCATATTACGGCTGTATTTTACTGTGCAGGCAGTAGATGAAGGTGAGGGACGCTTTTACTTTGCTAAATGGCCCCTGGTACCATTCCTTTTCTACTTTCCTCTTTTCCATGGGTCATGTTCCAGTGCTTCAATGCCCAGAAGTGGCCCTCCTCCCCTGGGCCTCACATCCAAGATTGGGCACTCAGGGTAGGGGGTGCCAGCCAATGGGCTTTCCTGTGCTGGACCATGGTTGTGAGGCCATTGAAATGGAGACTCTCTCAGGGGTGTAGGTATCAGTAATGCAGCAGATGTAGTGGAATCAGGACTCGGGTATAATGGGGACTGGTTATGTGACGTTACAACGCATGCTATTACCCCGCATGCCGTTGCAACGCAAAACTTTACCCCGACTTGCTGTCGGGGAGCGCTGGAAGTTGGAATAGTTTAATTTTCTATTCCAACTCCAGTGTGTGCAACAGTAGGGAAGGTGTTGGAGTTAAATCCAACACCTTCTACCCACTGCTACACACCTTTTGCGTTGCAACGGCATGAGGGGTAATGGCACGCTTTGTAACAGTTGCGGTGTAAAGGCTGTTTCCCATGGGGACCCAATGCACCTATATTATGGATGTTTTTTACTGTCCAACATCATTAATGCCACCTGTTCCTACTCCCAAGAATAAGCCAAGCAAGAGGACATCATTTCCCATCAGCACAGGAAGTGACTTCATTGGATCTCCCATCAGCACAGGGAGTGCCATCAGGGAATTTCCAATCATCCATCTGCACAGGAACTGACATCACTGGTTTACCACCAAAACTGTCTTTAAAAGAAGTCAAGTAACAGAAATTAATTTCCCATCATCATTAGCACAGGAAGTGACATCACTGTATTTCCCATCATCCATCAGCACAGGAAGCTACATCACTGGTTTCCAACCCACGGCATCTTGGGCTTTCCTACCCCCAGACCTACTCAATGGCACCTGCGATGCAGATGCGCTAAAGGCAAGCCGGTTTGCGCTGGTACTGTGCCAAGAACCCTGGTCTTCCCATACCCACTGCTACCCTGCCACACTACTCTGTGCTCTCGACCCCAACCCCCACACATCACACTGCTGCCACACCACACAACACAAAACAGGAGCGTTCACATTCACCTCCTGCAAGTTCTCACGCATTCTCCCACACCCCAGACCCACCACTCCTACACCAACAGCACTCAGCACCCCATTCGCTCACACTCACACAAACCAGCCACCGGCTCATGCTCACTCAGACCAAACACCCCTCACACAACACGCCACATTCTCATGCATGCTCCTCCACACCTGCTCGCTCACCAAACACGCCACAGAGGTAAGAGACTTACTGCACAACCACACACCTGACCTGCTCTTCCTCATGGAAAAATGGCTAAACCCAACCTCTGCAAGACCATCAGCACAAGCCGAGAGATGGACTTGTATCATATTCAAAGATACCATCAGCTGCACGACCTACACAGTCCCCCCCACCAGCTACATGGAACATCTAACGCTCAAGATACGCATCACAGCCAACCTCTTCCTGGGTGGAACCCTCATTTACAGAACACCAGGACCCTGCATCAATTTTGTCAGCGACATAACGGATTTTGTCACACCTCTCATCATCAATGCCAGTACCTCCATCTTCCTCCGAGACCGTAACTTTCACCTAGAAGACCGCAGTAACCCAAACTCTATGGCCCTACTAGAAAACCTTGGGCTCACATAGCCCGTTACCAAAGCCGCCCCCACCACCAGACACCTATTGGACCCAATTATAACCTCAGTCTGCAACATCACAGTCGACAAGCCAGCAACTATGACCTGGACAGGCCACATCCTTGTCAGTTTCAGCATTCCCATCCCACACTACCACAGACCTACCACTACCATAATCACCCGCCGCAGCTGGGAAAGCATAAAAGAAGAGGAGTGGGCTTCCACCCAATCAGTGCACTGGCCCAAGCAAACCAGCAACTTACCTAAAGCCATCAAGAACTGCTGGATAACCATATGTTCTGACATCCTGGCTCCCTTAAAGCTAAACCAATCACCAAGAGCCTGACCACAGGCCAATTGGTACACAGAGGAGCTCATGTTGACAAAACTCCACTGCAAGCAACTAGAGCGCATATGGAGAGCAAGTTAAGAAACCACAGATAAAGACAACTTCAAATCAGCCTTAATACGCTGCTCCCAGCAGGTACGGAACACCAAGTGCATAGCTCTTGCAGATCGCATCAATGCCAGCACTAACAGCAGCAAGGAAATTATATACAGCATCTTTGACCCTCAACTGGACCCTGTCACTGTCGCAACTCAGCTTCCCATCACGGCCGAAGAATAAACCCTGACCTCTTGGCCTGCCTTTACCACTGTCGTAATCGCTGCTACCATGAAGATCATCCACTTGGTTGCCCCAACTGACCCTTGCCCTCACCACTCCTTCACCAAAGGACTCCTACCAATTAGTGAATCACTAACACCCATCCTCAACACCTTCCTTGACTCAGCAACATTCTCAGACACGTGGAAACATGGCACTGTCATGGCCCTGCTCAAGAAACCATCCGCTTACCCAGCCATACTTTCCAACTACAGGCCCATTTCCCTCCTACCATACCTGGCAAACGTCTTAGAGAAACAAATCCATCGATGCTTCACCAACCACCTCACCAACCACCAACCACCAGCTCATCAACGCTACTCAATCTGGATTTATGCCAAACCACAGTACAAAAACAGCACTCCTCATCACCACAGATGACATCCACATGACTCATGACAGAAGAGACATGGCAACCCTCATTCGTCTGGGCCTCTCTGCAGCAGTTGACACTGTCTCACCCCCCATGCTCATCAGGCGCCTGCAAGAGATTGGTGTCCAAGGACCCACTCTTCACATGATCTGCTCGCTCTTAATGGATAGAATTCAAACCGTCAGCCTGGCACCTTACTTCTCAAGAGCCCGCAAACTCATCTGTGGAGTACTTCAATGTTCATTGGTCAGCTCAACTTTCTTCAACATATACATGATCTCTCTGGCCAATGTCGTCCGTGCACACAACATCAATATCCTCTTCTATGTTGACAACACGCAACTCATACTCTTCTTCTCTGAAAAGACCCCAAAAACAAGAAACAAGCTCCTCACCTGCATGACTGAAGTCACTAATTGGATGAATGCCAACAGTCTCAAGCTTAACACCGACAAAACAGAAGTAATGATCTTCTGCAAGAACAGCTCACTATGAGACTCCAACTGGTGGCTGGACTCGGACTCACATTCACACCCACCACCCACACCAGGAACCTTGGAATAATCATCGAGAGCAAACTGGATATTACTGCACAAGTCAGCACCATCAGTGCATCCTGCTTTCATGCCCTGAAAATGCTGAGGCAGATCGTCAAATGACTCCCAAGCAACAGCAGAAAAACTGTCACTCATGCCCTAGTCACCAGCAAGAGAAACTATGGGAAAACCTTCTACGCCTGGATCACAAAGCAACTCACTAGAAGGCTGCAAATCATCCAGAACTCAGCAGCCAGACTCATCCTCAACCTCCCACACAGAACTCACACCACACCTTAGGGAGCTCCACTGGCCCCCAATACACAAACATTCTCATTTCAAACTCCTCACACACCCATCCATGGCACTACACAACTTAGGGCCCACCTACGTGAACAGTTGCATTTCCTTCCACCAGCCACCTAGACACCTCCGCTCCACAGGATGCATACATCCCACACATATACAGAACCAGATCAGGAAGACAGGCTTCTCTTACATCACTCCTAAAGTGTGGAATGTCCTCCCACTCCACATCAGAGCCTCCTCCTCTCCTTGAATTTCATAAGAAGCTGAAGATCTGGCTTTTCAATTAAAATCAACCTACCATAGGAAGGGCTAGGTACTCACCTGCTCAGTGCCAGGATCACCTCGCGGGTGATAGTACACTTTGCAAATACAACAAGCACACCTCTAGATGGAAAGCAAATACTAACACATCACATCTTTCAATTCAATGATGTTATTTCAATTTTGTATGCCATTTTATAGCCATGGATTACTTCGATTTTAGGCTCTTCAATATGAGCTAAATAGGATGAAAGGCTTAAAGAAATTTCCTAAACCAAGTGGTCAAAGGCATTTTAATTCAATCTCAGTTAGTGGCACATGAGAATTAAGTCTGGGTGTTTTTGATATCATCTTGTGAATAGTCTATTTGCCAACAGCTCCACTACTGAAAAACACGAACCTCTTTGTCTGGTACTCATTCATGTTTTTTCAGACATTCTGCTCAAAGTACTGGCCTTCACATTTGGCACATCTAGAAAAATGACTTTCATGAATGCAATCACCGACAAAACAGAGATACTTATCGTTGGAAACTACACATCCCTGTGGAATGACTCCTGGTGGCCCGCAGGACTAGGAACCTCTCCCACTCCCACAGGACGCGCCAGGAACCTCAGCATCATACTAGACAGCAAACTCACTATGAGAAACCAGATCAACGCAGTATCCTCAGCCTGCTACCTCACTCTCCAAATGCTCCGGATAGTCTTCAATTGGCTACCAGCCAGCACCAGCCAACTGGACTACACCAACACTCTACGTAGGAATCACATCACACTTACTAAAGAAACTACAGACCATACAGAAGTCAGCCGCCAGATACAACTTCAATCTCCAAAGATGGGCTCACATCACCCCACACCTCAGGCATCTCCACTGGCTCCCTGTCCACAAGGTAGCCAATTAAAGATGCTCACACATACTTACAAGGCCCAGCACAATCAGTGACCGGCCTACATCAATCACCATCTGAATTTCCACCAACCCTCCAGACACCTGCACCCTGCCTCCGTCTCCCTCAACCACACCACCTGCATCCACCAAAGCAGGAGCGACGGATGCTTTTTCTCCCACCTGGCCACTAAAACCTGGATTAGCCTCCCACACCACCTCCAGACCTCCCCTTCCCTGCAGGATTTCAGGAAGAATCGGAAGAACTGGCTGTTCGACAGATCCCACCCAGCAGCAGAAACCCCCAGCGCCTCGATACCCTCACAGGTGATAAGCAAAGTTCTACAAATCCCATTTGATTGACTGAATGAGCAGGCAAAACATGACTCTTTGGCCTCAGGGGATGACGAAGATCACAGAAGGGAGGAATCTGCAGGCGACTTGGGAGAAGGCCCTCCTTACTCTACTTCTTGCCGGGGTGAGTGGTTGAACTGTCTACAGTCACAGCCTTCCTCCAACACAGTTAAAAGGGCCATATGTGCTTTAAAAGTGTTTGTAGAGGAGTATTAACACAGTCCATGCCAGAATGCGCTTGTTGCTTGCTACGAAGATGTCTGTTATATTCTTGCTGTTTAACAGGCGATGTCACAGGACCTTCCATTTCTACTCCTCAACAACTACTTCAACACGTACACAAGCTGTTCTATGTTTCCCTCTTTGATTTGTTTATTTGGGACGAGCGCATGACTCTTTCAGTCTCCTGTTCTGTCCCCAATGCCATCCCTCGGTGCATCCTTGTGTTGTACTTGTGTGGCTTTGTGGCCACTTGGTGCTGTTTTGTTTGGCTGTGGCTCTTGTGGATCCCATTGTGTGCCTCTTGTGGTCATTGTTGCATGGCATGTGAGGTGCTCTGGTGTCTTCGGGTCTAGCTAGCGCTATGTGGAACTCATAATAATACTATACTTGTTATCTATGTCGTGAACATTTACTTTTGTGGCATGCTCTGACTCATGTGCTCTGTATGGACTTGTCTTTGGTGTGAACGTTTGCTGTTACGGGGCGCTCTGGTGCCTTCGGGTCTAGCTGACGCAATGTGAAACTCTCAAATAAATATGTAAAGCGCTACGATACCTTCGGGTCTGACTAGCGCTATATTTGACTAGTTCCTTCAAGACGGAACATGACTCTTTCAGTCTCCTATTCTGTCTCAATGCCATTCCTCAATGCATCCTTGTGTTATACTTGTGTGGCTAATTTTTTTGTTTATTTATTTGAGAGTTTTGTGTGGTGCTGGCTGGACCCAAGGGTGTCCGAACGTTTTGCAGCGGTGGATGTTCGCATCGGGGATGGCGGGTCTGTGCAGACTGTCTGAGTTGGAGCTCTTTGCAGCAGTGGATGTTCACAACATAGATAACTTTAGTACCACTTAATGCTGTATTGTTATTATTTTTCCAACTATGAGGTGCATGAATCCCCTCATGTACCTCTTGCAAACGTTATAACATGTAAAGCGCTCTGGTCTAGCTAGCACTATATAAATCTCAAAATAATAATGATTTGCATTTTGGACGAAAACGCTCCTAATGTTGTACTTTCTTGTTGTATTATCCTTTGTACAAGAGGGGTGTAGGAAGCTGGCTCTCTATATGATAAACCAAAAAGAGGAATACCGTGCAAAGAGTCCAGGTATGCCCATACTAGTGGACAGGGGTTTGCTCTAGCAATCCCAAGGTGCTCTTCTAGGGGGTAGTGTGTTCGAGCAGCCTTAGGCTTATCAGAGAGGAGTGTTAGACATCCACTGCGCACACACAGCCAATAAATGATACAACTCAATAAGGAGATCCACATCAATTTATAAAAATAACACTTATCTTTATATAACTTTAGACACCAAGAGCATCAAAATCAGGTACTTTTTAAAATAGCAGGTTTGAAGAAAGCAGGTTTTTGATACTTTAAATCATTATTGAAGCACTTCGTGGCAATGTTAACCTAGGAAGGAAACATATGCTGCATAAGGTCACTTAGCAACAACTTACAGGACCTTCCCCTGGGTCTTGAGGTGAGTATGGGTCAAGGTCCTAGGCAACACCAACAGGTCACCTTGGGAGGCACTGGGGTGTCCGGGTGCAGAGGTGTATTTTTCTGCATCGGTTGATTTTGATACTTTACGTCGAAATTGAAGTACTTTATTGTAATGTTAACCTCTGGTGGAAAAACATGTATTGCATTCGGGCACTCAACAGTGACTTAACTGGACCAGTATTCTGGACTTAGGGTGAGTACGGGGTAAGGTCCAAAGCAGTACCAACAGTTCACTTCAGGCAGCAATGGGGTGGCTGTCTGCAAAGGTGCCTTACAGTGTTAGGTTCCCCATTCAAGTCTATGGAGATTGGTCTGTCGGAATCTGGAGGCTTTGCCTGGGGGACCAGTCGGGCTGAACCAATAAGAGGGCTTAACTCTTGCGATGCTCGGGGATGTGGTGACTGATGCCTTTGGTCCTCTTCTCCAGGGTCCAGGGGTGCAGAAGGGTCTTTAGGCATAAGATGTTTGTTACCGGGAGCACTCGCAGTAGAGGGGGTATGCAAACAGAAGCTGCAGGCAGCGCTGCGAAGTCCACAGTAGGCAAGTCAAAGGTGTGCTTTGTCTCTGGAGGGCTGGGGGACCACGCTGGCACCATTGACCCACTTCAGCTCAGGCTAGGAAGCACGGGTGCAGTAGTGCTTTGTGGCATCAGGTTTTTGCTGTTCCGGAGTCTTACAGTTTTCTTTGCGGTGCGCCTGGATGCAGGGAAGCAGCTCTGCTGCTCCACGGGAGTCCATGAGTCTTTTTTGAAAGCAGGCAGTCCTCCCAGGCTTTGAAGGCACAACAGCTGCAGGACGAGACGTCGGCAGGGCTGGTGCCAAGTCAGTTGCTCTTCCTCGGTCTTCTGCTTTCGCGGCTCTTCAGTGTCCTTCTTCTTCATAGGTCGTCAAGATCTCGGGAGCACGTTGACACCGTTGGCCCACTTCAGCTCGGGCTAGGCGGCTCGGGTGCAGTAGTGTGCTCCGGTGTTGGGTTTTCGCGGTCTTGGAGCCTCACATCTCAGTCTTCGGTATCTGCAAGATGCAAGGGAGCAGCTCCACTGTTCCACAAGAGTTCCTGAGTCTTTGGAGAAGTGCAAGCAGTCCTCCTAGGCTTTGGAGGATCAGCAGCTTGCAGGGCAAGATGACTTTGGTGTAATTTTCGAGAATAGGCGAACAGGCCGGCTGGTGCTAAGTCGGTTGCTTCTTCTGCAGTTCTTGCTTTCGCAGCTCTTTGGCCCTTCTTCTTCTGTTGGTCGGCCTGTTCTGATTTCCAGGGCTCCCCTAATTATTGAATTTCGGGGCATTAGAGGAGTGTAGGGTAGTAGCCAATGGGCTACTTACCCCAGGGCTCACTACGCCCCTTATATGACCACTTCCTGGGAGAAGTGGGCATAACCCTGTCCCAGAGAGCCTACATTTGCAATCACCAAGATGGTGACTTCTGAAAAGTTGCATCCACTTCAGGTAGCACAGTTCAGGTTTTGTGACTGCCTGAGGGTGGACACGCCTGTCTTGCCTAGTTAATTTTCCCACCTGCCCAGGTGCCAAGGGCTCTGGACAAAGGGGGTCGGTTTCCTCTCCTGTGACAGAAGCGATATTCGCATACCAAAGGCGGTGGGCCTCTTTGAAGTTCCCCTGCCTTGGCATGCTAATTCGCAGGTCATCCTGTGGGCAGGGGTGCAAAGCACCCCCTGTTCGAGCAGGCTTGGTTTATGACCTCCTGAGAGCAAAGGCCCTCAACCTTAAGGGGTCAGAAATCCGTCTTTGGTAGCAGGCTGGCAGAAACCAGTCAGTCAGCACACCAGTAACTGGTCGGTTTTTAGGGGGCACCTCTAAGGTGTCCTCTGGGTGCATGTATTACTAAATCCGACACTGGCATCAGTGTGGGTTTATTAATTCGAGGTGTTTGATACCAAACAGCCCTATTTTTAGTGAAGCCGTCATGTAGTTGGGGAACTCGTTTTCACCAGTGTTCAGGTTATGCTTTTTAGAATGGCTTCCCTGATCACCTGTACTGGCAGTAATGGAACTGACCAGTACGGGAGCATATCTGCTCATGCAGTTATACCTTCACACGTAGTATAGTGCACCCTGCCTTAGGGCGGGCGGCCTGCTGTAGGGATGACTTACTTATACTGCATGCAGTGTTGGCAGGCAGGGCACACAGGCTGTGGGCCATGTCGTGTTTTCCCGTTTATCTGCCCCAAGACCCGCAGCCTACAGTGACAGTTTGCATGAGCTTGGTGAGGGGTTCCTTAGGGTGGCCCAATTCATGCACCGCCCTTGGGGACCCTCTTTAGTACCACAGGCCCTAGGTACCAGGGGTACCATTTACTAGGGACTTACAGAGGGCACTAAAGGTATCACCAATTGGGGAAAACAAGTGCACAGTTTTGGGAAAGAGATCTGGCACTGGGGACCTGGTTTGCAGGAACCCAATGCACTTCCAGTTGAAATTACATCAAATACCCGGCAAAAAGTGGGGGTGACCATGTCATAAAGGGCACCCAGGGGACTTTGTCGCAAAGAAAGCTTAGTTCCAAAAGAAAGAGGCGTATCCATTAATTACTTGTCTCAAACCTTAACTTCCTCAATTTTTCAGTTGGAGACTAAGGGCCACATGTATCATGCAATTTTGTGTTCGCAAACAGGCCGATTCACAGAATTGGCCCGTTTGCAAATGCAAATAAATGCTTTTCCATGTATTAAACCCTTTTTGTAATTTGGTAAACTGTTACTGAATCGCAAAATGGGTTTGCGATTCAGTATTTGGAAGGGGCAGGTTTAGGGCGTCCCTTCCAAATACCTAATGGCAGTGGTATGTATGAATGTTTTGTGACCGTGAATGCGGTTGCAAAACATTTGCAGTTACCACCAACTTCAAGTTTGTGGTAACCCATTCGCAAACGGGAAGGGGTCGACCCCTTCCCCCTTAGTGAATGTATGCAAAAACGTTTTTTAAGAGCAGGCAGTGGTCCCACAGAAAGAGCAGGCCGTGGTCCCACGGACCACTGCCTGCTCTTAAAAAATGAAAGGAAAACTTTTCATTTTTCTTTTTGTAAAGCAATCCGTTTTCCTTCAAGGAAAACGGGCTGCTCTACAAAAAAAAAGATTGCTTTATTTAAAAGCAATCAGACATGGTGGTCTGCTGACCTCAGCAGGCCACCATCCCTGTGATTTTTGCGATCCTAATGTGTCGCAAATTGCGACCTACCTCATTAATATTCCTGAGGTAAGTCATTTGCAACCTACTGGGAATCGCAGAAAGTGTTCAACACACTTTCACACATGCGGTTTTGCGATTTCCTAATTGCGAATTGAAAGAATTTGCAATTAGGGAATCACAAATCGGTTTTTTAATACATCAGGCCCTAGATCCCAAAGCTCTGGCTTTGGACGCTTTTCTCCACCTTTGGCTTCTGGGCCTTTGCTATGTATTTCCTCCTTTTCTCGCTAGCCAGAGAAAACAATGGGGTTTAATTAGAACTCCATTTTGAAGCTCTCAAGTTTGGTTCCTGACATTTTAACAATGTTAGTGGATTACACAGTCTTTCTCCCCTCTTACAACCATCTTCTGACTCTCATGGGGACACGCCATCTCCTAACTTTAAGCTATCTACAGATGATGATAATGATGTCTTGGGTCAAGGTTCTCTTTCGTGACTTTTTTCAAAGTCTGTTTCATTTATGAACAGTGCATAGGCTCTTGGTACCAAGAAAATGTACAAATGTGCATGGTCACTGGAATCTAACGTCAATTTTGCATTGGCCGAGGTCTCACACATGGCAAGTTCTTTAGCTTCGAAAGGTAAGTTCTATAGCACAGTTTATAGATCAGCCCTTTCCCTCCAACATCATTTTGTAGATGGTAAACCAGTGGGTCAACACCCCGTAATATAGAAGTTCCTTAAAGGAATTAGGCTGCATATTCCTCCTTCTTCTAAATTTTAGCCTTCCTGGGAGGTTAGTCAAGTTCTTCAAATGTTCGAATCATGGAACAATAAGTCTTCTCTGCGAAGCTCACTATGCTTCTTTGTTTGATTTATTTCAAAGTGTCTAATGTAAGGGACTTGGATGAGTCAGCCAGAAAGTTTACTCCGTCTGGAGTTTTGTTCTTTGTCTCTAGAAGAACCGATAATCTTTCTTTCTTTCTTTGCAGAGTATCCCAGTTTTCAGGATAGTCTGAAACTCTGCGTGGTATGATGTCTTAAAGAGTACAAATTGCAGGCTACATCTTTAAGCTCTTAATCCTCTCAAGTGGTAATTAAATCTCTCTCTCTCTCTCTCTCTCTATATATATATATATATATATATATATATATATATATATATATATATATCTACTGGCGGTCGCCAGTAGATAGTTATAGTTAGGACCTATTTTCCATAGGAAATTCACAACATTCTATTTCCAATAACTTTGGCGCCGGTTGACGAATCTTCGCGAAATTTTCAAAACTCGTGGGGCGCTCCGGTCCGCTCCTATCCTGAAAGTTTCGGGGTGATTCGGCAAGCGGGGCCAAGAAAAAGGGGGTCCCAAAACATGTTTTCCCCATGCAATTTTCCATAGGAAACTTTAGACACGGCTACAGCCCGAACTGCTGAACGGAATTACACCAAATTTGGCAAAAAGGTAGCCCTTGGTTCAGAAAGAACCCTTTTTGTTAAATGGTGTAAATCCGTTCAGTAGTTGCTGAGAAAATCAAAAGTAAAAACACATATATATCTATGGCCGCGCACCCTACAGATTAGGGTCCGCGCACCCTGCCGATCACGAGCTGCATTGTAATTGGTTGTGAACACTCTAAACCAGGAACTGTTGGTAGCCATCTTGTGCCTCGGTAGAAGCGAGGCACAAGATGGCAGTAAAATGAAGGCGTAAAGAAGAAGAGGGGGCAGGGTTGAAACACCCTGACCCCGTAGGTCTGCTTAGGGGGTCCTAGAAGGACTTCTAGGGCTAAAAAAAACAATTTATTTTTAAAAAAACGCAGCGATACGCGTAG
This sequence comes from Calotriton arnoldi, assembly GCA_963921515.1. NCBI lineage: Eukaryota > Metazoa > Chordata > Amphibia > Caudata > Salamandridae > Calotriton > Calotriton arnoldi. The sequence continues at coordinate 1,164,132 of CAWUFW010004032.1, read as the reverse complement.
GGTGCGCGGATCCAGCCGCGAAAATGAAAAAAAGGAAGCGCGGGCTCCGCGCTTCGTTTAATTAAAGCCCCCGGGTGGGCCAGGTCCTGGGGTATGTGAAAAAAAGTGTGGGGGGGCCCTAATCCCCCCCCACACTGCCCCGGGGACCGCCACCCCCCGGGGCAAAGTATGAATATTTGCAGGGGGGCACACAGGCCCCCCCGCAGCCCCGGGGACCGCCACCCCCCAGGGCTTGATAGTTTAAATTTGGGGGGCCTCTAAGGCCCCCCCAAGCCCCAGGGACCGCCACCCCCTGGGGCTTTAATTAATTATTATTGCGGGGGGGCACACTGCCCCCCCGCAGCCCCGGAACCGCCATCCCCGGGGCTTTTAAAAAAAAAATTAATTTAACCTGTGTGGGGGGGCTCGAGCCCCCCCACACGCCCCGGGGACCGCCACCTCACCGGGGCACTAAATATTCAAAATAGGGGGTCCGATCACGGACCCCCAAGCCCCGGGGACCACCACCCCCGGGGCTTTACATTAAGTGGGAGGGGGGCCGCGCGGCCCCCCTCCTGGAGCCAATGAAGGCCCTGGGGACCGCCACCCCCCAGGGCCGGCTCCTGCAGTGTCTCGGGGTTCCCACCCCCGGGACACTGCTGTTTGCTATGGCAGGGCGGGCGCCTCGTGGCTCCCGCCCTGCCATAGCAAACTTGGTTTGGATTTTGAAAGAGAGAGCAGGGAAACCTGCTCTCTCTTTCAAAATGCAAACCAGATTGCTTTTCCACACGGGGAGCTGCATGTTAGCAGCTCCCCATGTGGAAAAGCAATGCCGGCTCCTGAAGGACGCGGTGAGCCGGCGGGACCGTGGGGGCATTGGGGCTCCCCCCACGGTCTCCATCATTATGTATAGGCCCCGGGGGATGGGGTCCCCGGGGAGAATATAAATTAGTGGTAGGAGCTACATTTTTTTTTTACGGAAAAATTTGGAGTCGCGACTCCAGCGCGGCGCTCAGCGCGTCCCCCTGGTGTGAACGCGCTGGGTACGCGACTCCCAGCGCGGCCCCCTGGTGTGAACGCGTTGGGTGCGCGACTCCAAACAAAAAAATATATTTTTTAAATATACATCAAGCTTATATGTTTATATATAATATATATATTCACTGGAAAAAACATAGGTTTCAGGCACGTTATAGTTAGAAATTAGCATTTAAAAAACCTTAGAAATTCACTGAAAAAACCATAGGTTTTAGGGAAAGTTATAGTTAGTTGGACATTGCACTCTTACAAAACCATTGAAATTCCCCCGTTATAGTTAGTTCAGCTAACTATAACTCGCACCCCCGCAATGCACTGCTGATGACGTCACATATTACATCACTCATGACATGGTCAGTGACATCACTGATGACATCTCAAATGACATCACTGATGACATCATCCATGTGATAATTTCATGCATCTTCTCACACCCTAACATAACTTTAGATACACCCACTCTAAATTACAGACTGCCATTCTCAAAACCATAGACACTCCAACACCAATAACTACATACCCACTCACTGATTCTTAGGTCTACACACACATCCACTCACTCACCCGTACAGTCACTCATACTTATGGTTACTCAGTACAGGACTATAATATGCACTCATACACCTATATAGACACTCACACACCGCCACTCATCCATAGAGGTACTCACACACCTAGTCAGTCATAGAAATAATTATTCAAACTACCCTTTACTCACCTATACAGTTATACACACACCAGCTCACTTAGTCATATAAATACTAGCTCATTCTTACGTTCTTATACAATCACTGATACAAGCAAACACTCATCTATGCAGCCACTCTCACAATCACACACTCTCACTTATAGACATTTATATACTCTAACACACGTATATACTGCCTTTTATATATGTAGTTACTTACACATGTACAAATAAGATATACATTCACTCACTAACACACCCATACACACACTCACTCACCCATACAGTCCATCACAGATGCACACTTCACACTATGCACCCAGTGAATCACCCACTCACACATCTATGCACAGAGTCACACACACCCCACCCACACAAACACTCAGGCACCCATACAGATACTCAGACAACCAATCAATAACTCATATAGACACTTATGTAGTAATTCACAAACCCATGCAGTCACTTACACACCAACAGACAGACGGATACAGAGATTCACACAGTTTAGTCACTAACCCATGCATTCACTAACATATGTTTAACCACTCACTTATAGAGTCAGTCACGCACCTAGTAAAACATCCATTCAGACACTTATACACCCACTCATTCTTCAATACGCCTTTACCTATATATATTAAACATATTTAAACTTTACAGAAACACACAGTCACTGGATGATGTCATCAGTGATGTCATTTGAGATGTCATCAGTGATGTCATCAGTGATGTCACTGACCATGTCATGAGTGATGTAATATGTGACGTCATCAGCAGTGCATTGCGGGCGCGAGTTATAGTTAGCTGAACTAACTATAACGGGGGAATTTCAATGGTTTTGTACGAGTGCAATGTCCAACTAACTATAACTTTCCCTAAAACCTATGGTTTTTTCAGTGAATATATATATATATATATATATATATATATATATATATATATATATATATATATATATATTAATTGGGTACAATCATCCCGGGGGCCATGGCTTCCAAAACTGTAATGTTTGATAATATACTAAAGGGTATTTTAAAAGCCACTGACTGGTTCCCACTTTCTACAATTCTGACTTTTTTCCACAAACCCATTTCTCATGCTACCCTCAGCCTCTGGTCTTGTCATAAAATGTGGAATTTCCAAGTGTTTTTTTTATTTTTTTTAAATATATCTTTATTCATTTATTCCTCCAAACCAGCATATCACGTTCATATACAAATACAATTACATAACTCTTTCACCTCAGCCGAGGCAGTGAAACAGCCCAACAATGAACCCAGGAATTCAGATCCATATTCATTCCCATGGAGGTTTTCCAAGCTATCCTGGTTTAGTTCGTTTTTTTTTTTTTTTGTGACATAATATCTCAACTGTAACTAAACGTTCCAAAACCCCCCAACACCCCCTCGACAGCCCCCCGCTCCACCCCCTCCCCCCTGCCGGGTCTGGATAATTGAGGTCCATATAGCTCAGTGCTCGCTCTGGGTCTCCTCACGCCCCCCTCCTGACTTGGGGCCCGCCCTCGATGGAGGTTGTCCCCTCTAATGACACCTGTGTGAATTGTGAGGCCTGTCCCGCTATCTCCTGGACCATCACTCCCCACGCCAGCAATACCTCTGGTAATTTGTCATCCCTTCTGGTGCTACGCATATGCCCCTCTTCAGCCACAGCCCACTCCCTCAAGTCTGTTTTCCATTTCGCCACTAATGGCCCTTGTTGGGTTAACCAATGAATCGCAATGCGCCGTCGAGCTATAACAAGTCCCAGAACCAGAAATCGCCTACTTGTCTTACGTTTAGGATCACGAGAGATCAGGCCCAGAAGACAAGGGCGCGGATCCAAGTCAATCGTCCACCCTGCAATTCTGGTCAGGTCCTCTAGGACCGCCACCCAGTATGTCTGGATCATCGGGCAGGTCCACACCATATGCGGAAAGTCCGCCTGAGCGTGGCGACATCTAGGGCAATGTGGATCTCTGGAACTATCAATGAGATGAAGCCGCCTGGGGGAGAGATAGGTCATGTGTATTATGTTATACTGGATTTGTTTGAATCGATTGCATACCGACACCTTCCGCACACTCTCATGAATTTTTTCCCAGTCTCGTGACGTGAGCTCCTGCGGACACACCCGCTGCCATTTCTCCTCTATCTGTAGGGGTCCAGTCTTTTTATCCTCCCTCAACACCCTATATAGGTGGGTAACAAACTTCCGCCCCCCTGCCATGGTGGTCATGGTGACCAGAGTATGTGTGTGCCCCGGAGCTTCTGGGAACGAGGGCCACAATTGCCGAGCCGATGCCGCTATTTTCGCATATTGCAGGAATTGCCCTGGCCCCAACTCAAAGGTATCCACTGTCTCCTGATATGTGATGAATTTATTGTCCGGGTAGAGGTCCGACAACATAAGGCAGCCCCCCGCCTTCCATTTGTCAGTTGACATAACCTGCTCAATTTGAGCGAAGGGCGGCATAAGCCAGAAATCTGCCTCTGGGGCAAACGGCCGGTCCCTGATAAGTCTGCGGCCTACCCGGTTCCATATTACGGCTAATAGCCGCACCAACGGAGGACAATGTTCCCGCTGCCCCCCCGCCCGCCAGAGAAGTGCTCCCAACTGTCGGTCCCCATAGGTGTCCGCCAGCAAAGACCTCTCCCAGGAGGGGGTCCGTGTCTAACCAGGCGATAGCGTGTTGGAGTTGCGATGCAAAGTAATAGAGTTCAAGATCTGGGATCTCCAAACCTCCTTTGCCCCACCTACGTTTCATGACCTCTAGGCTAACCCGACTCCGTTTTCCGTTCCACAGCAATAGAGTGATCAGTGTATCCAATTCCTTAAATACCCGATGCGGGAGTTCAAAGAAGGAACCCTGCATTGTGAGGAGACATCGAGGCAGGACCACCATCTTTACCAGGGCGATCTTCCCCATCAAGGAGAGTTTGAGTGTGTTCCAGAAGGCAATACTGCCCCGGAGACCTCGTAGTATCCTCCCCATATTATGTTGGTAAAATGTGGTCTCATCCCTACCTATCCATATCCCCAAATAGCGGAGTGTATCCGCCACCCATGGAAGTCCCAGGTCCGGGAGCTGCGCTCCGTCCCAATCGGTCACCGACCCAATCGCATATAGTTGTGACTTCGCTTTATTAATGTAGAGCCCGGATGCTTCAGCAAATTGCGTCAGCGCAGCTAATAGTAGCGGCAATGACTGGGTCGGCCGCTGCAGGTATATCAAGGCATCGTCGGCGTACAAGGATACAATATGTTCCATACTACCCACCCTAATGCCCTGCCCCTGGAGCACCCTGCGGAGATGGCATGCCAATGGCTCCATTGCCAGGGCGAACAGCAAGGGGGAGAGCGGGCATCCCTGTCGCGTCCCTCTCTCTACGGATATCGTGTCCGACACGTACCGTCCCGTGCGAACCCTCGCCACCGGCCGAGCATAAAGCAGTTTTACCCAGTTTATGAAACCCTCCCCCAGTCCCATTTTTAGAAGCACCTGCCATAAGTATTCCCATCGGATCGAGTCGAACGCTTGTTCGATATCAAGGAACGCTAAGGTGCATTGTTGGGCACTTCCCCCCAATGATTGCATAACATGTGCGAGGCGGCGGATATTCCGTAGTGTATTCCTGCCTGGTATAAAACCGGACTGGTCATCATGTACCAGGTGCCGGAGATATGGGAGGAGCCTACTTGCCAGCACTTGGCTAATAATTTTAAGATCCACGTTCAGCATGGAAATTGGCCGATAAGAACTGGGGAGCAGGGGGTCCTTTCCCGGTTTGGGAATCATCACGATCAGTGCTTCGCGCATGGAGCCTGGGAGTACGCCGCGTTTGCTGGCTTCCGCCATGATTTCCAGTAGTTTAGGGACCAGGACCCCCCCATACTCTTTGTAAAGCTCAACCGCTAGGCCATCCAACCCGGGGGATTTGGCGGACTTCAAATGGGTGATTGCTGCCCGTATCTCTTCCCCTCTGAACGGGGCCCCCAAGGACTCCTGACTCTCAGGGTCTATGCAGGGCAGGTCCTCCTCGGTTAAATAGGCCGCCACAACCTGAGGGGCGGTGGGGGACTGGGGCTCAGAGTATAGTCCACGCAAGTGGGTTACGAACGCTTCATTGATCTCATGTTGTGTGTACACCAAACGGCCTAGTTCAGTTTTGATAGTCAAAATTGGGTGAGGCTGAGTCTCCATTCTAATCAGGCGCGCTAGTAGACGTCCGGCCTTGCCCCCCTCAGTATACCAGCGGCTTCTGCTCGCAGTTCTGTTAAATTTGCCCAGCGAGTCCCAGATGTCCCCTATCTTACGTCTCAATTCCACCCATGTAGCCGGCCCTCCCCCATCTGTGGGAAGCTCTCTTTCCAGTGCTGCCAAGCGCTCCTCCTGGTGGTGTAGATCTCGCTCCAGCGTTTTTTTCACCCCCACCTCCGTGGACATACAAACTTCCCGAATCACAACCTCCATCGCGTCCCATTCGAACGCCCTAGTGCTGGCCGTGCCCCAGTTGACCTCAAAATAGACATCCAGCCCGTTCGTTATTGCGTCTCTATAGGTTGGGTCTGCAAAGGCTTCGGTGTTTAGCCTCCATAGCGGTACCTTAGATCTCGGCCGGCCTAAAGCGTATGTTATTAATAGGGGGGAGTGATCGGACAGATAGAGGGCCAGATACTGCGTCTCCCCTATCCGATGGGCCGCCGTCCCTTGGACAAAGAAATAGTCTAGCCTACTATAGGTATTGGCAGCGGGTGTGTGACATGAGTACACTCGACGGCCAGGGTGGCGGTGTCTCCATATATCCAGTAGGTGATAGTTTTGAATCACCTGTCCCATAGCCTCTCTCACTTTAGGTTTGGCGTCCAGTTTTGGAGGGTGTCTATCTAACTCCCCATCTAGGGCACAATTAAAATCTCCGGCGACTATCAATTCTGTATCTGGGTCCAGATATAGCTGCCCCAGGACTCGACTCAGAAACTCTCCATCATCACTATTCGGGGCGTATATGTTCACCATGCATATGCAGCGCCCATCTAGCGTCCCCTCCACCATCACATATCTCCCCTCTGGATCCTTTCTAGTGTTTATGGCCTTAAAGGGAACTCCTGGGGCCACCCAAATAAGTGCTCCTCTAGCAAACCCGGAATAGGATGTCGCATAGAACTGGCCCCTCCATATGCGTTGAACGTATTTAAGACAGTCTCCCCATAGATGCGTCTCCTGGAGTAGAGCTATACTTACCCCATACCGTCTGAGGTAAGTTGCCACCCGTATCCGTTTGACCACCTTATTGAGCCCTCGGACATTCCACGTTATAAATTTATACTTCTGTGTGTCACCTGGTATACTTTGACCTCTGGTGGTGCAGCAGCACCCATCGAATGTGTGGGGGACCTCCGACAGTGTTATAGTGTGACCCAACACGTTGCAATCTCTCCTGACCTCTACTGGCGCTTCATAGACCAGACCCGGCAGTAAACCAAAAATAACAACAAAAACCCCGCCCCAAAGCTCCACCCGCCCCCTAGATTACCCCCCCCAACTTGAAGTAACGACTATGAAGTGTATAGCTCCCACAGGACAGAACACCCTCCCGAGCTCTGATAATCAGCCAAACTGACTGGCACGGCGCGGCCCCGCCCAACTGGTGGTCTAGCCAGGCCGCCTCGGTGCACTACAGCTGGCGTGTCGAAAGGGTATGATGGCGGAATAGTGCCCTCCCCCACAGAAACGGTTCACCCCCCATAGTATCTCTAGGCCCGGGTCCCCCCGCATGATCCCCCCATTCGAGTCAAGTGCCGGTCGGGCCAATCCCGTACTTACAGTCTCAATGACCCAGAACCCAAGGTCGCAAGTCCGAGTCTGCCTCTCAAGTATCTCAAGAGCCCCCACCGACTGGGCTGGTGGCGTCCCCAGTTCCGACTGCGTTTCCTGCACCAGACATAATGGTGAAAACTGGTTCTGTGTCGGGATCGCCTCTATTTCCGCGAGTAGGGAGCCATCTGGACCCACCGTGATGCGCCCTCCGTCGGACAAGTCTCGTACCCTGGGTCTTTGCTCATCCTTGCAGCGCTGTTGATTGCGTTGCCGACCACTCCTCCTCCTCTGTTTGTGCCAGCCCTGGTTTTGGTCCCGGCCGCCCAGTCCCATTGAATCCATCCAGTCTGTTACCTCCGACTGGTTACCAAAGAAGTGTATCTTGTCGCCATATTGTACACGGAGTCTGGCCGGGAACATTAAACTGTATTTAACGTTGAGGGTCCGCAGTCGGCGTTTGACACCCAAAAAGTCATTTCGTAGATCCTGTACTTTTTTGGTATAGTCCGGGTAAATATGGATATCGTGGTTCTCAAACCTGGGCAGACCGTTGGTGCGGATGAATTGCAGGATCGCGTCCCGGTCCCTAAAGTTGAATAATCTAGCAATCAGGGCTCTGGGCGGGGCCCCCGGTTTTGGCGGCGGACTGAGGGATCGGTGGGCTCTCTCCACTGCGAACATCTTGGAGAGCCTGAGGTTGGGGAGTGCTGAGCCAATCCAATCCTCCAGAAATAGGTCTGCTGCCGGCCCCTCCGCCTTTTCCGGAAATCCCAAAAGGCAGAGGTTGTTCCTCCTTGACCGCCCCTCTGCGTCGTCCGCCCTATCCTCCAGCCGGGCTGTGTGTTCCTGCAGGGCCGATACTGTCTCCCGCAGTTGTCGGATCTCAGTCTGTAATGTGTGCAGGTCTCCTTCAGTTGTGGTAACCCGGTCTGCCACCTTCCTGAGATCCAGGCGCAGATGGTGGATGTCCATGGCCATCCCATCCATCTTGGATTCCAGCGCCACTCGAGAGTCTCGTATGGCTTCCAGAATGTCGGATTTGTCGCGGGCTGCTGAACCCTGGTGAGATCCCTGCTCTGGGTCAGTTTGGAGGCGGTCTGCAGCGGCGGGGCCCGGCACCGTGTACTGCATTATCTTATTGGAGTGGGCGCCTCTCAGGGGTCTATCTTTCCCCATGTCCGGGTTTTAACTCCCCAAGGCGTTTCCTGATGGTCCTTCTGCCGGCAATTGAGGGTACCGGAACTGGCCTGAAGGGGAACCTGGAGCCGAGAGTGTCGTCCAGGCGCTCAGCTGTACCCCGTAGTCCGGAGCCACTGATCTTAGGTCCCAGCAGGGTATTTACCTCTCAGACCACCCCCGTCTGTGTTCGGGGTTAGCTGCGTGTCACCTCTGGCTGAGATGCCGAGCAGTGCCCCTCGTTTTTAGGTCGAACCTCGAGTAGCGCGCAAGCGCTGCTCTGCGAGACTTATAGTTAGGGAGTTTGAAAAGCTGACCAGACGCTCGTGCGTCATGGCCTTTTACCTGCGGTTACGCGCGAAGCAGACATGTGTTTCCAATTATCGTGCCCAGACGCGGGCGCAATAGTGGAAACACATGCCGGCCGTGCGGGGAAAAGGCCATGACGCACGAGCGTCTGGTCAGCTCTGCAGGCTGCCGCGCTCGCTCGCCCCCGCTCCTCTCTTGTTTTGTTTGAAATTCGGCCACTAGATGGATGTGTGTTGCTCCTGTTTCACGCCACAGGTTAATGACTTCCCTATTATTCTTGGTGCAGGAGGTTAGAGAGTGGGTGGCAGGCCGAAACCACATGAAAGCTCGTTTTAGGCTCGAGGAACAAAGAGGACCTCGAGCAGAGCCAAGCATCTGGCTCGACCCTTCAGTGGCTCGCCCACCTTTAATAACCCACGATTTCAATGCGCAGAGTTCTTCTGTTTGGCTGCATTCTAAGCAATCCTGGCCTAGCCTGTTGTCACCGTACAATCTTTATATCATTATAGACGCCAATAGAGGGCGCTCGCACATTTCATAGAACCAAAGCAGAGTCCACTACAAAAAGCAGATGGCAAACAAGGGAACGGCTTCAAATTCATCTCAAATTCCAGGAATCCCAATCGCTGCAGCGATCATTCTAAACCACGCAACTATGGAAATAACAAATCCCATCCAACTTAGAACGGTGTCCGGTAAACTAATCACATACAAGTGAAGGGTGGAAAGATCTTGGAGCGCTTTCGTTATGTGCAATTGGTTTTGTAAAATTGTGCACGAGAAAGAACATACCATTTGGCAGGAGACTCCCAGCCGAACAGTATGGACTACGCTTGCATCTTGCGGTACAGGTATGGCACGCCCTGTGTTGTGTGCAGCGGGAGATGCTTACCAGCACACTGTACACGCTGTCGCACTGCCAATGTTCAGAATATGCAACTCTTGCCAGGGCTTCCAGACTGTTATTGGCAAGTTACTGTCAGCACTTGCACTACATTTCAGAGGATTCGACCTGTATTTCCGGTATATGGGAAGAGGGCGTGTGCAGAGGTCTACGGGTGCGCAGTGTAATCTTTGGACATTTCAGGTCACAGTGATCGCAATCCGGCGCCTGCCTACAGTGACCCCCCCCCCCCCCCCCACCCCGACTCACGGCGGACGGACACTGCCCCAGCCCTAAAGTACAGCAGAGGCACTGGTATAGTAGGAAATATAGTACAACTGCTTAACAGATCTGGTGCTAAGCTGAGGATCCTGCGTTCCAACTCGAAAGATTTCAGTCAATGAACTAATGACTGCTGTTCTATAATTAAGCATCTGTAGGCAGGCACAGAAGAACCAACCCAGCTTGACTCAAAGCGGCTACAGGAAGATCTGGGAGATAGCACATGTGAGAGAGTTTAAATAAGTTATTAAACTCATAACGAATATGTGCTGGGTGAAAAGTTCCAGAAGAATTCCGATGTAAAAATCTTGAACATCTTCCCCATGTGCGATACGCTGTAAATGTCCATGCGCCCCTGACGTTCAGACCGTATTGTTTCCGTTAGATTATTTCGGCCCGGGCACCAATTACATTCCATGGGTTCCTTGTTACTTTTTTTATATTTTTATATTGCACTTAGCAATTATTCAGATATTAGTGCATGGATCAGTTTCATTGACTTGCATCTGAGAAAAAGTATCCCAAGTCCAAGACCGGTGAGCGCTGCCGCTCGCCGCTTTCCTGCTGCTGGTTTCCTTTTCCACACTATCAATATACTCTCCCCAACATAGGCTCTGATCTTGGGAGCTGCAGCCACTGCTTTGTTTTCGAGAAACGTGTTGTCACTTCCCTCCACAGCAGTTCAGTTCTGGTACTGCTCCTATTGTAAGCACCGGCTCGAACAAACACCACTTTTCTGAAGTAGACCTGCAACGTGTCTGTGCTCCGTAGAGGTATTTATATGGGGACTGACTGACAATTTAGATGGCGCCAAGAGACCCAGTCAGCTCGTAAGAACTCACTCGTTAGCCAAGCAGACCGGTCTTCATTTTTTTCTTAAAGAGAGATCGAGGCAGAGATGAGCAGGAGAACTTTCGCACCATCAATCGGGCACTCGCCTTACTCCGTAGGAAGTGACTTTGTATTCAGGGATGTACACTTGAAGACCAATAACCAGGGCCACTGGAATTATGAGGGAGTGGAGCACCAAATGATGCGGAACCTGGGTTGACTAAATTATGTGGCAAGTAAAGGACAATTATGCAGCATAATGCAGCTTTTTGATAGTTTTACGTCATTATTTTGTAATTTTTATATGGTAATACAGTTTCAAACATTTCAAGTCATTAGTACCACTGTGCGCAAACACATGTGGCCACGTTTTTATTAACTTTGGATCCATTTAAGCTAAAAACGTTTTTATTTGTTAAAAACCTGCAGATTATGGCGCAGATGATGGATTATGTGGCAAATCCATAATTATGCTGATCTTGGGAGCTGCAGCCACTGCTTTGTTTTCGAGAAACGTGTTGTCGCTTCCTCCACAGCAGTTCAGTTCTAGTACTGCTCCTATTGTAAGCACCGGCTCGAACAAACACCACTTTTCTGAAGTAGACCTGCAACGTGTCTGTGCTCCGTAGAGGTATTTATATGGGGACTGACTGACAATTTAGATGGCGCCAAGAGACCCAGTCAGCTCGTAAGAACTCACTCGTTAGCCAAGCAGACCGGTCTTCATTTTTTCTTAAAGAGAGATCGAGGCAGAGATGAGCAGGAGAACTTTCGCACCATCAATCGGGCACTCGCCTTACTCCGTAGGAAGTGACGTTGTATTCAGGGATGTACACTTGAAGACCAATAACCAGGGCCACTGGAATTATGAGGGAGTGGAGCACCAAATGATGCGGAACCTGGGTTGACTAAATTATGTGGCAAGTAAAGGACAATTATGCAGCATAATGCGCCTTTTTTGATAGTTTTACGTCATTATTTTGTAATTTTTATATGGTAATACAGTTTCAAACATTTCAAGTCATTAGTACCACTGCGCGCAAACACATGTGGCCACGTTTTTATTAACTTTGGATCCATTTAAGCTAAAAACGTTTTTATTTGTTAAAAACCTGCAGATTATGGCGCAGATGATGGATTATGTGGCAAATCCATAATTATGCTGATCTTGGGAGCTGCAGCCACTGCTTTGTTTTCGAGAAACGTGTTGTCGCTTCCCTCCACAGCAGTTCAGTTCTAGTACTGCTCCTATTGTAAGCACCGGCTCGAACAAACATCACTTTTCTGAAGTAGACCTGCAACGTGTCTGTGCTCCGTAGAGGTATTTATATGGGGACTGACTGACAATTTAGATGGCGCCAAGAGACCCAGTCAGCTCGTAAGAACTCACTCGTTAGCCAAGCAGACCGGTCTTCATTTTATCTTAAAGAGAGATCGAGGCAGAGATGAGCAGGAGAACTTTCGCACCATCAATCGGGCACTCGCCTTACTCCGTAGGAAGTGACGTTGTATTCAGGGATGTACACTTGAAGACCAATAACCAGGGCCACTGGAATTATGAGGGAGTGGAGCACCAAATGATGCGGAACCTGGGTTGACTAAATTATGTGGCAAGTAAAGGACAATTATGCAGCATAATGCGCCTTTTTTGATAGTTTTACGTCATTATTTTGTAATTTTTATATGGTAATACAGTTTCAAACATTTCAAGTCATTAGTACCACTGCGCGCAAACACATGTGGCCACGTTTTTATTAACTTTGTATCCATTTAAGCTAAAAACGTTTTTATTTGTTAAAAACCTGCAGATTATGGCGCAGATGATGGATTATGTGGCAAATCCATAATTATGCTGATCTTGGGAGCTGCAGCCACTGCTTTGTTTTCGAGAAACGTGTTGTCGCTTCCCTCCACAGCAGTTCAGTTCTAGTACTGCTCCTATTGTAAGCACCGGCTCGAACAAACACCACTTTTCTGAAGTAGACCTGCAACGTGTCTGTGCTCCAGTAGAGGTATTTATATGGGGACTGACTGACAATTTAGATGGCGCCAAGAGACCCAGTCAGCTCGTAAGAACTCACTCGTTAGCCAAGCAGACCGGTCTTCATTTTTTTCTTAAAGAGAGATCGAGGCAGAGATGAGCAGGAGAACTTTCGCACCATCAATCGGGCACTCGCCTTACTCCGTAGGAAGTGACGTTGTATTCAGGGATGTACACTTGAAGACCAATAACCAGGGCCACTGGAATTATGAGGGAGTGGAGCACCAAATGATGCGGAACCTGGGTTGACTAAATTATGTGGCAAGTAAAGGACAATTATGCAGCATAATGCGCCTTTTTTGATAGTTTTACGTCATTATTTTGTAATTTTTATATGGTAATACAGTTTCAAACATTTCAAGTCATTAGTACCACTGCGCGCAAACACATGTGGCCACGTTTTTATTAACTTTGGATCCATTTAAGCTAAAAACGTTTTTATTTGTTAAAAACCTGCAGATTATGGCGCAGATGATGGATTATGTGGCAAATCCATAATTATGCTGATCTTGGGAGCTGCAGCCACTGCTTTGTTTTCGAGAAACGTGTTGTCGCTTCCCTCCACAGCAGTTCAGTTCTAGTACTGCTCCTATTGTAAGCACCGGCTCGAACAAACACCACTTTTCTGAAGTAGACCTGCAACGTGTCTGTGCACCTGTCTATAGCGGGTGAAGTCTTCACATTCATGCTTTCTGACCTCTAAACCTACCAATTCAAGATCCTAAATTCACTGATGTCCTCTTATATTCCAAATGTATCATCCAACAGTAGTTCACTAAAAATCTTTACCCATTCCACATTTTATTGAGCTATACATGGTTAAATTATGCAGTTCCACTCCGTACTCTTCAATATGCATGAACACATATTCCTTACATGTCAGATCACCTCCTCATACTACACTATACAAAAAATACACACAAGGGGCAGTTTGCGCACAAAAACCCATGGATTATTACAGACAGCCTCATCTTCAGAAAAGCAGTGAGATCCTGGTTCTTTCCACACACATCTGGTGTTAAGTCCCATTAATCGCCAGTTAACCTATGGCTACCAATGGCACTCAAACGTTAACCCCCAATCTTTTTATTAACATTTTCTGTACTAGCATCCAGTTCCAATAGCCAGTTTCTTAAATACCTACTTATTTCACAGAGGGTGCAGTTTCAACATCTCATCACTAAACAGGTCTTTATCTAGAACAGTTCTCATTATCAATCAACTAGAACAAGCATTGGCAAAACCAATAGGTATTACCTTTGCAAGAGCTATTGGGTTCGCTAATATGTTTTTCTTATGTTGTACACCAGTGTGGCTGCTGTTCAGCATGGCTAAAAGTTAGTGGGGTAAAGGAGAATGGAGTGTTATGGAGTGGCATAGAGAGTTGTGAAGTGGCGTGGAGTGGCACAGAGTGGAGTAGCGTTGAATTGAGTGTCAGAGTTGAGTAAAGTGTCAGAGTGGAGTAGTATAGAGTGGAGTGGCATGGAGTGGTGTAGAGTGGAGCAGCAGAGTGAAGTAGTGTGTCATAGAATATAGTGGGATATAGCGGCATAGAGGGAGTCGAGTAGTGTCGTACAGTGGAATAGAGTGGAGTGTCAGAGAGGAGCAGAGTTTAATGGAGTAGAGCATCAGAGTGGAGTATTGTGGAGTGGAGTGTCAGATTGTAGTGTCATAGACTGGAGTAGAGTGGACTAGAGTGAAGTACAGTGGGGCAGAGTAGATTGGCTTAGAGTGCTTTGGTCTTGAGTAGAGGGGTGAAGAGTCCATTGACAGAGTGCAATGACAGAGTAGAGCGGTGCAGAGTAAATTGCAGGTGCATAAAATGCAATGGCGCAGAGTGGAGTGACACGGAGTGGAGTGGCGCAGAGTAGAGTGCAGTGACGAAGAGTAGATTGTTTCAGAGTAGAGTGATGTGGAGTGGTGTAGGGTAGAGTGCAAAGGTGTAGAGTGGCATGGAATGCAGTGGTGCAGAATATATTAGAGTGGAGTGATGCAGAGTAGAGTGGCGTAGAGTGCATTGCCACAGAGTGCAGTAGAGTTGAGTGGTGCAGAATAGAATTCAGAGGCATAGAGTACAATTCGTTGTGTTCAGTGGCATAGAGTGCAGTCTTGCAGAGTACAGTGCCATAGAGTGCAGTGGCATAGAGTAGACTGGTGCAGAGTGCAGCGGTGCATAGTAGAGTTGGGTAGAGTGCACTAACAGAGTAGAGTGGTGCAGAGTAGAGGATGAGAGACATAGGGTGAAGTGGTGTAGGGTGCAGTGTCAGAGTGCAGTGATGCACAGTAGATTAAAGTGGTGTACAGGGGATTGGGGTCGAGTATAGTGGCATAGAGTGCATTGGCATACAGGGCATTGGCGTAGAGTGCATTAGAGTGGTGCAGAGTAGAGTGCAGTGACAGAATTAGAGTGCTGCAGAGTATAGTGGCGTAAAGTTTACTGGCAGAGTGCAGTGTAGCAGAGTAGAGTATCAGAGTGCAATGATGTAGAATAGAGTGGCGTAGAGTGGTGCAGAGTAATGTGACACAGAATGCAATGGTGTAAAATAGAGAGGAGTAGAGTGCAGTGGTGCAGAGTGTTGTAGAGTATAGTGGCATACAGTGCAGTGGTGCTGAGTAGATTGGCAGAGTGTATTGTTTTTGAGAAAAGTTGTGTAGAGTGCTAAGGCGTACAGTGGCGTAGAATGCAGTGGTGTGGAGCAGAGTAGATTGCAGTGGCATAGAGTGGATTAGTGCAGAGTGGAATAAAGTGGATTAGAGTAGATTGTTTCAGAGTAGAGTGAAGTGGCGTAGAGTGCAGTGGCGTAGAGTGCAGTGTTGAAGAGTAGATTAGAGTGGCTTAGAGTGGGTTGGCGAAGAGTGCAGTGGTGCATATTAGAGTAATGTGGGTAGAGTGCATTGGCACACAGAAGAGTGGTGTAGAGTAAAGAAGCGTGGAGGGAAATGGTGTAGGGAGGAGTGGTGAAGAGTAGAGTGCAGTGACGCAGTGTGGAGTGGCATAATGTGGAGTGGTGCAGAGTATAGCGCAGTGATGTGGAGTGGCGTAGTGTGGAGTGGTGCAGAGTAGAGTGTCGTGGAGTGGTGCAGAGTAGAGTGGGGTAAAGTGGAGTATGCATGGTGTAGTAGCACACTGCCATTACAGAGAACACATCTTCAATTTAAATGACATTTACGTTTGCACAGACATACCGTTTTACTGATAAAGCTATACAGCGCACAAAAGATAATGTGTGGAAATGTCATCACCTAGTGTATTGATTTGTATTGATCTTATTAAAATATTTGTTTCCACCACACTTCGGAATTACCCAAAAATGTACTTCATTTGTGCTTGTATATTATGAAATTCATTTACAGACATTTCAATTTTGTTTTGTGCTAGAAAATATGACATCATACAACACACCCCGAGTAGCCAGCATGATTGTCACTAAAGCTTCTCACTTTGAAGTCAGAGAAAGAAAAGTAAACACCAAGCTCCTTGAAGACAGAGCCTGACATTTGACCTGTGTCTTTGAATGTACAGCAAATGTGACAAGAAGATGAGAACAATATTTGAAGGCCTGTTTACAGAAATTCAGTACTGGTGGAAGAATACAGTAAATAGGGTTGGGTAAGGGAAGGGACGAACTCAAGCTGGACAGCCTAAAACAAATAAAGCCAGCAAATAGAAAGCAAGCAAATGTGAGTTACAAACCACAAAGCCAATGGTAAGCAATGGGCGGAATGCATTCCCAGAGAAGCTTTTCAAATGTCCCCAAGATGTCGTTATCAAACCAGTCAGCTGCGCTGTATGGTAGGCTTCGACCTAAAAACTGCTGATTTCTCAGGGGATGGAAACTCAACACATTTTTCAGTTATTGGAGTTTTTACACAATTTTTCATTTGTTGCATAATTCGGAAGAAGGCTGAACCCAGTAATTAATAAGGTCAAAACATTGACAACATTTTGAAATGACATCTGTGAGAACCTCGTTCAGAGGGCCTCGGGATAAACAAAAGTTAATAGGCCCTACTCTGGGGGCTGAGGCCTTTTACTCCCGATACCAGACCTATTATCGATCCTGAGCAACTGGGCCAAGTACTCCAGAAGAACAGAAGGGTGACCAGTCCAGCTGTGCAATTGCCTTCCACTGTGCTGCATCATGTGCCCCTGCATTTGTAGTAACTTTTGTACCGTTTGAACTAAAGCTATTTTTTTCCATTAAAATCCACAGATTCTGCGGCAGATGATGGATTATGTGGTAAATGTATAATTGTGCAAAAATCGCCACAATCGCATAATTCCAGTGGCCCTGATTAAACTCATAAGTGTTCCAGGGCCGAAGCGCTATATGGCAGGCAATTTCCCCCGGATAAATGCAGTAGCCTTTCACCACTAAAAGGGTATGTGTTTGAAAATGGTCCTGTCTGAAGGGTCACCCCAAACTGTTTGCCTTCCTTCTCCTCTTTTTGCTGAAACCTTTTTGTTGGCCTTAGGACTCTGAGCACTTTACCAGTGCTAAAGTGCATGTTCTTCTCCAAAGGGTACAAAAATGTATGCAAGCTCATAACTGTGCAGGACATGGGCTGGCTCGAAGCCAGGAGAGAGAGAGTTTAGATGTTTAACGATGGCCTCCTAGGTCAAGATTATCCAGAGACCAGAAACAATAGTGTGCAGTCGAAATCCTCCAGGATGGGTAAGGTGGATCCACTCCTTTTGAATGCTAGGCTGTTTCCCATGACAACAAATATACCAGAACATTTTATTTTAGTTTGGGGACAGGGACAAAGAGCAATGTGAAGAGATATTGCCATGCCAGTGTAAGCATTCAAATCAACCAGTCGTATGTCTGGGTATCTAGATGAGAGGAAAAGAATGTGTGGCACCCGCTTCCTGAGGCTTGGTAAACATTAACTAGGGTAACATAGACAATTTTGTTCAGAGATAATAATCCTTACACAATCTTTATCCTATTAATGTTTGTCTCTTACAATGGAGGCAACCTTTAGTAAATAAGGAATTTGGAAACATTTAGCGACCTGGAACGTATGTAAAAGGAGGAACAATGTGTAGGAGAGTAGGATCTGCTTCTTATAGTTACCCCCACTTTTTGCTGATGTTTCACTGTTTTTCGACTTAGCCAGACTGAGGCCCTGCTAATCAGGACCCCAGTCTATCTGCTTTCTACTCTAAATTGATTGTATGTACTTTAGGTACACTCCAGATTGGATTCTGGGGTACCCTTGTGAGTCCCTAGTAAATGGTATACTATGTACCCAGGGCATAGGTACCCCAGAGGCCTACCAGGGGCTGCAGCATGTATTGTGCCACCCCTGGGAAGCCTTTTAAAATGACACAACAGGTCTGCTACAGCAGCCTGTGTAAGGTGGTGTATCCACCCTTACTGAGATATAGGTTCCCTATATCTCTCCATATCACTGCACATGTAAACCTATCAGTCACCCCTATGGCAGGCCTTAACAATCCTGAAGGCAGGGTGCTGGGTTTCATGTGAGAGGGTGCCCATGCATGAGCAGAGCCCCTCTGCAGCTTTCGGAATCTTTATTCCGGGGTTGTTTGTGATGCAGCCAGACCATATACTCTTAAGTGCATTATAACCAAACGGTAAATGCTAACTATGGAATGGCTGCATGGAAAACTGTCGTGTTTGGTGTCAAACACCTTGGAATCATACCCCCACACCAGTTGAGTATGATCCCACCCTTCTAGAGGGAGAGACATGACAGCACCGGTATACCCGGTACCAGCTAACAGAGCCCTGGCATCACAAAATGGATGCTGCCAGCCACAGACACGAGTCTGCCCTCCTGCTGCTGGACGAAACTCCAGCAGGGGAGGCCTGGACAATAGGTTTCCTGTCACAGGGAGGTGCGACCACCTCCCAGACAGGCTTTAGTGTATTGGGGCTGGGTGGGTGCACTCCAAGAGTGCTTTGAAGTCTGCACTGGGGGCACATTTGGTGTCCCTGTGCATAGTCCAGCTCAAACCGTTTGCAGGGGTACACAGCCCCTGCTCTGGCGCAAAACTGGACAAAGGAAATGGGTGTAGCCACCCCTCTTTCCTGACCCTCCCATAGGTGGGTCCCCAGAGTTTGTCCCACCCCTTCCTTGGGTATAAAGTAGGATTACACCTGGACTAAACTCTGATACCAGAAACCAAGTACTTCGACGATCTACACTACGCTGGATGACTGAAGAATCTCCCTTGGAGTAAAGGAGTTACTCCCCTGCAAGGCAGGCACCTTTAACGCAACTGACCAGTTGGCATCTCCGAGCTCTGACGGACTCCGAAGAATATTGCCACACAGGAGGTGGGTTTTCCAAGGTCCATGAGGTCGATCTGTGCCCACAGCAAGTTTGAGGCCCGTATCCCTCGTGGAGACCGTGCAACCCGAACCCCTGGACACCGCGACCATTTGCAGAAGCATCAGCTTTCCGGCAATCCCTGAGGCTGAGCTTTGGGATACTTGTAGCCCTGACCCAGAGCAGTAATTGCACCGAAGATTGCAGGCCTACACTCAACGAGTGTTCCGTGGGCCGCCATTTTGTGATTCCTCTTGAAGCGCTTTGCGATCCCTGGTCCGTTGACCTGTGGGTCCCCAAGAAGACAACTCTAACTTTTATTGGGCTTTCCTGGTTGCGCCAGACTTGCCCTGACTCTCCATCACTTGGGGAGTCCCCAGGACTTTGCTGGTCCGCACAGAAGCATCTTTTCTCGTCCTGCGTGGGTTGCTGTTGCCAAGGCTTGTTGTGGTCAATCCGATCACCGACACCCCAGCACTCGACATCCTTTGTGGGACAGCTCGAATCCGGCTCTTGGTTGTCGTCAACATCTCCGGGACCCCGTGGCTGCAGAGTCAAGCTTCACCTCTTCGCACCTGAAGCACCAGACATCGGTGGGCATTCGATTGCTCCGCTCCTGGTCACTGGCTAGTGACCCAGACTCTGTCACCTCTGCTTTCAGGTTCTTCACATCTTCGATCCAGGCTTGGATCACCCTGGACACTTTCTCCTTCACGGCAGCAGTACTTTGCAGCAGATTGCCATTGAAAACGACGACGATTCCCGACACCTTTTGACACCTATGCACCCGGCTTCCCTGGGTGAGGTAACTCGAGTACTCCGGTGATCCCGTAGGTGTTGGCCCTAGAACCCCTTAAGTCTAAAGGGGTTTGCTCAAAGTCCTCTCCTAAGTGTCCTTTATTTTTAAAATTCCAACCGCGACTTTCCGTATTGAATCCTACGGCGCTCGCGGCTGTGTTCTCACACTGCACACGTCCCCGTGGGTCTCCTGTGTCACTACCTTGGGTGGTTCCTTGGGGTCCCAGCGATTCTACGTGCTCTAGGCACTGTGTCTAGTCAAGTCGTGGTTCTTATACCACTTTCTTAGTATATGGTTTGGTCTCCCCTGGAGCCCACTGTGTATTGTGCTATTTACTGTCATTTTAATACTGTGATACTGTGTATCTTGAACTCTAATCTCATAAAGGGATTAATAGTTAGTGCTTAGAAATAAATACATATATTTTATATATATCTTGTGTGGTTCTCCTTTCATTTAGTTATTCAAGAGGTTATAATCTGGTAAACCAAGCTGTTTTACACTCCTTCAAGACTTAGCCTGAAGGTTGCTCTCCATAGCTACCACTAGGATAGCTTTCAATAAAGGTTGTCTTTAAACCTATCATCAATAAAGGTCGTTTGGACTGGTGCAAGGTGCCCACTATAACTAGTGGACAGCATATGCCAGGCCAACTTCTCACATTGGTGTGCAGCGGTGGGATTCAAGCTTGCTATTGTTTACCAGATCTCTTTGAAGTGACTAACTGAAAACCACTATAGGTACATAGGTACATATAAATCAAGTTTAGAATACAGTAAGTTCTACTGAACTTAGAGTTGTGTGTCAAGGGCTTAGCACACCCTTTCTACAACTCAAGAGAGTTTCAGTTCCCACTAGAGTAGGTAGGTGCATACACCACACCACACTAGAATGTCTTCAAGGCCTGAAGTCAGTGACTCCTTGCTCACTAGGTATGACAATCTCACATTCCAGGAATTGAGAAATATGTGTACCTCTAGGAGACTGAAGACAGGGAGACATGCAAGCACTCAACGCCTCATAGAGGCTTTGCTGTTAGATGACCCCAGAAAGACACCAGGGTCTGATGAGGCAGGCAAGTTGGGTGGGGCAGTAGAAGAGGAAAGGCCAGGTAGTGAAAACTACTATGACCCAGACTCTGATGCTGGCCAGGGGGATCAACATGATTCCCACCTGGAAAATCCAATTCTTCCTGAAGGAGAGGAATGCCTCAGTGGCCCCCTCTTCACTCCCCCAGGAAGGGTTAATAGTCTACCAAGAAGATCAAGATCTCCTTCTCAGGAATCTAATCGTTCTGGTACTTCTATAGGGTCCTCTGCTTCTCATAAAAGGGCATCCTCTTATGAGAAGAAATGCCAACTGCTTGATTTTGAGAAAGCTAAGCTGAGAATCAAGAGAGAGCAATTGGCCTTAGACAGGGAATCCCTGGAGCTTCAGAAAGCTTCACAGAAATTGGGACTAGGGTCACATGGTGGCAGCAGCAGTGTCCCTAGAGGTAGAGATCATACTCATGACCATAGGAACCTGAACAAGATTGTCCCTCCCTACCAGAGTGGGGATGACATCCACAAATGGATAACTGCACTGGAAAGGGCCTGTAAGGTACAGAGGGTCCCTCAGGAGCAGTGGGCAGCAATGTTGTGGCTCTCCTTTGCAGACAAAGGTAGAGACAAGCTCCTCACTGTAAGAGAAAAGGATGCTGACAATTACAAAGTCCTGAAGAGTGCTCTGATTGAAGGGTTTGGCCTAACCACTGAACAATACAGGTTAAAGTTCAGAGATACCCAAAAGGCACAGACTCAGGACTGGGTTGACTTTGTTGATTGTGCTACTAAGGCTCTGGAAGGCTGGTTACTTGGCAGTAAGGTGTGTGATTTCAAAGGATTGTATAATTTGATCATGAGAGAGCAGATCCTTAACAACTGTCAAAATCAACTGTTGCATCAGTACCTGGTGGACTCTGATCTGACCTCTCCCCAAGAATTGGGTCAGAAGAGCAGACAAGTGGGTCAGAACCAGGGTGAGGCAGAAGGTTCAGAACCAAGGTGGTGACTCAAGAAGCAAGATTCTAAAAACTCTGATAAGGGTGGGGAGAAGGGTAAAGACCAGAAGTCTTCACAAGGGCCCCAAAAACTGCATCTGGTGGGGAGTCCCAATCTAACAAAGGAAAAGGCAAAAAGAAACCATGATGTAAAATCTGTAAGCAGAAAACCCATTGGACTAGTGATTGTACAAAGACCAAAGACTCAACTCCAGCCACCATTGCCCCTAAGGCAACTGTTCCCCCTAGTTCAGCTCCAAGTGGTGGTGTTCCAAATAAGGGTGTAGTAGGGTTGACCCTGGGATCTGAGATGGACTCTGGCCTAGTCAGAGTCCCAACTCAGGCTGTACTGGTCTGTGATGGAGGCATGGATAGGTCCTCCTATGTGAGTCCCAGTAATCTGGGCAAATACAGACAGCAGCACTTAATTAATGGAAGAGAGGCTTTGGCATTCAGGGACACAGGAGCAAGTGTCACAATGGTGACAAAAGATCTTGTAGCCCCTGAGCAGATCATACTTGGTGAAATGTACCAAGTGACCAATGCTAGCAATGTCAGGACAGACCATTCCCTGGCAGTTGTTAATTTCTCCTGGGAGGGGTAACTGGCCCCAAGAAGGTTGTGGTAAGTGCAGACCTCCCTGTTGAATGCTTGCTTGGAAATGATTTGGAAAGCTCAGCTTGGGCTGAAGTTGAGCTCAGGACCCATGCAGAAATGTTGGGCATCCCTGCAGATGTGTTTGCTATGACCAGGTCACAGGCAAAAATGTCTAAAACTGAACAGGCCCTGGATTCTGGAAGAATGGACCAGGTGCCTCCCAAGAGGAGGAGCAGTAGGGTTAAGGCAGTGTCTTCCCCTGCCTCAGAATGCAGATCAGTCTCTTGAGGGAGATGATCTCAGTCCT
Source organism: Calotriton arnoldi (assembly GCA_963921515.1). Taxonomy (NCBI): domain Eukaryota; kingdom Metazoa; phylum Chordata; class Amphibia; order Caudata; family Salamandridae; genus Calotriton; species Calotriton arnoldi. The sequence continues at coordinate 1,141,037 of CAWUFW010004032.1, read as the reverse complement.
GAAGAAGGAACTGTCCCAGAGGAGCTTGAGCCTGATCAGGTTGAGTTCTTGGGGACAGGGGCCCTTCCAGGGCAGATCTGAGCCACTGAGCTGCCCTCTCTTGAACCCCTCAGACAGCAAGCTGCTGCTGAGGCTGCTGGGAGTGCTAGTGGTACCCATAGGATCTATTGGGATGATGGACTCCTTTACTCAGAGTGTAGAGACCCCAAGCCTGGAGCCACCAGGAGGTTGGTTATACCTCTGAAGTTTAGGAGCTTCCTATTGACTCTAGCACATGATAGCCCATTGGCAGGTCACCTAGGCCAAAACAAGACTTGGGACAGAATTGTCCCTCACTTTCATTGGCCTCATATGTCTGAAGACACCAAGGAGTTTTGTCGCTCCTGTGTTACCTGTCAAGCCAGTGGTAAGGCAGGTAGCACTACAAAGGCCCCCTGATACCACTACCTGTGGTGGGGGTTCCCTTTGAGAGGGTAGGGATTGACATTGTTGGTCCCCTAGATCCTCAAACAGCATCTGGGCACAGATTTATACTGGTGGTGGTGGACCATGCCACTAGGTACCCAGACGCAATTCCCTCAGGACCACCACAGCTCCTGTGGTGGCAAGGGCCCTCCTGGGAATCTTTTCCAGGGTGGGTTTTCCTAAGGAGGTAGTATCAGACAGAGATGCCAACTTCATGTCTAGTTACTTGACTGCTATGTGGAAGGAGTGTGGAGTAAATTATAAATTTACCACGCCTTATCACCCACAATGCAATTGTTTAGTTGAGAGGTTCAACAAAACCTTGAAGGGCATGATTAAAGGTCTCCCAGAAAAGCTTAGGCGCAGATGGGACATACTTTTGCCCTGCCTTCTCTTTGCCTACAGAGAGGTTCCACAGAAGGGGGTTGGTTACAGCCCATTTGAGCTTCTGTTTGGACATCCAGTTAGGGGTCCATTGTGTCTAGTGAAGGAGGGATGGGAGTTACCTCTCAAACCCCTAAACAGGATATTGTGGACTATGTACTTGGTCTCCGCTCCCGGATGGCTGAGTACATGAAGAAGGCAACTAAAAACCTTGAGGCTAGCCAGGAATTACAAAAAGCCTGGCATGACCAAAAGGCTGTGTTGACTGTTTATCAGCCAGGACAGAAAGTATGGGTGTTGGAGCCTGTGGCCCCAGCAGCCCTCCAAGATAAGTGGAGTGGCCCCCATACCATTGTTGAACAGAAGGGAGAGGTTACCTATCTGGTAGACCTTGGAACTCCCAGGAGTCCCCACAGGGTGCTCCATGTCAACAGACTGAAACCATATGTTGACAGGGCAGACATGGGCTTGCTCATGGCTATTGATGAGGGACAGGAGGAAGAGAGTGATCCACTCCCTGACCTGCTCTCTCAGAACCCTGATGATGGTTCAGTAGATGGTGTAGCCTTGGCAGGCAGCCTCACTGACCAGCAGCAAACTGATTGCAGGAAAGTTCTCAATCAGTTCAGACATATGTTCTCTCTGACTCCAAGTCAGACTACCTGGTGCACTCATGAAGTGGACACTGGGGACAGTCTGCCTGTTAAAAATAAGATTTACAGGCAACCTGACCATGTCAGGGACTGCATCAGGACTGAAGTCCAGAAGATGTTGGATTTGGGTGTGATTGAACCCTCAGATAGCCCCTGGGCTAGTCCAGTAGTCTTAGTGCCTAAACCTCACACCCAGGGTGGTAAGAGAGAGATGAGGTTTTGTGTAGACTACAGAGGTCTCAATGCAGTCACTAGGACTGATGCCCATCCCATACCCAGGGCAGATGAGCTCATAGACACTTTGGCCTCAGCCAAGTTTCTCAGCACATTTGACCTAACAGCTGGCTACTGGCAAATCAGACTAGCTGAGGATGCAAAAGCCAAAACAGCATTTTCTACCCCTAGTGGGCACTACCAATTTGTGGTGATGCCCTTTGGTTTGAAAAATGCACCTGCCACTTTTCAAAGGTTGGTGAACAAAGTCCTTACAGGCCTGGAAGCCTATAGTGCAGCATATCTAGATGATATTGCTGTCTTTAGCTCCACCTGGGAGGATCACCTGGTCCACCTGAGAATTTTTTTAGAGGCCCTGCAAAAGGCAGGCCTCACTATCAAGGCCACCAAGTGCCAGATAGGGCAGAGCCAAGTTGTATACCTGGGCCACCTTGTGGGTGGAGGCCAGGTTCAACCATTGCAGAGCAAAATCCAGACCATCATGGACTGGGTTGCTCCAACCACCCAGACTCCGGTCAGAGCTTTCTTGGGCCTGACTGGGTACTATAGAAGATTTGTCAAAGGGTATGGATCCATAGTGACCCCTTTGAATGACTTAACTTCTAAAAGAATGCCAAAGAAAGTTCAGTGGACAGTTAGCTGTCAAAAGGCATTTGATGACCTGAAGCAGGCCATGTGCACTGCTCCCATTCTGCAAAGTCCTGATTACTCCAAGCAATTCATTGTCCAAACAGATGCATCTGAGTTGGGGGTAGGGGCTGTGTTATCACAATTGAATGATGAAGGTCAGGATCAGCCAGTAGCTTTTATTAGCAGAAGGTTGATCCCCAGAGAGAAACGTTGGTCAGCCATTGAGAGGGAGGCCTTTGCTGTGGTTTGGGCCTTGAAGAAGCTGAGGCCATACTTGTTTGGCACTCACTTCATTGTTCAGACAGACCACAAGCCCCTCTTATGGCTAAAACAGATGAAGGGTGAAAACCCCAAACTTTTGAGGTGGTCCATTTCCCTACAGGGGATGGACTATACAGTGGAACATAGACCTGGGAGTAACCATGCCAATGCAGATGGACTCTCCAGATATTTCCACTTAGAACATGAAGACTCAACTGGTCAAGGTTAGTTTAATGTCCTGACGTTTGGGTGGGGGGGGTTGTGTAGGAGAGTAGGATCTGCTTCTTATAGTTACCCCCACTTTTTGCTAATGTTTCACTGTTTTTCGACTTAGCCAGACTGAGGCCCTGCTAATCAGGACCCCAGTCTATCAGCTTTCTACTCTAAATTGATTGTATGTACTTTAGGTACACTCCAGATTGGATTCTGGGGTATCCTTGTGAGTCCCTAGTATATGGTATACTATGTACCCAGGGCATAGGTACCCCAGATGCCTACCAGGGGCTGCAGCATGTATTGTGCCACCCCTGGAAAGCCTTTTAAAATGACACAACAGGTCTGCTACAGCAGCCTGTGTAAGGTGGTGTATCCAGCCCTTACTGAGATATAGGTTCCCTATATCTCTCCATATCACTGCACATGTAAACCTATCAGTCACCCCTATGGCATGCCTTAACAATCCTGAAGGCAGGGTGCTGGGTTTCATGTGAGAGGGTGCCCATGCATGAGCAGAGCCCCTCTGCAGCTTTCGGAATCTTTATTCCGGGGTTGTTTGTGATGCAGCCAAACCATATACTCTTAAGTGCATTATAACCAAACGGTAAATGCTAACTATGGAATGGCTGCATGGAAAACTGTCGTGTTTGGTGTCAAACACCTTGGAATCATACCCCCACACCAGTAACTGGTGTGGGAGTATGATCCCACCCTTCTAGAGGAGAGACATGACAGCACCGGTATACCCGGTACCAGCTAACAGAGCCCTGGCATCACAAAATGGATGCTGCCAGCCACAGACACGAGTCTGCCCTCCTGCTGCTGGACGAAACTCCGGCAGGGGGGGCCTGGACAATAGATTTCCTGTCACAGGGAGGTGTGACCACCTCCCAGACAGGCTTTAGTGTATTGGGGCTGGGTGGGTACACTCTCAGAGTGCTTTGAAGTCTGCACTGGGGGCACATTTGGTGTCCCTGTGCATAGTCCAGCTCAAACCGGTTGCAGGGGCACACAGCCCCTGCTCTGGTGCGAAACTGGACAAAGGAAATGGGTGTAGCCACCCCTCTTTCCTGACCCTCCCATAGGTGGGTCCCCAGAGTTTGTCCCACCCCTTCCTTGGGTATAAAGTAGGAAACCCTGACTACAGGACTTTAGATTACACCTGGACTAAACTCTGATACCAGAAACCAAGTACTTCGACGGTCTACACTACGCTGGATGACTGAAGAATCTCCCTTGGAGTAAAGGAGTTACTCCCCTGCAAGGCAGGCACCTTTAACGCAACTGACCGGTTGGCATCTCCGAGCTCCGACGGACTCCGAAGAATATTGCCACACAGGAGGTGGGTTTTCCGAAGTCTCTGAGGTCGATCTGTGCCCACAGCAAGTCTGAGGCCCGTATCCCTCGTGGAGACCGTGCAACCCGAACTCCTGGACACAGCAACCATTTGCAGAAGCATCAGCTTTCCAGCGACCCCTGAGGCTGAGCTTTGGGTTACTTTCAGCCCTGACCCCGAGCAGTAATTGCACCAAAGATTGCAGGCTTACACTCAACGAGTGTTCCGTGGGCCACCATTTTGTGATTCCTCTTGAGGTCCCTTCGCGATCCCTGGTCCGTTGACCTGTGGGTCCCCAAGAAGGCAACTCTAACTTTTATTGGGCTTCCCTGATTGCTCCAGACGTGCCCTGACTCTCCATCACTTGGGGAGTCCCCAGGACCTTGCTGGTCCGCACAGAAGCATCTTTTCTCTTCCTGCGTGGGTCGCTGTTGCCAAGGCTTGTTGTGGTCAATCCGATCACCGACACCCCAGCACTCGACATCCTTTGTGGCACAGCTCGAATCCGGCTCCTGGTTGTCGTCAACATCTCCGGGACCCTGTGGCTGCAGAGTCAAGCTTCACCTCTTCGCACCTGAAGCACCCGACATCGGTGGGCATTCAATTGCTTCGCTCCTGGTCACTGGCTAGTGACCCAGACTCTGTCCCCTCTGCTTTCAGGTTCTTCACATCTTCAATCCAGGCTTGGATCACCCCGGACACTTTTCTCCTTCACGGCAGCAGTACTTTGCAGCAGATCGCCATTGAAAACGACGACGATTCCCGACACCTTTTGACACCTATGCACCCGGATTCCCTGGGTGAGGTAACTCGAGTACTGCGGTGCTCCAGTGGGTGTTGGCCTTAGAACCCCTTAAGTCTAAAGGGGTTTGCTCAAAGTCCTCTCCTAAGTGTCCTTTATCTTTAAATTTTCCGCATTGAATCCTACGGCGCTCGCGGCTGTGTTCTCACACTGCACACGACCCCCGTGGGTCTCCTGTGTCACTACCTTGGGTGGTTCCTTGGGGTCCCAGCGATTCTACGTGCTCTAGGCACTGTGTCTAGTCAAGTCGTGGTTCTTATACCACTTTCTTAGTATATGGTTTGGTCTCCCCCTGGAGCCCATTGTGTATTGTGCTATTTACTGTTGTTTTAATACTGTGATACTGTGTATCTTGAACTCTAATCTCATAAAGGGATTAGTAGTTAGTGTTTAGAAATAAATACATATATTTTATATATATCGTGTGGTTCTCCTTTCATTTAGTTATTCAAGAGGTTATAATCTGGTAAACCAAGCTGCTTTACACTCCTTCAAGACTTAGCCTGAAGGCTGCTCTCCATAGCTACCACTAGGATAGCTTTCAATAAAGGTTGTCTTTAAACCTATCAATAAAGGTCGTTTGGACTGGTGCAAGGTGCCCACTGTAACTAGTGGACAGCATATGCCAGGCCAACTTCTCACACAATTTGACAATTGCATTCTTTAACAAGGCAACTGTTGTACATTTCCTGATACTGGCCTGATGACGCTATTAAACAATTGACACTTGTATGTCAATATATATATTATGAATATACTGTTAACTGATTAATGCCATGTGCGTTTACACTGAGCATTAACCAACTGAGATAGCCTTTATTATATTAATATGATAACGTGTGATTGGAATAATTGTTTCCAGTGTTAAAATGGAAAGTAATTCAGAGAGCAGTTTTGCTCTTTGAGTTCAGAAGGCTTTGGATGTCACCCAAAGTCACTGGAGCCTTGTGTAATGCAAGTAGGCGGTGCACTTAAAGTTCCAGTGCCAGAACAGGGAAGGCAATGATGGATCATATTTTCTAGCTGGAACTGGACTGTGACCGGAGGTTTAACATAAGAAGTCTTTATCAGTCAGAGAAAAAAAGATACATTAATAGGAATATGTAACTGGCATATCTTTAATCGATTGGTTAGGTCTGAAGGCAAGATTACTCAAGCAACAGCATCCCAGGAGACATTCAATTCAGTCAGGAAGAGTGGTTCCAATCTCCTATATAAGCTCTTAAGTTTGGAGCCAGAGTGCAGGGTGTTCTGAGGGCTGCGTGGGATGGTTCTGGAGAACACAAAGACGTCTGCATTGATCGCTGGCATCTTCTAGCTCATTTTCATGTTACATCGAAAGCCAGAGACCTCGAAGGACATTTCGCTGCTCATTAAATGTGAAAAATCTGGAATGACAGACGTCGGGCTCATGGTCTCAAGCAGTGCTAGACAGCGCAGGCGCGGTAACCATAACCTGACTAGACCTCAAGCTCCTACTCAACCACAACTAAAAAATACGTCCAGGTTGAACCTGCTCAAATTTGTAAGCGTTTAGGGCAATATTCTGGGCTCATCTTTGTAATGCATACAAGATTACAGGCCTTCTCCACTTTGGTCATATCTGTATACCTGCAATTTACAAGATATGTGTAGCTGTGTATGCGTGAATTAGTACTTTTTTTTATTAATTAATTTATTTTTATTAATTTTTCAGTACAGATAGTAAAAGGGAAAGCAAGAAAAAAAAGAAAACAAATTATAAAATAAACAGTTAACATCACAGTGGCATAACAGCATTAAATATACAGTGCAGTCGTAAGGAGTTTATACATCATTTTCGTACGTTACTGTAAGAGAACACACAGATACGATCAGGGCAAAGCATGTACAATAACTATACATCACTCAGTCTAAGCTCTGCTGATGGCAATATCTATCTTACATAGGGTATCAATCTATATCAATATCATCAGGGTAACCTTCAGTGCTCATCATATGGAGAGACCATTAGTCCATTCTGTTCCCTCAGGGTATCTCCGCACTGTCAGTTGCTTTTGCTGCTAAGTAACTCTTATATAGACCCCAGAAACTTTTGGGGCGGTTCCGGGGAGGAGAGGGGGGGGGGCGGGGGGGTGGGTAGAAGTTCGCTGTATAACTCCGATTGTGTATTACAGTAGACCCTGTCTGTGGACCATTCATCGACAGTAGGTGTAGGCCCTGGGGCCCCTCTCATTGCCACCCTATGTTTTGCTAGTAGGAGGCCCATGCCAATCAATCGCCGCACGTCTTTACCCAGATGTTTCATCCATCCTAACAGTGCCAACAGGGGGTCATGTGCCAGCGGCGATCCGGCTATGTCGCTCAATATGCGCAACACTGATTCACAAAATCTAGCGATCCCTGGGCATGACCAAGCAACGTGCATAAACCCGGCCGGGCTGAATTTGCAGCGCTCACATTCTGCGGAGTCACGCAGCCCATATCTGCATAGCGTCTCAGGAGTATAATATGTTCTATTAAGATACTTGAAATGAACCAGGCGGTGCCTCTCGTTTAGTGAAGCTTGTTGTGTGGCCTCGCAGCAATATCTCCAGGTGGCGTCATCTATCGCCACTCCCAAGTCATTCTGCCAATCTAGTCTGGCTCTGGTGTAGTGGGTCCCGCGGTCCTGTTGCGATATGCTGTAGATGGTGGATACCATCTTACTGGGTGTGTCAGATCTTAATAGCAATGAGAAGGCAGCTACCTCTGGAGGTTCCAGCATGCCCTCTCCTAGCATCTCCCGGAAAGCATGACGCACTTTATAGTAGTGGAATCGCACCAGCGGCGTGTAGTTGTGGCCCTCTGCCCAAATTTCAGCCCACTCTCGCACCTTACCGTCAATGAAAAAATTTCCTATTGTAGTAATATTGACTGTTGCCAAAGCCTGGACCACCTCCCTCTCGCAGCATATTGGTAACCAATAGCACCATTCCACTGGGGTCAGGGGGGGAGTATAAGACAGCGCCCCCTGTCGTTTGAGCAGGTTCTGCCATGCGTGCGCGACTGAGTTAACTGAGTCTAAGACTCCCGATCTCCTAGACGGGGTGTGAAACAGCATTCCTGGCAGGGGGAGGGGGTCGCCGCGACTTTTTCTATCTGCAGGTGCGAGAGACCAACCTGCTCATGGGCCCAGTAATATGCATGGGAACATTGCGCCACGGGGTACTACAATTACAAATCCGGAGTGCCGAGTCCTCCCATAGCGTAAGGCAATGTGAGGATATCCCACTTAACCCATGCGTGTTTCCCTGCCCATGCCAATTTCACCAGTAGTGAACGGATAATCTGGAATATGTGGGTAGGAAGTACCATTGGTATATTTGTAAACAGGAACCTGGGGAGCACCACCATCTTCATGAGGGATATGCGTCCCATCAGGGACAACGGAAGACGGATCCATTTATCTACATCAGTTTTTAATTTTGCAATTGCCCTGCCGTAGTTTTCGCTTAAGACCAGCTCAGAGTCCGTGTGCACCTGTATCCCCAGATAGCGGACAGGGTCAGTTGTCCATATTAAAGGGAACTCCAGCTCTATGGGCTTCATAGCCGCAGTGAGTGGGAAAATGGTAGACTTGGCCCAATTAATTTTAAGGCCGGAGAGGGCCCCATATCTCATCACTTCGCGCAGGACAGGGGACAAATTAACCTGCGGGTCTCTAACATACAGAAGCGTGTCTTCCGCGTTCGCCGACACAATAAGATTATTAAGATTATACCCCGGGAAGCGGATTCCCCTGTGTCCATGGTACTCTCTCAACGTGCAGGCCAGTGGCTCGGCCACCAGGGCATATAGCAAGGGCGATAGTGGGCATCCCTGGCGGGTGCCCCTAGATATTGTAATGGGCGCAGTTACCATATCTCCCACTCCAATCCTGGCTGCGGGGGTATTGTACAGAACCGACACCAACTGTAGGAATATCCCTCCCACTCCTAGTCTCCTCAATACTTCACGCATGAAAGGCCACTCCACGGAGTCAAAAGCCTTCTCTGCGTCTAGGAAGACCGCAACAGCTTTAACTTCCGGTTTAATGTGCTGTATGGCCCCAAACACAGTTCGCAGGTTGCAAGACAGGTTGTGTCCAGGCACAAAACCCGACTGTTCCAGACCCACCATGAGTGGGACAAGTGGCGCTAACCTGTTAGCTAGGATCTTTGCAAATATCTTAGTATCCACATTGATAAGTGACAGAGGCCTATAAGATGAACATTTGTTAGGGGTTTATTTGGCTTTAGAATTGTGACTATTAAAGCTTCTGTTAAGTAGACTTCTTAACCAGCATAAGTTTTCATAAGGATTTATTAAGTACAGATGTACAACACACCAGCACAACAGAAGAGCCGCATGCAGGTCGCTGGCTAGGACACACTCCACCAACTGTCAACTGTCACAATAGAACAGTCAGCTGGCATTCTAGAATGCCAGCTGATGACATAACACGCTAGCGCGAGGACAGGGCAGCGCGTGGGAGGTGACGGAAGCCTAAGGGGGTAAAAGAAGTGAAAGGAGAAACAGAACAACTCAACATCTCCCTTCCAAAGGTAAGGAAAGAGGATGAACAGTCTAGGTAAGAGAGGGGGGGAAAGAGCGAACAGTGGCCAGGAGTTAGTCACAAACAAAGTCCTTGTACTTGCAAGGTTTTAATACGCTGCAACCATATCTACTGGTACAGCCTGTTTCTTTCACTGTTTCTCCTACAGGATCATGCACTTGTTCAGACAGGTTTGTTCCCTCTGCACCAGGAAAAGCCACAGTGTCACTTGTGATGAGGTTTCTTTCTTTGGTCATGTCCTCTTCTGGATCCTGTTCTTCCTCTGACTGGCTGGTATTCTCCGTACTGGGCAGTTCAACAGAATCACCAGTGCTAATGTCTTTGTATTCTCCTATCGATTCGATGAGCTCCTGTTCTGATCCCACACTCGTGTCATTAGTTTGGGAATGCGTAATTACACAGTTCCCTTCTCCCTCTGAATCAGATCCCTCAATAATCAACCAGTCCCAGCTATCCTTCCTGCAAGTGTTCTCATGAGCTTCGTTGTGTTGTGCTCTTGTGCAAGCAGAAAGTGCGGAGGCATGCCACACCCTCCCATCGCTGAGAAGTGCAGAATTACAAAAAACTTTTTCTACCACCAACGGTGAGCTAAACTTGTTCTGTCCTTTTTCAATCATTCCACTTCTTTTCACTCTCACACTGTCTCCTACTTTGATGTTGATTTCTTTACACTTATGTTTGGCATCAAACTTCTCCTTACACGCTTCTTGTACTTCTTAGATACTTTCCCTTATCGTTTCTGCAGACCAATCCACTCTCCTGGCTGTTTTTAGCCATCCAACATTGTCTTTAGATAAGGGAGTTCTTCCTCTCATAAGTTCGAAAGGGCTGAAATGCGTGCTCTCCCCTGGTGTGATCCTGTACGCCCAAACCATTTTGTTCACCTCTTTCTTCCAACACAGCCCATTGTTATTGGCTAGTTGTATAGTTCCTTTTATTACTCTGTTAAAACGTTCAACAGCACCGTTCCCTGCTGGGTGGTACACAGATGTAGTTTTGTGTTTTATTCCATTTTTTTCCATTGACCTCTTGAAGTTCAAAGAGGTGAACTGGCTGCCATTGTCGCTGACTATTGTTTTTGGTATTCCTTCCCTCGTGAAAACACTGTCACGGAATGCTATTACGTCCTGTGTTTCTACTTTTCGGCTTACTTTAATCTCCGGCCACTTTGAAAAGTGGTCCACCATGACCATAATGTACACCTGATCTTCCTGGTAACGTAGGGGTCCCATAATGTCCACGCCCACTCTCTCCTAGGGCATGCCAGGACATTTCAACGGTTGTAGAGGGGGTTTGAGTGTGACCGGAGTCTTGTCCGAATTCTCACAATGCACACAGTTCCGCACCATTCTTTCTATCTCCAAGTCACATCCTGGCCACCAATACCAACACTTAATCCTGTGTTTTGTTTTATTGATGCCCAGGTGTCCCTCATGGCAAAGTTCCAGGAGTCTTTCCCTTAGCATAATCGGAGGTATTACTTTGCCCTGTCTCAAAATGTGCTCTCCTTCAACAGATAATTCATTCCTGAGTTCCCAGTATGGTCTCAATTCTTTTTTTATGAATGTCTTGCTTGGCCAACCCTTTACAATAAGTTTGTGCACTTCTTCTAGGGTTTCATCTTTTTCATACTCGTTAACCCAAACTTCTCTTTGTATGCTGGGGAACTCCTCAATGATGCTTGCTACACAGAGTTCATCTTCCCTTTCTCCCCGGTTACCATAGTCTGGTAGGGGTAGTCTACTTAGGAAGTCCGCAACCACATTTTTAACACCAGGTAGGTATTGTACTTCGTAATTATAGTCTAACAGTCTCATAGACTAATCTTGGTGAAGCATTATATCGTGCTAATCTTGGTGAAGCATTATACAAGCCTTTAACAGTAAGTACTTTTGTGAGGGGTTTGTGGTCGCATCGTAGCGTCACCCTCTTTCCCCAAATGTACTGGCGGAAATATTCCAGTCCCCACACACAAGCCAATGCTTCCCGCTCTATGACCGAGTACTTTTCCTCAGTAGGGGTTAGTGAGCGGGATGCAAATGCTATGGTAACTTCCTTACCGTTGCTTTCTGCTTGTGTAAGGACTGCTCCTATTCCCTTTCCGCTAGCATCCGTGGTTACAATACTGTCAAGACTTGTGTCAAACCCTGTAAGGGTGGTGCCACACAGATTTCCTGTTTTAGGGTATTGAAGCTTTCGTTGCAAGTTTGAGACCACTCAAACTTGTTTTTTGATTTTAGAAGTTGTCTTACGTTATATGTTTTAGTCGAAAAGTTCCTCACGAACTTTGAATAGAATTCTACCAGTCCTAAAAATGCTCTCAATTCTTCCCTGTTCTGTGGAATCGGAGCATCCCGGATGGCTTTAAGCAACTCTTTCTTCGGCTTTATTCCTTCAGGTGTGATTTCATGTCCAGATATGTGACTGTTTTTTCTGCAAACCTGCATTTCCTGTACTCTGCAGTCATGCCACACCTTTCTAAAATTTTCAGTACCTTCACTAATCTATCATCGTGATCTTCTTCGTCTTTTCCCATCACCAGGATGTCGTCCTGAAATATGAGCACCTTTTTGACCCCTTTAAACAGTTCATGCATCAACCTTTGGAACAACGCCGCTGCCGACGCTAATCCAAAGGGTACCCTCTTGAACCTGTAACATCCGCAAGGTGATATAAAGGTGGTAAGGTGCCTGCTGTCAGGGTGTAGAGGGACCTGGTGATATGCTGCAGCAAGGTCGATAGTAGAGAAGACCTTCATGTCGTTTGTCAGGGAGAGCATTTCGCTTATTTTAGGGAGGGGGTACTGGTCTACGATGATATTTTTGTTTAGGTCGCGTAAGTCTATGCATAACCTCAACTTTCCGTTGGGCTTGCGTGCAACGACCAAGGGTGCGACCCACTCGGAAGATTCCGTGGGTTCAATGATGCCTGCCCCTAGTAAATCATTGATATGTGTCCTGACTTCCTCCCTTATAGTGAACGGAATGTGTCTTACCTTGTGTATGCTGGGAACAGCATTTTCCTTTAGCTTAATTTTATGTTGAAAACCTTTCAACTTTCCTATGGTGCCATTGAAGACTTTCTTAAACCTTTCTGAAATGCTGGACCCATATTTCTCGTCCTGTTGCGTAACAAGTACGGGTTCTGAACCGTTAGGATTGAGTGTAATACCTAATTTACCCTGGTCTTTCCACCCCAGAACAGAGGGACCTGTGGCAGATACATATAATTTGCTGAACGTTACTCTGTCTTTAAATGCAAACTTAAGCTCCCTGCAGCCTACTAGCTCAATAGGTTCCCCTGTGAATGTTCTGAGTGTGATATCTGGCTTCTCCATGACCTGGCCTAAAGTTTTCTGAAATTTCTCCCTCCATACCTTTCTATTTATAATGGTGCAGGGTGATCCTGAGTCCACAACTATCTCAATGCTCACCCCTCCAATGGCAACCCTGCACATAGGTTTCTTCTTGTTACTACTTTCTTGTGTGTCATTTTCAGATGCTTCCGTTACATTTAGTACACACAAGTTGTATTCTGATTCATCTGATGAATCCTGGTCTTGATCCTCATTATCCTCAACCAGTTTTACTTTCGCTCTCACTTTCCTTTGACATGCTTTTTGAAAATGTCCCACAAGTCCACACTGAGTGCATTTACTGTTTCGTGCAGGGCATTTCCAGTCGTTAGCCAAATGTCTGTTTCTCCCGCAACGATAGCATTTCCATTGCGCAGAAATTTTTGCACCCCCTTTATACCAAGTCTTATCATTAACCCTCCTTTTATTAACCATGTTCTTCTTTTTGCTTCCGCTTATTTTCGCTACTACACTGGGTTCTTCAGATTTAGACTTACTTTCATTTAGCACCGCTTTGGCACATCTTCCAGTCATTTCAGCTCTCTTTACTATCTCAATCACTTCCTGCAATGGTTTCTCACCTTTGGCCCACAACACATCCTGTATGTTAGGATTCGCAGTACACATCTATTTGATCTCTTATGAAATCGTCGTGCATATTCTCAAATTTGCATGTTAGTGCTAAGCTTTTAAGTGCAGACACATAATCCTCAATACTTTCTTCTTTACCCTGTTTGCGTCTGTAAAATTTATATCTGTTAACAGCAACACAGACCGTGGGTCTGTAATAACTATCCAAATCATCCATGGCATTAGTGAAAACATCACCTTGTTCGCCAACTCATACCTTCTTATTGATGCTGTTATACACTTTTAGTCCTCCAGCACCCAAGCAATGCATTAGTATTTTTTTTTTTTCATCTGCTGTAAGTTGTTTATCTTCATCATCAAAGGTGGTTATGTAGTTATTAAAGTACTCCCGCCATTCTTCCCATTTTATTTGCGGTTCCCCTGCTCCTGTCAAAAACGACTGCGGGGGCTGTAGATTATACTTGTTTCCAGACGCCATTTTTTTAAATATATCCCCAAGTTTGGGTTACCAAAAACTGCAAAAATAACTTGACCCTGAAATGTTCTATTAAATATAGTCTTGTCTAGCTTGTGAGCAAGACACTATAATCACCATTTCATTAAAATTTGAAATTGCCCAACAGCAAGTAGCAAAACTGTCACATTCTTTTCAATTTTATTAATGCTCACTTGTTTTTATCGTCCGGCAGTTTCTTTTCGTCAGTAAAAGCCTCCCTGTGGATTTTTCCTAATGAAACTGACTCGACGATTGTTCCGGTGTATATACTCTTTCTCTGCCCTGTCTATGACACCATTCAAAATGTCTACACGCACGATTCCTGTGCGTCGTAAGAAAGACTAGCACGCCGATTTTTCACATTCAAGATGGCGCTCGTTATCATGCTACGTAAGCACGACGCTCCTCCTTTAAGCTGCGCCACACGATTGTGAGGAGAATTTTTTTCCCTTAGATTTGTCCCCCGCAAAGTCAGCTCTCCACAGTAAGTTAGGACTTTTCCTTTTATTTCTCTTGCTTTACTTATCGCTGACCAGCTCCCTGACGGATGATGCCTCCTGTAGTTTTCTCAGTTCAACCGAGCATTTCTTCACATAAAAATCTTCCAATCATGACAGCATCACCGGTAATTCCCTTAAAGCTTCTTCTGTCACCTTCTTGATGCTTGAGCCTCCGTCGAACAGTAACTATATCCAATTTTCCTCGTTTTCCGACGTCTCCTCAATATTGCTCCAACATCTTTTCAAGTGGGTTCCTTGGTGTGTTGTTCTTTCAACTCGTCGCCATAAATGTTAAGTAGACTTCTTAACCAGCATAAGTTTTCATAAGGATTTATTAAGTACAGATGTACAACACACCAGCACGACAGAAGAGCCGCATGCAGGTCGCTGGCTAGGACACACTCCACCAACTGTCAACTGTCACAATAGAAAAGTCAGCTGGCATTCTAGAATGCCAGCTGATGACATAACACGCTAGCGCGAGGACAGGGCAGCGCGTGGGAGGTGACGGAAGCCTAAGGGGGTAAAAGAAGTGAAAGGAGAAACGGAACAACTCCACAGCTTCCCTCAAAGAGGGGGGCATTTTTCCTTCCTCTCCCATTTCCTCGAATAACGTGACAAGGTGTGGAATGAGCAACTCCTTGAATTCTTTGTAGAAGGAAATGGTAAGACCGTCCTGCCCAGGGGAACTACCCGCTCTTATTGTTTTGAGTGCCTCTGTTATCTCTTCAGCGTCTAGTGGCCGCATTAAATATTCCCTGTGTTCATCGGTCAGCCATGGCATCTTGATATGCTCCAGATAGTCTTGGATTTCTAGCTCTTGCAGTAGTTCTGGCTCTATAGAGGTCGGAGTAATACTGATGGAATCTGTCTGCTATTTTATCTGGATCGCTCAACTGTTCACCACCCTCCGTTCTCAACTCGGTCGCACAACCTGGATTTCTCCTATCTCTCAGCAATGCGCCAGCTTCTCTCCTTCCCCATATGTTCTGGCAACAGCATACTTCCCCATATGTTTGACCTCATTGTCTGCTGCCTCATGGTATTCCTCCAGAGCAGACTTCAGGTCATCCGTTACCCGAGCATTCCCTCCCTCTAAAGCCTCTCTCTCCAGCTCCTTCAGTCTACCTTCCAAGCCGGCTAGCCTCCCTCTAATGGAGGGAGGACTCCAGAGTGTTTCGACATTGCTATCCCTCGAATGTAAACTTTGAATGTCTCCCATACTGTAGAGAAACGAGGAACGGATCCTATGTTAGTGTCAAAGAAGCTTTCTATGGCCTCAGCCATTTCGGACCTAAATGCGCTATCAAGCAAGGAGTAAGGCGGGAACCGCCAGGTGAAAGGAGCTGTACCTTTCTGTGGGTGGGCATTCAATGTCCAGCACAATCGGGGAGTGATCTGAGAGGGAGCGGGGTGTATCACACAGTCTTTGAACTGGGGGAACATATGCCTAGACACGAACCAGTAATCAATTCTGGTGTGCAGGTTGTGGGGGACCGAGTAGTGAGTATATCCTCCCACAGTAGGGGAGCGCGTTCGCAAAACGTCCAACATATTTAGCTGGATTGCAGCGTCGATGATGACTCTGGCTGCTGCTGAAGGGCGACGAGAGGGACCTCCAGAGCGATCTGTCGGGTCAAGCACACAATTCAAGTCTCCTTCCCATATTTGCGGTAAAGAGGAAATGTTTGTTAGTCGTTCAAACAGTTCCTGATAAAATTTAGGGTTATCATAGTTAGGGCCATATATATTGACCGTAATGAAGTCCACATCCTTACCCCTGCACCTAGAAATAGCAAACCTCCCGCCTGTGTCTGTTTGGAGCGCCTCCAACTGTATCCCTGATTTAGGATTAACCCAGGTGAGCACCCCCCTAGAATGTGTGGTAAACCCCGCAGCATGTAGAGACCCATGTAGGCGCCTACTGCTTAGCATTTTGCTGTCTGTAGGAAGATGGGACTCCTGCAGCAAAGCGACATCAATCACATGTCTGGTAAGATACACCACCACCTTTCGTAATTTCCGAAAATCGTTTAGGCCCCTAATATTCCATGTCATCAAACGGACCTTATTGCTTGGTCTCTGCGACGTACTGATCTGAACCGACTAGTGCTACGCCGTGTAAATCTTTCATGTGGCTCAACTGTTTTCCAATGACTAAAAGCTCTGTATACGTATTATATAAATCACTTACACATTCTGCCTCTGTGAAAACAAAGGTAACTTTAAATCCCCCAAAAGTCCCCCTCCTCCCATGCTATGCCCCAACAGAGAATAGTCGGAATCCCTTCCCTTCCCCTCAACTTAAAAAACTTTCTTGGCTATCCGCCAAGCAGTGGGTGACACGCAGAGGCGGATGTTACCAGCTCAGGGCAACACTGATAGAAAAGGAACAATGGTGAGTCGTAGCCATCTGCACATCATTTAAACCCATCGCCAGGCGCTTTGTTCGCTGAGCGCATACACAAATCAAGGTATTTGCATTATACCTCCCTCAGGCGCCCCCCAGCAATGTCAGGGTAAGTCTTCAGTTTATAATATCTATGCTAATATGGAATGTTTTACTCAATTCGCATTACACTTAATTCACTCGAGTCTGTGGCGCGTACTCCATCAATAGTGGGGAACAAGTGTCCACATGTCCAATCTGGTGCACATCTATTTGCAAATCATGTTAGGCATACCTGTACGTACATTCTGCAGATCATTAAGTGTCCACTTCATTCTTGCTCCTCTGAATCCCCATCCACAGCCCCCGCCATCCCCCCAGCGCCCCCCTCCCGGCCACCAGCCTTGTTGTATTCCTTAAGGGCTTTCTGCAATGCCTTTGGATCAGTGAAGATTTCCCTTCAAAATTGACCCGTAGCCTAGCCGGGTACAGCATAACATACTCCAAGTTTTTTTTTTTTTTTTTTTAATTTCAAAAAACCTTTATTAGTGCCAGTTGATTCCATACACAGCATATTGCCTACATCCCAGGCGGGCCGGCAATGCAAGGTGACACATGATATAGCATTAGAGGCGGAAGAGGGGATACACAGCAAGCCGCCTACAACCGCATCGGGCCGGCCGCGTCAGGCGGGCAGTTATTATAAGTGGCCCTATAAAGGTCTCAACCATTTATTTATGATTTGTATTAAGTTTTAATACAGAACTATCCTGGTGCACGGTGTAACATCCTAACTTAACATATATCGTTTCTAACGTACAGTAGAACATCTGCGAAGAAATATCTCCCTATGGTGGATTACCCATGTATTGTACCGATTCTAGATACACAGTCCCTCCCGTCTGCACCAGAGAGTTTTATTGGGAGCAGAGGGCCAAGGGCCACAAGAAGCCCACGGTTCAACAGCAAAAGATAAATAACAAGAAACAGTTTAATTAATCGGGGTTGGATCATTGCTATCCAGCAGGGTGGCACCCTGACCAGCCGTTGCAGTTTCTTTAGTGGACAGATATGTCGTATATAGCCCCCAGAAGTCCTTAGGTCGATTCCGGGGGGGAAGCAGTTCGCTGAAGTTTTCAGTTTGCGTGCTGCAGTACAGCATATCATGAGACCATTGTGTCATAGTAGGTGTAGGGCCTCTAGACCAGCTAATCGCTACCCTGCGCTTTGCCATAAGGAGTCCCATGTCTACCAGTCTCCGTATAGCCTTGGGCGTCTGCTTGGAATATCCCAAAAGGGCCAAAGCGGGGTCCGGAGTTAATGTCGAGTCAGTTATTTTCCCCAGTTCGCTGAAGACTAATAACCAAAATTTGTGCACCCCCGGGCAAGACCAGGCTAAATGTAAGAAGTCAGCAGTCTGTACATTGCACCTTTCACAAGTCGGGGTTTCCCTCAGCCCATACCTATGTAACCTCGCTGGGGTATAGTACACTCTGTTTAAATATTTGAAATGAATCAGCCTATGCCTGCCATTTAAAGAGATACGTCTAGTGCTAGCACAACAGTAAGTCCACATAGGGTCGTCTATAGCTTGTTGTAAATTCCGCTGCCAGGCCAGCCTGGCTTTGGTATAATGGTTTGCCCTATGAGACATTGACAGCTTGTATATGTTAGAAACAATCTTGCGGGGGGACGTGGCTTTAATGGCATAGGTCAATTCCATCAGCTCCGGAGGTTCATGGAGGTCCTCTCCCAGTATGTCATGCAGTGCATGGCGCGTTCTGTGAAACTGAAACTGCTACAGCAAAGTGTTAGTGGCTGCCAAGCTCTCAAGTTCCTCCCATTTTTTAACTACACCGTCGTGAAATAGGTCCCCTGCAGTCAGGATTTGTAATGAATTCAGCGCGCGTATCACCCCTCTGTCTCTGCATGGGGGCAGCCAACGGGTCCATTCTATTGGCATGGCCGGGGAGTACAGAAGAGCTCCTGCTTGTAAGTGAAGTAAGTGATGCCAAGCGTGTCGGGTCGCATTGATGGAATCAAGTATCCCTGTTCTACGATCCATAGTTTCAAATATCATGGCCGGCAGTGGAAGCGGATCCGCAATAATTGTTTCTAAGCGGAGATGCGGGATGTCTGGCGAGCCATGCATCCAGTAGTAAGCTTGAGCACTTTGCGCCGCTCTATAATATAAATTCAAATCTGGCGCGCCCAACCCCCCAAGTGATATGGTAAAGTAAGTATCTGCCATTTCACCCTCGCCTGTTTGCCCGCCCAAGCCAATTTTATCAGCAATGTGGTGACTCTAGTAAAAAAGGAGCTAGGCAAAACCATTGGGATATTTGTGAAAAGGAACAAAAACCGGGGTAGCACCACCATTTTCATGATAGAGATCCTGCCTAGCAAAGATAGGGGTAACCTAATCCAGGCTTCGACCTCATCTTCTAATCTGCTGACAGCGGTACCATAATTTTCTCTAAATATCGTCTCCGAATCAGTATGTATCTGGATACCCAAATAACGTATCGCATCTGCGGACCATTGCAACGGATAGTCCGGTTCGAACGGTGTCGTGACCGGAGTGAGTGGGAAAGCTATGACTTAGACCAGTTGACCCGTAATCTCGACAGTGCCCCAAAGTGCACCACCTCCCTTAAAACGGAAGAGAGATTACTCTCCGGGTCGCGAACATATAATAACGTATCGTCCAATAAGTGGACACTATAAGCTCATATTTCGGGAATCGGATACCTCTGTGGCTGTGGTACTCTCTCAGCGCACACGCCAGGGGCTCGGCCACCAGGGCATACAATATGGGAGACAGCGGGCAACCCTGTCTCGTCCCTCTAGAAATGACAATGGAATCCGTCACCAAATTTCCTATTTTGACTCTAGCGGAGGGGGAGTTGTATAGCACCCCAATCAGTTGGAGGAAGACAGGGCCCAGCCCCATTCTAGTCAGCACAGTGCGCTTGAAGGGCCATTCTACGGAGTCGAAGGCCTTCTCCATGTCTAGGAAGACCGCAACCGCTTTAGAGTTCTGCCTGATATGCTGAATGGCCCCAAAGACCGTACGAAGATTGTAAGTGAGGTTCCTGTCGGGGATAAACCCAGCCTGCTCAGGCGCAACTAATATCGGAGCCAGGGGCACCAAACGGTTAGCTAGAATTTTAGCAAATAATTTGGTATCAACATTGAGCAAAGAGAGTGGGCGGTTAGACCCACACTCCTCCGGCGGCTTACCCGGTTTGGGAATGGCGACTATAATCGCCTCTCTCATCGTAGGCGGCATAGTGCCCGAAACACACATTTCATCGAAAAGCTCGGACAAATCGCGGGAGTAAGATATCTAGAAATGCCTTATAGAAGGCAACCGTGAGGCCGTCTACTCCTGGAGCACTTGAGGCTTTCATACTCGACAGGGCCAATTGAATTTCGTCTTTTTCTATAGGCCTCATAAGAAACTCCCGATGTGTGTTGGTGAGGAATGGTAATTTAATATGTGCGAGATAGTCTATGATTTCGTCTTCCGTACCCGTAGACCGAGATGTATATAGCTCAGCGTAGAATTGTTTAAACCTGTCAGCTATGTCCGTCTCCTCAGTGAGCATCTCGCCCTCCGCTGATCTAAGTTCAGTGACCTGTGTTTTGCTGCGCTTCTTCTTCAATAGTTGTGCCAACACGGAGCCCGGACGGTCACCCTCACCATAAACCCGAGCTGTGGCGTATTTGCCTAAGTGCTTAACTTCGCTGTCGGCCGCATCTTGATATTCTCCCAGCAGTTCTTTAATTTCACGCGATATTGCCTCGTCAGTACACGTTAGTTGACGTTTTCTAAAGCCCCCAGTTTCTTTTCCAAATCAGACAAACGCTGCCGGATAGAGCGGAGAACCCCAGAGTGCTTGGCCATGGAGATGCCTCGTATATAGACCTTGAAGGCCTCCCAGACTACCTGAAAACTGTCCACCGACCCCACGTTAATAATAAAGAAAGATTCTATAGCTTCAGCCAGTTCCTCCCTAAAGACCGAGTCCAGCAGCGAATAAGGAGGGAACCTCCAAGTGAATGGCGGAATAGTCTTCTTAGGTGTAGTGAGAACGAGCCAGAGGGGAGAATGATCTGACAGGGTGCGAGGGAGAACCAAACACTCTCTGGTGTTAGCAGTGAGCAGCGAGGAAGCCAACCAGTAGTCAATGCGAGTATGTAAATTATAGTATGCTGAGTAGTGAGTGTAACCACCCTTGCCCGGGTAACGCGTACGCCAGACATCGCAAAGATCCAGGTCGACTGTAATGCCCTCTAGTGCTCTACCAGCGGCAGAGGGGCGCCTCATAGGTCCCCCCGATCTATCTATGCTTCGATTTCTAACCAAATTAAGGTCCCCGCCCCAAAGGAATTGTCCCTCCGAGTATTTACTGGCAGTGGTTGCGAGCGCTCTGTAAAATTCAGGGCAATCATAGTTAGGGCCATAAATGTTCACTATCACTAAGTCCATGCCCTTCCCGTGACATCTAGAAATCACATAACGGCCGTCCCTGTCCGTATCTAGTGGTACCAGTCTGAATTGAGATTTAGGGTTAACCCAGGTCAGCACCCCGCGCGCGTGGGTAGTGAAACCTGCAACGTGTATGTTATCTAACAATCCTCTACTGCGAAGTAGTGGGCTATTGAGTGGGAGATGCGTCTCCTGTAATAAAGCTATGTCAATATCCTGTCTGTGCAAATAGTTCAATACCTTACAAAGCTTCCTGTGATCATTAAGCCGCCTAACATTCCACGTAAGTGCTCGGAGGGCATCTAGTGTCGCAGAAACATTATCATTGCTATGTCCCACCATCATAAGTGTCGAAGCTTAATTTACACCCTGATCTGTGCAGCGAACAATTGTCTTGTACACCCTGTGCATAGTGATAAAAAACATCAATCAAAAACAACAACATTGCAGTTCTCACAACCCATCCTCCCCACTCCCACGTCAGACCATCCCCAACTTGGCCGTGATACATCCCCATTAGACTACCCGTCAAGCCCCCCCCCCCCCCAACCAGAACAAAATACCCTCCCTAGTGTGTTTCACTCGTGGGCGGATGCTGCTCGTCTAACAAGGAGTACTATCCGACCTTGACAGAGCCTACCCCGAGCACAGTCAAGGAGTTAGTATGCACCTACATGACCCACAGGATCTCAGGCCCCAGCAGTAGTATCAATCAATCAATCAATCAATCATGTCACTTATAAAGCGCACTACATACCCGCGAGGGTCTCAAGGCGCTGGGGGAAGAGGGGGGTGGTGCTGCTACTGATCGAAGAGCCAGGTCTTGAGGAGTCTTCTGAAGGCCAGTAGGTCTTGGGTCTGTCGGAGGTTGGTGGGGAGGGTGTTCCAGGTCTTGGCGGCGAGGTGGGAGAAGGATCTGCCGCCGGCGGTCGTTTTCCGGATGCGGGGGACTGTGGCGAGGGCGAGAGCTGGTCGAGCGGAGCTGGCGGGTGGGGGTGTAGAAGCTGAGTCGTCTGTTGAGGTAGGCTGGTCCGGAGTTGTGGAGTGCTTTGTGTGCGTGGGTGAGGAGCTTGAAGGTTATCCTCTTGTTGACAGGGAGCCAGTGCAGGTCTCTCAGGTGGGGTGTGATGTGGCTGCGTCGGGGGATGTCGAGGATAAGACGTGCAGAGGCGTTCTGGATGCGTTGCAGCCGTCTCAGGAGCTTAACCGTCGTTCCTGCGTAGAGGGCGTTTCCGTAGTCCAGCCTGCTGGTGACGAGGGCCTGGGTGACTGTTTTTCTTGTTTCGGTGGGGATCCACTTGAAGATCCTGCGGAGCATTCGGAGGATGTTGAAGCAGGATGAGGAAACGGCGTTGACCTGCTTAGTCATGGAGAGGGTGAGGTCGAGGATGACCCCTAGGTTGCGTACGTGGTCGGTGGGTGGCGGGGCTGTTCCCAGTGATGTTGGCCACCAGGAGTCGTCCCAGGCTGAAGGGTTGGAACCAAGGATGAGGACCTCCGTCTTGTCCGAGTTCAGCTTCAGGCGGCTGGTCCTCATCCATTCGGCGACGGCCTTCATTCCTTCGTGGAGGTGGGTTTTGGCGGTGTGAGGGTCTTTGGTGAGGGAGAGGATCAGCTGGGTGTCGTCGGCGTAGGAGATGATGTTGAGGTTGTGCTGTCGGGCGACGTGGGCGAGGGGTGCCATGTAGATGTTGAACAGCGTTGGGCTGAGGGAGGAGCCTTGGGGTACGCCGCAGATGATCTTGGTGGCCTTGGATCGGAAGGGGCGAGGCAGACGCTTTGTGTTCTGCCGGAAAGGAAGGATGTGGTCCAGTCCAGGGCCTTCTCTTGGATCCCGGCGTCGTGAAGGCGTGTTCGTAGTGTGTGGTGGCAGACCGTGTCGAAGGCGGCTGATAGGTCCAGGAGGATGAGGGCTGCTGGTTCTCCGTTGTCTAGCAGGGTCCTGATGTCATCGGTGGCGGCGATGAGGGCGGTTTCGGTGCTGTGGTTGCTGCGGAAGCCGGACTGGGAAGGGTCCAGGATGTTGTTCTCCTCGAGGTAGCGGGTCATTTGTTTGTTGACGATTTTCTCGGTGACCTTCGCGGGGAACGGGAGCAGAGAGATGGGTCGGAAGTTCTTGAGTAGTAGGAGACATGGTCCAGCAGTACCTGATACAGTTCCGAAATATAATAGCTCGGGCACCAAAGCCAGCGGCTCACAAAAGTCCTGGAGCAGTCCCACTGAGTTATAAGCACTCACGTGCCGCTGTGCGTGTGTCCCGTCCATCCTTCATCAACACCCCCAAGGCCGACCCCAACCTCAACTTGTACTGATAAGTTTAGCTGAACCGAGGTCAACACCCTCCGGTTCTAATTGACAAGAGACAAACCCAATCCGCAGCAAGCGGGACACAGGAACCCCACCTGTAGACCAACACTCCCAGTACTCTGCTCAAAGATCATACTTATTTCCTAAAGGTGTCGGGCCTCGTCTAATCCTGTTCTTCTAGTTGCCCTCCTGCCGCTTCGTCGAGTAAGTGCCGCTCCGGGCTGTGGCGAAGTTCTTTGGACCAGTCCTTCATAGCCCTCTGCAAGGTCTTTGGGTCGGTGAAGATGTGGGAGCGACCTTGTCTGTTGACCCGGAGTCTCGCAGGATACAGCATGGCGTAGTCGATGCCCAGGTCACGGAGCTGTTTCTTCATAGGTACGAACTGCCGACGCGCCTCCTGCACCCGGATGGTAAAGTCCGGAAACAGTGAGATCGTGGAACCCTCATGAGACAGAGGTTGCTTTTCCCTTGCCAGTTTCAACGCAGCGTCCCCGTCACGATAATTGAGCAGTTTTGCGATGATCGGTCTAGGGGCCGCCCCCGGGGGTGGGCGAGGTCCCAGGGAGCGGTGAGCCCTCTCCACTACGAATATAGCGGAAAAAGTTCCCTCTCCAAGCAAGGTGACCAGCAGTTTCTCAATGAATTGTTCCATGTTGCCAGTTGGTGTGGACTCCGGCAGGCCAGTGATTCTAAGATTGCAGCGACGAGAGCGTGCCTCCAAATCTTCAGTTTTGTCTTGTAATACCCGCAGGACTCTCCCAAGCTGCTTATGTTCAGTATCAAGGGTGGTGTGTGCTTCCTCCACTTCTGTAATCCTACGTTCCGACATGTCTAGCCTTTCAGCATGTTTGTCAAGGCGCTCAGCCATTCTGTCCATCCTGTATGTTAAAGCATCCATCTTAGTACCCAGTGATGAAATACCGCTCTGCAGGTTTTTTTCCATGGCCACCAGCATACTCCGGATGTCAGGATTCAAGTCTTCAGCCGTCGGCCCCTGCATTCTGGCAGCGTCTTCAGTGGAAGCGTCTCGGGACTTCGACCTTTTCTGCTCAAATGAAAGCTTCGGCTGCGCTCGGTCTACTCTGCCCATCCTTGCGACCAATAGATTCCAACGTGCGGGTCACCGAAACACCCCCTCCCAGGGGTTCGGTAGAATATATGGCGAGTCCGCCTGCCAAGTATCAGTGCCTCCACCAGATCGCGTCTGTAGCAAACTGCTAGGCAGGGAGACACCTCGTGGGGGTCATCGCAGGCCTCCCGCTCCTAAGGATATGCTCCAGTCGGTGAATCCAAAGACCAGAGCACCGATCAGCGTACCCGAGCCGCACCGCCGTTGTCCCGCGCCCAGGCCAACTCCTCAGTAGTAGTAAAGCGAGCAACCATGGTCGCCCCGGCCCCGCCGGTCGTCATCCTTCGCCACACGGGGCAGATCCAAGTCGCAACGCTCTGCACCATGCGCTCCACGGTAGTCAGCAGGGGGGGGCCGCGTAGAAACTGCAAGCCACAGGTCCACACGTAGGGCAGTCACAACTGGAGAGAACTCACCCATACAGACGTCTTCATCAAGGGCGAGGAATATGTGCAGGGGTGCCGCAGTCCCGGGGCCACCACGAGTGCCCAGGCATGCCACATCAACAGTCGCCAAGTTTCTAGCTCGCGGGTGCCCCACCAGACACGCCACCAGCCTTGCTCAGGGGCGCAACTGTCTCCACCCGTGTATGCCGCTAACCGTCTTGTTCACAGCTCGATGCGCCTGCGGCTCTCAGCCTCAAAATGGCGGCTCCGAAGGGCGGAGTGCTTCTTCAAGCTCCCAGAGCACAGCAATGAGTGATTCAGTCCGGGAAGCACTCACTCCTCAGCTGTGGCCTTCGCGTCTGGGGCAAACAAGTTCAGAATGGTAGCGGGGACTCAGCCACACAGGGAGTCGCACCCGGCCCCCGCAGATCCTCCGGGCAGTTCCCGGCCGCGTGACCCCTGCTGCGACCGAGCCGCACGCCGTCAGGTAACGAGCCCGCACTCCAGATATAGAGCAGCAAGCGCAGTAAGTTTCCCGGTCGCAGAACGCTGCGATCGCGCTCCGGGTGTTCCAGTGACCGAGCGTCAGGGCAAATACCTCTCCGCAGCTCTACTTTAGCCCGAGGATCAGGGCCTGACAGGGCGGTCGCCGTCAGAACGACGTAACTTCGTGAGGTGAAGTCGCATCGGAGTCAGGACTTTCTCCTCCGGCGGTCCTCCGGTGGTCAGATCGCACCTCCTATGGCGTATCAGGTCACGTAGTTGCCGGATAATTTAAGGATAGTGTGACTGTGTCACGGGGCTCACAGCTCAAGCGGCCATCTTGGTCGCGAGCAAGCTCCGCCCCCCACATACTCCAAGTTATTTTCACGGAGAAACCGCTTCAAGGGAGCAAACTGGCACCTCGCTTCCTGCACTCTGATGGTAAAGTCCGGAAAGAGCGATATCAAGGAGCCCTCAAATCGCAGTTCACGCTTCTCCCTGGCCTGTTTCAGCGCGGCGTCCCTATCCATGTAGTTCAATAGCTTGGCTATTACAGGCCAAGGGGGAGCGCCAGGTGGAGGCCTGGGGCCCAGAGAGCGGTGAGCAGACTCCACTATGAACATATCAGAAAAAGAGTCTCGGCCTAGAAGTGACACCAACAACTGTTCCACAAACACTTCCATATTGTCCATGGCTGTCGATTCAGGCAGTCCAGTAATGCGAATGTTACTCCTCCTAGATCTCGCCTCCAGGTACTCTGCCTTGTCTTGGAGGACACTGAGTATCTTTCCCATCTGTTTCTAGGCGCTATCAGTTTCCGTTTGGGATTCCTCCACCTCAGTAACACGTCTCTCCGCCATGTCCAACCTCTCGGCATTCCTGTCCAGTCTTTCCGACATGCGGTCCATACGATATGCTAACGAGTCAATCTTGCTGACTATGGTGGACAGGCTTTTCTGCATGGCTGCCAAGATCTGGCATATGTCTCCCTCGGCTTCCCCCAGGTCATCCCCCGGGTCTTCGGCTAATCGCTCCTCACTTGCCTCTTTATGTCGGGACTTTCGTTGCTCAAACTGCAACTTAGACTGGGTTCTGCCTACTTTGCCCATCTTCCAAGTGGGGGCCTCAGGCCCAACCGCGCCGCTAATAGCCTACCGGATCTCCGCAGCTCAGTTTTCGAGGGGGGGCCCCCAGGAGAACCTCTCTCTTGCAGTTATTAGGCCTCGGGGCAGGGGAATCTTCCCGGTATTTCACTTCTGCCAAGTGGCGCCACTATTGCCTAGGCGGGAAAGCGCGGGAACGGGGGAGGAGGGGTGCCGACCCCAAAGGTACAATGTCCACAGCCCACTCAGCGGCCATTAATGCAAAGGGTTGGGGAGTTTTAGCACTGCGGTGGCTAGGATCCGCTCAATGGCTGCAGGGCGCCCGTTTACCTGCCGCTGTCGGCGTGCGCTCGCTCTTAGTCGTGTGTCGAGCTCGAAGGCGACTCTGGACCTCCGCGCCTTTCACCCTGCAGGAATCTGGGCCAGCACCGCCACGGTCAGTCCTCCAGACCTTCAGCCTCTAGTTATGTTGGGGTGGCATCCCTGTTTCCCCTCCGCTCAGATTAGTGCAGGCCCGCCGCCCACCGCTGCACAGTGGGGGGAGCCCACAAATGTCGCCAGAGTCAAGGCCCTCCACCGACTTTCTGTTGGGGACAAGCTGCCCATGGAGCTCCAACTCAGCCCAGTTGCTGCGCCTCTCACCTTTCGGCTGCGATCGGTTTCCCGGGGGCCGATCCACTCTGTGGCCGTCAGGCCAGGCCTCGCCCCTCCCTGCGGTATGCAGGTCCCCTCACAGTCTCTGCCTCGGTCGGATGGCGCTCGCTAGTCCAGTTGAGCGTCTTGCAGGAGGTGCGCACAAGCGATCTCTCGAGCGAGGCCAGCAAGGTTTTTCGGTCGCGGTGGATAGTAATCCGGTCCGCGGCGTCCTCAGGAGCAGATGCGCCACAAGTCTCGTTGCCTCTAGGTCTCGGTAGGCCGCGCTCTCCCTTCACCCACCAGCTCAGTTTTGGGGCGCAACAAACGCACCTCCGGGATGAGCACAGCAAGCGCAGCACAGTTCGGCGGTCTGCAGTGTTGTACTCGCACCAGCGATGGCTGATTCTTAACGGATCGTCAGATGGCGTACGGAGCTAGCTCAGGCAGCGGCCATCTTGAGCCCAGACAAGCTCCGCCCCATGCATGAATTAGTACTTACCTTTGTAGAATTGGGTAACATTACAAACACCTGACAAACTACGAGAGGTTATAGTTAAAATGAGGTCACAACACTTAGAGATAAACTAACCACTGAAAGATTTTTTTATCTAATAATTCACAGATATCATGTTTTAATTTCTATTCTTTATTTTGTTAACTAATAGACATAAATTGTATCATGTCTCCTTTGATAACAATCACATCAGATGATGTTCCCACAAGATGTGGGTAGTGAATGTGTGTTTATTTAAAAACGCACATATATAAAACCAATATTGGTGTGCACCTATGTCTAAAATATCACGGTCTAAAATTCCTTGCACAATAATATCCTGAGAGTCTCTGAGAGCTAAAATTGTCCTGATCCAAAGTATGTGCAATTCAGGCATATACGACAAAAGATACATCTGTGAGGTTTGCTTTTCTTATTGCTAGGATAGCGGTCAATGACTGACCATTCTCTTGGCATAAAAAACCAGCCCTGGTATGCCCTTTCTCCCCAGTAGTTTTATTTGGTGTCATGACAGTTTTAGCACTCAGCACATGGTGTGGTTCCTGAGTGAATCTTAGGGATTTAAAGGCACTAAGGTGCTCTGGAAGTGCATACCCATTTACCTAATGTGGAGACCTTCACAGGTAAGACTGATAAAATATCCTCCTCATAGTGTGAATGGAGTCCCCTTAAACTTTTTTTAGGTTTGTTAAGCATAACAGATACAAACGGTTTCCAATAAAGTTTTATTCGAATCTCTGCAACCATGGCGGACAAAAAAAAATGAAATACCTGAGAATGTACAACCTACTCTCACTGCTTTTCTAGCAGGAAAACGCATTTCTTTATCAAGCGGGTGCGTGACATTTGTTATACAAGCCGGCCCAATTTATATTATTGAGTTACTTGACTCTTGCGTTGAGACAGGTGCAGTTGCAACTGGCACCATGGGCCACATGTATGAAAGTTTTTTGCATTCGCAAATAGTACGATTTGGAAAAATCAGTCATTTGTAAATGCAAAACAGCCTTTCATGATGTATAAAAGGCTTTGTAGTCACAGTTTTAGGTAATTGCAAAAACTGCGATTACCTAAAATTGCGACTACAAATAGGGAATCACAAATTACGATTTCCTTAGCACATGTATGAAGAATTTTCCAAATGCGAACACTGCATTTAGGAAAATGTAATTACAATCCACTTCAAGTCGATGGTAACCATTTGCAAAATTTAAAAATGCACAAAACTGCATTTTTTAAAGTGCCATGTAGTACACACATGCCCCTAGGGCGAATATATGATGTTACTTAGCAAACCGTTACTCCGCAGGTATTTAGTTCGAAGTTTTTACTTCGCAAATATATACAAATACATTAAAAGTGCTTTTACTTCGCAGTAAATTATTACGCATACCGTTACAACGCGTTATTGGAACTTTAAAACAAAAAATTAATCGCAATAGTAACCTATCCCCAAAACCCTAACCCACCCTGACCCCTTAAATTACCCCAGCACCCCAAAACCTAAACGCACCCTGAACCCCAAAAATACCCCTGCACCCCAAAACCTTAAACGCACCCTGAAGCCTAAAAATATCCCCTACACCCCAAAACCCTATCCCACCCTGACCCCTAAAAATATCCAAGCACCCCAAAACCTAAACGCACCCTGAACCCCAAAAATACCCCAGCACCTCAAAACCTTAAATGCACCCTGATCCCTAAAAATACCCCCTACACCCCAAAACCCTAATCCACCGTTACCCCTTAAATTACCCCAGCACCTAAACGCACCCTGAACCCCAAAAATACCCCTGCACCCTAAAACCTTAAATGCACCCTGAAGCCTAAAAATACCCCCTACACCCCTACACCCCAAAACCCTAACCCACCCTGACCCCTAAAATACCCCTGTACCCCAAAACCTAAACGCACCCTAAACCCCAAAAATACCCCAGCACCCCAAAACCTTAAATGCACCCTGAACCCTCAAAATACCCCATGCACCCCTAAACCCTAACCCACCCGGACCCCTAAAAAGACCCCAGTACCCCAAAACCTAAAAACACCCTGAACCCTAAAATTACCCCCTACACCCCAAAACCCTACCCAACCCTGATCCCTAAAATTACCCCAGCACCCCAAAACCTAAACGCACCCTGAACCCCAAAAATACCCCAGCACCCCAAAACCTTAAATGCACCCTGAACCCTAAAAATACCCCCTACACCCCAAAACCCTAACCAACCCGACCCCTAAAAATACCACTGTACCCCAAAACTTTAATTTGCACAGTAACTCCATTATGCGTAGTAAGTGCATGCTAAGTAATGGAACATGCGTAGTAAATGCATGCTAAGTAAATGCATGCCAAGTAATGGCATCTGCGAACGAAAATATGCGTAGTAATGGTAATACGAAGTAATGACCGCGTAGTAAAGGTAGAATACCCCCTAGGGCATTTGTGCGCTTTACATGTGCACATTTATTTTTGGGAGGCGCTTCAGGGGGGCCTTAGGTCCCCGGGCATCCTTGACCTAGCTCTTTCAGAGCTAGACGTGCCTCTGGGTCCTGTTATGCATGAACCCCTAGCGCCGGGACACACTTGTTGAGTAGCCGTGCACTTTACAAGTAGGTTTCATTCATTAGCTAGTTTGCGATTACCAATTAGGTAACTGCAAATTAGCTAATGCAAAACCATTCGCACCTTCCGGCCCATAGGAATGAATGGAGTAATATTACCTAATAGCGATTCGGTAAATTAGGTAATATTAAGGAATTGCAAAATCTTTGGCAATTCCTTACATACATAGCATTTTGCGAATACCAAATTACGATTCTGTAAAAATCGCTATTTGGTAATCACAAAATGCTTATTTGATACATGTGGCCCCATATATTTCACCAGGTATAGACAAGTAAACTCACCCCTTGTATACTGCACATAATCTGATTGATTTTCCATTCACATATGCTGAACATCCAGCATTTTCCAGGGTAGGCTTGTGAATATCATAGCTGCAGTTCGAATGGGACAGACATGGCCAGTATTATCTACATGTATTCTTTATGCTCTGCTACATAGGCAGAGTGTGGAAATTACTAGAGCTACGCTGACCGCAATAACCAACACATACAGACAGCAGGGACAATATGCTTTGTGGATTAAAAATACTTCAGTTGTGCCTCCTGTAAATACGTTCACTGAGAAGGCATTAATCTGCACACTATAGAAGTTGTTCTAGGAAACATCCTGTCCGACATGTCAGGGTAGAAAATCAGTTTTGGGTGGCACAGAAAATGCACCAGACAGATGGTCTAGAGATGAAGATCATAGGTAACACTGATACCAATGCAGACACTGTTTTAAGCAATATCAAAGGAGATGCAGCAATTCCAGCCGTCAGACAAAGATATGCAGAAGTTGCTTTTGATAATAAGGAAACTGAATACCCTAAAATCATTTCACAAGTATATGCACCTATGGGTCATTACTCTTTAGAATACCAAGTCCAGGACCCCATCTGAAATCTAAAAAAAGTTGGGGAGTATAAGAAGTCTTCAGAAAAGTTGACATCTAACTTTAAAGGCAAATCCAATAGAGGACAGACCAGGTCATACAGATATCTTGCCGCTCAGAGGGAGTATAATTTTAGAATCAGGAGGAAAATAAAGCCTCCTGCAAGATATCACTCTGATGAGAGATACTGTTATTCTCCAGAAGGACGAAGAGATCAGAGAGGCTCAAGTAAATTAGGAAGAGATCAATAAGATTCCCAAAAACATTCAGCATCTGAAACTTCAAAGAGATCATTCCAAATGAAAAAGGAGAATCCATGTCACGTAAAGCAATATCCCTTACATACCGTAAATTAATAAATAAGCCGGACCCGCTAATACGTCTCCGGCAGCTGTGGGAAACAGATATTAGGTATCTAGAGGACGACGACTGGCAGGAAGCACTTTCTTCCCCCAAAGAAGTTGCTATTGCAATGCGGCTACGGCTCATTCAACTAAACCCTACATAGAACATATCTCTCTGCAAGCACACTGGTCAAAATGGGACGAAGACCTGACCCGGGGTGCCTTAGAAGGTGCGCCGAGGAAGGCACATTTTTTCACACGATCTGGGATTGTCCAAACATCCACCCATACTGGGAGAGAATTGTCACCTCACTTAAGGAGGTGGGGGGGGGAAGGATATCACCAGCTCTCCACGACTCTGCCTTCTAAATATATGGGAGGCCACTGACCTAACACAGACCGAGCGTACGTGGGTCTCACTGGGATTCACACTTGCTAAGAGAAATATTGCCCAGACTTGGGGAACTGGAGATTTGCAAATGACATAGACCGTGGCAAATGACAGACAGTGCAATGATTGCAGAGAAAGAGGTATTTAAACACAGGGGCTGTCCTAAGAAATGGGATCGGAAGTGGGCCAGATGGAATGTATTGAGAGGTGATCTATGTGTTTCCCCAGTGGAGGAACTGCGGAGGGCAAGAGTGGGAAATTGATCTTGACTTGAGCTAAGGTTGTCAAGATAATGTGCTCAATCTGTAATGTTGTTCTTATTCATTACTGTACTATTGTCATATTTTAATGTTATGTCGCCTCGCACTTTACCTCACTGTACTGTCACAGCTGTTTAATAAAAAGATTTTTTTTTAAAACAGCAGTTCAAGCTCTTGTGCTATCGAAATTAGATTATGGTAGAACCACCCTCGTTGGCCTTCCAAAAATCACACTTATACCACTGAAGGCTACTTTGAATGCAGCAGCAAGGCTCATCAACAGATTAAAAAAAAGTGATCATATCACCCCCGACCTCCAATCTTTGAAATGGTTACCCTATCAGAATAGGATCCATCTCAAAATTGCATGCATGACGCATAAAGCGCTACATCACAATACTCCTTACATGACCAGAAAACTGACCCTATCAGGTGGAAACAGATCTTCCAGAAGTACAAGCTCCTTACTTCTTAAGCACCAAAAATAAAAAGAGAAGAAAACCTACAACCGTCCCTACTCTGGAATTACCCTCCCGCTCCACCCCCCCAATATCCACATCAACATCCACCTTCAGGAAAGAAGTAAAAATCCTGCTATCCAACAAATTCCTCTCACACTGAGGACATTCATACCCCCTTTCCTCAGGAACGACTCTTTCCTGCCCTTCTGTTGTTGCGTCTTTTTAAAAAAAAAATATTTCTTTATTGGCATTCAAGGAACTTACATCCTTTAGTTTACATACATCGTATATCGGTATGCAATTATTACAAGGACTAGAACAATCCACATACATTGTTAAACAACATTACATTAGGCAAATATCCGTTCCGTTACGCCACCTTGTGTTTTACATCTAGGATAACTATAGAAGTACCCAACTACCCCGATCCCACCCCCTCCCAACCTCAAATTACCAACAACTTTCCAGCGTCACCTTCCCTTTTACAGAGCCCAAGTCCATTTAGGTCTTGGCGCTCACCATATTGCTACCACACTTTCTAGTGAGGTATAATGCGTCACTGACCGTCTTGTGGGGGAGTGCGTATAGGGGATGTTATCGGCCGAGTTTGTAAGTCCTTTATATCTGCCAGCATGGTCGCCCACACCCGCAAATAGTCTTCCACTTTCTCATCTCGTCTCACTCTCTTCATTCTTACTGCTTCCGCCGCTGCCCATTCACCCAGGTCTTTCAACCACAGCTCAATCTTTGGGGGAGCAGTGCCCATCCATTATATAGCAATTCGCCGTTTGGCCAATGCCAACCCAAGCATTACAAACCTCCTGCTTAGTTTCTTTTGCTTTGGGGCAGGCAAGAGACCCAGCAGCACCTCCTGTATACCTTTGGGCACAGACCAACCCGTCGCCTCCTGTATTTTCCACAGAACTGAGGTCCAATACTGAGACAGCATCGGGCACGTCCAAACCATATGCATAAAATCCGAGGCAGCAGCCCCGCACCTAGGGCAACGATCAGATCTGGTCGGAAAGATTCTGCTAAGTGTTTTGGGGGTGAGGTATGCCTGGTGTACAAAGTTATATTGGACTAATTTAAACCTGACATTCGAGTTGACAGCTTTGACCCCTTCGTGTACTTTAATCCAGTCTTTTTCGGACAAGGGCTCCCCCAGTATCTCCTCCCACCTACCCTGTACCGGAAGGGGCACACTGGTCAGATCCTCTCGCAACGCCCCATAGAGGTGCGTGATGAAGCTCCTCCCCTGCGCCATATATAACTTAACCTGTACCACCCTGGTTTCCGCAGGTTCATCCGGGGTGGAAGTCCATATCTCTCTTGCTACTTGATGAATCTTTCCATATTGAAGAAATTGACCTGTCCCCAATCCGAACATTGATTCCACATCCTCCCTACTGTTGTTGCTTCTTTATCACACCTACGCCCATACCCCCAAGACCCACACTGTTTTCCTGCGTTCCCCAGCCAGCTACACACCGCTCTAACTCCTATTCAACTTGCTGAAGCCAGTTTTGTTTAAGTGTTCGTATCTCCCCTCTTACCATTTATTTTCGTAATTATTGTCCTCATGACTTTTACTATGTTTTAGTATACTGCCTACCATTTTGTACCATACCTTCCTTTGCGATTCCTGTAAAGTGCTCCGTCACCTAAATAGGTCTTGTTCACGCTATATAAAACTCTTAAAATAAGAGCATTACCAAGTAAGACAGGTTTAACTTACACACTCTATAATGAGAGTTAGAACATTCCAATTGCATACAAGTCACACTATTCCACTGCAATTCAGCTGCAGATAAACACGCTAAAAATTAAGTTGTAAGGTTTAAAGTTATCAGGAGCTGAACGTAGTATTTTGGGGATGTCATTACAGAAATGCCTTGTATGACTGTTTGTTTTAATGTTACCTTTATTTGAAAAGGATAAAGTATAAGCACTCACTAGTGACTGAAGCAAACCCCTTACATGTAATCAGTGCTGGAATCGGAAAAACCTTAGACTGGGAGCCCAGGAATTGGGGGTCAAAGAGTGGCAAAGGATAGGAGGTGGAGTCACTAGGGGCGAAGTGATGAAAAGCAGAGTCTGCCCGTCAACTTATACATTTAGGGGCCGATTCCGATCTCGGCCGGTAGGGCTCCGAATCGGATTCGGCTTTACCGGATCCGATTCGGAGCCCTGTTTCCCGACCGAACCGTACGCGGGTCCGGCCGAGCGAGTACGATGCGAAATCGCCGACCGACTCGTCCGGGCGTCCCGACCGCCTCGCTCCCGGCTCGAACCGCTCCGACCGACTCGCTCGGACTCGACTCGCACCGCGCAATGGAGACGTTTCCCGGCCGGGTAAGTACGATGCGCGCCGCGAGCAGTCCGACCGAGCCGCGCACTCCGGCTCGTAAGAGCAGTCGGAGCCGTACTTTGGGGGTCCGTGTCGGACCCCCCTGTACACGTAGCCGCGCGAGTCGCACACAGGGGGGACCCATGGGTCCCCCCTACCTGTGCGTGTACGGCGCGAATCGCTTCGCCGCGTACCCGCTGTAGGGGCGCCCTTGTCCGACTTCGCACCCATTGAGTCAATGGGAGCCCGCGTACGCGTTGTACGACCGGCTCCCATTGACTTCAATGGGAGTCCGACCGACTCGAGTCCGATAACATACGGACGCATCGTACTCGTTCGGTCGGACTGCACGGGTCCGATTCGGTCGGAAATCTCTCCGGGTCCGGCTCGGTCGGAGAAATTTCCGGCCCGAATCGGAATCGACCCCTTAGTGTTTAAAAACTCTACTGCAAAGAAATTGACAACAAAAACAAATGTGACAGTTAATATTTTCTGGCTAACTTAATTGGTCACAAAGAGGCTGTATTTTAAAATATTTTACGGGGTTAAGGCACCTGCTGCAGAGATATTTGTGTGCGCAGCAATCGCCAGGGGATAATAATAATAATGAAAAGATAACTGATATTTAAAGGACTTGCTAAAGAGATCTGGGTTTTGTCTAGTCACAGTTTTGACACTAAGAAGAATGTAGGTTGTGTGTGCCTGCAACAAAGCACAATACGCAACATGCAAATCACAGATTTGTATTTTATGTACATAGGAAAGTGGGTTACTGCTTTTGACACAGATCCTTTTGTCACTTACAGTTCATAAGTTGCAATTCTTTTAATACAGCATAGTGAGCTATAAACTGGCACCAACGAGCTGCTTGTAAACTGCAAGGCAAGAGCTTAGAACCTTATTTTTATTCTCAATGTGCCATTATTACAAGTTTGCTCAAAATAAAAAAGGTCACTACTAAAGTCTTATTAATACAGACAACCCCAACCACTGCATTAATGCTTTAAATCCTGACTTGGTGTTTCTCCTGACCATGCACTCTTAACATCTAATGCCTGCCGATAAGGACAATATGGATTCCTCCACCTAACCCTCATTGGCTGCATGATTTATTGGGTCTGTATAATGTGTGTGTGTGAGATGTACAGCACTCCAACCCCCATACTTTGGAATGAGTAGCGCCATAAAAAAATAAAATTAAATAGAAAGTGCTATTTGAATTGTTATTTGTGTAATTACTAAGACTGACACATCATATTGTTCATATCTCTTTTATACAGGGTTTGAATAAAGTCAAAAAGCTACCTCCAAATCATAGTGTCTCTTAGGCATTTACGTGATAATAGGCTATGTGCCTTTGTTTTCCTCCACTGGAGTGGTATCTAGGTGTTAGGCTCCAGATAGCTCCCAGCCAGGATGATGCTGAACAAAAGGAGGGGCTGATGGCCCTTCTAAGCAGCCCTTTGTTTTGGCCCAGTTGGAAGTGAAAATAAGACAGCCCCTTTACTATCTGCAGGTTGCAATTCAGAACAGAACGCAGACAACGTGCAAGCGCAGTTGAATGTGTCCCAGTGTCAGTAAATAACACCAGGACAAATTCTGCATATTTCAATGGGGCTAGCCCTGATCCAGCTCTCTATTAGTTGCCGGACCCCCTCATTTCCTGCACTGGATTTAATCAAGGCAGCTCTTAGGGAACTGAATCTACACATGCCTCAACCAACTGTCAGATGTTGAGATCATTACTGGTGTTCTTCCTAAGATGGTAAAGAAGCACATGCTTCTGTGTAGAATTGGTCATCTGGCTGAACGTTCTACTATTGCAAGGCCACCTCCAGTTCTTTTGATAAAGGCAGCAAAACTGCCTGACACAATTAATTCTGACAATATAGACCCTTTGTTAGCCATCAGCCTAAATAAACAATATGACAGTTGTAGATAGCTGTACACATTTTATGGGCGTTTGGTGCGTTTCTATCTGGAAACCCAGGAACTCCATCGACCAGGACTTCTCCAAAATTCAGAAGGAACCCCAACTGCTGAAGCAGCAAAATGGTCATGTACAAGTGAGACCGGAGGACTTCTCGCTCGTGTGCTATAGGAAGATTGCCCAGGTAAATAATGAGATGCGCCCCTCGGGTGTGTAAGAATTCCACTATGGATTTCATCAGTTTAGTGAAACACCAAAAGGCGGAAGACAGACTGAAAGGAAGAGCTGAGTACTCAAACCAGGAGTTCAGCCATTGGAACTGCAGATACAGATGGTGCGGAGGAAAGATGAGAACCGTGAGATAGGCATCCTTCAGAAAGACCCGAACTATCCAGTCGCCTTCTCGGAGTTCTCTGAGTAAATGGATGCCCTCTATCTTGAAATGTCGGTAACAAACCCATCTGTTGAGGTCTTTGAGTTTGAGAACTAACCTGTGACGGAACCAAAATACGGTGCTGCAAAACCCTCTTGAATGTCAAGACGCAGGGGAGATGGCACCTTTGGCCAACAGACTCCGAAGCTACTCATCAATGACCTCTTGGTCTGGAAGTGAAAAAGACAGAGGTCGAGGATGGACCCATTGGGGTTCTGTAAAACAGAAAGTCAAGGACTGTCTGGAGAAATATGAGCCCGGTGGTGAGAAAAAAAGACGAATTCGACAACCCAACAGGACCTGGGAGGGGAAATCAAGCTTCCCTGGAATTGAAAGCTGCATACATGTGCTTCACCCTGGAAGCCGCCTCTCCCATGCCTGGCTCTCTGCAGAAGTGGATCGGGAAGGATAGAAGGTATTGCCACCGCCGTAATCCTACCAAGAGGAGTTTCGATGGTCGTCAAATCCAAGCTGGAAGCCTTGGAGGAAGTCACGGCCGGGCAAACGGCCTCAGAAATGCCCGGCCCTGGCAAAAAAGTTAGATTGGAAGACTTTCTTGAAGGAGGATCGGGACTTGTCCAAGGCAGTAAACGTATTGACGAATTTGATCAGATCCTTGGTGAAGGGGTCCCCAAAAAGGAGACCATTCACTACAGAGCCCGCCTCTACGAAAAGCTTTGGGTCTATGAGCAACAGAATTGACTACCTGCGCTCTGTGGAAATAGCATAGTTAGCACTGCCCACCTGGCAGATGGCATGCTGGGTCCACCCTGCCAAGGCTTCAGGATCAATGGGACTCCCTGTTTCCATAGCCCCCCCTGCAATCTCAAGGATATTTGCTAGCAG
The DNA here is from genome assembly GCA_963921515.1 of Calotriton arnoldi. Taxonomy (NCBI): domain Eukaryota; kingdom Metazoa; phylum Chordata; class Amphibia; order Caudata; family Salamandridae; genus Calotriton; species Calotriton arnoldi. The sequence continues at coordinate 1,102,582 of CAWUFW010004032.1, read as the reverse complement.
CCCAGTAACATCTAGCAGGCGAGCCTGACAAGACCGCCAGGCCTCATCAGTGCCTGTCTTAGTGTTCTTAGAGAACTTTATCAGGAAGGTATTCATGTTGGTATCCACTTCCGGAGTATTGGAGACCTTGTTATCTATAGACAGGCGAGGGCGTTCTTTCCTGAGCTTAGCTCGAACGTCTTTGTCAAACCCCGTGTGTTGGTGAGTATGCAGATATGCAGCAACGTCATGTTGCGGGGTCCAGTCACTAGATCTGGGGTGAACAATGTCCTACGGATCAAAGTCAAGGAGGTCAGACCGGGACGAGGCCTGCGAGGGAGTAGGATGGCTACTCTTGGCTAGGACTGGATTGTCATCTTGGGGGGTGGAAGGATCAATCTGGGCATCAGTCTCGGGGAGGACTAGAAGAGGGAATAGAAGGGAGATCTGAGCCAGTAGAGGTGCTGTAAATGTGATCCATCAAAAGAATTGGAAGAGAGGAGCCAGGTTGTCAGTGTAGGGACGTTTAGCACCTTGGGCTCGGGTGTGGACTCCTGGGAGGGGTCAAGAGAGGGCTTGAGAAGATGTAGAGGGATGGGTGGCAGCAGAATAGGGGCATGCTCCACAATCATGTGCAGGTGAGGGGGTGCAGGGCAACAGCAAGAGCCTTGTTCAAAGAGTACAGGACTGATGAGTTCAAAGCCTCGGCTAGTTCTTCCCCCAGTCTGAACTCCTCAGTAGTACAAAGCTCACCAGTGTTCTGGCACCCTGACTTAGCCATAGCTTAATATGGTAATGCACCCCAAAATTACAAGGGGAGAGGGGGTGTACCAAGTACAATCAGGGGGGGTAACAAGGACCCAAAACTGTGGATTGTCTAGAGGTCAGCAACTCGTCACACCAACTGTGGCACCAAAATGTAAGGCAGTACCAACTGCCCAAAACAAAGAATGTAAAGCCTGCTAAATTAGAAGTGAATCAGAACAGGCCAGGGAAAATCAGGAGATCTGTTCAGGATCGACCTAGGATGAAGTGGAAGAAGGGAGAGAAAGGGAAGATAGGCCCAGTCAAGATTTTCTGCAAACACTCAGGCTCACCGATCCAATTGTCCGTCCACGTGGCGGCCTTGACGCTGAAATGAAACTATCAGCCCATGGGAGAGCACCGCCACAAGCCCAGAATAAGCTAAAGGAGAAAGCAGACAGCGCGATAAATGCAGCACCGATCTGCCAGCACAGGCCCCTCAACCGAAAGGAAACAGCGCGTGGCGGAGACAAAGGCGAGAGCAAAGGAAGAAAGAGTGACGCAAGGGTCGCCCCCATTGGTGGTGGTGGTGGGTTAGGGGGGATACACACTCGAGAAGCACAAGCCATGTTAAATCTTCGAAGGACAACTCCAGCAACTGCCACAGCTACCCCAGACCACTTCTCAAGACCTGATCCCCATGTGAAAGCAGTCAATTTCTTTGCAAGCAAAAGGAAAAAGAACTGGAATGTAAAGTTTATGCACAGCTAATCGAACCTCTTCTCTGTGTCTCAGCATCAGCTCAAAGTCTTGAACCTTGCATTGAAAACACTATAGATAGCGAGCAAGCAATGCAACACAATTTTACTTCCTCCACTGAAGAAAAGAAAGGAGGATCTGAGTAATAATGGCCTACTTTGGACTAGTGTGTGCTAAGCATCAGAGATTGTTTTATTTGTACAAAAAAACACCTTGAGTGTACAAATGGGTGAGCTTGCTTGCTAGGATGTTCATAATATTGATAACAATGGAAGGCTGTTATTCAAATGCTGCATGGACAGTACCATTTAGATTTAAATTAGATGGAGCCAATTAGTCTAGAACTAATCCTCACATCGTACAACAAGCAGTGTTTTTTCCATTTTTACAGAAAACATGACAGCATTTACGCTTCAAGATGGTGAAAGTGTCCAAATCTGGTATGTGGAGTTAAAATGCCACACAGATTCAGGATTAACCTAGATGACATCATACTGCCAGGTCCTTATGCCAGTGACTGGGACATGGAGGTGATTGAGAGGCTGCTTAAAGATCTTCAGTCATATGCAATGTTTATTGCAGTGGCTCTAAATGAGAAGGACGATAATTATAAGGACCACTTTTTCGATAACAGGTACTCTGAAATATATTTGCGTTGGACGCAATTACATTTCAGAGTACCTCCCCCCAAGAACACTCCTGAAACACTTCCAAATGTATTTAGAAAACCATCCTTTGCCGGAACCGAAGAGTGCCAAAAGTTTAGATAAACTACAGTTTAGGGATGTAAAAAACGTTTCTGAAATCTATTATCTCAATATGTACATTGAGGAATTTAACAATTATCTTGATTACTAGACATAAATATATTTACTCCGTGGAGTACCTAACGGATTATGTAAATTCTGGCTTTGAATGCACAATATCACATAGAATTATTTGCGGATGAGAGTGGAGGCAGGTAAAAGGTTCTGTAACATATCCTGCTCGTCTCTTTCCGAGAGATTTTGTGTTTGAATAAGACTATTTTTCAGATTGCTCTCTATTGCTTTACTTTAGAAAATAATTTGTACACTACATGGTAATTATGATAATTTTTCAGATTGGAAATGGGGTAAAGGGTTATCTGCAGTTGGAATGGTAATGTTACAGAACAATTGTATGTTTAAAAGTGCATCATAGGCTTCTAAGGGGGTTTGTAGATGGAGCACACCTGCTAATCTGTATCAAGAACACCTTACCAAAGACAATAGACTTACTGAAGATGTTATTACCACATTCAGAGTTGGAAGACTAGGACAACCATGGCTTCAAGACAAAAAGAAGAGGCTATGTGTACAATCTTTGTTAACTGTTATGGAGATGAGAAGATACTGAATGCGCATTTACTCACTGCCTGAAACAACGTCTGATTTTAAAATAATTAAGAAACTCGCCTATAAAAGCAGACTCAATTTAAGGCAATTTTCCTGTTGCAAACTGCACTTGAAATGCTCAAGTATAAGCATGAACCTTAGAGCATTATTAATGAATTGCTTCAAATGTATTCTCTTACGCCTGAACAGCTTGCTAGGTCCAAAATATAGGGTTACAATTAAGATCTATTCAGGAGACTGAATCCAGTTAAGTCACAAAGTGATATGTCTAGTATCTTATCTGATTCATGGTTTAATTAAAGCACCAATTATTGCTAGAGAATACAATTAGTGTATAAAATTGAAAAACCTAGGTTGGTTACAAGAAAGTACAATTCAAATGCTTTTTTTCCAATATGGTATGCATTATATATCTGATGATAAATTCTTGTTTATTAGTGCCTGACAGTGTAAAAATAACTTAAGTGCTTCATTAACATCACAGGAAACAACTCTGCAAGAAGCTTGTAACAAGTCATCCTTAACTGACATGGGCATGTTGGAGAATGGGTCTCCACTTAGAGAGACACAAGTATTGTAAAATGAAGAAACGAGTAACATACGTTTTAAATCTAAACAAGAAAACTGACTCTTGCAATCAAATTATTATCATGTACCAAAGGGAATACTCGAGTCTTTATTCTGGCCAGACACAGCCAGGTTAAATGAGATCACTTGAAATTACCTGGGAGTGATAACTTCACTTCTCACTCTTGAGTTTCTCTCATAATCTCAGAAGATACATTTGTCTAGATGTCAACAGAAAGTGTAGCACAAATCACACATCTGCTAGAAAAAAGCTATACAAGTATCTTTGCACAGAGTTTAAAAAATATTGTTCAAGCAATGCACAAGGGGTAACTTCACATCTAGGTTCTCTAGAATCAGGGTTGGTCAGTGTCAGATTTCTTCATGATACAGAAGGTCACATCCCTCAAATCTGCTTTAAAATACTTGAAAATCTGTTCACTGGAATACTATGTGTCGTCATTTTGGTGACTGCTGTGATAATATTAGTGCTCTCAAAATGAACAACTTCACATCAGTTACTAAATGCCGAAATAGAATTTGATGGGTGCCATGGTTGCAACAGACCTGGTTCTATGTTCTGAGTTTTCAACGACTTGAGGCAGTGAAGGTGAAACCTGTATTCAGCTATTTAAATGTGCTAAGATAATCTTGAATTTGCCACTGGAACTGGGAAACCACATTCACATTAATCTGATGTTTACTCTTGAACCACTGCTTCAGCATCAGGATGGGAGCTTAACAAGAGTAGAAGTTCCTGCTATCATGAAACAATAGAAGGATTGTGCTGAAAAAGCTGTGCTTCCACAGAGAAAAGTGAAAAAAACAATAGCTGTCTGTGCTGTACTACCAGAGTTTCAGGGACTTAAGTTGGAGCAAAATTCGGAATAAACTGAAAGATGTGCCGTCATTGCAGGTGCCTCAAGACATACATTATTGACAATGAGTCTGCCTCAACTTCATGCTTGGTTAAAGGACTGGCTGCGTCATTATGACTCATAATTGCAACAAATGCTATGGTTTAAAGACATTTTAACCCAAAAACTGATTTCACATCGGAAATGATGGAGACTACTGCTTTCAATGGTGGTCGATGCTCAAAAAGATGGAAATCTACTGTATTTAACAGAGATTGACAGATGTGAGAAGTCTTGCAAGCACTTCTTGATGAAGAATCTGCTGCTTCTCCAAAGAGGGAAAGGGGAGGCTTGCAGTCCCAGACATACGCAAGTACTACTGGGCTGCCCAGCTGATAGCAATCAATGACTGGGTGTTTGCTGATAGCGCAGAACCGGCATACCGCAGAATGAGAGGGCATCGGCAGCTGGTGCTACCCATCACTACTATACATGAGAGGATGGGAGCGAGCTCAGACGGTAGTGAAACAATGGCAAAAAGCCACTAAATTCCTGGGATGGGAGGACATACTGACTGACAGGACTCCACTGTGGGACAATGAGCTCCTGCATGAGATTAGAGGCCTGAAGGGATTTCCCAGATGGGAACTGCTCGGTATTGAACACCTGGGAGATGTATGGAGAGGGCAGGCTCTGATCACATTTGAGGAACTGCAGAAAGAATACGAGATGGTAGAGTCAGAGCGTTTTTGACATCTACAATTGGGGCATGCACAGAGGCAGCATATACTGGAGGGTGAACAATTGACAGAGCAAGCGCCAATGGAGGACCGCTTACTTTTGGATCCCATGTCAGACCAAGTCATCTCTCTGCCCTATAGGAAATTAATGAACAAATCCCCTGACCCTCTCAAGGCTCTACAGGAAGCATGAGAGGGAGACATTGGACTTATTGAGGATGATGACTGGGTGGAGGCAGTGCAGATCCCTAAAGAGGTTTCTATACGGGTCAGATTCAGTTGATCCAGCTGGGGATACTTCACAGATCGTATTATTATAGATCACTTCTACACCGGCTGGGGAGATACGATATGGCCCTGTGCGCCAGGGGATGTGGCACGGTGGGTTCTTTCTTCCACATATTGTGGACTGTCCTGAAATCCAACAATACTGGAGGGGGTGGTGGTGCAAGTTATGGCCCAGGTCACTGGACTAGATGTACCATTGGAGGCTCGGTGGCTCCTGCTGAGCACTGTGTTACGGGTGAGGAAGTAAGGCCCAAATATCAGAAGATATAGCTAGCGCTATCTGCCGGAGTCATTAAGCGGACATAGCGTGGGCTTGGGGAACGGGTGGACCCCCTCGGGTAGCAGATTGGGAAACCCATCTGGACTGGCGTCAAAGGGCGGAACATGTGGTTGCCCAAGGAAATGGGAGAAAGTTTGGGACAGTTGGTGTCACAATAAAGGATAATGGGTGGTTGGCACACAATACAAGCGACATTCTGATGGTTAAACTCGGGTCATGGATTCGACTTTGCACTACTGTGATGTTGATGTGCATGTACATTGGGGACTTCTCGCTTGATCCTGGTGGATATTGTGACTGTACTGTGACGTGTATCTTTGCAATGCCTACTGTGCATATAATCGATCAAGTATGTTTATTACACTGAGGAACTATTTAATAAAATAAATTACCCTCCTGAAAAAAGAATCTGCTGCTTTGCTTCTTCACTTCATAACTCTAAGACCTAAGACTTTGATGACATCATTGTGAGATGAAGATTGACTTTTCTTCTTTACCTTATTTTCACAACCTACATACAACGCATTAATTTAGGTACATGATTTTAACCTTGCATACAAAAGGTATATATTTACAAACAATACTCCGCACTATCATCTCATTTTCTTTTAAACAAAAGAGGGATTGTACTCTCATTTAATGGATGATTTCCATTTTGAAAGGGTATGTGGACATCATAATAGCATTATAAAGCTATTACAGAATTAACACTTATTATGCATATAGTATTAACCGATTGATACTATATGAATAATAATATTAATCATTCGACTGATACCAAAAGATCTGGAAGCCTGCATTTGTCACTGGCATCTTTTAGCTCAATTGAGTGCTACATCCCGAGTCAGAGACTTGGAAGGACATCTCAAAGGAGCAGTCATGCCTCTCTCATGAGATGTGAACAATCTGGGATGACAGACCTCAATATGGCCATATCGGTACGCCTGCAATTTCCAAGGTATGTGTGGGTGTGCAAGTGTTGTACATACATTTTTACCTTGTAAAAATTAGAAAAGGGTCTAGTTAGACTAGGATCACAGTGTCTTGAGATAAAAGCAACCACTGAAAGGTGTTAATGACTGATATGTCAACCTATCTTCTTCATTTTGTTTACTAGTGGATATAAATTGTATCATGTCTCTTGTTATAATGAAACATCAGATGATGTGACATACTGATTCGAATTTCCACGAGACACAGGTAATGAATAAATAGCCATATATAATAAAACTAATATTGGTGTGTGTGTGCCTTTGTCTAGAATGTATTTATCTTAGGTTCCTCACGTAATAACCTGCATATCTGACAATGAAAATGTCTTAATCAAAGAGGCTTCATAACTTCAATAAGGCTCTTTTTGGTAGAGACAATTTAACTACAGATGTCTCAACTTTTAAATATTCCCCAAGCCTCAGACTCGATCTTTAAAATGTTCAAGTGTCCCTGACCCCAGGTGGCTCCGGGTTGGACTTGACGTGCGTGGGCCTTTATAGGTGCCCCATGGCCACTGACAGTTGCTTTTTGACTCGTCTATGCCCGCAGACGTGGAACCAAGCAAATCAATCGTGACCAGTGTGCAGATCTCTAAGATGGAATATTTTTATAAGAGCCAGGTTCAAAGAACTGGGAGGCAGTTGGTACGCAGGAGGGAACACATATTGTAACCCCCTTGGGGAAACACATCACAGCTAGTGATATGAGGGCTGGCTGGTCTAGCACCTGTTAAAAGGCTGTAAGCGCCGACAGGTATCCTCTAATTGTGTCCAAAGCAAGGCCTTACTGGGCTAGGGACTACACAAACAACAAAACTTTGGACAGCTTGGCATGGAGTAGGTCAATCCATTTAGAAGCACACCAGGCCTCAAACATACCCCAACGGCAGGCATATACAGATTTGGTTGAGCCCATCAGGAAAAAACTGGTCTTGGGTTGTTTGTGTTCCGAATTCAGTGAGGACCTGGCTTGGAAGTTTTGGCTGGACTATTCCTACTGGAGCAGGGTCAAGACTGATTTGCATATGACTGGGTACAAACTGAGGTACCATGGTGGGCTAAAGAACGTTGTGCTGGAATGCTACCCTCAAATAATTGCCAGTAGTTAGACTTATTACAAGCATCATCCCATACCCTTATTTGTGTTTCATGCCAAGATGACATCGACAACAATCAACTTCAGGAGGAAGGTTGAAAGCAGAGACCTGTCACAGCTCAATCTCCAGGCATGGAAGCATCCGTGCAGGTATACAATACTCTACGTGCCCAATTCGGGGTCACTAGCATGACTTGGGCCCAGTTGGTCCAGAACTTATTCAGAAATTTAGGCATGAACGGTATCGGTGTAAAGGCTTACAAAAACCTCGAGTTCTACTCTAAGTGGAACAGGTATCAGAGCAAGAGATGCCTTGGAAGCTCCAAAGCAATAGAGCTGACATTGCGCATTGTCAGCAGTGGAGCACCTGCACCAGCTTACCTTTGATGGATGATAGGAAGGCTTTCAATGCCAAGTGGATGGCTTTCAGCTCCAGGTTGATATAGAGCCAGACCTCAGCTGGAGATCTGACACTGCTGATCTCCCAGATGGTCTTCTCAACCCAGAGGCGAAGCATCAGTCACCACTGTGAGCTCTGGGTAGTTAAAGATAGGTGTCTTTTGCTGACCAAATCGCGATCCCACAGCCACTACTACAGATCTTTTGCAGTCTCCTCTGAAAATCTGGACCAGACAGAAAGATCCCCCTGGTGCTGTGCCCACTAGGACTTCTGATCCAACTGCAGACCCCGCATATGCCATCTGGCGTGCTTGACGAGCAGGATGCCGGAGGCCATCAGTCCCAGCAGCCTTAGAGTCATCCTCACTTAGATCCAGGACAGGGGTTAAAACATTGGCATCATTGCCCCAATGTCTTGGACTCGTTGCTCCCGGGTATAGGCCCGAAACTGCATTGTGGCCAGAATGGCTCTGATAAAGGGGAGCATTTGTGAAGGAGTTGTGTGCGACTTCAGCACATTGATAGTGAACCCCCAAGGACATCAGTAGGTTTGCCTTAGTATGAAGGTGGGTGATGACTGCCTGGGGCAAGCCCGCCATCAACAGCCAGAGGAACTGGTATGCTATCAGGGCTCTGAAGTGACAAATACAAGGATGAGAGCACCAAACATAAGATCAATAATTTTTAAAGCGTGGCAAATCACCCGCAAGGATCTCAAAGTGCTAGAATTGCTAGCTGCTTCTCAGTGCTTTGTTCATTCGAACAGCCATGACTAAATTCCCGGAACAATGCAGCGTTCCTGAGGTGCAGGGGAAGGTCGATCCAGGTGACAAAAGGAGCGTCCTTGCTGTTGGTTCGGCGGATCCAGGGGGGGTGTCTGCAAGGAAAAGGGAGGCAAATTGCAGGCGTCTGGTCAGTTGGTGGAAGGTCATTCGTTTGTTGATGTATGCTGGTCCTTTGTTATGCAAGGCTTCGTATACGTGGGTCAGCATCTTGAACTGGCATCTCTTTTGGATCAATAGCCATTGTAGCTTCTTGAGGTGCAGGGTGATGAGTCTGTTTTGGGGGGTCAAGGATGAGTCTTGCGGCTGCATTTTGTATCGTCTGTAGTCTCTTCAGGAGTCGTGTAGTGATTCCTATGTCAAGAGTTACCATAGTCTGGTCTGCTGGTGACAAGGGCTTGAGAGACGGTCCTTCTGGTGTAGACTGGGAGCCACCTGAAGATCTTATGGAGCATGCGTAGGGTGTGGAGGCAGGTGGATGAGACTGGTTTTACCTGTTTCTGCCTAGATAACTTGCTGTCCAAGAAGATGCCGACATTGCGGATGTGGGGGAAGGGCCGAGTTCAGCAGGCCACCAAGTGTTGTTCCGTGGTGAAGTGGTGTTGTTAAAGATGAGGACTTCTGTTTTGTCCGAGTTGAGCTTGAGACAGTTGTCCTTCATCCAGTTGGCAACGTTAATCATACATCTGTGGAAGTTGGTTCTGTTGGTGGAGGGGCCATCTGTCAGCGAGAGAATGAGCTGTGTCTTCGGCATTGGAGATGATGTTGAGCCCGTGCGATCAGAATGCATTGGCCGAGGGGTCATGTACTTGTTGAAGAGGGTGGGGCTGAGGGATGATCCTTGTGGGACGCCACAGATCTCCTTGAGTTCTGAGGTGAATGGTGGGAGACGGATTCACTGGGTTCTTCTGCTGAAGTATGAGGTGATCCATTTGAGGGCATCTCACAGGATTCCAATTTGGTGGAGTCTGTTGATAAAGATGTGGTGGGAGACGGTGTTTAGGGCGGCTGACAGGTCCAGGAGGATGAGGGCTGCTGTTTGGCAGTGATCTGGGAGGGCCCTGATGTCGTCGGTGGCTGATATCAGGGCTGTCTTGGTGCTGTGGTTGGCTTGGAATCTGGATTGAGAGGGGTCCAGGAGGCTGTGGTGTTGCAAGTGTTTGGTGAGTTGCTGGTTGATTGCCTTTTCGGGAACCTTCGCCAGAAAGGGGAGCAGGGAGATGGGCTGGTAGTTCTTCGCATCTGCTGAGTCAGCGGATGGTTTCTTCAGGTGGGCCTCACTTCAGCGTGTTACCAGTCCTCAGGGAAGGAGACCACGGTGATGGAGGCGTTCAGGATTTTCTTGAACTCGTCGCCAATCCTCTTTCTACAGAGGTAGAAGATGCAGTGGGGACATGGGTCCGTGGGTGCTCCAGAGTGTACGGAGTTCATGATGGAGACTGCGGCTTGAGTTGTGAGAGGGTCCCAACGGCTGAGAAGGTGTTCGGGGTTTGTGCTCGTGGGTATGGGTATGAGTAGACTGATGCTGTCGGTGGTGGGGGTTCCAGGAGAATCAAAGATCAGGGATCATCTGAGAGAGGTCACTGTTAATCCTAGGGGTAGCAAGGAGTATGTGATCCAACTACCTTGGCTCCTTTTGCAACTCATCAACCACGGCTTGTAGGAGATGACTGGAAACTAAGAGGCTGACAAACATCTGGGAAAGCTTGTGTGCAGAAAGGGAACCATTATTGAAGGTTCTTTAAAACCTAGACACGGACTGCCAGAAATGCTACAGGTGATGGGAAATCTTCCAGAAAGAAAAGGGCAAAAAGAGGTGCTAAATTATAATATGACAATTATGAGGAGTACTGAACTAGGCAGCTGTACCTTGATGTAAGCAATTTGTTGAAAGTGTTTAAATTGTTTGGTATGATGACAAAACTTACTGAAAACATTCATGAATAAAACAACTTGTAAATATGTATATAATTAATATTTTGAGTTCCATTTTTTATTTACTCCATTTCTTTTACAAACCACTCAGCATATGTTGTCTCTGTAAAACTAAAACGACTGGAATACATTTTCCTTTAAAATGAAGAACAAAACATTAATTCAGTACAGAATAGTAGAAATGTTTATTCTCTGTGATTGCTAGCTTTTCTTTTTACAATATAGAAAGTGTACTCTTAGAACAGTCTCCTAAATACAAGTGTAATTTTTCTACTGTTAGATGTTAACAGGACTAGAAAATTAAACCCCTTCCCAATATATTTAAAATAAACTGAGCGAACATGACCAGCATTCTAGTTCTGAAATTTGATGCAATTGGCTGAGGAAGCACAAAAAGTTCAGTATACATTACAGAAAAACAAGATTAATACTTCGAGACAGCTCTGTGGAAACAAATGAAAAAAGACTACCTGACAGCACCATCAAATCTATACAAGCAAAATATTCTGAAACAATGACATCATACATAATCTACAAGTGTTATCCAAATGTTACAAACATTTTCAGCACAATGTATACATACACAGAACGGTGTAATTAAAATAAAATTACATAATATGTACAAAATGAAACAAGAGCTTTCAGTTCTAGATGAAGACACAGTCTTTAATTTGTTGAAAATAACCTGATTAGATATAACTTAGTACTATTTTACATTTATACAATGTTACCCATCAAATTATAGTGTCACAGAAATATGGAGAATGGGCTTGGGCATCTATAATTAGTTACAGCAAATAAAGTAGAAAAAAATGTTTAACTGACACACAAGAATTCCCTTTATTTGACAGTGATTTTAGGAAGTTTGGATAAATGTCGGCTGGAGATCAAAAACCAAATAAATCTTTGAAATCCCTCTTCAAAATGTCACATGAACATATTAATGAGTGTGGTAAATTCATAACTAACTGGCTGTGGTTAAATGCCCATTGTCATGGAGTTGGTGGAGTCTTAAAATTCTATTTCCTGAACAACTGATGGAAAACTGATTTGCCTTGGGCTTGTACATGAATACACAGAAGATACAACATGGCAATGACATCCTGGAGCGATACAATCCCATCTACTGTATTTTCCAAGTGTCTTATTTCCACCTCTGCAGATTCCAAAACAATCTTTCAATGCTTCAATCATCCTACCATGCCACAGAGCAGAGAACACACATTCTCATTTCTTGTGCTAAACCATGCTACATTTGCTCCAGTAAGCACTTACATGAAATGCATTATAGGGCGAATTATAAACAACAATAAATGCCCAAACCATCATTCAGTCTGTTTTCAGTAGTGTCTACTTTTGGTAGATTTAGGCCTGAGGTATAGGCATGATGCTATATTATACGCCACAGCCAATGCAGTCTTGGTACTTTTAGCACTATGATAATTTAAGATTTCATGAGCGCCTGTGGGGATGTGGGACCCAAACATGCTGTTGACTATCTAGGATAAAATCTGATTCTGTAAGAGAGCATCATATTCTTTTGTTATATGTGAAGCGAGAGACAAGTCCATGGCACAGCAAAACTACACATAGAAATTACTTTCTTCATCATTTTGTACCAGATGTCATATGCAAACATACAAGTATGTTTTGAATAATACATAGTGATTTGCCAAGAACTCCTACACATAAGGCAACATTCTGTTCTCCGGAGGACAATTTGCTTGTTTAGCAGTTTCAATCGTCTACTAAGAAAGCCAGTTCGCTGACAACAAAACTGGACATAAAACCACCACAAATCAAATCAGTAGCACATCACCTCATGCATTCAAAACCCTTTAAAAATGGACCATATCATACAACTTGGTTGAAGAGAAATAATTCTTTTGACACAGGATTTTACAGACTCTTAGGCGTTATTGTTGTGAATATCTTTGGACTCTTGGCTCAAATTATAAAAGGCCAGATTTGTGGGTCAGTAATATGCTGCCAGTGTTATTGCTATATCTACAGCCAATTAAAGTCTTCCACAGGATTCAGGAAGAATGTACGCAGATGAGCATTTGCACATTTCATTTTTTTCACAGTGGAAAAAAAAACCTTCACCTCTGCCTCCAATAAATATGGAGTTTCCTCCCCACGTCCACCATGGAAATACATGTACTCCATTTCCAAGCACATTCAGAGTTGAAACAACCTGCTTTTGCAGACAGACCCAACAGTGGAACACCCACAAACCCTCTCATAGCAAAAAATGCTTGATTGCCAAAACAGTGGATTTCCTACATTCACAAATGCTCTTTGGAAGGGTAATGAATCACCATTTATATCCCTGTGCATCAGGACTGGAATGTTTCCCTCACAAATTTATTTTATTTGGACCTAAATTGAACTTACTTGCGTAACAAAATATTTTAAGAGTTAGGCTCTTTCGGAGTTACGGCATGACAAAAAGGATTACATTTAACTTTGGAGCATGGTATCTTGCTCACTGTAAAGTGTCCATGACTCCCCCTGATTGACCCATGAAGTCAAAATGTGGACAAAAATGTGAACCAAGTGTAACAAGACTATGTCCCCCATCCAAGTATACAAGCAGGTTTCAATCCATTGTAGTCAGCTGTTGATTTCAGTTATTTATGAATGGGGAGTTTCAGGTGCCATGGACAAAGAGGAGCTCCTTTCCTCCTTTTAAACTGTGTGACAAGGAGAACAGGAACGCATCTTAAAAGAAGGGGCTGGAGAGGAGGCTGCTGAAATGTACGTTTTCAATTTTTACATCAGAAGAATATAATTTGCTTATGAGAACACAAGATTCACAAAACAGAACCCTTGTGTGGGCAAATAAGACAAATCATGTGAACAAAAATCAGCCACTTTTTTTTAAAATAACAGAATCCGTTCTTTGACAGAAAGTAACCACATAACATTTTGGGAAAAAATGCACTAGTGCAGTATTTTAGGCATTAGCCACACGGTCCTGTGATGCCCAAACTGAAAAAGTTCCCAGTCCTGTGTACAGGCTAAGAATAACTGCTGATCACTAAATCGTACCATTGACAATCTATTGCAAATAGCTCAAGTCCCACAGAAGAAGTCGTATGATAAAAAGCAATTCAATTCCTCCGATTGATCCGAGATGACTACTGAGAGTGTATGTGTGACCAGCAGGAAGGAAGGATCCAATTGCAATGTTAGTTGAACACAGCTGAGCCAGTTTCATGAAGAAAAAAGCATGTTTACAATTACACATCTAAGGCGTTTGGCACTACATGCACTCAGCATTAATGCAATTGGTGGCAATAAAAATCTGCTTAAAGCTAAATTGCATTAAATCATATCTTGGCTTGAGGAATATGTTACTCATTGTCTTCGGAGCTACTAGGAATATCTAAAAAACATAAGCACTGCTACCCAGGAGTCATTTGATTTGTCAAGTAAAGCTGGCAACATAAAAATTATGTCACTTGGGATCACCCGATATGTACATGGATGTACATAAATACATTCACAAGACTGGTTTCAATCACGTGATCGATTAAAATCAAAATTATATTCTGTGATAATTTACAGAGAAGGTTAAAAGATGAACAATATCTGAATTCTAACATTTTTAAAGTTCTTAAAATTCCAAAGTCAAAACATAACAAATAAATGTGTCAGCAAATTACTGACTGAACTGCGGGAAATAATATCTTAAAAATATCACTGATAAGGTGCTCTCCTACCCGTCTTTTCTTAATCTGTAATTCAGGATGTATATTTTCCGAAAGATTAGGGGTCAATGGTGATGCAGAAGGAACCCCATGCCATGCCTGAATGTGTGGATCTATTTTCTAGTGTTGTCTACAGAAACATCAGACAAATACGTAGAACAAACAATCTATTTCTGACTTCAGTGACGACAGTCTGGGAAAGTACATGGAAGTATACGCAAATGCTATTCAAAATACTTTTCTGCATAAGTGAAAAGGCATAGCCATCTACTACTTTGGAAAGATCAAATAAGTGTTTCATTGCAGAGTATTAGTATACGTTTTGTACAGTATGTACTTTGTTTTACATCCCATGAAACAGTTATACTAAGGGATAGCAACATCTATAAAACGAGCAAGAAAATTTTAAGTCACCAAAAAACAAGGATGCAAGGCAACCTAGGTCCTCGAAATGCATCTGAACCCTTACATAGGGGTTTTAAGGAACCTTATAAGCTTGTTTTCCGAATTATTTATGTACACAACTGGGATTTCCGTTTTTTAATCTTCTCACTGTTTGACTGCAACGTTTCATAGTGAACCTTGTTTTATTGCCCTTCTGCACTCAAAGTAATGGGGGAAAGTGGTTCACCAAGGATTTTGGGGTTTCTGTCAATTACTCCTATATTTGCATTTATTTAAAATTCATTGTTTTGGGGACGTAAGTCATGTTTAAAAAATGAGCAGGTCATAGACTACGCTGGTAGCACATATGCTAAGTCCTCAGTTTATTTTTGCCCGAAACATTTCGAAATGGTGGAATATCATCTCTAGCTGCCATCTTCTCTGCTCTCCTCGGTTGCCTCTTTGTTGCTGCAGCAGTTCTACCTTGGTACCCGCTTCATAGACATTTAGCAGACTGTCAGGAGGTTGCTCAAATCTAAAGAGTAGAGGTTTCAGGTTTGCTAGAAGAGAGGGAAATTTTGTTTATGTGAGACCTTTCTACACTTCACTGATTATAATTTTCAGCAAAGGATGGGGGCTAATGCACTCCATTCCACAAGAATGTTTTTTAGTTTTAAAAATAAGTAGCAAATTATATTCACAAACACAAAATTCACAACATAGCACAAAAATTGACTTTGCTGGTAGTATCACTGTCCTCTCCTCCCCAGATTAAGGCAGTAATCATCCCAGGAAAAGCCTTTCTAAATTAGAGCTATGGTTCCTGTCTCCTCATTTAAGACCGTCTTAAGCCAAGGGAAGATTTTAGTAATTCAGGATCCAAAAATGCATGAGGCCTTTAAAGGCAGCCAATTCCCATTTTCCTGAAATCCGGTAAATCAACAATTACTTCTCTTCAGTAAAAAAAAGCCTCTAACACGGTCATTGCATACAGTGCTTCAGGTCTTTCCCCTCAATCTACAGTACTGTATCTTATATTGATCACCGAAAGAGTCACCATAATCTGTGCCCTTTACATTTTTAAATACTACTCTACATATACACATCTAAAGAAATATTTTTTCCCTTTAGGTCCTGCAGATTAACAAATTATTTGAATGCAGAATCCCTTCAAGAGAAATACATCTGAATACCTAACTGCAGCTTATACCTTTGAAAAGGTAAAGATCACACTTCTCAAGCAGGACAATAGTAAAACCTACCAGTCCATCCCAGTTAAGCTCAAAGATTGCAGTCGAAGAGTCTATTGACTGCCTAATAGTCTTTATAACGCTGAGGTAGCAGGTGAATGTATTTCTGAGGATATATATGTAAATGGTGTAATACTTTCTACATTGGCAGTGAAGTATGGTCTGGTGGAATATGCAACAAGAGTGGAACATGGTCCCTCCTCTCACTAGTGAAGAGTGTGTGTGTGGGGGAGGGGGGGGGCGGTAGAGCATCACAGCAAATGAATCTTGAATACTGCTTGCACCATTGACTAAAGTTTAGTGGAGGTGTACAGGAAATTCCTCAGGAAGCTCAGTACCCTGCAGCTACAACACCATAACTCGATGGTACAAAATACAACTATTCTCTTTTGGTTAAACAAATGAGTGTATACGGGTGAGATGTGCCAACCTGAATGTGGTTAATAAGCATATGAGCAATTATGCAACTCGTGTTCAATTACAACATAATAACAGCTCAAGAGAACACTAAACCACACCAGTCAAAGCACTATGGTCTTGACTACTAACTACAGAAATGAAAAGCAAAATGAATTAATTTGTACAAAATATTTGGTGACACATTTGTATGTTCATTGTTGAGATGAAATTATTCCACATCCTTGTTTTGGTAACTGCAAACAAAATTTAGTTTGCGAAAAAGGCATACGCTTCTTGAATTTACAGAACCGCCAATCATAGAAATGTAGAGGTTGTGCTAAATACCCAAATACATTTTTCCTTGGATTTGCCTTTTGAAACCTTTTTTATGCGCAAGAATGTATCACTCTGTGTGCTTATAAACAAAATGCCAGTGTACGTGCATGCCCCCCACTCCCTATATCAGTAAATAAAATTGACTCATTCTACAGCTTGCGGTCAAAATAACTAGCTTTGGGTAAATCGGCATATGATATATTGAAATTTAAACAGGCAAACATATTTGCGCTTATTGCTTACATGCAACGTATGGGACTTTATACTAGACCCACAGAGTGATGGATATTTTACTGTTGTAATACCAAACAACTGACTCCTCTCCCAAACACCTTTGCGTTTTAAAGAAAAATTGTAAAGAAACCAGAGTTAAAAATAATTCACACTATTAGACCATTAAAAGAATGCTGTGGTTTAGAACATTAAAATGTTGTGGACATCAGCTATTTGGTATAGTGTCCAAATTATGCATGTATATTAAAATTGCATGGTATGACTTTACTTCTTTTTCGGTCAATCAATATCGAGTTTTAAGATCAAACATTTTCCTTAAACACAAATTTTACTTCAGGAAGCATGCTCTATAATTAGTGCACACTTTGTTGTTTGGTTTCTTTTCACTGTTGACACTGTAGGAGTCTCGCTATGTTGTTGAAAATGGAATCTCTTACATTCCTCTACTTTGAGTTTTAGACACATCGGTTTGTGAAACATATGTGTGTGTTAATCAACAAGCCCAAGGGCCTACCCCCAAACTTCACTGCCAGATGTTGTGAAAATAGATACAGGATTTAATAACAAGAGATAGATTTGATTTTTTTAAAGAGTCTCTTCATAAAATGTCTTAATTCAATATCAAGCTTTGCACGTCAATTTAAAAAGCACCATGTGGACAGGGTGAAGCACAAACAGGCCCTCATCCGCTGCACAACTAGGATGGCGTTATGCCGCACTCTCTCGGGCCGGCTCCTTCCTCCTCAGTATCTCAACTGAGTTCTCTTTGGGGACACTAATTGTGCAAGTCAGCAAAACGAGTCACTTTTGGCTTTTCCTGCAGAGTTAATGACTCTCATTAGACACCGACCAAACTCCTCCAGGATCATGCGCTCTGCAGCCGCCTTCGACATCCCCATTTTCTCAGCCTCCTCCGCCTGTGAGAGAAGGCAGTCGCACGTCGCGTTTGTAACTTCCTTTGTCACAAATGTGAACGGCAATCTTTGGTGTAAATAAAAAAAGAAAGTTACTTGTAAGATACACGGATTCTGAAAATACATACCAATGTGCAGCATTAAAGAAGCGGATTCATCAACTGCTTTAACCAGGACAGATTTTATGGGCACTTAGTTTGCTATTTTCTGAAACTGGGAGTGTACAGACAATTCTTATAACCACAATGCCAATGCTTGGTCTTGTGGTTAGTTTAAGAGGTTGAAGGTCTGCAGGTGTTCCATTTGTGTCCCATACTAGCATAAAGGAAATGATCTCCATACTGGCCCAGTTCATCTGAAGACTCAACAACCACCGATGCTCTGTTAGTAGACTGTCACTGCAATGGACTCGACATACTATCGGAATAATGACTCTCTAAAGAAAAGGGGGCGTATAAAACACCGCCAATGTTGTGGCAAGCATAAACCAACTTAATACTAAACCTGGTGGTCAAGAAAGATTTCACATTCCAATTGGAACTTCAGTGCCAGGGTGTTAGTCTTGCTAAGTGAAACTAACACACAAAGGTTCTCTCTCCTCTCACTGGCCACCAAGGGGACCACAAGCTGTATTACAAGCACTGCCACCCACAAAAGATAAGGGACACAAACTCAAATCACAACAAGATACAAAGATAAATGTATCGTTTTAGTACTCCTGAAACTCCGAGTCTTAAGCTCTCTATTAAAAACTTGTAGCAGACTGGAGGGAAGCTATGGCAGGACTGAAAACTCAAACTTGGTGACAAACACTAGCCAGTGAGCAGTCAGGACAAGGCATGTGTACTTTATATTTATATATATCTACAGCTATATAACCTTGTACACGCAAGCTGCATATACACTTCAGATCCCCTACTGTGGCTGCCACATGCATATATGGCTGAAAAGAGGCAAATAATGATGGATGTTGGTAATCCAAGAAAACTTAGAACAAGGAGTCCCAGAGTAATGATCTCACTTCTTGGTACTTTTAATTTTGCATCAGATTTCCCAACATGGAACAGAGGGAAGAAAGTAACCACAATCCACACTTTGCCCTTAGGTAAACATGTTAAAATTCTACACCAAATTGAAAACCGTTTCTGAGGGTGCCTGCAGAAGACTTCTTAAACCACAGGCACAACTGCTCTACAGGAGTTCTTAGTACACGTAAGAAAAGAAAATCAATCCTATGAACGTTCGAGAGAATTCTTAGGCTGTTGGATGACATTTATTACAACAGGACACATAACTGAAACCTGTGTAATGAAAATAGCTAGTGGACCATAGAAACTCAAAATCAGAATTTGAAGTCTCTTTGGATTAAAGTTCATGATCCCTGGATGAGGTGTCTAATGATCGCACACTGAGTTGATTGCCACAAACTATTTGAGAAAAGGCTGATCAACCAATAGCTCAATCAATCACAGAATTTGTAGAGCGCACTACTTACCCGCGAGGGTCTCAAGGCGCTGGGGAGAGGGAAGGGGGGGGGGGGTGCTGCTACTGGTCGAACAGCCAGGTCTTGAGTAGCCTCCTGAAGGTCAGCAGGTCTTGGGTCTGTCGTAGGCTTAGTGGAAGGGTGTTCCAGGTCTTGGCGGCGAGGTGTGAGAAGGATCTGCCGCCGGTGGTTGTTCTTCGAATGCGAGGGACGGTGGCGAGGGAGAGGTCGGCGGAGCGGAGCTGGCGGTTGGGGACGTAGAAGAAGAGTCGTCTGTTGAGGTAGGCTGGGCCAGTTTTGTGGAGTGCCTTGTGTGCGTGGATGAGGAGTTTGAAGGTGATCCTCCTGTCGACGGGGAGCCAGTGCAGGTTCCTCAAGTGGGGGGTGATGTGGCTGTGGCGTGGTACGTCGAGGATCAGGCGTGCGGAGGCGTTTTGTATGCGTTGCAGTCGCTTGATGAGCTTGGCCGGGGCTCCCGCGTAGAGGGCGTTCCCATAGTCAAGTCTGCTACTGACGAGGGCCTGGGTGACTGTTCTTCTTGTGTCTGTCGGGATCCACCTGTAGATCTTGCGAAGCATGCGGAGGGTGTTGAAGCAGGAGGAGGAGACTGCGTTGACTTGCTTGGCCATGGAGAGCGTTGAGTCGAGGATGACTCCCAGGTTGCGTGCGTGGTCGGTGGGTGTCGGGGCTGCTCCCAGCGTCGTTGGCCACCAGGAGTCGTCCCAGGCTGAGGGGTTGGAGCCGAGGATGAGGACCTCCGTTTTGTCCGTGTTCAGCTTTAGTCGGCTGATCTTCATCCAATCGGCGACGGCCTTCATTCCTTCATGGAGATTGGCTTTGGCAGCGAGGGGGTCCTTGGTGAGGAGAGGATCAGTTGAGTGTCGTCGGCGTAGGAGATAATGTTGAGGTCGTGCTGTCTGGCGATGCGTGCGAGCGGGGCCATGTAGATGTTGAACAGTGTTGGGCTGAGGGATGATCCCTGGGGTACGCCGCAGATGATCTCGGAGGCTTCGGATCGGAAAGGTGGGAGGCGGACTCTCTGGGTTCTGCCGTCGAGGAAGGAGGTGGTCCATTCCAGGGCCTTGTCTCGGATCCCTGCGTCGTGGAGGCGTGCGCGTAGAGTGCGGTGGCAGACAGTGTCGAAGGCGGCGGAGAGGTCCAGCAGGATGAGGGCTGCGGTCTCACCATTGTCCAGCAGGATCCTGATGTCGTCGGTGGCGGCGATGAGGGCAGTCTCAGTGCTGTGGTTGCTGCGGAACCCTGATTGGGATGGGTCCAGGATGCTGTTTTCTTCGAGGTATCGGGTTAGCCGTTTGTTGACGATCTTCTCGATGACCTTGGCTGGGAACGGAAGCAGAGAGATGGGCCGGAAGTTCTTGAGGTCTCTCGGGTCCGCCTTGGGTTTTTTGAGTAGGGCGTTGATCTCTGCGTGTTTCCAGCTCTCTGGGAAGGTCGCGGTCTCGAAGGAGAGATTAATGATGTTGCACAGGTGGGGTGCGATGGAGCTGCTGGCTTTGTTGAAGATGTGGTGCGGGAAAGGGTCTGACGGGGAGCCGGAGTGTATTGTGCTCATGGTCTTGATGGTGTCCTCGATGTTCACGCTGGCCCAGGCTGGCAGGGGGTCGTGGTCAGTGTCTAAGGGGCCAATACCTTTCTTAGCAGAAGGACTCCATTGCAAAAGAAAATCTTGTCATTTCCTGCACCACATACACAGACAACAGAAAATAAAAAAGGTTTAGAGGAAGTGAGTACTTACTACTAAAGTGGGTAATGGAAAGAAAAGGCCAATCCAGCTCTGCTATACTGAGATATAAAAGTGTAGACAAGCCTAGTTCTAAGACTTTGCAGGAGTACTGAAAGATGTACTTGTATTCAGCATGGACTCTCATGCTTGTTCTATGACCACCTTTTGGGTACCTGTCATGGAGGTGGGAAGGTGTAGACTCGGAACTGGGTTGGGAAACACTTGGTACCAAGTTATGTCTGATGGAGCATGCCTGCACTAGCACCAGTAATGCTGCCTATGGCGGGTGCCAAAGCCCCTTTGATTAACTTGGTATTGCCCTAGTCAAGTTCACTAAAACGGATACTGAAAGATGGCTAGTAGCTTGCAAGGCCAATGCTCAACTTCCCTAATCAACACTTACCATTTCTTTACCAGGCTCCACTGAAGGCTTTTTCCTGAATACTGACCACTTTTCTTGGGTAATTTGGATAGGACATGTCCTAGGGGCGACTCTTGAGAAACACCTAATTCTGCCAGACATGCAGCAAACCCATTTCCTTTGCAAAGAAGATAGGCTCACACTACCAAGTGTTTTGCACAAAAGTTCCCCCTTTTGTGTCAAGGGATGGACAAAAAGAATAGAGAATGCAGGCCTCTGAGCATTACTGAAATCACTTGCCACCTACAGGATGAGCATGTCAACTGGTCACACTGGCTGTGCTTTTTTTCTGATGTTCGTAGGTATACATCCAGTATTGAACCTTCTCTTGCATCATTTTGAAGTTCATCAACACCATCCAGCAATCTCAACAATGAGATAATCACCACACGACGGTTACTAAGGAAACGGCCAACAGGTGTAGTGAGTACTAGCTGTTAAAGAGAAAAAAATAAGTTTCTTACCTGTAACTACAGTTCTCCAGTATTGGTATCTTTTATATATTCACATGGTGGAATCATTCCCCGAAGTGGTAGTCCCACGGTCCCATAGTAAAGCAGTATGTATCAGTATCATAGGCTATAATGGCAATGCAAAGTCAGTTTAATAGCCTATGTCCTTTTTAAAAAAGGGCCAAACAAACTATAACCAATCAGGCAACAGCACCCTCTAAACACTCCCAACAGAGGCTGAGTCCCTCAGATTTTCGAGCACAAGTGGGAATATATAATTCCGATTTATGAGGGGTAGCCTCTAAGTCAAAGGTCTTCAAACTTTTTGATGCCGAGACCCCCTTGTCAAACTTTTTTAGACGTAAGGACCCCCTTCTGACAAAACTTTCTAGAACCTGGTGGTACTCATCATCAACAACCATAAAAGCCCCTAATCCCCACAGAAAATAATTTTTACGGTGGGGAAATAATATTAAACAGTGTTTAGCAAACCAAAGGTCAGTGAGTGTGAGGGTGTAGTCAAAGGTGTAGCTAAAAACAAAGGGCCTCATTTATGAGGAAATGGCGTAGGGCAGTGCCGCAAGTTTTCTTCCAGCGCTGCCCTAAGCCAATGTGAAAAGGGCAGGAATGCACAATATTTATGAAATACGGTGCATTCTTATCCTTTTCCCTTGCGTTGGCGCACAAATTGCTGCCTAGCACCAACATAGGCAGGGTTGTGCCTGTACAGGAAGGGGCACCTTTCTTCACAAAAACAATCACGAGAGACGTTTTCCTCTTTCTATGTGAGCTGCAGAATGCAGCGCACATGGAAAGAGGAAAAACGAGGAGAAAAGAAAACATTTCTCCTTGTTATGCCTCCACTGGGCAGGCGTCTGTTTTTGGAGCTGCCCCAGGTTTACGTGATTTTGTAAATATGGGGTAGCATCAAAAACCATGGGTGTTGCGTGGGAACCCCACGCAAAGCCCATGGAACACCTCCTTGACGCAGAATAAGGCAACGCAGTGGCTTGCGCTGCTAAATCTTACTCCATATCTATGAGGCCATGAAAAGCCATGCAGGGTGACTTTGCACCGCCTCATAGTTATGGTTGAGACACTTGCGCCACCGGAGTGTCAAAAAAAGTGATTCTCTGGTGATGCAAGCCTCTCATAAATAAGCACCAAAATATTCGGTAGGTTTTTTTAGGTCTTTCACCATCAGCTATCTACATATAAAATAATGGGCAGCGTAAATGAAAAATAAATAAAAAAGTTGTTACTCAGTGGGAAATGCACTGCAGTACATTATGAAACTTCTATTAGTTAATGCACTGCAGAGGACTGTGTGTAACCAGAGAGCCACAGAATTAAATCTGGATTGGTGCAGTGGATAATAGTGATGTGTATTTTTAGTGCAACGAGGTCACAGCCTGTGACAGAAAGCACTGTAAATATGCAAGTCATTATTTTATACTTGCATTACACACAGTGTAAGACAGAATGCTGCAAAATGTGCAAGTAGTTTTACTATAAAATGGTGCTTCCAAAATGTAGATTTTAGTAATACTAGAGCGTATGTAATGCAATTGCTTTTTTTTAACTTAACGGTCGCTTCAAAACCTTTATAGGGGTACTAAGGGCTGTATAAATGCAGTTAAAATTAAAAGCAAGCACTTTCCAGCCCAATTGTTAACTCTGCACTTCCACTCAAAGATTTTTTTTTTTGTCATCACAAACCTTGGAGTTATTTGATCAATTAAAGACAGAACTGCTCATCCTTTACACTTGCAGATTTTTTTTGTTTTTTTGTTGCTGTTGTCCTCATTCTGCCAAATCTCTTGCTGGCGATGCTCTTATAACGGTTGCCAATATCTGGAGAAGAGCCATTCCACACAAGAAAACAGCTGTTTCCTTTTCCATCCTCTTCACGGGTTACCCCGAAACAGAGGAAACCAGGACCGACAACTATATTGGCTTAATCATCGGACCTCCTCGATCTCGGACTCTACTCCACCAACAGCATCCATACTTTCTCCTGGCTTTTTACATCACATGCTATATCCAGCTGACTTGTAGAGATTAAGTTTTTTAAATAGTCAGTAAAGCATGGTGGACTCCCAGACTTCCATAGCCTGCAAATTTCCCGCCTTGCCAAAAGTATTGCATAAAAAATAAACGTAGAAATCACTGTCTTTGTTAATTGTAGCCCATCTTGATATTGTCCAAAAAAGATAAGTTTAGGTCTTACCTTAATCTGCTTCCCTGTTACATCCACAAGGAACTTACATATCTCAGTCCAATAACGAAGGATCTTCGGACATGCCATGAACATGTGTGTCATCGGCTGATGGAGACAAACATCTTGGGCAGACATATGGGTTTCCGGTAACTCTTGACAACTTGGATGGAGACCAATACACTCTATGAGTGGTAAAGAGATGGTTACGCTTAAGCGAGGCTGGTTTCACCACTGTACGGAATATGTCAAAAGAGACCTGCCAAACCTCGTTAAGATCTTCACCCTCAAGATCGTCTGCCCAAAGCTTAGCGATATCTGAAACTAAGTTATCCTCTGCCTCCACCAAAGCCCAGTACCATCGAGAGACTTCCTTTTTTAGCGGACCTACTCTCATTGCCTGGTCTAGCCATTCATCCTCACCTTCATCTGCCCAGGCCTGTGTATTCCACCAAGGACTAAGTTGGTAATATTTGAACCTGGTTAGTTGTCACCTAGTTAAATTACTCAGGACTTCTCAGCTCACTAGGCCCGATGCCGTTTTAAGATCTCCCCAAAGGAGTAAGCCCGCACTTTTAAGTGGAAAACTGAGTTGGTCTCTCAAACATTCAGGGGTTCCTGGTGAATCCCAAATCGGAGCTCGGGACGAATAGTATGAAACACCGAGCTTTTTCCGAAAAAACACCCGAGTTCTCAGAGCTCCCTGCAAGGTCTTCAATCTGACTTTTTTGAAAAACTTTGGGTCACCGTATTTAAAAAGGAAATGGCTCTGCCCTTGCCCCACCATACTTAACATAGCCCCAAAAAGTAGGCCAAGGGGGGACCTATCCACTCTCCTAGCCAGCATACGAATATTTTTGAATTGGAATGCGTAACAATATGCAACCAAACCTGGAAGAGCCAGCCCACCCTGTTCTAACTTCCTTCTCAACTTCTTCCATGATATCCTTGCCCCCTTAGAGGACCAAATAAAACTACCAATATTCCCCTGAAGCTTTCCTATATCTTCTTTATTGAAGGCAAGGGGTATAGTATGAAAGAAGAAAGTAATTTTTGGAAGGACTACCATTTTAATAAGATGAACCCGACCATAGATGTTTAATGGTAAATTAGCCCACCTAACCAATAAACTCCCAATCTCTTGACTGAGTTTTTTCCAGTTAATCTTACAAATATCTTCCAGCTTCTGCATTATTGTAATGCCCAAGTAACGCATTTGGGCCTTAGCCCCTATACTTCGCTTTGCCGGATTCCATTCCATAATTTCAGTTTTATCACTATTCACCTTGTAACTCGAGATTAAACCAAAATTTCGTGCCAAGGCCATTAAATTAGGGATTGACACCTCTGGATTTGTGGTGTACAGAATAAGATCATCCGCATACAATGCCACCTTTGCTTCGAACCCAGCCGCTTTAAAGGGGAAGATAGTGGAATCCATTCTAATCATAGATGCAAGCGGCTCTATATATAGGTTGAACAAGAGCGGGGAGAGGGGACACCTCTGTCTAGTACCTCTAGTAGTTTCGAACCAGTCAGACAACTCACCATTCACCAACACCCTAGCTCTGGGTAGATGATAAAGATTTTGCATCGCCTTTACGATATTCTGTGGAAACCCATACGACTTTAGAGCCTCCCAGAGGTACGGCCAATGTACTTGGTCGAACGCCTTTGCAGCGTCTACCGCTATTACCGTTAGAGGGAGGTTCTGGACTCCCGCCAGGTCAATAACCCCAAGCATCAAAAAAGTAAGCTCATTGAGCGGTCTCCCAGGGATAAAACCTTTTTGGTCCTGATGGATAACTCCCTTGATAACCTGGGCGACCCTCGAGTCTACTATCCCGGAGAAGATCTTATAGTCGGAATTTAGAAGTGATATTAGCCTATAAGAGTCCACTGATAAAGGATCTTTGTTTGGTTTCAAGATTAGGGATACGGTGGCCTCTGCCCAGGATCGCGGGATAACATCACCCTCCAAGTATATTTTATTAAATAGGTCTTTCAACACTGGAACAATAATATCCAAAAGTTGAGAGTAGACCTCAACTGGGAGGCTATCTGGGCCAGCAGCCTTCCCCCTTGCCATCTTCCTGATTTGGATCCTGACCTCGTCCTCCGTAATCTCTGCTTCTAAAAGTCTCCTTTGTTCATTGGTTAACCGAGGGAGCTCAATCTTATCCAGCCAGACCTCTATGCACTCTTTCCTAGGGGAAATATCCTCTCTGTAAAGCCTATTCATATATCTCCGAGCCTCAGAACATGTATCTAAATTGGTGCTCAGTAGAGCATCAGTCTCCATATCCCTCAAATTTCGAATTACATTTCTGGCCTTGTATGATTTTACTTTCCAGGCCAGAAGCGAACTACACCTCTCCCCATATGAAAAGTGTTGCAACTTGCTTACTTTCCACCTATCTAATAATCTTATATCCAATTGCCTCTGGTATTCTGCCTTTAACTGTTCAGTTTCTTTACTAAGTACAGAGACACCATCCGAACCCTCCAACGATGCCTTCTTGAGGTCCCTTTCCTTAGCCTTGATCTCTTTAATTCGATCCTCATCTTCCTGCTTTAAGACACGCCTCTTACCTACCATTATGGAACTAAAAATACCCCTTAAGTAGGCTTTAAAAGTGTCCCAAACCACTTGCATAGCCGCTGAGCCTCCATTAATGTAAAAAAAGACCGCTGTCTTATCTACTATATTCGCTACTGCCCTCTGATCCAACAAAATAGTCCTACCCAAGGTCCACCTTTTCATACCTAATTTTTGATGGTATCTGAACGCTAGAAAAACTGCCGAATGGTCTGATAGAATAGCAGGTACATGTTTAACTACTTCAACCCCTTCTGATAACTCTTGATCTACCAGAAAATAATCAATACCTGAATGATGTCCGTATTTTTACTAAAGAAGGTGAAAACCCTTTCCTCCCCTCTTACTTCGCCAAATATCAACCAAGTTAAGTTCAGACATCATATTTTACAAAATTGCAGTTGTTCTGGGAGGACTCACATAAGAAACTTTAGAAGTTGTATCTAGGACCTTATTTAGAACTATATTGAAGTCCCCTCCACGGATAACTGGGGCAGTGGCCTCCAAAAGGAGCAGTGCCAACTTAGACAAGGCTTCTGGGGAATCATTATTAGGACCGTAATAGGTGGCACACACTATCTGCATCCCCTGAATCATCAAATTAGTCACCAACCATCTCCCAGAAGAGTCTGATTCATAGCTAACTGGCTTAATACCAGAGTTATTCCTAATGATTAATGCAACTCCTCTTGTACATCCCCTTTGATCCGAACAGATTACTTCCTGGACCCAGCGCAACTTATTAAAGAGTGGCCCACACTCCTCCGCTCCAAATGAGTCTCTTGTAGCATAACGATCTTCGCCTCGCTATTTTTAAGAAACTCAGTCACCCTTGCCATCTTCTTTCTGGACCTCAAGCCGTTAACGTTCCATAATAACAATTTAACCAGCTCCGAGTTGCTCATCTTCAAAATTCGGCCTGTCCCTCTCCCATACCGTAATCCGCACCAAAATCCGCATCACCTCATGAAGACATTCGTTTAATACTACCCGGAAGCTAATGTTCTTATTGCCAGGTACCAGTAAGGCAGAAATAGGACATATTTTTCTTTTTTTATCCCATGCTCCCACCACCCAGGGCAGGATTTAACTTGAAAGGGTCCCTATGAACTCTTTGAATCTCACTCTCCAAGTCAATATCCGGCCTATCCTGTAGTAGTCCCTCCTTCAACAATCTACAGATGAAGCCTTTGATATCGCTCTTTTCTAAACCTTCAGGAATGTTAAGGAGTCTCAAGTTATTTCGCCTAGATTGTATTTCCAGCCTCTCCATATCCTCCTGTAACTGCTTGTTTTGTGCTTTGAGATGTGCGATATCCCTTGAATTCTCGGACATGACGACAGCCATGGACTTCACCTCACCTTCCAACACCAATGTTCGCTGAGCGAGTCCATCTAGTTTTCCCTCCAGTATCCCGCACTTCTCCTGAATACCCTTTTGGTTGACCTCCGAGATTTCAAATTTTACGAGAATGTCCTGCCTAAGGTTGAATAATAGATTTTCCACCAAGTTCTCCGAAGACAGTCCCTCTTGGTTCGTATTCTTAGCCCCAGGCTCGTCAGTACCGCCCTGTATCGAGCCTGTATCTTGTACAATTAGACCATCATCGCCCCCCTGGATATCACCCAACACAGAGAAACGATTTTCTAACTGTAGGGGCTCCTTCTGGGGGAGAGAGTAGGTTTTCTCATTCCCTCCCCCCTGTGCAGCAACATGCTCCATGATTTTAAAATATGACCTAAGAGAGGGAAGAGGTTTCGAGGGTAGGCGCCCTTCTTTAATTCCGCACCTCTTAACTTTTACAGCCCCTTTGGGCGCTTTTTTAATAGGAGATACTGCCAGGGGCTCTTGTACAGACAACTCCCTTACTTTCCCAGATAAACCTTTTCTTTCTGGTACTGGGCGCAAATGGTATCTATTTCTTCTGTATGGGACTGAAGACTCTCCACCAGCAGAAACATTCCTAATTTTCGCGCCCTCCTTGGATGCCTGTGGTAGGAAGTCACCCACAGCCTGCACAGAAGTTTCTGCAACCACAACTAACTTCTGTGTTTCATTCGCAGAACTCATAGATTTAAGAAGTACCTGTTTAGGGGGAGCGTTTTCCATCCACCCCTGCTGAGCTGCACACTGCCTAGAGATTTGTCCTCTCCCCGCTATTCTAATATCAGGCACGTTCAGCTCTGCTCGAAAACGGCATCTCTGCCGTGATTAACCAGCGTTTCACTGCAGAGGCTCTCGTTCTGTTTGCTGCACCCTAGATGCAGCCGTCCCGCGCTAATTCCGCCTGATCCAATGCGGAAACCAGCAGACGCCGTCGCCGCGCGGGACCTCCTCCACCAGGCCGCCGCCCAACACCAAACCCCTCGGCACTCACCACAGGATCCTCGAATCGCACCCATGCACCTGCTCAGGCCCTCTCAATCAGGTAAGCCCATACTCGGCGATATTCAAATTCTCGTCGTCGCCGTTTTTGCCTCAACGCCGGTGAATGTGCACAATTCTTCTTCCTTCACCCGGGAGCTCCCGCGACCGGCGTTAACCTGCCGCCATGTTCCCTGGTCAGCTGACTTCTCACACCCTTTACACTTGCAGATTAACTGATTTACATTTCATTCAGGCAAGCAGCTGATAACGATCTAAATTAGTTGTCCCAGGACAGCTGTCTTTTTTCATCACTTGAGATGTCATCAGTGATGTCACTGACTATGTCATGAGTGATGTAATATGTGACGTCAGCAGTGCATTGCGGGGGCGCGAGTTATAGTTAGCTGAACTAACTATAACGGGGGAATTTCACGGGTTTTGTACGAGTGAAATGTCCAACTAACTATTACTTTCCCTAAAACCTATGGTTTTTTCAGTGAATTTCTAAGGTTTTTTAAATGCTAATTTCTAACTATAACGTGCCTGAAACCTATGGTTTTTTCAGTGAATTTCAAAGGTTTTTTAAATGCTAATTTCTAACTATAACGTGCCTGAAACCTATGGTTTTTTCAGTGAATTTCAAAGGTTTTTAAATGCTAATTTCTAACTATGCCTACAGAGGTAGGACGTGTAAAGAAAGAAGAAAAAACGAACAGAAAGAAGCAAAAGAAATGCACAAACAAGCAACAGAAGACCACAAAGACGAAGAAAAGTGCAGGAAGAAGCAAGACGTGCAGAAAGAACCAACAGAGGAGCAGAAAGAGGCCTTGTTGCAATATCATCCTGTGCCCACAACTTTTTCAGACGGGTACTGGTGTTAACTGGCTCTGACTAACCAGGCCTAGAGCCAGTGCTATGCTAAAAGACACTTAGAATACAGTGAAAACACCTACATACACTAGGGAACACTATGCGTTGGGGTACCCCTGTGATTAGCATGACCTCCTCTGTAAGTCCCTAGTACATAATAGGGCAGGGGGATTAAAACTAACTTGTCACATCACGCCCCGCCCCTCCCTTCACCACTGTGCAAACGCGCAGTTTTAAGTTGGGGGATTAAGTCCCCTTGAATCAGGAGGGTCCCTGGGGTCCAACTAGCCCACCCTGTACCTCCAGTATGTGCCAGGGAGCTGCGTTGCAGAGAAGTGTTCAGAGGCCACGCCCCTTTTTACACCTCTCTGCAACGCAGCTCTGTGGCGCTTTCTGGACGTACCTGGTGGGCTAGTTGGCCCCCAGGGACCCTCAGGATTGAAGGGGATTTAATTCCCCATCTTAAAACGCGCCACGGAGCCTGTTTGCACACATGTCACCTGAAGCCCCGCCCCCTCCCTTCACCACTGTGCAAATGCGCCCCGTGGCGCGTTTTAAGTTGGGGGATTAAGTCCCCTTGAATCCTGAGGGTCCCGGGAGTACAACTAGCCCACCATGTACCTCCAAAAAGCGCCACTGAGCTGCGTTGCAGAGAAGTGTAAAAGGGGCATGGCCTCTGAACACCTCTCTGCAACGCAGCTTCCTGGCGCATACTGGAGGTTCCTGGTGGGCTAGTTGGCCCCCAGGGACCCCCAGTATTCAAGGGGAATTACTTCCCCTTCTTACAACGCGCCAGGGGGCGCGTTTGCAGACTGCTGCAGGGAGGGGGCGGGGCCTCCGGCACGATGCCGGTCCTTTTTTAAGGGAGGGGGGGCTGCGTGGCCCCCCTTCCCTCGGCCACTTTTGGCCCCGGGGACCCCATCCCGCGGGGCAGGCCCTCTTTTTTTAAAAATATTTTGGAGGGGGGCTGCGTGGCCCCCCTCAGGCCATTTAAGGCCCCGGGGACCCCATCCCCGGGGCCGGCCTTTACGTTTTTTTAATTTGTATTTTCTTTTTGGGGAGGGGGGCTGCGTGGCCCCCCTCCCGGGCCACTAATGGCCCCGGGGACCCCATCCCCTGGGGCCTGGCCACTCGTTGGGGACCGTGGGGGGGTCCCCAATCCCCGCACGGTCCCGCCGGCTCCCCGCGTCCTGCGGGATCCGGCATTGCTTTTCCATAAGGGGAGCTGCTGACATGCAGCTCCCCTTATGGAAAAGCAATCTGCTTTGCTTCATTGAAGCGAGAGCAGGTTTCCTGCTCTCGCTTCAATGAAGCAAGCAAGTTTGCAATGACAGGGCGGGAGCCGCGTGGCTCCCGCCCTGCCATTGCAAACAGCAGTGTCCCGGGGGTAGGCACCCGGGACACTGCAGGAGCGTCCCTGGGGGTGGCGGTCCCCAGGGCGATGGAGGGCTCCAGGAGGGGGCCGCGTGGCCCCCTCCCTTCATTAGTAAAGCCCCGGGGAGGTGGTGGTCCCCGGGGCTTCGGGGGTCTGAAACGGACCCCCACATTTCTTTTGTTAGTGCCCCGGGAGGTGGCGGTCCCTGGGGCATGTGGGGGCTGGAGCCCCCACACAGGTAATTTAAAAAAAGAAGCCCCGGGGGGTGGCGGTCCCCGGGGCTGCGGGAGGGCTGAGTGCCCTCCCGCACGATTTAAAATTCAAAGCCCCGGGGGGTGGCGGTCCCCGGGGCTTGGGGGGGCCTTAGAGGCCCCCCAAACCATTTTATTATTAACCCCCGCATGCCCCCGGGACTTGGCCCACCCGGGGGCCAAATAACAATAAAGCGCGGGAGCCCGCGCTTCGTTTTTTTTTTCACGGCGGGATCCGCGCACCCTGCACGCATCCAGCCGATTTTTTTAAAGAAAAAAAAATAAAAAATTGGGCCCTGAGCAGGCTTAGGGGGTCAGGGTGTTTCTACCCTGCCCCCTTTTTGCGTTTTGCGCACTTGTTTCTGTGCCTCGGTTCTACCGAGGAACAAGATGGCTGCCAACACTTCCTGGTTTGGAGTGTTGACAGCCAATGAGCATACAGCTGGTGATCGGGAAGGTACGCTCAGGGTGCGCGGACCCTCCGCGGCCATAGATATATATGTGGTTTTACTTTTGATTTTCTCAGGAACTACTGAACGGATTTACACCATTTAACCAAAAGGCACGACTCTGAACCAAGGGCTACCTTTTTGCCAAATTTGGTGTAATTCCGTTCAGCAGTTCGGGCTGTAGCTGCGATGAAAGGTTCCTATGGAAAATTGCATGGGGAAAACACGTTTTGGGACCCCCCTTTTTTCTCGGCCCCCACTTGACGAATCACCCCGAGACTTTCAGGATAGGAGCGGACCGGAGCACCCCACGAGTTTTGAAAATTTCGCGAAGATTCGTCAACCGGCGCCAAAGTTAATTCAAATAGAATGTTGCGGATTTCCTATGGAAAATAGGTCCTAACTATAACTATCTACTGGCGACTGCCAGTAGATTATATATATATATATATATATATATATATATTGAGGCATCCTAATAATATGGGGGGCTTTCACTCTGTTAAACATGGGGTCATGAAGACTATTGGTGGGAAAACTCATTATTTTATTCTCCTCTACTTTCTCCTTTTCTCCTCTGTTCCATAGGGAAGCTAAATAGTATCATAAATCTGAACATAGGATATTCACCCCCTTTAGCTCATTCAGGGCCTGATTGTGAACGTGGCAGGATTGAAAAGAGGGTGCGGTTGTGATTACGCATCCAGATGATGACACATTCGTAGTATTATTGGAAAATTAGATTAAGGAATGATTTTTGTCATTATTATTAGAGACCTTTATGGCGCCTTTCCCTCTTGCTAGCAACAATTGGGTAATGATTGAACTACTACCATATAATGAATTTAGAGTAGCGACTGCCAACACTGATTCAAGTACCTCCCTTTTGATTGATTGTTTTTTATGATTTCACATATATTATGTAGTTTATTATTTATTTGTAAGTATGATTCTGATGGAGTTCTTATCATACTGCAGAGATTGGCGAATATTGGAATAGGTTTTATAGCCACTAGCACCATCTTAAGATGGCTGCCACATTTATGTAACATTGCGCAGAACACTCAGAACATCATCGCTTTCTCTGAAATGTCGTGTGCGACGTATTTCTCCAATGTTTAAATGGTGATTGAATTATGTGTGAAACTGACATTGAGAAAGGCGTTGTCCTGAAACGCGTCTGTCAGTACTTTGTGATCAAGCCTAATAAATTAATCTATTGATAGTTCTCAAGGAATGACCCGTTCTTGGCCGCACGACTGTGGCAGTTGGAGTTGGTTGTTTTTACGCGGCTCACCACCGCTGGAGGTTGCACACGGGACGAGAGGTGTGGCGTAAGGTGACATATTTGAATAGACGGATATATATATGTATATATGTGTGTGTGTGTACTAGACTGTTACCCACCATCCTCAAGGGTACTTCTATTACTATATATTTATCTACAAAAACTGCTTGCTAGTCTGATATATATATATATATATACACACACACACATACACACACAATGCATAATTTTGAGTATATAGTACATATATGAAAAGATAATTATGTTGTATACAACACAATCATATACACATTAGTAAAGCCACATTATCGTTATGTACAGTTACAGAGACTCACCTTACTGAAACAGATGACTTAAAACTGCCTGTCCTACAGCTGCATCACTTCTCTATGCAGAGTCTAGGCAGTAGTGCTGCGTAAACGTGTGGGTGTTCTTCCACGTTGCAGCACGACATATCTTCTCCAGCGGGATGCCTGCAAACAGAGCAGCTGAGGTAGACACTGCCCTTGTTGAGTGCCCTTTCACCCTTGCTGAGAGTCGCTTGCCAGCTTTGCTGTGGCAAAACTGTATGGTGGTAGAAATCCATCTTGCGATGGTTGCTTTCGTGACTGCCATACCTTGACAAGACAGTCCGTAAGAGACCAACAGCTGATCAGTTCTTCGGAGCGGTTTGGTACGATGGAGATCGAATGTAAGAAATTATTTAATGTCCAAGGTGTGGAGAGACTTTTCAGCCAGAGATACCGGATTTGAGAAAAAGGTACGAAGTATGATAGGTTCATTGAGATGGAACTGCGATGGAACCTTGGGTTTGTTCTGAGAA
Organism: Calotriton arnoldi; assembly: GCA_963921515.1. Classification (NCBI taxonomy): domain Eukaryota; kingdom Metazoa; phylum Chordata; class Amphibia; order Caudata; family Salamandridae; genus Calotriton; species Calotriton arnoldi. The sequence continues at coordinate 1,068,214 of CAWUFW010004032.1, read as the reverse complement.
GCACATAATCATCAGTGAAACGCAAGAACGGTTCCTGTTTTGTGAAAGCCTGAATTTCACTGCCTTCTAGTGGAAGTGAGAGCCAACAGCCAAGCAACCTTCCACGTGAGAAATTTCAGATCCGCCTTGTGAATGGGCTCGAATTGAGGCTTCATAAGCTGCGAGAGAACTACATTGAGATGCCATTCTGGGGGGTGGAGCCCGTACTGGAGGAAAAGCTCTGAACAACCCCTTCATGAATTGTTTGACTATGAGTGAGTGTGACAGAGAGAGTGTGAGAGAGAGAGAGAGAGAGAGAGAGAGTGAGAGAGTGAGAGAGTGAGAGAGTGAGAGAGTGAGAGAGTGAGAGAGTGAGAGAGAGAGAGAGAGAGAGAATGTGCGGAGTGCCTGTACCTTGAAATTGCAGCAAGGTGAACATTCACAGACTCATGTACCAATCCTGATCTGGCTATCTACAAGAGGTAAGGCAGAATCTGTTCAGGTGATGCTTCCAATGGATGCATATTAGACTGCTGACACCATGAACAGAATCGCCTCCATTTTATTTTATACGTCTTGTTTGCAACTTCTGCTCTTGCCTGGGACAAATTCTTCCTACAACTCTGAGGAATATCCAATTCTCGGAACTCGTTGAATTCAGGAGCCAAGCGTGCAATTGGAGAGAGGTTGGTTCTATGGATCTGGCCGTTGTTCCTAGTCAAGAGTGTTTGAATTGTCAGCAGGCGGATGGGATTGGACTTCGACAGCAGTAGGAGCTCTGTAAACCAAAGCTGCCTGGGCCATTTGGGAGCTATTAGAATGAGGTTGACAGTGCTCCATTTTCATTTTGTTGAGAATTCTCTGTATGACAGGGAAGGAGGGAAAAGCATATGCATAAATCCAGGACCATCTCATTGATCGGGCATTGCCCCACGACCCTGGGAGTGGGTATCGACTGGTGTACAACTGGCATTTGGCATTCTTGTCTGCCCCAAAGAGATCCAATGCAGGAGAATTTTTGTCCAGCTAAGACTGATCCAGTTCCCACTAGTGGCAACTGTCTCAGGTCCTGCTGAGTGTGTCTGCTAAGGTGTTGTCCACTCCTGACACATGCTCGGCTTTAAGAGATATTTTGTGGGCTGTGAGCCAGTTCCAAAGGTCTTGGGCTTTCTGAGAAAGTTAGCGACCTTGTACCCCCTTGCTTGTTGAGGTAATACATGCTGGTCGTATTTTCTGCACGTACCAGCATGGAAGGTCCTGCTGATCGTGTAAGAAAAGCTTGTAGGGTGAAAGATTTCACTTTCAGTTCCAGCCGATTGATATGTATTGTTTTTGAAGTGTTGACCACTTCCCTTGTATTTGCAGGTCCTGCAAGTGGCAGTCCCAGCCTTCCAGGGAGGAATAGGTTGTGATGACAAAGTCGGGTACTGAAGTCAAGAATGTGAGGCCTTTTGAAAGATGAGATATTTGGGACCAGCATGCTAACATTTCTAGTGTCCTTGGGGTAATGTTGATCAAGACTTCGAAGGAGCCTACCAATTGGATCCACTGCGCTTGGAACTTCTCTTGCAGTGGCCTCATCTTCAGTCGTGCCAGCAGGGCCAGGTTTATTGTGGAAGAGATCATGCCCAGTAGTGACTTGCACAGTGCAATGAAATGGACTTTCTTTTAGAAATCTTTAGGGCTAAGTTTGTCAGCCTTCACTGCCTGTCTTGCAAAAGATAGGCATTTTTCTTGTTTGTATTCAGGTTGGCTCCCAGTAACATTGTTTGACTTGGGATCGTCGAGGATTTTGGAAAATTCACTGTAAGGCCCAGCTTGTGAAACAGTGAGGCAAGCCTTGGTAGCTTTGGCAACTTGCTGCAGTGTTGAGGCTTTTAGCGGCCAATCGCCTAAGTAGGGGAATACCTGATGATCTGGTTTTCTGAAAGTGGCTGCTACAGGGGTAAGACATTTGGTGAATATGCGAGGAGCTGACTTGAGGCCGAATAGGAGGTTCTGAACCTGTAATGGGTACTGGCTTCGATGAAGTGGAGAGATTTGCAGTGCTTGGGATGGATGGGAATGTGGAAATACACATCTTGTAAATCTATAGAGATCATGTAATCTATGCTGTTCAGCAGGTGCAGGATGTCAGAGTGTCAAAGAGAGTAATCATACGGAAGGATTGTTTGCTTACAAATTTGTTTAGTTTCCGGAGGTCTAGGATGGATCTCCATTCCCCTGTTTTCGTTTATACAAGGAAAAAGCGCGAGTAGAATCCCATGCCCTTCTAAGAACAAGGGACCTTTTCTTTTGCACCCTTGGCCAGCACTATTAGGGCTTCTTTCCTCAATAAGGGAAGACGAGGTGGGTGTGCCCCCTTTGGAGTGTTGTTTGATGGTCTCTGCACAAACTCCAGGGCATGTCCATAGTTTACTAGATCTAATAGCCATCTCTCCAACGTTATCTCTTTCCATTGAGGGAGGTAGTTGGAAATATTTGCACCCACATTGAAGGGAAGGAGTGGATGCAGCTGTACCTAGTCTAAGTCACTGTTTATGACCTGCATCTCGACCCTGGGGGGTTTGCTTACGGCGTGGCCCTTGTTTGTTAGAGGCTGCTGAAGGAGGTTGACGGTACACCTGATGTTGGTAGGCGGGTCTAATATTGTGATCGAAAGGGTAAGTATTGTTGAGATCGTTGATAACCCCATCTGTAGGTACTTGATAACCCCCTCTGTAGGTAGAGAAATCTCTTTCTCTAGCCCCACCCCCCGAGAGGGCAACTTCTTAAAATGAAGAGTGCCTAGGGACCTAGCAGTGTCAGTGTCCGCTTTATCGCCAATTGCCAATAATCAATGTGTTTCCTGAACAATGTTTCTCCGTCGTAGGCAATGTCCAAGATCTCTAATTGTACCTCCGGCCTAAAGGACGTATCCTTAAGCCATCCCCGATGTTTCAAGACAGATGCTCCAGGTGATTGGCGAAAACCTGTGGAGGCGATGTCTATCGCACAATCTATAATCTCCGAGGAGGTGCGCTCACCCTCCTGGAGGACAATTAATGCTTCTGCCTTTTTGTCCTCAGGCAATAAGTCAACAAAGCTGCTGACATCGGACTACATTTGTCGGTTGTAATGACCCAGGATTCTTAGCGAGTTGGCTGCTCGAAGAGTGATGGCAGACATGAGGTAGAACCTCTTCCATATGTTGCCTGCCTTCTTTGTCTGGTGGTGCGGAGATGGGAGCAGAATGGTTTTTGGAGCACGTTTGTGCCACCTGTGAGATAACAGAATATGGTTTGGGATTAGGCAGGGGTGGGAAATTCTGCTCCGCTTGCGGAGTTTCCCACTCCGCATAGCACGCGGAGTTCCTAAAAACTTCGCTCCACGACGCAGAGTTTTTTCCTTGCCCACACTCGCCAACGTTAACTTGGCGAGCGAGGAAAATCTTAGTCCAGATCACCTCCCGGCAAGATTTCTCAATGCGGGCGGCGCGGATGGCCGCTACCACTCGCGTTGAGAAGCCTTCCGTTCCGGTTGAGGAAGCTGCTGCTCGAGTAGAACATCTATTCGAGCGACAGAAAGAAGCAGTACCTCTTGCGCTGCGCATGGTGCCATCTGCACTGGAAAATTTTCCAGCGCGGGACGGACAGCTGGCGCTAAAAATCTGCGCAAACAGCGCGACCAAACGCACTCCGCCGCTTGCAAACTCCACGTAGGGCAGTGGAGTTTTTTGATCACTACACGGAACTCCGCGAACTTTGCCCAGGCCTATTTGGGATGACCTGTGAGACAAGCGTAGGAATCCTCTGTAGCTTTGGACTTTTTGTCCATGCCAGGTGGTAATGCCGCTACTGTAGCCGGGTTTTTCATTATCTTAATACCCTCAATCCCAGATATAGTCAATGATCAGACTTCCTTACATGCTCCTTGAAGTCATAGAGAAAACAGTCTGACTGTTTAACAGAGGCTGGGAGATGAAAACATGTTGCAGCCCGGTCCATCAGGTTATGAAAGCCGTGATGTCCTCTGGGGGAGAATCTGAAGGCTGTGGTGGTGGAGGCGACATACTGGGGACAAGGTAGTCATCGCATTCATCCCGTCGGGGTTGGGGTTCAGGTATTTCGCCTTCCTCCTTTCATCTTCTGAAGATGTTTGGTCCTCTCTTGGTGGCGCCGCTATGTTCGAAGCAGGTGTCATCCTGGGAGGTGGAGGAATATGACTTGGCATAGCAGGCGAGGAAGGCTGAGGTGGTGCTACTGGCTGCTCCTGAGGAGGGTCAGGAAATCTTCTATAATCCTGCAGCACGGCCTGCCGATCCTGGACTAGCGATATGGACATTTGCACTTCATCATACCTGGGCTGTGGATTAGGATGGTATTGATAATGTTCATAAGGTCGTTTGGGAGGGACATAATATTGAGGATAGTAATGCTCTTCCTTATCTTCATCATCTTCCTCCTGGTATTTTACCGGGAGCTCTGATGGGCTATGTGCTGCCTCAAAAGGCCTGTCGTTGTCCAACTGCTCCAGGTCCAATAGGCGAGACCTTGCTAGGGGATGTCAATTCAGGTCTTAAAGCAGTCTGTTATTGTTGTGATTTTTATCTTCGTCGACAGTGTCATGAAATCTGGCGTCAAAGGTAGAACTCCATCGTCGGTGCCACAGCAGACGGTGTCGTCGGGGGTAACAATTCTATCGATGGTGTCTTAGTGGATGATATTACCCTCGCTGATGAGATGGGTGCGTCAATGGCTGCCGATGTCTTTGACGACGATGGTTTCGTAGACGAGACTGTGGTGACCGTTGTCAATAGTGTTGTCGTCGTCAATGGGATTTTGAGAGGATTTTTTTGTCCTTGATGGTTCAGAGGAGGAAGAACGCTTACCCTCCCCCACCTTCACAGATGGAGTACTAGGTTGAGAGGAGGCCGCCTCTTTGGAGAAGAGTTTTAACTTCTTTCTCAGAGGGTTTTTATGATGTGTTTAAGGCCTTTGTGGTGTGGTCCTTTTCTAAAAAGGACAGAGATAGGCTATTAAACAGATTTTGCATTGCCATTATAGCCTATGATACTGATGCATACTACTTTACTATGGTACCGTGGGACTCCCACTTCAACGACGGGAAATGATTCAAGCATATGAATCTATGAAAGATCAAATATTGGAGAACCAGAGGCTACCAAATTGCATATCCTAATCTAAAACTCCATAATTAATAAATGTGGGTGAAGATGGTGGTGCACATCCAAATGAGTAAAGAAAACAACATGATCTGTTGAGTACACAACTGACAAATTGCACAAGTGTGTAGAATGTTTGGTGTCCATGCAGCTTTGTGAAATGAAGTGGGTATTCATAAGGTGTAGAAAGCATTTCACATTGTGGCACCACAGACTTCATAGCAGAATGGGGACTTTTAAACCACTTCTTTCCTACTAACAGCAGCAAAAATAAATAAATAAAACATTTACCCAGTAAGCCAGTTTTATCAGAGTGCCAGGAAAAAGGTCAAGGTAGCGAACACGAAATATTTGACTGAACACCAAGTAAGGTTCCAGTGTACAGATACACCTTTTCGGTATATTGCAGCTCTGCCTCTCTCTTTGCTGGTGACAATAGAGCTTATAACTTAATGTGGTACATTGATGATCACAAAGAGGCCCGCATGACATTTTATTAAATATGTAGCTAATACAGCTGTGGAACACCTTCCGCCCACCACGTTTCATGAAATAGTACAATTAAAAAGTTCCCCTTTGGGTGATTGTGTCACATGCACCATTCACTCAAGTATGTGCTCAAGTTCATGCACAGTCTGTGCTGGTCTAGGAGTGAGAGTCGCAAGTTGGGCCCACATTCTCAAGACTAGATTGCAGAAAGACGCACCAGCACAGTGTGAAGGTGAACAGCAGGAACTGTGAACAGCACAATGCTATGTGGGAGCACATCATGTCAGGCTCATATCTGGTGCAAAAAATGGACAAACCTCAATTAGGTTACAAATCTAAAAGTTTAACAACTGGACGTACACTAGAATTTCAAGACTGAGTGCATCCAACTCCTTCGAGAAATCCTGATGGTAGACTACTGGCAGGGAAAGCTTGACATCAAATACAGAAGTAATGGCTTTGGGCTTCAAGTTGCATTAGATTTCTTCAACCTCTACAAGACAGACCAGTTAGATAATATGACAGCTGTGACTTTGGGTTATTCTCAGCACCATTTTCACCACTTTATGTGGCCTTCCAAGTCAGGGCGTTTAATGAATATTTACTCAGATGATATCATTTTCATGTCTCTGGAGAAGAACCTCAGAGGAATCATAAGCAATTAGGCTGATATCTTGTGTTGCTTTTTTATAGTTAAGCTAAATGTGGCCTTATTCCAACCAGAGGCCTAGACTGCCAAGGGATTCACACTTCCCCTTCTGACATGGTATGGAAAAAAATTCACAGACATTTTATAATAAATGTTGACCAATGTAGTTGGGCCACCGGTCTCTTCAATCCAGGACAAATTCTGGCAAAGGAATACGATATATAGACAAGGCTTTGATTTTGCCAGAAGGCTGGACAGAGCTGTAGTGGTAGCTGCATCACATGGAGGCCTGCAAAGGCAGGGCAATATTTACAAGAGCACCAGACGTAATTGAGTCAAATGCCAACCTACCACGCTGGAGAGGGAGGAAGATTGAAGCAAGATGGGATGTTTTAAATGGAAGGAAGTATTCCCAGAAAGGCAGTAATCACAGGAAAGAACTGGCATGGCATATTAGCTGGAACTATTGACAGACTCCTCTGCCATAAAAATGTTATATGCAGACAAGGTCCGGTGTATTAATTTACACAGAGACAATGTGTCAGCTGTTAGATATATCAATCATTTATGAGTCTCTGTGTCCTATACTCTGGCAGATGCAGGTAGAGATTTCTGGCATGGCACAACAACCTACACAAAAGGATATTGATTCAGAGTACTTGTCACGCCTGGTGAACAGACTTGAACTCTAGGTTCCTTCCAACTGGAACCAACTGGATGTTATATTGGAGAAGTTTTGGTGTTCTGATGAAAAGCTGGGATCCATGGAAGGGACCTTTTTCACCTCATGGCTCAATTGCAGGTTGCCAGAGTTCTTCACTGCCCGTAGATTCATGGAGCAAGGAGACTAATACATTTGGTGTTTCAGGATGATTTTCTGAATTATCTTGCAGGTCAGGAGACCTCACTCATTCCGGTAACTTAGCTCTTAACAACACTTTCCTGGGATTCTCCAATTCTCCATTCGTCCTTCACTTCAGATCAAAGACCACAAATAGAAGGCCTTCTCAAAAGGATACTTAAATTGAATTGAAATTCCATTTATATAGCACTTACCACCCCTAGCAAGGCCATTACTCTCCAAACTTTAGGCCATCTCTAAAGAGAGAGGGACAAATTGATCCCTGCCCTTGGATGCCTTGTTAGCTCATCAAGAGGAAACATTTGTTTGCTAAAAACAAAGCCTTTTAGCAAGGCTGCTTCATAATACAAATGTCCCCCTAGGGAAAGGAGAAAAAAACTTGACAGTAGCAGATATGTTACATAAAGACCCATTTCAGGTTAACGGGGCTTACAAAAGGGGTAGAAGGGAGGCTAAACTTCAACTTAAAAGTATTATCACTAATAAACTTAAATGTAAAGACCTTCATGCTAAACCCTATTTCACAAAAGGACTGTTGATATAACCAGGGCTCCATGTAATCTTTGGAAATGAAATTATTTTACACTATGTTTCTAAGGGAGTTAAAAAGGTATATAATTGCTGGTGAGAGTATTTTTAAGCAGGTTAAAAATAGAAGGTATACTAAACCAGATACACAGTTTGACTGCAATCCATACTTGAATGTAGTTGGAAATGTATATAAGTAAAAAAATGCATTGTCATCTTAAAAGCCAAACTTCAGAAAAGGCAGAGGACAGTACGTCCTTGGGGCACCTCACTACTGTGGTCACTGACCTGGACCTATACCCCTGTTGCTGAAGATTGAAGCTTTCCAGATCACTGTTCATCTGTTTCCCTCTATTTTTGAATAGAGGAAGTATTTGCCCAATTACTGAAAGCAAAATAGGCTGGAACGCTGTTTCTCTGGTCAGCTGGATTCAAAAGTGCCTACTACAGTGAGCAGATGGTGAAACATATACAGCCGAAAGAAAGTCCTGCACTTCTGAACCACTGCATATGAACCAGCTTCTGACGCCAGGTCTACTTCGTCAGAGGCAAATGATTTACATTGCCCCACAATTTTAAGGTAATAAGAATTCAGAAGTGGCTTTGTCACTTTGTTCTGGAGATAAAGATGAACTCATATTGTGTCTGTTACTGGCAAGACAGAATTCATGATCACCAGTTGTTTGCCGACTCCAGGATGACTTGCATAAATGCTCGTCGTGTCATGGTATTTCTCTCCCTGCCCGATCCCAAACTCTATGCTCGTTGGTATAATCTGTTCTCTTTATGTTGGATTTGTCCTACCCCATTTCCACTCAAGGTGCCCCTTCTTGTCCCATTCCCCATCATGCATTACGTGTACCTCCTTACTCCCCTACATGCTTTACTAGTCATATTCTGTTTTTATTTGAATCCACTGCACGGATTCTCATTACCATCTTGTGCCCTGCCCTGCACACTAAAATGGTATTTCCTGGCACAGACGCAGCACAGATCTGGAAGACAGTAGGCTGAATGGTATGTAAAAGGGAATTAAATGCTGAAATTAACTGAGAGCATCAGTTAAGAGCAAGAGTTGTGGCAGGGGAAAGAGTTGTGAAAAACAAAGGTGAAACTGTATACCCACTGTTGGAAGAGTGGACAATGCAGCTATTAATTTCATGCCTTGTGTCATCCACACCACTTCATAAAATGTGTGTTCTATGAGGGGATGAGATGAGAAAATAAGATGTTGAAATTTAGAAAATATAATTATTGTTAGAACATTGAAATACTGACAGGTCCATTGAAGTAAACTGCAGCCTACAAACGTTGGTGTAGGCCCACTGCAGGCAACTTTGCAATGACCTAATTTGTAGCCTCTGACTTCTCCTTTCTCCAAGATATATGGATTGCATGGAGGAAAGAGATAGGAAGAGGCTAAGGGTGAATACACACAGTGAGTGTTTCCCTCTCCATCCTCCTGTACTTCACAGGGAGATTGGAGCGGGGGGGGGGGGGTGGGTGGTTGGGCTCTTTGGGAATTCTCTTCAGTTCCTATGTCTGCCTCATCTCAGCCAAATAAAGAAAATAAGTTTGTCAGAACCAATGGATAAATGAATTCAGCCCCTTCCACAGCTCCTTCTGTCCCTATTTGATCACTGTGCACAGCAGCAACTGTCTGACATACACAGCAGGAGTTGTGAAAGACTCAGAAGCTTTTGAGCCATTGGGGGTTTTAAACCCCTTGTGCCTTCCCTTCAGTAAGGCTTTTTTTTTTTTTTTTTAAATTAGGACATTCCATCCTCATGAGATTGTTTATTCTAATAGCCTTATAACCTGCCATAGCAGACTATACCTGCCATTAAAAAGTCCTGCTTACTTGTGGCTTTCGACAAATGCTGAAGCAGGCCTTCACTGGCTGGCATAGCCTGCTATGGTGAGCTTGAAGGATACAAAACAACACTGGAATATTGAGAGCTCCATTGAGGGACAAATGTAAGACCATATGCTGAGAAGTGTAGGTAAAAGCCTCTTAAATATTCCCATGTATGTCTCACTTGCCTGATACATCTTAATATGTAAAAGAAAATCCCAAAACCTAAAATTAAAGCCCACTGTAGATGATGAATCAATATTTTAGTTGATTATTAGTTTCTCAGATAGACTGGTTGTACCTGTACAACAGTGTAAATCAAATTCCCATTGACATGCAACAAGGCTCTTTCTTAGAACCAAGTACACACAATGCTAGTATATTGAAGTGTATAAATAAGTTAACTCACTTTCCCCCGCCACTATTAAGCGCTGGTGCTGGTCTCGTTATCAAGTCTGAAATTTGCGACGAGAGCTTCGTCTTTGCAGCAGTCTGTTGCTGGACCCGTACTTCTGCTGCATCTGCTAAGTGCATCAATGTTTTTCGTTCAGGACTTTCTTCAAAGTTCTTGCAACCCACACATTTGCATATTGAAGAGCACATGATTTTAGCCTGAAAAGATTAAGCCAAACTAGGTTAGATATCCTTTATTTGATTTTCTGCAACATATAATATGGTTGCAAGGTCTGATTCACAGGTGTGAGTGCTTTAAGTCCTACAAGAAAACACGGATAGATGCAACACATTTGTTTGGTGGCACTTTAAGTAAAATAAGCTAAGTTAATGTACATCCAGTTACCTCCATACGCCAACAAGGCAAAACAGCGTTACTCACCTGCAGAGTCTGCATTACAGTTAATTTCAGTCTTTTAAAATAATGTCAGAATGCGTCAGGCAGGAAGTAAAACCAATTTATGACGATGAGTGGCTTCACTGGCTACAGCAATAGCACAGTACGCCAGTGGTACCATGACCACCTACCCTACCTGAATTCAGAATGTAAATAATGTAATATGAAGAAAAAGCCTTCAGAAATTAAGTTTCTCTTCTGTTACTAAGGATTACTTCAAGTTGGAGCCTGAAATTACCACTAATACAAGGACCATGACCAGAGGAATTAGTTTAGGTTGTCCTATATACATGCAACCATCTGATAAGTTCAAGCAGACAAGATATTAAATGACCAAAGACAAATACCCAAACATGTGAAGAACATGCATGGCCCAATATGGAACACAACCCAACCCGACACTTTCACCAGAAATCTCTGCAATGCCATAGTAATGGAAGGTTGTGCACTTTGCAAGTGCTACTTTACAATAACAATGTAGGCTAGAACAGACATCCTTGGCAAAGTGACACTCCCCATCACTTCAAAAGTTAACTTAATGGGAGCATTTGTGTATTTTCGGAATAAAAATAAACTGCATCAAATCGGATAGCAGGAATGAAGTATACAAGGGAAGTTAAAAAGTAAATCCTTTGCGATAAGACCTAGTCAAGAATGATGAAAATCCATTTCCCTCTTTTTGAATTTGAAAAAATATTTGTTCCTTTAACAAGAGAGGAACATGGAAATGCGGCATTTTCTTGGATCTACATCTGCTTATATATATGGTTAAAAACACAGGTTATCTTTAAAATTACTCACCTTAATAAAGAGTTGGCACATTCTGCGATAAATGTAAAAATAAGTAAGTAGACATCATTCTTCTACCCTAAATAGGAGTTGACGCAGCTGCAGCCTAGGGTCCAAAGCCATATTCGACCTTGACTGAAAATCATTATTTTGGGCAAATTACTTAATCTCTCAATGCCTTAAATTGTAAATATATTAAAAGGAATATAATTATAAATACGTGAAATGTAATGTAATAGTTCGACAAAAAATTATGTACTATACTTTATTACTTCCTAGCTTGGTTTATGCCATAACAACAAACATAACAAGCTACTTACAAACATAACTAGCTACATTTGGAATTGGAAGAAGGTTTCCAAGTGAGAGCCAATTGAATATTTGCTTTGGTAAATAAGCTTTTATCCATATAAGCGAGCTTAGATGGAGAGATAGGTGGGGGCTCATCTAAGTAAAGCTGGATAGTTTAGTTGTATTAGTTGTGTCCTCGAACGTTTTCAGTTAAGAACCAGTACTGGCTTGAAATGCACTCAAGTACCATAAAATGGTGGGTTTTTTCAAAATAATTTGTTGAATGGCGTCCTCACTCAGTTATGGTAAAAGGAGACTCCTCAAGGAAGAACCAGGGTCACACTGATGAATTCATTTAGTGCTCCAGGATCATCATCATAGACCTGCACCTCTGAGTGCAAGGAGGAAGGGAAAGATACAAGTCCTTTCTCTATCTGCAAACTGAATTTAGTTACTTTGTAGGCTATGCTGTCCTCTACACAGTTATACCCTAGTTAGGTTTGATACAGTCATTACCCTTCTTACTGAGGTGGTCCTCACATTGACTTCAGGAGCTTAAAAATGTGTCTAAAATGACCAACTATCTCCACTGCTTGTGTTACTTACTGTATTACTAAAAACAATCTCATGTTTCAACCTGACAGCTGTGACTTGACAGCAAGTATCATTGCCCAGACTTTTTTGGCAATTTCCTCACGGCCTGAGCACCAACGTTCATTTAGTAACATCAAAAGCCAGGAGCCCATTATAGAGGATGCTTAACAGCGAATTTTAGAGCATATCTGTTATATTTCAGGCATGTAAGGAGCCAGAGTTACGCGGTCTTCGGGAAAGCTTCCAAATAAAGGCTTCCAAGTTAAGCCACTGGTAATAAGTAGTCTGGAAATAAACAAGCTCTATGACAGAAATGCAAAAAGGTAGACGTGAGGGTACAGAACATTTTGTCTTGTAGGTGAAAAATCACATTTTGCACAAGACAAGTCAGTGCCCCACTTGGATCTGGCCTTAATCTCTGAAGCAGTATGAAGTGTCATAACCGGTCTCTCACATGAGTGTAAAATGACTTTAACCACAAGTCATTGGTCCACTTTCACACCTCCCTCCCTGAAGTGCTATACTAGCATCCTCCAACTCACATCTGAAACCATGTCAGTGCTCCATAATCATGTGCCATGCTGACATGTGAAAGTAGGAAGCTGAGATGGTGGCGGTGTGTCTAGAAGATTGTGTGTGGTCTAGAGCAGATCCCTTGCACCCACTCTAGCAGACACGTAGAAGGGTCAAATCTGGTGCAGTACAGCTAGATGCTTGAACCAGTGCTAGAGCTGTCCAGGTTGCTTCAATTCAGGGAGCTGAGGGCATGAGGCAGATCACTGTCTGGCAGTTCGACCAGCAGGCATTTCCAGTATTGCCACAATTGCCTACAGGAAGGATACCCCTGGAAGAGAACTAGGATTACAGGTAAGTAACTTATCCTTCTCTTCCAGGGGATCCTCATCAATAGTCATAAGCACTGAATAGAATAGCAAGCCCATCCTCTGCCTGAGGGCAAATGAGAAGGAATGACCCAACAAAAAACCAGAATTAATCAGTGTTGGAACAGATTCCTCAAGGAGGTCTGGCCCACTTGGGTGTCTGCTCTAGTATCTGAATCAAGACAATAGTGTCTTGTAAATGTATGTATAGATCTCCAAATGGCTGCTTTACATATCTCAGAAATCGGTACATTGTTAAGGAAAGCAGTTTTAGGAGCTTTTCCTCTAGTGGAATGAGCCTTGGGCCTAGACCAAAGCGGCTTTTGAGCTAACTGATAAGCCAGTTTGATACATGAAACTATCCACCTGGAGATGGAACGCTTGGAGGCTGAAAAACCTGTTCTGATCGAACCGTAATTAATGAATAGTTGATCAGATTTTCTAATCGATTTAGACCTGTCCAAATAGAATTTTAAAACCCTTTTTAGGTCTAAGGAGTGGAGTGACCTCTCAGCTGGAGTAGAGGGATTAGGAAACAAGCATTGGCATAGCCAATAGGTCTCGCCTTTGGGACCTTATAAGTGTTTAGCCATGCAGCACATTATCCACCACTGGGCAAATTTCTGTTATGGAACTAGTGCTTATGTAAAGCGCTTCGATACCTTGATTTGCGCTATATAAAAATGCAAAAAATAAAAAAGAATGAAAGGAGAAGTGCTTGCAGGTTCCTGAGGTGGGGGAGCGAAAAGATGCACTCTGTAGAGTGAATAAATAAAGCATGTTTGGCTGTGAGACAATCTGGCTGGGGTTGATTGAGAGGGGGGAAGAGGCGACGGAGGAAAGGTGTGAGATGAGCAGGTAGTTAGTTGTTCCAAAGTGAGGCGGACAGGTCTTAGATGAGCAGTTAGGTGTTCCAAAGTGATGAGCCCTGCACACAGCGGAATCTGCCTCCGTGGTTCTTGAGTCAGGCTGGGATGGTGAGAAGTTTGTTTTGAGTGGCAGATTTCAGGGAGAAGTGTGATAAGGCTGGAGACTAACAGAAGTAATCTGGGGTTCGTTTTTGGATTACCATATAGGTAACGCATGGAACCTTGGCATGTCCTCTTTCATGGACAGAAGGTTAGCGAAAATATAAGCCCGGCCGCATCGTTCTATACACTCAGAAGAATGGCGAGCCCATTACTTGGAAGGCTAGTAAAAACAAGCACTGGCAAAGTCAATAGCACTCGCCTTTGCGACCTATTATCCTTGCCAATGCCTTTACATCATGCTGTACAGCATAAACTAAATAATAAACAAGCATGCACAGTGCATTGGGAGAACATCAAATGAAACGAGGGACAGCGGGAGGAGGATGGAAGGGGTCAACAAGATAGGGGTGAAGTGGGGGACGGGCAGGAGAAGTCAGCAAGATGACGGAGAGCGGGGGGAGGGAGTGGTCAGGAAGAGGATGGAGAGTAGGGGTGGGAGCACCACAACGACTAACATCAGTAGAATTGACTGTGGTTTTAAATCACTTTACACATGTCCACAAACCAGTAAAGGAAACCACATCAAGCAGGAACCATTTGTAACTTGTCACATGTAAATACTACCACAGTTCTACGTACTTCATAAATGTAAACACATCATGCTATAGTGAAGAAACACATTTGGTCTCTCTCAACTGGTTTTTCTGCACCTAAAGACCTCTGAAAAGAGAGACGAGGGGACAGACAGGTGACGTGCAACCCAAGATTCCAAGAGCCAAACTGCAAAAATGTTCCAATAAACATAACATTTCTACCTACCAACTGAAACATGTTTTTATATGTACTGCATAGACGGGGCATTTGTTGGTACAAAATGTCACTGCACGAGGACAAAGTTTATTTTGTTCTGTACCAGTACATTCAGCGACATCATAAGCTAGTTGGTGAACCCTAGTCGCTCTCCCAGGTCAGCCCTTGGCATTATGTGTGGCCCTGGGCAAAGACCAGTCCTCTCTGTAGTCTTCAGAAAAGTATTTTTAAGTGGTCTTGAGTTTTGGACCCTTCTCACACCCTCTTTTAATGACACGTGCTGGTCTCGCCAGAAAAATTTCCTCCAGCAACGGATATTTTAGAAACAGAAACATCTCTCTGTGAAATGCGGAGAACCAAAAGGAACGAAAACATTCGCCTGCAATTGAGACACGTTAATTTAAAACAAGTAGGGTGTATGGAGATTGAGGTGGAGCAGTGTAAAAGGAGGGTACAGAATGCAGCGGAAGGGTGGGTGGTGTGTGCATGGAAACAAGACAGCTGGGTCAGGGGACAGCGTGGGGGTGACGAGGAAGGGTCCACTCACTGCACAGATGTTATTGAGTGAGGGCTGTGCTGCGCAGGGAGTCAAGAGGGGTGTTGTGTGTAGAGCGAACGATGGGAAGCAGTGCACATGGCGGGGACAGTGTTTTAGAGAGGTAGGGGCATAATGGGCCAGTTTGTGCAGGGAAGAGAGAAGGTTAACTGCCGGTTGCATGGTTTGGGAGAGGGTGACATCGGGTGCGATAGCATGGATGCGCACCCGCGCACAGGGAACGGAAGTTGCCGGAGTACAACAGTACTTGGACGGACAGAGTGGATGGGGCATCTGTCCAGAGAGAGAACAGCTTGTGAATCTCCAGGCTCAGAGCAAGTCGGGGCTGCAGCACCACTATAAACAGAGGGGAAGGTGTACTATTACAAGAAGTCTTCACTTCCAGTCTTGGCACGTCTCTCCAAAGCCCGGGAATGCCAGGAATCTGTACGACGTGACAATGGAAAGAGCCAAGTGGGGAGGGCGTTCTCCTCAATATATGAGCTTGTGCTTTACTCCTCGGCTTCCCCTTCCGAAAAGTTAACAAACAATGCGCTGTACACCACAATGGCACCGCCTCCCCCAATCAAAAGATTAAACAAATATGTGATGCAGCCCCCTCCCCGTCCACCTTTTCATATGGATCAGTCCTTGACATGTGGGCGGGATCCTCCGAAGGCTGAAGGAAGCCCGTGGGCAGTTCACAGGGAACTGACTGTATATGTGTTAAAAAAGAGCAACATAACTTAACAAGCAAGGACGGTGGTAGGGTGAAGAGGACAGCACACAGAGAAACGGTGGGTGAGAGGGAGGGGAAAGCAGTACACTGAATTAAAATATTAACGCAGCACCTAAAGTAAACATCAACATCAAGAGAGCTCGGTGGCTGTGAGGAAAGATCAAGCACAGCAAATAAAGTGGTGGGGGCGGGCACAGGGAGACAAGGGGGAGTGGTGCAGGGGAGACAAGGAGGCACTGCAGCTGCCGCCCTGTGCGCCGCTGCTCGCTCCCACCAGCAAAACGCCGTGGGAGTGAACCTTTTCAAAAGAGGTGGGACATGCACCCACCTTTAGCCATTTGCAGGCTACGATTACAAAATGACACACACAAAAGCCAACCCAATGCGTGGGGGGAGTCAGACCCACACAGTGTAGTTTAGAGTAGTTACAAGAAGCCTCGCAGAGCAGTGCATGTGCGCTGCGCTAGGCACGACCTACATAGGTCGGTAGCGAAATGGTTTGGTTGACATGGAAATCTGACACCACCTTCGGAAGGAAGGAGGGGTGGGTTCTCAAAACAACTCTATTGAGATGGAACACTGTGTATGGTTCTTTTGAGCAGAGAGCTTGGATCTCGCTCACCCTGCGAGCCGAAGTAATCGCCACTAGGAAAGCTACCTTCCACGTAATGTGTTGTAAGGTTGCTTTGTGGATAGGCTCAAATGGGGGACCCATCAATTTAGATAGAACTAAGTTCAGCTCCCAGGGAGGTGAAGGAGGCCGAACAGGAGGGTAGACCTTCTTTAAGCCTTGCAAGAAGTACTTTACTACCTGCAGTTGAAAAAAGAAAGGCTGAGAAGGAGAGCGCCTATATGCCGTAATGGCAGCTAGGTGTACCTTAATGGAAGAGAATTTTAGGCCTGCCTTAGCTAAGTGAAGCAGGTAGGGCAACACCACTTCCTCCTGTTCTTTGGTAGGATCACAATTGTTTTGCACACACCATAAATAAAAACGTTTCCATTTACAAGCATAGGAGTGCCTTGTAGAGGGTCTTCTAGCTTCTTTCAAGATGGTCATGCAATCCTGCGGAAGACCTAAATGACCATACTGGAGGACCTCAGGAGCCATGCTGCCAAGTTCAGTGAGGGAAGGTTGGGGTGATGAATGCTCCCGTTCATCTTGGACAGCAGGTCCGGTCTGCACGGCAGCCTCCTGTGTGGACATTCTGACAGGTCCAGAAGGTCCGGGTACCACCACTGCCTTGGCCAGTCCGGAGCAATCAGAATCATCCTCGTCTCTGAGTCGGAGAGCTTGGTCACGACCTTCGGAATGAGTGGAAGGGGAGGAAAGGCGTACACAAATGCCCTTGACCAGCTGATCAAAAGGGCATTCCCTTTCGACCCTGGTCGGTAGTACCTTGATGCGAAGTCTCGGCATTTTTTGTTTGTGTCGTCCTCGAACAGGTCAATGCTTGGCCGACCCCATTCTTGGAAAATGTCTTCGACGACTTCGTCGTTTAGAACCCAGTCCTGCTGGTCCTCGAAGTGACGACTGAGAGCGTCTGCTAGCAAATTCTGCTCTCCCGGTAGGTGTAATGCTGTTATTGATAGATTCTTCACAAGGAGCCAATGCCGGAGAGCTTGGGCTTCCAGAGATAGGGTCCTCGATCGAGTTCCCCCCTGTTTGTTCAGATTGTACATGGTGGTTGTATTGTCCGTCTGTACTAGAACAGTCTGAATCGAAGGGAGGAAAGAAAGCCTTGAGAGCTAGATGTACCGCTCTCAGTTCCAGCATGTTGATGTGGTACAACTGTTCTTTTGTTGACCATCGACCTTGAGTCTGGAGGGACCCCATGTGAGCTCCCCAACACTGGAGGGAGGCATCCGTGATCAATGATTGAGAGGAAGGTGTCTGATGGAATGGAACCCCTACCAGCAGAGTCTCCTGCCGCATCCACCATGGAATGGATGCTCTGGCTGCTTCTGACAGCTGTATCCTGTCATCCCACCGAGCCGTTCGTTGATCCCACTTGTCCTCCAGATCTTGCTGCAAAGGACGCATTCTCAGCCTGGCATTGGGGACAAGAAAGATGCAGGATGCCATCGACCCTAGGAGAGAGGCCACCTGACGGACCGAAGGCAAGTTACTGTGTAGAATCTGCTTGCCCTTCAGTGTGATAGATGACAGTCTCGCCTCCGAAGGAAACACTTTCCCTATTGCGGAGTCTATAGTTGCACCTAGATAGTGAATTCTTTGCGTGGGCTGCTGAGTCGATTTTTCAAAGTTGACGTGGAGACCCAGTTGCTGGCAAAGGTCTAGACATTGTTGAAAATGGTTCCTCACGCTCTGGGGGGAGGGACCTTGCAGAAGCCAGTCGTCGAGATAGGGGTACACAAAGATGCCTCTGCGCCGTAGAGCGGCTGCCACTCCTGCCATGCACTTTGTAAACACTCGAGGAGCTGACTTCAACCCGAAGGGCAGAACCTTGAACTGATAATGGGTAGATCCCACCAGAAAACGCAGGAACTTCCTGTGATGTGGACTGACCGGGACGTGAAAGTATGCATCTTGCAGGTCCAGCGAACACATCCAATCTCCCTGCTGCAGATGTGGATATATTTGATGGAGAGCCAACATGCGAAACTTCTCTCTTTTGATGGATTTGTTGAGGGCCCGAAGATCTAGAATAGGTCTGTATTCTGATTTCCTTGAATATACCCCTCGACCTCCTTGCGATATAGGAACCTCCTCGATGGCTGATTTTCGCAGGAGGACGGATACTTCCTGTTGCAGTATTTTCATCTGATGGCACGTTGTTTTAACTGGAGGGATCTTAGGAGGCAGATGTCAAAAACGTAGAGAGTACCCATTCTGCAGCGTAGCTAACACCCACTGGTCTTTTGTGATACCACGCCACTCTTCTAGATGGTTGGCAATACTTCCCCCACTGGAGTGGGAAACGGCGATGGGTGAAGCGGACACTCATTGCTTAGATGGTGTCTTCGCTGAGGCGGTAGATTGACGAGGGGTTTCTCTTCCTCTGGGGGCATGACGGCCCTGGTAATGCGATCTCGATTGGCTCTGCTGAGGTTGTTGCCTCTGCCAGTGAGGGGTTTGAACCCTCTGATGGAAGGGCCGCCGATCGTATGGTCTATAACGGCGCCTGAACTATTTTCTTTTTTCAAGCCCGACCGCCTTCAGGGTATCAAGCTACGTCTTCATCCTCGACATTTTCTCATCTGTGTGAGTGTCAAACAAGGATGAGCCTGAGAAAGGAAGGTTGAGAATTCGAGACTGCGCTTCCGGTTTTAGCGCAGTTAGTCAGAGCCAGGATGACCTTCTGGCACAGATTCTGTGCGCTTAGGAGTGTGAAGACAGCGTCGCTCCATCAGCTGTGGCGCTGATAACTTGGTTCGCCACCAAGCTGCCTTCCTGCAATATCTCCTCAAAATCCCTGCGGTCTTCTCTGGGCAGCTTTTCTGTGAATCTTTGAAGCGAGTCCCACAAGGATCTATCATAGCGCCCTAATAGTGCCGAGGCGCTGGAGACCTTCAGCATGGAGGCTGACGAGCCACAGACCTTTCTCCCCCACGAATCCTGTGCTCTGCTCTCCTTATCAGGTGGGACTGTTGATGAGGAGGCCACTGCATGGGTCTTTTTAGCAGCAGCAATAATTACTGAGTCCGGAGGCGGGTCAGATCTGAGAAATAATGGATCCTCTTCCGGAGGTCTATATTTTTTTAAGATCCTCGCAGGCGTGGTCTTGAGTGTTGCCGGCGTAAGAAAAGTGTCCATCACCGGTTGAAGTAGCCCCGGCACCAATGGCAACAACGGTCTGGCTGCTGACCTCTGATGCAAAGTTTAAAAAATCACTGAAGATGAACTCTGCTGAGTGGGAATAACGATGTTCAGTTTATTCGCGCCCCTCTGGCCAGAACGTCCTGGAAGGTACGGACGTCATCCACCGGAGAGACCCTCGACGGTGGGCTGTCTGTAAGAGTAGGAGAGTAGTCCCTCTTTGAAGAATGGGTGGAAGAGGGTGAACGTGTCGGAGATCTGTGTCTTCTCCTCTGACCTCGAGACCTGGATCTCCTTCTTGAGGAGGGTGCTGAAGTATGTGTACGATCTCGACCCCTCGATGGAGTAGTAGGAGAAAGATCTACAGCTTGCACCAGTCGGGTTAGAGGGGATCTGTGCAGAGGACTGGAGTAGTCCTGATTACCTCGTGCTTGTGCAGTATCAGATTTTTGCCAGTGATGTAGAGGCAACATCCATCTAGGAGAGAGGTGTACAGATGGAGATTTCTGCCTCTCTTCCCGTGCAGGAGCTTCAGATGAACGGGGGCGTTCAGGTGAAGACGCCGCACTGTTCGACGTCAAGATAACCACCTCAGGTGATCTTGAGGATGACGACGAAGAACGTCTTGAAACAGTGTGAAGGTGTCAACGCCGACTGGTGAGAGTGTCTCGGCGTTGAACGTGGAGTCACTGAGTGAACCAGTGCTGGACATTCTGCCCTCGACATCGGTGATGGAGACGGAGAAATGCTCACTGGACGTGAGCCGGATCGAGACCGATGCCTCGACGTCGATCTTTCTCTGAGGGTAGATCTGTGCCTCGACGTCGATCGCCGCCTGGTCGAGGACGACGGAGGAGTTCGTCTCGACGTCGAACGTCTCTGTGTTGAAGCCGACGGAGTCCTTTGTCTCGACGTCGATCGCCTCTGCGACGGGGTCTTGTGCCTCGATGTCGACCTCCTCTGAGACGACGCAGACGGAGTCTTTTGCTTCGACGTCGGCGACGGAGACTTTTGCTTTGACGTTGAGCCTGTATGGAAAGCCGCCAACTGAGTCTTATGACTCGACGTCGATCGTCTACAAGACGACGTCGACGGAGACTTGTGCCTCGACATCGATCGTCTACGGGACGACGTTGACGGAGACTTGCGCCTCGACGCCGACCGCCTGTGGGAGGGCGCCAACGGAGTATCGTGCCTCAAAGTCGAGCGTTCACCCAATGCTGACGGAGACCTGCTCCTCGGCGTTGATCGTCGCCGGGTTGACGTCAACGGAGGGTCCGTTACCTGGTGACTCGACGTTGGAACAGTCGTCTTCGGTCTTGAACTCGAGTGGTGCGCCTGCACCGTCGAAGACTTCGACGACGACATCTGTTTCTTCGCCGCTGGCAAGTTCGACGCCGATCCTGATGCCGATGGAGAACAGATCGGAATCTTGCTTCTCGACATCGATCTTGCTCTCTTTTTCTTCTGTCTCACTGGAGACCTACCCCTTTCAGAGAGCCCATATAGACAGATTATTTCTCTGTCCTTGAGGGTTCTCCTGGACAGCTTCTTGCAATGCTGTCAGGTCCCTGGTGAATGAGAGTCAGGGAGGCAGAGAATACACACAGAATGTGTGTCTGACCTGGCCGCCTTCTTGCCACAGGAGAGGCAAGGGTCAAAAAGAGATGGCATTATGACAGAAAATAAATCACTTTCTGTCAAAAAAATGGTTGTACCTCACTCTAGAGCATGGGTACTCACAAACTTTTTCTTGGGGGCCAAAATTACAGTCTGGTTTGTGGCAGAGGGCCGCACAGATTGGCCTGCGAGATGGGGGCGGTTAGGTGGGGGGACGGGGTCTGTCGGGGCAGGGTTACTGGGCTCAAACAAATCACCCCCTTTTCAAAATATTTATAGACAATGCTGTATTTCGAAATGCAATATATGAATGTATGTACCCCTAATAAATACTGTCAATATTTGTATTTTTACTGGGGTTTGTGTGTTTCTGACCATAGTTTGCCATCTTTGCCTTGTTTTGACAAGCACCCAGTTCCCTGTTCTTAGGCCCTCAGTTGCGCAGAGCAGATCTACCACATGGTAATCAGCAATAAATCTTCTCTCTTACATTCACAAATTAACTTAATTGGTGCATGCCTGCTACCTAATGGGTTCTTTGGTTTAGTAAATTCATGGCAGTTATGGAAATGAGAAAATTAGTAGTTTTGGTGAGAATGTGTAACTCAAATAATCAATAGCATACCTTCCACCAAGGGGCATATAATTGGGGAAAAAATGTTGCATGTTATAAACAAGGTCATATATAAACAAGCACTATCTGAAGTTTGTTAGCCTTCTAAATATGAGTGTTGCAAAGTCTTGCACAATGGAATCTGCATTGCCGCCTTCGCCCCTACCACCTACCAAAGGCAGTGCCTTATTAAGTCTGATCAGCCGGCCCACATCCTATCACAGCCTCGTTTAGTGACCTTCCATTTCAGGGGATTTGAAGCAGTTTCAAGATATTTTTAGAGCTTCTTCTAGCTCAAAATGGTGTCATTTCCAATACTTATTTTTTCCCATGGTTGTGGGACATCAATCATAAGTACACTGAAACCTTGACAATGGCACAAACATGCAATCTGAAAACCTGGCAGCTATGTCCTCATTGGCATTACTTCAGTGGCCGCAAGCTATATCCCTTATGTGGATTTTTAAAACAGACCAAATCAACATTCACCTTATTTATGCCCATCATAGGTTGCGTAAATCAGGAGAAACCTGCCAAGGAAAACCACTATGCTTTGGCAGGGCTACCAGGTTTTCAGTTAGCTTATGTGTGACATTTCCATGTTTGAGGTGTGCTTATGTGTGACGCTGTTGCATCTTATGTGTGACATTATGAGGGACACTTATCACTTCCATCTACTAAATATTCTTGGACACACCCTTCATTTGTCTCTCAGTAGAAGACACAACTCATACCCCTATGCCTCTTAAAGTCACTCCGAACAACCCCTTAATAGCCCTGTTGTGAGTTTACAGTACCAAGCCCCAAGATCATCGAGCAAAACTCAGAGTAAACTCAGAGTAAATAGAAAGTAAATTGATAGAGGTAGGCTTCCTGTCCTCTGTCCAGCCTGCTGTACACACCCCAGCTCATAAAACTTACCACATGCATGTAACCTCAGGCAATTAAAGCATAACTGACAGCAGGCTGCCATATTCGTAATGGACTTAGACAGTACATGCATAAATGCAGCAGAGGTATTGTGGTGTCATCTCCAAAATGACTCATCTCAGGTAGGTGCATGTAGTTTCATAATAATGCATGTATCAGACAGCACGTCTACTACTATTCTTCACTGAGCCCCACACTCAAAGACTCTGTTCATGATGTCTGCTGTGATCCTAGACTTTCACTCTGACCCTGCACTCTAACTTTGACCCTACCTTTTGACTGTTTAATGCTTGCTATATTCCTCTACTTTATCCCCATCCTACCTCTACCCACCACTTTGGCCTTAATAATTCACTTTTTTCCTGACCTGTCCCGCAGCCTGGCACTCTGTCACAACTTTACTCTTTTCCTGTTGTTTTGCTCTCAATGTACACCACTCATTATACCTTTCCCCCTACCCTTGGTTCTTTCCTTATCTCATAAATGCCTCTCACACTGTCCCTCCCCCTGCTTTCTGTTACTATCATCTCAATCTGCTCCCAGTACCTCTTTGCTCAGCTCAAAAGCTTCCTCTGACTGACTCTCCGAGAATGCAATCAATGGCAGGGTGAGCAAGTGATGCGAGAGAGGCAGATGAGGGCGGGAGGGGGTTTCGGGTGAGAATGTGAGACACTGATTGTCTGTGCATGCTCCTTTCATGCTTTTACCGGCAAATACTGCCCTTGAGGAATCACAACAAGCATATATGGCGTTGATTCCGTATCTGCTGTTGTTTTCCATGGGGGCCGCATGGAAAGGCCTGATGGGCCGCAAGTGACCCGTGGGCCGTACTTTGAGTACCGCCGTCCTACAGGAATGATTTCAGCCAGGGATGTAACGCAGGCCCCTGCAGCCCCTGGGTGGGCGGAGGGGGCAACTGTTCAAGGGGAGCCGCACTATTCAGCCAAAGGCCAATGAATATCAGTGAGATAAGAAGACTCCGGAGCCCCTCATCACATTCTGCGGTGGGGCCCCCCATCACTTTGCGTAATGCCACTGAGTTCAGCAGTGAGCGCCATCAACTTACCCAAAAAGCAGAAAAACTCATTTGTCTGACTCAAGTGCCTTTGCTCCTCAGGCTCACATCAGAGAATCATGGCCTAACCGTAGTACCTTTATTTTGTTGCGAGTCATTAATCCATTGTATAAAGGGGTGGCTGTTTGTGACTGCATGTGTGTCTGGTCCTCATTACAAGTTGGCCATTGCATTTTGATTTGCGCAGTAGCATCATGAGCAATAAACACCATCAAGATAAAGAGCGCAACTATAATGGTCTCATTCTGGATGCTGTAGTAATTTTAAAATCTGGCACAATCACAGTTTGCACCTGGTTTTTCAATCATTGGTTTTGTGCAAATTTAGCTTATTCGCTGTGTTTTTGCATCTGTAACTGCCTTTAAGTAATATCTGGCGAAAATTGCTTGGGGAACACCACAATATTGTAATGAGGATAGACGAAGGTAAAAGTTAAAACCAGTTTCCAAGACCATTTCCTTTTTCTGTTCCCCACTGGATAGGGTAAAAAAAATTATATTGCGAGAAGAGATTTTTGCATCCATTTCCACTGCAGCTCTCGAATGTGGCTGCAAGTTGTTTGCAAAATTTATTTCTCTCATGTCTTGTTTTTCATAGTACAACTATTATTTTCAGAAGCCCGTGCGTTTGCTTTGTGTATGTAAAGACTTACTTTATAACTTGTATGAGCTACAAAAAAATCTTTAAAAAACAGAAAAAATAGGGCATAGAATCTTCACTTTCAGAAAATAGCATGTCTTCCTGTAAGAGTTAAGCATGTTATTTCTGACAGAGACTCTTAGGTCAGACAGCCTCCACCGCACTCATAAGAACACACAAGGATGGCCACCAGAGGCTTTGCACAGTTGATGCAAGGATCAAGGAAACAAGCACACCCCTGATGTCAGAATCGTTCAATGAGACAAAGAATCAGAGTGCACTTGGGAGAACGCATTGTCCTTGTGACTAAAAGTAAGCTCACAACCATTCTAAAACCTGCCAAGTTCTACAGGCCAAGCTGACCTGTCAGTGGTAACATGTTGAACGTTAAATTCTGCGTGCTGATTTTTTGTGTCATCAGGGATCTTTGGCAGCTGCCAGCCCACATACAAGCCCCTGCATATGGGCCCAACGTACTTTAAAAATGTTTTTCTGTCATTTGTTTTTGTAAAATGCAAAACAAGTACAGCCCAGCAACATCAGAGGACAATTAAATTATGCTCCATTTCTGATGTTTATTCACATCTTTGCCCGAGCAACATGTAGCAAGAAGGAATATCTATTTACAATCATTAAACCACTGCATCGAAGCAAACAAAGCAAGGGGGCTTTTCTTGTGGCAGTTAGAACGTGAAAAACACCACCAACAACATGACAGCACTTTCTCCTTTTCACGCTCCTGCCCTAAAAGAAGATATATTATCCACCCACCATATTATCAGTTTCTTTCTAAGCGGAAGCTGCAGGAGGATGACCTTTTACGGGTGAGCATGCGAGACACATTGTCTGCGCATGCTCCTTTCATGCTTTTCCCAGCGAATGCGGCCCCCGAGGAATCGCAACAGGCGGCAATGGCGTCGATTCCTTGCCTGCTGTTGTTTTCCACGGGGGCCGCATAGAAAGGCCTTACAGCAAACAAATGATGGACGGAATGCTGACAATGCAAACATTCTCCCCGTGCTCTCCATGCCACTGGATTCAAGCTATCCTGGCTGAAGAGGGGTGAAACCCCGAAACCGGTCCTAGGATGCTTGTTTCCAGTCCAGGGAGGACCTGGCCTGGCAGTTCGGGCTGGACTGTTCCCATGGGGCACAGGGTCAAGACTGATTAGCATATGGCTGGGTTCAAACTGGAATGGCATGGTGAGCAAAAAAACGATGGATTTAGGCCCAGATCTCTGTACTGGGGTGAATGTATGACATTGTTCTGCATTCTGTCCATCAATTGTTGTTTTTGCATTTGTCACCCCGAGTGGGACGGGTATGCCCAGACGTGGGTCCCGTGCTCTCCATGCCACTGGATTCAAGCTATTCTGGCTGAAGAGGGGTGAAACCCCGAAACCGGTCCTAGGATGCTTGTTTCCAGCCCAGGGAGGACCTGGCCTGGCAGTTCGGGCTGGACTGTTCCCATGGGGCACAGGGTCAAGACTGATTTGCATATGGATGGGTTCAAACTGGAATGGCATGGTGAGCAAAAAAAACGATGGATTTAGGCCCAGATCTCTGTACTGGGGTGAATGTATGACATTGTTCTGTATTCTGTCCATCAATTGTTGTTTTTGCATAGAAAGGCCTGGCGGGCCGCAACTGGCCCGCGGGCCGTACTTTGAGTACCGCCGCTCTAGAGCCTAAAAGACGTCGAGTGAAAGGCAGAAAACCACAATCAGAGTAGAATTATTTGACAAAAAAGTCAAAAAGTCAGAGCTGTGAATTCCAAGGTCCTGACTGAAGGAGCCGGAAAGAACAACTGACCTAACTGTCACTCCTGAGGCATTATGGGAAGCTAGGGGTCATGGCTGCCTTAAAGGCACGGTGCCAGTTTTTGTGTTACAATTGCTTTCATTTTCTATGCTATTGGTTTCCAATGCAGCCTGTAGGCTAACAATGATTACTCTTTTGCAGTTTTTCATGACTCTACTCATTAAAAAGAGTTCAAGTTATACTTGCCTTCCTGTGGTCTATGTATATAAGTAATATGTGATGGCAAAGGCTGTTATTTGTTTATTTATTATTGCATTGTTTAGCATCCTATATGGGGGCTGCATTGGGATGAGAAAAAAATTATATATGTATGTATGTATATATATATGTATATGTATATATATATATATATATATATATATATATATATATATATATATATATATATATATATATATCACCAAGGATTCCCTTTTGAGGAAAGAACCACTCGCACTCACGGGTATTTTTGCACGTGAGCAAGGTCTGAGGGCAGACTGAAACGCGTAGGGGTTCTTTACTGGTTGGAGAATGTTGCCGCTTTAATAAAATCTAAGAGCGTGCAAAAATACCCGTGAGTGCGAGTGGTTCTTTCCTCAAAAGGGAATCCTTGGTGACATATCACGGCTGGACTCTGCCGTTTTCCACGGATCGCACCGTCACAGAGCGCCGCAAATGCCGTCAGGACGAGTCCTTTGTTGGTGATATATATATATATATATATATATATATATATCTGTATATTTATATGTTTTCATATATATTTTTTATTATTTCCGGGGTCCCCGCACATGGGCGGGAATATTCAGTGCTTATGACTATTGATGAGGATCCCCTGGAAGAGAACCACTTCTTCCTCTCTTGGTTCTGTCTCAAACTCCACTCCCTCTATGGCCATGACATGTCAAACAACTTGCATCAGGCAAAGACCGAAACATGTCAGGGTTTGACAGACTCAATATACTATTTTGATATATCTGTAGAGCTTCATAACCTTATTCTGAGTGATTCTTTTTAATAAATCAAATCAACAATAAAAACTCTAGTACTTCAGGTTGTCCCTATACATGTTTCTTCCGCCACAAGAGACGATCAACCAAACGAAACCCCACACCATCCAGAATTAATGGCTATAGGACAAATCAGCTTTATCTTATCACATACATCTGATGCGTTAATAAATCAAGACAACCTGATGAATAACTGTCCTACTCAATAAAATGTCGGGCAATCTGAAAACTATTTTGGTAAACTCATTCAAACTAACATCAATTAAATATGTACTCACTGCTCTTACAAATAATGTAGATAACAAAATGTGAATTGCTGATGTGATTGATCTGATTTAGCTGCTTCCAATAAAAATTGGCCACTAAGTAACTGAATCAAGAAAACCAACAGATGAACAACAACTAATTTGGTTAACTTATCTGGTAAGTCATCCCCTGGTTTACTAACTCAGTTAACCGCGAGCCCACAATCAAACCAGTCTCCTCAGCAATTTCACTGCTACATGAAACCCATGATCTGATCAAACCAACAACTTCAGTAGCACAACACACCTCAATAAAAATGTGAACTGTCTTAACTGAAGATAACCAAGGTGATAAATCAGTAATATATTCAGAAGACACTGTAGTCACTACAACGAAAAACATTCCTGACTCAAAGGTTGGTGACCCAAACTTGATTCTCCCATTGACACCAACTAGCGAAGACTTGCAGCCTTACCTCAATAAGAGGAGGCTGAAAAAATTAAACAAAAAAAATGAACAGTAACAATGACGGTCAACCAAATTACAGCTTCACAAGTTATTTCCAATTTTTCAGCAACAAGTACAAACACAAAAACATGAATAATCTAGTAAATCAGCAGCATTAAATCAGGTCTCTGGAACCAGAATATAAAGATCTTATAACTCATGATCACCCTTCTGTCACGCTTTCGTGAGCAAAATGATCGGCGCGAGGGCGTTGTAACATACACACCTCGCGCCTGAACTACATTTCCCGGCATTCCTGCACGTTGGACACGTGCGTACGTATTAGTGAACTGACGCTGCACTCGGAAGGACAAATACCGGGTGGTAGCGTCAGTTCCCTTGCTGCGTATTCCGTGTGGGGTTGGAGCCGGAGCTGGAGCTCATTCGAGTTTAGCCGTATTGCTGAAACTCATTCTTGTGGCAAAGGCGGTAAGGGTGACTCGGTCACCATTTCTGTACTAGTAACGCTTGATACAGGAATCAAGCACATTGAGATATTCTTGGGCAGAATCTTCTTGACATTACAGAGCTACACTCGTCAGTCAAGGAGTGTACAGAGTGTACATACTGCTGGCATTGGAAGGCTGTGTTCCCGGAGTTAATTACCTTTTTGGGGTCACTTGAATCGTGGTCTGTGCTGAAACAGTCTACATTGTGAGGAGCATGAAAACCAATGTCTCTGTGGAAATTAACAGGGACACAATAATTTGCGACATTACTTTATGTTTGTTCTTATGTTTCCTTTTGTAGCAGGGAATAAGGTGTGTGTGTCGTGTTTGCAACCTCCCCTGTGACGCCAGTTCAATTCCTTATCGTGGTGGGTAACGTATGAGTGAGTAGAGTGAATCTTATTTGTGAAATGCTTTATCACATATTGATTGCTGTTTCTTGTCTTTAGAGAGTCTACAGAAACTAAGGCATTTTAATCTACGAGTGTTTGCAAGGCTTCGTGTTATTTTCCTTTACAGGTAGTGTAAGCTTTTGTATGTGGAATGGTAATTGGAACAGGTTGTGGAAGCAACACAGGACCGCCACTTATGTTGTGTCTTTTGTCTTTTAGGTCTCCCTCCCCGCTGTCCCCTTCCTTTCCTTCCCTCGCTTAAGCACTCCAACCCTCTGCGCTGTTATAGCATCAGAGAGTGGGGGGATTGAGAGGTGGACCCATTTGAGCAACGTACCGATCCTGGGAGTTTGGAATAAAAACCTTGACAGAATACGCAGCCTAAGAATTTATTCTCTCCTGATCGGTATAGGTTGACGATGGCCACTTTAGAGGATGTAATGGCTGCCTTGGTTTTGGTGCAGCAGGAGTTAACTACCTCTAGAGCGGAAACAGCAGCTTTACAAGATCGGGTAGATAAGCTTCTAAAGAATCCATTTGATGTAAACACAGGCAGAGGGTTTGGTGGTGCCTCTTGGCCTCAGGGCGTTGTGTCTGGAGCAGCATCCCCTGTGTCAGTGGAAATTCCCACACCCATACCTCTGGCGGCCCCAGAAAGGTTTACAGGAGACGAAAGTAAGGTACAGGTGTTTATGACGCAGGTGTTGTTACACTTTACTTGTAAGCCTAGGGCTTTTCCTACCAATCAGGCTAGGGTAGCCTTTTTGATTTCATATTTGGCTGGGGATGCAGCCTTGTGGGCAGTTCCGTTAGTAAGGAACGATGATCCGCTTTTGCATGATTGGGATGAATTCAGAAAGGAATTCGAGAACATATTTGACAGACGAGCACATAGTTTCTCAGCGGATAAGGAGTTGCTGGAGTTGAAACAAGGCAGCAAAGACTTGATAACATATCTGAATATGTTTCAGCGATTAGCTTCAGAAACTAGATGGCCGGAGGAAAAGAGAGCTGCTTTGTTTTACCAAGGATTGCGGGATGATCTTAAGGATGTGATTGCGCAAGTAGATCCACAGCCTAACACATGTTCTGATCTTATGAATCTGGCCTTGAGATTAGACAGTAGGTTGAATGAACGTAAGAATGAACGTAGAAGAACGGATAGGTTTTATCCAAAGTTTGACAAACCACGGTTTCCTAAACCTAGCACGATGAGTGTTCCCGAACCTATGGAAATAGGAATGGTTAGGGCGTCTTTAACACCGGAGGAAAGAGATCTTCGACGAAAACAAGGGTTGTGTATGTATTGTGGTAAGAAAGGACATTATATTAGAGATTGCCTGGCGAAACCTAAGAACAAAACAGGTTTTAATAACGGGGGTAGTTCAATGCTTCCAAGGTCGGAAAACTAGCACGCTCAAAGAAAAATGAAGGGGGCTTTTTGAGCGGGTTGGAAATCCCTTCAACTCTGGAACCAGGTATACTTAAGACACAACACTTTAGACTTCCCATACAAATACTGGTAAAAGGGGTGTGGAAGGAACTCGAAGCTATGATAGACTCAGGGGCTACTGGGATGTTCATGGATGAAGACTTAGCAGTCGCCTTAGATTTATCCTTAGTAGCGAAAAGTACTCCTGAGATTGTTTTGGCTATTGATGGTAGAGAAGTGACAACGGGTCCTATCAATCTTTCCACGGAACCAGTAGAGATGTATAGTACTCCTCTTCATCATGAATCTTTGGTTTTCAACATAATACGTGCCCCTCAGTATGGGATTATATTGGGATTACCTTGGTTGGTAAAGCATAATCCTACCATTGATTGGGTTGTCAAGACCGTTCTTTTTGACAGTCAATGGTGCATGGAACATTGCTGTCGGAATCAACGATATCCTCCAGTGCAGGCCTTAGCCTCTTTGCTTCATGTGGCCACCACCGCAGAAAAAGATACACAATTGCCTGCAAGGTATGAGCAATATCGTGATGTCTTCAATGAGAAACAAGCTAATGTATTGCCACCGCACAGGTCTTACGACTGTCAGATAGATCTAGTGCCAGGAGCTGTGGTGCCCTGTAGCAGGATT
The DNA here is from genome assembly GCA_963921515.1 of Calotriton arnoldi. NCBI lineage: Eukaryota > Metazoa > Chordata > Amphibia > Caudata > Salamandridae > Calotriton > Calotriton arnoldi. The sequence continues at coordinate 1,037,084 of CAWUFW010004032.1, read as the reverse complement.
TATGCTCTCACCGAACCGGAAAATGAGCATTTAAAGACGTACTTGGATCAGTATTTGGGAAATGGGTTTATCAGACCGTCTAAATCTCCTGCAGCTTCGCCCTTATTTTTTATATCAAAGGCTAATGGTGAGAAGCGTGCTTGTATCGACTTCAGAGCATTGAATCACATTACCATTAAAAACAGGTATCCGTTGCCTTTAATCCCTGTCTTACTGGATCAGGTGAGAAACGCCCAAATCTTTACACGTCTAGATTTGAAAGGAGCTTATCATCTGGTTCGAGTGAGGGAGGGGGACGAGTGGAAAACGGCGTTTCGCACTCGTTTTGGACTGTTTGAGTATACAGTGATGCCCTTTGGGCTGTGCAATGCTCCTGCAGCATTTCAGTTCTTTTTGAACGAGGTGTTGAGGGAGTATTTGGACGTGTTCACAGTGGTATACATTGATGATATACTAATATATTCCAATTCAGTGCACATGCATACTCAACATGTTTGTTTGATCTTGCAAGCCTTGCGTAGCAATGGGTTGTATTGCAAGTTAAGCAAATGCGAATTTCATGTCCAAAGGGTGGAATTTCTGGGTGTAATAATCTCACCAAAAGGGCTAGAGATGTCTGAACGGAAAATACAAGCAGTGAAGGAATGGCCACGTCCCTGCAATGTGAAGGAAGTCCAATGTTTTTTGGGCTTCGCTAATTTTTATCGAAGATTCATACCACAGTTCTCGAAGGTAGTATCCCCGATCACTAGGTTGCTTAGGAAAAACACTCCATTTGATTGGAAGGAAGAAACCGAGTCCTCCTTTTTGTTACTAAAAGACGCCTTCACGTCCGCTCCGGTGTTGGCTCATCCAAACCCCGAAACTCCTTTCGTGGTGGAAGCAGATGCTTCCGATGTGGCGGTGGGGGCCATCTTGTCACAAAGAAATGCAACAACAGGGCAGCTTCATCCCATAGCCTATATGTCGCGCAAATTAAACGATGCTGAGGTAAGGTACACCATTGCAGAAAAAGAACTTCTAGCTATTAAGGACTCTTTTAGTACATGGAGACATCATTTAATGGGCGCAAAACATGTGGTCACAGTGTACACAGACCATCGAAACTTGCAGTTCATGAGGTCAGCACGCATGTTGTCCCCTAGACAAATGCGTTGGATGCTTTTCTTTTCTGAATTTAATTATGTGGTCACTTATCGACCGGGTACAGAGAATGGGAAAGCGGACTCTCTCACCAGACGAGAAACGACCTGTAGCGTGCTTAATAAACAACCTCTTCCCATCTTGTCGCCTGATCAAGTTATAGGCGCAACGTGCTCTGAACAATTCTTGAGGTCAGTGGCTAGGGCGAGTACAACTCCAATCTGGAAAAAATGGCTCAAGGAACATCCACAATGGAAAATGAAACAGGGGGTGCCGATCAGACAGAAGCAGATGTTGGTTCCTTCGAAAGTGTTGCAAGAGAGAGTGTTTCATTGGTGTCATGTGGTCCCCAATGCAGGACATAACGGCGTGATGAAAACGTTAGACAGAGTTCTCCGATATTTCTGGTGGCCGTCTGTCAAACTGGATGTGATACATAAGGTAAAAGAATGTGAAATATGTGCAAAAGCCAAAACCATTCACAGCAAGGCCCAAGGTCTGTTACGACCTCTACCAACCCCAACTACTCCATGGAATACCATTTCTTTGGATTTTATAGTGGGGTTACCTAAAGATCAAGGGCACACTGTGATATTGGTGGTAATAGACAGTCTCACAAAAATGGGACATTTCATTGCGTGTAAGACCCTGCCTACTTCTGGGCAATTAGCTAAGATACTTCTTTGTCAAGTTGTAAGACTGCACGGAGTTCCATCCACTATTGTTTCCGATCGTGGTTCGCAATTCACCGCCCGTTTTTGGAAGGTGTGGTGTGACGCCTTACAGATACAATCTGCAAAATCTACGAGTTTCCATCCCCAAACAGATGGTCAGACAGAGCGTTTGAATCAAACGTTAAAGCAATACCTACGTTGTTATGTGAAAGACAATTCAGATGAATGGGTGGACCTTTTGTGGGTTGCAGAGACAGCGTACAATAGCGCAATACATCAGTCCACACAACATACCCCGTATTATAGCAATTATGGGTTCCATCCTCGGTTTCTGCCTTTGGTACATCCGGGAATGGATCATACCATGCCTGAAGTACGTGACAGGGTGCGACAAATACAGCGCACCGTAAAACAAACGCGACAGAACTTAATGAAAGCTAAGATGCACTACAAGAAATATGCAGACATGCATCGTAGAGAAAGCCCTTCTTACAAACCGGGTGACGTGGTATGGTTGTCTACAAGGCATATCAGGTTTCGTAAGTACAGCATCTTTAATCCTCGCTTTATTGGTCCATATAAGGTGAAAAAATGTATTAATCCAGTTTCTGTTCTCCTTGCACTGCCGAAAACCATGCGAATACATCCTGTGTTCCATGTATCTTTGCTTAAACCCTCCTATACTCCAGTGAAAAGGAAGCCTCCGCCGTTGTGGGTGGAAGGTGAACCTGAATACGAAGTATCTAAGGTTTTGGATTCAAAAAGGAGAGGTGCGGCTTTGTGGTACTTGATTTCGTGGAAGGGGTATGGAGCTGAGGAGAATTCGTGGGAACCAGCTAGGAATGTACATGCGCCCAGATTGATACAGCGATTTCATGAGAAATATCCGGATAAACCTGGTATTCGGCAGCCTCTCCGGGGAGGGGGATGTACTGTCACGCTTTCGTGAGCAAAATGATCGGCGCGAGGGCGTTGTAACATACACACCTCGCGCCTGAACTACATTTCCCGGCATTCCTGCACGTTGGACACGTGCGTACGCATTAGTGAACTGACGCTGCACTCGGAAGGACAAATACCGGGTGGTAGCGTCAGTTCCCTTGCTGCGTATTCCGTGTGGGGTTGGAGCCGGAGCTGGAGCTCATTCGAGTTTAGCCGTATTGCTGAAACTCATTCTTGTGGCAAAGGCGGTAAGGGTGACTCGGTCACCATTTCTGTACTAGTAACGCTTGATACAGGAATCAAGCACATTGAGATATTCTTGGGCAGAATCTTCTTGACATTACAGAGCTACACTCGTCAGTCAAGGAGTGTACAGAGTGTACATACTGCTGGCATTGGAAGGCTGTGTTCCCGGAGTTAATTACCTTTTTGGGGTCACTTGAATCGTGGTCTGTGCTGAAACAGTCTACATTGTGAGGAGCATGAAAACCAATGTCTCTGTGGAAATTAACAGGGACACAATAATTTGCGACATTACTTTATGTTTGTTCTTATGTTTCCTTTTGTAGCAGGGGATAAGGTGTGTGTGTCGTGTTTGCAACCTCCCCTGTGACGCCAGTTCAATTCCTTATCGTGGTGGGTAACGTATGAGTGAGTAGAGTGAATCTTATTTGTGAAATGCTTTATCACATATTGATTGCTGTTTCTTGTCTTTAGAGAGTCTACAGAAACTAAGGCATTTTAATCTACGAGTGTTTGCAAGGCTTCGTGTTATTTTCCTTTACAGGTAGTGTAAGCTTTTGTATGTGGAATGGTAATTGGAACAGGTTGTGGAAGCAACACAGGACCGCCACTTATGTTGTGTCTTTTGTCTTTTAGGTCTCCCTCCCCGCTGTCCCCTTCCTTTCCTTCCCTCGCTTAATCACTCCAACCCTCTGCGCTGTTATAGCATCAGAGAGTGGGGGGATTGAGAGGTGGACCCATTTGAGCAACGTACCGATCCTGGGAGTTTGGAATAAAAACCTTGACACCTTCATGCTTAACAGTATCAGAAACAAATTCTAAAGGAGGAACAATCCCTTTTTCTGCACAATAAGCTTAACTAATAACATCAAACACTAATTCGCAACAAATTCAGAGGGAAAAAACAAACCAACATTATTGTTCTTAGCCATCATCAAGACTGAATTCCCTTAAGGTCTTGCAGGTCTTCCCCCCCCATAGCAGACCCACTTTTACAACCCAAACCTCACCAGCTTGCTCTGCCTTCAGTTTCCCACACTGCATGTCTCAGCGTAAATAATGAAGAGTCAACTGCCTTACTGCCAAGAACTTATTCAAGCCTCTTCAGAAACATTTACAGTCACCCCACGCTATGCTAGAAGCAGCATACATGTAATGATTCCTCTCCCAGGTAAGTAGCCTGTTCAAAACATGTGTGTAAACGCTAGACAGAGAATCGTTATATACGTGTTATAAGCTGTTCTGCTTCTTTTAGACTTCGTACAGTCCTGAAGCATTTTTCAGTGGGCAAATTCCAAGGCTCAGGAGCTAGTGGCCCAGTTTAGCCACCTTTAATTCTTTAACCATCTTTCATTGGCAAGATGAAATCAGACTGCTTCATGGACTTGTTCAAAGCTTGCGTAATCAACAAGACTCTTTAACAGGCATTTGCAAATTAGAACTATATAGTTATCATTGCTTCTGTGGTACTGAGCACATAAAACATGTTATTGTCTGAACAAGGGTTTAAGTTTAGCTGCAGCAGGTGTTGTGCACATATAACTTGTCATTAGAAAATAACTAATTCTTTCAAATATAATGCACTGGAAATCTTCATTTCTGCAAATAATGTCACCTCTTCATCATCATCGTCATCATCATCATCATCACAGTCCTTACTCAGAGAGGACATGGGAGAATAATCCAATCCCGCAGGGAAAAAGAAGAGATAAAACCATGCTTGAGTGCATCTGACTTAAAGGAAGACAAAATGGTAAGCTCTGACTTTCTCGTATTGTCTTAGGTCTTTATACTGTAGGGTGATCATGATCCCTACAGTTTGTTTGGAGATTTTTACATGAATTGAACTGGTCTGGTGTAATCCAGGCCACAGCTTTGTATTCAAAGCAGTGTCTGGTAGTGGATTTTCTGGATCACAGCCGAGTTTTGTCAAGGGCTATTCTCCCTTGAGGATCATTGGTCACTGATCCATCCCCCTTCTTCCAGGGCGATGGGCATATCCTTTTGTACAGAAAAAAGGTGCCTGGGGTGCAGAAATGTTCGGCAAATGTGTGCTAGTGCCTGATACACCTGTTTTGCAAGGAGGATAAGCACTGCTGGCTGATAGTGCCATTGACTTTAAGTACCAGAATGTCTGATATCTCTGCTGGCAGCTGAGAAAAGATCTGAGTCTTCTAGAACCTCAATCCAAAGAAACTAGGTTCAGCTTTATTATTAATTTGCTTTGTTGAAAAGCTTGGTCTATTAATGATGTTCACAATATGCTTGCATAGATATTACATAAAACTGTTAATTTCCAAATATTTAATGATGATCAGATTTGTTTGCAGAGAAGTCATGCGAGTGATTATTACTAATGATCCAACTTAGCATTCATGTGCTTGTCCCTACTGTGCCCATATCATGGATAGTTCACATGCTATTTTCCTCATTTATTTTAGATTTTCATATAGCACAGCACTACCAGCAAGGTAACCGTGCGCTTCACATATAACTAAGTTTCGAGAAATTAAACAGTGTATACCTCATTTGTGCATGTTTCACATGCTGTGTAATCATTCAGAAAATCAGTGAAATTTTTTTCACAGGTTTTTTTTACCCCCTGTGACAACATACAAACACCCCAGGAACAGGCAGTGCATGAAAATTGCACAGAATCAGAGTATACACCCCTAATTAACTTAGAATATTGGCAGCACATGGGCTGTCCTCTCCCCGACTTGCCTAAGGAAATGTATTCGCCATTTAGGTATATTTCTAAAATATTGGCAGACATTCTAATACAAGCTTTTACCAGCTGGATTACAATATTAAGTAAATTCTTTTGGTTCACATTCCTACATGAGCGGTTTACTAAATATTACGTTAATTGCCTGCCATTTATATGCTCGAATCTAGTGTTTATTAAAGATTAGTTATGTTATGTTGGTATTTCCTGAATTCACAGAAGCACAAAAGGGCCCACAGGCTACCTACACAGGTCTGAGGGTATGGGAGATCTAAACATGGGGGCCAAAATTCTTCGGCTCAAAACACAAAGGCAGTTTTGGAAGGCCCAGATCATGATAAAATATGCTCTAAAGTCACTAATCTGTAGGGGTAGAGCTAAGAGAAGGGACTCTCTTTGCGTACAACACGTGGCAGAAGTTTCAAACATGGCGTCATCCATGGGCACAATTTGCAGTCACCTCACTGGTTGGAGTTTGGGTCTTTTTGAATGAGGTGAGTGGGTTACTAATTGGGCAGTGTTTTCAAGCCTCCACAACATTTCAATGGGATGGTTGTTGTAAGGTTACTGCAGGACTCCCACCTCAACAAAAAGAAATGATTCAAGCATGCGAATCTATGAAAAATCCAATGCTGGAAAAAGCTGCCATCCATTTGCAGCCCTTCCAGCATCAAATAACCATCTGCAGCAGGGGATTTTGATGCTGGGTCTTAGTTGTCTTCTCCTTTCACTGACTAATGAAAACATTTGACTGCCAGGCTTAATGTTCTGAAAAAGAAATGAAATACAGATAGAAAAGTTTGTACTTTGCATTGTCAGAGCTGATGTATGCAAAGTAAAATAAATGATTGTACACAGCTCCCACATCACCTGAAAACTACCATCTACCTTGCTTCAGTTTTCAACACGAAAGATTAAAGAAATGCACGAAAACTGAAAGTACAAATTGTTTCATCATCTCATAGTGATTAATATATATGCTTTGGTCATCCCGGTTGTCCAACCCTTTACAAAGCACCTTTGTACATGCAGGGAAATGGTTCATTGGCAGCAGGAAATCACCACTGGAACAACAGGTGTGACCTACCAATAGCTAGAAACACTGGCATTGTGACCACCACAAAAAGGAGCACCCAAATAGAAATAAAAAGCTAAATGGAATGACACAAGCAGGAGGCATGCACTTCGCTTTCTCCAAGGTGTAAGATAGTGTATTACTGGCTAAGACATACATAAAGGCAGAGTGCATAAACACAAAAATTAAGCAACAATGAAACATCCAGCTGCTTACCTCATAGCATTCACAGTAATTCTTGAGGCACCCTGATCGCTTGCAGTTACAGCCCTTGCTGTGCCGTCTATCAGACTCTCCTTCCTTTCCTTTACCTATTTTAGGTTTGAAAGCTTCTGGGTTCCTATCAAGACACGCCTGTCAGAAAGAAGAAAAAAAAAAAGAATACCAATGACCATGGTACATGTAGTATCCACAACATAGATGAGTGAAATGAAAATGCTTAAAATAAATCATAGATTGCGGTGCTTTTCTACATAATGTCCTATAAGATCTCACAAGCCCCCTCGACATTCAACATACCTTTTTCTGCAATTCCTCCTCCTCATTTTATACCACTCTCCTGCAAGTGGAGGTCTCATAATAGTTTAACTGGTGCCCGGTGAAACACATTCATTTGATAAAATCCTATTCTTCATCTTGTTACTTTGCTCAGCCACTTTTGACTCGCATTTAGAAGTCCAATAGTTACGTCTGATCTTTTCCAACAGTAACAAAGCGCCTTTACCTTTATTGCTTTTTGCCTCTCGTTTTCATGCTCCAGATTGTTGTAGCAGTTTGTACAGTTGCAGTTGTTGCAGAACTCCCCATTGGCAAAGCAATCGCAATACCTGAAGTGTTGGAGCCAGAGAATGCCAAATTAAAGAATGCAGTTCAGACAGAGCTGTGCATGCCTAAGTGACTGTAATTATGATTACTCAGTCACTAAGTTTTAAAAAAAGTTTCCAAATGAACTTTTCCAAATATTAATATCTGCTAAATGAGAGCTTTGGATTGCTTTCTGACTGAGCAGGCATAGCTGAATATTGGAGAGCGAAGCAAAAACAGCACTCATGCTATTATCAATTGTGACCAAAGGTACTGGTGCAGAAAGAAAAAATAACTTGGGGTACAATGGAGATAACATTAATTAAGCATATTATGTGGAAGACTTATTTGAAAATTTGAGAGGGAAACTGGAAGGAGTAGGAAAATTAAAGCACCAAGGGCAAGTCATGCAGGAAGCAAACACAAATAAAAGAAAGAAGATTTCTGATTATGCTAGCACGGAAGAAGTAAAAATATGCAACAGATCTGACAAACAACAGGGACAACAATGAAGTAGGCTTATACGTTTGGAAGAAAGAAATCAAAGAGTAGTAACTAGCAAAGCAAAAAAGGGAGAAGAAAGACAAAAGGTGATGTGGAGAGAAAAAAGACCTGGTGCCTGTGCCAGAGAGAAAAGATGATTAAAAAAAGTGGATTAAAGAAATGAAATCGGAGAGGAGAAGGGTAGTTCTAATCAAAGAAGTTTAGTTTAAATGGAAAAAGGAATTCTTCTAAGCTTAAAGTCCTGTGAGAACTCTTCCTTACTGATCACTTAGTTGTGGCCAGCATATTTGTCATTACACCTCAAATGGATATTAGCAATAGACTGTAATTACTGCTCGTTGCTGTTAAAGTTGAAGGAATTTAAAAGAAAAAAACCCAACGATACACCAACAGCCTCTGTGACAGGTACAATTGCGAGAAAATCCACAATCGACTGGAACACTTTAGAAGATCACACCTGACTCTCAGAAAACTGCAGTGGGTGCTACAAAGCATTGCGCTCACTCTCAAGATTGCATACAGGCCCATCCTAGCTACAAGCAAAACTAATTGGTGTCTCCTCCCTTGCACACAGTGTGGTCCCTGATATGCTGACATTAGGCCAAATCAAATCCCTTCTGAAGATCCTTCTAAACTACACAATTTTCGAGTTCTCTTTGAGGTTCTGGAAATGGTTCTCTCTCACGTCTGAGAATTTCTTCTCTAACAACTGCCTGCTGGGAGACTTCCAATTAGGTTTCAGACCTGGGCAAAGCACAGTAATTGATACTTTAAGAGTGGCTGATGATGCCCTGTGCATCATGAGTAATGATATCTATGGTCATATTATACTCTACCTTTCAGCAGCTTTTCATGCTGTAGATTAAGCCACTCTCCTTGAGGTCATTAGTTAATAGATGGACATATTCCGGTCCTGAAGTGGTTCAGCTCTCAGACTGTTAACAGATGAGTCAATAATTCCATTTATCTTTGAAGACCTTCCTCTTAGGAGTTCCACAGTGTTCCATCTTTACCCCTCTGCTCCTCAACATATACATGGAGCCTTTCTAAGTTCTCCTAGTTGATTAAGGCATCTTATACAACTAAAATGTAGAAGAAATGAAGCTGTACCTGCAGCTCACCTAAGCAACAAACACTTAACACCTAATTAAATCCATCCTGTCTGTCTAATTGAGGATACTATAAAACCACAAGATGGAGATTATGTTCCTCACATCCGACCCCAAAACTACTAGCTTGGCTCCTTGGCACCCTGGTCTGGCAGCCCTGGGAATATCCCCCAAACGGACATCTAAGGCTAAATCTCTAGGTTTTTTGATACATAAGAAGCTCCAAACTAGGCTTACACATAACCATAACCCAAAGCACCTAACACCAGTGTAAATGTATACACACCAAACCAGACCTCCATGAAGAAGGTTTTACACTTGCTGTACAGGCACTGACAATATTTTGCACTGACTACAGCAATGCGCAACTGACTGGTTTGTCCAAAGTCAGAATCACGCCGCCAAAGCCACATTTCCTGCTCACCTCATCTTTAACTACCTGATGCCAGTCCTGAAAGATCTCAAATGGCTCTATGTGGAAGCGATACTGATCTAAAAAGAACCGCATGCCTCGTACAGGTCGCAGTCCAGTAGAACACACCTAGAACACAGAAAACATTGCTCCAGCACTTGTCATCTTGAGTAGCCAATCCTCTGTTATGAGCAAACAAAAAAAAACACACTTCTATCAGGCAGTTGGGTTGCTTTAAAACAGCTTATTCCGATCCTTCTCAGATTCTGCACTTAGAACCTTGAACAACCAACCACTGATAAGCAAACTGGCCCCCTCATTCAAACCTGACCCCCCCAAAAAATCAACGATCATGTAATATCTCAAGACTCAGTGGCCTCTTATTTCCCCCTTCTCCCACACCTTCTTGCACATAACTTAAACTGCAACTCTGTGCCTGTTCTTATCTGGTCATCCTTGTTCTTATGTAATATTTGGCCTCTTCTTTTCTACCTTTTGAATAGCGTGATGGTTTGGTCTTTCATCATTTTGAATCTTACATATTCTGTTAATGTTTGCACAACCGCCCTGCCTCCTAGAGTCCCATTTCCTTCTTACAACCTTGCACAATTTCTTCCTGATTGAGACAGATTAGTAATCAACTTTTAGCCCTCTGAATATAGCATTACGTACCTCCTCCAGGGTACATCTATATGCCATTTTCACACTTGATTGCTTTTACTTTATATTTTCCATATATCTGTATATGTATAATTTTCTTGGTACCCTTGTATGCCTTAATCCTCACGTATCTTCTCCCCTAATGTACACTTTCTATTATTCTTGTATGGAGTCAACACTGCACATCTCTTGGAGTCCCTGCGTGGTGGACTACTACATCAACAAAAATTATGGTAAGAGTTCACTCATTGCTCCCTACCCTGTACTGGCTTTAGGTAAGTAGAAAAAGTTCAAGGTACTCTTTATAACACTCAAAGGCCATACCCTTGACCTGTCATTCCTCATTACTATTTTGCTACATGCTCTTAGATCTGCTGTGCAAAACATTTGACAGAAGCAAAGTACAGAAAGGACAAGGCACAAAAACTTTAACACACTATCATCTAAAATTCGTTTCACAGAGAACCTTCTCATCAGTAATCAGGCAAAGATGAAGCGGTTTCCTTAGGAGTCTGTCGCTGGTTCTTAAGTTAAGGATTGAGACTGGGTATGATACGTAAGAGGGTGTCTTAGTGCAAAAATATACTTTAGAAACACGTCAAATTAACAAAACAAGGTGGTAGGGATGCCCAAACAAGCCTGCCGTAGTAAGGTTGATTGATGATCATAACCCACAAGACACAACTAGAAATAAGTAGCAAAAGGTCACCAATGATACCATCCCAAAATTTAAATTCACTGTTTCCTTTCAAATATGAGATTATAAAGACCTAATGGATGAGAAATATTTCTGCTCTGTGAAAAACTATTTTAGTTAGCCACAGTAAACTGGCATTGGATTTACCCCATCTATTTCATTTGACAATATTTATGTACTGAATAATATAATTTGCCAAACTTCAATCGATTATTCACAAAATAAAAAATATAATGCTACCAGAAACGATTACCTTTCAACTGCATTCTAAGAGGGAAACCGTTTAAATGGGAATCTCTGAAAGAGCTCTGCATAGGAAAGCCGACCTTAATGACAGCAGAAAATAAGTAACAAGTTGAATACCTTGGAACCTAAATATGAATGGCGCTACCTCAGAAGAGGAGGGAGGACAGGTGAGGAATCTCTGGGAAGATATAGTATCCACCAGAAGGAAAATGTTACTTACCCTGTAAGCATCTGTTCGTGGCATGAAGTTCTGTAGATTCACATGCTGTGCATACTCCTGCCATCTAGTGTTGGGCTCGGAAGTGTGCAAGGTGTTTTTCTTCAAAGAAGTCTTTTGAGTCACGAGGCAGCGTGACTCCTTCTCTTGTTGATAAAGCGCATGGTCATTGACCTAATTGTTAGATTGTTTACATACAATGCGGGTGAAGATGGAATGTGAAGTGAAGTATGTCCATGCAAAAGAGGAAAATAAGACCATAAAGAAAACTACAAATGGCCACGAGAGTCCAGGGAGGAGGGTGGGCGCATTTTAATCTACAGCACTACAAGCCATGAACAGATGCTTGCAGGGTAAGTAATATATTCTGTTCGAGCCATGTGTGGCTGTAAATACACATGCTGTGCACAGACTGTAAAGCAATCCTCCCAAACAGCGGAGGCTAGCCTGTGAATGTTGTAGTGGATTGAAAAAGTGTACGAAGCATTTTGTGAAACTGTGAGGTGTGGACCAAGTAGCTGCTTTGCATATGTCTGCTATTGGGATGTTCACCCAGGAAGACCATAGAGGCTCCTTTCTTCTGAGTTGAGTGGGCTCTAGGTGGAGTGGGCAAAGTCCTCTTACATTTAGCACAGCATGCCTGGATGCATTTGATGATCCATCTAGCATTGTCGGACTTGGATACAGCCTTCTCTTTGTGGGGTTTGGAGAAAGTGACAAAGATTTACTGTGCTTGTCTAAATGGTTTAGTTCTATCAATGTAATACACAAGGGCTTGCTTGACGAACAAAGTATGGAGAGCCCGTTCTGCAACAGAATCAGGTTGAGAAAAAGACAGGAAGTTCAATAGGTTGATTAAGGTGGAAGGGAGATACCCCCTTAGGGAGAAATTTGGGATTGGTATGAAGGACAACCCTATCCCTATGTACTTAGAGGAATGGTTTTTCCAGGGTTAATGCCTGCAGCTCACTGACACGTCTGAGAAAAGTGACAGCAACAATTTAATGAAACCTTCCAAGAGAGGAAGTGAAGGGGGCAGGAGTGGAGGGGCTCAAATGAAGGACCCATGAGCCTTGTAAGTACAATGTTGAGTTCCAAGTCGGGGCCAGAGGAACCAGAGGAGGAATGGCGATTTTGAGACCCTCCATGAAAGCATTAATGACTGGAATCCAGAAGAGAGAGAGAGATGTGTTGTCTATTTTGAAGCTAGGCAGCCACAGCAGCCAAGTGAAGATGTATGGAGGGGAAGGCTAGACCAGAAACCTGCAGATGTAATAGGTAAGAAACAATATCCTGCACTGTGGCTTCAAAAGGATTAACTTTTTTTTGAATGACAGTGGCAGACAAATATTTTCCACTTTGCCACATAGCAGGCCCAGGTGGTAGGTCTGCACGCTTCCTTAAGAATGCTCATGCATTCTGGAGGAAGGTTGAGGTATCCAAATTCTATGACCTCAGGAGCCAGATCGCAAGGTTGAGCATACTGGGATCTCGGTACCTGATTTCTCTATGGTTCTGCATGAGGTCTGGCCTGTTGGAACCAGAGAGTGGAACCAGAGAAAGTTTGAGCAGAGTTGTGAACCACAGCTGGCAAGTGCATATGGAGCTACAAGGATGAGCATGAGGGACGTCTGCCGAAGCCTCCATACCACAAATTGAGGGAGAGTTGGAAAAGCGTAGGCAAATATCCAGCTCATCCATAGTGCATTGCCCATGGACTGTGGGTGTGGGAACCTGAAGGTGAAGTTTGGGCATTTGGTGATTTCTGCGGTTGCGAACAGCTCTATTTCTGGAAAGCCCCACATATTGATGGAGGAGAGGGATCCATGTAGAGCAAATAGAACACCACAACGGTGTCGACCCTACAGCCAAACATGCCTCAAACATATTGCTACCGAATGCAAGTTACTTTTTCACACAGACACTTCTAACCGCAGATTCCTCACCTTATGAACGAGTCCCAAAGCAATACCTAACAGAAAGTCTGAGTAGTGCCAATTAAAAAAGGAAATCACGTAATATAGCCCTAGCAAAGTATCCATCACCCCATGCATGAGCAGCGAGAGAATAATGCTTGACTTAGGTAAACAACGAAGATAAAGTGTGGCCCAGAAAATATCAGCCGCCTGAACATATCTTGCAAAAGAAGGCGAGAAGCATACACAAACAAAGCTTTTCACACATAGGAAAATTAATTTTTCATAGAAAGAAGAGCAGAGTTACAACAACTCTTTCTGAAAATGTATCTTTTCTTGCACTTTAACAGGGACACGGACACAGCCAACGAGTTCCGTTCCTAAACATAGGGACAATTCAGGGCAGAAAGGTGCAGAATCCCAGTGAGAGAAATAAAAGGGGTGACCAGAAACTTTCCTGTGTTATTTTCAAAAAGAGTGTCCAATGCAACATATCTTCCCAGCCTAAGTAAAATGATCAAATTCTTCTTTCTACAGGTGGTAAAGGCATCAAATTTCAAACAGATCCTAAATCTCAATTTAACTTGTGAGTCCCATCATGATTTACGTGCAAAGATTTTCGTCCACCACAGCATAGCGTGCACCCACAGTAAAAAATTCACTTAGGCTGAGAATATATGTTACATGGGACACTCTCGTTGAAAATAACATGGGAAAGTTTCTGGCCATGCCTTTTATTTATGTTGCTGGGATTCTACACCTTTCTGCCCTGAAGAAGTCCCTATGTTTAGGGATGAAACTGTCAGGGACTGTCCGGGACTATGTGGGGAACACAGTCAGGGACTTGGGCAAGGACTGGGAACTGGGTAGGAAACGTACACAGAAAGAGGAGACAAAGGGATCCAAAGGGAAAGCCTGTACAAGTGAACAAGAAGGGTGAGACTCAGAAAGGACAGGCACTCATGAGGCGGCTCAGCATTCAGAATCACTAAACCCAGGACGGATGTGCAATACACTTAAATATAAAACAACATTAACAATAAAGGGGATGTGGGGTAAAGCACTCGGGAGCTCCACACGGTAAGACTGAAGCTCAGTAAGTTCCTCACCTACAATTGCTGTTACAGATACTGACTGAAAATACCCACATATAGGATATGTATGCAAAGGCAGGGTCTGTGGAGCTTATACCTATGGTGATGTTATAACAGTAACTCAAAGACAATACTCACAGTGAACAAGAAACACCACCTAGGTAGTCAGGTGTGCCCACGGATCCTGGCGATCAAACAGGAACACGCAAGGCAATAACAGCAAAGGGGTAGAACTAAACACAAGCACAATAGACAAGGAGCTAGCAAGGAGGAGTGCTTAACAGGAAAGGAAGGAAATCATAGGGCACACTTGGCAGAAAGCAGGTAACAAACATACAAGGTAACAGAAGCAAGACAGCAGAAATAGAAAGACAGCAAATTAGAACTGGAACCACGGAAATGGGAAGAAAGGCAGGGACTGGAAAAGGATAGACAGAAGGGGAGGCTACAAGGGTATAATAGAATAGTGAAGGTTCAGGAATCAAGAAAACAAAGTAGCATAGACGGCAGTGCTGGGGCAGGAACAAGGAATGCTAAGGCTCAGGAGTCAAAGTAGCCCTGCAGGTAGTGCTAGTTCAGGAGAAGGGAAACTGCTGCAGGTCAGTGTTAGACTTGGCATCTTTTGGCGTGTTTCCCCTGACTTTTTGCTTTCTGACCTCCCGGTTTTGACTCTGTTTTTGCTGGTGTAATGATTCTGCGCACTTTCCTCACTGCGGTCCAGTGGGAAAGTGCAAGTGCTCCTGTATAAGATGTGTTATGGATTGGTGTTTCCATGATTGGCCTATTTGGTTTATGTGTCAGTCCCTTGTAAAGTGCACTGCGAGTGCCAGGGCCTATAGACCAAATGCTGTTGGTGGGCTGCAGCACTGGATTGTGCCACCCACGCAAACAGCCCGTAAAGTGTAACTCGGGCCTGCCATCGCAGAGCCTGTGCGCAGCCTGAGGCTGCCATGTCGACTTGGCAAGTGCACACACTTGCAAGTCCCTAAACCTTCCCTTTGCTACATGTTAGTCACCCCTAAGGTAGGCCCAAGGTACCCCTGTGGGCAGGGTGCGTTGTACGCGAAAGGTAGGACATGCCCGGGTGTGTGCGGCATGTCCTGATAGTGAATTACAGCCTAGTTCGTTTTTCACTATTGCAAGGCTACCTGTTCCCCTAGGCCAGAACGGGCAGTTTTGATTATTACAGCTTATAATCCTAACTGACCCCGGGAACATGGTAGAAATTCGAGTTTAGTATGCCTGGACTCAGAATGATAAAATGCAGCTTTTAGTAAGGTTGGTTTTAACATTCTGTGTTTGAAAATACCACTTTTAGAAAGTAGGTATTTTCTTGTCTAACCATCCAAGCCTGCCTCTGCGAGATTGTGTATTCCGTGTCTGGAATGTGAGTGACAGGGGCTGGGGGATGCCAGGAGACAGGGTGAGTCAGCGCAGGGCTGAATAGCCAGATCGACCTGTAGATGGGTGGGAGGGGTCGCACCTGGGCCCTGAATAGGACAGTGCCTTCCCTCCACAATGCTGGCTCCACTTCCTGTGGTGCGTCTGATGTCCCTGGCCTACTCACTGAAAGAAGGGACGGAGACTTGTCAACAAAGTGCTCCAGAACTGGTTTGGACTAGGCGAAGGCCTCTCTGCCTTCAGAGAACAAAGGAATTTGGGATATAAATATTGGGGCCCTGACCCCATGAATTTAGATCTCGCTGGAATCAAGGAACCTGCCAAGACGAAGAGCTGGAAGAGCTGCCAGGAGGAGTACTGCCCCTTTGCTGTGTTGTTGCTTTGTTGGGTTGGCCTGCAGTTGCTGCTTCTGTCTTGGGCAGTGAAAGGACTGGACTGAACTTTCTACGAACTTGTGCTGAGTATCTCCAAGGGCCAGGAACCGAGCTGGCCTCCTGTTAAGAAGTCTCAGGGACTACAAAGACTTCACAAGCCTCTGGGTACCGCTTCTGGAACGCTGTTTCAGTTGCCACAGAGGAAGGGAACCGCAACCGACTCCGTCAACCGAATCCATCCCTGGCCGGTGACCTGTTTGCACCGCAGACCGCATCGCCCCGCTTCGCATCGCAACCCTGGTCTCACCGTGGGCGACGTCCGACGCCGCCAACATCGAGCCGCTGCTTGCACCGTGACCTGTGGGCACCGCAGTTCGCATCGCATCGCTTCACTGGGCCAGCCGGACCAGACCGACACTGTCGCTGCAACTGGCTCAAGAGTCGAGACCGCACCGCATTTGGGGCACCGCTCGCACGTCTGCGACGCACCGCTCCGACTCGCACCGCTGTCCGACGCCAGCTCCCGCACTCCGGCTAGGTCGCCTGCATCGCAACCTGTCAGCACCGCATCGAGCATCGTCTCGCCCTGCATCGCACGCCTTGGACTCACCGACTCCGTCTGCACGACGCTCATCGAGCCGCTGCCTGCACCGCATCGAGGGACACCGCACCTTGCATCGCTCCGTCTTGCACCGCAACCGCGACGAACGCCGACCGGCTCGTACACTCCGTACCAGCCACAACGAGAAAAGGTACTGTGACCGAGTCTGTTCACGACTCTGCTGGCCCGTATCGACGCGGTCGGCTGGAACTGTTAGACTCTGTGGTTCTCAGCATCACGGTAGGCTCGGACGGAGCTACCGACTCGTACGAACTTTGCTTTTGTGCTATTCCTGCAAAGAAGAAGTTAACGTATCAAGTATTCATTCGTAAAGTATAGTATTGTGGATTTTTGTCGTAATTGGTCTTGTCTTGAGTATATAAAATATTGGTTATTTTTCTAAGCTGGTGTGGTGTCCGTTTGTAGTGCTTACACTGTATTACTGTTGGTTATGTGCAAATGCTTTACACACTGCCTCTGAATTAAGCCTGACTGCTCGTGCCAAGCTACCACGAGGGTGAGCAGGGGTTACTTCACGAGTGTAACAACCCTTACCCTGACTAGGAAGAAGGGTCCCTACTTGGACAAAGGTGCAAGCCCTTGCCAACTAGAGATCCCATTTCTAACATTGGTTGTCAGCGGTGAGGATAGGACTTGTGTTTGCACTTGACTTACAGTGATTGGTGTGCACTACTACCATATCGCAGACCATTACGTACCACATACTGGTTCTTTTTCTTTTGGCCTATTTTTGATCTTGCCAGTTTCAACTCACGACTTTTGTCATGCCTGAATCAATTGCATCATCCGTTGCATCTCTGGAAGTTATCTTTGAGGAGGACAGGTTGGAGTCCTACGCCGTAAAGGAGTTACGAGCGATTTGTAAAAACCTGAAAGTCCAAATTAAAGGCCTCACAAGGAAGGAGGAGCTACAGAAGGCGCTGAGGGCCTGGGTAGCAGCCAGACATGCCAATGGGCAGCCTGGTGATCTCAGTGAGGAGGCGGAGGAGCCTATTTCCAGGGTGGATGTGCTTTTGGGTAGGGGGAACCCGCCAGGTCGGGCAGCAGCAGTCTGTCCCCAGAGGAGCTGGAGGACAGGCGGGAGGCAAGGCAGTTCGAGCTGCAGAAGCTCAGGCTGGAGAGTGAGCGGGAGGAGAAGAGATTGGCCATAGAGGAGAGGAAGATGCTCTTAGAGCATGAGAGAGAACTGAAGGAGCTAGAACTTAGGAGTAAGTCAGGCTCAGATGGTGGCAGCAATTCGTCCAGAAAGGCAGACAGGATTGTGCACATTCCCAAGAACGTAGGCAAGGAGTTCAAGAAGGGGGATGACATACAAAGGTGGTTCCAGGGTTATGAGGCAGCCATACACATGAATGGGGTCCCTGAGGAGAATTGGGGAGCAGGATTGTGGCCACTTTTCCCGGAAGAAGCAAGGGATGCTCTGATAGCTTTGGGTAAGGGGTATCACCTCACCTATGCTGACATGAAGGATGCCCTTCTCACGAAGTATGGTCTTACTCCTGAAAAGTACAGGGATCAGTTCAGGTCCAGTAAGAAGTCTGATGTCAACACTTGGTTGGAATGTGTGGATGTGTTCTGCAGGTCTCTGGATGGTTGGGTGAAGGGCAGTAGTGTAACAGATTTTCAGGGGCTCTACAACTTGATTGCATGGGAGCACTTGTCTAGTCTATGTTTTGCAGATCTGCGCCAGCACCTAGTTGATAGTAAGCTAACTGACCCCAGGAAGCTTGCTATGGAAGCGGACCGCTGGGTGAGTACCAGGGTCCACAAGAAAGCGTTTGGGGGAGACTCAGCCAAAGGTGGGCAGGGTCCCCAGCAGAAAGGTGGGGGGACAAGGGTAAAGCACAGGAGTTCTCTAAAGGGCCCCAAACTAGTACCCAGGGTAAAGGTTCCCAGCCCCCGGTGATAAGAAGAAAGGGGTCTCTACAGGGAAGCCTGTTGAGACCGGCCCCCGCAAGTGTTATGCATGTGACCAGGTAGGTCACTTTAAGGGGGACCCCAAGTGCCCGAAGGGGACACAGCCACCCACCGGTGGACAGTCCAAAGTGTTGGCTAGTGTAGCGCTTGGGGAGGAGGGGTGCCCACAGGAGGGTGGGGATCCCGCAGAAATGACCCTTGTCTCACTCGGGGACAGTGAGATGGTCCCAGGAAACCAGGTGCCCCCTAACACAAAGAAATATAGCACCTGGGTGACCATTAATGGGAACAGGGTAGAGGCTCTCAGAGATACTGGAGCCAGTGTGACCTCAGTCCGGTGTCACCTGGTGTCTGAGAAGCAAGTAGTCCCAGGAGCATTCCACCAAGTAGTTGCTGTCGACAACTCAGAGCGCCAATGTATGGTGGCGCAGGTTCCCTTTGAATGGGGGGGTCTCAGGTCCCTTAAGGGTGGTTGTGAGCCCTACCATGCCTGTAGATTGTCTGCTAGGAAACGACCTGGAGCAGTCCTCATGGAAGGAGGTTGAGCTCAGGTCCCACTTGGAGATGCTTGGGTTGCCAGAGTGGGCATGCGTGTCTACTCGGTCAATGGCAGCCAGAGAGGGTGATCAAAAGGACTTGGAGCCTGAAACAGTGGCCCAAGTCCCTGCCAAGAGGAAGGGCAGGGGGCGCGGGAAACCGGCCCCCGAAGTTCCCACGGACCGGGAGGAGGCGGACCTCGAGGGGGACGCCCCGGTGCCTACAGGGGAGCAAGTAGCCGAACTGGGAGACATCTCTGAGCTGACCCATTGGCAGCAAGAAGGGGGTCCCACCAGGGAGGAGTTCTGCAGGGAGCAGAACGAGTGCCCTACTCTGGAGGGTCTGCGGCGGCAGGCTGCAGACCAGGCAGCTGGTAATCAGTCCGGGTCACATCTGATCTACTGGGAGAGTGGTCTCCTATACAGTGAGCCTAAGGTTGCTGAGCCTGGGTCAGCCCGTGTGCTGGTGGTACCCCAGCGCTTCAGGACCTTCCTACTGGGTCTGGCTCATGACGTACCTTTGGCAGGACATTTGGGGCAGGACAAGACCTTTGACAGGCTTGTCACCCACTTCTTTTGGCCCCAAATGCGAAGGCAGTCAGATGCACACTGCAGGTCTTGCCAAACTTGCCAGGCAAGTGGTAAGAGTGGGAGGAAGGTCAAAGCTCCTCTCCAACCTTTTCCGGTTGTTGGAACACCCTTTGAAAGGGTAGGGATGGATATTGTGGGGCCACTGGATCCCAAGACAGCCATGGGCAACAGGTACATCCTGGTCTTGGTGGACCATGCCACCCGGTACCCGGAGGCAATCCCTCTCAGGACAACGACGGCGCCAGTGGTGGGCCGGGCGTTAATGGGGATCTTTTCCCGTGTGGGATTCCCCAGAGAGGTGGTTTCTGATAGGGGGACCAATTTCATATCGAAGTATATGACATCCCTGTGGAAGGAGTGTGGGGTAACCTACAAGTTCACCACTCCTTACCACCCACAAGGAAACGGTCTGGTGGAGAGATTCAACCAGACCTTGAAAGGCATGATCAAGGGTCTAACAGAACCCATGAGGCGTAAGTGGGACGTCCTCTTGCCATGCCTACTCTTTGCATACAGGGAGGTGCCTCAGAAGTCTCTTGGGTACAGCCCCTTTGAGCTCCTGTATGGCCACCCTGTCAGAGGACCTCTGAGTTTGGTTAAGGAAGGCTGGGAGGCAGCTCCCAGGAAAACTCCCCAGGATGTATTTAGCTACATGCTGGCCTTTAGAAACCAAACTGCCCGCTTCAGGAAACTCGCTCAGGCGAACCTAGAAGCAAGCCAGGAAGAAATGAAGAGATGGTATGACCAGAACGCCACTCTGGTCGAATTTCAACCTGGACAAAAAGTGTGGGTCATGGCCCCAGTAGCACCTTGTGCCTTGCAGGACAAGTGGACTGGGCCATATGAGGTAAAGGAGCGCAAAAGTGACGTCACCTACCTGGTGGATTTGCAGGCTCCAAGGAACCCTTTGAGGGTCCTTCACGTGAACCGCCTCAAGCCCCACTTCGAGAGGTCCGAAGTGAGTATGCTCTTGGCGACAGATGATGGGGTGGAAGAGGAGAGCGAGCCTCTCCCTGACCTCCTGTCTACCAAGGAGCATGATGGGTCAGTAGAGGGTGTGATCCTCTCCCCTACTCTGACTCAGGAGCAGCAGGGGGCTGTCGCCAGTTGTTGGGACAGTTCGCCCCGCTGTTCTCTCTGACCCCCGGTGTTACTCACTGGTGTACCCATGACGTGGACACCGGTGACAGCCATCCTGTGAAGCACAAGATTTACAGGTTGACTGACCGGGTCAGAGCCAGCATCAAGGAGGAGGTCTCTAAGATGTTGGCGTTAGGGGTGATTGAGCCCTCCCACAGTCCTTGGGCCAGCCCAGTGGTATTGGTCCCAAAGGCTGCGGCGCCCGGTGCCACTCCAGAACTCCGGTTTTGTGTGGACTACCGTGGGCTCAATGCCGTCACCAGGACTGACGCGCACCCCATCCCCAGAGCTGATGAGCTCATTGATCGGTTGGGAGCTGCCCGGTTCCTCAGCACGTTTGATTTAACGTCTGGGTACTGGCAGATTGCCTTAACCGATGGGGCCAAGGAGAGATCAGCATTCTCAACCCCAGAAGGTCATTACCAATTCCGGGTGATGCCCTTTGGGTTGAAGAATGCCCCTGCCACCTTTCAGAGGTTGGTCAATCAGGTGTTGGCCGGGCTGGAGGATTTCAGTGCCGCCTACCTGGATGACATTGCTGTGTTCAGTTCCAGCTGGGAAGAACATTTACAGCACCTTGAGAAAGTGTTGAGGGCTCTGCAAGGTGCAGGCCTCACGATCAAGGCCAGTAAGTGCCAGATCGGGCAGGGTTCTGTGGTGTACTTGGGACACCAGGTAGGAAGCGGCCAGGTGGCGCCCCTACAACCCAAGATTGACACCATTCTGGCTTGGGAACCCCCAAGACCCAGACAGAGGTGAGAGCCTTCTTAGGTCTCACCGGTTACTATAGGAGATTTGTTAAGGGCTATGGCACCATCGTTGCCCCCTTAACAGAGCTGACCTCTAAGAGGCAGCCCAGGAAAGTGATCTGGACTGAGTCCTGCCAGAAAGCTTTTGATGCCCTGAAGGCAGCCATGTGCACGGCGCCCGTGCTCAAGGCACCTGACTTCTCCAAGGAATTTGTCGTGCAGACTGACGCTTCAGAGCATGGTGTGGGAGCGGTGCTCTCACAACTGAACGAAGAGGGCCTGGATCAGCCTGTAGTCTTCCTTAGCAGGAGACTACTTCCCAGGGAACAGAGGTGGAGTGCCATAGAAAGGGAAGCTTTTGCTGTGGTCTGGGCGCTGAAGAAGTTGAGACCATACCTGTTTGGGACTCACTTCCGGGTTCAGACAGACCACAGGCCCCTCAGATGGTTGATGCAAATGAGGGGCGAGAATCCAAAACTGCTGAGGTGGTCCATCTCCCTACAGGGAATGGACTTTACGGTGGAACACCGTCCTGGTACAGAACACGCCAACGCAGATGGTCTGTCCAGGTTCTTCCGCCTTAGTGAAGAGAACTCCAATGGGGTTGGGTAGTTCTCCCTACTTTCAGCTGGAGGGGACATGTGTTAGACTTGGCATCTTTTGGCGTGTTTCCCCTGACTTTTTGCTTTCTGACCTCCCGGTTTTGACTCTGTTTTTGCTGGTGTAATGATTCTGCGCACTTTCCTCACTGCGGTCCAGTGGGAAAGTGCAAGTGCTCCTGTATAAAATGTGTTATGGATTGGTGTTTCCATGATTGGCCTATTTGGTTTATGTGTCAGTCCCTTGTAAAGTGCACTGCGAGTGCCAGGGCCTATAGACCAAATGCTGTTGGTGGGCTGCAGCACTGGATTGTGCCACCCACGCAAACAGCCCGTAAAGTGTAACTCGGGCCTGCCATCGCAGAGCCTGTGCGCAGCCTGAGGCTGCCATGTCGACTTGGCAAGTGCACACACTTGCAAGTCCCTAAACCTTCCCTTTGCTACATGTTAGTCACCCCTAAGGTAGGCCCAAGGTACCCCTGTGGGCAGGGTGCGTTGTACGCGAAAGGTAGGACATGCCCGGGTGTGTGCGGCATGTCCTGATAGTGAATTACAGCCTAGTTCGTTTTTCACTATTGCAAGGCTACCTGTTCCCCCTAGGCCAGAACGGGCAGTTTTGATTATTACAGCTTATAATCCTAACTGACCCCGGGAACATGGTAGAAATTCGAGTTTAGTATGCCTGGACTCAGAATGATAAAATGCAGCTTTTAGTAAGGTTGGTTTTAACATTCTGTGTTTGAAAATACCACTTTTAGAAAGTAGGTATTTTCTTGTCTAACCATCCAAGCCTGCCTCTGCGAGATTGTGTATTCCGTGTCTGGAATGTGAGTGACAGGGGCTGGGGGATGCCAGGAGACAGGGTGAGTCAGCGCAGGGCTGAATAGCCAGATCGACCTGTAGATGGGTGGGAGGGGTCGCACCTGGGCCCTGAATAGGACAGTGCCTTCCCTCCACAATGCTGGCTCCACTTCCTGTGGTGCGTCTGATGTCCCTGGCCTACTCACTGAAAGAAGGGACGGAGACTTGTCAACAAAGTGCTCCAGAACTGGTTTGGACTAGGCGAAGGCCTCTCTGCCTTCAGAGAACAAAGGAATTTGGGATATAAATATTGGGGCCCTGACCCCATGAATTTAGATCTCGCTGGAATCAAGGAACCTGCCAAGACGAAGAGCTGGAAGAGCTGCCAGGAGGAGTACTGCCCCTTTGCTGTGTTGTTGCTTTGTTGGGTTGGCCTGCAGTTGCTGCTTCTGTCTTGGGCAGTGAAAGGACTGGACTGAACTTTCTACGAACTTGTGCTGAGTATCTCCAAGGGCCAGGAACCGAGCTGGCCTCCTGTTAAGAAGTCTCAGGGACTACAAAGACTTCACAAGCCTCTGGGTACCGCTTCTGGAACGCTGTTTCAGTTGCCACAGAGGAAGGGAACCGCAACCGACTCCGTCAACCGAATCCATCCCTGGCCGGTGACCTGTTTGCACCGCAGACCGCATCGCCCCGCTTCGCATCGCAACCCTGGTCTCACCGTGGGCGACGTCCGACGCCGCCAACATCGAGCCGCTGCTTGCACCGTGACCTGTGGGCACCGCAGTTCGCATCGCATCGCTTCACTGGGCCAGCCGGACCAGACCGACACTGTCGCTGCAACTGGCTCAAGAGTCGAGACCGCACCGCATTTGGGGCACCGCTCGCACGTCTGCGACGCACCGCTCCGACTCGCACCGCTGTCCGACGCCAGCTCCCGCACTCCGGCTAGGTCGCCTGCATCGCAACCTGTCAGCACCGCATCGAGCATCGTCTCGCCCTGCATCGCACGCCTTGGACTCACCGACTCCGTCTGCACGACGCTCATCGAGCCGCTGCCTGCACCGCATCGAGGGACACCGCACCTTGCATCGCTCCGTCTTGCACCGCAACCGCGACGAACGCCGACCGGCTCGTACACTCCGTACCAGCCACAACGAGAAAAGGTACTGTGACCGAGTCTGTTCACGACTCTGCTGGCCCGTATCGACGCGGTCGGCTGGAACTGTTAGACTCTGTGGTTCTCAGCATCACGGTAGGCTCGGACGGAGCTACCGACTCGTACGAACTTTGCTTTTGTGCTATTCCTGCAAAGAAGAAGTTAACGTATCAAGTATTCATTCGTAAAGTATAGTATTGTGGATTTTTGTCGTAATTGGTCTTGTCTTGAGTATATAAAATATTGGTTATTTTTCTAAGCTGGTGTGGTGTCCGTTTGTAGTGCTTACACTGTATTACTGTTGGTTATGTGCAAATGCTTTACACACTGCCTCTGAATTAAGCCTGACTGCTCGTGCCAAGCTACCACGAGGGTGAGCAGGGGTTACTTCACGAGTGTAACAACCCTTACCCTGACTAGGAAGAAGGGTCCCTACTTGGACAAAGGTGCAAGCCCTTGCCAACTAGAGATCCCATTTCTAACATTGGTTGTCAGCGGTGAGGATAGGACTTGTGTTTGCACTTGACTTACAGTGATTGGTGTGCACTACTACCATATCGCAGACCATTACGTACCACATACTGGTTCTTTTTCTTTTGGCCTATTTTTGATCTTGCCAGTTTCAACTCACGACTTTTGTCATGCCTGAATCAATTGCATCATCCGTTGCATCTCTGGAAGTTATCTTTGAGGAGGACAGGTTGGAGTCCTACGCCGTAAAGGAGTTACGAGCGATTTGTAAAAACCTGAAAGTCCAAATTAAAGGCCTCACAAGGAAGGAGGAGCTACAGAAGGCGCTGAGGGCCTGGTAGCAGCCAGACATGCCAATGGGCAGCCTGGTGATCTCAGTGAGGAGGCGGAGGAGCCTATTTCCAGGGTGGATGTGCTTTTGGGTAGGGGGAACCCGCCAGGTCGGGCAGCAGCAGTCTGTCCCCAGAGGAGCTGGAGGACAGGCGGGAGGCAAGGCAGTTCGAGCTGCAGAAGCTCAGGCTGGAGAGTGAGCGGGAGGAGAAGAGATTGGCCATAGAGGAGAGGAAGATGCTCTTAGAGCATGAGAGAGAACTGAAGGAGCTAGAACTTAGGAGTAAGTCAGGCTCAGATGGTGGCAGCAATTCGTCCAGAAAGGCAGACAGGATTGTGCACATTCCCAAGAACGTAGGCAAGGAGTTCAAGAAGGGGGATGACATACAAAGGTGGTTCCAGGGTTATGAGGCAGCCATACACATGAATGGGGTCCCTGAGGAGAATTGGGGAGCAGGATTGTGGCCACTTTTCCCGGAAGAAGCAAGGGATGCTCTGATAGCTTTGGGTAAGGGGTATCACCTCACCTATGCTGACATGAAGGATGCCCTTCTCACGAAGTATGGTCTTACTCCTGAAAAGTACAGGGATCAGTTCAGGTCCAGTAAGAAGTCTGATGTCAACACTTGGTTGGAATGTGTGGATGTGTTCTGCAGGTCTCTGGATGGTTGGGTGAAGGGCAGTAGTGTAACAGATTTTCAGGGGCTCTACAACTTGATTGCATGGGAGCACTTGTCTAGTCTATGTTTTGCAGATCTGCGCCAGCACCTAGTTGATAGTAAGCTAACTGACCCCAGGAAGCTTGCTATGGAAGCGGACCGCTGGGTGAGTACCAGGGTCCACAAGAAAGCGTTTGGGGGAGACTCAGCCAAAGGTGGGCAGGGTCCCCAGCAGAAAGGTGGGGGGACAAGGGTAAAGCACAGGAGTTCTCTAAAGGGCCCCAAACTAGTACCCAGGGTAAAGGTTCCCAGCCCCCGGTGATAAGAAGAAAGGGGTCTCTACAGGGAAGCCTGTTGAGACCGGCCCCGCAAGTGTTATGCATGTGACCAGGTAGGTCACTTTAAGGGGACCCCAAGTGCCCGAAGGGGACACAGCCACCCACCGGTGGACAGTCCAAAGTGTTGGCTAGTGTAGCGCTTGGGGAGGAGGGGTGCCCACAGGAGGGTGGGGATCCCGCAGAAATGACCCTTGTCTCACTCGGGGACAGTGAGATGGTCCCAGGAAACCAGGTGCCCCCTAACACAAAGAAATATAGCACCTGGGTGACCATTAATGGGAACAGGGTAGAGGCTCTCAGAGATACTGGAGCCAGTGTGACCTCAGTCCGGTGTCACCTGGTGTCTGAGAAGCAAGTAGTCCCAGGAGCATTCCACCAAGTAGTTGCTGTCGACAACTCAGAGCGCCAATGTATGGTGGCGCAGGTTCCCTTTGAATGGGGGGGTCTCAGGTCCCTTAAGGGTGGTTGTGAGCCCTACCATGCCTGTAGATTGTCTGCTAGGAAACGACCTGGAGCAGTCCTCATGGAAGGAGGTTGAGCTCAGGTCCCACTTGGAGATGCTTGGGTTGCCAGAGTGGGCATGCGTGTCTACTCGGTCAATGGCAGCCAGAGAGGGTGATCAAAAGGACTTGGAGCCTGAAACAGTGGCCCAAGTCCCTGCCAAGAGGAAGGGCAGGGCGCGGGAAACCGGCCCCCGAAGTTCCCACGGACCGGGAGGAGGCGGACCTCGAGGGGGACGCCCCGGTGCCTACAGGGGAGCAAGTAGCCGAACTGGGAGACATCTCTGAGCTGACCCATTGGCAGCAAGAAGGGGGTCCCACCAGGGAGGAGTTCTGCAGGGAGCAGAACGAGTGCCCTACTCTGGAGGGTCTGCGGCGGCAGGCTGCAGACCAGGCAGCTGGTAATCAGTCCGGGTCACATCTGATCTACTGGGAGAGTGGTCTCCTATACAGTGAGCCTAAGGTTGCTGAGCCTGGGTCAGCCCGTGTGCTGGTGGTACCCCAGCGCTTCAGGACCTTCCTACTGGGTCTGGCTCATGACGTACCTTTGGCAGGACATTTGGGGCAGGACAAGACCTTTGACAGGCTTGTCACCCACTTCTTTTGGCCCCAAATGCGAAGGCAGTCAGATGCACACTGCAGGTCTTGCCAAACTTGCCAGGCAAGTGGTAAGAGTGGGAGGAAGGTCAAAGCTCCTCTCCAACCTTTTCCGGTTGTTGGAACACCCTTTGAAAGGGTAGGGATGGATATTGTGGGGCCACTGGATCCCAAGACAGCCATGGGCAACAGGTACATCCTGGTCTTGGTGGACCATGCCACCCGGTACCCGGAGGCAATCCCTCTCAGGACAACGACGGCGCCAGTGGTGGGCCGGGCGTTAATGGGGATCTTTTCCCGTGTGGGATTCCCCAGAGAGGTGGTTTCTGATAGGGGGACCAATTTCATATCGAAGTATATGACATCCCTGTGGAAGGAGTGTGGGGTAACCTACAAGTTCACCACTCCTTACCACCCACAAGGAAACGGTCTGGTGGAGAGATTCAACCAGACCTTGAAAGGCATGATCAAGGGTCTAACAGAACCCATGAGGCGTAAGTGGGACGTCCTCTTGCCATGCCTACTCTTTGCATACAGGGAGGTGCCTCAGAAGTCTCTTGGGTACAGCCCCTTTGAGCTCCTGTATGGCCACCCTGTCAGAGGACCTCTGAGTTTGGTTAAGGAAGGCTGGGAGGCAGCTCCCAGGAAAACTCCCCAGGATGTATTTAGCTACATGCTGGCCTTTAGAAACCAAACTGCCCGCTTCAGGAAACTCGCTCAGGCGAACCTAGAAGCAAGCCAGGAAGAAATGAAGAGATGGTATGACCAGAACGCCACTCTGGTCGAATTTCAACCTGGACAAAAGTGTGGGTCATGGCCCCAGTAGCACCTTGTGCCTTGCAGGACAAGTGGACTGGGCCATATGAGGTAAAGGAGCGCAAAAGTGACGTCACCTACCTGGTGGATTTGCAGGCTCCAAGGAACCCTTTGAGGGTCCTTCACGTGAACCGCCTCAAGCCCCACTTCGAGAGGTCCGAAGTGAGTATGCTCTTGGCGACAGATGATGGGGTGGAAGAGGAGAGCGAGCCTCTCCCTGACCTCCTGTCTACCAAGGAGCATGATGGGTCAGTAGAGGGTGTGATCCTCTCCCCTACTCTGACTCAGGAGCAGCAGGGGGCTGTCGCCAGTTGTTGGGACAGTTCGCCCCGCTGTTCTCTCTGACCCCGGTGTTACTCACTGGTGTACCCATGACGTGGACACCGGTGACAGCCATCCTGTGAAGCACAAGATTTACAGGTTGACTGACCGGGTCAGAGCCAGCATCAAGGAGGAGGTCTCTAAGATGTTGGCGTTAGGGGTGATTGAGCCCTCCCACAGTCCTTGGGCCAGCCCAGTGGTATTGGTCCCAAAGGCTGCGGCGCCCGGTGCCACTCCAGAACTCCGGTTTTGTGTGGACTACCGTGGGCTCAATGCCGTCACCAGGACTGACGCGCACCCCATCCCCAGAGCTGATGAGCTCATTGATCGGTTGGGAGCTGCCCGGTTCCTCAGCACGTTTGATTTAACGTCTGGGTACTGGCAGATTGCCTTAACCGATGGGGCCAAGGAGAGATCAGCATTCTCAACCCCAGAAGGTCATTACCAATTCCGGGTGATGCCCTTTGGGTTGAAGAATGCCCCTGCCACCTTTCAGAGGTTGGTCAATCAGGTGTTGGCCGGGCTGGAGGATTTCAGTGCCGCCTACCTGGATGACATTGCTGTGTTCAGTTCCAGCTGGGAAGAACATTTACAGCACCTTGAGAAAGTGTTGAGGGCTCTGCAAGGTGCAGGCCTCACGATCAAGGCCAGTAAGTGCCAGATCGGGCAGGGTTCTGTGGTGTACTTGGGACACCAGGTAGGAAGCGGCCAGGTGGCGCCCTACAACCCAAGATTGACACCATTCTGGCTTGGGAACCCCCAAGACCCAGACAGAGGTGAGAGCCTTCTTAGGTCTCACCGGTTATTATAGGAGATTTGTTAAGGGCTATGGCACCATCGTTGCCCCCTTAACAGAGCTGACCTCTAAGAGGCAGCCCAGGAAAGTGATCTGGACTGAGTCCTGCCAGAAAGCTTTTGATGCCCTGAAGGCAGCCATGTGCACGGCGCCCGTGCTCAAGGCACCTGACTTCTCCAAGGAATTTGTCGTGCAGACTGACGCTTCAGAGCATGGTGTGGGAGCGGTGCTCTCACAACTGAACGAAGAGGGCCTGGATCAGCCTGTAGTCTTCCTTAGCAGGAGACTACTTCCCAGGGAACAGAGGTGGAGTGCCATAGAAAGGGAAGCTTTTGCTGTGGTCTGGGCGCTGAAGAAGTTGAGACCATACCTGTTTGGGACTCACTTCCGGGTTCAGACAGACCACAGGCCCCTCAGATGGTTGATGCAAATGAGGGGCGAGAATCCAAAACTGCTGAGGTGGTCCATCTCCCTACAGGGAATGGACTTTACGGTGGAACACCGTCCTGGTACAGAACACGCCAACGCAGATGGTCTGTCCAGGTTCTTCCGCCTTAGTGAAGAGAACTCCAATGGGGTTGGGTAGTTCTCCCTACTTTCAGCTGGAGGGGACATGTGTTAGACTTGGCATCTTTTGGCGTGTTTCCCCTGACTTTTTGCTTTCTGACCTCCCGGTTTTGACTCTGTTTTTGCTGGTGTAATGATTCTGCGCACTTTCCTCACTGCGGTCCAGTGGGAAAGTGCAAGTGCTCCTGTATAAAATGTGTTATGGATTGGTGTTTCCATGATTGGCCTATTTGGTTTATGTGTCAGTCCCTTGTAAAGTGCACTGCGAGTGCCAGGGCCTATAGACCAAATGCTGTTGGTGGGCTGCAGCACTGGATTGTGCCACCCACGCAAACAGCCCGTAAAGTGTAACTCGGGCCTGCCATCGCAGAGCCTGTGCGCAGCCTGAGGCTGCCATGTCGACTTGGCAAGTGCACACACTTGCAAGTCCCTAAACCTTCCCTTTGCTACATGTTAGTCACCCCTAAGGTAGGCCCAAGGTACCCCTGTGGGCAGGGTGCGTTGTACGCGAAAGGTAGGACATGCCCGGGTGTGTGCGGCATGTCCTGATAGTGAATTACAGCCTAGTTCGTTTTTCACTATTGCAAGGCTACCTGTTCCCCCTAGGCCAGAACGGGCAGTTTTGATTATTACAGCTTATAATCCTAACTGACCCCGGGAACATGGTAGAAATTCGAGTTTAGTATGCCTGGACTCAGAATGATAAAATGCAGCTTTTAGTAAGGTTGGTTTTAACATTCTGTGTTTGAAAATACCACTTTTAGAAAGTAGGTATTTTCTTGTCTAACCATCCAAGCCTGCCTCTGCGAGATTGTGTATTCCGTGTCTGGAATGTGAGTGACAGGGGCTGGGGGATGCCAGGAGACAGGGTGAGTCAGCGCAGGGCTGAATAGCCAGATCGACCTGTAGATGGGTGGGAGGGGTCGCACCTGGGCCCTGAATAGGACAGTGCCTTCCCTCCACAATGCTGGCTCCACTTCCTGTGGTGCGTCTGATGTCCCTGGCCTACTCACTGAAAGAAGGGACGGAGACTTGTCAACAAAGTGCTCCAGAACTGGTTTGGACTAGGCGAAGGCCTCTCTGCCTTCAGAGAACAAAGGAATTTGGGATATAAATATTGGGGCCCTGACCCCATGAATTTAGATCTCGCTGGAATCAAGGAACCTGCCAAGACGAAGAGCTGGAAGAGCTGCCAGGAGGAGTACTGCCCCTTTGCTGTGTTGTTGCTTTGTTGGGTTGGCCTGCAGTTGCTGCTTCTGTCTTGGGCAGTGAAAGGACTGGACTGAACTTTCTACGAACTTGTGCTGAGTATCTCCAAGGGCCAGGAACCGAGCTGGCCTCCTGTTAAGAAGTCTCAGGGACTACAAAGACTTCACAAGCCTCTGGGTACCGCTTCTGGAACGCTGTTTCAGTTGCCACAGAGGAAGGGAACCGCAACCGACTCCGTCAACCGAATCCATCCCTGGCCGGTGACCTGTTTGCACCGCAGACCGCATCGCCCCGCTTCGCATCGCAACCCTGGTCTCACCGTGGGCGACGTCCGACGCCGCCAACATCGAGCCGCTGCTTGCACCGTGACCTGTGGGCACCGCAGTTCGCATCGCATCGCTTCACTGGGCCAGCCGGACCAGACCGACACTGTCGCTGCAACTGGCTCAAGAGTCGAGACCGCACCGCATTTGGGGCACCGCTCGCACGTCTGCGACGCACCGCTCCGACTCGCACCGCTGTCCGACGCCAGCTCCCGCACTCCGGCTAGGTCGCCTGCATCGCAACCTGTCAGCACCGCATCGAGCATCGTCTCGCCCTGCATCGCACGCCTTGGACTCACCGACTCCGTCTGCACGACGCTCATCGAGCCGCTGCCTGCACCGCATCGAGGGACACCGCACCTTGCATCGCTCCGTCTTGCACCGCAACCGCGACGAACGCCGACCGGCTCGTACACTCCGTACCAGCCACAACGAGAAAAGGTACTGTGACCGAGTCTGTTCACGACTCTGCTGGCCCGTATCGACGCGGTCGGCTGGAACTGTTAGACTCTGTGGTTCTCAGCATCACGGTAGGCTCGGACGGAGCTACCGACTCGTACGAACTTTGCTTTTGTGCTATTCCTGCAAAGAAGAAGTTAACGTATCAAGTATTCATTCGTAAAGTATAGTATTGTGGATTTTTGTCGTAATTGGTCTTGTCTTGAGTATATAAAATATTGGTTATTTTTCTAAGCTGGTGTGGTGTCCGTTTGTAGTGCTTACACTGTATTACTGTTGGTTATGTGCAAATGCTTTACACACTGCCTCTGAATTAAGCCTGACTGCTCGTGCCAAGCTACCACGAGGGTGAGCAGGGGTTACTTCACGAGTGTAACAACCCTTACCCTGACTAGGAAGAAGGGTCCCTACTTGGACAAAGGTGCAAGCCCTTGCCAACTAGAGATCCCATTTCTAACAGTCAGGAACAAGGAATGCCAAGGCTCAGGAATCAAGGTAGCACTGTAGGCAGGGCTAGTTCAGGAACAGGGAATACTATAGGCTTCAGGAGTCAAGGTAGCACTGCAGGTTCAGGAAACAGGAAATAGCTACAGCTCAGGAAACTAGGAGTCAAGAGAGCACTGCAAGCAGTGCAAATCAGGAACAAGAAATAGCTGAAGCCCTGGAACAGGAACAAAGACTAACTATAGCTCAGGATACTAAGTAGCACTGCAGGCAGTGCTGGTTCAGGAAACAGGAAATAGCTACAGCTCAGGAAACAAGGAATAGCAAAAGCTCAGGAACAAGGACTGGTCTCACCGGATAACAGCTACAATGACCAACACTGGGCTGAAGGGAGCTGGGGCTTAAAAGAGCTCACAGTAATCATATGCAGCAGGTGTGAGCAGGCTAGCAGCAGCCAGCCACAGGTGAGCTGAATTCCTCCACCCATCCTTGGCCTGCAGGGGTGGAGACAAAGCAGTGAGCAGGGAATTCTAGGTAGTGGAGTTCCAAACATGAGCAGGCTGGCTTCAAGTATGAGCAGGCTGGCTTTCACAAAACCCGGCATGGATTGGGAATGGATGTCAATTCCCAAATAGTGTCCAAATGGCTGGAAGTCAGTATATACATGAAGGGGAGGGTCTGGAAGCTTATTAGAACACTGGAGAGTCCCACAGTTCAGCCCCCTGGTGGTGGACACGGGAATGCAGGG
Source organism: Calotriton arnoldi (assembly GCA_963921515.1). Classification (NCBI taxonomy): domain Eukaryota; kingdom Metazoa; phylum Chordata; class Amphibia; order Caudata; family Salamandridae; genus Calotriton; species Calotriton arnoldi. The sequence continues at coordinate 1,004,153 of CAWUFW010004032.1, read as the reverse complement.
AGCAAATCGTGACAGTACACCCCTCCAAAGACCCTCTCCCGGAATCTGGAACTGGATTCAAAGCCGTGGCTCCTAAGAAATAAGTCCATTTCCATCGTAGATGTAGTGCAAGATGCCAGAGGACTGCAGGAAAATTGTGATGTTCTGGAGGGTTGGATAATAGGCTGTAAAATATCAGCAGTATTGAAGGCACAACTTGAAGAGTCCAAATCCAGTGATAGGGGCTTAGACGCCTGAATTAGAAGTGTTTGACGTCCTGATGATGACAGGCTAGAGTAGCACTCTGAAAACAAAGGCAGATTGACTGTAGGGTCAAAAGCAGATAACGGATTGGCAGGAGGCACAGAGGTCAAAGGCAAACTGGCTGAAAAAGAAGGAGGTGATAGGAAGCAGACCTGAAGTTCTGGCCCCGGAGGAAAACATACAAAAGATACACATGCAGGAGACTTAGGAAGCAGGTATGCAGGAGACCCAGGCCCTGGAGGCTTACATGTTGAGAGTTTTGTCTCTGGTGCTGGAGGTTTAGTCTCTGAATGTATATGTATTGAGACCTCTGAAGGCTGGGAAACTGGAAGCACAGGGTCAAAAAGTTGGCAAAATAAAGGCTCAAGGCAAGAAGGCAGGGAGCCTGGAAGCTCTGGTGCTGGAGGCAGGGAGCCTGGAAGCTCTGGTGCTGGAGGCAGGGAGCCTGGAAGCTCTGGTGCTGGAGGCAGGGAGCCTGGAAGCTCTGGTGCTGGAGGCAGGGAGCCTGGAAGCTCTGGTGCTGGAGGCAGGGAGCCTGGAAGCTCTGGTGCTGGAGGCAGGGAGCCTGGAAGCTCTGGTGCTGGAGGCAGGGGCCTGGAAGCTCTGGTGCTGGAGGCAGGCGAGCCTGGAAGCTCTGGTGCTGGAGGCAGGCGGCCTGGAAGCTCTGGTGCTGGAGGCAGGGAGCCTGGAAGCTCTGGTGCTGAAGGCAGGCGGCCTGGAAGCTCTGGTGCTGAAGGCAGGCGGCCTGGAAGCTCTGGTGCTGAAGGCAGGCGGCCTGGAAGCTCTGGTGCTGAAGGCAGGAAGGCTGCAGGCTCGGGCTTAGATGGCAGGAAGGCTGCAGGCTTGAGCTCAGGAGGCAGGAAGGCTGCAGGCTTGGGCTCAGGAGGCAGGCAGACTGCAGGCTTGGGCTCAGGAGGCAGGCAGACTGAGGACTGGGGCTCTGAAGGCAGCGGGCCTGGCTGAGGACTGGGGCTCTGAAGGCAGCGGGCCGGCTGAGGACTGGGGCTCTGAAGGCAGCGGCCGGCCTGGAGGACTGGGGCTCTGAAGGCAGCGGGCCGGCTGAGGACTCGGGCTCTGAAGGCAGCGGGCCGGCTGAGGACTCGGGCTCTGGAAGGCAGCGGGCCGGCTGAGGACTCGGCTCTGAAGGCAGCGGGCCGGCTGAGGACTCGGGCTCTGAAGGCAGCGGGCCGGCTGAGGACTCGGGCTCTGAAGGCAGCGGGCCGGCTGAGGACTCGGGCTCTGAAGGCAGCGGGCCGGCTGAGGACTCGGGCTCTGAAGGCAGCGGGCCGGCTGAGGACTCGGGCTCTGAAGGCAGCGGGCCGGCTGAGGACTCGGGCTCTGAAGGCAGCGGGCCGGCTGAGGACCCAGGCTCTGAAGGCAGCGGGCCGGCTGAGGACTGGGGCTCTGAAGGCATCGGGCCGGCTGAGGACTCGGGCTCTGAAGGCAGCGGGCCGGCTGAGGTCTCTGAAGACTCTGCAAGAAGACAAGCTGAAGGCAGAGTGACACATGGTTCATAGACTTTAAGCTCTGGGAATGGTAGTAGCTTGTGAAAAGTAGATTTGCTGTTGTCAGTAGTGACATCTTCACAGGTCCTTGTAGTATCCGGGACTGTGATATTTACTGGAATACAAGACTGGGTAACACTATGTGAATGGAGAGCAGAGGTTATGAAATGCACCTGCTCTTTCTTTGGTTGTGTGGTTGAATATTGTATTTTACAACCACTAACAGCAGACATGCTAGAACCAGAATTCTTGTTCAGCAAACCGAGTAAGGTATCATTCTCCTTTCGCAATGCTCCCACAGACATTGAATCTGGATCAGAACAGAAGAGCAAGTCAGGATCTGGCAAAGAGGTGTTTAAGAGCCAATGAGTAAAATATTCAGAACGTAAATGTCCATTTTTCATAAGAGGATTAATTGTTTCAGGACTAGGGTGAACATTCTCAAACTGTAAAGTAGACACTAAATGTCGCTCATTGGTGGGCACTGGTGAACTGCCCTGCACAAACTTACATGATGCACTGGTGTGTCTTTCTGCTGCTAACAAGGTTTGCAGAAATTCGTTTTCATCCTGTAGATCACTGGCTGACATCAGGTGAAGATCAGGGTCACAGATGGAATGAAAATCTAACATAGAAGGATCAGCCAACCATAGGGAATAATATTCAGCACGTAAAAGTCTGTTTTGTTCCATGAATCGATCTCTAGAGTTTAAGGACTTCCTAATAGGGTGTACAGAACTGCGCTGCCTTGACAATGGATTCCTGTCAGTATACGCAGACTTTATGGATCTGTTGCTAAACATCTTGGCAAGAACTGACAGGGTGGGTTTTAATAAAAGGTAGCTAACTGAACACAAAGAAACCTCACAAGTGACCCTGGAAATGTGGGTTGGTCATTCTGTCAGGGACTGTCCGGGACTATGTGGGGAACACAGTCAGGGACTTGGGCAAGGACTGGGAACTGGGTAGGAAACGTACACAGAAAGAGGAGACAAAGGGATCCAAAGGGAAAGCCTGTACAAGTGAACAAGAAGGGTGAGACTCAGAAAGGACAGGCACTCATGAGGCGGCTCAGCATTCAGAATCACTAAACCCAGGACGGATGTGCAATACACTTAAATATAAAACAACATTAACAATAAAGGGGATGTGGGGTAAAGCACTCGGGAGCTCCACACGGTAAGACTGAAGCTCAGTAAGTTCCTCACCCACAATTGCTGTTACAGATACTGACTGAAAATACCCACATATAGGATATGTATGCAAAGGCAGGGTCTGTGGAGCTTATACCTATGGTGATGTTATAACAGTAACTCAAAGACAATACTCACAGTGAACAAGAAACACCACCTAGGTAGTCAGCTGTGCCCACGGATCCTGGCGATCAAACAGGAACACGCAAGGCAGTAACAGCAAAGGGGTAGAACTAAACACAAGCACAATAGACAAGGAGCTAGCAAGGAGGAGTGCTTAACAGGAAAGGAAGGAAATCATAGGGCACACTTGGCAGAAAGCAGGTAACAAACATACAAGGTAACAGAAGCAAGACAGCAGAAATAGAAAGACAGCAAATTAGAACTGGAACCACGGAAATGGGAAGAAAGGCAGGGACTGGAAAAGGATAGACAGAAGGGGAGGCTACAAGGGTATAATAGAATAGTGAAGGTTCAGGAATCAAGAAAACAAAGTAGCATAGACGGCAGTGCTGGGCCAGGAACAAGGAATGCTAAGGCTCAGGAGTCAAAGTAGCCCTGCAGGTAGTGCTAGTTCAGGAGAAGGGAAACTGCTGCAGGTCAGGAACAAGGAATGCCAAGGCTCAGGAATCAAGGTAGCACTGTAGGCAGTGCTAGTTCAGGAACAGGGAATACTAAGGCTTCAGGAGTCAAGGTAGCACTGCAGGTTCAGGAAACAGGAAATAGCTACAGCTCAGGAAACTAGGAGTCAAGAGAGCACTGCAAGCAGTGCAAATCAGGAACAAGAAATAGCTGAAGCCCTGGAACAGGAACAAAGACTAACTATAGCTCAGGATACTAAGTAGCACTGCAGGCAGTGCTGGTTCAGGAAACAGGAAATAGCTACAGCTCAGGAAACAAGGAATAGCAAAAGCTCAGGAACAAGGACTGGTCTCACCGGATAACAGCTACAATGACCAACACTGGGCTGAAGGGAGCTGGGGCTTAAAAGAGCTCACAGTAATCATATGCAGCAGGTGTGAGCAGGCTAGCAGCAGCCAGCCACAGGTGAGCTGAATTCCTCCACCCATCCTTGGCCTGCAGGGGTGGAGACAAAGCAGTGAGCAGGGAATTCTAGGTAGTGGAGTTCCAAACATGAGCAGGCTGGCTTCAAGTATGAGCAGGCTGGCTTTCACAAAACCCGGCATGGATTGGGAATGGATGTCAATTCCCAAATAGTGTCCAAATGGCTGGAAGTAAGTATATACATGAAGGGGAGGGTCTGGAAGCTTATTAGAACACTGGAGAGTCCCACAGTTCAGCCCCCTGGTGGTGGACACGGGAATGCAAGGAGCAAATCGTGACAGAAACATGTTGGCTGTGTCCTTGTCCCCGTTTTTAAAGTGCAAGAAAATAAATAAAAGATAAATTTTCAGAAAGGACTCTGTTTCGTGATGTCTAATTCCTGTGTTGCAATGTTGTTGTAACTCTGCTCTTCTATCTTTGAAAAGTTATGCACATCGAACGGTGATGCAATGAGGAAAGTCAGAACTGGAAACACATAGCAAACCTTTTAAGAAACATTGCATTAGGGGAAACCAGAACAAGAAAGTAGGTCAGAAAGGCAAAAAACAGAGAGACTGTTCTGTTAAATATCTCTTAATAGTGAAACCTCTAAGCCCCGTTGAGCACGCGAAAAAGTAAAGCATGGATAGGTGATGGCGCCTGTTTCACTGCCTCATCAACCCCAGCTAGTCCAGATTTTCCACGCATCGTACCTGTGCTCCAAGTTCTTCATTGACGTTGCACAGCAGTAAGGAACCAAGGCTGCGTGTCGAGATATCAACGCATCACCTCCCCTGAAAGTAAGGAACCGAAGCATCACCTCCTCTGGGAGTAAGTAACCAACACATTGCTTTGTTTTCCGGTTCATCACCTACTCTGCGCCTATTTTCGTCTTTGAATTTTGACACATTCTAGGTACTTTGTGCTAAAAGTGACTGAACTGTTTTAAACCTTTTAAAAGTGATATCTTTATGTATGTATGTTGGATTTCTGTCATTTTGTACTTGCTTTACTTAAATAAAGATTGGTTATTTTTCTAAACTGGTGTGGTGTCCATCTGAGGTGTTTTCAATGCGTTACTGTGAGCGTTAGTACAGATGCTTTACAAATTACCTCTGAGATAAGCCTGACTGCCCGTGCCAAGCTACCAAGGGAGCGAGCAGGGGTTATCTTGGGTGTGTAACTCCCTTACCCTGACTAGAAGGAAGGACAGGGAGTTACTTGGACAGGGTGCAAGCCACTGCCAACTAGAGACTACCATTACTAACAAGGAAGATATTAAAGTAGCTTTTTTCTTCTCTCTACTCACACAAAGGTTTTCCTCAGATTTCGAGGAGTGAGGCAGCACAGAACAAGACTCAGAGTGGCATAGAATCGAGCAGTAGAAATTATATCAAAGGTCAGTTGCTAGTGTCTTGAACTGGGGTGGCATCTGCAGAAGTTGCGCCAAGGCCGAACCTGAGGAGGCACGGTGCCAGGGCCAGAGTCACCAAAACTGCATATTCTTAAGATTATGGCTTACCCTTAAGAGCCAGAAGGGCCTAGAAGGAGGGGCAGCACTAAAAGGGTTCTAAATTGCCTACATTAGGTAGAAGTTTCTTGAGAATGGGAGTAGGCACTGTGGAAAAATCCTTTACTCCGAAACAGTGGTGCTGATCCTCCCAAAGCTCCAGGGAGAAGGGGACTCATCTTCGGATGGAATTTCTTCTGTTTTTTGTCTTAGAACCCTTTAGAAAATCAGTCCCGATGGGTACACCTGCTAGGAGTGGAGAATGACCTTTTGAGAGTCTCCCTATAGACCAAGCTAAGAACAAGTTGACTTTTTTCTCCATGATGGCCTAAGAATGCACAGAAGTAAAAAGAGTCACATGTTGAAGGACCGTGGTCTTTCCCCAAAGACCAAATACATATGCCACGGGGTCTGACACGGTAATCTTCGTGTGACAAAGTAGACAGTGTTTCAAGCATGAGACCTTAGGAAGTGACATTTGACCTAGTCTGCTGATGAAACATTACAATTTTTGAGGAATTCAGTGAACACCAAAAAAGAACTCAGGACCATAATTGGTAAGTTGTGGAAACAGAGGAACAGACACCGGCCTTGGTTACAGGCTGGTGACATCACTTCCTGGGTGAGTGGGCCACAACTGGCGATGCACGGTACCACCTTGCAGCAATATATAGTATTGCATGCAGAAAACGTTTCTAGCTGCAGTCAAGTGGGTGATGATATAAATTCATAATGGGAGAAGTTTGTGGGAAGATAAATGGAGTCCTTTGCATCATGTCTGGGACATTTATGAAGGATATATGTACATGTGGTGTGTAAGAGAGGAAGTGTTCCTTTGTTCCTTGTGTGTTTGGATTGGTAGATGCTTGAGTCTAAAGGATACCATGTACACTCTACAAGTTAATGGTTCCCTTTTGTGCGTTGCTGCCAATGTACATCTCGCACATTTCAGCCTGCATATATACATCTCCTGTTCCCCTCTATGAAAATAAGTACACCTGGTGGGTGGGGTGTTATACATTTAAACTCGACATGGAGGAGGCTTGTGCACCAGCATTTGGCGGGAAAAGACTTATCCAGAAGAACCACCTTGCAGTTTCCAGTCTCCCAACATGCTTGCTAAGTCTGGGAGAGCCTGAGAAGATGCCTTGCTACTTCAGCTGCAGAGAGAAGGAAGACCTCCCAGCTAGTTGGAAGGACATGCATGGGTACATTTTGATGGACAGACTGCCCAGGAGCCACAAGTTCATCCCAGCTCACCTACAGAGGAGAAGCAAGAAGGATTCATTTCATGGAGTGGCTCCATCATTTTCACAACTGTACAAAATAAATCAACAATTTATCACACAGCTTCAAATAAAAGGAGTTGTGACAAGTATCCTTTAGAATATTAAACATGAAACCGATATTCATATTCACAGCAGCAATTAATCAAAGATGTCGTAGCAGAGATGAGGGTTGATGATCAAGTTCACTCGCCTTGTGTTGTTTTGCAAGGAGCTTTGATAACTAATACTCAAAGCAAAGGACACAAACACAGAAGGTGAACCAGAACTAATAATCATCCATAAATCTGTCATTGATGTAAGGGGCATAATCCAGGATAAGCCTCCAGTCTGTGGCTCATAACAGCTACATGACATGAAGTGTGGTACAGAAGTTTGCTAATCATCTCCTTGCCTGGGCGAGATACACCACTGTCTGAAATTGGTTAATGGTCATGCTGAGCCTGTCTTAATCTGACCCAGTGAACAAAAATGACAGCAAAGGTCCTTCAGATAAGGGATGCCTTTATTGCATCTGATGCTGGTGCCCCTAAGTGATGGACTTAATGGCACCAGTTGAAGAAACAGGACAGATGATGTTAAGGACTGCCTTAATTAGTGAAGACGAACTAACTTGTGATGTTAATTATCCTCCCTGTTGGATACCTGTACTTAACTCCCTTATCATTCCAGTGAAATTCAGATACTGTTGGTTGCTATCTCCCGAAGTGTGGCACCATCATATAGGCTAGAGCATATCCTGGACCCAGAACCAGTGAATCATCGTTCTAGTCCTCAAGTTTCAGAGATATCTCTAGTTTAAAGTCCCAGTCAACCTAGTCTACTAATTGATTAGTGGACATCAGGACTCCCTTTGAATGCTCATGGTACCTAGGGGAGACCACAAAAATGGCATTTTTAAATATAGTTTGGTTACGGTGTACTTAGAATCCAAAACAGAGTCACACAATTTCGACCTCTCCCATGAATGGTTATGCACCGAAATCAGGGTGACCGCTCCACTATCAATCTGTCAGTTTATCACCTACGGTTCTTTGAGTCAGCTGGGCCTTGGCTTTCTCCCCCTGGATCAGGTCACTCCTTGTGGTAAGCTAGTCCAGTTCCTTAAGTTACCCCTCTCTCTAGACGTCCAGCAGTGAGGCAATTCCGCAGACTATTTGAGACTTTGGCTCAGTCTGAAGGAAGAATAGCAATCAGCAGAGATTCCACTAAGGAATCTTGTCAGCGGCTCTCCTCGGCTACTGCATAGCCTTTCTCAGTACACAATCTTCGCCCAACAAAGCAGTCTGCTGCATTTAAAACTTCTAAGGCTCTTCCGGAGGAGCATTTTGCTGCAGGTGTTTGGTGGCCACCTTGAGCCAGATTAAGGCTGGCTCAGATGGGACTTTAAATGCCACTGTCTAGGCAGCTATATCGCTGAGGTTGTTGGTCAAAAACAGAATAGGGTTAGAAGTAGCTTTCACTGTATGAATCAATGTTAACTAATTAGCCCTAACAGTGACCTCAACGTGTTATCCAAAGTGAAGTATCAAGTCATAGTCATAAAGGAAAGGCACAATGAAGCCAGGTTTTAAGCATCTTATGGAAGAAATGGCATTTATGGGTGTTGGCAGGGTATTGCACGCTTTGGCTGTCAGATATTAGAACGACCTTCCTTCATGTCTAACTTGCTTGATGCACAAGTTACTAACTTGTGTAACGATATATCTGTAAGAGACAGTAGTTAGTGACAGATTCCTTACCTTAGAATATCCCCAGGCGTCAGGCTGGATCCGGAAAGGTTTTTGCGTAGCAGTACCCTTGCGTCGCCGGTAGGCGGCGTCGTGCGGCTCCGCGTCCGTCGTCGGCGTCGTGGTCGCCGGGATGACGTCGCGGGCAGTACTTAGACGCCGCCCCTGCGCGCTGATGTCAGTTCTGTACACGACTTTCCGCGCCAGGAACGCAGAGCCATGCAAGAAGCCGACATAGGTGTCTGAAAAATACTAGGGCCCTGAAAGGGATGTCCTTAACCCTAGAAATCAGTTCGCAGAACGGGGAGGATGGGTGGGGCGGTAAGGAATCTGTCACGAACTACTGTCTCTTACAGATATATCGTTACACAAGTTAGTAACTTGTGCATCTGAAAGAGAACACGTTAGTGACAGATTCCTTACCTTAGAATAGATACCCCAGCAATACCAACCCCGGTGGTGGGTCTGCGAACAAAGATCAGACAAGGAAGTCCCAGAGGACAGAACGGCCAAAGAAGCCGTCCCTCCGGACCTGACTGTCAAGGCAGTAATGCTTTGTAAACGTGTGCAGCGAGGCCCACGTAGCCGCCTGACAGATATCCAGCAGCGGAACACCGCGGCCCAAAGCCGTGGTAGCAGCCGTTGCCCTGGTGGAATGGGCACGCAGCCCAACAGGAGGCTCCTTCTTAGCCAAAGAATAGCAGGCTTTGATACACAAGGTTACCCAGCGGGAGATGGTTCTCTTGTGCACCGCCCGACCTTTTTGGCGCCCACGTAGCCAACAAAGAGCTGGTCATCCACCCGGAAATGGCGTGTGCGGTCGATGTAAAAGGAAAGCGCACGTTTCGGGTCCAGACGGTGGAGCCTCTCTTCCTCTCTGGAAGGATGCGGAGGCGGAAAGAAGGTGGGCAAAGTGATGGTCTGCCCAATGTGGAAGGCAGTAACCACCTTTGGCAAGAAGGACGGACGCGTCCTAAGAACAACCTTGTCTGGATGGACAGACAGAAAGGGAGGTTTACATGATAGAGCCGGGAGCTCACTCACCCGCCGAGCGGAGGTGATGGCCACCAGAAAGGCAGTCTTCAGAGTCAGAAGACGAAGAGGACAGTTATGTAAAGGCTCAAAGGGAGCGCACATAAGAAAGGTAAGAACCAAGTTCAAGTCCCACTGAGGCATCACAAACGGAACAGGAGGGAAGAGGTGTGTAATGCCTTTTAGAAACCTGTTAACAACAGGGGACTTGAAAAGGGAGGGCTGATCAGGAAGCCTGAGGAAGGCCGAGAGGGCACAAAGATAGCCCTTGATGGTACCCAGGGCAGAACCCTGTTGGGCCAGGGAAAGAAGGAACAGGAGAACCTCAGAGAGAGGGGCAGAAAGGGGATTCACAGCCTTTGTTGTGCACCATGCAACAAACTTGTTCCACCTGCAGGCGTATACCACCTTAGTGGAGGGACGCCTGGCTGCCAGAATCATATCACAAACTTCGGGAGGCAAGTTGAAAGGAATCAACTGCCGCCGCTCAATCTCCATGCAAGCAGGTGGAGGCTGGACAGGTTCGGGTGGAGGACCGTCCCCTGCTGCTGCGACAGAAGATCCTCCCGAAGAGGCACACGGATAGGGGGATCTACGCTCATACCGAGTAGCTCGGGAAACCAAACTCTTCGAGCCCAGTCCGGAGCCACAAGAATGACTTGGGCCCGGTCGTGCCGAATCTTCTTCAACACTCTGGGTAGAAGTGGTATAGGCGGAAAGGCGTACAACAGACCGCAACTCCACTCGCGACGAAAAGCGTCGCCGAGCGAGAGCCGCCTTGGAAATTCCAACGCGCAGAACTGATGACATTGTGCGTTCTCTTCGGTGGCGAATAGATCTAACCAAGGCTCTCCCCACTGTAGAAAGAGTCCTTGCGCCACTTCCGAGTGAAGACGCCATTGGTGATCCATCATGCACCTGCGGCTGAGTTCGTCCGCCCTGGCGTTCAGGGAACCTGCCAGGTGTTGAACCATCAGGAACATGCCCTGATGTTCCAGCCATGTCCAGAGGCGCAGAGCCTCCTGACAAAGGGTCCACGACCCCACCCCGCCTTGTTTGTTGCAGTACCACATGGCGGTGGTGTTGTCTGTGAACACCTGCACTACCTTCCCTTTGACAGAGGGAAGGAATGCCTTGAGTGCAAGTCGGATCGCCCGGAGCTCCAGAAGGTTGATATGGAGCCGGGACTCCGCCGGAGACCAGAGGCCTCTGATCTCCGCCTCTCCCATGTGACCGCCCCATCCCAGAAGGGACGCGTCCGTCACAACTGTGTGCTCTGGCTGGGGAAGGGAGAGGGATCTGCCCATGACCCATTGCCGGTTCGAGAGCCACCACTGCAACTGTTGTGCAGTCCCCTCCGAGATCTGGACGTGATCGGACAGGTTGCCCTGGTGCTGCGCCCACTGGAACTTCAGGTCCCACTGCAGAGCCCGCATATGCCATCTGGCATGATTGACCAGCAGGATGCAGGAGGCCATGAGGCCCAGCAGCCTCAGGGTCATCCGTACCGAAACCCAGGATAAAGGCTGAAAGATCGGAATCATAGCCCGAATATCCCGGACTCGCCGTTCGGGAGGATAGGCCCGAAACTGTGTCGTGTCCAGAACTGCTCCGATGAAAAGGAGCTGTGGAGAAGGAATCAGATGCGACTTCGGCACATTGATGGAGAACCCCAGCGAGTGCAGGAGTTCGGCCGTAGCCTGGAGGTGGGAGACGACTGCCTGGGACGAGCCCGCCTTCAGCAACCAGTCGTCGAGGTAGGGGGAAGACTGGAACCCCTGCCCGGCGCAGATGAGCTGCGACCACCGCCATCACTTTCGTGAACACCCGAGGGGCACTTGTAAGGCCAAAGGGAGCACGGTGAACTGAAAATGCTCGAGGCCTACCGTGAACCGCAGCTAACGCCGGTGGGCCGGCAGGACGGGGATGTGAAAATAAGCGTCCTGCAAGTCCAACGCTACCAACCAGTCTCCAGGGTCGAGGGCAGTCAAGACCTGAGCTAGGGTGAGCATCTTGAACTTCTCCTTCCGGAGGAAGCGATTGACGTTCCGGAGGTCCAAGATAGGATGCATGTCCTCCTTGTCCTTTTTGGGCACCAGGAAGTAGTGGGAGTAGCAACCACGCCCTACTTCTGGGGTCGGAACATGGTCGATGGCCCTCTTGGCCAAGAGGGCCGTGACTTCCTTCTGCAGAAGTACCAAGTGATCCCCTGACATGCGGTGGAATTGAGGTGGCATGGCTGGGGGGGTGGTCTCGAAGGGGAGGGAGTAGCCCCTTCGGACAATGTCCAAGACCCACCTGTCCGAGGTGATGGGACGCCAGTGGTGAAGGTGATGGCGGACCCTGCCCCCTACTGGCGTGCTGTGCACCAGAAAGGAGGGACTAGGAGGGCTTGGAGGCCGCGGACGGGTTGGAGGTGGTGGCCTGACCCGCACGCTGGTTGCCCGAACCGCCACGGCGGTATCCACGTCCTCGGCCACGGGTAGACGCTTGCTGCGCGGGCCGGTGGCTGGGCAGCTGACGTGACTGGGCGCCCCTTCCGTGGCCACGAAAGGGGCGAAAAGCAGAGCTGAGCGGAGGGCGTACAACAGAAAGGCCCAGGGACTTGGCCGTAGCCCGTGAGTCCTTAAACCGCTCCAGCGCATGGTCTGCCTTTGAACCAAAAAGACCGACTCCATCAAAGGGCATGTCCATGAGTGTATTCTGGACATCACCCGAGAAACCAGTTGTCCTCAGCCAGGCGTGGCGACATAGCGCCACCGTCGTCGCAAGCGATCTGCCCAGCGAGTCGGCGGTATCAAGGCCACAACGGATGGTGTATTTAGCCGCATCTCGCCCTTCCGCAATGGCGCGGGTAAGCAGTGTCTGGACCTCCTCAGAACACTGCGGCAAAACAGCCGCCACCGAATCCCACAGGGAGTGGGTATATCGGCCCAAAAGGCAAGCGGTGTTGACGGACCGCAAGCCAGCACTGGAGGAAGAAAAAGCCTTCTTCCCAAATTGGTCCAGGCGTTTGGATTCCCTATCCGGAGGGGCGGTAGGGAAGGCGGTTTGGGCGGCAGAGGCTTGGACAACCAAGCTCTCAGGGGTGGGATGTTGGGAGAGAAACAGGGGGTCGCCCGGAGCAGGGCGATGGCGTCGGGCCACGTTCCTATCCACAGGAGCCCCTGTGGTGGGTTTGGACCAGGCACCCAAAAGAACGTCAGTGAGTGCATCATTAAACGGCAGCACAGTCTCCGAAGAGGAAGCCGCCGGCTGAAGCACTTCTGTCAGGAGGTTAGTCCTGACGGCCACAGTAGGCAACTGGAGATGTAAGGCTCCAGCTGCTCTACGCAACACCGTTGCAAATTAGCCCCCTCCTCCGTAGCCACGGGAGGAGACAGCATGCCAGTGTCAGGGGAGGTGTCTAGACCACTGGCATCCCCAAGTTCCTCAACCCAGTCCGGGTCAAACTCACACTGTTGTGTGAGAGGGTCCTCAGACCCCTCCCAGCTCTCCTGGTCCTCCTCTGGTTCAAAATATGGAGGAGGAGGGACATTTGGGACCCAAGGTCTCATCGGCGCCGGAGCCGGCGTCGGGCGACGTCGGTCCGGCTCCATGTCCGGAGCCGGAGAGAACCGGGGAACGACGCCGTCCGGAGCCCCGGACTGCGTGAGGAACGGCACCGGGGACATCGGCGTCGGCGGAGGCGTGGTTAGGTCAACCGGCGTCGATGGGGGTTGCGGTACCACCGGAGCCGGGACTGAGGCCGGGGCCGGAGCCGAGGCCGGGATGAAGGCCGGTGGGACAGGCGGCGCCGGGACCGGAGTCGACGGCGGCGCCGGGGCAACCCCATCAGGACCGCGGGGCCCGAAGGCGCACCGGAGGGACCTGAAGGCCCGAAGAGGCGGGCCATGGCCGACAGGAATTCCTGTATTTCGGCCGGAGTCGCCCCCGACCACGGAAAGAACGGGTAATTCGGGGGCGGCTCTACAGGCACGTCCGGGGCTGCGGGGGCGGGGACGGTGCCGACTGGGGCCTCAGCCGAGTCGCGAGACCGGCGCGGCGAAGTCTTGGAGCGATGACGCCTCTTAGACTTCTTGTGCTTCGACTTACCGGAGGAGCGCGAAGACTTGGATTCCGACGAACGGCGGGGACTCCGCGACCGGCCCCTCGACCTCTCCCGGGACCGGGGCTTGGTGCGGCGCGGAGCAGACTGCCGGACCTCGAGTAGCTTTCGAGACCGCTCTCGCAAAGCCTTCGGATGAAGTTTCCGGCAGTCAGGGCACGACTTCGTGTCGTGGTCTCGGCCGAGACAGAAGAGACACTCGAGATGCGGGTCCGTGATCGACATCATGCGACCACAGGCCTCGCAGGGCTTAAAGCCGGGCATCCCTACGACACCTTAGGAGTCGTGAAGACTCGTTGAAGAAACAGTGAAAAATTCACAAAAAAGGATAGTCAAAAAGTGACTAGGGCACTGCTCTTCCTGGATCTGCGCTTACTGGCGCGGAAAGAAGAACTGACGTCAGCGCGCAGGGGCGGCGTCTAAGTACTGCCCGCGACGTCATCCCGGCGACCACGACGCCGACGACGGACGCGGAGCCGCACGACGCCGCCTACCGACGCGCAAGGGTACTGCTACGCAAAAAACTTTCCGGATCCAGCCTGACGCCTTGGGATATTCTAAGGTAAGGAATCTGTCACTAACGTGTCTCTTTCAGATATGTTCCAATAAGAGGAGGCTGGATGAGTCACAGTGCAAAGGCCAAGGAGGAATTCATCTGGTGAAGTGTAATCTGAGCAAGGCAAATTCAGAGTTTGATCGTGAACAGTGAGAGATGCACAATGATTTTACGACATAACATTCACAAACCCGGAGTCAATGGAGTGAAACTAAGTGCATCGAAATGTAAGCACTGTGGGCAAACACAGGACCAGACGTACTTCCATGTTTTTTGTAATAGCTGTATGCGGTTAAGCATATCATTTGGTAAGTCCAAGTACACAGCATTACCATTGCCTAAGTTGCATAAAATGAGTGCAGAACAGTAATTCTGCAACAGGAAGCAGAGCAACGAATCTTATGAAGTGCAGACAGGCTTTAGTGAAATAGTAGCACATCCTTTGCGAAGCCGAGGAGGAAGCAGGTTTAAATAAGCTGAGCTTGGTCAGCACTGCAAGTCCGGCTGATTGGTCTCATACAGTGCTTAATTTGTAAAAGAATAAGTGCCGGGGCTGTCCTCGGGAGGCCACTGCAGCTTGCACCACACACTGCCCCTGCCAGCTGCCAATGACACTACAAACATAACTACTAACCATCACACTCCTACAAGTGTCAGTTCATACTATTCCAGGCCCCCAACGCTATACGAATGGCTTGGGAGGCAGGTATTAGTTATTGAAAAAGTAAATTCAACTAATAAAGGGCTGTTGTTGTGCTCAAACCTAAATGAGCCAGACAGCGCCACCATGTGGCAGACTGAAATAAGCCCTGGTACTGGCAATCAGGCGCCAAGCACCGGAAACCACCGGCTCAAATTAAGCACTGGTGCCACTCCGTCAGTCAGTCAAATTAATGCACGCATATAATGCGAAGTACAAAAGTCAGCGAAATGTGAAGTATTCTTTTTGATAATTTTAAGGAGGGGAGGGGCGGGACCTCTCAAGCTCCTGATGGCTCCGATTTGTTTGTCTAGTCAGCCTTCAGCCATGCTGGGAAAATCCTTCTCCACCCGTGACCTATTTTTATTTTATCGGTCCTGTCACTTGTCTGCGAGTCACAAGGAATTGCATGTCTGTAAACAGCAGATAAGCCTCAAGTGCTGGAGGAGTTGTACTTGGCCCATTTTACTGAGCCACAGTACAAAGGACCCAGGGTAAGGGAGGTTGTGTGCCTCACAGCGCAAAACCATCACTTAGAGGAGCAGGGGGGGGAATCCCTCTCTCCTGAGCATTACAGCACACAACCATGGCTCCTTCCTTTCCATTCACTTGCCCTCCCCTCCCTGGCAGCACGGGGTTATAGCTACCGGGTCCGGGTCCAGCGAAGAGGGCATACGTCCTCAGGGCCTCATAGGGCTTGCCCTCGGCTGCAAGGCCAAGTGTAGGGGTACCCTGGCTGGCCTGCTCCCGTGGGCCTCAGAGCTAGACAATGGCTGTGAGGCCTTGGGGAGGATCCCTACCCTGGACGTCGCCAAGTT
Organism: Calotriton arnoldi; assembly: GCA_963921515.1. Lineage (NCBI taxonomy): Eukaryota > Metazoa > Chordata > Amphibia > Caudata > Salamandridae > Calotriton > Calotriton arnoldi. The sequence continues at coordinate 988,428 of CAWUFW010004032.1, read as the reverse complement.
GGCTGCGTGAGCCTCAATTCAAAGCACTAAGTTATTGCAAGACGTAGGTGACGAGATGTTTACGTCACCTGGGCCTCCCAGCATTAGGCCATAGCTACGAGGCTGGGCTGGGCCCCTCCCCCTGGGCTTTGTAGCGGTAACACATGGTTGCGAGACCTAGGGCACTGGGGATGGGGACCCCTACCATGGGTCTCCCAACAGTAGACCGGCTTGGCATTGTACTTGCACAATATAGGTGATTGGGGAAAGCTCATGGGTGACAGAAAAGCGAGCTCGGCTTTCTGGGTATAGTAATGGACGGCCGCCTTTGCTGGCTTTCTCCTCGCGCTATTGCATATAGGCAGCAGTAGGCAGTAGAAATCCTAGACAGTAGCAATGCACTGGGAGGTTTAGGATATATTCAGAATGTAATGCGCGTGCAAACATGGAAGCATGACATGGAGGCATGATTGCTGAGGGCAGGCCTTGGACTCTGAGTCGTCACTCGTGGTTCGCTTCACAGCTCACTTCATGCGAGCCCAAGGCCTGGCCTGAGCAATCATGCCTCTGGCGCCAGGCACCTGACTGTGTGCAGCAAGTAAGTACAATGCCACTGCCCGGCCCAGGCCAGGAGAAGGCTGGAAGAAAGGCAGGGGTCGGTGCAGAACCTTTAACTTGACCCCGGACCGGAATTCATCACTGTTCATTGTGGAATGTCACGATGTGGAACAGAGCGGGAGCTAGCCTACCACACCAGAGACCATCACGCAGTGTGTCACGCCACCCACCACGCTCAAGAAAAAAAGCAGCATTGGTAATGGCTGCTACAGTATTTACAGTTACTGGTGGGCTGCCGGGGCCGGCACTGGTACTGCCTGCCTTCATTCGATAGGCGGACTAGGCCTGCTGCTGCCTGCACTCGAAGTGGAACTGCCTGAACTGGCGATGACTGGTGGTGGGGTGCAGGTGTGCCGGGGCGTGGCATTTGAAAAAAATCTACGCACGTCGCACACACTGGCTGCCGCAGAGCCCTACCCCCGCAGAACCAAATCCAGCCCCCTGCCCAATCAGTGTCCTGGACTCCCGCCCACTGACAGCAACACTGAACTAAGGGCCGCCTAAAGCAAGTTTGAGTCGAAATGCACATCGTCACGACTGAATCATGTGATGTGGACTGATCTAATCAGCCATATTGGAATACCTAAATTATGAGTCGGACTCGGATGGTCTGGACCAGACAGTAATGAACATATGTGATGCGCGCGCGGAGTCAGTAAGGTAATTTAATTTTAATATACTAGCTAGTTTACGCCACATTCACATTGCCATATGAGTGGTGACATGCAGAGTTGCAGACGCATGGTGTTCTGTAGACCCGGCCCTGATAAATAAGCACTGGTCTCATAGCAACTAGTGTACAATAGAAATGTAAAACAGAGAGGTGAAAACAACACTAAACTGGGGCACTGATGCTCCATATAAGCTTTGTTGGCTTCCATGCTGAGTACTGAGAGAAAAAGAAAACAAGTTACTTACCTGTAACTTTGGTTCTCCAGTATTGGAAACTTTCATAGATTCCCATGCTTGAATCATTCCCCGTCGTCGAGATGGGAGTCCCCGGTATACATAAAATAGCAATAGAAACCATTACAAAAAAGAAACTAGGCCTAGGCCCATTCTAGTTTTGTAACATATCCACCTCTTTTTGTAAAAGAGACCAAATAAAATGAACAACCAATCAGATTAGCCTCACCCCCTAGAACCTTCCTGAGAAAACCTCAGACCCTCAGATTTTCGTAGCCGTTGTAAAACAATATAACAGAAGATGCTGAAGGTTGAGCTTTCCCAGGGGAGGAGGGTGGGTCGCATGGGAGTCTATGAAAGTTTCCAATACTGGAGAACCAAAGTTACAGGTAAGTAACTTGTTTTCTTTTTCTCTCAGTACTCAGCATGGAAGCCAACAAAGCTTATATGGAGCATCAGTGCCCCAGTTTAGTGTTGTTTTCACCTCTGTTTTCTTACTCTAGTATTGGAACTTTCATAGATTCCCATGCTTGAATCAGAGTAGCTAGCAGTTATGAGCACATTTTTTGAACTTTGATTCCTTATTTATCCATAATTAATCATTAAAACAGAAAGCCATGAGACATCAATAGGTGTAAGCTAGAAAAGAGAGAAATAGCCAATTCACCGATATCACAAAATCCATGGAAAATAAACACATTTGTAAACATAAGGAAAGAAGAAGAAACAAGCAAATGAACTTCAAAAATGTGCAAAGAGCTTAAACAGAAAGAAGGAAGGAGGGTTGAAAGGGAAAAGCTCACCACTTAATGAAAAAGGTTCCTCAGAACTGCCGGGCCCACTGCTGTGTCACTACGCGTCGAAGAATCCAGGCAGTAATGTCTTGTAAAAGTATGAGTACTGCTCCAGGTTGCTGCTCTGCAGATGTCCCGGATAGGAACTCCGGCAAAGAGGGCTGCCGAAGAAGAAATCGCCCTTGTGGAATGAGCATGGACCCGACCTTCAAGGGGCTTGCCTGCTGCTCGGTGACAATACTGGATAGCGCTGGTAATCCAACGAGCAATCCCCTGTTTGGAAAGGGGAAATCCCTTACGAGGGGCGCTGAAAGCCACAAAGAGCTGAGGCGACCTCCTGAAGTCCTTAGTACGTTGAAGATAGAACTTCAAGCACCGCTGAATGTCCAGTGAGTGGAGTGCTTTCTCCGCTGGAGTATTAGGTTGAGGGAAAAAAAGGTTTGAGTATAACCGGCTCATTCAAATGAAAGTCTGAAGGCACTTTCGGTATGAACTTTGGATTGGTACGGAGTATCACTGTGTCTTTTTTAAATTGGAGAAAAGGTTCCTGAATGGTGAGTGCCTGTAACTCACCTACTCTCCTGGCTGAAGTTAAGGCTAGAAGAAGAGCCACCTTCCAGGAGAGGAATTTCAAGTCCGCCCTATGAATAGGCTCAAAGGGATGCTTCATGAGCTGGGTGTGAACCAAATTAAGGTGCCAAAGAGGTGGCGGAGGCTTGACTGGAGGGAAAACTCTAAAAAGGCCCTTGAGAAACTGTTTAATTATCCTTGCCGACCAGAGGGAAGAACCAGAAGATGTTCGTCTGAAGCGAGAGATGGCGGCGAGATGAACTTTGATGGATGAGTGAGCCAGCCCTGCCTTCGCTAAAGAAAGAAGGTAAGGAAGAACTTCATGCGGTGCGGAAGAAAGAGGGTGAATGCCCTCCTGCAGGCACCAATGACAGAAACGCTTCCACTTTAGCCGGTAGGTTTTGTTTGTACTTGGAGCATGTGCCTGAGAAAGTACGTCTCTACATTCTGCTGAAAGGGTCAAACCGAGAAATTATCGGTGCTCAGGAGCCATGCCGATAACTGCAGGGATCGAGGATCCGGGTGCCAGACTTGGCCCTGGGACATTGTCAGCAGCGAAGGAATCGGCTGCAAAGGAAGTGGACGCTCCAGGGAGAGAAGAAGCAGCTCTGTGAACCAAAATTGGAGGGCCACGCAGGAGCTATCAAAATCATCTTGCAAGGCTCCGCCTTGAGCTTCCTGAGAAGTCTGGGGATCAGAGGAATGAAGGGAAAAGCGTAGACAAAGGCACCTGACCAGGCCATCGAAAGCGCATTCCCCAATGATCCCGGAAGGTGAAGCCTGCTTGCGTAGAATCAGCATTTCTTGTTCTCCGGCGTGGCAAAGAGGTCTATGGACGGCCTGCCCCATAGGCGAAAAACCTTCTCCAGAGTGGACTGGTCCAATTCCCATTCGTGGCTGACTGATTTTAGTCTGCTCAGCGTGGCCGTCTCGTTGAGAACACCTGGAAGATGCTCCGCCTTTAGCGATATCCCATGCTGGATTGCCCATTCCCAGACTGTCTGAGCTTCCTTTGACAAAAGACGAGACATGGTGCCGCCCTGTTGTTTATGTAATGCATGGCCGTCGAATTGTCCGTTCGTACCAGGACCGCAGACTGCTCTATCCGCGGGAGGAAAGCCTGTAAGGCCAGGCGAATTGCTCTGAGCTCCAGCAGATTGATATGTAGTAGACGATGTTGGGGTAGCCAACGGCCGCTTATGTGAAGGTCTTGCAAGACCACTCCCCAGCCTTCCAGCGAGGCATGCGTGGTAATTATTTGAGGAGCTGGGGTGACCCTGAAGGAGAGGCCCTGAGAAATGTTTTCCTCGCTGGTCCACCATGATGCGGTAACGAAGATCTTGTCCTCGAAGGATCCCTCCACTTGGCGCCATTGCAAGTCTAGCTCCTCCTGGAGAGGGCGCATCCGTAACCTTCAGTGAGGAATCAGAGGAATGCAGGAAGAAATGGACCCTAGGAGGGACCTGTAGAGGCGAACCGAAAGTGACTGCCTTCTTAGAAGTAGACGGGCCATGACCATCAGCTTTTCTTGTCTCTCTAGGGACGGAAAGGCTTTGTTGAGGGATGTGTCCAGAATGGCCCCCAGGAACCGGGCTGTTCTGGATGGGCACAGAGTCGACTTTTCCGTGTTGAGAGTAAAACCCAGATTGTCGAAAAGGTGTGTGCACGCCGCGACTGATTCTTCTGCCGCGTGCCTGGAAGGAGCCTTTAGCAACCAGTCGTCCAGGTAAGGGAAAACCTGATGCTGTTGCTTTCGCAGAAAAGCTGCCACAGGAGCTAGTACCTTTGTAAAGATCCGCGGAGCAGATCCGAATCCAAATGGTAGGACTTTGAACTGAAAGTAGCTCTTGGCTACTGTGAAGCGAAGGAACTTCCTGTGGGCTGGATGGATGGGTACATGAAAGTATGCGTCCTCTAGATCCAATGTGGCCATGTAATCTCCTGAGTTGAGGAGTCGAAGGATGTCCTGCAAGGAAACCATTCGGAACGACTGTTTGATGAGATAGGTGTTGAGCGAACTAGGAAGAACCGGGAGTAGAAACCCTCTCCCCGTCGAGAGAGAGGAACCGGCTCTATCGCCCCTTTCAGGAGCATTTGATGGACTTCTAAACGCAGAAGACGAAGATGTTTTGACTCGGTGGAGCGAGGGGCTTTGGGAGGCGGTGCATGGACAAACTCCAGAGTATGGCCGTATTGAATGATATTCAGAACCCAACGATCCGATGTTATTTGTTGCCAGTTGTGGAAGTAACGTGAGATTCTGCCCCCCACTGGTGTTACAGGAGGAGAAGGAACAGTAGAAAGAGCCAGCAAGCCGCTATTGACGCTTAGAGGAGTCCCTCCCCTGGCGTCCTTGTCGTCCTCTGGTGTTAGATCTAGAAAAGGAAGATGATTGACCCTGCCGCTGGTTATACTGCGGGCGGTAAGATTGAGAGGCTGATGCATATGAAGAATACCGTTGTTGCTGGTATCCTCCTCTGTAGGTAGGAAGGCCTCTACCTCTGGCCCCACGAAAGGGGACCTTGCGGTATTGCAGAGTCTCTAAGGATTTTGCGGTCTCCGTGTCTTTTTAATGTCCTGGAGCGCATCATCAATGTGCTTCCCAAAAGCGCCTCTCCATCGAAGGGAAGATCCAAGATTTTGTTTTGGACCTCTGGACGAAACCAGGTTGCTCGAAGCCAGCCTTGGCGACGAAGGACAGCAGCTCCCGCTAGGGAGCGGAACGCAGTCGTTGCAATGTCCATTGCACAGTCAATGACCTCTGAAGATGTTCTCTCTCCCTCCTGAAGAATCTTCTTTGCCTCCACTCTAGCATCTTCCGGCAATTGATCCAGATAAGGGGAAAGGTCACACCACATCTGTCGATCGTAGCGACCAAGTATTGCCAAAGCGTTTGCCGCCCTGACCATCAGGCTGGACATGGAGGAAAACATCTTGCCGGCGTTATCCAGGCGTCTGCCCTCTTTATCTGGAGGTGTCGTGAGAGGAGCTGAAGGATTTTTGGACTTTCTTTGGGCTGCCTGGGAGATGACAGAGTCCGGTTTAGGCTGACTGACCAGGCAAGCCGGGCTATCCGCAGAGGCTTTATATTTCTTTTCAAGGCGAGGCAGTACTGGAAGCACCGTGGCTGGACTTCTCATCACCTTTAGACCCTCGTCCCAGACATGACCAACTATAGGAATGGTCCGAACTGATTTTCTGTAAGGCTCTTTGAAGTCATATAAAAAACATTCGGACTGCACCATGGGCATGGGCAGTTCGCACCTCTTAGCAGCCCTTTCCATCAAATTATGGAAACCCCATATGTCTCCAGGGGGAGAATCCACTGGAGCTGGTGAAGGCGAAGCTGGATCAGGAATGATATAGTCATTCCACTCCCTATCTAGATCCGGAAGAGTGACGTTGCCTTGGTCCTCATCAGAGGTATCATCCTGGATGAGAGGGACGATTGGCGGTGGATCTGGAGCCACGGGCAGTGGTGGTGGCAATTGAGGGGTAGAAGGCAGTGCAGGTGGAACAGCTGGAACTGGTACACAAACCGGAGCCGGAGATTGTGTTGGGAATCTCCGTCTATAATCCGAAAGCATAAATTGTAAGTCCGTTAGTAGGGAGGAAGGCATAGAGACCATCTGTTGCTGGTAGCCTTCTTGGTAACCCAAGGGAGGATCATACTCCTGCTCCTCCACGTATTCCTCCTCAGAGTCAGTGTCCTGGCACTTAACGTGCAACTGAGACGGGCTATTCGCATAGCCATACGGCCCGTCATCCTCCTCAGATCCCTCCTCAAGGAGGAGTGCAGGTGGTAGAGGTGTCACCCTCCTGGGGGGAAGTCATCTCAGGGGTAATGTGGCGCTTCCTGATAGTGATTGCAATTTTTTCCCTTGTCGACGATGATGTAAGGGTCGTCGACGAAGACATGAACGCTATCGACGGTACCGTCGTCGAGACCGTCGTCACTACTGCGGCGGTAGCCGTCGTCGTAGTAGTAGACGTGGCTGCCGTCGTCACCACTGCCGTCGACATCCTTGTCGACGTCTTAGTCGTCGACGCCACCGTCGACGACAGAGTTGACACTACTGCGGAACCCACAACCGGCGTTGATGCAGTCGACGCCGAACCTTGCAGCGTAGGCGAAGGAGACGAGGAAACCCTCGTCGACGAGCCCGTCGACGGAGTCAGATTTGAAGGAGACGAGGACTTTGACTGTACCTCTGAAGTCTTCGTCGACGGAGTCGTTGACAGCGTCGTCGACGGACGAATTTCCTTCACAGGTTTGCCATCAGAAGGAACAGATGAGGGCTTTTTGAAGGCTTTTAGACCTGTCGGAGGAGAAGATGGAGGAACTAAGCTTGACTTCCTCTTTGATGTCACTCCTTCTGATAGTCCTTCCCTCTCCTTTACACCTCGGTGAGGAGATTTGCTAGGACTGCGCCTGTCAGACCTATGAGAGGTCTTTTTTAAGGCTTTACTTGGGCGGTCTTCAGAAGGTGAAGGAGAAGACCTACCCCTTTTCATAGACCTCCTGGAAGATGAAGCGGAGGAGGCGTCATCACTGTCACTGGAGACTGGCTCCTTCCTTGACTTAAGTTTCTGGAGCCAGGTCAAGAGACGCCCCTCACGGTCTCTTAAAGTTTTTGTAGAGAAGGTACGGCATATCTTACAGTCTGCTGCCTTATGGTCTGGGTACAGACAATAAATGCAATCCTTGTGCTTGTCCTCCACAAGAAGTCTCTTCTTAGAGCAGGTTGCACACGGTTTAAAGAGGGCTTTCTTCTCCTTGTCAGACATGAAGGCATGTAGTCTAAGCAGTTGTTGAAGAAAAACAGGTGAAAAAACTGTAGGAATAAAGTTGATAGGAAAAAACTGAGCAGAGCTCAGTGGAGACTCCCTTGCACAACGTGCGGTAGAAAATCTGAGGGTCTGAGGTTCTCTCAGGAAGGTTCTAGGGGGTGAGGCTAATCTGATTGGTTGTTCATTTTATTTGGTCTCTTTTACAAAAAGAGGTGGATATGTTACAAAACTAGAATGGGCCTAGGCCTAGTTTCTTTTTTGTAATGGTTTCTATTGCTATTTTATGTATACCGGGGACTCCCATCTCGACGACGGGGAATGATTCAAGCATGGGAATCTATGAAAGTTCCAATACTGGAGTAAAACAAACTAACAAACTGGCAGGGCCATTTCTACTACTTCACAAGGTAGGGGTTGGCTACCTCCTTCCACTCACTCGTCTTATCTAAACCCTTAGGAAACAGGAGATGAATATGTGGAACAGGGGGTGGGAGGTGCCGGGGCGGGGGGTATGTCTAGCATTTCCAAAAGGTCAACATCAACATTCAAGTATTATTAGTGCTATAAGTAGACAAGCACAACAATTCTGTGCAATTATTGCAAGATCTGCCATAAAGGCACATATGACACTCAAAACCTCATCTTATGCCAAACTACACCTACTATCCATGACAAAAGCAGTTTGCAGAACACTCTGCCTCTGTATTTGAGCACATAATGACCAAGGACCATACTGTTACTACAGAAACCACCTGAATGATGAGGAGGAGGAGCTATGAAAAACTCTCTCGCCATGCCCTACTCTAAATCCCTTCAACAATGGTTAAGCAATCATAGGGCTTCTTATTGATGCACTTCTCCACAACAAAACTAAGGTAGAAAACTGTCCTATGTTGCCCTTATGTGCCTGATCCTGCAACCCACCAACACAGTCAATACAAAACCTACCCTTTACTACTTAAACCAAAAATGTATAGCAACTTCAGTGGCATTAGAGCAACGCACGGACCCACAGGGCCGATACACCTTAGTGCGAGGAACACTAGACGGTGTACACGTGGTGCTGGGTAGTCTTTATGCCCCTAATTTCGAGCAAGATAAATTCCTTGAGGGCCTTAATACCGTGTTGGTGGACTGGGCAGCTTATCTGTGGATATTAGGCGGTGATTTTAACGCGGTCATGGATACCACCATAGACCGCTCACACCCACAGATTCCGGGAGCAGGGTCCATTAAACAAGCGGAGGCACTGTGTAGATGGTCGGAAGGTTGGGCAGTGGGGGATGTATGGCGCCTTAAAAACCCAACCAGCAGAGAGTACTCATTTTTTTCCCCCCCGACTCACCAACTCCACACAAGGATAGATAGGATACTCTGCTCCATTCCCCTTGCTACACAAGTAACACACTCACCTGGGGAAGACTTTCTCCGATCACAACCCACTAGAGCTCACCCTAGCTGGGGTAGAATCCCCACCCCGGTCCCCACTTGGAAATTGTGGCCTCAAATGCTGGAGGATTCTGTCTTCCGGAATACACTAGTGGTAGGCATCACAAATTACTTTAAAGAGAACGCCATTTCCGCCTCCACACGACACAGAGTGGGATGCTTTCAAAACTGGGATATGGGGCATTGCCATTAGCACCACAGCAGGGGTGCGGCAGGAAATACATAACAACCTCAAAGCAGTTGAAAACACCATGAATGCACTAGAACAAGAAGCGGCAAGGAATCCCACTAGGACAGCAGCGCTGCAGGAGGCACACATTAAACACGCCGAACTGCTGGAAAGCCTCAGACTGATGGATTATAAGTCATACACCCAGATAAAACATACTGAGGCTGACAAGTCAGGTACGCTACTGGCACGTATAATACGGGATGCACCCTGTAGGAAGGTGGAATCTGCCTGCATGGTTGCCCCCACTTTTTTTCTGGTGTTTTGCTGGTTTTCGACTTAGTTTGGCTGGGATCCTGCTATTCAGGACCCCAGCCTATCTGCTATCCCCTTAAATTGATTGCATGTACTTTAGGTACACTCCAGATTGGATTCTGGGGTACCCTTATAAGTCCCTAGTATATGGTATACTATGTACCCAGGGCATAGGTACCCCAGAGGCCTCCCAGGGGCTGCAGCATGTATTATGCCACCCCTGAGAGGCCATCCAAAATGACACAAGAGGTCTGCTACAGCAGCCTGTGTAAGGTGGTGTATGCACCCTTACTGAGATACAGGTTCCCTATATCTCTCCATATCACTGCACATGTAAACCTATCAGTCACCCTATGGCAGGCCTTAACAATCCTGAAGGCAGGGTGCTGGGTTTCATGTGAGAGGATGCCCATGCATGAGCAGAGCCCCTGTGCAGCTTTCGGAATCTTTATTCCGGGGTTGTTTGTGATGCAGCCAGACCATATACTCTTAAGTGCATTATAACCAAACGGTAAATGCTAACTTGAGAATGGCTGCATGGAAAACTGTCGTGTTTGGTGTCAAACACCTTGGAATCATACCCCAACACCAGTAACTGGTGTGGGAGTATGATCCTACCCTTCTAGAGGGAGACACATGACAGCACCGGTATACCCGGTACCAGCTAACAGAGCCCTGGCATCACAAAATGGATGCTGCAGCCACAGACACGAGTCTGCCCTCCTGCTGCTGGACGAAACTCCGGCAGGGGAGGCCTGGACAATAGGTTTCCTGTCACAGGGAGGTGTGACCACCTCCCAGACAGGCTTTAGTGTATTGGGGCTGGGTGGGTGCACTCTCAGAGTGCTTTGAAGTCTGCACTGGGGGCACATTTGGTATCCCTGTGCATAGTCCAGCTCAAACCAGTTGCAGGGGCACACAGCCCCTGCTCTGGCGCGAAACTGGACAAAGGAAATGGGTGTAGCCACCCCTCTTTCCTGACCCTCCCATAGGTGGGTCCCCAGAGTTTGTCCCACCCCTTCCTTGGGTATAAAGTAGGAAACCCTGACTACAGGACTTTAGATTACACCTGGACTAAACTCTGTTACCAGAAACCAAGTACTTCGACGATCTACACTACGCTGGATGACTGAAGAATCTCCCTTGGAGTAAAGGAGTTACTCCCCTGCAAGGCAGGCACCTTTAACGCAACTGACCGGTTGGCATCTCCGAGCTCCGAAGAATATTGCCACACAGGAGGTGGGTTTTCCGAGGTCTATCTGTGCCCACAGCAAGTCTGAGGCCCGTATCCCTCGTGGAGACCGTGCAACCCGAACCCCTGGACACCGCAACCATTTGCAGAAGCATCAGCTTTCCGGCGACCCCTGAGGCTGAGCTTTGGGTTACTTGTAGCCCTGACCCCGAGCAGTAATTGCACCGAAGATTGTCGGCCTACACTCAACGAGTGTTCCGTGGGCCGCCATTTTGTGATTCCTCTCGAGGTCCCTTCGCGATCCCTGGTCCGTTGACCTGTGGGTCCCCAAGAAAGCAACTCTAACTTTTATTGGGCCTCCCTGGTTGCTCCAGACGTGCCCCGACTCTCCATCGCTTGGGGAGTCCCCAGGACCTTGCTGGTCCGCACAGAAGCATCTTTTCTCTTCCTGCGTGGGTTGCTGTTGCCAAGGCTTGTTGTGGTCAATCCGATCACCGACACCCCAGCACTCGACATCCTTCGTGGGACAGCTCGAATCCGGCTCCTGGTTGTCGTCGACGTCTCCGGGACCCCGTGGCTGCAGAGTCAAGCTTCACCTCTTCGCACCTGAAATCGGTGGGCATTCGATTGCTCCGCTCCGGGTCACTGGCTAGTGACCCAGACTCTGTCCCCTCTGCTTTCAGGTTCTTCACATCTTCGATCCAGGCTTGGATCACACCGGACACTTTTCTCCTTCCCGGCAGCAGCACTTTGAAGCAGATCGCCATTGAAAACGACGACGATTCCCGACACCCTTTGACCCCTATGCACCCGGCTTCCCTGGGTGATGTAACTCGAGTACTCTGGTGCTCCCGTGGGTGGTGGCCCTAGAACCCCTTAAGTCTAAAGGGCTTTGCTCAAAGTCCTCTCCTAAGTGTCCTTTATCTTTAAAATTCCAACCGCGACTTTCCGCAATGAATCCAACGGCGCTCGCGGCTGTGTTCTCACACTGCACACGTCCCCCGTAGGTCTCCTGTGTCACTACCTTGGGTGGTTCCTTGGGGTCCCAGCGATTCTACGTGCTCTAGGCACTGTGTCTAGTCAAGTCGCGGTTCTTATACGACTTTCTTAGTATATGGTTTGGTCTCCTCCTGGAGCCCACTGTGTATTGTGCTATTTACAGTCGTTTTAATACTGTGATACTGTGTATCTTGAACTCTAATCTCATAAAGGGATTAGTAGTTAGTGTTTAGAAATAAATACATATATTTTATATATATCTTGTGTGGTTCTCCTTTCATTTAGTTATTCAAGAGGTTATAATCTGGTAAACCAAGCTGCCTTACACTCCTTCAAGACTTAGCCTGAAGGCTGCTCTCCATAGCTACCACTAGGATAGCTTTCAATAAAGGTTGTCTTTAAACCTATCATCAATAAGGGTCGTTTGGACTGGTGCAAGGTGCCCACTGTAACTAGTGGACAGCATATGCCAGGCCAACTTCTCACCCCCACCCCCCCACTGCTGCGATATACGAGATAGCCACACCGGGGGGGGACGGACACTGTGAACACCCAGCAAGAAATAAACGAGGCATTTTACAAATATTATGAAACACTCTATCAAGCCCCAACACGACGGGTGGACGAACCCATGGACGTCTGGACGACCTACCATTCCCCCAACTGGACCAAGCTGCCTGGGACGATCTGTCAGGCCCCATTACGAAGGCAGAAATTAAAGAAGCCCTTCAGGCGTTGCCACGTAATAAGGCCCCAGGCCTTGATGGTCTACCGATAGAATTCTTTGACACCTTCTCAGAAGCTCTGATCCCCCACCTGGAACAGTTGTACCAAACTGCGCTGGACGCAGGGACCCTCCCCCACAATGCAAGCCTTAGTAGTGTCCCTTCCTAAACCGGGTCGATCTGCCACAGATATTTCAGGGTACCGCCCCCTCTCGCTACTTGCCACGGAATATAAAATATTAAGCAAAATACTGGCACGCCGCCTACTCCCATACCTGCATAAATTAATTCACACAGACCAATGCGGCTTCGTGCCAGCGCGCAGCACATCACTGAACATCAGAAGGCTATACACGTCATGGAGACCACCCCTGTAGACAACCATTATGCAGGCTGCATCACACTAGATTTAAGACAGGCATTTGACACCCTCCACTGGGACTACATGGCCAAGTCGCTGGGGAAATTTGGCATACCACCGGCGTACCTGAAATGGGTACAGCTACTGTACACGGCCCCCACAGCGCGGGCCCGCACAGTGAACCACATCTCGCGCACATACCCAGTAGGCAGGGGCACTCGGCAAGGATGCCCCCTGTCACCTTTGTTATTTGTGCTTGCACTAGAACCCCAGGCCATCAAATTACAGGCAGAAGCAGGACTAGTGGGTATTAGGCTGTGAAACTCCACACATGTGATGTCAGCATACGCAGACGACATAATCATATACGCCAAGGAACTGTCTAATGACCTAGGGCCGACACCGGGTATCTTCCGACAATTTGAACTGATCTCGGGCCTGGCCATAAATGAGACTAAGTCTCAAGCCTTCTTCTTTCGCCCGGGCGCACGACCAGCTATGATACAGTTCGAACAACTCTCCCTATCTGTAGCACAGCACACGTTCAAATATCTAGGCATTCACATCTATAGGGACCCACAGGACCTATAGATGTCATCCGTGGGGTCCTACACACCCTATTATTGCCTAGTTCCACGGCCCCCCCAGGAGCCCCGACGCTGCTTCGCACGGCACTTATGTACTGGAAGAAGGCAATACATCACACGCACCAGCGTTTCCCGTACGCAAATAACACACCATTACTAGGTATTCCTACACCCACAGGCCTAATCACAAAACGGAATACCCTCAGCTGGTCTGAGGGGGGGTTACCACAGTGGGGGCGCTGTTCAGAAATGGAGCTCTCATGAACCATGAGAATTTCACTAGGGAAAACGGGGTCTCACGTAACCTATACATGACCCACGCTGCAATACTTGCCTAATTTAAAAGACACTGGTACCCAGCCAGAGAAGAACCCCCAACGCACGAACCCGTACAGGCAATCTATTTAATGGGAGAAGGGCGTCATCTCACAAAATGGCTATATAAAGGCATCAGGGCACATGCTGGGATCTTCCTCACTGACTTGCGCAATAAATGGTCCGGGGACCTTGAAAAGGAATTGACCGATAAGGAGTGGGCCGCTCTGCTAGAGTATCCTAAAAAGGTGTCACGAAATGCCAAGTTCAAGTTCATACAGCACATGATCTTACACAGGGCCTACCTTACTCCACACCGCCTACAGCACATGTTCCTGGACACACAACACCACTGCCCCAGGTGCAGGGTGGAAAATGCTGACATCCTGCGGTCTTGCCCTGTGATCACTGAGTTCTGGACTGGGGTCGTCCAGAACACCAGAACTATGACAGGCATTCCTATAGGAGAGACATCCGGTAGCTGCGTACTCGGTATGCACCGGCACCCAAAATCACAAAAGGTGCAATTACGTTTCACTGACCTAGCATTCCTTATAGCCAAGCGCTCCATAACTATGCAGTGGAAATCGGCAAGGCCCCCGACAGTTTATATGTGGCACGGGGAGGTGGTGCGATGGGGTAGTGCGGAGAGTGCTGCGATCAGACGGGAGGAGGCTCGAGGTCTGCGTAAGACCCTGATATCAATGGACTGGGACCTTCTACTGGAGGCATTCAAAGCCCTTGAACCCACGCCCGTCCCTGCAGTAAATGACGCATAGTGTAAGACCTGTAAACCGGTCTCAGACCACCTGAATCAGACCCAGGAACAGTCCAGACGCACAGCACCATTGTACACACCAAACACGCCCTTGCGGGCATAAGCGGGGAACCAGGGCAGAACCAGATGACAATGATACCAGCCGGGGTAGAGCCATTAGAGGCGGGTGGGGGGTGGGAAAGTTTAGGAGTTATCTTAACGCACTTGCAATAATGCCTAGATATCTTCCTGTTGTCATCAAAGGAACGCTTATGTAATGTACTAAAAGTTACGCATTGCTTGTTAGCTGATACATATTAACGACTATAAACGGTATAACGCACTGCATTCTACCACAACTATGTACCAAATGTACCTAAGTTTATACACGACTTAAAGAAACCTAGAAAAACCAATAAAGTGTGTTTAAAAAAACAATGTATAGCAACTTCAAGCCCAAGCTCAATGGCCACCTAGGTTAACTACACCTAAATACCGCTGCATATTTTCTCATCTACGAGATCACCACAACAGTGGTCACTATACTCCCCCGAGAAAAGCATGAGCAGGTCCCACAATAACCCTCTAGATCAACAACCATATAACATTAGCTCAGTCACAAACCAAAAAAATGCTTTTTGAAAAATAAATCTGCAGATTTCTCTGTACCTTTAGGAAGCACGCTTCAGTTTCTTCAAATGTATCATTTAAGCAAAAAGTGACATACGTTTTAGACACTTTCTCAACTGGTTCAACTCAATCCTATCTGAAGTATCTTTCTCACAGGGTATCAAAATCTGAGAACTATTCTCCCCTCAACCGTCTGCATGTTTCCAGTCACACAGAGCTCCCATCCCTCGTCAACATCTATGTTAAGCCACTGATGTGCAAACCCCAGGCCAACAAGGTCAGTTACAGTCATTTTCTTAATGACTCAAGGGATACAATCCCGAATGAAAACTACCCATCTATTCAAATAGGTCTAAAATGAAAATCCTAGCGCCAGGTCTGCCTCAACTCTTCCTTAAATTTTCATCATCATAAGATTATTTTATTTGATAGAGGTTCCAATATGTAACAGCAAATACAAAAATATGCACACACGATTACACAATAAAGTACAAAAAGTGCAGTTATTGCAATGGTTAAAAAATACAATCCACTATATTTTCTTCAAACCTCACTACTATACAACACATCACAACACAAGTGACAGGTGAGTAAGAACTGAGATAGGTTATCAGCCGTGTATAAATTTGAAAGAATACATCTGTGCTCCAGCTCCATCCAATTTCTAATTTGTATGCCCCTATTTGAATACAAGGTTTATTCGATGTACCATTGATTAAAACGCAGGTAATCGGAGAGAGAAAAGAAAACATATTGCACTGCGCATCAAAGCTGACTTTTTACCTGAACCATTCTGAAGATTATTAAAACTAAATATTGAGGACAACTCTTTCAGGGTTCATTTGTTTGGTCTCCCCTGATTATTAAGCATTACACGTTTGCAAGGGACATCATACTTTTAAAATACCATTACATTTGGCAGAATAGGCTGTGCTCAGTAACTACACATTTGCTCTTCTGCACTCTGAATTAATTTAAAACAGAATTTTATTACAAGGCTTTCCGTCTGGATGATCATGGAAATATGCAAATCATATGTCCTCTGCCAGCTCCTTTGGCAAAGCAAGATATTTAAGTTATGTGAGAAATCTAACTCTTATTCAACCTCTACATACAGGGAGCAATACGAAAGACCTCTTTCTACCAAATGAAAATGACAGCTGTTGCCATCCTTCACCATCAGAGCCACTGCATGGCTCACTTGTTGACTTCTCCTTGTCTACGGTAGGTCTCTCTACTCCAGCCAGTGACCAAACCAACCGAAAATGCTTACGAAAATAAAATACTCTGCTAACCCTAAAATGCTTAGTTAGAAGTTCAGCACACTTACACTTTCGAGACAAGATTAAACAGTAGAAACAAATCTTTCCCTTGCCCTCTATCCACGTAATCTTCCAGTGAAACCCAGACCAAGGAATATAGCGGGGTCTCAGACGTCTGTCCCACATCAACTGACCTCTGTAACATTGCACCCTGATGGTTTACAATGAAGCCATGCTGATACAATAATTCAAAGCAAAACTAAAAATCCTCATCTTCTAAGCAGACTCATTCATCCCTCTTGCATTTGGACTACCACTATTCACCAGGCTACCACCTCAGGAACCAGATTTTCGATTTCAGCGCCAAAAGGCAAGAATTAAGGGTTCTGCCAGTTTCCCAAGTTAGGCTTGTGACAGCAGGAAGATGTCTGAAAATATTAGAAAGTTTAAGAATAAAAAGCTGTGGTGGCCTTCCTGGGCTTAGAAGAAGTAGAGTACAATTATGACCGTCCCAAACCTCTGCCTAAATGTTGTTAAAGGAAGCGAAGTAAAAACAGAACTCTTCTCCTTGTCCAATCAGACTTGATAAGATCACTGCCTACCCAGGACATAAAGTGCCTGCATTTGGATTTTTATTTTAAACAAATATGTCACAAGGAATTAGTTACAATATCACTTACAGTTTCAAACATAGAGACTTTGTACAATTGCACGGCTTCCTTGGTCGATTCGCAGACTCAGATGAAATTATTCTGAAAAAGAGGAAAGAAACCGAAAAGTTAGGTTTGTTTTTCTG
Source organism: Calotriton arnoldi (assembly GCA_963921515.1). Lineage (NCBI taxonomy): Eukaryota > Metazoa > Chordata > Amphibia > Caudata > Salamandridae > Calotriton > Calotriton arnoldi. The sequence continues at coordinate 971,213 of CAWUFW010004032.1, read as the reverse complement.
ACAGTTAAATCATTTGAGCATTAAATAACATCTTAAGCCTTTCATATGCTCTATGGTGGACCAAACACATCAGAACACAGTATGGGTGTGCATTTCCAGGATTACAAAACTGGAAAACAACCAGACAATTCAACACCCCTTGCATTGCTAGCGATTGTCTTCCCTCACTTTGTGTAACTTGTGTTGCAAAAGACATATACTTGTAGTGCTTAATTTGAGAGCCGGTGTTTGCCGGTGAGGAGCATCAGCACTTATTTTATCTATCAGATATTTCCTGAGTGCAAGAGAAGGAAAGACCCACAGATCAGAAAGACTGAGGAAATGAAAGATGGCAAAATCCTCACAAACAGAAAGCAGGAACCTGCAAAAAGCGATAAAAAGGGACAGTGTGTCTGGTAGTGGATTAAAGATTATCAGCCTTGGTATTCGGCACACCGACTTTTAACTGCACCAGCCGCTGGCTTTTGAGCAGAGCTTCAGGCACCGGCACTCTTTGGTTCACAAATTAAGCACTGCATACTTGAAACACTAAGACGTGAACAGGCCATTGTCCATGCTTTAGAGGTAGCAGCCACTTAGGCCAGCCATATGGGGTGACATAAAATGGTGAGTTATTCCAGTTTAATTGAAATCTAAGTTTATTCTAAATGCCGAAATAAAATGTACTATTCATTTTGGGGGGAGGACTTGACCATCCTATATACTTCAATGACATACTGCTCAACTTGGGTGTTAGCAACAAGCAGAAATGACACCTGCTACAAAGGCCACAAAAGGTTGGTTATGTGTGGTAAACTATATTATTCAAAGTAGACAAGTAAGTTTCATAAACTCAAATATTTCAGAAAACACATTCAAGTACATTTACTGGCAGAAATCATGTTCACAAGTACTTTAAAAAAATCAAATGTACATATGGTCTTAAAAGTAAACATATCTAAATACTTACCCATTGTATGGTACTCGCGCTTGAGTCTGAATGCTGGAATTTCCGGTGAAACTAGTATTGCTTGCTATGGACACATAGGATGACTGCTGCAACTGCAGGTTACAGAGCGGGAAAAAAACCATTTCACTGGTATGTATCGACCATAGCAATTGAAATTGGTGTGAGCAAAGTTGCTGCATTTGTTTTGTTACAAATACATTTAAAAACATTTTCTAGCGATTAAGTGAACATTATTGTTGATACAAGTGAATGATTTTTGTCAAATCAGGCAACAAAGTAAAGCAGTATGCTGAAGTAATGGGTTGTTAGGTCTGGCTAGACAGCACTGCTTTTTGCTAGACCTATTGATATAAATACAGGTTTCTGATGTAAACTGAACCCTAAATCATTTCCTCACTTCCTTTTACGATACCTGTAACCAAACCTACTCCTCTGCATTGGTTTCCCTGAAAGGAAAGGCTACTAAATAACAGTTCTTGTTGCGGAACACATTTTAAATATATACAATATTAATTTTCAAAAACTCCTTAGAGGAAATATGCTTAAAGGAGGCAATGCTTATTGTCAATTTTCAAACCTTGGCAACTGGAATTAAACTGAAGTCCTGTAGAGGGCATGGGAATTTGACACTACCCCTTTAAGGATACTGAGAAGACAGTCCATTTTTGATGATCACGACAAAGGAGGGTTATAACTGCTAAAAATCGAACTAAACTCGTTTAAACAGAGAGGAGAGTGGGGTTTTCATTACTTCAAAGAAAAGGCACATCATGGAGAAGCAGAATGACCAATGATTCAGTTCTTTCTCAATCAAGGGATTTTTTATTTGCTCATGTTGTTGAGCCATAAACCTTTACAAAAGGACACACGCATCTGCACAATCAAAAAGATATGTGTAAAATATGTTTATTTTTTTCTACAAAAAAGTAAGGAATAAAAAATAGCAGGTCCATCACCTCATACCAAGTGAGGGCTAAAGAAAATAACAGGAAAAATCTTGATAAACAACTGGTTGAGCTGCTCTATGGGGTTGAAAGGAGTTGAGTCAATTAAGTTACTCTTAAACAGGAATGGGATAAGAGAGTTCTGAAACTCTCGGAACTGAAACTTTGCTATCTGTCTGCACACATGCAACATGCTGTTTATTGGCTTGATGGGGGGATAACTGGGAAAAGATATTATTGAATGTTTCACATTTGAATGGCCCTCAGGAGAACTTACAGATGAGGGGACGGTGGGGTGTGGGGCGGGGTCTCTGGCTCAAATGCCATATATTATTCGATATGTATGCAGCGTATTGGATCATGCAGTTGAAGGATAGAGCCTGCCTATAGGTAAAGACAGTGTCTACCAATGCCAGGTTTTCTCTTGTGCAACATAATTACTTGCATATGACCTACTTGACTGTCATTAAACTAAACAAAATATGTCCAACACGTGCCTTGCGCTGCCCTAGATGCCAGACTACGGAGACTGGCTTCATTAAATTATATGGGATTATGCAATAATATAAAGGTTCTGGGGAGAAGTAAGGCAGACATTAAAAGAATATTAACAAGCCTATACCATTCATAATAAAACAATGCTTATTGGGGCTTTATCGCAAGGAGGCTAAAGGCAGTCTAAGTAGAAAATTCCTAATGCTGCGTACTGTACTTGTAAAAAGACGTACTGCTATGCAGTGGCTAAGTGCTAAGAGACAAACTATTGGTAGATGGTAAGGATATGGTGAAATAGCCTATGTCTAAAGAGATCTACAGGACAAAAAAGAGGCGAGTCGAAAAATTACTTGATCTGATTTATGGGCAAATACTATACAGTTACTGAATGATCGCCCTGACTCTAGGATCTTGAATAGGTGGTGTGGGATGAATTGATTTTGCAGTCAGCTATTCATGGAGGTGCATGGTGGTGTTCACTACCTGAAGAGGCCAATGGCTGGGATTGAAATTGCAGACTAGTCTTATATGTGTTGGTGATATAGGGGGAGGTCCCTCTTGCGGAAGGAAATGTGGGGGGAAAGATGGGGCTGAGAGATCAAGAACTGAATATGGATCTTTGAGCTCTGGTTAATAAGCACAACATCCGATCCGGAGTGTTCGCGGTCAGCATTTGATTGTTTTGTTTATATCATGTTGAAGGGATGGGTCTGGGTGAGGTACTAGAGATGAGGTGTAAAACTTGGAATACAGAATGTTGGGGGTTGAGGGGGCAGCGGGTTGGGGTAGTTTACCAATGAAACAGTTTCTGGTGGGGCGCTGTCATATGCATTGACAGTTTGTCTACTTCCATGAAAAGTTGCTTGCTTGTAAAACCTATTTATATAATAATAAAAACAATTAAAACAATACAGGAAGAATTTAAAAAAATAACCAAACCAGGAAAACAAGTTGCAGAAATACTTAAGCAACAGACAGTTCTATGAGTCAATGCACTAAAGTTTGCAAAAAAAATGTGCACTGATCACTCACCAGTAGGGTGTGTTGTAAATTTCACAAAGATGTACAAAAAAGTGATGGATGGAATGCTTGAATTAATGTTAGCCACTGATGAACACTTGGGGCCCCATCCCAATCCATTGTTATTTTGCACACCAAGCCACCTCAGTTTGGCCTCAACCATATGCAAATCAGTCTTGACACTGCTTTAATGGGAACAGTCCAGCCCGAACTGCCAGTGGCAGAGATCAATTTAAGCATTCCACCCATCACTTTGTTTTTGAAGCCCTAAGTGTGAAGGGTATTGCCAGACGTGTGTTCCATGCTCACTGGAACAAAGCTATGCCTGGCTGAAGAGCCCTAGTAAGTGCGAAACCAGACCTGGGCTGCTTGTGTTCCGGTTTAGGGAGGACCTGGCCTGGCACTTCGGGCTGGACTGATCCCATTGGAGCCGGGTCAAGACTGATTTGCATAAGGCTGGGTCTAAATTGAGGTGGCATGGTGGGCGAAAAACTATGTGTTGGGATGTAGCCCAAGCGACTGCCAGTGGCTGAGATTAATTCAAGCCTTCCATCCATTAATTTGTTTTTGATGCCCTAGGTGTGGTAAATTTTAGCAACTGGGACAACATCTCATAAGGACAGCAAAGGCTGACTTACCTCTTGTGGAATGAGATTTGTGGTTGGCGCTGAAGAGATCCAATGGCATTTTGATAACAAGCGATATTGCAAACTTCTATCTTCCTAGCCACATACTGATTGAAGATACTAAGCCAGTAATGGCCCTCCCATAATTAACAAATATCTTTGATTTCCATACATCTTTATTTTTTTACAAAGGGTTCTTTTTAAATTGAAGGTAAGCAGAGAACACGGTTTCAGAATGAATGTGGACCGGTCGAATTTATGTACGCGTTGAAAAGGAAGCACATACATTAGGACAGGACCATCTTTGAAGGTTTCCTGGCAGGAGGAAAAACATTCAGACCCTGTAAAAAAATCTTTCTTCATAATCATAGTGATGTTGAAAATAATGCCAGAGAAAGACTTTGTGACATGCTCTATTAGTAGCCAAATGTATGTTTTTAGAGGAAAACTGGAGGCCACATTTATGCATATAATAACAGGCATTACAACCACCAAATACAGAATATCTTCCACTTAAGGACTTACTTTGCTTATTTCAAGATGCTCATGCAACAGCAGGAGGACAGAAATATCCATTTTGCAGACAGAGAGGAATGCTACTTTCTCAACGGTACACAGCCACGCAGGATAATGCCTGAAATCCTGGATGATAGATATGGCTGGCATGGAAGCCTCCAGCACAAGGGTGGTATAAGAGAATAGATATGGGAAGTTACAAGCAATGATGAGCATTCTTGATTTGCGCTGCTGCAACTTGATGACCACCTGGGCCAGTGACTGAATTACTGTAACAGCACAGAGAAATTATTCTGGTCAGTCTGTCAAACTGGCATTTCCTTGGAATTCTCAAGAATTATCTACAGTTTGCATTTCTTACATTAGCAAAAGAGTGAAGATGTGGTGCCCTGGCAAACAAAATAATTTCCTTAAGAACCTCATCATAAAAAATTCATGTTTTCTTCCAGGAGATAAAAGACAATCTATTCTGCAGGCATGGGCAGTTGATGACCTTCATATGGAGATTCCAGGCTAGGTGCCAATGCAAACAATCTGAGCCTCCTGCAAGAGGATTCTGGATCTTGCTCCTCCAGTCTTGTTCAAATAATACATCATAGAGACATTGATCCTTTGAATCTCAATAAAGATAAATATTATGGTGGCCATTATAAATTTCAGGGCTCTCAGCCACAATACGTTTATATCATACAGCTTTTACCAATTACCATGTGACTACCATTTTCCTTGTACAGTCACATCACCCATGTGAGAGCCACAATCAAAGGATCTGTCATGATCAACTGTGGAGGAAGGAATGTCTGAAAGATTACCCCCTCGAAATGTATTTTCTCCTCCACCTTCAATTGGAACAGCCAGCTGCAGTCCAGGATGTTTTAAGTACAAGTCCCCCAATTTATTTATCTGTGCTACCTGTGTGTCCAGAACTACTCACAAGTTCAGCATTGGTGGTACCTGATCGATTGCGAATCAGTCAAGTTTGGCAAAATTAGAATATAACAGTCTATGTTTTATGCAAATCTTGTGCCAAGTTTTGACTGAGCTGGCTTTAATTAGCCAGTAGTCCAAGCATGAATATAACAATATCCCATAGTTTGGTTGGAAATCTACCACTAATGTCCTCAAGTTAAAATAGCATGTGGAATGTTTTAAAGCTGAATTATAGAAACCTGTAAAGGTAATGTTGACTGCAAATATTAAAGAACACAGCCCTCCTTTGTTTTTGAAAATAAATACCCAAAAGGCGGCTGTATATAAGTTTATGGTGCACAGTCAATCTTACTGATATAATTGTGAGTAAATCTGGACTTTTCCTATTTTAATCAATTTTTGCAGTCTTTAGAACTATAATGGACAGAAACTATTTCGACTTTGCTTTCTGACAAACAAATAACAGAAATCAATTCCCATGTAACTGTGGTGTTTTGGAACATACCTTTTTTGCTTTAGCAAAGTCTAACTATACTGTGTGGAAAGGTTCCTGATAATGATCCTCACATTGTGGCACTGAGCAGCAAGGGCAGACTAAGTGACTGTCTGGTGCTTGCTGGGAGCTTTCACACAACAATTTATGGTCCTGTTAGTCCATTTTTGTTACAAACTGAAGACTAGTTACAGTTGCAGCTTTTGGTAGTGTCATTACTTCTGCCACAAAGGCATTTTAACTCACTAGTTATTTGAGCTACATTATAGGAAACTCTCTTCCTTTCTTGTAGTCAAAGGTCTTATGGGATTCTTAATCAGCAAGGGACCAATGGACTGAAAAGTCAGAAACAGTGAGGTTCGGATTACTTTTTGCGGAAGCACTAGGGGTAAATGATTTAAGATATAGCAATGCAGATCACAAGTTCTCCAGTGGCAGTAGTCACACGAAAGCTCTGCTGAATACTTACACTTCTTACAAAGTCTTCTCTAACATCCCCACAAATTGCAGCATTTAATCCAAACACACAGTCATTGTAGCTAAGGAGGACAGTTCAACTCGCCACTCAGTGTTTTTCCACCCTTTAGAAACCTTTCTTGCTCAAAGGAGCCAGCTGTATACTCTTTTAGGTCAAGCATGATAAGGACACCTTGAAACTTTTGTGAAAGGACGAAACTCTTAATGAGTACGTAGAAATATTTTCCACCCAAAAACAAGGGATCTTGGTTCAGAGTTTCCCATTTCCAGTCTTATTGCTTTCAATTATTGAGGACCTGGTCAGAAAAATATCCTGGTACATTTAGGGTACATTTAGGGTTGAGTGTTCTTACATGAGGCTCTCACTTTAAGTCTCAAGTATGACCAATGCCTTCCTTATCAGAACTGAAGTACCTATATCCAACTTACTAACTACTTTGTTGGTGAGCTTGTGGAATGTTCGCTGGGGATATTCTCAAAAAGATGAACTTGAAGAGTGTATGCTCCACAGTCGATAGTGTATGTACTCGGAGTGTCACACTATTTTATTTACCCTCAACTTCGAACTCATGATATATCTGCACCAATCTGGAACTCTCTTCTTGCCAAGTCTTTCTTTCTGGTGTAGCACTGCTCTAGGACACCTATGTGGATTAGGCACTGCTGTAAGCAATGATTATAGTGCAATATAGAGTAAAGGTTATTGCTGTTAAAAAAAAAAAGCCACGGGTCATCTTCATGAGTTATCAACGACTGAAAATCCTCAGCAGGAGGCTACCCCATCTCTACTGGCCACGAGACAGTCATTCTCTTTTCCTTTCCCCAATTATTAACTTGATGTGTTAGAAGTCCGATTTCAAATTACCATTCTCAGTGAAGTAGCTATTACTGTTGGACAAGTCAGCAAAAAAAGGCACATGAATCCAAATGATTTAACATTGTATAATTTTTTTCGGGACAGGAATGATGGTGGTGAATGTTTCTTTCACTTACCCAACAGGCACTTGAAAGAAATCTATTCCTTTTTCTCCTCCAAAGTGTCCAGGTTCGCCCAAGGTAAACAAAGTCTTTGTGTTTCAGCCTCACATATATATTACACTCTTCAGTTAAGTGAGGATCTGGAAGGCAGACCACACAAACTAGATATTTGGGCATCCAAGTGTTCTTTCCAGAAAGGGAAGGACATGTATTGAAAAGAGGCAGCTAAAAAAATACTGCCCTTAGTTTAGAAAAATAATTTAACTCGTAACTGCACAGGAATGATTGGCTGAAGCCCTAAATCATCAAACATAAGACAATTCTAAGAACAATGATTTCTCTGCTGAAATGGATCCTAGCTCACAGAGTGGAAATAATTTCCTGTCTGACAAACAATGTGAATACTGGAACAATGCAGTTTCTGAAACCCTTAAATGGGTAGTGTCAAAATGCTGATATGTGAAGGCCAATATCTCGAACCACCATTTCTTGCTTTATTTTAGGTACTTTCAGAGTCTATAGTGCTTCTAGTAGTCTATTTGGCGTCATCAAATAATTGTGTTTGGCTTGATTTTAAAACACAGAAAATGTTAACTTCTGCAGGCACGTTTTCTTTAAAAAGAAATATTTCACAAATAATAATTATACCTGTTTAAAATGTGTATTGGGATCCAACTAATAGGCTGCACTTGAGATTCTTGATGCTGTTATAAAAGTATACAAAAGTAATGTTTTTTCCCCCCAAATATATGCTTTTAATAATCTAGAGTGTTTCATGTTTGTGCACTCACATCATCCTTTCTTCCGCTTATGTCAAGTTCTTTGAGATTTTGCTTCACAGTACATCCCACAAACACAAGCTTTCTCATACACCATAGCAGGTCCCACACCCAGCTGCGAAAGGAGGAGGGTTATGCATGAGGCTACCAACCAAACCATGTAAAAAAATTCTAGTTGGAAAAACGTCAACCAAAAGACAGAAAGACATCCCGGCCTTTGGGAGAGAGGAATCTCCTTCACAGAGAGCTATGACATCTTGTGGTGAAAGCCAGAAATCCCTGGAAGTCACAAAGCCAATCCACCCACTTAAAAGTTAGGGACTTGTTTGACACAATTTGTTTTTTTGCAGTATCTTATTTTATGTCCAAAACCATGTGTCTGTTGACAAATCAGACATTAAAACATTTGCTAAAAATTAAAATGCTTTTGATAATTATAAAATATGAATAAATGCCTCCTTACACAAAAAAACCTCTAATATCTAATTTAATACAAAAAGCAGCTACGAAGTGTCAAAAAATTTAATCTCGTACAAGTGAGAATTTAATGACTACTCGTGTCCATCAGAAATATCATAACATAGATAACCGACATTGGACTTCCAGAATAATGGGTCAATTCAATCAACAGAATTGTGAGAAAATTAGCATCTTGACAAGCCAAGCTACTGGAAAATTGATTGTGGAAGAAACTGCAAGGTAAAGGAGATCCCGAAGGGGCTGAAATGACTATCAATATGAATGTGTGTATAAATGTATGTATGTTACTTACATGATGTCAACCCACATCAGAACCAGAAGAGAGACCTGAATATGAACCTAATTTTGATTTCAGTGTTTAAGGATTCATTAGAACATGGCTATTTAGAAGTAGACCCTTGTAAGATAAGAAAACAGATGCTTTGTGATACTTTTCACTCAAGTAAGATCAAAACCCAGAAAGATTCTGGTGAATTTGCAGACTTACTAAAAAAACAGATCATTTTGCTGTTAGGCTCCAAGTGAAGGTTATTAGTGTAGATACTCGAAAACTACTGAATATTTGCAAGGTTACAAATAACAAATGGCAAGAGTAGGGGATACTCTGGCAACCCAAAGAGATGAAAAGTGCTGTGATCAATTTTCATGTCCCCATCGGAATAAAGATCAGAAATAAGACACCTATCGAACAGAATGTGTAGGCTGCAGACCATTTCCTCAAAACAGTGGGGAAATACAAAGAGGATCAAAGAAGCAAGAATGTTGTGTAATGCTTGGCCCCAGCATTGAGAGAGAGAGAATGTGAGCTCTAACAGATACCCCAGTGATGCCATTCAAGGGTAGTGCTATCACATAATTGGGTGCGGAGAGACAATGGTTGAACGGTAGTTAGGAAATAAATTCATACCAGATTCATAGGGCCGTAGGCTTTTTTCATGTTTGTTTTATTTTTTCTGTGGATCTTGGGTGTAAAAGAGCAAGCTATTGTCAATAATGCAATTCTGCATCTTCATAATTTATAGAGATGTGTGCATCTGTACAGGTTTGTGTTATCATGCCCGAACAATCACCCATCTATTTTTGATGGCAATACTGAAAAATGGTGTAGTATAAAGTAGTTCTTGTTGGAATACAAATGCCATTGCCTACATTAGTAAAAATAATATTAGTATTTCCCAGCACCGGAGATCAAAAATCCAGATATCTTGATCTTGAAAGCCACCCAGCCTTCTCGAAGTACAGAAATTGTACACTTAGGGGCAGAGTACGATCTCGCTAGGAAGGCCTCCAGACTGGGTCTGGAACGAGCAATTTCGATTCAGAGCCTATGTTTCCGACTGAATCTTCCCCCATTCCGAACGGCCAAGTACGATGCAAAGGTCTCGTCTGCGTCGACTGAATCATTTCCGAATCCGATCCCGTCAATCCGACTCGTTTGCAGCCGAATCGTGCCGAGCAATGGAGCCGGCTTCCGACGAGCGAGTACGATGCACGATTCGGACAGCCGTATCAACTCGGTCTCAGCGAGACAAAACAGCTGTGGGAACCGGACTTCGGGGGGCTGTAGCATGGCCCTCTTCACCCGGGGTTCTCCGAATCGGTCCCATGGGGGTACCCCTGGGTCCCCCTTTTCCATGCATGCACAGTGTGGTGGGCACCATGGGGTGCCCGCCACAGGGTGTACGTTTTTCCCCACCCACCCCATTTTGCTATGGGAGCCTGTGTACGCGTTCAGTATACAGGCTCCCATAGAGTTCAATGGGAGTCCGAGCGAACAGAGTCCGTCACCATACGGGTTCATCGGAATCGGTCGCTCAGACTCGCGGAGCACAATTAGCTAGGAAAGCCCTCCGAAACTGAGTCGTAAGGAGGGCTTTCCTAGCGAGATCGTACTCTGTTCCTTAGTTGGGTGATATAATTAGTCCAACTCAAAAATTTGGTGATCCTGATTATTATGAGGTGGACAGCTCAAGTTATTGAAGCCATAGTAGAAGAGGCCAAAGCGATACCAAAGGGGATGATGGACGGAGCGCTTGAGCAAATCAAACACTCACCCCCAGTCAACTGATCTGGGTTTAATCCATCATCATTCTTTAGCTCACTCCACCACCCCAGTTCAGACATGGCCATATGCAAATCAGTCTGACCCTGTGCCTCATGGGAACAGTCCAGCCCGAACTGCCAAGCCATGTCTTCCCTGGACCGGAAACAAGCATCCTGGGACCGGTTTCTGGCTATTCAGCCGTCATCAGCCAGGCTAGCTTGAATCCAGTGGCAAAGTGAGCAAGGGACCCACGTCTGGGCATACCCTGCCAACTTAGGGCGACCAAAGCGATAGCCAAAGGGATGATGGACGGAGCGCTTGAGCAAATCAAACACTCACCCCAGTCAACTGATCTGGGTTTAATCCATCATCATTCTTTAGCTCACTCCACCACCCCAGTTCAGACATGGCCATATGCAAATCAGTCTGACCCTGTGCCTCATGGGAACAGTCCAGCCCGAACTGCCAAGCCATGTCTTCCCTGGACCGGAAACAAGCATCCTGGGACCGGTTTCTGGCTATTCAGCCGTCATCAGCCAGGCTAGCTTGAATCCAGTGGCAAAGTGAGCAAGGGACCCACGTCTGGGCATACCCTGCCAACTTAGGGCGACCAAAGCGATACCAAAGGGGATGATGGACGGAGCGCTTGAGCAAATCAAACACTCACCCCCAGTCAACTGATCTGGGTTTAATCCATCATCATTCTTTAGCTCACTCCACCACCCCAGTTCAGACATGGCCATATGCAAATCAGTCTGACCCTGTGCCTCATGGGAACAGTCCAGCCCGAACTGCCAAGCCATGTCTTCCCTGGACCGGAAACAAGCATCCTGGGACCGGTTTCTGGCTATTCAGCCGTCATCAGCCAGGCTAGCTTGAATCCAGTGGCAAAGTGAGCAAGGGACCCACGTCTGGGCATACCCTGCCAACTTAGGGCGACCAAAGCGATACCAAAGGGGATGATGGACGGAGCGCTTGAGCAAATCAAACACTCACCCCCAGTCAACTGATCTGGGTTTAATCCATCATCATTCTTTAGCTCACTCCACCACCCCAGTTCAGACATGGCCATATGCAAATCAGTCTGACCCTGTGCCTCATGGGAACAGTCCAGCCCGAACTGCCAAGCCATGTCTTCCCTGGACCGGAAACAAGCATCCTGGGACCGGTTTCTGGCTATTCAGCCGTCATCAGCCAGGCTAGCTTGAATCCAGTGGCAAAGTGAGCAAGGGACCCACGTCTGGGCATACCCTGCCAACTTAGGGCGACCAAAGCGATACCAAAGGGGATGATGGACGGAGCGCTTGAGCAAATCAAACACTCACCCCCAGTCAACTGATCTGGGTTTAATCCATCATCATTCTTTAGCTCACTCCACCACCCCAGTTCAGACATGGCCATATGCAAATCAGTCTGACCCTGTGCCTCATGGGAACAGTCCAGCCCGAACTGCCAAGCCATGTCTTCCCTGGACCGGAAACAAGCATCCTGGGACCGGTTTCTGGCTATTCAGCCGTCATCAGCCAGGCTCAGCTTGAATCCAGTGGCAAAGTGAGCAAGGGACCCACGTCTGGGCATACCCTGCCAACTTAGGGCGACCAAAGCGATACCAAAGGGGATGATGGACGGAGCGCTTGAGCAAATCAAACACTCACCCCCAGTCAACTGATCTGGGTTTAATCCATCATCATTCTTTAGCTCACTCCACCACCCTAGTTCAGACATGGCCTTTGGTATAGTAGAAGAGGCCGGCAGATTGAGCGACTGTATTCCTAGAAATTGGCGCTAATGTCTGGTCTCATTTTAATTTGTGGTTCCTGTGAGAGGGTGACCTACTCACTCTAGGATATGATGACATATCTGGCTATGTTCCAAGTTCTTTATTTGGTAGGTGCACATCATAATACCCTATTTTGGCCCAATATTTGTTAAATTAATTAATATATAGTTATTAGGAATTTTAACACAAGAGCAGCTGTTCAAAATGTGTTGGATATCTTTTCATTCACATTATTTCTGAAGAGAAACAAATGAAGGAATTTAAGATTTTACACACTGCACCTGTAAAGATAAACAGTCCTCCGGGACTGGGTTCTACCTCACTCTTCACTTCTTGGTCACATAAAAGCAGCATGTTCTCCATCTTGATGGCTGACAATTCACCTTTAGAAATGTGCTTGGAATTGTTCACTAATTAAGTGAATAATCCAGATAAGGACAGACGATCGACAGACAACAGCTGCAGAAGCAGAATTACCACCATGGGATGGCAAATATTTTTGTCAACATCGGGATCACTTCTTGTGCAGTCACCTGGGGCACTTTTAGACTATGAGGATCTTCTTAAGGGGTCAAGGAGAGGAGGCTATGAATACAAGACCTTAACTGCCAGAACCTGAGAAAAGATGGTAAGCTGGGAGGTTTAATGAGGACACAATAGATGTGTGATAAAAAACAAGTAGAGACAAATATGAATGGGAAGAAAAGAGGGGTGTTTCTCACAAGGAAAAACAAGTCATTTCAGGGACTTAAGTGAAATTGACAAGCAATCCAGATGAATTTAGTGTCCATTTCCAGCAAGACTTGGCCAAACCAATTGAGAGAACAGATGATAAACATTTACATGAATGAATGCTTATCTTAAGATGAACTGTGCTTTATTTCTGATGCAAATGTGGAACTGTTGGAGGAATAAATCATCTAAAAAGAACAAATCTGAGAATCTATTCCAGGTCTGAATTTAGGTTCCACATCAGGTCTCGACACTGTGCTTGTACAGGAGTGTATCCATTTGCTTCACTCACCTTTGCAGAGGGTCTTCAATGAAACTACTTAAACATGAATGGTACCTAAATCTTGCGTTTGGGCCATAATAGTATCAATATTAAAACTTGGATAGTTTGAACAACTGTGTGGTTCACATCACTCTGCCTCCTTAATGCAGACACAGAACAGTATGACCTAGTTTTCCATGAATGAGCTCTAAATTCATGGAGGCAACACTGTGCAAGATTCGGACACTGGATCCAAAGATGACAAAAACATCCTTACCTGGGTGACATACTGGGCAGGAAGAACAGCATAACCAACATTTCCAGACCCAGGTGCAGGTGCTAACACAGTGCCCGGAGGAAGGTTGGTGAGGTTGGGTTGAATTGGTGGTAGTTGTGTGGCTGGCATAATAAGTCGCTGTTGTGGTTGGCTTGTAGTAACAACCTGTGGAGTTGTACTGATGGGTTTGGGAGCCACCTACAAAACAAAATAATTCTAGGCATTTAAATTAATTCTATAAAACGCTCTGCTGGCCCTTCAATTACTGGGTTGAGAAATGGAGAATTCAAAACATGCGTTTCTTGTCCTGACTACATTTATTCCTTTAAATTCGTAGTCTATGGTAGAAAACAAACTAGTCACAAGCACCTTATTACTCTGTTTAAGATGAGAAACTAGATTCATCAATTTTCATTAAAAATCAAAGTTTTCAATACAGAGTCGGACGTGTACTTGTAGACAGTCCAGGGGGTAACACCATGTTAGGATTTCAGAAAATGTAAACAGCCCCTATTCATGTCTATTGTACACACATTATACCATATATATTAAATGTGGAAATCGTAAATGCTACACTGGGATCGATACTAGATGATCTGTAGTATTTGAGTCAACAGTTACCAAAGACCTTCAAGTCAGATCTAAAATACAAAAGTTGGGTAAATACACAGCATGATAGGGAATAGATTCTCTTCTATCTGAAAGAGCACACTATGAATGATCAGTGTTCAGATCACCTCTACTGTCCAATTCAAACACTACCAAAGCATGGAAACTTTTAATCACAATAAAAAGTTATTGAAGAACCGCAAGAAATATGACCTTAAATAATTACAAATTTTTCTGAGTACCAAACTACCTAAAAATAAAGAACCCTGAAAATCAAAATAGACAACTTAAAATATATTAATGGTGAAAGTAATAAACACAGTATTTATAAACCTACGAAGAAAGGTTCTGTATATCTTTGTGTCATGTTTGGAAACTTTAACAGAAAGAAAGCCCCCACTACATTAAACAATAAAAATCATGCAAGACTTTAATAAAATGCTTTAAACTTTGTGTTACACATAGAGTCAGTGTCAGCAAAACTAATACTTAAGACCGACGTGATCTACGAGACAAAGATCCCATAGGCTATAAACAACCAAAACCAGTCTCAGGAGTCAGACCAGGGCTATGACTGAAGACTATTCTGTTTGCGCTTAATTTCTATACAGAATATCCTCATTAATTTTGCAGTTTTGTATGCAAGTAGATTGTCACGTCAAAGTGAATGACAGCATGGTGTGACCAGACTAGTAGACTTGGTGATCAATTGAATCTTTAGTCAAGAAGGTACAAGTGCTACACCTAAAGATCAAAATCCCAGCTGCCACAGACTGGCCCACGGAGACAGCTAACTAGGTTAAGAAACTGCCTTCGTAATCAGACAGGTGCAAGCTTATCATCAAAGTTATTTATTATTGACAAAGCACATCAGGAAGCTGGCAGATCACAACTGAATACACTAGCTACTGAAGAGGTGGAGACTGTGATGTAGTTCATCATCTATTTTTCACTATTGGGGTAGAGCCACTCCCAGTCCTAGTCATATTTTCTGCAGCGCAGTGTTCCTGACAATCTTCCAATGGTTCTTTACCTTTCGACTTCTGTGGACCCCCACTTAATCATTACTGATACCTGGGGACCCCCGATGCATCATTATTGGAATCATCGGACCTCCACTGAGTCATTATTGGAAACCAGGGACCCTGGCCTAAGCATTTTCGATGATTTGAACTGCAAACAGATACAGAAACAAGCATTCATCAAACAAATACACTAAGTTTAAATATTGTACTCAATTTGCAAACAAATATATATTTTTTTTAATTCAACATTATAAATGAGAAGGCTGGAGCATTTCTAAATTAAATTGCGGCTCTGTATCGGACATATTATATTCTGTTTGATGCACTTGCACTGCTCCCACAAATCAACCTGAGGATACGAACTCAATATTTAGCCTCCAATTTCAAATTCCTTCATAGTAACAGAAGGTTTTACATTTTTCAATTTACATTTTGCTTCATTATTTATATACACTTTAATTATCTGTTAGTATTATTTAATTTTTAGAACTGTCGCAGACACCCCGAGTAGGATTTGAGGACTTCCACGGGTCCCCAGACCATGGGGGTCACGATGCCAGCTATCAAACAATGAGAATGTCCAGCTTAAACAACATTTAAAATCATGGAATGAACACATATATTTAAGCAGAGAGTCAGCTCATCTGTACTGGAAGTCAAAGCCTAATTTTCAGGTCAGGGTTTCAACAGCAAATTTGTCAAAGTGACCTGATGCTAACAATATTAAAAAGTGTGCTCTGGGACCACCCCTTTCAACCACTGGCTTTCTTCAAGCTATTCGCTTGAGCCTATCAATGCACACATTGGCTCAAGCGAGAAGAGTATGAAACTCTCGCCTAATGTAACTGGCTGTTTGGGTGTATCCTTCTGCTTGAGTGCTTGCACTGAATTGCAGGACAAACTAATATAAAAATATAGCCCCCTCTGTCCAGTCCTGCCTGCTCCCTCCTGTGTGTTTCCCACTAATGTGCTAAAACTGCTTTCTTTTACTCCATGCTTTTTTACCTGGGGTCTTCAACATCCACTCAATAGGTCCACAATGGTTTAGAAAATTCACAAAATTTAGCAGATTCATTAAGAATTTATACATTAGGCAAAATCGAAAATTTTAAATCGCCTACTAAAGGTGGATGAATTTGAAATTGAAGACTAAAAATTAAGTTGCTATCCGTAGCTTGATTCATGGGACCAGTGCAAACAGAATATAGCATGGGTGGATTGGTGGCCTCAAATGGAGTACTTGTATGCGTTGGCAAAAAGAACATGCATTAGGAGATAGAAGACAGAAGTGATATGCTAGAGTCTAATGTATCACTTGCTCTTTTAGAAATAAAACCAAATATTAAAACATCTCAACTTACCTTTTTACATTAAAATTTCGATTTTTATATATTTTTGTCATTTGTGAATTAAATAATATATTGCGTAATTTGTGCATTTGATGGATACAAGTTTGTGTATTTTTGAAAAATGTTTTGAGGTTCAAATCCTAAAAACTGCTTAGGCAGCGGTACCTTGTCTTCCAGTAGTGATTCAGTGGTGGTCCACACAAGTCAAAAGGTTAATAGGCACTGCTATAGCACATTAAACACAGACCTATTGGCTTTGACAATGAGTGTTTAAAATTTGTTTTTGAGATCGCATTCTTAAAGTCTGATGACATATACCTGCTTTCTGCACACACCAGGTTAAATGCTACATCTTTCCTGTTCAACACACTACCAACTCAAACATCAGTCCTGGAAGATTGTCAGTCAGTACATTATGAAAAACCCTGGGTACAGACCTGCCAGATACTTTACCTAGCTGTCTTCTTAATGTGTCTCACCAACTTTAAAGCACATTTAAGGAGACGAAAAGTAGCTTACACTGTAAAATGGAGTTGTCTAACCCAATTCCTGTGCATCTCATTATGGCTTTGCACTTTAAAACCTAGTTGGAACGTCCATCCTCTCCTTTTTATTCAATGAATTACTTTATGAGAAAACTATACAGTGCACTTTTCCTTTTTGAGTACTCTTCCGAAGTGCATATTGTATTGTACTGTACTACAGCATTTAGACATATCATCCAGTCTCACCCAGGATTCACGTCTCGTACTGCAGCTGCATTTATATAGTGCTTCATACCCCTGAAGAGTCTTTAAGCGCATCTGTAGATGGGTAGCATGCCACTCTGTAGGAGTGCTATGGACTGAAGTGTGTGTGTGTGTGTGTGTGTGTGTGTGTGTGTGTGTGTGTGTGTGTGTGTGTGACTGTCACGTGTAATCGCGAACAGGGGCCAGCGTTGTCCTCTTTTTGTGTTTTGTCACTGTGCTTAAGTATGAAGTGAAAAGGAGAAAGAGATGCTAGAGCATAGAAATATTTGAGTGCCCTGTGGCCTAGGTGTTAATAATTTGGTGCTGCACATGTATGGCAGAGACCGCTCAAACGGTGTCATGATCAAGTGCAGCTGCTCATAGGCAAGAGTATAGGGCAAAAGTGTGAGGATGTACAGATGTGGATACCAACCAGCTATGCCACAGCCTGTTGATGCATTCTATATCACACTGAATATGGGGCCTATGGATGGGCCCTGACATTACAGGTGCTTCCTTGGGAGGTACACTCTTCCCACAACTTTAATATGTGCTCAGGAGTTCAAAAAGAATCAGGAGAGGGCAACTCAGAGTAATGGCCATTATGCTATAAGTGAACAAAAGAGCGCCAGGGATCACCATATAGGAATGGCTAATAAAAAATTAGTCATAGTAAATGCTCCGACTGATCCACCAAGGAGTGAGAAGAGTAACTACTATACAAGAAAGCATAATATATGTCCTGGGAGCCGACTCGAGTGTGAGAGGAAGTCACTCATAGGAATGGGCACTAAACAATCTGCTAAAGAACATGCTGTACGGAGTCTATGGAGGTACAGTAAAGAGTGGTCATTAAAACAACCAGCCATGGTATATGTTCTGAGGAGCCCACCGAGGAATGCCATAGGGCAAATGGTAGGCATGGGCATTATACACCTAGCCAAGCTATACGCACTGAGGAATCCACTCAAGAGCAACCCATGGGAATTGGCATTATGTAACTAGCTATACCCCATGTTCTGATGCATCCACTGTGGGGCTAGGGCAGTAACCATTATATTTCAAATCATAGTATATGCTCTGGAGAGGTCAAACAGTAGAGGTGAGCAAGAAACCCATAGGAATGTACATTGCGCAATCAGTCATGCTATAAACTATGAAGAGTCCAACCATGTATGCAGGGAGCAAGAATGGCATTATGCAGCCAGCTAATTTATGGGATCCAGGGAGTCCAAACAGCAGCAGCAAGGAGTAATATATATGAATAGGTTATTATATTTTCAGTCTTGCTTTATGCGCTACGAGGTCTACCCAGTAGTGGTGATAGTACAACCCTATTGGTTTGGACAGCGGAAAGTTGGAGGAGTGATTCAAGAAAGGATGTAAGACTCCTTACTAGCCCCAGCAGCCCCCAACAATGACCAAGCGCTGACCCTAACCATTCTTTATCTGACGGTCCATGAAAGACACCAATAGGGAGGAGACCACAAGACAGTTCACCAGTTGGGAGCCAATGGCAAGACAGACAGGTTGTGTATCAGCCCAAGACAAGAGGGCTTTTCCCACATCTGGGTAGGGAGGGAGGAATGAAGGCAAGGATGACTCAGTGATAGCAAAGGACTCAAGGTACAAGATGGCAACAGCAGTGTAAGCTAGTGTGCTTTCAGCAGGCAGTGTTGCTCTTACATATAAATCACTATTTTAACAGTGCAATGCTTGACTGGCAAGCAAATGGGATTCACAAAAATCACAGACTGAATTCTCGCAGGGCGTTGCCCTCTCTACACCCTGAATCCTGTACATCAACCTGTGACAGAGAGGAGCACTTAAGAGAATGTTCTGTAGATTGGGAGACTTCCACCTCAGCAGCATCTAGCGATTCCAGGAAGTTTGTCATTTTTTGGATTGAAGAAAGTTGAAATGTTTTCTAAGTCCCTTCTCAGTTTGGCATTTGGTCACTATTTTAGAGAAAAAGCTTCATTTTTTAATGAATTATCGTTTCCTTCTGATGGATACATATTCCCACAGATTCCTCCCTTTATGAACAAGCCCTAAATTAGTACACTCCTGAGAAATTAGACTGAGTAGTGCCAGTTAACCAAGGAAATAATCAAACAGAGCTTGTGCTGCATGCTTGATACGTGTGGTGGTTGTGCTTGTCAAAAGTATGCAAGGACGACCAGGTAAGCTGCCTGGCAGATGTCAGTAACTGGGACACCAATGAAAAGTGCTGTAGAAGCAACCATGGCCCTGATGGAATGAGCACAAACACACTCTGGAGGGTCTTTCTTGGCTAGGGCATACCACTGATACAAAGGACCAAATGGACCATTGGGCCACCAACTATCTCCAGCAAAGGCCACAAAGAGGCAGGTACACTAGCCCTTATAAAATGCATACACTACCACATGTAAGAAGGACAAGTAGGTGAGAGGAAACCAACATATCCTGGTTGAAAAGTGTGAAGAACGACAAGCTGAGAGGGCCTCAATTTCTCTAACCGTCTGAACAGGAGTAGCTGCAAACAACAAAACAGAGAGCTTGCTGGCATTTCTGAATTCATATTGACTGTACAAGGCATTAGTCTCACATACTGAGGATAGCTGGGAGGCTTCTTGGAATAATGGCACCAATTCATTTCCTTGACTCCATATGTATTATTACAGTAGAATCAAGCATAAGTAGCTCAATGTTCACAGTAGTCACATACTCGAGTTGGAAGGGTCCAATGATGGACAATGTGAAGGAATCTTCAGCTGTAGAATGCAACAATCTACCGGAAGAGCTTTCAAGTTACACACCCAATCACCAAGACCTTCAAATCTGCCTTCATGCGTTTGCCTCAGAAATCCCTGAGTAAAACAGCCAGGAATCCACACCCTGTGCTGTCATAGCATTTGGTCATTCCCCAGGTCGCATCTGGACAAGTCACGTAGCTAGAGTGAGAGCTAGAAAAATGAAGTCTCGGGTTATGTCCCAAGACGCTAGGCAAGAACTGGCACCATGTCATCACACAATACAGAGTTACTTCACAAGCACTGATGCCCCTCTTCTCCTAGAAGCGGAAACACCTGTGGAAATAACTAATACTTGTAGCTTATAGCCTCAACTCACAATTCATCCATGTGTTGACAGGTAACTATTTATTATCAAGTGGCTAGCATGAGAGGTCATCAACACGGCTGGCTTCCCAGGGACTTGCTTTGGACTGCCCTGAGATCTTCAAAACAAAGCAGGCCAGAGTCATCTCATCAGCACCAAACTTCTTAATGTCTACCTCCTTGCCACTCCTTTTGCCCCCCGCTCTCTCTTCCCATCACATTGTTAATTTCCTGCTCAGGTGCTTTATACTGGCTACCCACATCATTAATATTGGAAACTACTCAAAGATGGAAGAAGAAAAACGTTCTCAAATTAAATCCGAGTAAAACAGAAATTCTTCCCATCTTTAGCAAGATAAGTAGTTATGGCCACCTACACTGGGCCCTTGCACTCACCCCTTTGCTCTGTATTGTAACCTTAGCATTATATTTGACTGTAAGCTATCATTAGAACCAGCATTTGCAGCAGTAACAAAATCCTGCCTTTTCCACTCAAAACCACCTCAGGGAATATTCCCCTACATATAAATCTCGCACAAAGTGATCGCAGCTAATACCTTTATGCAGTCAAAAATGGACTATGGCAACACTGCTTACCTAGGCTTGCCCAAGAGCGCTTTTGATAATTTACAAAAACAGCAAAATGTAGCAGTTCGACTACTTTTCAACCTAAAAAATGTTGATTATGTAACGCCACCCCCACACACAGCAACCAATTTCATCGGCTGCCCATCAATGAAAGCCTCCAATTCAAAACTGCTTACCTCATGCATTAAGCATTATATGGGTTTGTCTCTTCTTTTTTATCTTAGTTCACAAAACATATGCCCAGCCACCTTTTGAGGTCTTCCTTCAATCCTACTCTCACAGTGGCAAAATTCAAACTCCACAGCTAATGAGGAAAATCCCTCCAAGTACCGAGACCTTCCCTGTGGAACTCAGTACAGTCATTCACTCGCATTGTAACTGACCTCTGCAAACACCACAAACTTTTCAAAACCTACATATATTCTTAATGAGGCATGACCGGTTTGGTTTCCTCAGATAGTATGCAACATTAACACCAAGAGTTCTGTACATGAATGATATTGTGCTTTCCAAAAAAGGCATAAACAAACACTATCAGCCCTAGGTGGGTAGAAACTAGTTTTAAAAGACCACACCATCCACAACGCTCCTCCCTTGTTCTCTCTATTTAGTTCACTCCATCCCTGCTCCTGGTTTCCCTTTCCCATTTATTCTGTCCAGTTGTCAATTGACTTTACAATGGAACAGAGTGTTTTACAAATATTCATCTTAACACTCAGATTACAAAGCAGAAGTAGCTAAAGAAAGTTGGGCAAAGCAGTGTGGCTAGCAGATTTTAAGGTAGGGCCAAGACTCACCAGCTGTTAAATAGAACTCCACGGGATTTAAACAAATTATTAATCAGCCTCACAAATATGAAGAGAAGCAAATAATTCAGACTCACAAAATATGCATACTTCTAATCGTGCAGGAGGATATTTGTTTGGTGGCTATGACATGAAGGCACAGATAGAAGAGAAGTGGAACTTGAAACTGGACGTACTGGGAAGGACAAAACAACATTGTCTAATGGTAACAGTGCGACATTAGCAAATATTGATTTCCTCAGTAAGGGAAACCTCTACACATGATTTACCTGTTTCACCGTCTGTGCTGGAACAATCGGAACAGACATCCGTACTGGAGTTGTGTTTACTACCACAGTTTTGGCTGTGAAGAAATGACAGAAGGGAAGATTTAGTTTTGTAGTCAAAGTGAGGGTGGATCCCAAATGTAGCCTTTTCACTGGTTTGTTAGAAATATAATGTATAACTATGTTTTTGTAGTCTTTTAAAAAATTGATGTAACTAGCATAACTCTTATATTCCCTTAGAGATCATTTAATAAATAAACATTTTGTATTTTGCCCACACTGCATTTGCTCTTGTCCCAAGTAACACTCTGTGTCCCTTGTATCAACAATGGAGCATTTATCAGATATTACAAAGTGTTGTGCACAGGACACAGGACTACGGGCAATTAAAAGTAGTGCCTGAAACTGGACGAAAATGTATTTGTCACCACAATATTCCAAAAGAAGAGGTATATCTCTCACGAAACTAGAATAAAGGTTACTTGACTTGTATCTCCTGTATCCTTAGTGCACAAGCTACTTCACATTATCACAACTGAAAATTCTTGGACAGAATTGGAGGATTGAAAAACACTGTACATAGTACCAAAGGTTTCAAGCTTGGGCAGCACTTATCCACAACCATGCCAGATCTCCATCCAGCAGTTTCTGTGACCTGTACTCTGCTTTTGCCATGTCTGACACTCAAGGAGGAGAACATGACTGCCCTTACACCTTCTGGCTGGTGAGTAGGCATTACTTATGTAAAGGAGACATGGACTAAAAATACCAAACTAGTATAGCAAGTAGCTTTGTTTTGCTGTTATCCTTTCTTATTTCATGGTCTCAATTTTTTAACCAATGGAAGAACATTCAGAAAACAGAGGTGTCTTATCTTGGATCATGTTGAAGAAGCAGCGAACAGCAGAAATAACAAAAATGAGCAAAGGCTCAGGAACCAGCACCATAAGTAAATGCCTTAGAAGAATCAATGATTTTCTTAAAGAACCCACCTCTTGCATATGGAGGCGGAGTGCTTCCTCGTTACTCTAAATACCCAGAAATTCTGGTGCTTCTTTTCAATAGAGATAGGTAAAAGAGCCTCTTTCAACTTTATTCAGCACACCCAGTCCCTTTGTTGATTGCAAATGTAAATAGGGCACAAGTATGATATCCTGAACGTTTATCTTCGTTCATTTCTTTGATTTTTTCAAGTATAGAACTTGTCAGCAAAATTCTTTTAAAACCTTTTTATTTAACTAGAAAGTAGCAAGAATGTATATCCTTACCTTTCGCAAATCTAGAGTCCTTCTGACTGCCTTTCGGTCAGACAACTAGGGTGCTTTACAAAAATATTATCGGCCACAAACAGTAATGCAGAATGAAGCCAAAGACAAAACGAGCCCACTCTTTAAAGTTCATTGAGAAGGACATACATTTCTTACGCAGTTACTACATTAACTATTTTAAAATTAGTTAGGATTATCTGGAAGGTAAACCTCTTCAAGTCCTAGTACTGGGATATGCAAGACATGAACCAAATCAGATAATAGAAAAAGTGCTATGATCATTCATAGCAATCACGATGCAAAGCTTTCAGGCGCAAATCTCGGTTAATTAACAAATCCCACCTTCTGATAAAATGGTTTCTACAGCCTGGCTATAATGATCATTGAGCAAAGACTGGGAGAAAGATCTCGCTTGAAAGGTGGGCGCTGATAAGAGTGCGTTAATGATGGTCTTTGTAAAGCACAAAGTCCTAAGCTTTAAAAGTAATTACAGAGCAATTCTGCTTTTTTTTTTTTAGCCACTGTCCCTTCACAAGTTACAAATTTTAAACACTCTCCCTGTGGGATACGACTGACAAAGACTTGATGGGGTAGCAAGTCCTGATGTGCAGCACAGACGCTCCAGGCTTCTGCTAGTTGGAGATGACCAAATTTCCACTTTCCTAGGCACGTATTCTTATCTAGCTGATTATCTTCGGGTACATTGATTTATAGCAGAAGCACCTAATGTTCCCTGCATGTACATGAAAGCCCTTTCAGTGCCCCTCTATCCTTTGAGATACTGCCACCTTGCTACTCCTTTAAATATTACACATAAACAAATCACCAATCATAAATCTATTCTCATTACTTTTACCTAGATTTCTTGCCCTCTAGTCCAATAGCCTAACATGCATGTTGACTCTCCAGTGCTCACTTTTCTCAACTCTCAAATCCAAGAAAATGATCTGAACTGGGGCCTCAATATCAAGGCTGAAAATTACCACCGTTGGCAAAAAGAGGGACTAAAGGGCTTATTAACGAGGTCCAGCATACATGCCCAGTCAACTATTGTCACAAAGAGTATGCAGTTCCTTAGGGCGGAAAAAGTGTTAAAGATGCAGGAGGAGGGGGATCCTCCTTGTCGGAACTGGAGTCCTCACACACCCAGCAAGCTAGGTGTCATGCTTCATCATATGGACTTGCTCCTCGTCGGGTCGGCGCTGCAATACCCGACGGGCACCCTTAAAGGGGCTCTTTGGCGGAGGTCTTTTGTTCCTTGCCGTATGGTGCTTGTGGGTGTGAGGGCTCTAAAATAGTGTAGATGTGGTGGAAGTGTGTGACATTAAAAAAGGGTTGGTTAGTCCAAATAAACTTTTATTAGGCTGGCTATCCACCTTATTAAAAGCAAATAGAGTGGCCGCTCTCTGACTTTATGGTCCAGTGGAGCTAGGCTCAACTCTCATGGTCGACATGTTTCATGCGTGGTGGTCAAAAATTATCCGTGGCATTTCATCAGGACCTAGTGTGTGCACCATCTACACGCCGTGGTGGGTGAAAGAACTCCTACCTACCAAGCTTCATGGATGCGAGCATAGAGTCCCGCCAATCCAAGAGGTGACCTATAAGAGGGATGATAAGAAAACAGTGTGGTGTCAGAAGGTAAACTGTTCCTATAGGCATCACTTAGTGAATAGGTCACGTCACTACGACACACTTATAACAGTTATCCGCCCATTTGCTATGAGGGAGTGGGAAATCTCACTCCTATTCAAAAGGAGTTAAAAAAGACTAGAAGACTGGATTAACAAGCATTGGCATAGCCAATAGGTCTCGCTTTTGTGACCTTTTAAGTATTTAGTTATGCAGCACAATATCCTTGGTGCAATAACATCAACTGTTGCATGGCTAAAAACTTATAAGGCCCCAAAGGCGAGACCTATTGGCTATGCCAATGCTTGTTTTTAGAAGCCTGGCATGCAGTTTTAAATGTAGGCTGGTAAGAAAGGTGCCAACCCCGAGGGGCAAGGTCTAGAGAGAAATAAGATAGGAAGAGAGGCGAGTTATAATGAGATAGCACGAATAGAAAGGTGAAGCACAGAATGACAGGTCAGGTAAACAAAGTAGCGAGGCAGAGAGGCAGGTAGAGCCGGTGGGATGAAAAATAGAAAGATATGAGAAGTAGAGAGGAAAGAGGTGCAGATGAGGTAGAGAGATGAGGCTAATACAGAGGAAGGGCGAGGGAGAAGTAGAGAATGGTGAAATAGGGAGAGAGAGACAGAGGTAAGACAGATGTATTAAACGAGCGAGACATTGGAAGCAGAGAGAGTGAACGGAAACAGTGATGGAGATAGAAAGAGAGATGAAAGCAAAGGGAGTGATAGATGGAGTGGAAGAGGTAGAGAGAGCATTGTAGAGGAAAAGAAATAAAATAATGGGAAAGGTGAGGGAAAGAGGACATCAATAAAAGAGAGACATAGAAGGCCAATAGGTGAGGTAAATTGAGAGGCTAGATAGTGTATGAGAAGTGGGGAAGAGAGAGATGAGGCAGTGAGTTGTGAGGCAGAGAGAGAAATGAAAGAGAGAATGGTGAGGTAGAAAGAGGCATGCGAGAGGTAGAGAAAGGTAAGGTAAAGATGGCAAAAATGATAGAAAGGGTAAGATAAAGAGATGAAATTAAGAGGGAGATGAAGTAAATGGAAGAGAAATGAAGGGGGATGAGATGCAAACAGAGCAGCAAGATGCAGAAAGAAGAGAAAGTGTAGAGAGAGAGAGAGA
This sequence comes from Calotriton arnoldi, assembly GCA_963921515.1. Taxonomy (NCBI): domain Eukaryota; kingdom Metazoa; phylum Chordata; class Amphibia; order Caudata; family Salamandridae; genus Calotriton; species Calotriton arnoldi. The sequence continues at coordinate 944,934 of CAWUFW010004032.1, read as the reverse complement.
GAGAGGCACGAGAGGAGAGGAGAGGGGCAGAGAGCTAGAGATCTAGAGGTAGGATCGGAGAGAGGTGGCAAGTTGAGGTCATGAGAGGTAAGTGCTGTGGGGCACTGAGGTTTATTGAAAGAGAGGTGTAACGTACAGAGCGAGTTTAAAGGTAGAGCAATAGTGTGGTAGGTACGTAGCCATGTATAAATAGACAGGTAAAAAGGGAGTGTTTAGGTAAAGGAATGAGACATGGGACAGAAAGGTGCGACAGAGAAAGAAATGTATTGGGTGGTATAGAGAAGTGGACAGCTAGTCACAGAGTGTGGTATGTAGAGAAGTAAGTTAGAGAGAAGGGCAGGGATTTAGTCTCTGGTCAGGTAAAGAGTTAACTTACAACAAGAGAGGAAGAGGGAGAGATGAAGGAGGGAAATGTGAGTAGAGGTGGGAGGTAGAGAGGCAAAACAAACAGGAGCTAAGAGTAAGTTAATGGGCGGCAGACAGAAAGTAGAGAGGTAAAGAAGGGTTAGCAAGACAGGGAAATAGATGATAGAGCAAGATGTAGGTGAGGTAGAGAAAGAGGTGGATAGAGAGGTTGAGAAATGTGGGATGACAAGGGACCCGTAAGCCAGGAACACACCAGGTCTTTGTCCTTAAGCTCACTACCAGTGCAGTAAACATGGATCAGCCATCTGTAGATAAAGAGTGTGTCTTTATTTCAGGTAGAATAGTATATTTCGTCAGCCATCAACTGCCCGCTTCCTCACTCCAGCCTTCCTTCAGCAACTGTCCACACAACTCATCACATATAATGACGTCTCTGTTACATCAGATGAATCTAACAGAAGACTGTACCATATGAGCAGCTACCACAGAGAGCGACTTTTGTTTAAATTGCTCTTTATTGAGATTTTTATAATAACACAATACTAAAATGACACTCGTATCATATTCCTGTCCTGTGCACAGAGGGGACACCACACAATATACAAGTTGCAGCACAGCTCCAGGAGACAAACTGTCATTAAAAACATTCCAGACAGTGTTCTGAGTGTGCTGTGGTGCACAGATGGGGCTTACTTGTTGAACTGAGAATTAGCACACCCTGGTCTCAATTGGAGGGAGGGTACTTTAGGACGGTCTGGATGCTGTGAGCGAGGAAAGAAGGCCGGGGTCATCTGCTTTATCGCTGATGTATTTGGCAATGTGTAGCACAGTAGAATATTCCTCGGCCTGCGCAGTGGTCTACAAGGGTCTTAAAACGCATACGAGATCCACTAAGAGCTACATCTAACCAATGAAATCCATCCAGAGCTACAGCCTAATAGTAACTTAAATGCTCTTAAAGAAAGGAAGAAGAGAAAGAAGAAAGGAGATGAGAAAAGGAAAAAAGAAACAGAGAAAAGTGAGATAGAAAGGAGGGAGGGACAGAAATTAGTGACGAGAGGGAGAGGATTGGAGAACCAAAGGCAATAAGGGTGAGCGAGTGAGGGAAAAACAGAAAAGACAGAGAAAGGGAGGAAGCTCACCAAAAGGGTGAGAGAGTCGGTTAGAGGAAAGGTAGAGAGGGAAGACAGGCAGGAGGGCGAGAGGGAAACAGAATGGGGGGCAAGCACAGGAGAGGCAGAAAGATAGAGTAGAGTGAAGGAGTGTGGGAGACAGGGGCACAAGGTTGGAGGAATAAGAACAGAAAGCCAGGAGAGATAAAGATGGGGGTAGGGGGCGGAGGCTGACCGGGAGGAAGAAAGGGGTGGGGGCGCTGGAGGGGCAGAGAGACGGAAGAAACACAGGCGGAGAGAGAGGCACTGTGAGAGAAAGACGATATGAGAGGAAGGAGGATAAAGGAGAGGCAAGGAAAAGAGGCGGTAGGAAGACACACAACCTCTCCAAAGTATGATCAAACATTTCCCTTAACAAAACGAGAAACCTAATGGCTTTGCTGAACTTGATGAAGCAGATGACACAATAACCCCCACAACTTCACATACAATATGGCGTGTTTTGTAATGACTAAATCTGGAATGTAAACATGAAAATAAAAACGAATGAAATACATTAAAGGGAAAAACAGACAGGTCGTGTAAACATGCTGCCACTGCCTCATTCAGGCAACATTTCAAAGAGCTGTAAAACGGTTCAACTATTGTAAGGGGTGTCGTTGGTGTAATGTATGCATTTGCCTCAGAAGAGGGTGTTTAACTTGTCACGCTGCTAAAGTACAGTGCTATTGAATCAGCTGAATAGAGATTAAAATTGATAAGAGAAAGGGAGGAGCATTATAAGAGAATGAACTGAAGGGCACCTTGTAAAGACAGAGCCAGCGAATAAACAGCAGCACGGGGAGGGGGGGCAGAGAAACAATGGGGTGAGAGAAGCAGGAGAAAGGGAGGAAGGACAGGGAGGCGCATGGACTTGGAAGGAGGGTGAGCGAGTGAGGGAAAAATAGAAAAGACAGAGAAAGGGAGGAAGCTCACCAAAAGGGTGAGAGAGTCGGTTGGAGGAAGGTAGAGAGGGAAGACAGGCAGGAGGGCGAGAGGGAAAGAGAATGGGGGGCAAGAACAGGAGAGGCAGAAAGATGGAGTACAGTGAAGGAGTGTGGGAGACAGGGGCACAAGGTTGGAGAAATGAGAACAGAGAGCCGGGAGAGATAAAGATGGGGGGAGGGGTGCGGAGGCTTATCGGGAAGAAGAAAGGGGTTGGGGCGCTGGAGGGGCAGAGAGACGGAAGAAAGAAACACAGTATCCATCTCGCGCGCGCGGCTGCTGAGAGGTGTAGTCTGACTGCAGACAGTGGTCGCTGGTGGAACGTAGCATCATGGTAAGGGAGATAACAATGTCACATAGAAATGGGATGGTATTGGGAAGGGCCGCATAAAATAGCATGTGCATGAAGTCTCCCTACACGGTTCCAACCCCGCCATAAGGCGCCATTATGGCAAAGAGCGCGCAGACCGCCCACAGCTATGGGATTTTAACTCCTGTATGGTAGAAAACGAAGCCTTTTTTAATAGAAACACGTCAAAAGCGCATCGCCATAGAAGAAACCTGCAAAGTGTAGCACGTCTCTGATAGTGGTCGGGATCCGAGGTATACGACGTGTCCATACTTTTGTTAGCCTCGCGCTGAAAGTTTAAACAAGCTGTAGCCCGGTAACTGACGAGGAGGGAGAGGGAGAAGGGAGGGGGTAGTAGAAGGGAGGGAAGGGAGGTAGTAGTAGAGAGTGAGAGCAAAGAGCAGGGGGTGGAGGAGCATAGAAGGAAAGAGAACAAGCTGTAGCCCGGTAACTGACGATGAGGGAGGGGGGAGAAGGGAGGGGGTAGTGAGAGCAGAGAGCAGGCACGCAAGGATTAATGAGCCTTGACAGAAACCCACATGGCGGCTGCGCGCGTGCACGCTCGCGTGAACGCAAGCTTGAGGCCAGCAAAAGCCTCTGGTAGCACTTTGAAAAAGCCACTCACTAAATTTCTCGCAGAGCAGCGCATGCGCTGGCTCAGCGAGACCTAAAAACACTGACAAAGGTGAAGGGAGACCGAGCTTACTGGACTGAGAGAGGGGCACATAATAACGAGGAGCTACAGAAAAGGGTGAGCATTGCGGGCGCATTTGCTGCAGGGAGGGAGAGGGCAGTGACACAGTAGCCGATAAGAGGAATGTCAGTCAGAAAATAGGAACGACTGTTATGGAATAAAATGGAGTATAAACCACTGGTGAGGATAGTGCAGAAACGAAGCTACACCATCGTTCTTGGCTAAAATTGAATACTATTGGCACCTCACCACCCTTTACCAAGACATTTTGTTTGACATAGATACCAACTTTGTTTACAAGCAGGACGCCTCTCCACTCTGTGGCCATTTAAGACTGCTACAAGAGCGCGCAGAATCTAACTCAAGGCTGCAAGCCTAGCGTTAGTTCGGCACCATATATATAAATAAATCATCTGAAAAGTATTTTCTGTCTCCTGTGTGTCTTGCGGCACATAAAGTAGCTTGCTATGAAGAACTAAACAGGGCTAAATGTTTACACTAGTTATAAAAGTACTTTCGCCATGAAGAAAAATAAACGCTTTTCTGTTTATGGCTGTTGCAGATTTCACTGTATGCATTCTCTGTGCACAATTGGATTGTCACCAATGTCTGCTATTGCGGTAATTTTTGGGCCAACTTTTGCTTGCGTGAGTTGCGGGTTTGCCATGGAACTCCGTGTTTATAGCACGCTAAAGTTGCTCTTTATTACATTCTCTCTATCACTCTAGTGGCAACTGGACTGTGGCTTTCCTTAATGTTTTTCCTTTCAGCCTCAATAAAAGGTTTAAAATAGTTACTTGATAAGCCAGGCGAGGGTTAGAGAATGCGGCTGCCCAATATGGATATTTCCCAGACACCAGAGGAGCCCAATGTATCATGTTACAAAGACTCGAGGAGTGTGGGGGTGGCGAAGAGAACTGGTCCTTTGTGTGTGAGCAGCATTTCCAGAAAGGGTGAACAAACAAGCTTTGAGACAGGGCAACTACAAGCATGGCAGGAGGGAAGGCATCAGTAAGCAATCGTACCCGTACGGGAGGGAAGGGGGCAACATGAGGAAAAACAAGGTTTTTGCCCCACAGAAATGATCCGCGGGAGATCCGTGCGGTGCGCCAGCAAACTTCGCCTCCCCACTTAACAAGCGAGGACTATTAGCTTTGTCAATAATTGTTAGTCGCCTAAAATAAATAAGCAACAACTGTTGCGGCACCCGCGCTTTACTTTTAATGTTAAAAGTAAAGCGTGGAGTCATGGACATAGCAAAAGTAAAGAAATAGAAAAAAATCTATTTCTTTACTTTTGCTATAATCGCGGCACCCGCGCTTCTACTTTTAACATTAGACCTCTATGTGAGTCTGGCAGCATATAACCATGACTTGTTCCTCTGAGACCTTGCCAATTCAAATTTTACGTAAAGTATTGTGGAGACCAGGAAATGAGTAGGAGTTGGTAGGGAACAGCACTAGACAGCATTGATATATTTTAGATAACATATAGTTACAATTTGTAACACAGACAGAATTACACGATGTATGGTCAATTGCTTATGCCGGGATTAAAACCTAAATCCTTGCAGCACAAGATAAATCCCCAGGCCCCCATATCTGTTTACCTTGTGTAATGTGAGTGCTGCTCATATAAAGTGCTTAAATTCCTGCAGATCTAGTTTGGTTATATACAACTGCAACAAAAAAACACTAGCATGGTTTTCTGAGTTGAGTGCATTTTGTTTGTAAAGCCCAACGAGCTGCAGCAAACGGAAAACATGATTAACCCTAAACCGCCTGACTGCACAGGCACCCGCGCTTTACTTTTAATGTTAAAAGTAAGCGCGGGTGCCGCGATTATAGCAAAAGTAAAGAAATGAAAAATAATCTATTTCTTTACTTTGCTATGATCACGTGCACCCGCAGCTTTACTTTTAATGTTAAAAGTAAAGCGCAGGTGCTACGATTATAGCAAAAGTAAAGAAATAGAAAAAAACATCTATTTCTTTACTTTTGCTATAATCGCGACACCGGCGCTTACTTAAAGGTAAGCGCCGGTGGCGCGATGATATGCAAAAGTAAAGAACAAGCAAATGGTGCGCACGAAAGTGATCGCGAGCAAGGCGGCCAGGAGGAAAGACAGATGGCGGCTGCGCGGCGTGCACGCAAGCTTGAGGCCACCAAAAAGCCTGTGGTAGCACTGTGAAAACCCGCTTACAAAATGTCTCTCCAAGCAGCGCATGCGCTGGCTCAGGCGAGACCTAAAAACGGCTATAGAAGAACAAGGTATAATCGTGCTGGAGTCCCCTGGGCAGGGCGTCGATTCATTATTAGTAACTCACCTAACTGTAGGGCGAGATTCACTCCATACGGTGTTCGGCTCCAGACACCAGTAACGTGGTGTCCTAAAAATAGGGGGCAAGGTGCATAACAGTAAGCTCTTGCCGAACAAGCCAAACATCACAACCATGATCGCGGTAGACAATGGTGTCTAGATACGGGGGAGTGGCAGGATCCACAAGGTGCACCCTTCCCCTGTCACGGTAGTGGCTGGCAAAGCTACCCTCAGCGCGCCAAGTGCCGCGTCCGTAGTGGGCAGCACACCCAACCAGGGAAGAAGTGCAAACCAACCGGTCACGGACCACCTGTGCGCGCCGGGGGTCACACGTTGCATGACCCGCATACACCGCTCACAATGACAGGTGACCTGGTGCCGTCATGGTTAAAAGACACAGTCCATAGTAGACCCAATCAGCCCGCATGTCATACACACTGTTTTTTGCGGCTACCATCAACATAATAGCCAGCCAAAAGTCCTCAACATATCTCCACAGCAGAACTCAGCCATGACTTGAATCTCTTCCTAACCTAATATATACCTGCCTCTAGCCGCCACTTCCACCACCTCTTTATCTCTCCTGTGATCAATATCAGACTCAACATTAAGCCTCTGACAACTCCACACAAACTCTAAGCTCTTTACAATTTCATCCTATTCGCTTAGAATTTCCTACTTCAAAGAGTTGCAGGATCACCTCTTAGTACAGCTCTACTGAAATCTCTAACCTCACTCATTACTCAGACCCTGGACTCTAATGTTGCAATAAACCCTGGATTCAAATGTTCCAATACAAAAGAAAAAATAAGCTAAGATAACAGTATTTGGCTCTTTCACTAAATCCAGATATAAAACAATATCACAGACGTAAAGAAGGAGCACAGGAGGTCCAGACTGTAAGGAGATCTATTGAAATATAAATTGGCCAAATTTGCTACAATGTATCACGTAATTAGAACAAAGCAGACCTCTGACAGACAGCACATCACACAACTGATCGTATAGTTTCTTACCTGTCGGTGTAGTTTTGCAGCTTGAAGACTTTCTGGATTCACTATGCTGTGCATTATTCCGCCATCTTGTGGTTGGGTCCGGAATTGTAGTATTTTTTCTCTCTTTTTTTTTTTTTCGTGGCCCTGGTGGGCGGCGACGTCCCACCATTTGGTGTCCTTCGTGACGTCGACGCGCTTCCTGCGGAAGCTCCCACCTTTGGTCGCCATCTTCGGATTCTTTTTTCTCCTTTCTTGTTTTGTTGTCCGCTTGTTTGATCCCTTTAGCTATGTAAGCAATTTTAGCCTCCTTTGTCCTTATGTCTCATCTTTCTGGCGGAGGAGGGTGGGATCACTAGTGAATCCAGAAAGTCTTCAAGCTGCAAAACTACACCGACAGGTAAGAAACTATACGTTTTGCAGCGTGAATCTTTCTGGATTCACTATGCTGTGCATAGACTTAATAGCGGTTTTCCATTATTGCGGTGGCTGGGTGGAAGATGAGCATTGGTTACTGAAAATATGTTGTAAAACCTTTTGTCCTACTTGCGCTTCTTTGTTCATTTGAATATCCACACAGTAGTGCTTAGTGAACGTGTGCACTGAAGACCATGTTGCAACTTGGCAAATGTCTTGGATAGGTGTGTTCGCTAGAAATGCAATTGTTGCTCCCTTCTTCCTTGTTGCTTGAGCTGCTCCTAGTAATTGTTGTCCTGCCTGTTTGTGGCAGAGTTGAATTGTCTGCACAATCCATCGTGCAATGGTATTTTTGGTGACTGGACGTCCCAGAAAACTGCTGGCAAAGGAGACAAAGAACTGCTTTGTTTTCCTGCACTCCTTTGTCCTTTCCATATAGTGCATTACGGCCCTTCTGGCGTCTAGTGTGTGCAGCGCCCTTTCGGTTTGTGTGGAAGGGTTTTGGAAAAAACTTGGTATTTGGATTGTTTGGTTAATGTGGAACCGAGACACCACCTTTGGCATGAAGTGTGGGTCCGTCCTCATTACAATCCTGTCCTTGTGTATTTGCAGGTACGGCTCTTGGAGTGTCAGTGCTTGTCACTCACTTACTCTTCGTAGTGACGTGATAGCCACTAAGAAGGCCGTCTTTAGCGTGAGCATGTGCAGTGTAGTTTTGTGAATAGGTTCAAATGACGCCTTCATCAACTGAGTGAGCACTACGTTGAGGTTCCATGCTGGTGCTGGCATCCTTTTTGGGGGCGCGATTCTTTTCGCCCCTTCCAGAAATCTCTTCACAACTTGGGAGGTGAAGAAACTTCTCCCGGTCTCTCCTCTTGTGTATGCCACTACCGCAGCCAAGTGCACCCTCAGGGATGTGTAACTTAATCCGCTTTGTAGCAGGTGCGTTAAGTATTTTAGTACCGTTGATTTCCTTGTGATCTTCCGTTGTAGATTCTCCTTGATGCACCATTCGGAGAACCTCTTCCACTTTGCTACGTAGCACTTCCTTGTGGAAGGCCTCCTTGCCTCCCTGAGTACTGCCATGGTACTTGGTGGTAATTTGAGGTGTGCAAATTCTAAGTCTTCAGGAGCCACGCTGCTAGGCTGAGGCTCTCCGGTTCTGGGTGTAGCACCTTTCCGTTCTGCATTGCTAACAGGTCTTTTCTTCTTGGGAACCTGTGTGCTGGTTCTTGTGCCATTTCTACTATCTGTGAGAACCAGGACTGCCTGGCCCACTGGGGTGCTATCAGTATTAGCGCTCATGTTGCTGATTCTGCATTTGCTGAGTACCCTGTGTATCAGTGGTATCGGGGGAGAAGCGTATGCAAATGTCTTTGACCAATCTATCCATAGCGCATTCCCTTGTGACCAATGGTCTGGTTGTCTGGATGCGTAGTGTTGGCATTTTGCATTCTGGTGTGTTGCAAATAGGTCTATTTGCGGTGTACCCCATTTCTGGAATAGCTTCTCTGTTTCCTGTTGATTGAGCTCCCACTCGTGGGATGCTGACGCCTGCCTGCTGAGTCGGTCTGCTGCCACATTGTCCTTCCCGGGAGATGTATTGCCAGTAGGTCTATTTCCAGTGGGATGGCCCATTTCCATATTTCCTGTGCTAGCCCTGATAGTGCCACTGATTGATGTTCCTCCTTGTTTGTTGATGTAGAACATGGTGGTTGTGTTGTCTGTTTGGATCAATACCCTGTTTCCGTACAGCTGTTTCTGAAAGGCTTTTAAGGCTAGGAACACAGTTTTCAGCTCCAGGTAGTTGATGTGTTTGACCGCATCTTGCTGCGACCATAGACCCCTCACCCTGAGCTTGTTCATGTGTGCGCCCCACACCAGTTGGGAGGCGTCCGTTGTGATGGTCACTGTTGGAGTTGGTTGTGTGAATGGCTTCCCCTGTGATATGTTTTCCTTGTTCCACCACGCCACTTCCTGATGCACTGCGTGTGTGACAACCACAAGATCTTCCCAACTCCCTGTTGCCTGTGACCATTGCTGCTGAATCCATTCCTGGAATGGTCTCATGTGTAGCCTGATATTTGGGACTAGGTGGATGCATGACGCCATCATTCCCATTAGCTTGCTCACCGTCCTCACTGTCAGAACTTGCCCCTTGCGGTAAGGACGTGTCTCCTTTTGTATCGCCAATGTTCTCCTCCTGCTGGGGAACACTTTGGCCTGTATGGTGTTGATCTCGGCCCCCAAGAATATCTTGATCTGCTCTGGGTCGGTTGACGATTTCTCCCAATGAATTGAGAAACCCAGTTGACTTAGTGTTTGCATGACCTGCAGGATGTGTTCTTTGCATTTGCTGTAAGAGCTTGCCTTTACGAGCCAGTCGTCGAGGTAGGGATATACGTGTATTCCTTGCCTTCGTAGGTGCGCTGCTACTGCTGCTAGGCACTTTGTAAACACCCTTGGAGCGGATTTGAGTCCGAATGCTAGTATTGTGAACTGGTAGGGAGTCTGGTTGATTACAAACCGTAGTAGCTGTTTGTGCCTGTGGTTGATGGGGATGTGTAAGTACGCGTCCTTCAGATCTATTGTTGCCATGTAATCCCCTTTTTGTATTTGTGGTATTACCTCCTGTAGGGAAGTCATTTTGAATCTTTGAGTTCTTATGAATTTGTTTAAGAATCTCAGATCTAGGATAGGTTGTAGTGTTTCGTCCACCTTTGGCACGAGGAAGTAGGTTGAGTAAACCCCTTTGTTCCTTTGGTTGTGCGGTACTGTCTCTTTTGCCTTTTTGCTGAGCAGTTCCTTGCCCTCCAGCTGCAAGAGCGAGAGTTCTTTTGCTGAGTGAGTCTTGTTCCTTGGTCCTTTTGTTGGGGGTTGTCTTTCCAGTTCTATGCAACATCCGTATTGTATGATGTTTAGTATCCACTGGTCTGTAGTGTCCTTCCTCCACTGCTTGAGGAAGTTTTTTATCCTGCCTCCTACCGGTGTTGTGTGTTCTAGGGACTGTTTTCTGTGGATTGTTAGGTTTTTGTTTCTCGGTTTGTTGTTGCCCCCACCCTGAGGTGTTGCTAGGGTGGTTGTGGGCTTGGTGGCGAAGTCACTTGGAGGTGGGCTGTTGGCCTCCTCTACGAGATTGTCCACGTCCGTTTCCGCGCCCTCGAAAGGACTGGCCCCAGGGCTGGTACTGCCAGTTTTGCTGCTGCTGTCCTTGCTGCTGCTGGCCTTGGTTGTTCCTTTGGTAGCCTTGCTGGAACGTTTGGTGCGATGTGGCAGGCACGTTGCCTCCTCTACCGCCCGGCCTTCTGGTGGGTACCCCTCTTCTCATCCCTCTGAACTGCAGCGCTCCAATGGACCTTCCGGTCTCGTTGTCCTTTTTGAGCTGCGTCAGCTTTTCATCAACGGGCGTGCCAAACAGTTGTCCGCCGTTGAAGGGCGTATTCAGGATGTTACTCTGCACCTCTGGCTTGAACCCTGAAATCCTGAGCCATGCGTGTCTCCTCTCGGTCACTCCTATCATCATTAGTCTGCTGGATGTTTCTGCAGCATCCAAGGCTGACTTCAAGCATGTGTTTGCCATACTTTTGCCTTCTTCCACCAGGTGAGCTGCCCTTTGTTGGTACTCATCTGGTAGATGTTTGAGGAGTTGCCCCACTTCGTCCCAGTGATGGTATGCGTGCCTGTTGATCAGGGCGTTTGAGTTTGCGATACGCCACTGTATTGCCGCATTTCTCTCCACCTTTCTTCCTGTCAGATCCATCCTCTTACTCTCCTTGTCAGGAGGTGGTCCGGTATTAGTGGGCACATTGGCCCTTTTCCTGGCCGTGGCCGTAATTATGGAGTCAGCTGGCACTGATCCTTGTATGTATGCAGGGTCTTGGGAAGAGTGTTTGTACTTCTTCTCTGTTCTTGGAGTGACAGCCCTGCATACTGCTGGTTCCCTGAAGGCATCTCTCCCTTGGTCCAGCACACTAGGGAGCATGGGAAGGAATAGGCTCCTGGTTTGTTGAGGCAGTAGAGTTTCCAGGAGGAAACATGCCTTGGGCTTCTCTTCTTCCATTTTCACCCCATAGGTTTGTGCCGCCTTCAGGACTACTGGGTTGTAGACCCCGATGTCGTCTGGCGGCGAGGGCCTCAGAGGGTAACTGTCTACCCCTTCTTCCGGCGATTCTGCGTCGAGGTCTTGCCATTCCAGGTCTTGTGCCTCCGAGGACGTTGAGTCCCGGTAGGATTGCAGGTCTTCATCGCCTTCTCCCTCGAGTAATAGTCTTCATCCCCCTGTTCCTCGACTGGTTCGGGCGTTTCGGCGGTTCGGCGTCTTCGTAGTCTATTTCGACCTCGAGCGCGGGTCTCGACGGGATGGAGTATTCGCTCATTTTGCGGTCGAAATCCTTCTTCCGCTGTAGGATGCTCGCCATTTCGGCCTCGAGCCTCCTCTTTTTCCTCTCCATCTCTTGGCCCTGTTCGGCGTCGAGGGCTGGAGCTGCTCTCTTCGGGGCCGTCACGCATGGACGATTGCCCCTCCCTTCTCGGCGCCGAGGTGTGCTTTTCAGGGGCAACCTTCAACGCCTTTGGTTTTTAGAGGGTTTTTGCCGATTGGGAGTCCTTTTCGAAGGATCCGCTCGGCTGACTGTCCTTGGTCGCTGTTGCCTTCGACGACTGTTTCGGCAGCAATGCTCCCTTCGAGGACTTAGCTTCACTTCTACGAGTGTCGCTCGGGGCTTTGGCTTCACCCTTTCGAGTGTCGCTGGAGTGTTTATGGGTCGACGACTCCCTTACCTCCTTCGACGTTTTCTTTTGGACCTCGACGACTGTGCAGTCCTCCGGTCCTTCGGCGATGTTGTCCTCCTCTCCACTTGAGAGGCCCAGGTCTCGGAGCGATGGGGGTGGTCCTTGCACCTGCATGTTGTGGTTCGCCCTTCTCTGCCTCTCCCTCACCTTGAGGGTCTTGGGTGTAAACGCCGAGCACACGTTGCAGTCCTCGCTGCTGTGGTCGAGCGGCAAGCAGAGGTTGCAGACTTGATGCTGGTCCTTCTGGGCGTACTTGTGGTGGCAGTTGGTGCAAAACTTGAACGGTGTCTTGTCCATACCCGCGCTCAGGGAGCCCCCTGCGAGCGCATTCTCTGTAGGACGTCGAGATCTCGGTCGTAAACCTTCTCCCTCGTCGTCCCGGCTACTTGACTCGTAGTCCGGTGTACTTGAAACTGATTTTCGTCGGTTTTTCTTCTACTTTCCTTGATTCCTCTTCCAAACTTCTGGAACTCTTCGGCGACGAGCCAGACCCAACGGCGGAAAAAAGAATCTGAAGATGGCGACCAAAGGTGGGAGCTTCCGCAGGAAGCGCGTCGACGTCACGAAGGACACCAAATGGTGGGACGTCGCCGACCACCTGGGCCACGAAAAAAAAAAAAAGAGAAAAAATACTACAATTCCGGACCCAACCACAAGATGGCGGAATAATGCACAGCATAGTGAATCCAGAAAGATTCACGCTGCAAAACTAGAGGCCTGTTAAAGTAGTTTCTGTTTACAGCCACCCATCACTGTCACACCCAACTCTGCAATGGTTCAGATGTCAAAAATAAGCACTACTCAAAACTGATAAAAATCAAGGAATCTACATGCGTCTCTAAGACAGCAGATGCACCAAACCATGCAAGCACACAAAGGGCAAAAAAACAACCTTGCCTTCCAACAACTCTTCAAAGCCACATAAAAAAAGAACCATTCTTTCTCTCCAAAAACACTAATGCCCCAAAACTATTTAAATAAGAGAGGCTAGCCCTTTACCCCACAGTTAATCTCACTCTTTGAAAAGAGCCTTGGTCAAGGTCATCTTCCGGATAATTTTAAACAAGCATTGATTAAACATACTTAAAGAATCCCTCCCTAGATTCCAAACATTCTGCTAACAATAACTTGCTGGCTCTCCTGCCACTCATATCAAAGATTTCCAAGCGAACCCATCATGTCACAGCCCCTTGATACTATCCCAATTCTTAAATCCTTTCCAATCTAGACTCTACCCGTTAACCAGAACCCAAGTAGATATGCGTCCTACCAACAGCTTCTGAAACATTTTCCTATAACATTTTTCTCAAGAGGGAGTTTGAACATTCCCTCAAATGCTTTGCATCCTATGTTTTTCTGATTGCACCCCTTGATCTCTTAAGAGCTTCTGGAGTCAAGTTCAACAGATACACTGATTATACCCATCTCTACTCAGACCTTGTGGGAGACAGCACTGCCTACCCAAACATCTATCCCTCCCTTGAAACAAACAGAGTACTGTATTAACTGAAACAATCTCTTCCTAAACATCTAAAAAAACTAAATTAATAAATGAAATAATAAATTCAGTTAGATTATGGCGTCCTGGGCCCCTCACCCGCATACAGTTCCATCCATCTCAATGGTTCTTCACCCCAAAAAGTACTTCATGCTCAAAAGGCTAGCAAAAATAAGTTACTTTAGACTTCCTCCTGTCATCTGGGAAAACAACTCTACTCCTTTAGACTCCTTAGACTCTCTGGAAAGTTACTCTGAAATTAAATATAACACTGAATTCCAACTAACTAAATTTTACCTCAGAGCCATTACTCAAACATTGTATTATATCATACTAGACTGCAACCACTGAAATATTTCTTAATATGGCAAGACTAACCTCAAACACTAACCCCGAGACCACATTAAACCAATTATGAAAGCCGTTCAAAACAAAGCCTCTTCACCGAGATCATCTCTTCAAAAAATGAATTGGAACTCCTCTGTCTCTCCAGTAGGCATCTGAGTGACATGACATGATCCACAATCAGTGGACAAAGGTCTCACTATTCTAGGACTCATTAATCTATAAAATCTAATTATGATAAATGGGGCCAAACTAACCCAGCAAGGGGCTCTCTTGGCACCTATAAAAAGCAGTGGGAAAACAGAATCAGATTATGAGGTTTGCTGCAAGGTAAGTACAGACTGATCAGAGGTAAGGATATTACCAATTTTCTCCCTGCCACTGTTATATAAAAAAACAAATGTAAAAAAAAACACAATTACAGGCCACTGTTGTAGTTAATGACAGAAGGCCTATTGGCGAGCAGAAACACGCACAACTACTACTCATGAAACAACCATTATGCCAGTGACAAACTGACGGCTATCACTTTTCTCCCAGAGTCACAAAAGCATATCATTTTATTTTTGTGTGAAACCATACGTCACTCATCAGAATCATTAACCCGTCTTGAAGCGCAAACTTTAACACCACAATTGCATGCAAATCACAGTGGGTTAGAGATGAAGATGTCTAATGCCAAATTAATTGCACACAGATTGTATGTGATAAAATAAAGGCAACAAAACCCTATTCACCACACTACTGTCACATTTGGCAGCGTTCTAGAATAATAAATGCAACCAGAATAACTGAACCTCAAGTAGGAATATGGATCAGACAATAGTGACCACAGAGGATCACTGTGAAAAGCAGTGATGTTCCTCTTCCACTCTTGTCCTCTGCCAGGAACATTGCATGTACTGTCCAATTGCTTCGCACTCCCATTGTCTTCTTTATTACCAATATTTGATTGTATACAAGATGGGTGTTCACTAATTAATGGCAGAATATCAATAACTCTGCAAAGCAATTTATCAACTCTGGCTCAATCTAAACGGCTAGTAAATATAGAAAAGCTGACAAGTGTCTTCTGTTTGTAAATTGTAAAACTTTTCTACTAATTAGATGAGGCTCAATATCATAAGGAGACCTGACTCGTTTATACAGCTTAACTGCTTTAGAGAATCTTCATCTGTAATCCTCAACCCTACGTCATTTTTTTTCCACTGACCAGAATTTCTGCCAGTCTACATATCCATTTTACAAGGGTGCGTGCGCGCACCCACACATACACACACACACACAGCCTATACAAGCTGGAATGCAGTGCTAGAGATTTGTTTATTCTAGGTCTTTGGTACAGGGATTTTGAATAAACCTAGTCTACTTTCAAAGACTGCATTACTAAAATTAGATTTCACCATTCTAATTGGCTGCTCTTCTGTTTACTCAATCTTTGGAAATTGTTAGTGGGAATCATGCTCTCAGTACCTGTATTTAAAATACCTAGTGTTTGTTTTTTCCTTCGCTGGCAGCTGCAGCGTTGTGTTTATATTTCCATCATTGTGTTTTAAAAGGCTTAAAAACATAAACATGAATTTCCTGCAAATTACTGCAACCACCTCAAGGGGAACATCAATGGTCACATAACAGGCTAAAACAAGATTACTTAACCTTTAAGTTGGTTGAGGCACTTCCTCTTGCTCGAAAGAATTATGCAGCACATGAGAAAACGTAAAACTCCAGTTTGCGTAAACCTAAAACTCCTGCAATAGGGTCCCTTCTCAGAGCTTTCCTTGATCACTTTACAATCGCAAGCCTTACCAGCAAGGGACCACCCAGAGATGTTAGCAACAATCATGGCCTAGTCAATATAATTTGTCTTCTTCAGTCTGAGGGAAGGTGACAGATTTTGTCCAGGGAGCTTAAAGTCAGTATCCAAAGGAGTAAGCAAAGGATGAATGCTCACTCCAGCACCAATAACAACCTTAACAATTTGTATGAAACTCCGCTGCATGTTCCATCCATAGTGTGAAGTTCCTTGTTGTATTCCAAGTTCAGAGTGCGGTGGTGATTGCTTAGACCAAGAACACAGTTTAAGGAAACTATTACTAGAATTTTGATCTTATTCCATCTGCAAAGGCCATATTAATGTCCTGAAATGTAAGCTAATGGAGGCAGGAAAAAACAGAGTAAGGAAACATAGTATTACAGTTAAATCATAAAGATCACTTAGGGGATACTTTCCATAATATTGTGGTCTAGTCAAGGCAGAAGGGGATCAGCAAAGCCACTCTGATGTATTCTTCATCTGCAGTTGAACATTGTACTCCAACAAATTGGATGCACAGTAAATGCGTCTAATGTGGCCTATAAGACCAAATGCATTGCTTGCACGTACTAGGGAGCTGAGATGAGGAACTGTGGCAATTCAAAATCTCTTATCCTGACAGAAAACTTTACAAATCACTTGGGACTTTGTTGGCGACCATGATATTGAGGAATCAGCTGTTCAGAAACCCTGACCCTTTGGGATAAAAATTGTTTTAAACCACAGGACAACCACAACAGGTACTACATCTGCAAAAAGCTGCTTCTAACATCCCATCGATGAAGCACTGGTTAACTGTAAGTTTTGTGATGCATAATTCTACGATCAATTCTCTTTAGTTAAATAGGCTCTATTATTACTATAATGGGTTTCATGATTAGAAAAGTCTTGTACATATTAACATATTCACACAAAAAAAAACAAAGGTTACAGAGACGTTATAGTTAGGGTCAGATTCTACTCATACAAAACCAGAGAAATTCAGCTGCTATAGTTACCCGAGTTAACTATAACTCGCGCCCCCGCAATGCACTGCTTATGACCTCACATATTACACTGACCATGTCATGAGTGATGTAATATATGAGGTCATAAGCAGTGCATTGCAGTATCGCGCGTTATAGTTAACAAGGTAACTATAACGGCTGAATTTCTCTGGTTTTGTACGAGTAAAATCCGACCCTAACTATAACGTCCCTGTAACCTTTGATTTTTGTGTGAATTTCTAAGGTTTTTTAAATTCTATTTGCTAACTATAACGTCCTTGTAACCTTTGGGCTTTTTTCAGTGAATTTCTATGTTTTTTTAACCAGCGGTCACGTTTGCAGAGTGGTGGAGAAAGGAGGCTGGGCCTCCGACCAGCTCTCAGGAATTCCGCTCCGTAGGACTTACAGGAGGTACCAGGAGGGCTTCTTGGCCTCCAAGGTCCCTCTGGAGCCAAGGGGACTTTATCCCCCAACTAGTAATGCGCCGGGAGGTGCTTTGTCAGAGTGTAGACACTGGTTTTGAACATGCTTCATTCTGAAATTCAGTGTTAAAACAAAAGAAGTTGGCCCCTTGGGGTCACGGGCAGGAAACAGCAGCGTGCAGAGCATTTGCTTCTTTATCAGGGGGATGCAGCCAAGAGAAGACGGCACAAAAATGAAAACAAATCCTGCATGAACATCGGAAAAAAAACAAAAATCTGAGTTGGTACTACACCAATTCTAACTGTAACTGTAGATGATTCCAAACCTCAACATCATATACAACAAGCATTGGCAAAGTCAATATGCTTGTGTTGGCTGCAAGCTCTTTGGCTTTGTCAATGCTTGCTTTGCCATGTTTTTGTAAACCTTTGTTGTTTGGGGAGCTGCTGGGCCCTCACCAGAATAAAAAAGGAAAGCATTTTCAAAAAAGCAAAAACTAGTACTGGTAACTAGGTAAATACAAGTTCTGGCACTTAGGGGGACTACGTTGTGTGTGGATGTCTTCACTCACAATTAAATTAGCCAATGACTGAAGTCGGGTGACCCATTACCCTATGCTGTAGGGGGGAGGAAGAAAAATGGGAATGGCCACAACAAAAACAGTGGATTAAGAGGGCTGGCTGAAAGCTCCTCTAAGTATACTAAATATATAACTTACCTAAATAAAAGAGTTTTGGCTAACGCCTAAATAAAAGTTAGAGTCAGAGTACAAAGGCATGCTTAAGGTCACACTAGGGGGTGGGGTGGGGTGGGTATGTGTGGTTCCACGTCCAAGCGAACATGAAAGTGGTTTTCAAAGTTTTGTTTCTTCTCACCACCCAGAGGAAGGTTCTCTAAAGACAGACATTTGAAGACTACTGCTACACAAAACAAAAGCTTATGATAAATTTGCATTAAATAAAACTACTTACCTTGCTGCAGAGTCAAAGTGCTGGTAGTGGGGTTGTGAATGGTCGACTGATTAGTAGTGTTTGCTGTTGTGGCCGTAACAAGTCGTACATAATGGAACTTGCTGCCAGGTACCTGAATTTGCTGAACATTGGACGTGGTCTGCAGAGGAATGATGGTCTTAAACTGAGAGGTATTCATTCCGCCTACTGAGATAGTCTGAACAGTTGATAACTTTGCCTAGTCAAACAGAAAAATCACTGTTACAAATTATTTCAAAATCAACTTAGTTTTTTTAAATAACAGTTTCACGCTATGATGCATCAAATTAATATGTATAGCTTGCATTCTGACCACTTTGAAAAAGTGTTGAAGCAGAAAGTGACACTGAAGATTAATGCTACAGGGGTGGTTTCTGCGGCCACTGTGAATTCACAGTGCCATTATGGAAAAACTGCTACATTATCAAGCCCATGCGATCTCAGCCACTATGTTAAATGCCTAATTGCACTCATAAATGGCAAGACAGGGCAGTACAGAAAATGAGAGGGCTCTTCTTATAAGAAAGTCTGCTATAATATAAAGGCCAAGGAGGTAACAATCCATAGAAGTAATCTATTTGTATGCTGCACATGGTGTACACCATAAAAACACGCACCACAGCAACAACACACAAAAGATGCAAGTTACAGAATTCAACATTAAACCAATCAGGTTATTTAAGAGTGTGATTTAAAATCTCATCTACCCCAGTGCAATGCTTAGAGAAAGTGAGCACAAATACTGAAAGAAGCACCCTTACTGATGAAAAGGTATGGTTTGTGCACATTCATATGACAGTGAGTATCATCATGAGTTCCGATTAATGTTTTGTTGGTCAGAAGTCATGGTACTTTATCAAGATTATGATACTGAGCAGTATGTTGGCTACGTAAGGATGGTTCAGCTCCACTGCACGGCTACATGACAAGATTTATGCAGCAATAACTGTTGAAAATCGCTACCTTGCAAATTATCTATGAAGTCCTATGTATTTTGGACAATGGGAAATATTGTGCTTACGGATACTCTTGGACGCACTTGTGGCCTTTGATACAGGAAACCATGATATCCTTATTTGCGTACAAAACAAATGCAAGGGTTTTGAAGGAAAAGCACTTGATTGGTTTAAATACTCCTTAACACAAATGAACAACAGAGACCATACCCAACCCTGCTGAAGTTCTGTTGGATGAAACGCATTGGCTGGGCTGATGTACGCATGTTATCAAAACATCAATAAAGTGGACTTTGAAACAGATGAACAAAGACTCCCTGATCAATATATTTGGATGTGATGGATTTATGAGATTTATTGTATTTACAATTTAATTTTACATGATATAATTATATGCTCCTTTTCACTCTTTGTGTATCAATAGTTGCATTTATTGTGACTTCGAAGCCGTGGGGTCACGAAAAGTTTGAGAATAGGAGATATTGATGAGAAAACTATACCTGTGCAACAATCAATGGCCCACACCGCTATTATTGGGATTTGGAATGAACAACAGACACCACACAAGTCATTCTTCAGGGATAAATTCTAGTCTCCGCTTTCAATAATCTTTACCTCGAACTTTTGGGGGTGGGGGCTTCATTAGAATCCTGGCATCCCTTATCTCTCCTTCTGATATTACACTGGTAGCTTAGACTCTGGTCAACATACAGTCTTGGATGGCCACCCGTCATCTCAAATTTAGCCTGCTCATTTCATCCAAACTCGGTACCACTCTAGTACAGATCGGTTGATTTCAGCCTGAAATCCCTCAAAGTACTAAATCATGGGGTTTTACTCATGATTCTCAACTCAATGTCCTGAAGCATCAATCACCAGGTCTGACATATCCGAAGTATCAAGTAGTTCCTTCTGGCACATGATCTTAAGAATGTAGTCCAAGCACTCGGAATTCCGTTTTCTCCGGGATTCAGAGTATTCACTCTCAAAGCATTCTGAAATGTAGTAGAATGCCTGGTCTCTGGAGTGGCTGCTACAGCATTTTTCACTCCTGTACTGCACTCCTTAAACTGAATCTCTATTAATGCCAGAAACATGCTTGTTTAGTTCATAAACTACTACACACTGAACAATCTTCCTATATGGCCAAAAGCTGGTGATCTCTGGTTGTACCTGCCAACTTGATACCTCAGAAACTATTCTCCTAGAAATCCCACTCTTTAATACAGATAATACACCAGTCTTTCTCTAGGTTCCCAAAATCTGGAACTCCCTTCTGCATGATATACGCACCATTCCCTCTGTCTCCACCATTACAAGGGAACTGACACACTTTGTTCTCGAGTGCTACTCTTGTTTGTTCTTGACAAAAATCATTAGTTTGCTCCTTCACTACTGAATTTCTAATGTGGTTTCTCGTAAACTTTTACTAGTGGACAGTGATCAATACTGAGTTGCACAATCCTGATCCCTGCCTGTGTTAGGCAATCCTTCCTTGTATATATCTGATTCAACACAGTTACTTTTACATTTGCACCTTTTACTGTGGCTATGTAAATTTACAGATGTGCATATAACTTTTAAACTATTGTTGTATACTTCCGAATTCAGCTTAAGTATATTGCAATGTCTACCTGCCTTACACAGTTCTTTTCTGAAGCGATCAGTGTCATGTACGTGCTATATAAAACGCTCAAAGAAAAAAATACATATAATATTTTCATACAAAGATGCAAACATGTAAAACATGAAGATAACAAGACAAATAACACTGCCCAAACAAAGGAAGTATTCCTAAAGGCTTATCAAACAGATTTAGCCTAGACATACACAAACAGTAAGAACTTCAATATGATGTACAGAACCAACAGATACAAAGTTTATAGCTCGCTATTTGGGGCTCTGAAAGAGGTAAAGTTGTACATAGTTTACTTCATGAAAACATCAGCCTATATCTCATAAGGAATTCTAAAGAATGGCAAACTGTTGGGAATAATCCTTTTTAACCCTTGATTTTGTACCTCTTTTTGCAGTAATATGCTTACTGTAACATGCTTTTAATTTAATGGCAAATGTTATGTATGTGCTGTGGATCTTTAATTTCCTGACTATATCAGTGTCCTCCGGCACCGTCAAAGATTGCTGGAAAGGAGCCTTCTCAGTACGTAGATAATTCTAAACTAATTGACTCATGAATAGATGTGTGGCTCTGAAGCAGTTTCTAATATTATGCCTTAATTTTTTTCCTAAGACAAGTGCATCAGAGTCAGTGTGTCAAGATTAGAAAACGCGCAGACTGCATGGTTCTGTGAACTTCTGCTTGCCATTACATTATTTTTCCTAGTGGTTGACCCCATAGAACGTAGCCCCGTGAGATTCATTAGCATTGCTCTGGTGAAGTGTGGTAGAACAGTGTCCCTAAAATGCACTGTAGTGATTTGCTGTCCCTAGGGTGCAGTGTTGAGGATTTGTGCACTGAGGATGAAGTGCAATTGATGGGTACGTGTTCCCAGAGTTCAGTGTAGTGCAGTTCATAGGTGCATGCAGGA
Source organism: Calotriton arnoldi (assembly GCA_963921515.1). Classification (NCBI taxonomy): domain Eukaryota; kingdom Metazoa; phylum Chordata; class Amphibia; order Caudata; family Salamandridae; genus Calotriton; species Calotriton arnoldi. Next base: position 923,351 of record CAWUFW010004032.1, on the reverse strand, counting down.
TGCACAGCATTATGCTGAGTCAGCACGCCTGTGCTGGAGCGCAAGAGGTTGGCGCCCCTAGAATGTAGAGCAGTATGGAGGGCTACTGTTCCAAGAGTGCATTAGTGTGGCAGGGTTAATACCTCTTGGATGCAAAACTGTGGGATAGTGTTCATATTTAATAGTACAGTGTGGTGGGATCGTCCCTCTAGAATTCAGTGTTGGGGGTAGTGTCCCTTCGATGTAGTGCAGCGTGGTGTGTTCATGCCGCATGATGCAGTACAGTATGGTATATTACTGCCACTAAAATGCGTGTGTGTGTGCCTGTGTGTACTTTCATTCCCGGTCTCCTCACACGTAGCAGAATGTGCAATAATAAAATGCTTTGTGGTGACCATGCTCTCGAAAACCTCCGGTGGAAGCTTCCCCTCCATTGTAACTATTTAAAGATTTTCCTCCCTGTGCCTCTGAAAGCCCATTCATCCATAAGCTCGTCAATGTTTCATATGTAGCTAGCGTTTTAATGTCACATCCCTTGACATTGGGTCAAATAGGAATAGATTATTATTTTATTTAGTTCAGCTCATCCTCTCCCTCACCAAAGACCCCACCACTGCCAAACTCAACTTACAGAAAGGAATGCAAGACGTCGCATCTGGATGACCAACAGCTGCCTGAAGCTCAACGCCGAGAAGACAGAAGTCCTCGTCCTCGGTACCACCCCTTCTGCATGGGACAGCACCTGGTGGCCGACCGCCCTCGGAAGCCCATCTACCCCCTCAGACCACGCCAAGAACCTCGGCATCGTACTCGACTCATCACTCACCATGAACCGACAGGTCAACGCCGTCACCTCCAGCTGCTTCAACACCCTCCGCATCCTCCGTAAAACCTTCAAGTGGATCCCCCCTGAGTCAAGGAAGACAGTCACCCACGCACTTATCACCAGCAGACTGGACTATGGAAACGCACTCTACGCCGGCATCAACAAGTCCCTACTCCGCAAACTCCAGACAATACAGATCACCGCCGCCAGACCCGTCCTCGGCATCCCCCGACACAAACACATCAGCCAACACCTACGAAGTCTCCACTGGCTCCCCGTGGAGAAAAGAGTCACTTTCAAAATCCTCACTCACGCCAACAAATGCCTACACAACAACGGACCCAAATACCTCAACGACAGAATCAACTTCCACGTACCCAAAAGAAACCTCCGATCTTCCAACCCCGCACTGGCCGAAACCCCGCGCATCCACAGAGCCAGAGCAGGCGGAAGATCCTTCTCTCACATTGCAGCCAAGACCTGGAACGAGCTACCGGCAGACATCAGATGCGCCCCCTCCTTGAACACCTTCCGGAAGACCCTCAAGACCTGGCTCTTCGGCTAAACAGATCTGCGGACCCCCCCCCCCCTCAGCGCCTTGAGACCCTCACGGGTGAGTAGCGCGCTTACAATTCCCAGATTGATTGATTGATATTGTTGCATACTACTGTACTGTCATTAGTTTAGTCTATTAAACATACTATTCATGTTATGCTGTCTACGTGACTTTTGGGGTGTATTTTATTATAAAAAGGGCTCATTTTGTAGGTGAGCCAGTGAGGCTTTCCCCAGCTTTTAGAGAGCAGACCCTTGTCGGTCTGTCTCCCGCTTCGAACTTAGAATATTTACTATTAGGCTTGACTCTATATCCATCATACCTCCTTGCTGCTTTTGACTGAGCCTTAAGTGAATTCCCTACATTCGATGCATTATTCATTTTGAACAACTATTATTTTTGCCTTCTGTAATGAACTTTAATTAATTAATGAACCTTTATGGCTTCTAGCTCTTATTTGCCTCAAGAAGACTTTTTGATTATGCGGACTGATTTGTTTTTTTCTAAACTCATTACGGGCACGTTACATGTTCCTGAGGACACCAACCTCGATCCTGTGTAGGTATGTGCTTTATCAAAGATTATTAGATAAGACAGTGTCAACAGTTTCCTTAGAGTATAGTGTTGTGTGTAAGTTTCTAGAGTACACAGGAGTGTGCTTAATTGGCTGATGTGAAGAACACATTGGAGACTTGCTAAACAGAGCAGCATCTGTTATGAAGGACCGGTTTGTCAACAATATCAGCGGTGCCACCACTCTTAGTTCAGTATTTTTTATTTACATTTATGGCCAGCAACGGCTGAGCAGAAAAAAACGTTTTGGCAAATAAGAGTTATTCTGACTTTAGCAAAGACAAATGATCAGATTCAGTCTGCCCTTGGGAGTGTGGATAGATTTCAAACTTCATGTATTTTATTGCACACAAGGAGTTATCTGCTCTTCCTTCAGCCTCCAAAGGACCCTCAAGATGAAGCAAAACGTATATCTAATTTTAGATTTTTTTTTTTTTATCAGCTCAACAACTGGCAAACGAGGATTTAGCACCATGATCATAAATGAGCTACAACCTTTCCTAAAACAGCGAATATATTGCCGTCCTCAATGATGATCTAAGTGGCTGGACAGTTGGTTGACTTTTCATTTTAGTCCATCAGTCCTTGATCGACAGACCGCAAACCCAGGAGAAAGACCCATTATCTGTTAACCTTCCAGGTCCAACAAGAGACAGAGTCAAAAGGCATCAACTGATTCAGGATTTCAAAATGAGCATGACATCAGTTTTTTAATACACCTAAATGCACTGTTTAAGACGGTCTGAGACTTATTTTGTGGCTGATTACTTTCTCAGTGACGATCTGCATAAATATATATATATATAAAAAAAGTTGTGTCCAGTTCATGGGGTTAAGTTCATGGGGTTAAGAGGATTACTTTACGCGGAGAAGATCATTCAAACCACTACACCTGCAGGACCGGAATATTTTTTTTAGTTAGCTTAAATAGAGGTATTTTCTTCTATCTTGTCGACATTGTTAAAAACACAAATACAGAAGTTAACAGTGGCTAACAACAAGAACAAGGCATCCTAGCAATTCACAGTATCTCAAGAGCACTAGTAGCCACAGATCACATCTATATGTGAATCAAGGGTCCCGTCAGTTATAGGTACATTCTAACAGACAATCATATACAATTATGTAATCTCAAGTAAGCATGTATTACGAACTGCATTTACCATAATGCTAAGGGGCGAACTGTGCTGGGAGGTGAAGCAGTGTGCTCCCACCCCTTTGTTATACAATTATGTATACTGACATATGGAAGAAATGTAGCCTAATTGTGTGCCCCAAAGACCTATCAAGTGGTCTTGTTGAAACAAAATGGTCTGCATATAAGCTCTCCATTCAATTAAACCTTCACAGAAGGTTTTCTTCAGTTCTCATTAATAGCCCTGTGCATTGCTTCTGCATCAGACAAATCCACAAGCTGCAAAATTTGTCCATCCCAATCCACTTCATGATCCGTGACCGACAACTGCTTCTGACAGTCGCAACACAGCCTGAATCCGGTCTTTCTTGTTGGGGATATTGTTCTCTAGCACACCCTAGAAAAGTCTGGAGTTGTCAGAAAATCGAAAATCTGCAGCAGTGCTCATGATCCATGTTGGAAGGCACAGAAAGAGAGGCACTGCCATTAGTGCTCAGGGGTGGGGCTTATATGCGCGAAGCCACTCAATGCCACCCAGCAGCATGCAGGAGCGCTGCTACAAAAAATCTCTGGATCCAGTCTGGTGCCTGTGGAATATTCTAAAATGAGAAATCTGCGGTGAGAAGTATCCATCAGAAATTCTCGTTAAAAATGACGCATCCATGCAGGGATCGGTTTAAATACATGCAGGAGTGTCATATCTCAATGGTTCCAGTAAACTTTTCACCTCTCACAGGTTGAGAAGATGAATACCACTTAGTTGAGCAACAATAAGCATTTGAAACCCCCAGGGTGAATGTGTGCTATTTAAATACCACTGTTCTGTTTTTTACGTTTACTTGATTTTGTAATAATGTATCTCAGCAGTGCTGCGTCAAAGTCAGTTAAAGGAATGAGGGTGCTTGGGATGCGAGTAGCTCTGCCCTAAATCTATCGCCCTTTCAGATGCAAGTCTGATTGATGTATGAATAGTTTTTGCCCAACCAGTCCTTGCGATGTGATCTTGACAAATGACTAGCTCTGAAGCAGCTCCACACCAGTCTTTAAGAGACAAATATGTCTTGTGACCGACCCTTACCCAGCCACACTGACATTTTTGCAGGTGATCCTGGCACATGATTAAATGTCCCCTAAGAGGACCGAGACCCACGTTAAAAAGCCTGAACATAGTAGTACCGAAAGTTGGATATGCTAATACTCGATGCATTACGTTCACAAATGTAGAATTTTCTATATTGTGGAAATGTTACATGCCTAAATGTTTCGCACTGGCGTACGCCATAAGATCTATGAATATTGCAGATCTCTTCAGTTTAGTCTGGGATCCTCTGGAAATATTTTAAAAGTCTCTAGACCCCTAAAAAATGGGGGCACATTTCTGAATCCGCCCTCAAGGTCATTGCAATCTAGTTCCTCTAGAGTCCAATGACGCAGACAAACTTTCTAGTCCCTACTCCGATCAAGCAATCAAGGCTGACATTTTTTTGTGGTTACACAACAGCAGGCTTCATGTGACAGCTGCATCCAGCTAAGGCTTCACACTTTTACATTAGCAGCCAACTCGTAGCAACCACATTCTAGATCCAATGAATAGTCACAATAAAACTGTGACAAAGAAAGCAAAGCACAGTGCAGCAGAAAAGGCAGAGTATACCTGAGCAGTTGTGTAGTTCGTTATTGTCTTTACAGGGGAGGAACTTGTTGACTGCTGCACTGCGAGGATCTGCTGCCCTAATGTCATATTGATTGGAACACCCATTGTCTTCTGAGGAGAATTTGAGGGCTGAGAAGCCACAGACACCACCGTGAGCTGTTTGGAAAAATGAACAAGCAGAACTGAAAAGTGGCTATCAAAAAAATATGGAAATTTAGCTTCATCCTGAATTCCGAGGTCACTAAAATATAGTAACATAGTATGTCAAATGTCAGAATAAGAATCAAACAAAATGTGTCATGCACCCTGGTGTGATTTTCAGAATACATTTGATTATGATATGTTCCATATATAATACACCAAAATGCAGCACCAATGGACCTTCAGAGTATCTGTTTCCAGGATGAATGCAGAGCTGGTACAGAAAGTGAAAGGAAATGTGAACGATTGGTGGGGCTAATGGGAAGTTGGCCTCCAGAGGTGGAACTAAGCGTGGTAATATGTGGAGGATGAAGGATGAGAAACTGTTACTTACATAGTGCGCTAGAAATAATATTTTTACTTTTTCATTGCCCAATTAAAATTTGGTGATTGTTTTTTTATCAACCGCAGAAAACATGGAAGGCATAGTTGATCATGGCAGAATGTGAACCTGGGACCAAGTAATCACAAACACAACCCAGAGGGCATTCAAACTGTTGATCTATCTGACAAGTCAAAGTGAGATAATGGCGATACAGAGGGGGATCTACCAAAGGGGGTAGGAGTTAGATAAAGGCTTGTTGAAGGAGTCAAAGCCTAGGATCATAAAGGTCGTAAGTAAGGATCAAAAGCATTTTGTTTAAAATAGTCCGTAGTACAAATTTTGCTTTTCTCAAGCATTGTAATTTACTTGTTTAACTTTTACCCAATTTAAATAGTATGCAGTTAATAAATAGATACTTGGTCTCAAAGTTACGTTTATCCCCGTAACCATAGTCTACTCTATAATCTACACAACTAGTTAAAATTGAGGTCTTTCACTCCCCATTTATTCTTCCTGTAGCAGATTTGCAGAAAATGAGTGAATTCTCAAAGCCATACTCTTCACATGAATCTTGCAACAAATGGATTAAACACTACAATTCTTTCTAAAATCTCAAGTCAAGACTACGTAGAGGGTTTCCAAATGCCTCTTGTTTTTGTGAGAGAAAATATTGGAATTCATCACATAATTTAAACTGATCTGCAGTGATCTCCAGCAAACGTATTATTTTTCTTCAGTTGGAAAGCACCTTAATGAACTGACATTCTACTTAATATGCTTTAATAAACTGTGTTTTGTGAACGTAAAGAACAAGTTACTTACCTTTGGTAATGATACATCTGTAAGAGACATATATTAGTTATAGATTCCTTACCTTAGAATTAAACCCAGGCGTCAGACTGGATCCGGAGAATTTTTTCTCAGCAGAACCGCTGCGAGTCGGTAGGTGGCGTCAGTCGACTCCGCGTTAGTCGTTGGCGTTGTGATCGCCGGAATGACGTCGCCGTATCTACTTAGACACCGCCCCTGCGTGCTGATGTCAGTTCTTTTACACAACATTTCACGCCAGAAGCGCAGAGCCATGCAAAACACTGACCACTCGTGCACAAAAGTAGGACCCTGAAAGGGAGTCCCTTATTCTAGAAGTCAGTTCGCAGAGTGGGGAGGATGGGTAGGGCGGGAAGGAATCTATAACTAATATAGGTCTCTTACGAATATATCGTTACCGAAGGTAAGTAACTTGTTCATCTGAAAGAGACTATTAGTTATAGATTCCTTACCTTAGAATAGATACCCCAGCAATACCAACCCCGGAGGTGGGTCTGCAAACTAAGTTCACACCAGAAAGTCCTGGAGAACTGAACGGCCAAAGAAGCCGTCTCTCCGGACTTGACTATCCAGGCAATAATGCTTAGTGAACGTGTGCAGTGATGCCCACGTGGTTGCCTGCCAGATGTCACTGAGAGAGACTCCACGTCCCAAAGCAGTAGTGGGTGCCGTCGCCCTGGTGAAATGGGCACGCAGCCCTACCACCGGAGGCTCCTTTTTCGCCAGGGAATAACAGATTTTAATGCAAAGGACGACCCATCGAGAGATGGTTCGTTTTTGCACGGCCCGACCTTTCTTGGCGCCCACATAGCCAACAAAAAGTTGATCGTCCACCCAGAATTGTTTTGTGCGATCCAGATAAAATGATAATGCACGTTTTGGATCCAGATGGTGGAGTCTCTCCTCCTCCTTGGAAGGATGCGGGGGCAGGAAGAAGGTGGGCAAAGTGATGCTCTGTCCTATGTGGAAAGAGGTAACCACTTTGTGAAGAAAAGAAGGTCTAGTCCGGAGGACAACCTTGTCCGGATGGACAGCAATGAAAGGAGGTTTACAAGATAGAGCCTGAAGCTCACTCACCCTGCGAGCAGAGGTGATGGCAACCAGAAAAGCAGTCTTTAAAGCCAAGAGTCTGAGAGGACAATTATGTAGTGGCTCGAAAGGAGCACACATAAGGTAATTCAAAACACGATTCAAGTCCCACTCGGGCATTATGAAAGGAATAGGAGGACAAAGGTGAGTAATGCCCTTAAGAAATCTATCTACAATAGGGGACTTGAAAAGAGAAGGCTGATCAGGAAGGCGAAGAAAGGCTGAACTGGCCAGAGATAGCCTTTAAGAGTGCCCAGAGCAGAGCCCTGCTGGGCCAAGGAAAGAATGAAGAGGAGAACCTCTGAAAGAGGGGCAGAAAGGGGATCCACAGCCTTTGCTGTGCACCATGCCACAAATATGTTCCATCTACAGGCGTATACCGTTTTGGTGGAGGGACGCCTGGCTGCCGTTAACGTTACAGACTTCGGAAGGAAGGTCGAAAGCTGTCAACTGTCGCCGCTCAATCTCCACGCAAGTAGGTGGAGGCCCGTCCCCTTCCCAAAGAGGCAGTCTGATCGGAGGATCGATGGCCATGTTCAAGAGATCGGGATACCAGACTCTTCGTGCCCAATCAGGAGCCACAAGAATGACTTTGGCCTGGTCGGGTTTGATCTGCTTCAGCACTCTGGGCAGAAGTGGTATAGGCGGAAAGGCGTATAGAAGACCGTAATTCCACTTGCAACGAAAAGCGTCGCTGGGCGAGTGCCGCCCTGGAAATTCCAACGCGCAGAACTGCTGACATTGCGCGTTGTCTTCGGTGGCGAACAGATCTAACCAATGCTCTCCCCACTGCTGAAAGAGACCTTGCACCACCTCCGAGTGAAGACGCCATTCGTGATCCATCATGCACCGGCGGCTGAGTTTGTCCACCCTGGCGTTCAGAGAACCTGCCAGGTGTTGAACCACCAGGGACATGCCCTGATGTTCCAGCCACGTCCAAAGGCGAAGAGCCTCCTGACATAGGGTTCACGACCCCACCCCGCCCTGTTTGTTGCAGTACCACATGGCGGTGGTGTTGTCCGTAAACACCTGCACCACCCTTCCTCTGAAAGAAGGAAGGAATGCCTTCAGTGCAAGATGAATTGCCCGGAGCTCCAGAAGGTTGATCTGGAGCCCGGACTCCGCCGGAGACCAGATGCCTCTGATCTCCGCCTCCCCCATCCCAGGAGTGATGCATCTGTCACTACTGTGAACTCTGGGTGGGGAAGGGAGAGGGATGTGCTGTTGACCCAATCCTGGTTCATTAGCCACCACTGCAATTGGTGTGCAGTGCCCTCCGAGATCTGGACACAATCGGAAAGATTCCCCTGATGCTGTGCCCACTGGAACTTCAGGTCCCACTGCAGAGCCCGCATATGCCACCTGGCATGATCCATCAGTAGGATGCAGGAGGCCATGAGGCCCAGCAGCCTCAGGGTCATTCTCACCGAAATCTGGGATAGAGGCCGAAACATCAGTATCATAGCCCGAATATCCCGAACTCGCTGCTCGGGAGGATAAGCCCGAAACTGGGCAGTATCCAGAACTGCTCCGATGAAAAGGAGCTTCTGAGAGGGAATCAGGTGTGACTTCGGCACGTTGATAGTGAACCCCAGCGAGTGCAGGAGGTCTGCCGTAGTCTGGAGGTGGGAGACGACAGCCTGGGGCGAGCTCGCCTTCAACAGCTAGTCGTCGAGATAGGGGAAGACTGGAACCCTTGATCTTCGCAGATGAGCGGTGACCACTATCATCACTTTCGTGAACATCAGAGGGGCACTGGTAAGGCCAAAGGGGAGCACGGTAAACTGAAAATGCTCGTGGACTACCGTGAACCGTAGGTAACGCCTGTGGGCGGGCAGGACAGGGATGTGGAAATAAGCGTCCTGCAAGTCCAACGCTACCATCCAGTCTCCAGGGTCGAGGGCAGACAGGACCTGAGCCAATGTTAACATTTTGAACTTCTCCTTCCGGAGGAAGCGGTTGACGTCCCGGAGATCCAAGATAGGATGCAGGCCTTTGTCCTTCTTGGGTACCAGGAAGTAGTGGGAATAACAACCACGACTTACTTCTGGCACAGGGACTGGCTCAATAGCTCCTTTGGCCAAGAGAGCTGTAAATTCCTGATGCGGAATGATCCTCTGACATGCAATGGAGTGTTGGTGGCATGGAGGGAGGGGTAGTCTCGAAGGGGAGGGAGTAGCCCCATCGGACTATCTGCAAAACCCACCTGTCTGACGTGATGTTGTGCCAGTGGGGGAGGTGATGGTGGATCCTGCTGTCCATTGGCAACTGGTGGCCCTGAAATGTCGGACTAGGAGGGTTTGGAGGCTGATGCAGAGGGGGCACTGGTGTACTGGCCCGCCCGCTGGCCCCCAGACCCACGGCGCTGGGTCCCACGTCCCTGGCCTCGCAGAGGCTGAGCAGCTTGCGCCGGTCTGTGGCCCTGGGTGGAACGTGGTGGGGCACCCCTTCCGTAGCCAGAAAAGGGGCGAAAGGCGGACTGAAGGGGCGAGAGGTGGCAGCGAGGCCCAAGGATCTGGCTGTAGCCCTAGAGTCCTTGAAGCGCTTAAGCGCATTGTCCGCCTTGTCACCAAACAGGCGACGGACATCAAAGGGCATGTCCAAAAGGGTCGATTGGACATCCCCGGAAAAGCCAGTGGACCTCAGCCAGGCGTAGCGTCTCAAGGCTACTGACGTAGAAATCGTTCTACCTAGCGAGTCGGCGGTATCCAGCCCACACCGAATGGCGAACTTTGCTGCGTCTCTACCCTCTGCGACCGCACGGAACATTACAGCCCGGGCCTCCTCTGCGCACTGTGGCAGCACTTGCGCAACCGTGTCCCACACAGAGTGAGTGTAGTGGCCCATGAGACATGCGGTGTTCACCAACCGCAGTCCTAAGCTGGCGGAAGAAAACATCTTCTTCCCAAGATGGTCCAGCTTCTTGGATTCCCTATCTGGGGGAGCAGTAGGGAACGCGCCTTTGGATGTTGAGGCTTGGACCACCAAGCTCTCAGGGGTAGGGTGTTGGGAGAGGAAAAATGGGTCGCCCGGGGCCGGGTGGAGGCGTCGGGCAATCATCCTATCCAAAGGAGCCCCTGTGCTGGGTTTGGACCAAGTGCCCAGAAGGATGTCTGTGAGGGCCTCATTGAACAGCAGCAGGGGCTCCGAAGAGGCCGCTGCCGGCTGAAGAACCTCAGTCAGGAGGTAGTCCTGACTGCCACCAAAGGAAGCTCAAGGCCCAAGGCCTCAGCCGCCCTATGCAACACCACAGCGTAGGAGGCTCTCTCCTCCGTGGCCACGGTAGGGGGAGAAAGCATACCAAGGTCTGGCGAGGTATCCAGACCGGTGTTGGAGGTGGCGGAGGCGTCGTCTGAGGAATTGGCGCCGGGGGAGGTGTCGTGAGGTCAACCAGTGCCGATCCGGATCCAGGCCTGGATCCCTGAGGGCCCTGTGGTGCCGAGGCCGGAGCCGCCGGCATCGAAGGCCTAGAGCCCCCAGCCGAGTCCGCGGGGCCTGAAGGCGCACCGGCGGAGTCGGGCTGCCCAAAGATGGAGTGGAGGGCTTCATAAAATGCATGAAGCTGGGCAGGGGACGGTCTGGCTCCCGGGAAGGGAGGGAGGCTCCGAGCCGTCCCAGCAGGCTCCACGGGCGGAGCCGAAGGACGACGACCTTCCGCGTCGGCCAACAGACAGGGAGAAGGCGAAGAGCGACAGTGCTTCTTCGCCTTCTTCTTGTGCTTCGACTAACCCAATGACGAAGACTTCGAGGAATGATGGTGGTGACTCCGCGACCAGTCCCGAGACCTCCCGCTCGACCGGGACCTTGAGCGGCGCGGAGCTGACTGCCGGGCCTCCAGAAACATTCGGGACCGCTCCCGCAAAGACTTCGAGCAAGGTCGCGCTCCAGGCATCAGAGGCACACGAGGTGTGGGTCCATGACTGACATCAATTTGTGGCAGGAGTCACAAGGCTTGAAGCTGGTCCGACGATGGGACATCCCTACGTGCACCAGGAGTCAAACGACTCCAAAAAGATGTCGACAAAAGTCAAAAAAGTGCTAGTCACAAAAGACGAAGGGTTCCACTCTCTCTGGATCTGCGCTGGCTGGCGCGGAAAAAGAAAGAAGGGACGTCAGCGCGCAGGCGCGACATCTAAGTACATACCGCAACGTCATTCCAGCGATCACGACACCAACTACGAACGCTGAGTCGACCAACACCACCTACTGAGGCGCAGGGGTACTGCTGAGAAAAAATTCTCCGGATACAATCTGACGCCTGGGGGTAATTCTAAGGTAAGGAATCTATAACTAATAGTCTCTTTCAGATGCACAGATACATTTATAAACACACCCAATATATATAACAAATAGTAATATGATTGATATAACTTACACGAGTAAGCAGCTTCATGTATGCACATGTAGGCTACAAATGATTATATACGTATAGCTTTAAGTATAACCTACTTACATCGCACCAGGAGTAGGGTAAGCATGATGCTTAGCCCTCCAAGAAATAAATCCAACCAATACCCTGCAGAGCATTCACAAAAAAACACACTTAAGACATGACAGATTAACTATATGAGGTTTACAACACAACTTACACAAAAGGTGTAAAAAAATAAATGGTAAAAGCGATTCACAGCACATGAATTGTGAAATATGAGTGAAATACACAAAACAAGGACACAAAATAATGAAATAGGGAAAGGTTTAAAAGAGCAAGTTTGTATTCCTACTTAACGCTCATTACACAATCAACAGTAAAAAGTCAAAAATATGGATATGGTCGGCTTTAGGATCCCTAGGAGATTCACATAAATAGAGTCTTCATAAGGACAAAATGTAGGAGGCAGCAACATTAGGGAAATGGATAATAAAAGTAAATACCAAGCGGAAGTCATATTTAGCGGTATGACCAAAAACACAGAAGCATTACTCCTGCCCAAGAGGTCCGGAGTAAGTTAAGTCCACAGATAACAAGCATTGGCATAGCCAATAGGTCTCGCCTTTGGGGCCTTATAAGTGTTTAGGCAGAGCTATTGACTTTGCCAATGTGTTTAATGGTGGTGGAGTTGTGATGGTGGTGGAGTGGTGGTGGAGTGATGGTAGTAGAGTGATGGTAGTAGAGTGGTGGTGGAGGAGTGGTGGTGTGATGCTGAGGTGGTGGTGGAGTGATGGTGTTGTGGTGGAGTGGTGGTGGGGTGATGGTGGAGTGATGGTGGAGTGATGGTGGAGTGATGGTGGAGTGATGGTGGAGTGATGGTGGAGTGGTGGTGGAGTGGTGGAGTGGTGGTGGAGTGGTGGTGGAGTGGTGCTCAGGTGGTGGTGTTGTGATGCTGAGGTGGTGGTGTTGTGATGCTGAGGTGGTGGAGTGGTGGTGTTGTGATGCTGAGGTGGTGGAGTGGTGGTGGAGTGGTGGTGTTGTGATGCTGAGGTGGTGGTGTTGTGATGCTGAGGTGGTGGAGTGGTGGTGTTGTGATGCTGAGGTGGTGGAGTGGTGGTGTTGTGATGCTGAGGTGGTGGAGTGGTGGTGTTGTGATGCTGAGGTGGTGGAGTGGTGCTGAGGTGGTGGAGTGGTAGTGTTGTGATGCTGAGGTGGTGGAGTGGTGGTGGAGGGGTGCGGAGGTGGTGGAGGGGTGCGGAGGTGGTGGAGTGGTGCTGGAGTGGTGCTGTTGTGATGCTGAGTGGTGGTGCAGATATGTGTATTGTGGCTACCACCAAGCGCCTGTGCCAAGGTATATTTGCAGATTCCTTTGATGATATAACTTTCCTTGCAAAGCTACCAAATAACTTTTTGAAGTTGAAAGAGGCGCAGGTTGACATCATGCCAACAACAGTCTCGAAGTGTCTGTTAAAACTTTCAACGTGAAAAAAACAACAAAATGCCCATGTTTTCCTCCAATGCCGTGCATCAAAAGGGTCACAACAGAAGCATGGCAGGCGTTTCTGTGGTGGGGGAGAGGGAGGGGCATTGAAGCGAGACGCCACGCTTGGCCGAGCGAGAGGAATGCCACATGGCCCTCAGCTCGTGCATGTGCGCGGAGGAGCAATAAACAGTAAAGGCAGATGGCCTGGAGCATGCGAATGCGACCTGTCTCTGACCATGCCTCATGCCCCAAGCAGCACTTCTGAAATATCTTTAGCATCGCCCTCTGGTAGCGGAGGCATGAGCTACATACAGACACTGTTTCAAATCATTTCTCCTTTTGGCTAGTACAGTATTACTGAATAACAAGTATAGGCCACCCCCAAAAAGGACTCACAGGAAGGATACAGCTATATATGTATATAACAATTGCCGAAAAGGTACGGAAAATAATACACTTGAAATGTAGCTGTAACATCACACATATGACAATGAAAAGAAAGGTATCTGCTAACATTAAGGGGGCTTGTGTTTTAATGTACGCAATAGTTCAGTGCGAAGAGTTTCATAGGATAGTCGTCACTGAAAGAAAATATGTGGGGGCAGAGGTAGTATAAAAAAGAGCAATACATTAGATTGATACAATGATCCGATCAAGTGATAGCGAAGGAACCCGACTGAAGATGTGGTCACAGAAACATGCAACAGTAAGAAATGAACAGAGGCAGAGACAGAGAAAGACGGGCAGCATATTGGCAGAGACTCTGAGGTACAGACATGGATGCGCATATAGACAGATAAATGGAGCATGTGAAGTGCGAGATGACGGCACAGAATGCGTGCATGTGTGTGTGAACAGACTAATGGTCAGACAGATTCATAAATACAGCGAGAGGGGCAATAGAGTGAGAGAGGGGTAGAAAGGGGGCACAATCAGAAGAAGTTCGGAGTCACATCTTGTTAACAAGCATTGGCCGCGCGGCCGTGAAACTTACACGGCCGCGCGGCCGTGGCTCTACACGGCCGCGCGGCCGTGAAAGTGATCGCGAGGAAGAGGGTTTTCGAAGTGCAAACAGTGGCTTTTGCTGGCGACCAGCTTGCGTTCACGCGAGCGTCCAGATGGCGAGGGAAGCCATATGGCGCCTGATCGCGCGTGCCACGCTCGCGTGAACACAGGCTAGTCCTCAGCAAAAGCCACTGTTTGCACTTCCAAAACCCGCTTACTAAAAGTCTCGCCAGAGCAGCGCATGCGCGCTGGCTCAGGCGAGACCTAAAAATGAATTATAGTGAAGTTACCAACTATGGTAGTTAAGTGAAAAAAATGTGTGCCATACACTTTGACATGCAGGGGTTAAAATGGGCACATCAACCCAAAATAAGAGTACTTCATTTACTCTGGAGAGGCAATATTGAGAAGAAGTAAACATAACCAATTTGAGTGAGTGTCTGACGGGGGTGAGAAAACCACTAACTTACCTAGATGGATTGATTAGATCTCAGAAGTAAAAAAGCAATGAATCATGGTAGGCCAAAAGGCTATGTAAAAGGAGATTAATATTGGTGGATACTGCTTTTGCAAACATGCGTTTGAAAATGAGGAATTCCAGGCCCTATTTGCAATCTGTCTGGTATGAGTGAGTGTTTTTCTATAAACTATATAGTCAGGTGCAATTATGAGGATTGTGGTGCTTCATTTTATATTGTTTATTCAGAAAGACAAACATAGCAAGAGAATGAAAAGGACACATCTTCTGTGTTAAAAAACGAGATGCGAGTACAGGAAATGTGAACCCAAACACTGAAAAAACATCAAAACCACATTCCAACAAGTAACATAAGAGACAAACATACCAACAGTACATCAAAGCAACATGAGACCAGGCCATACATTACCACACCTTAATATGCAACAGCAACACAATGAATCAAAGCCATAGTTACCACCTCCCAACACACTTTAGGCAATAACTATAACAAGTATATTATGAAATACACTCTGTAAAGTCTATCAAATTACAGCATCTCATTTTAAATAAATTCTCTCACTCCCAAGGTTATGCACAAACAACTTTAAGTAATGACATGACGTACAAGCAGACTATAGCATCTACACAAAGTATACTAATGGATCAGCATCCATCACCATACGCGCTTCAGCTCAACATATCCTGTCAACAAAGAACATGTGCACAAATCCCAGCACTCTAATACCCAGGATCCATAATATGGGAGGCTATTCAACAGTCACCTAAACAATGGTGGATACCACTATATTCACCTACAACAATAGCGGTAAGAGTAAATTTTGGCAATACCCGTGGGTACTACTACACAGGAGTGGAATTCAACTTGGCCTATAGTAACACTAGCTGGTATGTCATCAACACAATTGTACAGCATTACGCTTCTCCTAAAATAGAATTACTTGCCCTTTAATGTCTGACAATTCTGAAATAGGTCTCCCAATGAAGGAGACCCCTTCCAACATACCAATGTGGATATATGCATAATACATGCAAATAGGTGCAAATAGGTGCGTGCGGTCAGATGGCGTGTTACAACGATAATTAAAATGCAAAAAATGGGGAAAAACAAGCAAGTGCAAGGCACAAAAAAGAGAGGAAGAGACCGAACAGCGCATTGAAGCTGCGGAGTCCTCGTAAAAATTAATAAAATTGAAAAATAGTTATGATACGGGAGTGGGATGGGGAGCAGGGCGGGAAGCATTGAGGAGACTGAGGAGGAAACAAAGAAGGTGGGAAATGAAAAGAAAGCGGGTGGAAAATAAGCAAGCAGAAAGTGAGAAACAGGAGCAGGGCAGGGACTGAAGAGAAACCACTGGTGTGGTTTGGGAGAGGTGAGGGTGGAAGAGACAGATGAGGAGAGAGAAAGGAAACCTGCACTCCCATGGAGTTATCAATAACAAAGAAAAGAACAGTCCCCACAAGCATGCTGTGGAAGGATAAAGCAGTGATTAACACTTCTCCCAATAAAAATGGTACCGCACTTGTGTGGCTGGTCCAACTATCTGAGATGAGAACAGACCAAACCAGGTACTATGCTAAGACCACACTGACCCTGCCCAAGACACCCTCCCCCCCACCTCGGAAAACATGAAGCATCGCCTCGCCCATCTAGAAATTCAGCTTGAAACCATAATCCGGGGCCTGAACGGAATCTTAACCAATCTTGACATGGTTCGAATGCCCATTCAAACTCCTCCCGGGATTTCCACTGTGCCAAGCTCCACCCATCCTTGGCCTGCCAAGGTGCCGCCCCCTAGCGGGTTCCCTGCCCCCTTCACGACCTGGCCAGCGACCCCCAGAAGAACGGTGACAGAGAAGCGTTTAGAGAGACACAGAAGAACGAAAGCCGCACTGTCCTCAAGGGAAGCGGCAGACCTAGCCTCAACCTACGACTCTCCCCCCACAGCCTCCCCAAAATCCAAGTGATTACTGGAGTCGGAAGAGATCACCCCTCTCTGAAATCCCCAAGACCCCCGGCCCTCCTCACCTCTCTACCTAGGGCCCCACATACAAAAGAACAGAGCAAGGAGGGGTCCCCCATCAACTGCATGCTCATAAACTGCAGATCAGCCTCCAAACATGCAACCGAACTAGCGGAAGCCATCCTCTCCCATGACATAGACATCGCATTCATCACGGAGACATGGCTAAACAAACTCTCCTACCCCAGCTTGGATATGCTTGTGCCCCCAGGCTTCAAAATCATCAACAAAGACAGAAAAGCTCAAAGAGGAGGAGGTATAGCAATCATACACAAGAACAACATCTCTATTGCGGAAACCGACTCCTGCTTGTACACCTCCTTTGAATGTCTCACAGCCAACATCAAGACAAGGGACAACAGACCAACACTTTGCCACCTTCTGTATCACCCCCAGGCAACTCCTCGCATTCGGGGAACACCTCTCCGACCTGATTGCACATTGCTCACTCGGAAACTCAAAGAACATAATTCTTGGTGACCTCAACCTACGTTGGAATGAAGTAAACAACACGCTAATTCAAACCCTGAACAACCTCCTACAAGACAACAATCTTACCCAACACTGCTCAGAAGAAACATCACAGAGGAGCAACCCTTGACGCTATTTTTGCTCAAAGCGATGAAATTACTATCGACCACATCCTTCCCGTAGACTGGTCCGACCACCACATCATCCTATTCCACATCAATCAAAAGGTCCCAATCCAACACCCCTCGCAAGACCCCCCAAATGGAGTAGAAATACAGCTCAGATCCCCCGAGCTGAACTAGAAGAAAGGATAAGGTCGCTCCTCCCCACCATCACGGATCATCTCCCCACAACTGATCTCACCTCTCTCTACAACTCAAATAGGACGCTCATCCTGGATCAACTAGCTCCTCTGAAACTAAAAAAAAACCAGGAGCATTCCATCCAGATCATGGTTTACCACTGACATCAACGACGAAAGAAGACAACTAAGAGCCACAGAAAGACTCTGGAGGAACAACCCCTCCGTCAGCAGCCGCGATCAACTCCAAGCAGCCCGTAGGAAGTACAAAAAGCACATTAAGAATAAAAAAAACAGCGTTTTTCTGCACCGCACTAGACAACGCAAAAAACAGACCCAAAGAGCTCTTTAATATCATCAGGAAACAAACCGCCAAGCCCGCTGCCTCACCAACTCAGGCATCCAAAGAACTGTGCGACAACTTCGCCAACTTTTTAACGACAAAATCTCCAAGATCGAACTCTCACTAGTCACCAATCACATCTCCTCCACCGAGAACCCGACGCTTGGAATTAATGACAGCGCTTCCAGGAACCCTCCAAAACACTGGACTTCCTTCAATCCCATTCAGGAAGCAGAGATAGTCAAACTAATCTCCAGCGCTAAGCCTTCATCCCACGCCCTCGATCAGTTACCCCCTCAACTGACCAAGGAACTGAAACTCGCCCTAGTCCCACTTTGGTGCAAGATCTTAAACAGCTCCCTGAGATCCGGAGTTGTTCCAGACTGCCTCAAAGTTGGACAAGTCACGCCACTGTTGAAAAAACCCGGCCTAGACACAAAGGATCTGAATAACTTCAGACCTGTCTCGAACCTTCCTCTCCTATCCAAAATCCTGGAAAGATGCGTACTCCCGCAACTGACCCAACACTTGGACAGCATCAATCTTCTCGATCCCCACCAATCGGGTTTCATAAAAGGCTGCAGCACCGAAACCGCGATCCTCAATGTCATAGAGGATATACACAAGTCACTTGACTCGGACCAATGCTGCCTTCTCATTCTCCTTGACCTATCGGCAGCCTTCGACACGGTCGACCACAAACTTCTCATCAAGGTTCTTCAAGAAAGGGCAGGTCTTGAAGAGACGGTCCTTCACTGGTTCTCCTCCTTCCTCCACAACCGCTCCCAAAAAATAAAAAAATTAAAAACTTCGAGTCCGACCTACACCTTATAAACAGGGGGGTTCCACAAGGGTCAGTGCTCTCCCCACAACTTTTCAACATCTACATTGAACCCCTTACTACCCTACTCAAAAAATCCAACATCCCCTTCCACCTTTATGCAGATGACACGCAGATCTATCTGGAAACCTCCTCCATTGATGACATCCAAAGACTCAACGCCACGCTTAAAGAGGTCCAACACTGGCTCTCTAGTAATCATCTAAAACTCAATCAAGAGAAAACGGAAATACTCCTCATCTCCAACAAAGAAGAGAACCCCCAAACTGCAGAATGGCTCAAAGCTATTGATGCACTCAATGGCAACCTCACCCTGGCGGACTCTGTAAAATCCCTAGGTATCACCCTTGACCCGAAACTAAATATGAATTAACACATTAAAAACTCTGCAAAAAGCGCCTTCCTCAACTTGAAGCTACTGCACAAAATAAAACCCTTCCTCCCGCCCAAGGACCTTCAACAAGTCACTCAAGCACTGGTGCTGTCCAGACTAGACTACGGAAATGCGGTCCTCTCTGGTACAGCAAAATCCCACCTCGCCCCCCTCAAAACATCCCTCAATGCAGTAGCAAGAATGGTCACTGGAACTAAGAAATTCGACCACATCTCACCCGCACTAAGAGAACTAAAATGGCTCCCAATTGAAATGAGGGCCAGCTTCAGAACAGCCTGCCTCAAGCACAAAGCCCTACACAGAGGCAAACCGGAATACCTGGCTTCCAAACTCATAAAGGCCGGCCAGACCAGGAACCTCAGGAGCTCCAACACTCTGCTACTCATCCCGCTGAAAACACGCAAACAAAAAAGCGCGGCCAGGTCGTTTGCTGGTAACGCGCCCAAAATCTGGAACTCCATTCCCCCCCACATCAGAACGATCCCCTCTTTTGCAAAATTCAAAAGACTGCTCAAAGCCCTCTTCCTCGATCGCTCCCTAGCAAACCGATAGGATCCACTGAAGTGCCTTAGCCGGCACCCCACCTGACTTTGACTCCGTGTCCTGTGACTTCGACCTCCTCTACCCCCTGGACCCCTACCCCGTTCCACCCACCCCGAAGAAGATATCGTATCGGCTACTCGCTTTGTATGACCTGTGCGCATCATGTTTTTTTTTTTTTTCCTCGTTCTCCTTATGTTTGAACTCTACTCGTCACAAATCTTTATGTCCTATTACGATCTCTGCCTTGCTTGATTGCATATAAGATACTTGTTGTAAAGCGCTCTGATGCCCTTGGGTCCAGCTAGCTCTATATAAAACTCCTAAAATAAATAAATAAATAAATCATATGGCCACAGTTTTGAACTGTTCCTGTTGTGGGTAATAGGCTCAATCATACAAGTGGGTACCATTTTTATTAGAAGTGTGGTAACGTTAGGTGGTAGGAATTTTGTGGATCCCCACAAATTCCTGAACTTTCACTCACAGAAATGTGACGAAAATGCATGATTATAGCAAACGTTTGAGGTCTGCAGGGAATTTTGGGTAAGAAAATGTTGTGGAATCCATGCAAGTTACACTACTCCCCTGGATGTCTAACTTTCAGAAATGTCTGGGTTTAGTGGGCTTTCCTGGGTGGCGACTGAGCCGAGGCCCAAATACTACAGCTACCCACATTGCAAAAATGGGCCAATTTTCATGTGAAAATTTGATGTCGCCATGTTGTGCTTTGGGGCCCATCATGTCACGGGCGGCCAGTCCAACCATATAAGTGGGGTATTGTTTATATTGGGGAAGTGGGAGTATCCAGAATAGTAGAACAATTGTTATTTTTAAATGCATTTCTCTCCACTTTTAGTTTCTAAGTGTAAGCCAGTGTGCAAGAAAGAACACATTTTGCAAAATGCCCTCTAAATCACATATTAGTATAGGTAGCCCCGAATTCAGGCTTGTACAAATAACCACTATTCCTAAAATCGGAATCTTGGGTGCAGTTACGAAATGCATAGGTATACTTGATATCCATTTTCATCCATTAGATTTTCCCATGTGAATTGCTGCAATGTCTGTACATAATGAAATATCATTATAAGCTACAGCTCAGTTGTTAGCGCTGGTTATTGCGCATTTTTGGACTATATATATCCCTGTGACCAGAAGGGTCTGACGGACAAAATGGTATATCACTTTTGTACATCGGACAAAAAACTAAAGATGAAAACATTGTCAACCATTTCTATTTTTTCCACCTAGTCTCATTTTTTTCATTTCAACTATTAGTTTCCAAGAGCGATCTACACAAATGACCCATAGTTGATTTCGGAATTTTGTCTACTTTTCAAAAACTTACGTCTTGCTTACTCCGCTTGTTCCTAAAAGCTGGGAAGATGGTGATGCCATTTTTAGAAAAATAAATGCTTCTTGCATGTTTAAAAAATAATAATATATTATATATTAATATACTCATTAATACACATACATATATACACACACACATACATATATACACACATATATACACACACATATATACATATATACACACATAATATATATTACCTACTGGCGGTCGCCAGTAGGTAGTTATAGTTAGAACCTAGTTTCCATAGGAAAAGCATTTTTTGATTTGCTAATATCTTTGGCGTCGTTTAACGAATCTTTGTGAAATTCTCCAAAAAAAAGGTCTATCCAGGTCAGCTCCAATCTTGAAAGTTTGGGGGTGATTCGTCAAGCGGGGGCGGAGAAAAAAGGGGGGTCCCAAAAAGTGTTTTTCGTGTGTTAATTTCCATAGGAAATTTTGAGACAGGCTACAGCCCGAACTGCTGAACGGAATTACACCAAGTTTGGCAGAAAGGTAGCTCTTGGTTCAGAAAGCTACCTTTTTTTTAAATGGTGTAAATCCGTTCAGTAGTTGCTGAGAAATTCAAAAAATAAGAGTCAAAAAATCAATTTCCCATAGGAAACTTTAGGCAAGGCTACAGCCCGAACTGCTGAACGGAATTACACCAAATTTGGCAAAAAGGTAGTGCTTGGTTCAGAAAGCGACCTTTTTTTTAAATGGTGTAAATCCGTTCAGTAGTTTTTGAGATATTAAAGAAAAAAATATATATGTGGGCGGAGCCTAATCCCCGAGCACGAGCTTGCCTCTGATTGGCTGCCAACACTTCAAACCAGGAAGTGTTGGCAGCCATCTTGTGCTCAGACCGAGGGAGAAAGAAAAGGTGAGGAAAAAGATTTTAAAAAACAAGAAAAGGGGGCAGGGTAGAAACACCCTGACCCCCTAGGCCTGCTTAGGGGGTCCCACAAGGACCCCCAGGCCCAAAAAATAAAAAGCATTTTTTTTTTTTTTTTTAAACGGCCGAATTCGCGCTGGGTGCGCAAATCCTGACAGCATTTTTTTTTAAATGAAGCGCGGGCTCCTGCGCTTCATTTAATTGAGGCCCTTGGGTGGGCCAGGTCCCGGGGCATTTGTAACAAATATATGAGGGGGCCCGCGGGGGCCCCCGCAACCGCCACCCCCCGGGGCTTTCTTAACATTATGTGCGGGAGGGCCGAGTGCCCTCCCGCAGCCCCGAGGACCGCCACCCCCCCGGGGCTTCTTTTTTAATGTGTGGGGGGGCCTCGAAGGCCCCCCCCAGCCCCGGGGACCGCCACCACCGGGGCTTTTATTAATTATTCGCGGGGGGCACATGGCCCCCCGCTGCCCCGGGAACCGCCACCCCCCGGGGCTTTTAAAAAAAAAATTAATAAACCTTTGTGGGGGGACTCGAGCCCCCCCACACGCCCCGGGGACCGCCACCTCCCCGGGGCACTAAAGTGCAAATGCGGGGGTCCGGGGCTGTACACTAGTTGGGAGGAGGGCCGCGTGGCCCCCCTCCAGGAGCCCTCGATGGCCCTGGGGTCCGCCACCCCCCAGGGCCGGCTCCTGCAGTGTCCCGGGGTGCCCACCCCCGGGACACTGCTGTTTGCTATGGCAGGACGGGAATTAATCCCCCAATTTACAACGTGCCAGGGGGCGCGTTTGCACAGTGGTGCAGGGAGGGGGCGGGGCCTGACATATCAAGTGTGCAAATGCACCCCCTGGCACATTGTAAATTGGGGGATTAAGTCCCCTTCAATCCTGAGGGTCCCTGGGGGCCAACTAGCCCACCAGGTACCTCCAGTAAGCGCCAAAGAGCTGCGTTGCAGAGAGGTGTAAAAAGGGGCGTGGCCTCTAAAGACCTCTCTGCAACGCAGCTTCCTAGCTGCATACTGGAGGTATCTGGTGGGCTACTTGGCCTCAGGGACCTCAGGATTCAAGGGGACTTAATCCTCAACTTAAAATGCACCACAGGGCGCGTTTGCACACTTGTCACATCAGGCCCCGCCCTCCCTGCACCACTGTGCAAACGTGCCCGTGGCGCATTTTAAGTTGGGGGATTAATTCCCCTTCAATCCTGAGGGTCCCTGGGAGCCAACTAGCCCACCAGGTACCTCCAGTAAGCACCACAGGGCTGCGTTGCAGAGAGGTGGTCCGAGGCCATGCCCCTTTTTACACCTCTCTGCAAAGCAGCTCTGTGGCGCTTACTGGAGATACCTGGTGGGCTAGTTGGACCCCAGGGACCCTCAGGATTTAGGGGACTTAATCCCTCAACTTAAAGCCGAGTCATGTGGCGCCTTTGCACAGTGGTGAAGGGAGGGGCGGGGCCTGATGTGACGTGTGCAAACATGCCCTGTGGTGCGTTTTAAGTTGGGGAATTAATTCCCCTTCAATCCTGAGGGCCAACTAGCACACCAGGTACCTCAATAAGCACCACAGGGCTGCGTTGCAGAAGGTGGTCCGAGGCCAGACCACGCCCCTTTTATACCTCTCTGCAACGCAGCTCTGTAGCGCTTACTGGAGGTACCTGGTGGGATAGTTGGACCCCAGGGACCTTCAGGATTCAAGGGGACTTAATCCCCCAACTTAAAACGAGCCACGTGGTGCGTTTGCACAGTGGTGAAGGCAGGGGGTGGGGCCTGATGTGACTTATAAAGCACTTATAAATTCACCATGCACTCTCCTCGCAGTACTCTAATCATCCAGTCACTACCCAATAAGTCATGCAATGATCCAGGCACTAACACATTGACTGCTACAATCCCTGTGTACTACCCATGCAGTCCTCTAACCACCTACACACTTCTCATTCGCTCCTTCAATTCCCCTGGTAGTACCCATGCAGTCCAGCAATTACCCAGTCACTCCCTGTGCAGTCCTCCAGTCACCCAGCCACTAACTACCATGTACTAATCCAAACACTCCGCCAATACCCAAGCACTTATAAATTCACACAGGCACTCTCCTTGCAGTATTCTAATCTTTCAGTTAGTAGCTATGTACTCATGCAATGCTCCAGGCACTACCTGATCACTGTTACAATCCCATATGCCCTACCCATACAGTCCTGTACCCAGTTACACACTTCTCATTTGCTCCTTCAATTCCCCAGGTAATACACATGCAGTCCCGCAATCACACGGTCACTCCCTGTGCACTCCTCCAGTCACCCAGCCACTACCATGTACTAATCCATACACTCCTCCAATAGCCAAGCACTTATAAGTTCACCATGCACTCTCCTTGCAGTACTCTAATTATCCAGTCAGTACCCATGTACTCATGGAATGACCCAGTCACTAACACATGCACTGCTGCAATACCTTGAGGACTCCCTATGCAGTCCAGTAATCTCCCTGGTACTATCTATACAGTCCTCCAATCACCCAGCCAATCCTATGTGCTTATCCAATCACTGCGCCAAAACCCAAGCACTTATAAAATCACCATGCACTGTCCTTGCAGCACTCTAATCATCCAGTCACTACCCATGTACTCATGCAATGACCCAGGCACTAATTCATGGCAAATACAGAGGAGGTCATGCTAATCACAGGGGTACCCCAATGCATAGTGTTCCCTAGTATATGAAGGTGTTTTCACTGTATTCCAAGTGTCTTTTAGCATAGCACTGGCTCCGGTCCTGGTTAATCAGAGTCAGTTACCACCAGTACCCGTCAGTAAAAAGTTGGGGGCACAGGAGGAACTTCTGCTCCTCTGTTGGTTCTTTCTGCACATCTCTTGCTTCTTCCTGCACTTTTCTTCGTCTTTCTGGACTTCTGTTGCCTCTTTCTGCATTTGTCTTGCTTCTTTCTGCGCTTTTCTTCTTCTTTCTTCACATGTCCTACCTCTGTAGGCATAATTAGAATTTAGCATTTAAAAAACCTTTGAAATTCACTGAAAAAAACCATAGGTTTTAGGCACGTTATAGTTAGAAATTAGCATTTAAAAAACCTTAGAAATTCACTGAAAAAACCAAAGGTTTTAGGGACTTTATAGTTGGACATTTCACTCGTACAAAACCATAGAAATTCCCCCGTTATAGTTAGTTCAGCTAACTATATAACTCGCGCCACCGCAATGCACTGCTGATGACGTCACATATTACATCACTCATGACATGGTCAGTGACATCACTGATGACATCATCCAGTCACTGTGTGTTTCTGTAAAGTTTAAATATGTTTTATATATATATGCCAAGCTGTATTGAAGAATGAGAGGGTGTAGAAGTGTCTGGATGAAGGATTTAGTAGGTGCGTGACTGACTGTATAAGTGAGTGATTAAATGTCTCACTGAATGCAAGGGTTAGTGACTAAACTGTCTGAATGTGTGCATCAGTATGTCTGTTGTGTAAGCTGCTGCATGGGTTGGTGAGTAGCTACATCAGTGTCTATATGGGTTATTGATTGGTTGCCAGAGTATTTGTATGGGAGACTGAGTGTGTGTGTGGGTGGGTGGGAGGTGTGTGACTGTGCATAGATGTGTGAGTGGTTGATTCACTGGGTGTATGGGTTCAAGAGTGCATGTGGAAACAGCTGTATGGGCGGGTGAGTGTGTGTATGGGTGTGTTGGTGAGAGATTGGATGTCTCAGTGGTACATGTCAAGTAACTACATATGTAAAAGGTAGTGTTTGTGAGAGTTGGAGTATATAAATGACTATACATGAGAGTGAGTGATTGTGAGAGTGGCTGTATGGATCAGTGTGTACTTGTATCAGTGATTGTATAAGAGAGTAAGTATGTGTTAGTATATGTTTGAATAAGTGAGGTGGTGTGTGAATAACTGTATAGGTGAGGAAATGGGAGTGTGATTAATACTTTGCATGACTGACTAGGTGTATCAGTAACTCCATGGATGAGTGGCGGTGTGTGAGTGTCTGTATAGGTGTATGAGAGCATATGATAGTGTTGTATTGATGAGTGACTGTATGTATGAGTGATTGTATGGGTGGATGAGTGTGTAGACCTAGGAATCAGTGATGCGTATGTAGTAACTGGTATTGGTTTGTCGATGGTTTCGAAAATGGTAGTCTGTATTTTACAGTGGGTATATCAAAGATTATATTAGAGTGTGAGGAGGTGCATCAGATTTTGACGTGGATGATGTCATCAGTGATGTCATCAGTGATGTCACTGACCATGTCATGAATGATGTAATATGTGACGTCATCAGCAGTGCATTGCGGGGGCGCGAGTTATAGTTAGCTGAACTAACTATAACGGGGAGTTTCTATGGTTTTGTACGAGTGAAATGTCCAACTAACTATAACGTCCCTGAAACCTATGGTTTTTTCAGTGAATATATATATACATACATCTCATTTAGCTATTTTTTTGGTTCCCTCCAGGGGAATCTACAAATCCTGGGTACCTTTAGAGTCCCCAACATATGGGGAGTAGGGGGTTGGGGCAAGATTCAAACCTAGCCTAAAAAACGCTTGTTTAAAAAATTTATACAGGTTTAAGCAGGGATTGAGAGGGAAACAATAAAAAAAAATGTGGGCACTCCACATGTCCAGGGTGGCATTCATTTTTTTAAATGTTTTGGGCCTGCTCTGTGCCCGCCCATGGGGGCATTAATTTTTTTAATGTTTTAGGCCCATCATGTGCCCCGTGTGCGGCAGGCTCAGGGGGCATTTAGTTTTCTTCTTTTATTTGGGGCACGTGGGGGGCCCAGGGTGGCATTCTTCTTTTAACGTTTTCAGCCTGCCGCGTGCCCCATGTGTGGCGGGCTCAGGGGGGAATTTTTTATTTTTTTTATTTGGGCCCACCGCACACTGGCCATGTGGCAGGCACAGGGTGGCATATACTTTTTGAATGTTTTGGGCCTATCGCGTGCCGCAGGCCCAGGAGGGCTAGGCGGCCTTTAGCAATGGCGAGCTTGGCCCAGGGTGTCAATTTTCTGAGAGGCACATGGCAGTTGTATGCATTATGGTTATGCCAACAGCAGCACCCTTCTCATCTTGCTCCAGACTTGTCCATGTCTGTTCGTTTCTGTATGATTTGCCAGCTTAAAGTGGTTTTAGTCCTTTATTATCATATGGCAGGCAATGTTTTTAACGCCCCTTTAGCCCTCCCCTACTGTCCCTCCCTTCACCCTCAGACCCCTGCAGGCACACATCAACAAATCCATCATCTGCTTGAGGCAGCTCAGCTATCGGTGTTTTGGGTGAGCTAGGACAGTGAACACAAAAGGGACCCCCTGATGCCTCATTTAATTCACTACCATCAGCAAGGGTGCCAAATTTCTCTCCGCTCATTCGCAGTGCGCAATCTTCGCAAAGGCCGGCTCTGCAGGACGGTATTTCATTTAGTTTAATTTGGGCCCGCCGCACACATGGCGGGTCCATTTTTTTTTTTTTTACATGTTTGATTTGGGCCTGCCGCACACAGGGCATGCGGCGTGCCCAGGGGGGCATTATTTTTAAAAAAAATATTTGCGAAATAAAATGCTGCAATATGCGGCAAAATTCCCATTTTAGTGCCGTAAAATTTGCTAATCTATGCAGCAATATCCTGGGGGTCTGTCTAGACAAGGATCTTGGGAGACCATACATTATAAAACTTTGATGGGGTAATGTGGGTGTGTAGGGTGAGGATTGGGGACTTTTTGTTAAGTGGTAGCTAATCGTTCAATATGTGTTGTAAGGAGGAGATGCATCAACAAACACATTGTGTTGGCAAGGTTTGCTTGGAACTTGTTGTTTCTAATAAAAAACGAATAAAACGCATTATAAAAAAATGAAGGTTTAAGCGTTAAGAGCCCAAAATATCAAAAATATCAAAAGCAAATGGGATAGCGCTGGGGCAGGAAAAGCCTCAACAGCTAAGGGGTTAACATTAAATTAGGCCAGAAGATAGGACTACAAAATATAGAAACGATGGGTCCCCTCCATGTAGCGCGGACCATGAAAGCAGCTACAGAACGCTGAACCGCCGCACCTTCTTCTAGCCACATTAAACTTAAGTACAAAGTCCTTTTAAAACCCGAATGTCTGCCCCCCTGTGCTTTCTAGACACAGAATATAGTCCTCTGCACTGAACTATCCGCAACACAATTAACTTCCCCAGGAGGCTGCAGGCTCATAAGGTCAGGTTTAATCCAGTTACTCTCAGTTTTAAGTCAAAAGAAAATATATCCTCCAATATGTCATTAATATACCCCACCAGGAGCAACGTGGACAGGAGGATCAGCCTGCCAAGAAGTTACTCAAATCCACACCCTTCAAAACCTTAACAGAATGTTCATAACAAAACAGCAAAAATAGACCGACAACGGAACGACGGCAGAGGATTATAAACTTAATACTTGGGTTAGCTGTGGAAAGATTGTCCAAATCTTATATGCCTGCACACTAAACCAGATGTAGCACACACTGTCGTATATCTACCGTGAATGACGTCATACAATAGGTACACCAGTATATAAAGAAATCACCACGCTAAATATAACACAATCTAGATTAACTCTACAGTGCGATATTTAAAATGGAATTTTGGTTACCAAGCAACAGCACTGAAATTCTGACTTTTAAAGACTTTTCTCAGCCAGAGCATACCATAAACAATCCTGTTATCTATGCAATTAATATTCGGCATCAAGTGTAATGAGCATTTTGGAATGTGTACGATACGCAAGGTGGTTAAAAAAAAAACAGGGATACATCTAACTGGTGTGAATATTTATTAAAAACTTAGCGCTAAAGAGACCAACCAAGGCGTGATTAATTGTGTAGATATGAACATAACTGTTTGATTAATGTTTCAATTGCCTTGTTGGTTATACAGACAATGGGGCATTTACACATGCCGAGTAAGAGAAAACTATTTTTTGATGTGCCAATCTCATCATCTAGCTCTTGATTTCAAATTAGTATTATGAGTTGGGTGGTAACATAATTAACATTTCATTATACATATCGGTAAAAACACCCACGATAGACAGTCCGCCTATAACTGATGCTGAATTTCTATGGTTTTGTACGATTTAAATCTGCGCCTAACTATAACGTCCCTCTAACCTTTGTTTTTTTTCAGTGAATTTCTCTATTTGCTAACTATAACGTCCCTGTAACCTTTGCTTTTTAAGTAATTCGAGCTTTAAAAGTTAGGGCTCTCTAAAGGGGACATGGTCTAAGAAGAGTAGCTAAGAATCATTTATAAGAGGTGTGGCCTCTGTAACTAATGGTGTGTCAAATTAGCCTCCTCTTTCTTTTCTTGTTCTCTGCTCTTTCTCCTGCGTGATACCCTCCACGCCTTGGGCTGTTCCCTTTATGGGCCCTGGTCTTCCATATCCAGGCCCCCTCATACACCTGGTCTCCCCTTCACCTGGTCCTAAATCTACCCCTTCTATTGGACGAGGTCCTCTCATCATCTCAATATCGTGGTCAGTCTCCTGGCCCTCTTGTTTCTCTTCTCCTGATCATTCTGCAACTGGTGCTACTGCCCAGCCCCTTGTCCTAATCCAGATCCTATTCTTGCTGCTTGTCCTTGTCAATGTCCACAGGGACCTGGTCCCCTGATGTTTCTGGCCTTGGCCCTCTTGCTTATCCTGACTGCCCATAATCCTCACTGTTGTTCTCATCCACTGGTATGCCTCCTGATTTTACCTCCTTCAGGGGCTAATTCTACTCATCAGCCTCCTGATCCATATCATTCCCCTCCTGGGCCTATATTAGCCCTAGCACTCCTACCAAGCTGGTCCTTCTGCTTTTACTCCTCATCTATCCTGCTCCTACTCCTTATCTTTTCTGTTTGCTCCTCTCTGTTGTTCTTTCAGACTCTTGGTGCTTTTGCTTCGGGCTGAGGTTCCCCTCCTCAATCTCCTGGTCTACCTTCTGGTTATCCAACGGACACTGGGTCCCACTCCTCGGACTCTCCTCCTCCTGGCCCTCCTCTGTGTCCGGAGAGTTCCTAGTGAACCTTTAGCTCTTCCTCTTTCTGGTCATTTTCCTTTGCCTCATCAACATCATCATGATCTCCACCCCTCCTGGTCCTCCTCCTCCTATTCCTCTCACTAGTCCTCCTCCTGGTACTATTCCTTGCATTGGTGTCACTCTCAGCCTCTGGATCTTTCACGACTCTTGTTGCTCGTGTGCCTGATTCTTCTGTTCTGCCTCATGGTCCTCCTCTTTCGCCTTCTCCTTGTGCTATTCAACAGCATCCTTGCTGTAGTTCTTTTGGTTCTGATTCTCCTCAGGGTCCTGCTGATCCTAGTTCTGCTCCTCCAGGTCCTAATAGTGGTCTTTTTGGTCCTACTGGCACTCCTGGAATTATCTGACTGGCCCTAGTCTTCCAGGTCATATTCTTATTCTTGTGCCTGATCCTAGTCCTGGACCTGGACTTTTTCTACAACCCCACCCCCATTCCGAATACTCTTGGTGCTGGTCCTCAAAGTCCTAGACCTGGTCCTCTTGATCCTGATCCTTCTGGCCCCGGTCCTTGATCTCTAGATCTCTGACCAGTTTGTCTGCTTGGCCCTTTTAGTCCTACTTCTGGTTCTGACTGTGATTTCAGGGTGTTCCTGCTGGCCCCCATCCCCCCATCCCCTGGTCAGTCAGGAACCACCTGCAAGTCTGTCACTGGGGTTTCTTTTGTTTTGCTTTTTAGAAACTTCTAGATGTTTTTACTAAGGTGGTAGGTAGGAAAGTAAAAGACCTCACTAGAGACAACTCTCAACACCCCATGTTTCTTAAAATAGAGGACTTGGGCCTATGGGTGCCTTGGGACATGGCTCAAGTGAGGGCTGCTTACACTGGAGACGTTCCGGTCTCAATCTTGATTGCTATGCAATGTAATTTTTTGAAGATGTGCTACATTTGTATATGTTTACCAACAGTTTTCCTAAGCCTAAAAATGGTTTTAATAGATCGGGTGTACTTCTATGACTGCTTTGATATCAAGTCTTCTGCAGGTGACGTTAGGATGTTTCTGTTTAAACTGTTTTCCTCTGTCGTAAACTCTGTTCGTATCACAGCTATTCAAAATATTTGAGTTACTCAATCAGGAACCCAATTTTCTTTAAACTATAAAGTTGAGATATTTTATGGAAGTTCACATTGAGAAACCATTGGTGCTGGTTAGGCTTGTGGCTGAGGGTTTAACTGGGCATATGTAGTCTTCTTTCTTTTAAATCCCTTACTAGAGTCGAAAATAGTTATTTCTTCAAATAAAAGGTTGGTTCTTCCAGGGGTCTGCCTCTAATTTGGCTTCATCACCTTCTTCATTGTTTGTAGAAGTATTATGGCCCTGGTGTTAGGTGGTTAACAGGCCAAACAAGAGCATGCTTTAGAGACAAAGCTCAACATTGATTTAATAGATCACAATTTAATCCTTGGATGTTGAGTTTTTTTTTGTGGACATCTGTTGATCTAGCTGTTGTTGATATTTATGGTTAAATGTATGCTCTTAGCAGGTGGATCCTCTGGAGCATTCTAGCGTGGGAGTGGTGATCTTTACTGTGGGCCCCATTAAAGAGAATTTGGTGTCTTTCTTCCCAAAACGCCTTTTCCATTTTGAAAGCCTCATCAGACTTGGGCCCTTGGAATATTCCTTAACTGAAGCCTTCAAACACCTCATCAGTATAGTGTTTAGGCTCAGCTGCTTCCTCAACACAATCTATACTCAAGCTCCCAACTTCAGACATGGCGTAGAAGACCCAAGGATTTCATATTTAAATCACAAATACATTTTGCTTCAAATATTCACCAGACCTGTAACATATCTTCTGTTAATCCATTTGTTGGCACAGATTGCAAACTTGGAGCTTATCTCTACAATTATATTTCCAATTCCAGCATGAGCAAAGTATAAATGTGGCTTTTTCAATCACCCCTATTTATTCGCGGTCCCAGAATCCCATAATGATCAAACATGTAACTTATTTTTCTAGAGATTAAATATCAATCCCAAATAAAGGAAGGAAAATCACTGGACAGCTCAAACCATCTATTCGGGTCATTCCTCTCATCTTTCTCCACTCTCTTCCTGGTGATTGAACCAGATTGATAATTATTTAAATCCAGCAAAGGTACCAATGTTTGGGCTATTGTGCAGCCCTGGACAATCCTGTGCTAAAAGCTACAAAAACATAGATCTACACTTCTCCAAACCTATGCATTAGATGATAGGATTTGCAGAGGACTGAATGCAGAATGGATTTAAGCTGATAAGCCGAAGTACAAATTAAAAACAAGCTCTGACAAATAAAACAGGTCTGAATTTTCTGCAAAGCAAGCACAGAGCAACAAAATACAGGGACACACATGCATCCATTTAGAGACCAATATACCTGCTAGCATCAATGCACACACATCAGATGTACAGGACCCCAGGCTCAAAGACAATACAAATACAAGTATGGAATGAGAGAGAGGTGTGTTTATGGATAATTCTGTGGATAGACATATGTAAAATACACCTGAAGAAATGTATGTTAAAAATGTAATCAAATTTTTTGTTCATGGATTTGAAAAGAACAGACTTTCAACCACGGTTGCTTTTGCTTTGCAACATCAAGGAACTACAGGTAAACTCTTCCTCACCATTAACATCCATTAGTTAAACAATAGAGCAAATCAATTTAATATGCTGAGAGAGAGATAAACAGTGTGAAAACATTTTTTTATCACGAGATAAAACATCTGAGACATTGGCTGTATTTTTCAAAGTTTGTGGATGGTGCGGACAATTTTAAACTGGATTTGCAAATCCTCCAGGAGCAGTGGAGTGGTTTTATGCTGGGTTCACACAGTGACATTTTCAGACATTTGGTTACAGTCCAGATGCCTGGTTCTGCAGTCTTTGCATCCCGTTGGCAGACTTCTATGTTTTCAAGTGTGGAGAACTTGAAAAACGCACAAGAACTTGGACATTCACCAGATCTCTCCAACAGTCAAATTTAGAACTATCAGAGTTTGCATTCATCTCTGTGGCTGCAGAAGAACCAAGTTTAGGAGGTTAGCTAAAAGAGATGGTTTCTGTTTGCCACGTTTGATACAAGGACTTAGGCCTTGCATCCGTTTAGACACCTGAATATTCTTTACATTCTATGAGGTATGTGGCTGAGGCATTAGGTGACTATCTTTGTTTTTCAGCTTCTTATGAAGGCAAATGTGGATTTGGGTGTTGCCCATGTAGGCATTAAGTGTACCCTATGCTCTTCAAGGAGTGCATGTAGATGTTTAGCAGTAGGCTGAGAGGTAGGACTCATGTTCAGAGCTGAAAGAATCAGGACTGTAAAGTCAATAGCCCCTGCTTGTCAATCAGCAGTACCATCCTACCCTACTATTGAATGATATTGAATTTGTTGTCCCTGAAAGGCCTTGCATGACTGCAGAACTGGTTTCACATTTATAGCAGCGCTACAGCAGAGTACACAACTTTGCTGAAGTGGAGGTAAACTCTAAGTAAGAAAAACCAACAAATGTCCTCACAGGGATGAGGGACAGTTGAAAGAACATTAAGTGAGAGTTCATTCAGGGGTGCAGGTCTTTCTACCTGCACCCCTGGGTGAGGGGGCCCATTGCCCAAGATGGAAAATATTTTACATTCCCTATAACTGGCATCCTCCTCTTTCCGTCAAACCAACCCCCACCCAAATATATGTTGTATGCGCACTAGTAAGTGTGTTTGTGTGGAACATGGTGGTTTTCACAAAACTGTGATGCTATATGTTTGGACTTGACATTCTGGAGATGGAAGTGCCTGGTAGTTTCCCAGCGAAAGCCCAAAGTTTTGAATATGTGGCATGGTATGTCCAATATAGATCCATCTAGACCTGACCAATTTTGTGTAGTGTGGCCTTCTGCTTCAGTACACAAAGCCAGGGGGAAAACTCACAAAAAAATACCATTGCTCTGACTGGCCTGAAGGACTCAAATTTGAGTAGTATGGTGCAAAGTGTAAACTGCACCAACTTCCAGCTTTTTTCTTTGCATTACAGAATTTGTAGTCATGTTTATTGTAGTATAAAATGAAGCGTACAAGAAGCCAAAATGCAAAAAAAAAATCCTGGATTGCATGACCTTTGTAGGCACAGATTTGGGAAATATGAGAGCTCTGCAAAAGTAGAAGACTAGTGTGGGGGAAAAAAGCTAATGCATTAACCAGAATCACTCAAAATCTTAAGCGAGTGCTTAAAACAAAAGGATTTGTTTTAAACCTCATTATATGTCTCAGTCAATCTTTCATGTAAAATGTAGTATTTAACAGGTGCTAACTACACGACCATACATGTTGATGCATGCATATTTTAAGCCTTTTCAGTTAGAGAAATTGTAACAATATTTAAAGGACAGTCACATGACAGTAGTGGGGGAAACAAAACGAAAAATGTACAAGGCTTTTGAAAAGGAATCATCAATATGTTAGGGCAACTGGAACCAAAGGTAATGGGAAAATATTGAGTGATAAATAGGTTTTAAAAAGGTGTTCACCTTATTGGGAGACTTCAGCGGCGATATAGCTATTTTATTTGGTGACTGTGTAGTTAAAGTTGAACCAATACCTCCACTTTCAGAGATTGATAGGGTCTTTGGTGGCGTTCCGGGAGTATTAGGAGACAGCACCATCCCTGCAAAAAGAAAATTCACACTGTCAGTTGTCTCATATTATAAATGGCATCTTCAGCAGCCACTTAGACAATGGCTACTGAAAGATGGGCCGATTACAAGCAAATCGATGAAGAGTACATTTAAGGACAGACAGATTAACATATTGCACGTTATTTTACACAACCAAAAAAGAAAAATATATTGCCAATTAGGGTCTTGAATAATATTTCTGCTTATTAGTGACAAATGATGTAAAGTATTGACTTAACCATATAATATGGCTATTGCCAAAGAATAAGGCTACTGTGCTATAAAGAATACCAGGTGCACAGGAGAATGTTACATACCTGTAATACTAGTTCTTCAGTACAGTTCATAAATGCGCGTACTTGGGAAATTACACAGCATAAATGTAAGGATCCCAGACTTTACAATTAGTATAGAAAGGTTTCACTTTGTAGCCTATAAACATCGCAACCCTATTTCAGCCACAGCATAGTTTTGTGTAATGTAGTAAATTGTCTGAATTATTAACGTTTCGGACTGGGAAGGTTGACCATCATGATGCAAGGGGCCAGGTCTCTAAGGCTTGAATATAATCATGAAAATTGAAGAGAAAAGAACACACACCTCTGTGCCCAGACTCTACCTCAATGGCCCAGGCTTCACTGTCATATAAACTTTGCTTCCAAACTGAAGAGGCACCAGGCAGGGGTGCCCTTTGCCACCCTTGCTTTTCATATTGGAGGCAGAGCCACTAGAGTCTTGGGTCAGATGAGATGCTCAGGTACAGGGCTTTTAATGGTGCAGCGGAGAGGAAGGAAACATTGTTCTTTATGCAGAGAGTTTGCTGCTCTTTATGGGTTGAATTCAAGAGACAGGGCTCAGGTTGTTTAAAAAGCTTCAATTACACAGCGAAGCCTCTGGTGTGTGGGTCAATTGGAGAAAGTTGCTCTCAGTTTCCAATAAGGTAGGACCCGGCTTTTTTTAAATAGAATTTTATATAGCGCGAACTAGACCCGAGACATCGGGTATCAGAGCGCTTTACATGAGACCAGTTTCATTACCGATGAACACATTCATTTTTGTTAGGCACGGGGAGATTAAGTGATTTGCCCAGAATCACAGGATGTTGAGCGTCGTTGCCGAGACTCAAACCGGGTTCCCCAGGTCCAAGGTCGACCGCTCTAGCCGTAAGGCTACATCCTCTCCCCTTAATAGACTGGCAGACCTGCCTATGCACTTAAAGTCAGAGTTTCAAATATTTTGGGATACACGTTACACTGGGCCCTAATTGTGCCAGGAACCTGAATCTCCCTCTGCTGGTGACTACACTGCAAAAGGATGACCAGTTGAGGGAGCTGCCCTCTGATTATCCTGGGTAGGGTGATCTTATACAGGTAGGGTGCCTAAATTGCTATATGCCCTCCAAATTTTACCCTTAGCCATCCCCCAAAACTGGTTTGACATTTGGTGAGCAGAAGCATGTTTATTTCTTTGGTCAAAGCAGCTCCTGAGCACAGTTTTTGTTAAGTGGGTAGAGTCCACATTTGACCGCGGGATGGCCATGGCATTTATCAGTATATACTTTTGGCTTTGTATATTCTTATTTTGAAAGACTGGTTCTTTGGGGAACTGGAGGATTCAGCCTATAGAAAAGAGTTAATGGTTAGTGACAGCCCCCTAGGGTTTACATTTGGTAAGCGTGTGCCCCGTTCACTCCCAAAAGCACAGGGCCCTTCAATGGTTTCA
The DNA here is from genome assembly GCA_963921515.1 of Calotriton arnoldi. NCBI lineage: Eukaryota > Metazoa > Chordata > Amphibia > Caudata > Salamandridae > Calotriton > Calotriton arnoldi. The sequence goes on along the minus strand of CAWUFW010004032.1, from coordinate 887,264 downwards.
ATGGTATTGCAAAGTGACCCAAGAGGCGCCCCGGTGGTGTGACTGTTGGCTGAAGCACATCACCCAGCTGACCGGGATCAGACAGTGGAACCTAATCAGAATCTCAAAATTGGGGTGATATGTGGCAGGGTACGCAGATGAAATCATTTTAGATGTTACAAGCCAAATTTGATCCGCATAAGACAGTTCTATAAATATCTCCAGGAGCGCCATGCCCTCACATCCTATCAAGTTTAACTGATCCTCTGTAGTACAACCCACTGGATGTCAAAGGAATCACTAGTCCCAAGGTAAGGGAAAGGTTTCAAAGCTGTTTAGATACCTCAACATACCTCACACCTCAGAGTTTTCATTGTGGGACCTTTTTCCATGTAGTCTAGGATTGCACTTTCCTCTAGACAAGCCTGCCCTCTAGCAGTTCCTCTGGGTATAATTCCCTTTCTAATTCCAGTGCTTGAGCCCTTGAGAGGTGCAGTATTGTTATGCCCTACAGAAAGTCGGGTATTGCCGTAGTTTGAGGGGGCTGCGGTCTCTAATAGACTTCTCCGGGGTACTGTCCTCGGGATTCATTTACAGCCTTCCGAGTCATCAGTCTAGTCCCATGTGTATAAACCAGTGTGAGCCGGTCCTCGCTCCCAGTCATTTCTGGTGGTCACAGCTATGTTCTGCCATTCTCTTAGTATCGGTGCGCTTGTATTGTTACCTCCTGGTTTCAGGTGCATCTGGTAGCGGCTGCTCTTCTATTCCTTCTCTGGCCCCAGAGCACAGGGAGTATCCACCTGGGGGCAAAATCTCACTTGTGGTCCGTCGCGCACAGTGCATTCCTGGTCACCGTCACCTTTTCAGTGCCCGGGAACAATCAATTGCCAGCCAGAGTCACCATTGGCCTTTAGGCCCACCATCTTAGTTTCTGAGTGTTGCAACGCACTTAATAGCCATTCTTACGTTTTTACAGGATTTTGCCGCCTTGTATCTGTGCAAATCTGCAGCCAAAAGGTTCTTGGTCTAATACATATATATATGGACCCAGGATGCTCGCAAATATTGTGGGGCCCACCGGAGCACCTGACTAGCACGTCCGTAAGCCCACCTTGTCTGGCCACAACAGATTCCTCCAATACCCAAGAAAATCCTCCTTAGAAGCCAATAAGAGAGGAGTGTGGGTTTCCAGCAAATTGAAAGATATATCTGCGCAACCCAACTTTGCTCTTTAATAGACCAACCCTCAAAGTCAAAAACTTTGGGTTCAGGTTAAAAGGCAATTCTCTGCCAAAAAACTCCACATATTGCCCTGACTACCATTAAAATGGACATCTTAAAATGCCCCACTGCAATCAACTCAAATCACTCTATTCTACTGGTCAGCTAGCATTAAATATATCTACGGTGAAGTCATCTCCTTCCCCAATGTCTCTCATGTTGACCAATTTGGACTTCCTACAAGGGATAACAGATATCGTTCTGTAGATGGTTTTGGAGAGATATAGCTACTCTTGCAGATTTCTATCAAAGATGGTACAACCCTGACATAGAGATTGTTCAGCGCTGGAAGTTGGATGAAGCTAAGACCCTTATTGATGCAACTAGTGCATTGGGCTACCTCAGAACCTTGTCAAAGATGAGGGACCTCATGCCATCAGAATCTCCTATGAAGGAACACATGTATAAAAAGAGCATTACCTGTTTGTATCAACTATTAGGTGCGCCACCGGTGGATTTCAATCTGTCCTTAAATAGGAGTCGGAATTGGGAATCTCCATGGATGAAACCTCTTGGATGCATATATGAGAACACACTATGACATCCTCTATATGCACGCCATATAAAGAAAACAGTTACAAAATAACATTGAGATGGTACTTGACGCTGGTGCATTCAGTGCTATCTTTGGTTCACCCCTGGAATGCTGGTACTGCAAGAGAGAGAGGGGTATTATGGCACATATCTGGTGGTCTTGTGAGGAGGTCCAGTCATTCTGGAAGGATATAGTAATAAGCATTAAGGAAAGAGTAGGGTTGGAGCTTAGTGTGACCCTGATTTTGCGAGACATGGGGGGAAGATTCTGAATACCCACTGAACATACGGCCTTCCCCTTTTTGTGCTCCAACATATCCCACATGCCGAACAGATCTAACCAAGGCTCTCCCCACTTCTGAAACAGACCTTGTACCACCTCCGTATGGAGACGCCATTTGTCATTGTTAGACCTGGCTTTTTCATCGTGTTTACCCTCAGACCTTTTGCTTTTTGGCCTCCTGTTTCTGACCTTGTTTATGTAAATTCTGTTTATTGAATACGAAACAAACAACACAAGCCAAACAAATTGAAGACTCATGTCCCTGTTAAAAAAAAGAAAAAGCATCAAATAAGCCCACATTCCATGGTACCTGGTGCAACAACTTAATAAAAACACGCATATCGGGATCTAACCCATGTGAAATGCCATCTGACCTTGTTTTTGCTGGTTTAGTGTCTATGGGCACTTTCTCACTGCTGTTCAGTGCTAAAGTGCAAGTGCTCCTACTATAAAGTGTGTTATGATTGGTTTTCCATGATTGTATTATTTGATTTACTACCCTAGTACAGTGCACTGTGAGTGCCCAGGGCCTGTAAATCAAATACTGCTAGTGGGCCTGCAGCACCGATTGTGCCACCAACACCAGCAGCCTTTCAAAGGGTTCTCAGACCTGCCAGTGCAGTGTCTGCATGCAGTTTCCACTGCCATGTTGACCTGGCAAGTGCACACACTTGCCTGGCCCAAACCTTCCCTTGTCTTACATGTAAGACACCCCTCAGGTAGGCCCAAGGTACCTCCCCCCCAGGCAGGGTGCAGTGTGTGTGCAAGGTAGGACATGTACTGGGGTGTGCGACATGTTCGGATAGTGAAATATTGTCAATTTCGTTTTCACTTTTGAGAAGCTATCTCTCCATAGGCTAGCATGGGAGTTGCTTTGTAACATCTTAAAGCATAACTTTCCATGGGGACAAGCTAGAGAAATGAAGTTTAGGCTTCCTGAACTCCGAATTTCACTCTTTTAGTGAAGAGGATTTTTATGTTGTGTGTTTGAAAATGTAACTTTTCAAAAGCGGGCATTTTCTTGCTTAACCATCCTGTGTGCCTCTGCCATTTGTGTATTCACCGTCTTGGTTCAGAGACAGGAGCAGGGATGTGCATTCACACTAGACGGACACAAGGGGGGTTGAGGTGTGCCCTGCCTTTCCTGGGTGATGCATAGCTAGGATGAATAGACCTGGCTGCAATTAGAGTAGTGGGAGGAGTTGTTACTTGCACCTGAATGGACTGTGGCTGCCTTCCACAAAGCTGTCTCCCCTTCCTGGAGTGAACCTGGCTCGTCAGCCAACGACAGCGCTTCAGCAACGACGACACCGCTGCCTGCACCACGACCTGCTAGCACCGCAATGAGCACCGCCGCACTTCGCACCACAGCCCTGGTCTCACCGACACCGCTGGACGCCATTACCGAGCCGCTGCCTGCACAGTACTCTGAGGGCACCGCACGCCGCACCACAGCCCGACGCCGCGCCCCTGACTTCAACCGCACAGAGTTCGACCTGCAATGCGTGCGACTTCAAGGGCCCGACGACTCGTGCACCGACCTCCGGAACCAACGCCGGCTCTTCGGAGCTCACTGCGAGGTCCCAGATGCCCTACATTTTGAAAGGTAATGTTTTGCCCTTCTTCCCGACACCGTAGCTGGCTTGCGACGTCGCGGTCAGCCAGAACTGTTGGATTTGTTGGTTCATGACGCCGTGATAGCCCCGGACGGAGCGATTGACTTTAAGAAGTGTTTTTAAAGTCTATTTTTGCTTTAGTATTTTAAATAACTGTATGTAGGATTTTTATCATTTTGGTCTTGTTTTACACAGACAAATATTGGCTAGTTTAATAAAACTGGTGTGGTGTCCTTTTGTAGTGTTTTCACTGTATTACTGCTGGTTATGTGCAAATGCTTCACACACTGCCTCAGAGATAAGCCTGACTGCTCGTGCCAAGCTACCAAGGGGGTGAACAGGGGTTATTTTAGAAGTGTAACTCCCTTATCCTAATGAGGAAGAAGGGTCTCTACTTGGAGAGGGTAACAACCTGCCAACTAAAGACCCCCATTTCTAACAGTGATCCGTTAGGCATCTTTAGCTGAGATAGTCCGCTCTGGCGTTCAGAGATTCCCCCAGGTCTTGAACCATCAGGGAAATGCCCTGACGTTCCAGCCATGCCCAGAGACGTAGGGTCTCTTGACAAATCGACCACGACCCCACCCTTTTTGGTGCAGTACCACATGGTGGTAGTGTTGTCCGCGAATACCTTAATTAGCCTTCTCTTGAGGGTAGAAAGGCTTTCAGTGCCAGTCGGATCACTCGGTGCTCCGACAGGTTGATGTGGACCCAGATTCCGCTTGAGACCAGAGACCTCTTATCTCCACCTCTCCCAGATAGCCGCCCAAGCCCAGGATTGACGCACCTGTCACTACTGTCAGATGTGGCTGGGGAAGGGAGAGGAGTCTGCCACTGACCCAATCGCGGTTCGTTAACGACCACTGCAGATCTTTTGCAGTGCCCTTCAAGATTTGGACCATGTCAGAGAGATTCCCCTGATGTTGCACCCACTGGAACTTCCGGTCACACTACAGAGCACGCATATGCCTGGGCATGTGTCACAAGCAGGATGCAGAAGGCCATGAGGCCCAGCAGCCTCAGAGTCAGTCTCACCGAAATCCAGGATAGAGGCTGAAACATCGCTATCATAGCCTTAATATCCTGGGCTCTTTGGTAACGCTTTTTCTGGTGGATACAGTATCTGCCTGTGTATTCCTCACCTTTTGAATTACCCCATGTGCAGCATTCCACGGAAACTTTTTTTTTTAGCTCTCCACGTCGACGAGGACGTCACAATGGTATGGCTCCGCGTGATGTCATCGGAGCCACAAGAAGACCTTGTCGGCGTGCTGACGTCAGTTCCACCCATTTTTTGCGTGCCTTCGAGGCGAACGGGTGAACCGACAACATTTCACAAGTATACAATATATACACAAATATACACAGTATACGATTCAAAGAAGAAAGGAAACAGGAAAACCTAAAATATAGACATTTCCTAGCGACAAGCATCGTATCGTTCCAAATGGCAATGAAATACAAAAATGTCAAACCCAAAATTCTTTTCGGTATAAGTAGGCAGACAACGGGGAGGCGGGTGGGTCAGTGAGGAATCCACAGGCAAATACTGTATCCACCAGAAAAAGTGTTACCGAAGGTAAGTAACTTGTTCTTCTGATGGATACATCTGCCTGTGGATTCCTCACCTTTTGAGTTGAATCCCCAAGCAGTCCCGCTCCCTGAGGAGGGTGTCCGCCTACCTATACCAAACAAGCATTGGCATAGCCAATAGGTCTCGCCTTTGGGACCTTATAAGTGTTTAGCCATGCAACAGTTGATGTTGTTGCACCAAGGATATTGTGCTGCATAACTAAATACTTAGAAGGTCACAAAGGCGAGACCTATTGGCTATGCCAATGGAGTGGAGTGGATGTATGTGTTGTGGAGTGGAATTATGTGGGTTGAATTGGAATGGTTAGTTGTGGAATTGTGCGGCGAGGAATAGTGTGGTGTAGAGCGGATCTGTATAGTGGAATTATATGGCATGATGTGCAGGTTAATTATGTGGATAGTAATTATGTGGCATTGAGTATTTTGTGTTGTGGAGTGGTATGTAGTGGAGTTCAATTATTTGGTGTGCTGTTGAATTTTGTGGCATGATGTGGAATTCTGTTGTGTTGTTTGGATGAATGTGGTGTGTTCTGTAATGTATTGAGTTTAAATACGTGGTTTGTTGTTGAATTATGTGATGTGGAATATAAATGAGTGGAGTATATCTGTGCAGCGTGGCACTGTGTGGCGATGAGCGAAATGATGCGGACTGAAATTATGTGGCATGGCGTGCAGTGCATTTTTGTGGTCTGTTGCTATGTGGCATAGAGTGGTTTTATGCAGGGTGCATTTATCTGGTATTGAGGTGAGTGATTATGTGGAGTTGAATCATGTTGGTTGAGTGGTAATATGTGGAGTGTAATTATGTTGGGTAGTGGTGAATTGTGTCTCGGTGAACTGTGTGGTGAGCAATTGTGTGCTGTTGTAGGTCAGGTTAATAGGAATACTGTTTGAATACCCGGGAATGCCATCAAGACCAAAAGTACTAACACCGTCATGCCCACCCGCAAGTTGCGGCCATTTACATGCAGGAGACATCTGGTGTTCTAGGAAAACCAACATGTGAAGCCTACATTTTTAACTATGGTCGGGTGGAGAGCACTTGAAAAGCAAAAATCAAGACACCCCAAAGTCTGCTCATGGGAAGGATACGCAATTGATTTGTTCAATAACTTGCTTATCCTTTCATCATGCTACTATTAACTATGCACCTTTTACTTTACATCACAAGGCTCATTTAAGACACAGATGCACGTAACGAAAATGCAGTTTCACTAAGTGTTCCCTAAAACTGCAGAACTTTAGAGGAGTGTGATTCTTAAGCTATCATTCTGTATTTCATTTTTGACATGCTAGACGTTCCCCGACAGCGTGCTGGGTATAAACATGGGCAAAACTCAGTACCAGAGTGTTTAAAAATATACTGAAGTGTGGAGAGAAACGTAGCCAGCACACAGTATTCAGCTGCACCAGTGTTTCTTCAACGAATGCTCCGCAGCAACTCAAACAAGTTAAAAAAAAAAAAGTATTAGACAAGAGCAAGAAATCGTGCTATCATAGAAACCATGATTTACATGAGAGGCCTTGAGCAGCTTGGATTTATATCCGAGTTCTCTGATTCTTTATAGGTTTTAATATTGCTGTTCCGAAGTGCTCATTTGGTTTATGTGGCCTCAAAACAACCCCATCCGTGAAGGCAGAAATGCGATTGCATTACCTGTGACATGTATAATTTTAAGGGCCTCAGAGTGTCACTAGGTTGTGCACAGTGGCATATTCTTTCTGGAAGAAGCAATAAACCACTTAATAAATAAAAGTATTTGGTATCCACTTTTAATACCTATACAAATGTACAACGGTGTACTATTTTCTATGTGCAAAATTAAATGTTGGTGCATCTCCGAGCAGATGTACTCTAATGTTTCAATCATTAGAAATGATGACATATGGTTAAAAAAACTTTAAACAATGTGCACATATACACTGTGAACAGTGTTTCTGTAGAGGGCAATAACCCCCACACCATACACACAAAAACTGAAATTTCTTCTATTCCAGAAATATTTTATGAGCTCTTGAAGAATAGACGAGGGCGAGTAACGTTAAAATTGTAAATACGCTGCTAAGCAGAAAAGGCGCAATCCTGCCTATTTTATCAATCAGAAACTCCTACCACTTACCACCTGGACACGCGAAAACTATCAGTTTAAAGTTTTAAAGGCGGATGTCTATGGTTCTTGGGGCGCCCACAACCAATTCAATTTAAAGGTCTCGGGTACTGGAACAGAGAGACAAATTCCTGCAGCTGCTGAGCAGTCATTGCTCGCATTAACGCTAAAAGTGGCAGCCAATAAATGACACTGCAAAACTGCACAGTTTCCCTCCGGATTCCTACAGCATTCCTTCTAAGGCTGTAACCCGGGAATCACTGAATAAGGGAAAAACCTGGCCATAAAACTTACCAAAAGTTGGTTTTGTATTATTTTTCGTGTGTTCGGTACAAAATAAAACACTTTTACCAAATTAATGCTGCAGCCGAAGCATGTTATTGCGTGCACTTCGAGCACACACGGTAGGTGACAAACATTCCTGCTTGGCCGCTCGGACAAGTAATTCTAGACGGTGGGGGGCGGGACACATGGGGGGTGGGGGAGAGGTGATCTGCAAATGCTAGGAGACTAAGGTGGAGTGGAAATCTCCAACGTTCCGCTAAAAATGCAGCTTCCTTTTGACTTGGAACACAAGTTCTTTGCTTTATAATTGTTATATAATTATAATTAACATTCACCGAGAGGCATGAGAACCACAGGTAGGTTAGCAGTACAGGCGCAGCAGTGAATCACGGACAGCACACCAGGGACAGGGCAGCGACAGACTCACCACATGAGAAACACACTCTAGTCTCTAGGAGTGAAGCTCTCCGCAGTACCGGCAGAAGTAGAGCTGAAAAAGTGACGCAAGCAGATGTATCTCACCTTCGACTCTATAGAGTACCCGATCCAAGTGGTAGGTAGGAGTAGAAAGAAGAAACGTGGGCGACTGCGACTGAAAACACATCAAAAAGTATGACGGGCAGGAGGTGGGGGGTGACGGCGCCGCACAGGGAGATTAACTAAATTAGGACGGATGCCGACGCTAACAGGAACCCACAGTGAGGCAAGTCAAAAGAAACCAGCACAAGCGCGCGCCTCGCGCGGCAGGAGGGGGACTTGCGGGAGCGTGCAGCAAGCCGCGATGATTGCGACCATATGGCGCCACCATATGGCACTGCGCGCTCCCGCAAGGGAATCGCCAGACGTGCACGCGTTGCCATTGCAAGCAATGCAACGCGTGCACGTTTTTGCCCCCAAAGCTGTGCCGATCGCTAAAGGTCTCTGCTATGCAGCGCATGCACGCTGCGTAGGCGAGACCTAAAAATCCTGCAGCACAGAACGTGCAAAGTGGCCTTCCCTCCTCACCTCCGAGTCTAAGCTGTAATGCTTCACAAAAGTGTGGAGGGAGACCCAATTTTCCGCCTTGCAGAGGTCTACAACAGGGACATCTCTAGCCAGAGCCGAAGAAGAAGACTTGGCTCTAGTGGAATGAGCTTGAATACCTTCAGGAGGCTGCTCCTTGGCCTAGGCATAGCATATCTTGATGCAGAGGATGATCCACCTGGACGGCGTTCGCTTGTGGACAGCCTTGCCCTTCATTTTTCCCTTGTGACCAATGAAGAGTTGGTTGTCCAGCCTGAAGTCTTTAGACCTGTCCAGATAGAAGCTGACCGCTCTCATAGGGTCCAGGCGGTGAAGTCTCTCCTCCTCCTTAGAAGGGTGAGGGGGAGGATAGAAGGTGGGTATAGTGATATATTGCCATAGGTGGAAAGGAGTGACCACCGTAGGAAGGAAAGCAACTCTGGTCCTAAGAACCATCTTATCTGCATGAACAGATGTGAAAGGAGGCTTAGAACTAAGAGCCTGTAGCTCACTAACCCTCCTAGCCGAGGTAATCGCAATCAGAAAAATTGTCTTGAATGACAGAAGCCTCAACAGAAAACTATGTAGAGGCTCAAAGGGGGACCCCATCAGGAAAGTAAGAACTACATTTAAATCCCACTGAGGCATAATAAATGGAGAGGGAGGAAACCTGTTAGTTAGACCCTTAATGAATATCATGACTATAGGAGACTTGAACAAGGGTTGGTCTGGTAAGCAAAGAAAGGCCGACAAGGCAGACAAGTAGCCCCCAACAGTTGCTACAGCACAACCCTGTTGAGCCAAGGTAAGAGCGAAATTCAAAATATCTGACAAATGGGCCTGCAAAGGATCAATTGATCCCTCTCCACACCATTTAACAAACTTGGCCCGCCTACTAGAATAAACAGATTTGATAATGTAACATCCACCACATCCGGTGGGAGAGAGAAAGAACTCAGGTTGCCCCGTTCAGTCTCCAGGCATGAAGGTGCAGACTCTGGAGGTGGGGGTGTAGAACCTGCCCCTGCGACTGTGAGAGGAGGTCTGCCCGGAAAGGGAGACTGAGCAGAGGGTGTGATGAGAGGTGAATGAGGTCTGTGTACCACACCCTTCTTGGCCAATCCGGGGCGATCAATATGACTTGGGCCCGGTCTTGGAGAATCTTCCTCAGAACCCGAGGAATCTAGGGTATGGGAGGGAACGCGTAAAGAAGCTGTGAGCCCCAATCTAACTGAAACGCTTCCTCCAACGCTCGCCGCATCGGATCCTGGAGACTGCAAAACAACGGGCAGTGGGCGTTCTCGTGAGTGGCAAACAGGTCAAACCGAGGAAACGCCCACATCCTGAAAATGTGATGGACTACCTCCGGATGAAGACGCCACTCGTGATCGGCCGAGAATTGGTGACTGAGACTGTCCACACGCACATTCAGCACCCCGGCCAGATGATTTACCATTACACAAATCTGATGGTCCTGAGCCCAGGAACAGAATCGGAGAGCCTCTCTGCAGAGACGAAACAACCCTACTCCTCCCTATTTGTTTATGTACCACATTGCGGAAGTTTTGTACATCAGGAACTGAACTGACTGACCACAAAGTGAGGGCAGAAAGGCCTTGAGAGCCAAACGTATCGCCCGCAATTCCAGAAGATTGATGTGAAGCAATCTTTCCTCTGGATCAAAGACCCTTGATCTCCAGATTCCCCAGATGAGCACCGTACTCCAGAGTGGAGGCATCCGTTATCACTGTGGCCACCGGAGGAGGAGGTTAAAACGGCTTCCCTTGAGACAGGTTGCCTGGAACACCCCACCATAACAGCTCCGCTGCAGTGTCTCTGGAGATTCTGACCACCTCCCTGAGATCGCCGTTGTGCTGAAACCACTGCCTGCGGAGGCACCACTGGAGTGCCCTCATGTGCCAGCATGCATGGTTGACCAACAGTATGTAGGTAGAGAACAGACAGAGCAGGCACAGAACCTTCAGGACTGGAACAGCCGCTCTATCTTGAAACATTGGAATCATAGCTTGGATGTCTAGAATCCTTTGAGGGGGCGAGAAAGCACGACTCACAGTAGTGTCCAGCACTGCCCCTATTAACAGGTTACGCTGATAGGGCACCAGGTGAGATTTGGGAACATTTATCGAAAAACCCAAGTCGAACAACAGCAGTGTTGTTACTTGCAGATGATGAAGCACCATCTCTGGTGACTTTGCATTGAGCAGCCAGTCATCCAGATAGGGGAGAACAGGGATCCCCGACCTTCTGAGATGTACTGCCACCACCGCCATCACCTTTGTGAAGACTCATGGAGCGGATGTAAGACCGAACGGGAGGACCGCAAACTGGTAGTGTTGAGACCCCACCGTAAAACGGAGATACTTCAGATGCGACTCCAGGATGGGAATGTGTAATATGCATCCTGTAAATCGATCAACACCATCCAGTCTTCCTGCTGCAGCACCAGTAGAACCTGAGCTAGGGTCAACATCTTGAATTTCTCCTGTTTTGGGTACAAATTCAAGATCCTGAGGTCTAGGATCGGTCTCAATCGCCCGTCCTTTTTGGGGATCAGTAGTAGAATTCCTGACCCCTTTCCTGCTCCCGAACAACCTCTATCGCACCTTTCTGTAACAAGGACAGAACCTCTTGTTGCAGAAGCAACAGATGGTCCTCCAAACACCAGCTCTGTCGAGGTGGGAAAGGAGGGGGAAACTCCCGGAAAGGAAGGGCGTACCCATTTTCTACAAGATTCAAAACCCAAAGATCTGATGTAACAGATTTCCAATTTTGTAGAAAATGGGACACCCGACCTCCCACGGGTCCAACATGCTCTAAGATGGGGGATCTAGAGTGGCTTCCCTGTGGAGCCAGTCGGGGGAACAGGAGAGGAGGAGGAGGAGGTTGAGGAGACTTGTTGGCGAGCAGATCCTCGCAGACTACCTCTTTCCTTCCCTCTGTATGTTCTATATCATGGGTTCTGTTGCTGTGGGGGGCGAAATGGAGCAGCCTTTCCAAAGCCCCGAAATCTTCGGTATCCAAAATCCCTAGGCTGAGATTGCAAACCTAGAGATCTAGCAGTAGCTCTACAATCTTTAAACCGCTGTAGCACGGAGTCCGCCTTGGTTCCAAAGAGTCTAGAACCATCAAACGGAAGATCCAGCAGTGTGGCCTGAACATCTGGAGAGAAACCTGATCCTCTCAGCCAGGCGTGCCTCCTAGTTGCCACTGAAAAGCCCATCAGCCTAGCAACGGTGTCAGCCGTGTCAAGTACGGACTGAATGCCCTGACGGGCCGCAGCTTGAGTGTCCAACAGCACCTCCGCGAAGTGGCCCTGTACATCCTCTGGCAGTTTAGGAATAACCTCTTTAGCCGAGTCCATCAATGCATGGATGTAGCGTCCAAGCAGACATGTAGCATTAGTCGACTTTAAAGCCATACTGACTGATGAGAATACCTTTTTAGCCGTCTGTTCCAGTTTGAGTCCCTATCTCCCGGAGTGGACGGAAAGGAACCTGAAGATTGCTTTGATGAACATGAAGCTTGAACCACCAAGGGTGAAGGGTGCGTTGATAAAACCGCTGGATCCCCTTGCGCAACTTTGTATCCTCTCGTTATCCTTCTGGAAACAGCTGGAGCAGACATAGGCTTTTGCCATACCTCAAGAATGGGTTCCGTCAAAGCTTCCTTGAACAGAAGCAAAGGTTCGATCACTTAAGAAGGGATAACAAAATGTTTGATTGGACCTCTGCAGTGGGCAACTGCAAATCCAGAAGGTCAACAGCCTTCCTTATAACAGAATGGTAGAAAGAAACCGCCTAAGAAGGTAGAGCTTTGGGAGAAGAGAGTTCCCACTCTGGTGATGTATCCAGCCCACTAGCTTCCTGAAGCCCTTCAAAATCATGCATGGAATCCAGTATCTCCCCTTTCTCCGCTTCTTCCTGTTGCTCCTGGAATTCCTCCTCTTCCAGAAGACTTTGTGCCTCCCTTCTTGAATGTATCTTTGGTATTAGCATCGGCGGAGCAATACGCAGCGCCGGTGAATTCGGAGCTGGCGTAGATGGAGGCCCTTCAGGGACGGCTGGAGGTGCCGCATGGAGTAGAGACGGCGCCAGACCGGAGCCTGGCGGTGCCGGAGAATAGTCCATCCTCCACTCCTGGGACGGGATCGGCGTCGAGAGCCTCGGCGACGGGAGAGGCCAAGATGCATTGGCATGTAAGGCATAAAGGGTGCCTGGGCATAATGCTGGAGTACGCCCATGTTAAAGTAAAGCGGTCCCACTGGGCCACCACGTGCACCGGAAGGGTTAACCACCTTGGCAAACATGCCATACATTGCATTTTAAAAAATGCGAAGAATTCGTACCTGGAGCCGGAAAAGGTGGGTATGGATCTGGAACCGCCTGGTCTGGAACTGCCCAAGATCATAAGACTGGTTCTGGCTGCGGTGCCGGAGGCAGAGTGTTCAGAGGCGCAGGAGTCGCTTCCCTGGGCGCCGGAGAGTCCCTTGGAGCCAAAGAATGCACCGGAGTCACCTGCGGTGAAGGGGAAGGCAAGATGTCATCCTTTCTGTGACACCGTAGAGCTGGGGACCCCGACCTCAATGACTTGTCTTTAGAACAGCGATGCTTGGAACCATGACGCCGCTGCTTCTTATGTTTCATCGATGACTCCGAGGTGTGTGGAGTCGGCGACTTCGACCTAGACTTTGTCCTCTTCCGACCCCTCTTCTGCTTCTTCGCACGGGCCATGAACAGTTTCGCTTCCCTCTCCTTGAGGGCCTTCGGGTTCATATGGCGGCACGAAGAGCATCCCTCTACGTCGTGGTCGGACGACCAGCACCAAAGAAAATCCTTGTGGGGATCCGTGATGGACATATGTCCTCCACATTCCCTATAGGGTTTAAAACCAGACTTCCTGGGCAGCCATCGCACAGCTACAATTACAGTCAACTGTAACAATGTTAACCACAAAGAAATGAAGAGTCCTAGAAAAACCGGTACGCATCAATGGCGCGGAAAAAAGGGAACAGACGTCAGCACACCGACGAGGTCTTCTTATGGCTCCGATGACGTCACGCGGAGTCGCGAGCGGAGCCGTACCACTGTGACGTCGTCGACGTGGGAGAGCTATGAAAAAATGTTTCAGTGGAATGCTGTGCAAGGGGTAATTCAAAAGGTGAGGAATCCACAGGCAGATGTATCCATCAGAAACTGCACTATGTCTCCGATAAAAAGGGAGCATCTGAGAAAGGGTCAGGTGTGACTTTGGTACGTTGATAGTGAACCTCAGCGAGTGCAGGAGGTCTGCCGTAGTCTAGAGGTGGAAGACGACCGCCTGGGGCGAGTCTGCTTTCAACAGCCAGTCTTCGAGTTAAGGGAAGACTAGCATCCTGGATCTCCGCAAATGAGCAGCAACCACTGCCATCACCTTAGTGAACACTGGAGGAGCATTGGTATGGTCAAAGAGGAGCACTGTGAACTGAAAATGCTCGTGGCCTACCGTGAACCGTATGTAACTTCTACTGACAGGCAGGACAGGTATGTGGAAGTAGGCGTCCTGTAAGTCCAACGTTACCATCCAGTCTCCCTGATCCAGGGCAGACAAGACTTGAGCGAGTGTGAGCATTTTGAATTTCGCCTTTTTCAGGAAGAAATTGAGAGTGCGCAGGATTAGACTGATCTGGCAGTCGCAGGAAGGCAAAGATGGCAGATAAATAACCCTTCAACGTGCCCAATGCAGAGCCCTGCTGGCCCAGGGTGAGGATAAACAAAATAACTTGGGAAAGGGGTGCCGATAAGGAGTCAACCTGCTTGGCTGTACCAAATACCACAAACTTGCTCTAAAAGCCAGTGTATATTGTCTTGGTGGAGGGACACCTTCGGCAGAAGGTCAAAAGCTGTCAACTCTCAACCTCCACCCATGAGGGCGGAGCATGGATAGGTTCGGGTTGAGAACCCTCCCCTGCTGCTGCAACAAAAGATCCTCTCGAGGGGGAAGCCAAATTGGAGGACCGATGGCCCTGCTTAACAGCATTGATACCAGACTCTCTGAGCCCAGTCCAGAGCCACAAGGATGACTTTGGCCCAGTCGTTCCTGATCTTCTTGAGAACTCTGGGCAGGAGTGGTATGGACGAAAAGGGTTACATGAGGCCGGAGCTCCACTTGAGTCGAAAAGTCTCTGAGCGAGAGAAGCCTTGGAAACTCCAGCGCTGAACTACTGACATTGCGCGTTCTCGGTAGTGGCGAACAGAACTAACCAAAGGTCTCCCCACTTCTGAAAGAGACCTTCTACCATATCCGGATGGAGACACCATTCGTGATCCGCTAGGTATCTTTGGCTGAGTTAGTCCGCTCTGGCATTCAGAGATCCCGCCAGGTGTTGAACCACCAGGGAAATGCCCTGACGTTCCAGCCATGTCTAGAGACATAGGTTTCCTGGGGTCTACGTCAATGCACTCTGTGCCAAACTACACCAGTGCACTCTACAATACTCTACTCTGCATTACTGCACTCTACGCCACTGTACCCTAATATGCACCACTGCATTCTATGATGCTGCAGTGTGCGCCGCTGAATTCTATGCCGCTGCACTCTATTCCGCTGCACTCTACATGAGTTCAGTCTACATCACTCCACTCCACAGAACCCCACTTTACTCTATCATGCACCACTGTACTCTAAGCCATTGAACTCCATGCCTCTGCAACTTAAGCCAACGCACTCTTCTTCAGTGCACTCTAAGCTACTACTCTACTCTGTACCACTGTAATCGGCGCCACTGCACTCTTTGCCAGTGCACTCTACACCAATGCACTCTACGCCAATGCACACCACTGCATGCTACGACACTCTACTCAGCAACACTGCACTCTACGCCACTCTACTCTGCAGTACTGCATTCTATGCCAATGCACTCTGCAACAATCCACTCCATGTCACTGCACTCTAAAGCACTATACTGTGCACCACTCTACTCAGCACCACTCCAATCTATGCCACTCTACTCTGCAACACTGCATTCTACGCCACTCTACTGCATTAATGTACTCTATGCCACTGAACTCTAATCTAAGCCACTGCATTGTACGCCGCTGCTCTCTACACGAGTCCACTCTACGCCACTGTACTCTACTCTAGACTGCGCCACTGCACTCTACGCCTCTGTACTTTACACCAATGCACTCTACTTCACTGCACTCTATGCTACTACATCCTACTCTGTACCACTGTAATCAACGCCACTGCACACTACGCCACTCCACTCTATGCCAGTGCATTCTACACCAATGTACTCTACGCCACTCTACTCTGCAGTACTGCTTTCTATGCCTATGCACTCCATGCCACTACATTCTACTATGTACCACTCTAATCTACGGCACTGCATTCTACAACACTGCATTATACATCACTAAATTCTATGCCGCTGCACTCTACGCCACTGCACTTTACACCAGTATACTTTATGCCACTTCACTGTATGCGACTTCACTCTGTACCACTCCAAAACAGAACACTATGCCACTCCACTGTACTCCACTCTTAGTCATCCTACACTTTACGCCACTCTCCTCTATGCCACTAAATTTTAGCAAAGCTGAACAGCAGCCACACTGGTGTACAGTACCACTCCGTAGACGCCGTCCTTCTTGGGCTTAGCACCCACGACCTACTTCTGATGCCGGCACCCTTTCTATGGCTCCCTTGGCCAAGAAAGATGGAACTTACAGGCGGACTAAGTAGATATGGTCCTCCGCCAGCCTTTTGCAGATGGGTGGCAAGGGAGTAGGGGTATTCCTGAAGGGGAGGGACTAGCCCCTTCAGGCTATCTGGAGAACCCAGTGGTCGGATGTTATCGACCTCCAGTGGTGTAGGTGATGCCCTTGATAGTTGGAGGGCAAACTAAAGAGGCTTGAAGGCTGCCAGGGTGCTGGTGGACTGGCCCGACCATGGGCTACCTGACCCATGAGGTCTGTGGGTACCGTGTCCTCTGTCAAACCGGGGCTGGGAAGCTTGCGTGCCGTGGTGGTTGGGCGGGTAGAGACTAGACTGGAAGCCCCTTCCGTGGCCATGAAAGGGTGGTGAGTGGCCATGGAAAGGCTTAAGGACCTGGTCGTAACTCAGCTATCCGAGACGGGAGCCATCAATGGGCATGTCCATGAGAGAGGCCTGGACATGTCCTAAAGAGCCAATGGTTCTCAACCAGCAGTGGTGCCCAAGGGCCACTGCTGATGAAACCGCTCTGCCTAGGGACTGGGTCATATCCAGCCCACAGCGTATGGCGAACTCAGCTGTGTTCCTCCCGTCAGCAATATCTTGGAAGAGTATGACTCTTCCCTCCTCCGAGACCATAGGCAGCACCTGCGCAACCGAGTCCCAGGGCAAATGGGTCAGACTGGGCTATAGGGCAATCTGCCCGTGGCTGGTTTGACAGTTCAGTGTGTGGCTGCTTTCTGTCTGTCTGTGGGCCTATTTTATGGTCTGGTAGGTACTGCTGATTTCCCTGATATTACCACGAACATGGCCAGCAGAAATCAGGAGTGGTTGAAGCTTCCCATACCTTGCAAAATACCTATACAGCATACCCATACAAGATCAAAACTACCCCGATAGTAATGCCCACACAACACATGTTCCCCACATCTTCCCCAGAGCCCAGGCTCATACACTCTGTGAACCTGCAACGTACACTGTGTGATGGGCCAGGCCATTCCCTCCCTAACCTGCCTGCATGGTCAGTAAACAAGTGAGCTACAACTCATCCAAAGCCTTAGGAATGACGGAGAACCTTATCGTGGAGAAGACAAAACTGCTGCGCCTAGCCAGTCCCCTTTAGTCTATGGGGAATAAAACAAGAATTGTTTCCGTGTTGATGACTGGACAGGATTGCTCATAATAATTCCAGAGTGGTGCAAGGCAGTCTGTTGTGGTCCGGCTTCAGGAGGTGCACCTTTTCTACTGGAACGTGAAGACAAAAAGAAATTAACTTAACTTTCACTCTGGGTTTGCCACTATGAGGAACTGATCTGTGATTTAGAACGCGTTCCGCAATGACAAAAGTATAAATGGGTAGCAAAACTTGATTATATTCTGAACTCTCACATTTGCAGAAAAAGATAACTGTGACCGCCTGTTATTTCAAATCATTATTTTCTGATGAATCCAGCGCCCAACAAGCAACAATGATTAGGCTGCTTTATTGTTGTATGTTGCTTTCTAGCTAGTGCACTAGCAGCTCCCAGAGTATCATATTTGTTCGATTTCACTGATACTAAATACACTGTTCACTCTGAGCATCATCAGTTTCACAGTTGTCACCACCACCAACTTTCCTCCCTTTCTCTGGAGGATCCAGGGGAATCTTGGGTGGTTTCAGGCAATGAGGTTTTTTAATACTCCACAACTTATTTGAACCAGAGGAAGATGCCTGTGCAGCATCCAATCTTCAAGAACAGGCATCATAGGGTGGTGGGGGTCTGAAACAAAACGAAATGGTTACTTACCAGTAGGAGTAGTTTTGCAGCTTGAAGAGTTTTCTGGATTCACATGCTGTGCATTATTCCGCCAGCTAGTGGTTGGGTCTGGAATTGTTTCCATTTCTCTCTTTTTTTCCCTGGGCATAGTCAACCACCATTTGGTGCTAGGTCCATCCCTTGTGTGACGTAAGGCGATGCCCCGGAAGTTCCTGTGCGTGGTCGCTATCTTTGGATTTCTTTTTTTGTCTTTCTCCAGTACCCTCTTTAGTTCAGGGAGGGGGCGTTCGGAGGAAAAGCATAGGCAAATTTCCCCCGACCAGTTTAGTGACAGGGCATTCCCTTTTGATAGCTGGTGTTGAAATCTGGAGGCGAAGGATTGGTACCCGTTCTCCGCTGTTGTGAATAGGTCTATTCTTGGTGTCCCCCAGAGTTTGAATACTTTTTCTAGACTCTTCCGATTTATTTCCCATTCGTGTGAGCTGCTTTTCTGCCTGCTGAGCTGATCTGCTTTTGTGTTGTCATTCCCTGGTAGGTGAATTGTTTGCAGACTGATTTGCTTTGGTATAGCCCATTGCCATATATCTCCTGAGCTAGTTTGCTTTGGATAAATGATGTTGTTCCTCCCAGTTTGTTTACGTAAAATGTTGTTGTATTGTCCGTCTGGATCAATACAGTCTTCCATGCAATGTGGGCTTGGAAAGAGTTTAGTGCCAGAAACACAGTCTTCATCTCCAGGAAGTTGATGCGTTTTATGGAGTCTGAGTTGTTCCATTGACCCCGTATCCTTAGGTTTCCTGAATGCGCTCCCCATCCTTTCAGATGTATCTGTTGTGATGGTCACTGAGTGAGTTGTTGATTTGAAAGGTCTGCCTAGTGTTACAGTCTCGGATGCCCACAATGGTATCTCCTACTGTACCGTTTGTTACAATCATTAGATCATCCCAACTCCCTGTGGTTTGTGACCAATTGTTGCATAGCCATTCTTGTAGAGGGCGCATGTGTAGACGTGCATAAGTAATGAGGGAGAATGCATAATGCCATCATGCCCATTAGTTTCATAACTGTCCTCACTGTCAGACACTGTCCCTTCTGGTAGAGGCGAGTTTGCTCTTTCATTGCTTGGATCCTCCTTTGGGTCGGTTATGCCAATGCCAGCTGGGAGTTCAGTCTTGCTCGTAGGATTTTGTTTTTTTTCCTTCTCCCGGTTTTGTGATGATTTTTTTTTTTTTTTATCTTTTTATTAAACAACAAAACGACATCTCATTCACAGTTTGGTAGATTAATTCACTTTGCCTGATCAAGAGCACAATCTTCACCGTTATACAATATGCCTGATACAGTAATGTAGTGATCCCTATGGTGTTACAGGATCTTCCAAAGAGAGAACAACTGGGGGTTCACAAATATTACCACAGTAGTTATTCCATTTGCTCCATATATCTATCCATTTCTTGGGGCACCCTCTAGAGACATACACATATTTCTCACGCAGCATGCACCAGTCCATGTCCGCTTTCAACCCTTCAATGCGGGTGGTGCGGTGGCACCCCCAGTCTTGCCAGGTTCCTTTTTGCGAACATCAGCCCCAGCGTTACCAAAGTACGGTCCTTTCTGCCTAAATCTGTGGGCTCCCAGACATTTAAGAGACATCTCTTAGCCTCGACCCCAACCACAAGTCCGAGGACCTCCCCCATTCAGGGGTGTATTCCCCTCCAATACCTCTGTATGTTATCACACTCCCACAGGATATGCATAAAGGTGCCCTCCTGCCCGCATTGTCTCCTGCATATGCCCTCCTCTGCCCTTCCCATACGGACAAGCCTAGTCCCGGTAATATAAATTCTATGTAGGATCTTCAGTTGGACCAGGCGTAGCCTGGAGGAGATTGCCACTTCTCTCGGGGAGGCCACTGCCTCCTGCCACTCCTCGTCATCAAGTTCCAACCCATCGCTCCCCCAATGTTCCCGAAGCACTTGGAGGGGGTCTAGCGTATTATTGACCAGTTTCTTGTATATCAAAGAGACTGCCTTCGTTGGTAGGTAACCATCGAGCAGTCTATCCTCCAACGGCGAAGCATCCGGGAGGGATGTACCCCTCTGCAATTGCGTCGTCAATGCATGCCTCACCTGTAAATACCGAAAATATTCCGAGTTGGCCAGTTCATATTCTCGTTGCATAGCGGCGAAGGTGATCATGTCTCCTTTTTGCCATAGGTCCCCAATTTTCATGATCCCTATTAGGTCCGGTCGTAGCTAGCTTTGGGATCCGCTGTGATAAAGATTCCCAGATATTGGAATCCATCTTTTGCTTCCTTCATGGGGCACCCTCTGGGCAGTGGAGGTATCCCACCACTGAGTTTGTACATCAGGGATTTGCTCCAATTGATCGTATACCCAGAGTATCTACCAAAGTTTGTGAATATATCCAGGACTCTGTGGATCGACGACCTGGGGGACGCAAGATACAGAAGTATATCGTTCGCATATAATGAGATGCGGCCTCCCATGTGTCGGCCCACCTTAGCCCCCGGATTATTGGGTCTCCACGAATCCAAGCCGCCAATGGTTCTAGTGTAAGGACAAAGAGGAGGGGAGACAGCGGACACCCCTGTCGCGTCCCACGGCTCAGCTCGAATACCTCCGATTTCTTATTGTTAACGACCACTTGCGCCAAGGGCTTTGCATACAAAAGGCGCACCCACCCAATAAATTTGGGTCCGAAACCCATCTTGGTCAATACTGTAAAGAGATACGGCCATTCTATTGCATCGAAGGCCATCGCGGCATCCAGAGAGACCACGACCGCATCTTCTTGAATCGTACCCCTGCGCCCCATAACACCATGCAGCCTCCTCAGATTTTAAGCGGTGTTCCAGTGGGGCAGAAAGCCCGATTGGTCTGGGTGTACTAGTTTATCTATTACCTGGACCAACCGTCTGGCGAGGAGCTTGGCAAGTATTTTAGGTTCAGCATTTAGGAGCGAGATGGGCCTGTAGGACGAGCATGTATCCCTAGGCTTGCCACTTTTATGTATAGTGACCAGTGTGGCAACCCTTTGGTCCGGTGGGAGCAGCCCCGATTCTCGACTTTCTTCAAACATTTCTCGCATGTATGTGACCAGTAGGTCCGGCTTCAGCTTGTACAGCTCGATTGGCAGGCCGTTTGGGCCTGATGCCTTACCGGGCTGGAGGCTTCTAATCGCCTGGGCTACTTCATCGTTGGCCAAGTCGCTTTCTAGCAGGTCTTTGTCATCAGCTGCCAGGGAGGGAAGCTTTATATCTCTGATCAGGGCTTGCGAGTCCTCTTCTGTGAAGGAAGAGCTCGCACTACATTTGTGATGATTTTTTGAGGTTTATGGAGAAACCCAATCTTTGAAACGTGGTGATCACCTTCTGAATGGGTTTGTAACATTATTGCTTTGAGTTTGCCTTCACCAACCAGTCGTCTAGATAGGGATAGACGTAGATTCCCTTCCTATTTGAGGATGCTGCCGCCAGGCACTTTGTGAACACTCTCGGTGCTGATTTTATTCCAAAGGGTAAAATTTTGAATTGGTAGTGAGTGTTCTTGTGGATGAATCAGAGGTATTTTTTGCGTCCTTGATTCTGGAGGATGTGCAGATAGGCATCTTTTAAGTCTATTGTTGCCATATAGTTCCCTTTTTATAGCAGTGGGATTACCTCTTGCAGAGTTGTCGTTTTGAAATGCTGTGTGGAATGAATTTGTTTATGAATCTGAGATCCAAGATCAGTCTTAATGTGAGACCTTGCTTTGGTACCAAGAAATAAGGTGAGTAGTTTCCTTTGTGGTGCTCCTTTGTTGGTACCGTCTCTATTGCCTGTTTTTGTAGGAGTTCTTTTATTTCCTCATTTAACTTTAAATTTTCAGTTTTTTTGAACTTTTTCTTCTTTGGGGGATCTGGTGGAGGTTTGCTTGTTAGTTCTATAAAATAGCCGTGGCGCACAACGTTAAAAATCCAACTGTCTATGGTTAGATTTTCCAATTCTTGACGTTAATGTGCTATTCTGCCTCCCACTGGTGTTGTGTGGGGGTACTTTTCTGTGTTCAAGTCACTTGCAGCCTGCGCCTCCCCCTCTTTTTTTTTGTTTAAATCTGTTTATTGTGTTTTTTGTGAGACAATATAATACAATCCACAACATTTCGCAACACTTCAATCCGGACATACACAGTACCTGTTAATGGAGGAGAGTACAATACTTTGTCATCGGGATAATAAGGCAGCGGTACATATGTGGGATACCCGCCGGCTGCTGGGATGCCATAAAGCATCTGGAGGACCAGCCTTTAATTTAAAAAATAAACAGTTAATGCTTTAAACAAATTGTGAGAACATCATTGATGACAATAAACAATCAGACCATTGGGGCATGTCCCCCCCGGCATGCTGTGGCATTCAGTCACTGTGTTTATCATTCTGACAGGCGCAGCTCAAGCTAGGGGCGTGTAGGTGGCGATTGCGGCTTCTACCTAGCAGAGAGAGTTGAGTGACTGTTCCAGCTAAGTGGTAATTACGTGTTATGGGCAAGGGCACAGGCGAATGCTCAGCAGTGTGTGCCCTGCGCCTTGCGGCTATGCACCATTTCCCCGTGGAGTGCATTCTCGCTGCTTCCTTATGTCGGTGCTGCTGGGGGGACGTTGAGCGGTGGAGGTATCGGGGGTAACTACGAATAACTGGGTGGGGGGCATGGGTGGGCAGAACGCTCATGGGCAGCTGGAGTGCAGATTAGATCACTACAACAGCGTTTGAGGGGTGTCTTGCGTGTTACGGAGGGGGTGGAAGCACCGCACTCTAGTTAAGTTGGCGTGTCTGTGTAGGCGCGGCGCGTAACCATCGTGTGTACCGCTAAATGTGCTAGGCTAAATGTTACATGTGTGTGAGGGGCTCCGTTGCTATTCGCATGCTATAGGGCCTGCGTCGGGCTCTAGGGTCTCATCACTGCTCAGGAGTTCCCGTAGAATTGCGTCCCAGTTTTCTGCGATTGGGATCTTACGGAGACCCAGTGCATCCTCCCTGCACAGCGCTACGCTCTCCGCCGCAGCCCAGATCTGCAGCGAGCGCTTCCAAGCCTGCACCGCTGGGGGTTCTGCCGAGCGCCAACGCCTCGTGATCAGTCTCTTTGCAGTGATCAATCCTTGTGCCAGAAACCGAGAGGTAACTCGCTAACGTTTATTGTTTGCATACAGGTGCAAGATGCAGGTCTCCTAGGCTAGGGGAATGGTACGGCCAGTGTAGCGGCTTAGTGCTGTCATGACCGACTCCCAGTACTTCCCCAGCTTCGAACAGTTCCACAGCATATGCATTAAGTCTGCATCGACAGCTTGACAGCGTGGGCAGGCGGCAGACGCTCCGACATAGTATTCGTTAATTTGCGCTGGCGTGAGGTATGCCCTCTGCGTGATGAAGTACTGTATGAGCCGGAACCGCATGTTGCGCGGGACACCTATTGGACCCTCCAGTACCCTGTCCCATTCAGCATCCGTGAAAGGGTGTTGGAGATCTTCCTCCCAGTGTGCGCGTAGGGAGAGTAACGGTGTTGCTGTGTGAGACCGAAGGGATGCCGCAAACCACTTTATGAGATGTCTGCCACTCCCCATCACATGCAGGTATTGTATGGTTAGATGCATGGATGGCTCTGTGGACATGTCTCCCCAGTGCTCGTGTAGGGCGGCTATGATCACTCGGTGTTTTAGGAATTGCCCCGGTATGCTCCTCCCCCTCTTGAGAGTTGTCCTCCGGCTCTTCCTCTGCCACGAAAGGACTGTCTTGGTTGTTGCTGCAAGGATTGGTATCGGACTTTGGCTAGACTGCAGCTGGGTGCCTTTTGTGGATGGCGTCAATGTTTCCAGGAGAAAACAGGAGTCTCCTTTCTCTTCCTCCAAGGGGACCCCGAAAGTATCAGTTGCTCTTTTAATGATGCTGTAATAAAAGGCAATGTCGTCAGGTGGCGAAGCCTTCGAGGGGTAACTACAGACCTCTTCTTCGGGGCTCTCCATGTCGAAGGTTGTTCCACTCTTCCTCGAAAGTCTGTTGCTTCCTTCTCCTCAGGGATGTCAAGTTCTTCTTTAACTTCCTCCTCGTGAGGTTCGGGGGTTGCAGGTGTTTTGAGGACATTCTCTTCTTCCTCGGCCGAGGTCATGGACAATTTTGAAGGAATTCTGTATCCCTTTAATCCCTCGAACTCCTTTTTAATTTTTTTTTATTTATGATTTTCAAACATACAACATCATGTCAGGCGGTGGCAGACGCAGCTGCACATAGGACTGTTTACAGTACATGGTGATTTATCAATGTTATCATTTACAGTCGGGTTCATCCAAAATGAAAAATGCAGTGGTGACATAACCCACCAACCCATGCAAAGTGCTCAAACTATCTGAGCACAAATACACTTAAACGATGCTACTCCCTTTAAAAGGGTAGGTCCATCACCCTGCATAACTATCATCATACATGCTATATATCCATCCAGCCTATTTTCCCTAGGGTAGTAATGCATGTATATGTTTAGCTAGACACTCTTGCCTGCACTAGAAAGTTGTCACTCTCTGGTTCTCCCATTTGTTGCCCTGCCAGGAATACCCTGTAGGGCCCCCATATTGCCTTAGGGCGACTTTGCCGAGGGATAAGTTCCCAATAGGTGTCTGATTGTGTGCTGCAATAGATCATGTCTTTATGCCATTCTTCAAGTGTCGGTAGTGGGCCCTGGCCCCACCGCATTGTGACTCTGTCTTGCCAGCAGTAACCATATGGCTACTAGGCGTCTCACGCCACTATGTATTTCCTTATCGTATCCCAGCAGCGTCAACAACGGGGGGGAGGGTGGGGAGAGTCTGATGCCGTCTCCGTTTTGACCTCTAATTCTTGAAGGACAGAGTGCCAAAAGGCCCCAACTCCCGTACAGTATCAGGCCAGGTGTGCGAAGTCAACCTCCGCTACCCTGCAACGCTGACAGGAGGGCGCATCAGATAAACCGAAGCGAAATAACCGGGTAGGGGTGTAATATACTCTGTTGATATATTTAAAGTGAATCAGTCTATGTCTGCTATTCAAAGAAACAGTTTTTATCACAGGCAGCAGTATTGCCACTGTTTATCACTTATAGTCACCCCCTAAATAGTTATGCCATGTGATTTGAGCCCTGGAAATTCATTGCATGCAGGCTTCCTGTGCATGCGCATAAAGTCTAGACACCAGGTGGCTGGGGAGGGTACCTGGATTAAAGATCTAAGGACCGACATTTCCGGAGGTTCTAGGATGTCCTCACCTAGGCAGCCTCGGAGGGCGTGCCGGGCTCTGTGGAATTGGAACTGCTGGAGGGCCGGGGGGTTCTCAGATCGCCATCTTACCTCTTCCCGGGTTAGCATAATGCCATCTACAAATAAAATTGCCCATAAGAGTAAACCCCAGGGCTGTTAAGGCCGACTGCACACCTCTCTCCCTCCCCATGGGGAACCATGCGCATCAACTTATTGGAGTATTTGGTGAACATAAATGAGAACCCGCCTGCTTCTCGAGCAATCTCTGCCAAGAGTTTACCGTCATGTTCACCAAATCTATGACTGTATGTTATCAGGGCAATGCCCCATATAGGAGCTGCGGCAAGTATAGTAATCCTGCAGCATACCGTTCTGCCTTGAACTCCTTCTTACGTTGAAGGAGTGCAACCATTTGTGCTTCTAGCCATCTTCTTTTCTTCTCCACCTTGAGGGCCTTTCGACATCTTTAGTCGGGGAGGCCCTTTTTCTAGGCATGGTGGTTTCTGTCTCCGAAGGTTTGGTGGTATCCTTCGAGACCTCTCAACTGTAACTGGTCTTCGTCGATTTCAACGTTTTCCCCTCGTCTGTATCCCTGGCATGGGATCCGTAATTTTTTTGTGCTGCGGCTCGCCATTGTTCCTAGTCTTTTTTGACACCTGATCTTTCTACTGCGCCTTCTTTTCGAGGCCCTTGGTATCCGATGGGTGAGAGGCTTTAGCTACCTTTTCAGGTAATTTTTTGACATCCTTGGAAATCTTCTTAGCTGCACGTCTCTTCTCGGAGTCCCCCTCGAGGATCTCGACATCTGACTCTTCGTGGGTTAACTCTGCAGCTGCACCTAGTTCGTCTTCATAGCTTGAGAGGCCCAAGTCCTTCAGCGATACCTGCTGCTTCTGACTGCTGAAAACTGCTGTGTGATGTTCCTCCCTCTGCTTTAGCCGGGTCTTGAGAGTTTTTGACACAAATACGGCGCAGGCCTCGCATTCCTTGTCCCTGTGGTCCCTTGGTAGGTAGAGGTTACAGACCTCCTATGGATCGTGTTGTGCGAATTTGTGGTGACAATTAGGGCAAAACTTGAAAGGGGTATTTTTCATCACCTCTACCTTGCCTCCTTCTCGGTCCACAGGCGTAGTTGAGCTGTTCCGACGGTGTCCCCCAGTGGAATTCGTGGACCGAGGTCCTTCTCCTTCTACGATACCTTCTCAATGCTAAACAGTTTTTTTTGCCTAAAATCCAAAATTTTGGGGGAATTCTGTCCAAACATTCAGAGACTCTTTCCCTACTTCCAGATCCAACGGTGGAAAATAGAACCTGAGGATGGCACCACGCCCAGGATCTTCAGTGACACCGTCTGACGTTACAAGGGATGGACCTAGCACCAAATGGTGTTTGACAACGCCCACGAGAAGAAAATAAAAAACAGAAAGAAACAGACAGTTCCGGGCCCAACCACTAGAAGGTGGAATAATGCACAGCATGCGAACCCAGAAAAGGATTCATGCTGCAAACCCCTGATAATTACATTTATGGGATCCCAAAGTCTTTGAGAAAACATTTTCTCCAAAGGCACCACAAACGTTTTAAAGCTCAAATTTCTGCAGAAAGTAACTTGAGATCCGAATGGAAGGGAACAGAATAAAAATAACTAACATCTGAGTACCAGGGTGGTGCTATATATGACTCTGTAACGTTACATCCCAGGAGGCAAAGGAGTGGATTTGTAGCAGTAGCACCACCTACAGGTGTAGAAGAGCTAATTTAACTTTCCCGGGTGCACACAGGTGCCTGAGGGAGGCTCATAAGGTGAGACATCTGCAGGAAGAAGTATCTATCAAAATGTTTATGTAAGCTTTATGGCAAACTCATGATGAAGTTACCTTAGCACCAAATATTGTAAATGATTAAGATGATGCAACAGATAGTACAGATTTATGATATGTGGGAAGCACTCTTGCAAAATTAAAAATATTAAATGTCATAGTGGGACGTCCCCAATTGAGATCAAATAAATACAAATGCTTTTGAGAAACTGTAAACCAACATTGATGGATCTGTGCCTGATCTGGGGTAATATCAGCTAAGATTATTTTTATTTTTAAAACACTGCTTTGAAAAGAGAGGGATTCAAAAATGTGTCCAAGATTGTTATGAGGTGGTCTGATTGATTTGCTTAAAGAATCTGAAGAGCCTTCAAGAGACCAACAGTTTTTAGTGGAATGATAATAAAGTTGAAAGACGTGAGGCATTTGCAATGTTCTGCTTGGACACTGGCAGGATAAGAGATTACTTCTGGGTCAGGAAGGTTCCCTGGACGGTGTACAGCCTTATTTCCCTGGCCCAAGTGCCCAACTGCGTTTATATGTTATTTATGGTCTGTTTTGCTGACATTTTGTTTTATATGTCTAGGCCAGTCCATTTAAACAAGGTAGGTCTTGGACTTGTCTTGTGAGCTGAAGGAGCTCATGCTGCGTTCCTTCATTTACTGACAGAAAACTACAATCCCATTTATGGGTTTAGCATGTACAGTGGTGGGGCACAGTGCCATGTTTTGCGAATCCATAGTTGTGACCAGTCCTATTTAACTGTGTCAGTGGAGTTGAAGCCTGCTGGGCCACTTGAATAAAGTTAATTTTCTAGCTACTACCCAAAATCCTAGCGCTAACAGTGTGTTTGTGTGTTGCCTGTGTGGTGTATGTGCTGCGCTTCTCCAGCACATGCGTGGGACGTATTAGTCATCCGCCAGAATAATGGAGGTATGTGCGTTCAATTTTTAAAGTACCCTGGCCTGTTTCTGAGCACAAGATGGAGGCGAGGTTGTTTTCCCAGACAGTGGGGGTGTACTGCTAGCATTCCTGAAGATGGAAGGAGAAGACCTAGACAGTGAAGTGGAGGACAGAAAAGACAAGGCTCCTTTAGAAATTCAGTGAGGCTTTTTTCATAGAGAAGCCACTGATAAGTCTTTCTGTAGCACTGCTATTTGTGAGTTGGAGAGGGTGAAGGGTAACAACGCAGTATCTGTTGTTAAGGTGAAAATTACTCCTTTAGGTGAGGCCAGCCTTTTTTCTCTTTCCTAATCACGGCTCAGTGTGGTTGTTGATAGCCAGGTGTAGTAAGCGCACACCTCTCTGAGCCTCGATTGTTGGTGCTCGTGGCTAGAGAATACCCTGCTGTGAAGAGCATCATTCTGGACAAACGTTGTGTCTAGAAAGCAACCTTGACATTTGGAAAAACAACCAACCCCAAACCGGTTCTGAAAGTGCAGACAAAGAATCCACATCTCTTGTCTACTCTGACAGTATAAAAGTGTGACCTATTGACTCAACTCCTGAAACAACACTGTGATGAGAACTGTAATATAGGGACAGTCTGAGATCAATGAGCGCAAAAACGACTCCAAGGAGTATTTTACACTTGAGATTTGATACCTGCCCTAGAGAGCTCGATCCCAGAAAGTGGGGGTGATAGGATGCTATGGGCTAAGGGGAATACAGTCTCATTGCACTATGAAGTGACACCCAGGAGAGGGTGAAAGGCAGATCAGGATCCAAGGTACAGCAGTACATGATGCAGTAACTTACATTTGGTAATGCTCTTTCTGGAAGAGATTATCTAAGCACAGAATCCTCCCCTCTTGAATATTTCCCAGGCATTAGACTCAGGCCTGCCAAGTATCACGCATCAGGCGTGACTCTAACGCATTTCAGTGTGGTGTTCCGCATCACCGCACTGAAATGCATTGTCACGCATTTTAATGCCACTGTCTCGCTCTGCTGTACCGGCTGCTAGCGCGCGCCGGCTCTGCTGCTACCCGCAGACTTGCCCGCTCGGCGGGCGCTGCCACCAGCACAGGCTCAGTAACAGTTAATGAACACTGCTACAGCCTGCTACAATGTTTCTTAATGGCTCTGCTCTGGCTGCATTGAAATTCCCGCCCGCGGCGCGCTCTGACATCACCCGGCCGAGGCAGTCAATATCGAGACACCCGGGCAGGGCCTGCCCTCAGCAGTGGTTGAGTACTGCCTGGCGCCGCGGGGGGATATGACCTCGCGTCCTGGTCTGGAAGGAAGTGAGTTCCACCGTGGGATTCAGGAAGCCGCGGGGACTCGTAGAGGCGTGCCGGGCAGTCACTGTGTGTGCTGTCCGCTTCGGCAACATGAATAAGTCACTAGTGCCCTGCGCAGCGGATTATTACCGGCGTTAGAAAGCCTGGCAGCATCACTCAGCATGGCGTCTGTGAGCTCGCAGCCCTGCCTTCTGCTCACGCCTTCTGCTCACACCTGGCCGGGCCGCCATCAAGTACTGTCTCAAACCTTGTGAGCCTGTGGTGAATTCAATGAATTACCAGAGCTTGTGACCGGCGGTTGCAGAGGCTACCCAGGACAGTGTCTGTCACTGGACAACAGCAGACAGGACAGCCCTGGACTAAGGAGGCGGGTGGTAAACGACTTGAAGTAAGTACCAGCCACCCGAGTTTCGATTAACACCATGGGCTGCAGTGCTAAAAAATCTTTTTAACGGTTTCAGTTACAGTTGTTCCCGGTATTATGTGCGCTCTATGGAATACGGAGCAGTTAACAGTTTCCGTGTTTTGAGAACACTTATCTCTGATATTCTTTCTTGTCCATTTTTGCACTTTTATACAGTGCGAGCCTCAACCTAAGAAACACTTTAAAGTAGCACCAGTTTTTAGGCCCGGGCAGATTAGAGTAACTGAATGCTTTGCAGGTCCAATTACCTGCGCGCATTCTACCACATACTGTGTTATGCTAAGGCCTGAAGATTTGGGAAGCAAATTAGCTTAAGGTGCTTTGCTCTGGGCTGATTAGTAGAGTCGCTGCGCAGCTACAGGTAAACAAAAAGATAATATATGTGAATAAGATGGTTTTAGAGGAGCATAAATGGAACTTCTACAAGGTTGAACTGAAGTGTTTTTACCAATCTGCTTGTTGTCATGTTACACACAACATCTAAAGTCGGTAATTTGCATGCTCTGTGAGGCTTCAATCAGCCTAAGTTTCTGTTGCAAATACCTTGAGGTGAGTAAAATATGCATATATAACAACAGACCCTACTCAGGCCAGAGGCTCCCGAGTTTTGAAGCCAAAAATGGCCTCATTGTAGCTGTCTCCACCCTAAAATGCCTCTGCTTCAATATGGGAGTGCTGGCTCACAGGTATGTGTGTACACACTTGGGGAGAATTCTGTGTGTGTATTTGTGTAAACGGGATGTCAATATGCAGATGCACATTCACAAGATACAGAGAGGGTGCAGGGTTCGTGGTAATCGCACATGTGCGGCGATGGCAGGAGTATGAGTGCACATTCGTCAATAATCTCAGGTGTGTAGATGTCGATGCACTGATTTTTGTCTGTGAGTACATATAAATTCGAGAATGTAAATTAAATTCAGTGCGTTGCAGGTGAATGAGTGCAGATTATGAGTGCCGGCAGTCAGTCTGCCTTTGCCAGTTTCACGTTGACTGACAGTGGTTCCTCCGCGAGTACACTTTAGTTTTCACCATATAATACTTCGCCCCCTCGGTCAACCAACAGTGAAATGCCGCTCCCCGTGTGCCACCAGTTTGCTGCCTGTCCTCATGGGGACCATTGGGAGAACAGACAAGCTTTTACAGTAATCTCTGCTGAAGCAGGATCTCAAAAGATCTGACTGCAGTGCCTCCGGTGCCGTGCTGAAAGACAGCAAACTTTTCAGTGTTTAAAAATAGTCCCTCATGAATTATAAAGGAGGGAGGGGTGTAATTTCTGATATTTATCTGTTTCCCTCATCTTCATTGCTTGATTTTGCTCACGAGCAAGTGTCACTCATAGTCGTTGAAATGTCACTCATAATTACAATGAAATTATGAAAATGTCACACATAGCAATTTGAAACCTTGGCAGCTCTGTAGACTGGATCTGGAAACCTTTCAGCAGTACCTCTGCGCGCCACCAGGTGGCACCATGCATCTCCACACTGATGCCTTTCCGCTCCAGAAATTACATACATGTCTAATATATTCCCGCTCACTGACGTCAGTTGCTTTCGAGGCTGTCCGCGCCCCCAGGCGCAGAGCCCCAACAGCAAAGTATTGTGCACCAGTGTGCAGACTTCGGATCTTTTTAGTGGACACAGTCAAATTCACAGAACAAGGAGGATGGGAGGCTCGGTGAGAAATTTGCAGTTAGATAATAGTCTCTACCAGAAAGAGTTATCAAAGGTACACAACATCTTCTGGCAGAGACTTCTAACCGCAGATTCCTCACCTTTCGAATATATACTAAAGCAATACCTGTTAGGAGGTGCGTCTGTGAATTGACTCACCAAAAAGTCCAGTAGGACTGAGCGCTGAAATGCTCCTCTCGGCGAACTTAGATGTCCAGACAGTATGGAGAGACTCCCACATTGCCGTCTGACAATGTGCAAGCCAGGAACTCCTGTGCCAACACAGTGGTGGCAGCCTTGGTTCTGGTGGAGCAAGCCCTTAACTCTTCTGTAGGCTGCTTATGTGCCAATGCCTAGCAGATCTTGAGGCAGAGCACAGTCCAGCAATAGATGGTATTTCTGCACTGCTTTGCCCTTTGGTCCCGCAAACCCCACAAAGAGCTGATCATCCACTCAGTGTTCTCTGGTAGCACGGATGTAAAAGCTCAGTGATTTTTTTGGGGTCTAAAATGGAGGCTCTCCACCTCCTTAGAGGGGTAAGGTGGAGCGTAGAACTCCAGTAAGGTGATGGCCTGACCAATGTGGAACGGCGTCACTAATGTTTGAAGACAGGATGCCCGAGTTGTCAGAAACAGTTTGTCTGAAAAGTGGCTGGTATACAGTGGGTTGGCACAAAGAGCTTTTAACTCAGTGACCCACCGTACTGTTATGGCAACAAGGAACAGCCTTGCCACAATGGACAGCTGTGCAGCGACCATCAAATATGTGAGGAGCAGGTTAAAATCCCACTGCAGCAAAACGAAGGGAGAAGTAGGAAACAAATGTTGAAGCCCTTTAAAAAAAGCATCACAACAGGTGATTCAACCATGATGGCTGATCTGGCAACAGTAAGAAGGCTGAAAGATACCCTTTAGCCATGCCCAAAGCAAAGTTTTGCCGACCAAGGGAGAGAATAAATAAACATCAGATAACTTTATTTGAAGGGGATCAAGTTAACGTGTGCTGCCCCACACCACAAATTTGTCCCAATGGCAGGCGTCTTCAACCGCCAATCGAGCACTGATCAAGAAGAGGCCGAAGATCTCAGTTCTTCTACCAGAAAATAGCAAGAATAATGACCATGCCCAACTTCTAGCACTGGTACCCTCTTCTACAGCCCCTTTGGCCAAAAGGGCTTGCACTTCCTGCCCTAAATTGGAGAGATGGTCTCCTGTCGGTTGATGGTGGAAGGTGTAGTGGGGAATAAAGGAAGTGTGGGGCGTAACCTTTGCGGACGATATGCAGAACCTACCCGTCCTATGTGATCGCTTGCCAACCTGGATAGAATTGGTGAATTCTGCTTTTCACTGGGAGGCAGTGACCTTGTAAGGCCACACTAAAGATATCTGGCAAGTGGGGTTGCGAGGGGCTGCGGTGAACTGAGTGGCATGCTGGGAGGCGGTGGGCACCTCTGCCTCTCCTGTGAAACTGCTGGGTTCCTTGCTGGGGTGGAACAAGCTGGCGGTAAGTGACACCTTGGTCAAAGCCGCAAAAGGAACAGTGGAATTGGTGCGGCTGTTGGGGCTGGGCAGAGAAAAACAAAAGTGAGCAGTAGCCCTACTCTCCTTAAAATGTCCAAGGGCAGTCAGCCTGGTCTCTAAACTGGCTAGTCCCATCAAAGGGCATGGCAACAAATGATAACGCTGGAGCCTATAGTGCACCCAACGGAGTCGGTAGTGTACAAGCCACAAAGAATTGTTCACTTGGACCCATCACGACCATCTTGAATTGCATGGGAAAGGACAGGGTGAAGGTCTTCCGGTAGAGCAGCGAGGACTTATGCTACAGAGTCACAGAGGGCACGACCTAATAAACAGGAGGCATTGATCAATCGCAGGGCTAAAATGGCTGATGAGAAGTGGGGCTTCCCAAATGTTTACACTCGCTTTGATTCCCTATCAGGGGGAGTGGTAGGGAAAATAATGGGGTTGGTTCGGCTGGTGGAGGCCTGCACCACGAAGCTCTCTAGAGAAGGGTGCAGCTACAAAAAGGCCAGATCGCCTGGAGCAGGGCAATGACCTCTAGCGAAAAGCCCCCCGGAGGGCCTCATTGACAGGGAGGAGGGGTCAGAAGCAGTCTGGACTGTGCGTTTGGTTTCATCTCCACAATGGGGAGATTACGGTCAAGGACTTAAGCCGCCCTAGGCATAACCAGAACGTAGAAGGCAGATTTTTCTATGGCTGGGCCGGGAAGGGGGGGGAACAGGGCTGTTTCTGGGGAAGAATCCAACTCACTAGCCTCTTGCAAGTCCCCAAACCAACTGTCCTCAGTATAAGTCTAAACGATCTCATCACCCTGGTAATAGTTGTTGTAAGAGTAAGTCCTAAGAAGGGAATGCAAATAATATTGCCTGCCTTGTAGAAATCGGAGTGCGGAAATGGGAGCCTCAGTCGTATGCTGGCATGACTTCTGTCAAAGTGGGACTGGTGTCGATTCGTGGTCAGAGAGGACAATTGAGGTCACCGCTTAAGCAGCAAGGGCGGCGTCAACATACCCGGGCCTGGTATGGGTATGGGAGCCATTAGAACTGGAGACGAGGGCAGAAGCAGCTCGGAGGGTCAAGCTGGCACCGAGGGCAAACCCATCAGCGGTAGTTGAGGTGGAAGGCCTCTCGGCTCTGCTAGGCCCGAAGGACTAACAGAGGAAGTCAACAGAGATTCAAAATGGCAGAGCACAGCTAAACGAACTCGTCAATCTGGTGCAGTGTGTCTGACAGCCCCGGAAACGCTGGTTGTGCCAGAATCACCTGCGGAATCCGCTCCGAAGTCGGCCAACTTCAAGAGTGGGAGCGACACAGTTGGTGCTACCTACGCACTCTGTCAGTGGAGTGGGAATGGCGCAAAGAAGTGGAACTCTGCTTCAACTTCTTGTTTTTTTGTGCTTACACGATGATTTGGAACGCAATGAAGACTGGCCTCTAGAGCCACTTCATTGACTCCGGGAAAGGGAGTGGGAACAGGATCGAACCTTGGTGTGGGACATGGAGCGGTCCAGATGCAACGTCGTCTTGTCTTTAATGACAAAGTTTTGCCTTGTGTTCCCTGATGGCCTTCGGATTCATCAACGCGCAGTCTCTGCATGTCTTGGAGTCGTGGACTGACCGCAGACAACACAGTCAAACCTGGTGGGGATCCGTTACAGACATCTGCTTGCAACAGTCATTACAGGGATTAAAACTTGTCTTGGGGGTGACACTCCATGAACAACGTGATGAAAAATCTTGAAGAAAAGGTCTCTGTGAGATGAGAGAAGCTCTGGATACGGGTTTGGTGGCGTGGAAACAAAGGAACTGATGTCAGTGCGCAGGAATGTCACCTATATAGGCCTCGCACATCACTTCCAGAGCAGACCGACAGTGAGGAGTAATACAGCGCTATCTTCCAGCACGCAGAGGTACAATGGAAAAGTTTCCAGATTCAGTCTGATGAATATTCAAAAGGTGAGGAACCTGCGGTTGGACGTCTCTAGCAGAACAGACCAAAAAAACTGACTCACTAGCAAGCTCTTCAGGAGTACCGGCTAGAGTTTCAAAAGTACTTGTGCACATGTATGCGGAGGGCAAGACATTTTGGAATGGTTTTTGAGTTTGAGATTGCTAGTAGAGTGCAGGCCTTGAATGACAGGTCTTCAATGAGTTACATACACATAGACGGCACGGCAGTCACTGGAAGGATGCTTGTTGATCAGCACGCTAATTATGAGCGGATAAAGGAACCTCTAATGAGATTGTTTGGGCTGAAGCCAGCTCAATAACTGCAAAGGTTTGAAGACAGCTGTTAGCATTACATTTGAGACCTGGATTATTCATGTTTTGTTGTGCAAATTGAACCCGTTAATAAAAGGAAAGGAGGCCAAGGATTTTCATTTCCTTAACCAGAAAACGATCCAGAGAAACGTGTAGTGTTGGCTAACATGGTTAACAAATGGCTGGAGTAGCATGGCTCTAGCCCAAAGGGAGAGAAGAACAAGTTACTTACCTATGTTACTGCCTTAGCTGGTAGAGATTCTATCTAGCCGCAGATTCCTTACTTTAGATTATTCCCCAGTGTCAGACTGGATCTGCAAAATCTTCAGCAGTACTTCTATGTGCCGGTAGGTAGCGCCGATTGGCTCCACGTCGGATGTGACTTGTACGGTGCCAATATAGGTGCAACCACAGCAAGCTAATATCAGTTTCTTTAAGCAACTCTTTCTGCACCAAAAGCACAGTCATGTCACAAGGCTGATCTACCAGTGTTTAGAAACTACGGGCCTACAAGGACCGTTTAGGAAGGAAGACCGGTTCACAGAAACGGGGAGGGTCAGTAAGGAATCTGCAGCTAGATAGAGTCTCAACCAGATAGGCGTTACATAAGGTAAAAAGTAGGTAGAAAAGTCTAAGCAATACCTCCCTGGAGGTGGGTCTGCGAAGTGGTTCAGACTAAAAAATACTGGCAGACAGAATGGGCAAAGTGCCTGTCACGACAGACCTGACTGTCAAGGCAGTTGTGTTTTATAAACGTGTGCAAGGATGCCGACGTTGCAGCCAGACAGATACACAGGACTGGGACTCAGCGAGCTAACACAGTGGTCTCATCTTTGGGTCTGGTGGAACGAGTCTGCAAGTCCTAAAGGGATTGCTTTTTGGCCAATGCGTACCAGATCTTAATGCAGAGAACAATACATCTGGAATGAACCCAATAAAGAGCTGATCGTCCACCCAGTGATCGTTGGTGCAATCGATGTAGAATGACAACATTCTTTTTGTGTCCAATTGGGCCCAAGCGGAGGAGTCCCTCCTCCTTGGAGGAGTGAGGAGGCGCAAAGAAGACAGGCAGTGTGATCCTTTGGCTGACATGGAAAGATGTCGCCATCTTTGGCAAAGAGGAGGCACAGGTGAGGAGAACCAGTTTGCCTGAGAATAAGTCAGTGTACCTAGGGTTAACTGAAAATGCCTGCATCTCACTGGCCCTCCTGCCTGATGTGATGGCCACCAAGAAGACAGCCTTGATCGTCAACAGTCTTAGGGGGCAACTATGCACAGGTTCAAAAGGTGTCCACAAAGTTAAAACCAAATTAAGTTCCCATTGGGGCATGACAAGAAATTTGGGTGGAAACATGTTGGAGGCCCTTCAGCAAAGGTGTTAGAACAGATGACTTCAACAGGGAGGTCTGATGCTGCAACCACAAAAGAGCCGAGATGGCCCAAAAATACCCTTTAACTATGCCCGGAGCAAGGGTTTTGTGGTATCCTACTGTTCTCGGGTGGAATCTGGAGCACGGAATGTGTGCGCCAGATTCCACACAAGGACGGTTGGCCCAGGCTTGAAGAAGCAGCTGTCTTACCTTACTCTTCTGTTAAATAAACTTACCTCAATATACGTCTGGTTCCTGTCATCTATATGGGAGAACGTTACAGGTTTCCCAGGCTAAAGGCAAAACAAGCAGCAACACTTCGGACAAGGGTGCGGACAGAGGGTCAACATATCTGTCAGTGCACCAAGCCACAGGTTTTCCCAATAGCAGGCGTATATGGCCTCACAGGCTTCGAGAGGGAGATCGAATACTCTCAACTGTGATGCTAAATCTCCATGCATGAAGTCGGGGTGTGCATAGGTTTGGGTGCCGAACCCTGCCCTGCTGCTGCAGCATAAGATCCTCCCTAAGGGGCAGCCTGATCGGAGGACCGATGCGCAGGGTCATGAGTTCGGGATACCACAATTTCCATGCCTAATCCGGAGCTACAAGGCTGACTTGGGCCCGGTCTGTCCTGATCTTCTTCAGAATTCAGGGCAGGAGAGATATCGGTTTGAAGGCATACAGGAGTCCAGAGTCCCAATCGAGACAAAATGTGTGTCTGAGCGAGAGCTGCCTTAAAAACTCCAATGCTTAGAAGTGCCGACATTGTGCATTCTCAGCAGTGGCACACATATCTAACCAAGGTTCTCCCCAGTC
Source organism: Calotriton arnoldi (assembly GCA_963921515.1). NCBI lineage: Eukaryota > Metazoa > Chordata > Amphibia > Caudata > Salamandridae > Calotriton > Calotriton arnoldi. The sequence goes on along the minus strand of CAWUFW010004032.1, from coordinate 849,691 downwards.
ACGGAAGATATCTTGCACCACCGCAGGATGTTGACACCATTCAAGGTCCACCCGGCATCGACTGCTGAGTTTGTCTGCCTTCGTGATAAGTGACCCCACAAGGTGTTGCACAACCAGGAAAATGTTGACATTCTAGCCATGTCCAGAGGCCCAGAGCCTCCTGGCACAGGGTCCGGGACCCCACCCGTCCTGTTTGTTGCAGTACCACATGGCAATGGTTTTGTCTGTACAACTGAACTAACCCTCCCCGGATATAGAAGGGGGAAAGGCCTTTAATGCCATGCAAATCACTCTCAACTTCAACAGGTTGATGCAGAGCTAAGACTTCGCTGGAGACCAGAGTCCCCTGATTTCCACCTCTCCCAGAAAGCTACCCTAACCCAAAAGCGACGCATCTGTCACCTCTGAGATTTGGACGGGGAAGGAAGAAGGGTTTGCTGCTCACCCAATATCGGTTCGTGAGCCACCACTGCAGGACTTTTGCAGTTCCCTCCGTTATCTGGACCAGGTAGGAGCAATACCCGTGATGTTGCACCCACTGGGACTTCAAGTTCCACGACAGAGCCCGCATATGCCAGCGAGCATGATTTACCAGCAGGACGCAGGAGGCCAGAACATCCATCAACCTCAGTCAGTTTCACTGAAATCTAGGATAGGGGCTAAAACATTGGAATCACAGCTTGAATACCCTGGAATCGCTGCTCCAGAGGATGGATGAAAGGGAGCGTCTGAGAGGGAGTCTGGTGAGACTTCAACGCGTTGATAGATAACCCCAGTGAATGCAGGGGGTTCACCGTAATCTGGAAGTGAGTGAAGACCCCTAGGGGGAGTCTGCCTTCAACAGCCAGTCGTAGAGGTAGGAGGAGTGGGGGGGGGGGAGGAAAGACTGGGACCCCTGAAATCCGCAGATCGGCTGCAACCACGGACATTACCTTTGTGAACACCTGAGGGGCGCTGGTGAGGCCAAAGAAGAGTACAGAGAACTGAAAGTACGCATGCCCTAAGGTAACCGGCAGGAGAGGTATATGGAAATATGCATCCAACAAGTCCAATGCTTCCATTCAGTCTCCAGGGCAGACAGGTCCTGAGCTAATGTGAGCATTTTGAATTTTTTCCTTTCTCAGGAAATAGTTAAGAGTGCGCCGGTCTAGTATAGGGTGGAAGCCTCCGTCCTACTTCTGCACTAGAAAGTAGATGGAATAGCAACCATGACCTACTTCTGATGTGAGCACCCTTGGTCAAAAGAGTCCGCACTTCCTGATGCAGCTGGGAGAGGTGGCCCTCCGTCAGCTAATTTAAGGATGGCGGTGGGGTTTCCATGACTGGAAGGACGTGACGACCCTGTTAAAAAATTTGGAGCTCCCATTTGTCCAAAGTTCTAGACTGCCAGCGGAACAGGTGGTGCTTGATCCTGCCACCAATCAGTTGACTGTGGTGTTGTGATGGCATATTAAAGGAGTTTGATGACTGGGGCAGCTGGGGGTTAGGCGGACTGGGCAGGCCTCTGGCTTGGGTCCCACGAAGCTTGTGGGAGCCGCATCCATTAAAGGACTGGGGAAGACTTCTGGCCGTGGTGGCTGGTTGAAAATGGATGCGGCTGGTAGCTCCTATTGCAGCCCAGAAGGACAAGAAGGCAGAATGGGACTGGCATGGTGCCATGGAGAGTCCCAACCACCCACTGTCCTTAAGGCGCTCAAGCACTGAATCAGCCTTGTTACCAAACAGGCGAGTGCCATCAAAGGGTATGTTCATAAGGGATGCCTCAACATCCCCAGAGAAGCCAGTTGACCTCAACCAGGCGTAGCAACAAAGCAACTGCTCTACCTGTCAAGGCTGTCGTGTCCAGCCAACAGTGCATCGTGAACTTTGTTATGTCGCTGCAATAGGCAAAAGCCTGGGTCAGGATGGCTCGGGCCTCCTCCAAAACCATGGGCAGCACTTGGGCAACTGAGACCCATACTGTGTGGGAATAACGGTCCAAGAGGCACACGATGTTCACTGACCACAGTGCAAGGCTGGTGAAAAAGAAAATCCTCTTGCCAAAGGAGTTCAGCCTCTTGGATTCCCTATTCTGTGGTGTGGTAGGGAGCGCACCTGGGTTAACTTTGGACCTCAACCACCCTCCACACCACCATAACAAATAAAACCTGTTCCTCCGTCATCACACTAAGAGGAAAGATCAGGCCAGTGTGTGGTGAGGTGTCCAGACCACTGGCATCAGCTAGTTCCTCATACCAGTTATCCCCGACCAAGGGCACTTTAAGGTGGGTCAGAATTATAAGGCTCCTCAGATCCACCCCATTCGTATTCTCCACAAAGCCTGTCAAAAAAGGGAGGCACTGTCTCCGACCCAGGGGATCTGGGTCGTGTTGGGACAAGAGTCTATGTCAGACAATGCTGGTCTGGCTCCTTACCGGAGTCAGGAATGACAATGGGGTCAGCATCGCTGGGAACTGCGCTACTGGAATGGACTCTGGAGAAGATCGTGGATTTGCAACAGGAGCCTGTCCAGATCAAGGAAGGGATCCAAAGGGCCCAGTTAGCATCAAGGGTCAACCCGCCAGCAGAAATCCAGTTGGGGCACCTTCCAGATCCTGTGGGGCCTGAAGATGCTCCAGTGGGGTTGGCTCGCCCAAATGGGAGGTCCATAGCTTCATAAAATTCCTTCAGTTGGTTGGGGGGCAATGCTGATGTAGAGGTGAGAGAACCAAGATGCTTGTTAATTACTTGAGTGGTCCTGGTTTAGTACTTGGACTACAAACCTACATGGAGTGGACATCAGCTGTGTTGCTCAAAGTACAGACTGCAAAAATGTCTCAGGAGGAGACAGGCCCAGCCCAGATTTCCAGAGACCACAACAGGGCAAGCTCTAAGAAGGCACTGGCATCCATTGCCTGTGCTCCAGAGGGGGAAGAGGATGAACAACCCCAAGTGACCAGGCATTGGAGTCTGGGTGACTGCCAGAGCTGCAAGGGTTGTTTGCTGCAGATCAACCTATCCAGGAGGAATTTCGCAAGACATAAGTCGGGTGCCATATGCTTGTTGGACTTCGGATGGGAGCCCAGGAACACTTAATCAAAGAAGTGGTAAGAAGACATTATGCTGGCTGGGAGGATGGTGTGCTTTACTGTGAACCACTGAATCCTGAGCTAGGTCCTAGCAATAGGCAAGTGGTTCCACTAGGGCACAGGACCTTCCTGCCATCACTGGCCCTTGAAGTGCCCTTAGGAAGACACTTGGGCATTAGAAAGACCCAGGACAGGTGAGACCCTCTGTTTTGTGCAGATACACAGAGGGGTTCTGTAGAACCGTGCCCACTTTTCAATTAAGTGGTAAGTCAGGAGATAAGAGCAAGGCACAGTTAGTGTGAGGGGGTGGGAATAGACTTTCTTTGTCATTTGACCCCTCGGTATCAGGCAACAAGCACATCTTGGTTGCTGTAGATCACACCTCTAGGTATGCAGAGGCATTACCTCTGAGGAGCATGAATGCAAAGGGTAGGGTTTAGGGTGCTTTCTCTTTTCTGAGGCTGGATCTCCAAACACTGATTCCTAGCCATGAAACCATTTCAATCTCCTCATCTGCAAGACATGTGGGATAAAGCTGGGGTGACCTACCACTTCTCCGCTACATACCATCCACCAACCAATGGGTTAGTGGAGAGATTAACAAGACCCTTAAGAGCATGAGGTTCTCTAGTAGAGTTCCCAACAGGAGGAAGAGAGATCTTTTCCTGCTGTGTCTTTTATTGGCTTACCAGGTAATTCCACAAAAGTGTGTGTGTGTGGGGGAAGTGGGGTGGGGTCAGTCCCTTTGAACTTCTGTTTGGGCATCCAGGCTGGATCAGAGAAGGGTGGGAAGGAACTTTCGAGTCACTTCAGAAGGATGTGGTGGACTATGTGATTTGCCTCAGGAAGTTGATGGCACCGTATCTTCAGGCTAGCATGGAGCTAATAAATAAGGGTTTGACCAGAATGCAAAGCTGTCTGGATATCAGGAGGTGTTGTGCTAAAGCCCATTTGTCCCAGAACGTTGGAGGATAAATGGTGTGGCCAGACAAGTTAATGCAGAAGGTTTCTTATGTGAACTACTTTGTGGACATAGGTGTCACAAAGAAGCTTAGGAGGGTGTTTCATGTGAACTAGTTTAGCCTGTGAACATCAGGGTTATGGCAAAAAAAAGTTGAGGAAGCCATCCTATTCCTGACTTACTGCATGGCAGCATGAGGATAGATCTGTGGAAGGGGTACAGCTTGCTTGAGCTGACATCCGAGCAGCAAAGTGAAATGAAAATAAACATTTTTAAGCGCTCAACTACCTGGTGACATCTAGGCGGCACTAGCCAGCTGAAGGAGATCTTCCAGATGAAGAAGAAGAGGCCATGGGGAATCCTACAGGTTGAAAGGCCAAGTTTTCAATGCTTTTCTCAACTGAAGCAGGTCGGATTTCTCCTCCAGCTCGAGAGGCAAAGATTTCCACAACCTAGCAGTGTATGTCACAAAGCTTCTGCCACCCCATTTTGTTTCTTTTAACTTGGGAACAATGAAGTTTTTATGGAAGATGATCGAAGGGGTCCGGCAGGGATATAGCGCCGAATGAAATGAAAAACAAATTTATAGAGCGCAAACAATTACCCGAAGGTGTCTAGGCGCTGGCTCCTCGAGCAACTATGCCGTGAAGTCTGACTAGATAGGTCAAAGATTGAACAGCCAGGTTTTTAGTGCTTTTCTGAAGGCTAACAGTTGGGTTTCACTTTTTAAGGCAAGAGGAAGAGAGTTCCAGAGTCTGGTTGTTCCCACCAAAAAGCTTCTGCCTCCCCAGGAAGTTTTTTTAAACCTGGGGATCACCAAATTGTGACCATGGGCAGAGCGTAGCTGTCGGTGGGAGCATATCGCTGGAAATGTTTAAAAAAGATGGGTCCTATACCGTGTACTGCTTTAAACGCTATACAGAGTGCTTTAAACTCAATGCGCTTAAAGCGTTGTGTCAGATATGCAGGGCCTAAGTTATGTAAAGATTTAAAAACAATGCAAAGGGCCTTAAAATCAATACATTTACTAATGGGGAGCCAGTGCAACTGGGACAGGACTTGATACAGACTTGTGCTTGGGAATGCCCTGAAGCAGGGGGGCGGCTGCGTTCTGGAGGATCTGTAGCTTGTTCAGAATTCTTCTCTGGATATTGGTGAACAGCGCATTGTAGTAGTCTAACCTAGATGTGACTAGGGCGTTGACTACAGTCTGCAAAGCTTGAGGTATAAAAGGAAGAACCTTCTGTAGAAACTTCAACAGGAAGAAGCAAGAAGATGTGATGAGGTTATCTGGCCTTCAAACAATAGTTTACTATCGAACAGGACACCAAGGTTTTTTTTACCTTTGCGCTTGGAAGGGCTCCAAGTTCCTGAGGCTACCACTTAGGGGCCCAGAAAGATGAATCACGGCAGAAGTGCAGAGAGATTTCACCATATTTTCTGGCTGACTCTAGGGTTGACACCTGTTTTTGTTTATGAAACAAGCACAAGAGTTAGTCTGCCCGTCAAAAGCAATACTTTTCCCATATCTGGCCTTTGTTAGTGGTAGGTTAATATCCAGGGATCGGAGCTGGGCAGCCACTGAGAAAGAATGCTTTGCCATAGTGTGGTCTTTGAGAAGGTACCAGCCATATCTGTTTGGTACTGAGTGTGCAGTCCAGACAGATCACAAACCACCCAAGTGGCAGATGACAATGAATGGTGAAAATCCCAAGTTGATGAGATGGCATATCTCATTGCAAGGTCTAGATTGCAAAGTAGAGCATAAAGCCGGATTCAACCACAGGAAAGCAGATGGACGTTTGTCGGTTTTGCAGATATGAAGGCCAGAATTGTCAACTGGTAACAGTGACCATTGTGATCATTCCATAATGTCTTTGCACACATCACCAACATCAAAAACAGATATTTATATTGCTAATACCATGCAGGAAACCACTTAAGTCACGAAAGGCAAGACTTTCATATTGTACTCAAATGCTAGCACTGCCGCTCATAAAGGCTTTAGACAATTTTGTTCAGAGGATTCCCAGCAAGCAGTTTTGTGTGTCATCATTTTGCCAATTTGGTGGGCCTTCTCGGCTTTAAATGTGGCTCAACAGAAGTTATTCTCATGCAGCTCTACCCAGAATTCAATTATTAGAAGGAGGGTAAGCTTGTACATGTTGACAATGCAGTTTTGTCTCCACTTACCTAGGACACTTTCAACTTCATCTCACTCCAAACGACTCATTCAAAAGGCTAAAAAGATTTCTAAAATATATAATGTTATACATCAGTTTGATCAGTGCACGTTCAGTTCGACCATTTATAGAAGATCATTCCACACATGGAGCTTTACCGGATGATGGTGATTGGCCTTTAGCAAGGATTTAAGGTATAATCTTGCAGTTGAATGAACAGTGAGATACATGCAATTTTCAGGGAGATGGTGGTCATCACATTCAAGGGTAGCATTTTGTTGTACTGTGCCTAGGCAAGCATTGAGCTATGCACAATTTTCTTTTTGAAGGCCTGAATGCCTTGCAAAATTAACTGCAGCATTGAAGCACGAATCATCAACGGTTATACATATGTAATAAAAAGAAATACACACTCTGAAAACACTTAACTGAAAAGGTACAAAAAACACAAAAGAACTACATTACGTGATGGTATGATGAATTTAGAACCATCAGTGAGCAAACCAAACATTCATAAGTTTTAGAATGCTTTTGCTTTTCGTTCACGCAATAGGGCTCTTACATAAGCATATATCTGGGCATGCCAAAACAGAAAGAACACATTAAGGGCTACCACCTGAGAAGACTGAGGATACCGGTGTTGCTTGTCCCGATGTGACCGCTTTACTATTTAAGGGTTTTGCGATTATCAATTTTGTGAAGACAGCACCCGACGAGGACACAGGAGTCTTCTTGGCAATCTGAAAATTGGAATAAAAAGAATCTTACTTCATTATTTCACAAATGCATTATATCTGAGAAGAAAAACAGTCAATAAAACATCATCTTCCCACAGCAGATATCACACACATTTAAGGAACCACAAACAGAACTCTCACAGCACCCCTCAACCCCCCCCAGTTCTCTCCTAATATCTGAACATTCAACTTATACCCGGCTAGCTTCCACAACTACAGTAAAGCATCATCTTTGCATGGGTATAAGTACCAGCAAAAACAGATACCCCATCAAAACAGACTCTGAAAAACATGTATGAATGTCCTGTTTAAGGCATATTTTCATATGAATGTCCTGCTTTACTGTATAGGGAAACAAAAGCTTGGAAAGTACAATTGGGCACAACTGAGTTGTCATGCGGCAATCTTTAACTTTCCCAACCACAAGGGTTCATGCTTTAAAAACGGTTTCCTGTACTTCGTTCAACACAATGTTAAGGGTTTCTTTTTATTCAATATAGTTTACCTATGCCTTAAAAAGTGGGACATGGGACAACTCTAAAAAAATATCTTTCAACGCCTATCACTAGCAGCTTTAATAGTGTTTATTTCAGCCTTGGCAATGCTACGTTGAGGCAGGGCTCACATATTCCTATCCCAAACAATTGTATTCATAGTTCCTGAAATTAAAACAATTCAGGGCCACAGTTGCTCCTGGCTTATAACCATATGGAATTAATTTGGCGATCAGTGCATGCAATCTCTTCATTAACATAGTATCAACAATGCAGGTCTTACCTATAAAAGGCATGAATAGCATGCAACTTAAAGGGGATATAAACTTGTACTTAAAGAAAGCTTTGTTCAACTGAAACCGGAGGCAATCAGAATAAGGCAATCCAAGTTAACAGAAAATATCACTGCTAATCAAATAATCAACAACACCTTTGATAGTAGCAGTGCAAAGCTGATAGAAGGTCGCTTATTGAAATAAAACATATGCTAACAAAAAAAATCATTTTTCACAATGTTACAGCGACCTACTATAGACAGGTGTAGATTGTCCATCTTACCAAAGTCCTGTTTCCCCTTCTGAATAACTGGGGTAAGGTTCAGCTAAATAATTAGATCCAACTCTGCTGTTATGTATACTCCCAGGTATATTGCTGAATTTGTTACACTTGAATTATCTAGTTTTACCAGCCTATTTACTACTGATAGTGTTTTATGCTGGTTTAATGCATAACCAGATATTTCCCTATATGCCAAAGCTGCTTTTTCAATTTCCACCAGTGCTAAACTAGGATCAGGGGTTACTACTAATAGATCATCAGCATAGTCCAGTATTTCTGTATTGTGCCCCCTGAAAACACATAGGTTTGATTCTAGTGTTATCCTCAATCTTCCAGATCAGGGGATCGATATAGCATGCAAATAATAGCAGAGAACCATGGACATCCCTGTCTTGTCCCCCTTTTGATCCATAACTGGTCCGACTGCTCCCCCACCCCCCATCAATTGTAGTCGGGCTATTCGGGCATTATACATAACCTGTATAGCATCTATGAAATCCTTTCCCACACAGCCCATAAATAACCCCAGGAGACCTTATTGAACGCTTTTTCAGCCTCCAACAAAATTAACGCCATAGGCTCTCCTGCGATAGAGGCAGCATCGAATAGTGTTATAGCTCTCCTGATATGATCAGTGGTTTCTCTTCCTGGAATGAAGCCGTGTTTTCTGGGGGAGATCACTTTTCCTATAATCTGACTCAACCGGCTGGCTAAAACTTTTGAATATATTTTGGCGTCGCTATTCATCAGTGTAATAGGTCTATAAGACCAAGGGTCCGTCGATGTTTTCCCGTTTTTTTAAGAATACAGTTATATTGGCCCTGGCCCACGTCTCTGGAGCAGGTTATCTCTTCGGAACCTGGCATAATGTATTAATTAGATCGGGCCCTAAAGTAGTGATAAATACTTTAAAGAATTCAAGTGGGATCCGATCGGTTCCAACCCCTTTCCCCGAGGCGAGGTCCCCATGGGCCCTATAAATTTCTTCCTCCATAAATGGAGTATTGAATGATTCACAATATTCGAGGGAGAACTTCTCTAACTGGATAGAATCCAGATAGTTTATTGTGTTTTCTTCATCAAAAACCCCCTCATTGCTGTATAATTTCTCATGAAATTCACGGAATTCTTCGCGAACTCCAGCTGAGTCAGTAACTACGTCTCCCGTGCAGTTTTTAATCTCCACGAACTCACCACAAACTGTTTTCTGTCTTGTCCTTACCACTAGTAGATGCCTCACTCTCTCGCTATATTCATGCCATACCTCTCACCATGCGATAAACTTCTCTGCTGCTCTTGCCAAAGAAATGTCACTGATAGCAGCTTTGGCTATCGCAAGTTTACATTGTATATTTTCAATATTTAACCCAGCCGCAATGAAACCTACGAGCTCCTCCTCAATATCCCCAAATCTTTATACTGCTTACTCAATTGATGTTGCTGGGTTTTTTTTGTCGGTTCAGTCTGAAACTAAGTGTTCCACCCCCCCCCACCCCTTTACACCAGCGTTAAAGGCATCCCACACCATGCCAATCCCTGCGCTACCTCTATTACGCTCCAAAAAATCTAACATCCAATTTGCTCATATGAGCGATACAGTTCTGGTCAGCCAACAATCTCCTTCCTAAGGACCAACTTTCCGCTATTCTTAGGACCCCTAAATAAGAGACCTCTAGAACCAACAGGTTGTGGTCCGACATAACTCCGGGAAATTTTTCGATTTTACATTTTGATACCAATTTGTGTGAGACCAAAAAAATTGTCTAGCCGAGTGTGTGACTTGTGAGGAGCCAAAAAATACGTACTCCCTGGGTCCGGTGCTTTAAGATGATGCCATATGTCCACCAGCCTGTTATCCTTTACTAAATATGTCAATACTTCAAAAACTCTAGTTTTACGACAAACATTTGTCTGTACTAACAGTCCACAGCCCGCCAATCCCATTAATATTCAAAGCGCCACACATTATTATCGGGGTAGGCCATACTGCCAATTCTGTGTTTAAAAATTCAAATATTGCATGGCCATCCATTGTAGACCCATATACTGAACATATCGTAAAGATAACCTTAGAATTGTGGCATTCCACAATAGCCCATCGCCCATATTTATCCGTCAGGCACCTTTTAAAGCTAAGTTCTGTTTTTCTGTCCTAAAATAGCCACCCCTCTTGTTCTAGTCCCTTGCGTAGTATAAGCTATCAGGGTAAACTCTAACTGCTCTAGTAATTTCTTCCTAGAGCCCTCCACATGCGTTTCCTACAAGCAGAGGATATCAGCCCACAGGGTATCCACAGATCCATAGACAGATACACACCCATATGAAGATAATCTTATCCATACCCTCACATCAGACTATCTCCCTCTAAGGGCAATCAATTAGACCATTAAAAAGGTGATTTAAGAACGGAAAGGTCGGAGAGCCAAAAAAATGGGAAACTGTATTTGGGCATTAATTCATCATTGGAAAAAGGATTTAGAAATAGGTCAAGATGAAACATGATTTTTAATAAAAGTGTCCTGTAGTACACAAATCGGGGGAAAATGGAATGCGCTGTTTTGGCACTTTACTAAATGGTGGGAGCTGTCCTGATATGCTTAAAAGAATAAAGATTGGTCTTTTTTCATTAAACCACATTTTTTTGATTAAACATGTAATATAATATGGTTGAAGGTTGTCCTGATAAAACTGAATGAATGTATATGAATTTATGACAAATTGACAATTAACGCCAATATGTCAATATGTCAATATGGTTCCAGATTCCTTTTTACTTGGTTGCTTATTATGATTAAATCTCCTCATGTATTTATGCATTTATTATTGATAAAATTTGCAATAAATATATTTTAAATACATTTATAAAAAGAGCCTGTCTAGCAATCCCCTACTGTCATATATATACTCAACCCCCAGCTACCTGACAGCATGAATTGAAGGAGGACAAGCAAGGCATCAATCTCAATAACAAAAGTGGTATTTTCTTGCTGAGAAAAGTGGGGATTGTAATCTTCCTCTGAAATCGCTTCCTGTTTCAGGTTGAAGCCAATCCACCAATGGAAAACAGCTAAAGAACAACCATTGGCAAAGCCAATAGGTTTAACGGTCACACATGAGTGCGGACAAAAGTAATAAAGCAATACCTACTCCAAAGCAAAACATTAAAACACATTAGCAAAACCAATAGATCCTGACTAAAATATAAACAAAAGCCGGAAGCAGTGAAAAAACAAAGAAAACGGTCTTTACAAAATGCAACTAAGTGATAAATAATTTAATATGTGATGGGTCGGGGTACTTTTGAGATGCAAAATAGTGCCTCGTGAACTCTAATGCAGGTACTACATAGAGACAGAATGATACAAACAACCAACAGCATGAGGTGAGAGTAAAACTCCTCTGGGCAGAGCAAACTCTATGCATAGTTGAAAGAATTGGTAGCAATAGATCGGAAGACAGCTGTGCTGACTGGTTTGTTTATACAAAGCATGGGTGAGATAAAGAATAAATGTATGAAGGCAGAGTGTACTTTTTAGATGTAAAATAGTTTCTTACACATTTCAGTGGAGGATGAAGGATATACCCAAGCAACTAATAGCAAGGTGAGATTCAAAACCTCCTGGGGACTGATCCATGATGTGACTGACAAGGTCTCAAGCCAAAGGTAGAAGTCGATGGCTGAAGAAGCCTGAACCAAAGCCCTTTAGAGTAGTAAGAAATACAATATGTTTATCCTGAATGGTTCAATCGCCATTACATGTCAAACCTAAATATGCTTACAAATAAGATAAAAATTGGATTTGCAAATCGGAACCATGTAAAAAAATAAAAAATGGTTATAAAATATAACCGAAAACAACTGCATTAAGGATCATCTCCAGTTCGGTGAGCTAAACCCACAACTGAAATAATGCTAAACTAGCATGATATAAGTTGCTATCACTTCATTTCCATATCATTTGAAAGATACTTTTTCACATTAATCCTACAGATGTCATTATGAATATACACATTGTTTTGTGGCGGGAAGGATTTAATAAAGATCTCCTTTTTACAAGCTCAGTCACAAGTGAGTGAAATACAATTGCTTCAACACAAGTTTTGAACATTACTGCCATTGGTCAGCATGGCACAGAGTTACACATCTACCACAACTCCAATCATTCAATATACTTGGATTGGAGGGTCAGAAACGATCCAGTGAACAAATGATGTGACTACATCTGCATTGACGAATGGATGGCGGTATTCCGCATACATTCCGTGTTTCCACCTACGTGTAATTAATCGCTTAGCTGTGACCAGACCCAGGAACCTGGACATTTCTTTGTGGCTCTTGGATCTAGGGATCAAATCCAATATACATTCTTCCCAGGTGTGTAGTTTCGTTCGTTCTGTACATGTGGCTAGGCAGGAAGTTACCTCCTGCCAGTATTGAAACAGAGCTTCGCATGACCACAGCATGTGTAGGATACCGACACCCACCAGGCCACATCGGGGACAGGCCGCAGACCTCATTTGAAAATACCTACTTAAATTATCAGGGGACAGGTATGCCCTGTGGATTATATAGCATTGAATAAGGCGGAACCTAGTATTCCATGGTATATGTGTAGCGCCGGCCAGAACCCTGTCCCATTCTGTGTCCGTCCAGGGACTCCCTCTATCCATCTCCCACTTGCCCTGCAAGGAGACAAGCGGGTCCCTCGAGCGTACCAACAATGCCTCAGTCAACCAGTGTATTATATGACTGCCTGACCCAATCACATGTAAATATTGTATTACCAGATGTTGTTGGGGTTCATTATCTAGGTTTCCCGAGACCTTCGTCAGTGAGACTACTAGCGAGTTGTATAGTAGGAACGGACCTGGTGGAATGTCTGATCCCTGTGATAGGACCTCATATGTCAGCAATTTTCCATCTTCGAATAAATCACCTATTGTTTGTATCCCTGCCGCGTGCCATGACACCAGTTCCGTCAGCATGGTAACCACCCTGCCCCTTAGAGCACCCTGCAGGGGGAGCGCCGGCGCGTATGGGGCCGTCCCCCAAGTAAGGTACAGACTGCGCCTGTAACAGCGGTGGGCTATAGCTAACAGTCCAGGCCTGGGTGCGGCGGGGACCCTAGTCGTGGGGTGGAATAGATGATATATGTTAGTCAGCGACCATGCCGGGGATAGCGTCACCGTGTCCTCCAGCCCCAGGCCCGCCAGCCACTTCAATACCCATTGTAATTGGGCTGCTAGGTAGTAGAGCTCCAGATTGGGGACAGCTAGTCCACCCTGCTCCACCGGCGAGTACAGTTTCCGTAACGCCACCCTGTGTCTCCATCAGTTCCACATGAACTCCCTTATCCATTGCTCTAGCTCGCGAAAAGTTTTTGCTCGGATGTATACTGGCAGATTGGCAAAATAATATAGCAACCTGAGCAACACAATCATTTTTAGAAGCGCGATGCTGTCCATAACAGGCAGCGGAAGAGTCTGCCAGAACCTCGTCTGAGATTTGATAGACGTTATTGCCCTGATGAGGTTGCCATCAATGAGGTCCTCGGCGGTGTGGTAGATGTGGATCCCTAAATACCGGAAGGACATCGGTTGCCATTGTATGTTTTCCCCATTAACTATAATTCCTGGGTCCTGCGTATGAGGATTGAAAGGATATAGGCAAGACTTCCTCCAATTAACCCAGAGTCCCAACAGCTGGGCAAACCGCAGTAGGATCTCTGAAACCGCATCCGGGACGTTATGGATGTCTCTCAGGTATAGGATACAGAGACACGACGTGCAGGCCATCTCCTAAGGGGATTTTCCATTCCCCACCCCTGTTTCTCAGCTCTGCGGCTAGTGGCTCCATTGCCAATGAAAACAACAGAGGCGAGAGCGGGCAGCCCTGCCTGGTGCCCCTGCCAATGGGAACGGGCTCAGATATCTGTTGTCTGATGCGGACCCTAACAAAGGGATCCATGTACAGCAACCACGTTCGCTGCATAAATCGTTGCCCGAACCCATATTGGTGGAGGACCAAGAATAAATAACTCCACTCGAGCGAGTCAAGGGCCTTTTCCAGGTCGAGGACAAGGCAGCCCGAATCAGGCCATACCTGGGGCGCGTACTCTTGAATTCTAAAGCACTGCCGTATGTTTAGAGAAGTATTGCGGGATGGTACGAAAGCATTTTGGTCAGGGTGCACGAGTGAAGGGACTAAGGGAGCCAGCCTGGCTGCAATAACACCGGCTAAGATTTTGTAGGCAGTGTTAAGTATTGCCAGCGGTCTATATGACCCTAGCTCAGTTATGTCCCTGTCCGGTTCAGGGAAGGAGACCAAGAGCGCCTCCCGTTGCGAGGCCGAGAGGCAGGAATCCAAGAGTGCATTATCGTACACCATTTGTAGCTGAAGCACCAATAGGGTGGTGTAGGCTTTGTAAAACTTTATAATGTCTCTCCTTGCCACCATTAGAGCAATATTCCAGAATAGCAGGTTTTATCTGGGTACTGTCGGGCCCCCCATTTACCCAAACACACAACACGTTTGCTCAGTTCAAATTCCATCTCATTACCTCTACCCATTTAGCAATGTATCCCGAACCACAAGTCAAGTAATTTTGGGCATTCCCACAGTGTGTGTACTACTGTTCCCCATTGATTGCATCCCCTCTGGCACATAACAGTACCTCATCTATCGATCTTAAAAATCTGGTTCTTGTGTAGAATGCCTGGTGTAGTATCTTAAGCTGAACCAATATGAAACCTGCCTGAATTACGACCTCCCCAAGCCTCATTCCAGTCTATTCCGTTGAGCATATCCAGATCTTGCTCCAATCTGTCCTTGAGCCTAGACAAGGGTGGTTGGCAGTTCATTTTGTAAATCTGAGAGATTGTGGGCTTGTGCAGTGGGGCCATCAACGGTCGAAATTCTAATGGTGTTTCTTCTGCCAAGTCTTGCATGTTGGGGGATATATCTAGTCAAGGCATGCCGAACCTACAGGTATTTATACAGTTGGGATTCTGACAGTTTGAACTGTCGCCTCAGGTCCTCAAACGTCAACATGCACCGTGTGCCCAAAATGTCTCCGTTCTTTGAAATAATAAATCTCATGTACACTTGCAGAACAAGAATTCCTCGTTCCACACAGTAAGGAATGTCCATAACAAGGAATTCTTGTACCGTCCGCAATTAGAGGCCAGACAACATAATTACCTTAATAGCAATTACATGAATTAAACTGGCCAGCCATTGACCGTGCTCTTCCAAGCAACTTTGCCAGCAGGTGAGGTTGTATGTGGCACCTCCCTGCTAAAGAACAATAACAAACCTACAGGCAGGCATGGCATACAGATGTCTGTGCTGTGGAAGTTGCTTTTAAGGACTTGTCAGAGGTCCAAGCAACCTATTTTTCTTTAATACAGTCCAAATTCAGGTAAAAGCATTTTCTAGCCGCTCACAGTACCTAATAAATTAACTGTGCTTTTGGCTTTTTTTCTGCCCGTGGGACAGTGGATGAGTCCTAATTCTGCAGGCGATAAGGTAAAAGCAGGCCAATTTTGCTTCTTTTGAAATTTGCCTAGCGTTTTCAGCTACCTATAAATCCAAACTCTTTGCTCCAGTGGAGGCTGAAATTCAGGAGGAGCCAGAGAAGCTGCAAGCCACTAAGATTCTTCCCCTTGCACTGATACATTCCAGCTACACAATGGTTCACTTAAGAGAAGCAGATGAAGTGCAAACACTTGCTGGTGGACTTCAAGTGCCACCGATGCCATTGTCTGATGTCATTGTGAGAATGTAAGAATAGAAAACAGGTTTTTTTTTCTTAAACACAACAAATGGGAAGAAAAATCTAGGCCAGCGTTTAACAAATACAATTACATTGCTAGCTTTTTTTTTTTTTTTTTTACAAGTGAAAGGTTGTAAGGATTTGGCAAAAAGCTAACAAAATCTTTTCCTCTATTAACACAACCATGAGGTCATTTCAGTTTCCTGAAGTCTACATTCCAATATGCTGCCAAGCTCAAATTATCTGAAAAGGACATCGCTAGAACACAGACCTCACTCAGTTCACAGGCTACCCGGGGAACTGTTACTTTCTTTTCGAGCCAAAGTGTTTTACAGAAAAATGTAGACCACTTGTATGCCTGCACTGGCATCACTGGCCCTCAAGTCTTTGCTAATCTTAATATGGTAAAAAATTGAAAACATATAGCACTTTATGTGATAAAAATAGCAGTACTGCAAGAAGCGCAATTTTGTTTTTTTAACTCAGCCACCACACCTCCGCCAAAGAAAAAACAAACAGTGATAGAAACACAAGGTGGCCCTTGTGCAATACATACTTCTTTCATTACATGAACACTGGTGTATACGACGTTTTGGTATGATATTTGTCGTAGTGCTGTATTAAGTTCACAAAGTGTGATATACACATGGTACCAGCTCACTCCTGTTACAACAATACCCTCTATTGAGGTAATTCTATATTCTGGAAATTCTTCTGTATGTTGCACTATTGCCATAAGTGGTCTCTTGGCACAATCGCAGGCTAATTAAAACACCATGTTAGTGGACTTCCTAAATCTACAACTTTGGGGGCGGGGGGGGGAGGGGCAGTGGTCACAAAGATTTTTCCATTTGATTGCGGAAAGAACTACAAATCACCCCCTAGTTTTCCGTTTATGGGAAGCCTGATAACATGATGTCTCTGATCTGAAATGCTGGGAAGGGTCAAAGTAGAAATTTGGAGCAGAGGAAAGCTGGAACAGACGTCCATGCACAATGCTTTAAAGACCATCCGCTGACAAACAGGGAACAAAAGATGCATTATATGGGTTTAACATTGTGAGTGTAATATTAAATATGCAGCAGAATCCTGCAACCTTAGGAAGTGTAATAACTCTGGGTCCATGCACAATGCTTTAAAGACCATCCGCTGACAAACAGGGAACAAAAGATGCATTATATGGGTTTAACATTGTGAGTGTAATATTAAATATGCAGCAGAATCCTGCAACCTTAGGAAGTGTAATAACTCTGGGTGACTCAAGCAAAAGTTATCTGTGTAGTCTACACCAGATACCATCAACATCAGTAGGACATGGATATTATTGGTACAGGACAAGTGAGGGATATTCTCTTTAACAACAAAAGGCAGAGGAAGCCCACTTGGTCGACAATGTTAATCTGAGGCAGCATGGTGGGATTAGAAGAAAAGAACATACTCAGCTTCCAGACTTGTGGCTTGTCTGGCATTGGCCAAGATGGAGATGGGCTACACAACTATAGGCCAACATAGGGTCTATGTATTGATGAATAATACGCCTGCAGCTTTATAAAAACAAGTTATCTGTTCTACAACACTTCAGATGACGACAGGTGTGCAAGAAAAAAAAAAAGAAATTGATACGAGAAGAAAGAAGGAAACAAAGAAAGAGAATCAAATAGCCCCACCAGTGCTACAGAAGATCAGCAGCTTAGTCTACCAGCATAATGAAAAAGTGCCTGTTGACCAGCACAGAGGGGAACTGGTTGCAGCGGAGTGCAGCATAGAGAAGGTGCTGGGAGGAAAAGGAGCAAGAGTTGCCAGCTTTAAGGGACAGGGCTAACTAAGTGTAATAATGTATCTTGACTCCTCAATATGTTCAACTGGGTTTATTTGAGTACATAAGGACAATGCCTCAGCCACCATTGAAGCCCGGTCTGCCAACTCCCAACTGCCGCTCTCAGAACATCTTGCATCCCACATTCTACTTCCTCACATTCCAGGTATCCTTGGATATCTGGATACCACACACCTTCCTCCTTTACATCAAATGGTATTATCAGAGAGTCCCTCTCTTCTAGCACTAGAAGAGAGGGAGAAAAGATATTCAAGGAAGCTTACCAATACAGATACATCTTGTAATTACATTTGATGATCTAAAATAGCACATAATCTTTCAAACTTTCAGGTGGTCCTGCCCTCCTACTGATGTGTCGTGAGCTAACTCAACCTGATGTCATGTCTTTCTCCTAAAAGGGACTGCCCCCATATAAGTTTGTGCTCAGGACCCTTTCCATGTTGTTCATTGTATCCGTCCTTTGTATCCCTGCTCCATGCTCTGCAGCCACCACCACCCTTCCCAAATATGGTTATCTTCTAGCTTGACTGCATTTTTAAAACGTTTAACCACTCTTTGGGACTACCACACCTTGTTGTCTTTGTCACACCTGTAGGCAGTTTTATCCTGACCATATCCCCCAGATACTTCTGTACGCTTTACTGCATGTCTTATGTCATACTGCCTTTTCCTGCACAATATTTTTTCCAGCTGCCTTGTTTTCCAATCAACCCCCACCTCCTCGTCCTTTCCCTTGAGATTATTAATCCAAGGTGGGCACATCAAAGAGCTGGGCTCCCTCCCTTAAACAACTCACAGGGTACCTTGCCCGTGAATGAGTGTGGGTTGAGACGATAAATTTTCACCCTTGTCTGAATCTCCTCCCTCCAATCTTTTGCTTCTTGTTTATCTATTTGAATAGCTTCTTTGAGCACTTCGTTAAACCTTTCAACCACCCCATTAGATTCTGGGCGGTAAAGAAAACAGTTCTTGTGGAGAATACCTCTTTGTGAGAGGAAGTTTTCCCATTCTCAGGATACCAGCTGTACTCCATTATCCATCAAAATGGAATCAAGAACCCCCCCTCTGGAAAACGTTTCCTTTAAAAATGTCACTACATTACTTGTCTCAATACCCTGAGTGACTTATCTCAGGTAAACTAGAGAACAAGTCCACCAAAACATAATATTGCACTGAGTTACTGGTCACAGCATCCAAAATGTCTAGGGCTACTTGCTCCTACGGTCACGGAGGTTGTTATATTATCACCATAGGTTGGGCCCTTGCTTTACAGAGTTTGTCACTGCTTCTGCACTCCATGCACTCTAATTTCGCGTTCAACCTGTTTATCTAGGCCCGGCCACCAAAAATGAAGTCTTAACCTCTCTTTGGTCTTGCTGATGCCCATGTGTCCATGATGTGCCAGGCTCATCAACCTACACCTCAGCCCCACAGGAAGAACCAATTTGGTGCCCCTCCACACCAATCCTTGACGTGTTGCTAACTCTAGCACTGAGGGGTGGCACAGAGTGGTGTTCAGATGTGTGCAGCTGATTTCCAACGCGGCAGCCGAGGACGGAGGTGTCCCGCGCCGGAATATGTAGAGGAGCGGTCTCCGGGCACCGCAACAAGGAAGGTGCGTGCCCTGCTGTAATTAGAGTGTGCGGATGCCGCGGCGTTCCTGGCTCCGTGATGCGGTGAGTGAGACGCGACCGATCCTCCTGCACAAACGGCCCGGATTAACAGATGGCAGTGGGTGCGATACCAATGTGAGGATATTCCCGCTGGCAGTGGCGGAGCTGATCTCCTCGCTGCGGGAGCCTAGTCAAGTTGTTCAAAATCGCTGGGGGCATTGCGGAGCGGCTAACAGCCACATGCAATCCCAATGTGGGCTTAGATGACCGGAAGACACCAAAATTAATCCCCTACAAACCTCGGCAATTTTCTCTTATATTGGAGCTCGCCGAGCCTGACCCTAAAATGGCGCCCGCCAAGGTACTTCCACCAGAGAGGGAAGCTGTCCTTAAAATGGCGCCCGCCAAGGTATTTCCACCGGAGAGGGGTGATGTCCCATTAGTCGAGGGGGTCCCGTTGTTCTATCCGGATAAATGGCATAGCTGAGTAATACGAACCACAGAACTAGAGGCAAGCCCAGCTGCAGAGTCACGGGGATAAACAGACTCAACTTGCCTGACTGTAAGATGGCTGCCAAGCTACATACCCTTTCCTATCCTGCCATCCTCGTCATCTCCACTCGCCCGTTTCTGGACTCAAGACCTTCGGTCACTTCCTGATCTTTTTTCTAACCCAGCGGAGCCTGAACCACATGGCCGATTCCCGGTGGAGCTGCACTGACAGCTATAGGGGCGATTGGCTCCGGCACACCGCTATGGCCGTCACCTACCCAGCCGGACTTTGGACATTTGTCTCGTCGTTTTCTCTGCTGCGGTCTCCTCCCAATGGACTTCCAGCTCTCGTTGGTCTTCTTGGGTCTTGATTTTTATGTTCGCTAGTAACTCCCGTCTCGACTATGTAATCATTCTGTAATTTGTGTGAAATTTTGTAACATGCGGTTTCCTTATGTAAAGCGCTCTGATACCTTCGGGTCTAGCCAGCGCTATATAAAACTCATCAAATAAATAAACAAATAGAATAAAATATACTCATTCTTGACCTCCCAATATTCCTTCCATGATTGATGCAACTTCTTACGTTCACCCCAGCCTTTCTCAATGAGTTCTGTTACTTGTGTCAACACCTTATCTTTGGTCACGTGATCTATCCATTCCTCACGACTTGCAGTCCCTTCCGTGACTTCACACACTTCAAACTCATCCAAATCCCACAAATGGTCCTCAAAGGGATTTTCCACCCCCTGCGTTTTTATATTCACCAATCTCGTTAAGGAATCTGCCACACTATTCTCAGTTCCGGGTATGTATTCCACCTTTAAATTGAAGTCTTGCAATTAATTTATTCACCTGCAAATTCTACTCGATACTGCATCAATACCCTTTCTGTCAAAAATCTCTTTCAATGGTTTGAGGTCCATTTTAACCACAAAGTGTGTGCCCCATAGAAAATTATTTCGTTTTTAGGTCGAGCCTAGCGCAGCGCGCATGCGCTGCTCTAGGAGAAGGCCTCTTGGAATCACTTCAGACTTTCTGCAAACCTGTGCGTGTGGTGTTCGATTTTCCACACATGCTATTGGCCTTTGTGTGTGGCTTTCAAAAATGAAGGCACACAATTGGCCAAAGGCGGGTGCACGTCCCACCTTTTCTGAAAATGTTTACTCCCACAGCGTTTAGCTGTCGGGAGCGAGCAGCGGCGCGCAGCGTGCCATCTGTTGTGGATCATGTTTCATTTCAAGACCTTGAAGCTTTCCTTACAAGGCGCGTCCCCTCCACCCCGGCCAAGGGACAGACCCCACCGCCACAAGAGTGCACGCTTCTTTTCCAGCACTCGCATTCATGACAATAAGATACTAACAAGGCGCGTCCCCTCCACCCCGGCCAAGGGACAGACCCCACCGCCACAAGAGTGCGCGCTTCTTTTTCCAGCACTCGCATTTCATCTATGTCAGCACTCTCTTCCTGTACCGTTATCTTAGTATTAGTATGCTATTGTCAAGACATTTGCTGTACTCTGTAGTTGGCCTCTATAGTCGCCTCTTTTTCAGTACCATCTTAAAAATTGACCGCACCTTTTAACATTAGCGTTTTTTCATCACCGTGGTGCACGCTTCCTTTCACACCTCTGCGCAGCTGTGGTGCGTGCTACCTTTGACATCTCTGCATAGTGCACAGCTGTGGTGCGTGTTTCCTTTCCCCACATTGCTTTTGTTGCTCGCTCGAACTAGGGGCTCTCTACAGTGCACAGCTGTGGTGCGTGCTTCCTTTCCCCCCATTGCATAGTACTTAGCTTCAAAATGGACTGCACCTTTTAACATTCGTGTTTTTTCATCACCGTGGTGCGTGCTTCCTTTCACATCTCTGCGCAGCTGTGGTGTGTGCTACCTTTGACATCTCTGCACAATGCACAGCTGTGGTGCCTGCTTCCTTACCCCCCCATTGCACAGTACACAGCTGTGGAGAGTGCTTCCTTTCACCCCACTGCACAGTAGTGGCGCATGCTTCCTTTCACAACACTGCACAGTGCAGATATGTGGTGTGTGTCTCCTTTCACCCCAGTGCACAGCTGTGGTGCGTGCTTCCTTTCACCTTATTGCACATTGCACAGCTGTGGTGCGTGCTTCCTTTCACCCCACTGCACAGTGCACAGCTTAAAAATTGACCGCACCTTTTAACATTCACGTTTTTTCAGCACCGTGGTGCGCGCTTCCTTTCACACCTCTGCGCAGCTGTGGTGCGTGCTACCTTTGACATCTCTGCACAGTGCATAGCTGTGGTGCGTGCCTCCTTTCCCCCCTTGCACAGTACACAGCATCACTCAGTGCTACCACAGCATCACTCAGCACCACCTAACCAGCAGCACAGCATTACCTAAGCATCAATCAACACCACCCCCTCAACACAGCACTACCTCCGCATCAGTGCAGCACCAACTCAGCACCAGCACAGCCCCACCACAGCATCAACAACACCACCTCAACCGCAACTCAGCACAAAAGCATTACCAGTGCAGCATCACCTAAATATCACCAAAACATCACTCAGCACCACCTCAGCATCACCCAGCATCAGTCAGCACCACCCCAGCATCACACAACACCACCTCAATATCACTCGGCACCACCTCAGTATCACTCAGCACCAACAAGCACCACCTTTCACAAGCACACCACCACCTCAGTATCAAACAGTACCAATTCAGCACCAGTACAGCACCAGCCCAGCATCAGCATAGCAGCAATGCAGCACCAACTCACCCCACCATGGAATTAGCACAGCACCAACTCAGAACCAGCGCAGCACCACCTCAGCAGCAAATAATCCCTAATGCAGCACCATTTCAGCATTAACACAGCACCACATCAACACCAGTGCAGCATCACCTCAGCACCAGCGTAGCACCAGCCTTACATTACTAAGCACCACTTAAACACAAACACAGCACCAACAAAGTATCACTCAGTACCACCTCAACATCACTCAGTACCACCTAAGTATCATTCACTACCACCACAGCACCTTATCACCACATATTAGCATCAACACAGTGACACCACCTCATCAGTGCACCACCACCACCAGTGCAGCAACAAGTCACCATCAGCACAGCACTACCTCAGATGCACTGCAGCAACACCTCATTATCAACACAGCACCATCTCAGCATTAGCACAGCACCACCTCCACATCAGTGCACCACCACCAGTGCAACACCAGCTCAGCACCTGCACAGCCCCCCACCAGCAGCAATTCAGAACCAACGCAGCATCAATACAGCAACACCTCAACACAGAACAAAAACAACATCACTTGGCACCACATAAGCACCAGTTCAGCTACACAACATCAGCATAACTCATCACCACAACATCACTCAGCACCACCTCAGCATCACTCAGTACCACCTATGTATCATTCAGCATCACAAAAGCATCACCTCGGAGCAAGCGCACCACCACTTCAGCATCACCTCAATATCATTCCGGATCACCAGAGCATCACCTCCGCCACTACTCACAACCACCTCAGCATCACTCCACACCACTTCAGTTTGGCATAAAAATTTGACATCTATTAATTCTCCACAAATAACTCTCCACTACTCCTATCTAATTAAAATACTATTTCACAACATCCACCCTCCCGTTGTTTATATCCCACACCTAACAATAAAAACTATAACAAAAATTAATTACAACAAGCAAGGAAAAATTGACAGCATTGCATAAACAAATAAACTAGAACAAATTTTTTGTATTAATTTTGGTTTTTAGTACAATACTTCAGTTGTATATAATGTTTTTTCGGTTAGATATAAGGTGACAGAAATAGTTATAACACTTTTTTATTATAACTTATAAATTTTCAACATGCTGCACAACATTCACAATGCTCTACAACACATATTAAAAACGTTAACAAAGCCAATAGCTCTGTCTAAACACTTATAACGCCCCAAAGGCGAGACCTATTGGCTAGCCAATGCTTGTTTTTATTGCCTAGACTATACATAGAACCTCTCTCTCGATGACAGAGTATCGAGTCTCAGGTCCCTTTAAACTTCTTGACAGAAATATTGTAGTGTGCTCTTCCTTTCCTACACCCTGTTTTAGACAGCACCTAACCCTTTCGCACTTGTATCAGTTTAACTATACCAATTCATCCTGTCTTCTGAAAGCTTTCAAAGAAGGGGTGTTAGACAATGCCCCTTTAAGATGATCAAATTCTCTGTCACATTGTGTGGACCACACAAACGATACCCCTTTTTTCTTATAAGAAGCTTTCTCATATTATACACTCGGGCCACAAAGTTGGGGATAAGCTTGTGATAATACTCCGCCATCCCCAAAAACTTGATCAAGTGTTTACTGCCTAAGACATCCAACTGCTTGATCGTTTCCACCAACTCTTTCCTTGGACTGATCTTGCTTGCTGTCAGTTTGTGCCCTAAATATAAGATTTCCTCACTCCCAATCCTACACTTGCTTTCCCTCAATATGAGACCACATTGCTTAAATCTCTCCAGGACTCTTCTCAAACACTGATCCTGTTGCTCCAAGGTGTCCTCATAGACCAAAACGTCATCTTGATAGACTTGACACCTTCAAGACCCTACAATACATTCTCCATGTGCCTCTGAAACACCGAGGCTGCAGAGACCAAACAAAGAGCATCCTCGTGATCCCAAACACCCCAAAGGGCGTGATAAATGCAGTAAGGTCTCTAGAATGTTCACCCAGTTCAATTTGGTGGTAGGCTGCCCATAAATCTCATGTGGAGAATACCTTTGCCCTCTCTAGCTGTGTTAGCATGTCAGAGAGGCAAACACATCTGCAACGACCTCCTTATTTAAGCCCCTTAGATCCGCACACAATCTATTATCACTTGAAGCTTTGCAAGCCAGGACCACCGGAGCCACCCACTCAGAAAACTCTACCTTTTGTGGTGGCAGAGGATGGTTCCCATCCACCGACCTCTGGGTTATGGGCCCAGCATGCTTCCACTGGAGTGCACACAATTTCTTTCTTACTCGACTACAGGCAGGCCAGTGTGAGGACCGGCACGTGCAATCGATCTATCTCCGTCAACATCGAATCTCTCTCCTAGTTGCGTCGGGCTCACCCAGGGTTTGGGAATTAATAGTAACTGGGCATCTCTGTATTCAGCATCAATCCGTGTTCATATACTCTAAGGGGGTCACAGGGCAGAGTAGGAAAAGTGACCCGGAGAGCCTACCGATCAGCCACACAAATTTCTCAGCTCAATGTCTGCCGCTACCTTCTTTTCTGCTCCCAAACACATGAACGGCTCTCTGGTTACAGCAACAGTCCTCTCCACAGCCTCTTGTCGACACCACCGCTGCTTCCTTCAGCGTGAACCACTACTTCATCAGCTGTTCATTTATTACAGCATCAGTCATCCTCAATGTCTCTTCTTGCCCCTGCTGGTCCCATCACTGGCTCACTCAGGGTGTTGAGGCGGGTAAACATAGCAGGATGGTCCGGGACACTATGATGAGAATCTATGAGGGTGGACTGGGGGTGCCACGACTACAGTATTACTAAATTGCGGCCCATATACAGCATGCAGCCAGGTGGATGGCTGATGGCAGTAGTTGGGAGAAACGGTTGTTGGCGGGTTGCATTGGGGGAGCTGACCTTCTGGCGTTGTTGATGGAGTGGTCTGGTATACTGATTACCATATGTGGCTTGACAGACTGAGCAAGTGTGCCAAAGGCTGGTATCTGTGGTGCTTTGGAGGGTGCACTTTCATCGTGAACTACTGATATGAATCCTTACTCCTATTTCGGTGCATGAATGCAAATTTGTCCTTCCAAGCATGGTAAGATGGGAAGGTGCGAACTACTTGGCACTTATAACCCAACAAGCACTTTATCTCCTTTGAGGATGCGCAGGCTGAGTTCGGGGTGGTGCCAGATCACTTTCTTCATTATGCCAGCCTAGCTGAGATCGCTCGGCTGACCTGGACAGTGTACCCCGCAGCGCCTGCCTCGTCCAGTACCCTAAGGATCTTGCTGACCTGTGGGTCATGGCGGCACTTAGTGTCCTTGCTGTAAAAAAAGCCATGGCAGCGGATGCTGCCTGGCGACCTTTGCGGGCACGGATTGCATGGGACTTTAATTCGGCTGCTGTCGGATGCAGACTGAGCCCGTGTCTGTGCCCTGACAAGGTCCGTCTCTAGTAACGCTCGTAATTTAAATTGATTCATTTAACCTTCTACACTGTACCTATATGATGCCCTTGGCTTTGAAACGGATATACTGTGATCGCTCCTCTGCTTGCCCTCGCTACAGCTCAGAAGTGGTGGATTTCATGCATATGGCCTGGGATTGCCCGCTGGTATGGGCCTACTGGGTCCTGTGGTTGATAAACATACTCTCACCACAGCACTGCAGGGCACTCTTACACCACAGTTCTGTCTGTTGGGGAATATTGGTAGGTCCAAGGGGTGGAAAATGGCATATAGGTTTTTGCAGCTGGCCCTGGTGTTGACAAGGCAGAGGGTGGCTATCACGTAGATGGGGCAGAGGGCCCCATCGGTGGAACTCTGGAACAGAGATGGGGCGGAGTGGTCTTTGGTGGAGGACTACATATGAAACAAAACAGGAAGGATGAGAAGATTCAGGATAACTTGGATGCCTGGGTGGCCCTGTGTTTAAGTTTTATTACCCCGACAAGCCACACTTAAGTGAAGAGAGTGCTGACGCAGACTCCTAGAGGCACCGACGTCTTTTATGCATATGGCTGTACATGCTAGTATCCCTTGATGTGTCACTGCTCTACCAGATATAAGTCTCCTGAACACGGTCAGTACTGTAAGATGATTACCACATACTGTAACCACTGTTGGTAAGCAGCACAATTCTTTGTAGTTCTTGACATAAAACTGAATTTAAAAAAAAGGTTTAAAAAAAAAAAAAAAAAAGTACGAACGAACGAAAGGACCAAGTGGCTAGATAGTAGCGACAATCCGAAAGTGCACCTATTCAATAATCAGAATGAAATATTCTGAGACTTTCATCCTGTCCTATCGGAACTAGGATTAAAATGTGATGACCCTCTATAGGGCCATAGAAAACTTAATTAGATTAACTGTAATTGTGCAGATTTTTATGTACAATGGGATTGATCTATTGTATTCAGTGGGTTACCAATGTCATTCACATCTTTGTGGCAGTCATGGTATTTAGACCACATTAAGGAGAAAAGAAAAACAATCATATACGCCTTCCTCCAAAGTACTGTTCAATCTGCTTTAGCAGTCTCTACAAGCCATTATATTTGGCATTGCATACACAGTGGTTATTGCTCTGTGCTGTATTGTGTTGGCACTTCATAACCCTAAGGAGGCCACAAAATGATCTGCTTCCACACGCTCCACATTCTTCGTAAGATCTTCAAATGGATCCCCACTGAGCACAGGAAAAAGGTCATCCATATGTGCGTCAGCAGCAGACTCGACTACGGCAACGCACTCTACACCGGCACCACCCAGAAACTCCAAAAGAAACTGCAGAACATCCAAAACGCCTCCGCCAGCCTCATCCTGAAAAATCCCAGCCGTAGCCACATCACCGCCCACTTGAGAAACCTTCACTGGCTACCAATCAACAAAAGAATTACCTTCAAGCTCCTCACGTATGCCTACAAAGGCCTCCACAATGCCGACTGGTGGAAGATCCTTCTCCTACCTCGCTGCGAAGACTTGAAACTACCTGCCTTTGCACCTCAGGCAATCACCATCACTGCCGCAATTCAGAAAGGACCTCAAGACCTGGCTCTTCGGCTGAACCGCAGAACCCCCCCCCCCGTGCGCACGCACACACACACACACCCACCCCCCACCTTAAGACCCTCACAGGTGAGTAGTCGTGCTCTATAAGAAACCTGATTGATTGATTGATCTGATGTGCATCAGTACCTGGACACCCTTCCAGGGTGTATGGTTGGAAGGGTGTTGAGTGACCCATGTGGGAAATGCTACTGGAAGTGTAGAGATGTGCTACAAACATGGGGCAGCAAGCATGGCAGTGTTTAACCATGTACAGTAGCACAGTGTGGGAGGATAGGCACTGTAGAGCATGTCAACCTATTCATTTATATGTATGGCTTATACTCTGGTTATAGTGTTGGAGAGAGTAATTTGTTGCTATAGCAAATTTGTCACGAAACCTACATGAAAGTTAAGAGGGTTTGTCCTCACATCTGGAAATGTGCGGCTTAAAAGCAATCAAAAAGGCAGGAAGCAGGGGGGAGGGGCATGGCCGTGGTGGCAATGGAGGTGAAGGTGTTGCCCGGAGCTCCGATGCTGCTGGCTCGCTGGTGTATGTATCCTAAGCTGCCTGACCCAACCCCGTAGCAGGGCACCTGGGGCCACAGGAAACTGCCGAAGGGCGGACCAGTCCCAAGGTGGATTGCGGAGGTGCTAATGCAGCAGTTGGCTGCCTGAGCAAGATGGTGGCCGAGCTTGGCTCATAGAACTAGGCCACACGGGGGTGTTGGCCTGCAGCTGTGTGACCCCCCTATCCAGCTGGCTGCACAAAGGAGCCAGGAAGGCCCTGAAGAGGCCGTGGAGGGCCCAACTCCCTACGCTGCCAGTTTGAGTCCAGTGGCCCCACTGAGATGCCTGGTTGGCTGGTGACTCAATGGGGCCCTGGAGGATATGGAGGAGGGTGTGTAGAGTCCAGGAGCTGAGTGAAGGATCGTAACACCACTGACTAAGGAGGTGGGCCCGTCCTTGACCAGGGACCCTGAAGGCCAGAGAGGCAGCGGAGAGGGCCCTTGAGGCGACGGGTAGCCGGTGCCTGAAGGACATAAAACGTGGTCCCTGGAGACCAGTTGTGACTGAGTGTGGATGCCACCCACCCCGCCCCCCAGCCTAGAGAGGAGGGCTAGAGAAGAGAGGTGCCATGGGGCCAAGTGGCTTGGCACCACTGGTCGAGGGGCTAATAGAAGATTACAGGCCTGTTGCAACTGGCTCCCATAATGAGAAATAAACTGAAGAGAGCGATGATCCTGCGGTACTTGACGTTTCACTCCCCTGACTTGATCCTGCTGCATGAAATGCACTTGCAGGGTTCCAACTGCAAGTTTCTAGGGAGGGGTAGGTACAAAACCTTGATACAGTCAGAATATTCTGCCTGGGTTGGGGAGGATCCATGGATCCACGCAATTCCAAATCACAAAAACATGGGCAGACCTATCGGGATGCTGGGCGGCGGTGGGGTCTTGAAACGGGGAAATTCCGATAGTGGCCTCCCGGTACTTACCACCTGGTCTGCAGGGGCCTGAGCTGGAGAAGTTAGGAAATAGATTGCTGACTGCCCAGAAACACAGATATTGATGGGGGGGCCTCAACTTGACCCTTCGTGGGGAGATGGATAGCATGGTACACACATGGAGATGACCCATGACTCTGCTCCTTTCAGGGGGCCATGGGAGTGGAGGACCTATGGTGGACCACGCATCCGGGGGATAGAAAGGTCTCTCATGCAGCTAATGTGTGCCGCCCACAGGCACAACTCAATTATTTCAGGTGCCGGAGTCTCAATTTCACAGACACAGGAACACAGTTTACTTGCCAAGAGGCATATCGGACCATTCCTCAATCGCCACGGAACTAAGGGTGCATGGGGCTCGAGCCAGCCCTGGTTGGCGCCTGGACCCTTGGGAGATGACAGACTGGGACACCCGACGCTCACTTTTGGAGATCTTAAACCAGTATTTCCAAGAGAATGAGGGCTCAGTGACTTTGATGACAGTACTCTGGGAGGCCTATAAAGTAGTGGTGCGAGGCCATCTAATAGCGCATGCGGCGGGGGGAAAAATGGGAGAGACTACGCAGGGTAGAGATGACAGACGGGGAGGCAGTCTATGCAGAACAGCCGGATTTAGAGCAGGCATAGAAATAGCCCGGCAGAGGGGGGAATATAGGTGGCTGGTGCACCCGGAGGCAAGGACACTGTACAGGGAACGACAGAGTAGACTTTATGAGACAGGGAACAAGGTGGGGAAGATGCTGGCGTGGTTGGCCAAAAAGGGTGAGGGCCAACAATGGATTTTAGCAGTCCAAACACAGTGGGAGGAGCTGGCAGAAACACTGGCTGCCATAGCCCAGACATTCACAAGTTATCTAAAGGGGTTGCACACCTGCCGTCTTTTCCACATGGAGGAGGCAGACATGCTCAGTTTTGTGCATTATCTTCCGGTGTCTAAACTGAGCAGGAATGCCAAGCGTGCATTGGAAGTGGCTATTACGGAGAGAGAAATTGCGGAAAACATGGCCCATCTCAAAAGTGGGAAGGCCCCGGGCCCTAATGGCTTTCCCCCTGAAGTTTTTAAATGTGTTAAGACCAATGCGATTAAACCCCTCAATGACATGTGCGGATTCATAAACCCAGGAAGCCACCAGTGGATTAGGCGTCGTACAGGTCAATATCCCTCTTGAATATGGAAACAAAAGTGCTTGCAAAAGTTTTAGCGAACTGCCATCTGCAGGTGGTCGACAGGATGGTTGCTCCAGACCAATCGAGCCTCATGCCCTATAGGTCCACACGGCATAATCTATGGTGACTCCTCAGCTGTCTTGCTAGAAGGCTTCAGGTGCAGGAGCTAGAGGTACTCATGGCGTTAGATGCTGAGAAGGCATTTGATTAACTAGAATGGCCCTACCTGATGACCCTTTTGGAGTGTATGGGCTTCAGCCCAACATACCGGGCGTGAGTGACGCTTCTCTATCACAGCCCGTCAGCGATGGTGCGGGGAATGGGACACTTTGGAAGAAGTTTACCTTGGGAGGTGTACCCGACATGAATGTCCCCTTTCACCGCTGTTATTCACAATGTTAATGGAACTGCTGGTAAGTTGGTTCCGGCGGATTGCACTGCTGCAGGGCCTCCACTGGGACGGCACCTGGGAGGATGTGGTCTCGCTATATGCACATGATGTCTTGCTACATCTTGCCGACCCGGACCAGTCCCTACCAAGGGTTCTGGAGATCCTGCGAATATTTGGTCACTTCATCTGCAGAACAATTAATTGGAGGAAATCTATAAAATGTCTGTGTCTCAGAGGACACCGCAGGGAGCATGGTCCGAACCTGGTCCGAACCGCTGGTGCAGACCAATGTCGGTTTCACCTACATGGGAATATATGCAACTACGGACCTCAAACTTTTTTACTATAACAACGTGGGGCGCATCCTGCGGAGCTTCCGCAGAGATGTGAAGCACTAGCGAAGGCTCCCCCCCCCCCCCCACAGGTCAGGTCCATCCTAAGCAGACTGATCCTCTGTCCTCTGGAGGACGAGAGCTGAGAAGGCAGTCTTGAAGACGAGTGGGGGGCGGCCTGCAGATACCCCAGGGAGGTTGTCATCAGGGCAGGTTTCCAGCTTATACAACAGGACTGGCAGTTTCGCAACAGGATGTGATACGATATTGGGGGTGCACTCAGATTCCGACTTTGAGAGACTGGGTATCTAACATGAAATGGTGCAAGCAGGCAGAGGAGCAGATATACCGGGCATGGGGCTGCCCCCGGAAATTCGCAAAGATATGGGACACTTGGTCTGAGGTGGAGGGAGAGTGAGGGAAGGAGCCCCTGAAGAGGCCCCATCAGTCTCCTGAGAGGGATGTGAAGCTAGTGGAAGTGAGTAACCTGGGGGAGGGGTATGTCCAGGGGGCTTGAACGTACACTGACCCAAGAATGGACTTGCAGTACCTATGGAACTGAGTATTGTCGGATTAATATCAAAACTGTAACTTGACATGTACTGCAGAGTTATATACCACAGCAACCGGGGGGTTTGACTGGTTCATGTTACATTGAATGCGTTATGTTTGTGCCACAGCATGATAATAATAAAACAAATTTTAAAAAAATGAAAAAGCCAGGAAGCAATAGTTTTGCTCGAAGTTCCCCGAGTAGGGAGTTCTAAAAGGAAGGTGCTAGTGGTCCAAAGAATCCAGGGGGGGATTATAAAAGTCGTGGACGTGTGCAGAACTCGGTGTTCATATAGAGACAAATTGGGAAAGATAGTGAGGCACGGTGAAATCTACTACATAATGAGGAGTAATGGATCATAACAGATAGTGATGAGTTTGGCCTGCATTAGGCGGATAGCTACCTGGCCTGGTAACTGGAGGAAGTGGCTGAGGTTAAGGTTAGCTTTAAAGCTTCAGTGATGGCAAAGCTGTGATTTTGTCAAAGGTGAGAGAGAGTGGCGGCTCACAGGAGACTGACTATCTGGTATCAGCTGTGTTTATTCTTGATCAGTGTTGATCATGAATTTGACTTTGTGAAACAGGAGAAGATGGCACAACTTTCATATTTGCAGCAGCTGAAGTCTGGTAGATGTAGACTCAGAAAAGGTGGTGTATTCATGATAAAGTTCTACTGAGTAGGAATTGAAGGACATCAGGCTATACAGTTGTTGACAGTGAATGTTACAAAGCAGTTAATGTGCATCTTAAAAAAGTGTTGCACATGAGGTAGCTGACAGCCATCCTGTCTCTCATAGCTTTTTTTTTTTTATTGAGGTTTGTATCAGAAACAAAAAAACAAAGTCAACAAGAGCGCATAACATGCATTGACATAACAGGAGACAATCCAATGATCGGTATGAGTCATAATCCAATATGAATCGCCCTGCATGACCCGTGTCGTAAAGCACAGGTGGATATCCACCCTCGCACCTCCAAACATGTAGATGGTTACAGCAAGTTATAGTCAGGTATCAACATAATAGTCCACGAAGTGTGGGTCTACGATTGCGATCGTTCGCTCGGTCTTCCCTAGGCATAGCATCAGTTCTCTCCTCCGCATGGTCTGCCCATTTATCAACCATATGTCCTAATGGCGAACCTTATCCGTGAGCAAACAGGCCTGCAAAGGGGGCCAAATGTTACATGGGCGAAGTGCCAGCAGAATTCTGAAGTAGTAAAGTTCTAGCTGCTGACTGAAATAAATTACACTCTTAAGCCACATCTGAAAAGAAGTTGGGCACTCTCTGCCCCACACGCACGCTACACATCGTCTGAACAGAAGGAGGGAAATAAGAGATAAATCGGCCGACACCCCATTCCACAGACATGGTGCAGCCAGGCAGGGTCACTCCATCATAAGGAAGAGTCAGCACTTCCCATCAAATGCGGGGTTGCTTACTAGCCCACACCAGCACCACTAGGAGCTATCTGAGTGTCTTAAAAAAAATGTTGAGAAAGCGGAATGGGAGTGTTAAAGAGATACAGGAGTTTTGGAAGTATGAACATCTTTATAAGGGCTATGCTGCCCAACGAGGATAACGGCAGGATCCTCCACTTGTGGACGTATTCCTCTATTTTGGTCATGGCCGCTCCGTAGTCCTCAAGGAGAACAGCAGTTTTGTCTCTGCTGATCCAGATACCCAAGTATCTCAGGGATGTAGAGGTCCAGGGAAGGGGGAAATACAGATCCCTCCCGTGTTTAGCCGGTGTCAACAGAAAAATGGTGGACTTACTCCAGTTCATTGTGATCCCAGATAGAGCTTTGAAGAGTGTAAATTCTCCATACCCGGATCAAGATTCTGGGCTGGGCCACTGAGATATAGAGAGATGTCATCTGCAAAGAGGGACACCACTATATGTTATGGTGAAAACACTAGGCTCTGGTCGTCATGTATTTGGCCAATCACGCAGACCAATCGTTCTGAGGCGAAGGCATAAAGCAGAGGCGAGAGGGAGCATTCCTGTTGCGTGCCTCTATCGATGGGGAAGGGATCAGAGAGTAGTCCGTTTAATCTAATTCTCGTGAGGGGGCTAGAGTAAAGCAGTCGTATTAGGTTTAGGAATGTTTTCGAAGTCCCAGTCTGGCCAACACTGCAAAGGCGTACCCCCACTCCAAAGAAACAAAGGCTTTGGTGGCATATAGAAAGATAGCCACTATTCGATGTAGATCTCCCCTGAATGAATCCTGCTTGATCCGGCAGTACTAGGACCGGGAGAAGCAGTAGCAGACGGTTCACGAGGATTGTTGCCAATACCTTCGCACCTGTGTTTATAAGAGAGAGAGGATGAAAAGTGTCCAAGTGAGATGGCGGTTTGCTGGGCTTCAGAAGTGATTAATGTGGATTCCCTTAGGGAAGGGAAAGAACCCCAGGTGGAGCGCCTCATCATACTTGTGGAGGAGTCAGGGAGCTAGAATAGCAGCATAGGTTTTGTAGAAATCGGAGCGGAACCAGTCACTTCTAGGGGCCTTGCAAGAAGGAAGGTTGGCAATGGCAGTCATGACCTCGTCTAGGGTAATGGGCGTGTCTAAGTATAGCCGATGAATGCACTACAGGCCAGTATGATGCACCCAAAATAGCCTGTGTAATCTTCCGGGGATCGAGAGAAAGGGATGTGTATAGGCCTGAGCAGTACAAAACACATTTCTCCAGAATATCATCTTCCTCGAAGAGGGTTTCGCCTCCCTCAGTCTCCAACTGGAGAATACCCGATGGTGGTGTTGTCTGGCAAGCCAATTAGGCCAGAGTTCTACTTGGTCTCTCTGCCTCCCCGTATATTCTAGTCACTACCAGTCTGCATGAGTGTTTGACCTCCAAGTTGGCAAGATCTGAGAAGGCCAACAATTTGGTCTTGATCTATGTCAGTGTGGGATGATGGCTTATGCGCATATTGTGCTTCTAGCTCGCGTAGTTCCCTTTCCAGCTTGTCATGATTGTTGCCTGGTGTTTTCTGCACACCATATTGTTCGTCGATGCAGGTCCCATGCATATATGCCTTAAAGGCCCCTAGAACTTGCTCGCTGACTACACAGAGGTCTCATTGTCACAAAAGTAGTTGAGGATTTCAGTTTATATATCACTTTTAAAGATTGGGTCTAACAAGGCTATGGGCGACAAGCATCAGGTGAAGGCGTGGTGCTTGGAGTCAGGTATGTCTAGATGCAAATTAACAGGTGAGTGGTCTAACAGGGTTTGAGGGAGATGTTCAGCGGAATGAATCCATCTGCAACCATCACACGTGCCCAGCCAATAGCCAAAACGTGCCAATGAACCCTGTGCAGTGGAGACGTGTACCTTCCCGGAGGTCGAGGTGTCTATGTCTCCAGATATCCACCAGCCCCCACACGATCATTATGTTGGTGAAAGCAACGACATCTGCATGGCGCATGCGTATTGTGGAAGGTGTTTCAAGAGGGGCTTTGCTTATTTAATCTGAGCCAGGGGAAGAGGGTATGCACTCTATTCATAAACGGCAAACTAACAACCCACCCCCTCCACTCACACCAGCAATCCCAACTAGCCAGCGAATCCTCCCCATCCAAATACCCAAATCAAAAAACACAGTGGTGCCAGACGAGCACCTAACTCACAGATCATAAGAAGAATGCCAATAGGGTTCACCCCCTGGGGGAATCTAGAGTTCCGGCTATACAACAAACCCTCATGGTAGGAGAGGTCATGTAGGTGAGTAGAGTTCATTCAATGTCATACGTTGACGATACTCGGCAAGTGGCAGGCTTAGTATCCAGCAGGAGCTGGACTACAAAAAGACGAGGCGCTTTGCTGCGTGGGAAAGATGTGTGTTTTGTTGCCATGAGAAACCTGCAGTTGTGAAGGATATAGCATGGTGTATGGTACTCCCGCCTGTCGGAGTTTGCGTTTGAGAGGGAGGAATCCCCGGCGCACCTCCTGCACAGAGAGTGTTCGGTCCAGACAGATTGAGGGTGAAGCCCTCGTATTGTAGGGGGTTGCTTTTCATGTGCCATCCGTAATGCTGCATCACGGTCCCTGTAGTTGAAAAGTTTCACAATAATGGGTCGTGGCAGCGCCCCCGGAGGTGGTATGGGGCCAACGAGCAATGCGCCTGCACAACCGCAAACACAGGCCAGTATCCAGCAGTGGAGGCTGATATAAATAAAAAGTGGTGGG
This sequence comes from Calotriton arnoldi, assembly GCA_963921515.1. Classification (NCBI taxonomy): domain Eukaryota; kingdom Metazoa; phylum Chordata; class Amphibia; order Caudata; family Salamandridae; genus Calotriton; species Calotriton arnoldi. Next base: position 814,037 of record CAWUFW010004032.1, on the reverse strand, counting down.
GCAGGTGGAGGGGGAGCGGGGAAGCGCGGGAGGAGCCCGGGATAAGTGTGTGAGGGGAGTGCGGGGGTGTTAAAAATAAATAAAAGACTTACCTATGCTGCAGCCGGCCTCGCGTCTTGGTGCTCCTCTGCTCTCCTGATCCCAGCAGTCCCTGGGACACATCAGACTCCCCATCCAATCCAGACGCTGCTCTCATGCTATACCTAGCATGGGGATTGGCCAGAGCTGGCTAGTTTGACGCTCGCTTAGGCACAGGAAGTCTGTGGTATTTTTCTACCCGGCTGTGGAATACTGCTAGGTTGGAGAAACCTAAGTGCGCACGTCTGTTTGGCCGGCCAAACAGACATGCACACATGTAGCAGTGAGTGCGTACCACTTCTCCTCTCAGTGTCAATCAGGATTGCCCTGCCCTTGAATTGGCATACCGGGCATAGCAAGGAAAAATAAAATGATAATAAAACATGTTATTCCTTTATTCACTGCTCAGAAAGCAGTGGGGCGGAGTTCCTTCACCTTAAAGGAGGAAGCTGCCGCTGGAATCCAGTAGAACCAAATAGGGACTTTAGGAGAGATTCCACGTAGTCCAACATGTTTCCTGTGTTGGATGACACAGGGACCCCCATGATGCCAAGATTGTTACGCCAGGCCTCCAAGTCCTCATTCTTGGCTTTGATAAGGTTCAAAACCTTGGCCATGTCGAGAAGTTTCTTGTTGGTGGGTGTTGCTTTGTCTTCAAGTGTGGCGAGCCTGGATTCTGCCGTGGTGAGTCTTTTGTCCTATTTGTTGAGGGCAGCAGCCAATGTATCTACCTAGGATGCAAGGGTGTCTAGCTTAGCATCAAATTGCGGAGAGACTCATCTGGACGTGTAGCAATAGCGTTTTGAAGTCTGTCCCATCCACCTCTGTGGCGGTGCTGCGCCCAGGCGGGGCACCCTCCACAGGCAGACAGCCACCCATGCGCTTGTCCCTGAAGAGGAGTTTGGATTGTCTGGTGTAGCCTTTGCCTTTCTCTCCAGGAGGGTGGCACCACCTCTGTGTAGAATGGGGACAATGGGGTTGATATCGTTACAGCAGAGCTGCAGCAGGTTAGGATATGAGATTCCCCCCACACGTCCCCTCAGAAGAGCCGGTGAAGGCCCCACCCGGGTCCAGCAGACAATCCTCACAACATCCGAGGGCTCCGGGTCCCCGCTCAGGATTAGTCACGCTCAGCCCAGGCCTCCTCCAAAGACCCCGGCCCCGTAGGGAGTCGACCGCCAGTTTCACAAGTGGGGCAGCTGTGTTCCTCCACAGCCGTCGGACCGCGTCCAGCACCGCCTAGGTATGTTGTTAGCTGTAGATGAGGCAACAGTCAGGGCCGAACAGCAGGTCAGGCCACCATCTTGTGTCGCTGCGGCCTGGGCATGGCTGGAGCAGGAAGACTCGCACCGGGGTCTCTAGGGCCTCCTGAAAGCCACCACTAACACCGCCAAGATCGTCGGGGGGGCACCACTCGCCAAGGAGTAGCAGGATGTCTGCGATGGCGTCCTGGGCCGCTAGGTTCTTGACGAATGTGCCTACCGGCGCAAGGAGCTTCACGAAGGTGCAGCCATCTTGATGCCAGGCACTCTGGTTTCCCTTGTCTCATAGCTTTCAGACAATCAGATTCAAGACTGGAGGAAGAAGGTGTAGAGGTTGCAGGTGAAGGAGGAACAGAATAGGCAGAGGGAATTATACTGCAGAGGCAGGTGCTCTTAAAAAATGGAAGAAACTGAAGTGGCATGAATGAAACTACCTGATGGGGGTGTGGGTGTGGAATACAAAGAGCGTAAGGGCACTGAAAATGAAAGGTGTGAGAGCCATGTAAGTGCTATGTCAGTTAGTCACAGAGTAGCAACTGTGTTATGTTATGTTAAACTAACTTATATTGTGCATGAATCACCCCCAGAGGGGTATCTCAGCGCAGCAGAGACCAACAAGCGGGCAGACATAGTATTAGAATAGTTTGGTTTTGAGGGGTTTTCTGAAAATACAGTGATCAGTGCACTCTCGTATATGTGAGTAGGACGTTTGTTCCAATAGTGTGGGGCCAGATACGAGAAGACTGTCCACAGAACGAGTTTTCTTGATTCATGGAACCGTAAGTAGTGACTTGTTCACTGATCCTAGAGACCTGCCTGGCAGGTAAGGAATGAGTTTCTTCACTAGCTTTCTGGGTCCCTTACCGTTTAGCGATTTATGCACTATACAGCAAATTTTAAAACCAATTATTTTACGTACTTGAAGCCAATGGAGTGAGCGCAGCAGGGGAATAGAGGCAGGTCTGTCCGTCAAATTTTGCATTAAGCGGGCAGCAGTATTTTGAACCACTTGGAGTTTATCCAATAGAGATTTGTTAACGGCGGCAAGAAGAGCATTGCAATAGTCCAGGCGACTGATCACCAAGGCCTGTACTAAGGTCTTGCACACTGAAAGTGGGATTAAGGTAAAGACTCATGGCAACAAACTCATTGAACGAAAGCAGGTGCCAGTGGTGGCCACTACCTGATCTTTCATAGCAAGAGTCTGGTCCAAGCGAACGTCCAGGTTTTTTTTACTGAGGATTTGGGGGAAGGTGCAGCTCCCAATTCCGAAGGGCACCAGTCAGGGGACCAGAGCTGCTGTGCAGTACCGAACAGCATATTCTCAGTTTTGCTGGTATTTAGCTGGAGAAAATTCTCAGCCATCCAAGCCAAGATGGCCTTCATCCCATTAGCAAAGCGATCTCTCATTGCGGAAAGGCCTCTATCAAATCAGATCAAAAGTTGAGTATCATCTGCATATGAGAGAGGTGTAAATCTATAGGCTCTGATAGTTTGTGAAAGGGAGGATACATATTTATTGAATAGTGTAGGGCTGAGACAAGAGCCCTGTGGCAACCCCTTGTTAATCGCCATGGTACATGATCCGAAAGGACCCAGATTGATGGTCTGGGTTCGTTAGGACAGGAAACTTGTAAACCATTGCAGAGAAGTGCCCTGGATGCCCATCTCCTCCAGTCTCTGTATCAGTCTGGAGTGAGATACCGTATCAAAGGCATTGATAAGTCCAGCAACACTAGCATTGACGGCTGATTTTCATCCTGGGAGCATCTAATATGGTCCATAACTGCTTTAAACGCAGTTTCGGTGCTGTGCATAGGTCTAAACCCAGTCTGGGTTAGTCTGTGGCTAGCATGATTGGAAGTCTGGTACTGCCAAATGCTTCCAAGAGTCAAGGGTGAGGAGATCAGACAAAAGGTGGTTCTGGTACACATTAGACGTGCCATAACAGAGCTACAAATTAATCTGAGAGACATACATACAATAAAAAAGATGCTGTAAAGAGCAAGGGCTGAGTGATTTCTCCTCAGCAGAAATCTTCACCAACTTGGTGCAGAACGTCTGCCTTGTGAAGCAGGTTAAAAAAATCAGGCTGCACGCCTGCTGGACCAAATTGAGAATAAATAATTTACAAAAATCAATGCGCAGGCAGGCCTGAGCAGCACAATTAGTCATGCGATCAACAGCGCCCCTCAAAATCAAAATATATAAGCTATGGCCAAACAAAACCACAGGATCATGAGAGTAGAAAAAGGACCAGACACACAACACTGTCTCTAAAAACCATGCTCAGCCACACAAGAAACTGAAAATTAGAGACAATACAACAAGGGGAGTCTTGTGGTAAGTTAAAGGATACACTAAATAAATCCAGACAACAGATCTAACCTTCCATGCACTTATGAAGTAGGAATAAAGTATAGTTAATGCGCTAATACCATCAAAAACAGATGGACATTTTTTCATCCGACTGGTCTTTAAACTATATATGCATGCAAAATAAATTCCCCAAGCTGTATTAACTTTTTGCTAGTGAGAACGAACGTGAAAGAAATGCACATAAAGAAGTCTCTATGTGGATCATAAAATCCATTTACGACTGTGTATTAACACATGGGATGTTATGTTTCAACTGTAGTCTCAGACCAAAATATACATCAGTGTACTACTTGCTGCAACCAAAAAGTGAGGGTTGTAACACGCCCAGGTTTTAAAATTAAAAATGGATTTCTCTACTGAAACCTCATGTTACACTCTACTCTGAAAAGAAAGAGTAAAATACTCTTGGCATCTGCAACCACGTTAGCAAGCAACACATTAAATCTCCACTGGATTATTTTGTTTTTTTCATTTTGAAAACCCTTCTACTACGAGTTGCATCCGAATTTACACTGAAAGTTTGTTTTCTTGATTAATTGTATTTTTCATCTGACGTAACTGATGTGATGTATATAGTGTTGGGTTAAACAACTTCAACTTCTAGGAAAACTGGAACTATATTGAACTGTGCTCTTCAACTAATACTTAATATCTTGTGGGAGTACATCTTTTTCAAACATACACAATTTACAGATCAGTCACCGTTACACAGAGATTAATTCTGCCTGGGAGGAGCTAGAAATTAAACTTGTGGCTTCTGTTTCAAAACGTTTTCCGTGGTTTGCCACTTGGCCACACCTGCACTTCACCATCCATTTCTCTTTTTTTATGAGACGGATGAGGCAGCAATCAGTAAGTTCGGATGGAAAATATAAAATACCTGGCTCAGTGCATATGATAAAAGGGGCAGAGGTTGAGTTGGGGGATAAAGGAGGAATCAGATGGAGGATAACCCTAAGAGAAAGAGCAAAGAACTGCCCTCCTGACTTGGAACGGACATCTGGTGGACCATACTAAAATGTATAGTGGGCTTCTGGTCCGTCCATTGCTTATCATTGACTGGCTTTCTCGTCAATCTCATTAGCGTGCTTCTTATTCGATGCTTTCCTTCCTCTTCTTGCATTTGTCCCTCCTCTGGAGCATTACTCCTTTAAAATCCTTATTATTAGATGCCTCGTATCCTTGCAGAGGGGTGAGTGTTTGAAAAGTTTCAGCACTCCGTCCATCTTCTACTTGTTTTTTGCTTTGTTCGCCCTAAGTTGGCAGGGTATGCCCAGACGTGGGTCCCTTGCTCACTTTGCCACTGGATTCAAGCTAGCCTGGCTGATGAGGGCTGTTAGCCCGAAACCGGTCCCAGGATGCTTGATTCCAGTCCAGGGAAGACATGGCTTGGCAGTTCGGTCTGGACTGTTCCCATGAGGCACAGGGTCAAGACTGATTTGCATATGGCTGAACTGGGGTGGCAAAGTGAGCTAAAAAATGATGATGGATTCAACCCAGATCTGTGACTGGGGGTGAGTGTTTGCAAAGTTTCAGCACTCCGTCCATCATCTCCTTGTGTTTGCGTCATAGCATCATGACAAGTACACACACGTGTACCTACAAATTACACACTTCTTTATTTTGCCGATGTTGCACAGCATAGGCAAAAAGCAGTGTAAGTCCAATAGGTTCAAAAAGCAAGACATATTTGCTTTGCCAATGCTCGTTTTCCAACTCCCACCTGTTGTGATCAAGCAGAGACTGTACCAGTAGTTTACTCCTTTCGAAAGCTACCAGCATAGAAGTTGTAATCTTCTACCCAAGTCATAGAATCTTTGCTTTACCTTCTATGGCCTCATAATACGACTATGGAGGGGGGGCGCTAGAGTGCCGGCTGCAAAATGGCCGCCACCTAGTGAGGCTCTGCAGGCGAGACTCTAAATCCATCAGTTATATGGCGGTGCGGGCGAGCACTGAGAGCCCTAAGCCAGCGGTGGTGAAATCGGAACGCTGGGGCAGACGCAGTTTGGAAGCTAAACGCCCCAGGCAAGGCGTAAAACGGCAAAGTGGAATCCGGCGGCCGGACTTGCCTCGAGAACAAGATGGAGGCCCCGCATATCGAACTCTGAACACCGGGCCGGCACAGCGGGGGAGACAGCCTACTGCCGACTCCCCGCTCCATAGAAGCGTGGACTCGCCTGAGAGCACGACCAGGACAGGCGGAGTTTGGCGGCGGGCCGCGGACGGAGTGCAGCTGGCGGCCTGATCGGGGCTGAAAAGGTCGTTAGACTGAGACCAGCGGAGGCCTGAGGTCGGTCAGGTAGGCCTGCTGGGTACCGGAGAGCGCGGCGGCGGCGAGTAAGAGCGCACCGGGGGGCGGCTGGTGGGAACGGCCTCCCCCTGGCGGAACTACTGTAGGCCCAACCCGCCAAAGTAAAGGCTTAGCCACAAGTCATCTAGTGGAACAGCATCAGAAATCGCGGAGGAGGCCTGCACATCGCAGCTCCCCTTGGGCCTGTGATTGCCTGAAATCCCCCTGGTGGAATGTGGAGTCACTTGGTCCATAGCCAAGTAGGAACCCTGGGAGAACAGTGACGTGAAGAGGGGGCAACGAACGTCGGACTGAGACCAGCGAAGCCCTGGGGTCGGTCAGGTAGGCCTGCTGGGCCCTGGAGAGTGCTGCAGTCCCGCGAGTGAGAACACATTAGGGGGGCGGCTGGTGAGGGTGGCCTCCCCCTGGCGGAACTACCGCAGATCCAGACTGCCAAATTACCGGCTTAGCCACGAGTTGCCCTGAGGAACAGCACCAGGAATCACGGGGAGGCCTGCACGGCGCCACTCCCCTTGGGCCTGAGATTGCCTGGAACCCCCCGGGCGGAATGTGTAGTCGCCTGGCACGAGACCCTAAGCCGCATAGGAACCCAGTGAGAGCAGCTGCGTGAGGGGGGGCAACAGAGACTGTAGCAAGGACACAGACCCCGCCCCCCCGGGAAATACCCACCAGTGAGATTCGAGAACTCCCACTTGCGCCCCCGCAGCGAGGTGAGGCCCACGGGACGCTGAGGTGATATGACATTTGGACCAGTGTAGCAGAAGTGAGGTGCCCCACCGCGCTGGCAGAGCAACGAGATCGGTCCGGAGAGGCTGGTCCATGTCGGACACCGCGGGTGGCTCAAAGAGCAAGATCTGACCTGCTGCAAAGAAAATAGCCTCTGCTGGCCAGATGAGCCCCCACTGAGCTCGACCTGAAAATTGTGAGAGGTGTGCCAGTGAGGCACAGAAGCGGACCAGCCGGCAGTGGGGCACTAGACCCAAGCGATCACAGCTACTGAGACACCCACAAGGTACAAACCGCACATTTCTGGACGGGGAGGGCTGTGCAGGACAAGTAGTGTTGCCGAGGCCCCCGCTTGGGGGGCAAGGTAGTCAGCCATGGGCAAGACGGACGCCAATCAACCCAAACTCTCCTTTGACCAACGCAAGCATCCCCGTATGGAGACCCCACCTGAAGGTTAGCAGTCGACGGTGCTCATGACCTCTGCACAGTCAGCGGAGCCAAACATACGTGAAATGTTGAACAAACTGAAACAGTCCCTCACGAACATTGATCTCAAGATCCATTCCATGTCGGACCGCCTAGATCGGCTTAAGGACAAGGTCTCATACCATGAAGAGCGGATTGCGGAAGTTGAGCAACGCACTTCTGCGCTCGAGGACGAGGGCACCGCCACCCGAGAAAAGATGCTCCACATGGAGAAAGTGCTGGAGGTGATACGCAGTAAGAACGAAGACCTCGAGGCGAGATCGCGCCGCAACAATCTGCGTATAATGGGAATCCCGGAGACCACAGCTATGACCAGAGTAGAGGACTACGTCGAAGACATGCTCAGGGTGCTGTTCGGGGACCATCTCTCCCAGGTCTGTATTATAGAGCGGGCCCACAGATTCCTGGGCCCCGAGGACACCGCCGGGCGCCCAGGTCAGGCCAATTATCGCGTGCCTGCTAAATTACAGGGACCGCGACATCGTGCTGCGCAGAGCCCGGGATTTGCAGGACAAGCAGTATCAGGGCAATGCAGTTTCCTTTTTCCCCGACTTCACCCTAACAGTGCAGGCTGCGCGGAGAGAGTTTGTACCTGTGAAAAGAATGCTGCAACAACAGGACATCAAATGCTCACTCCTTCACCCGGTGAAGCTCCGCATTTTTCACCAGGGCAAAACCATGTTCTTCACTGACCCCAACGCTGCCATCAAGTTTGCTCACTCTCTTAAACAACCAGCATCGTCTGCGCAGGCAAGTAAAGAACCTGCCAGGGACAACGCCCCGGACGACAATGACTGAGAACCCGAGAAGTCTGCGACCAGGATTACAAGAATATGGTTTGACTGAATGGGTGCGGAAGTACTTGCATCACATGATTTCCCGTTTCCTCTTGTTTCCTTCCCTCCCCCCCCCCCCCCTTTTATTTTTCTTCTCCTCTTGCATGGGCTAACTGTTGCTTCTGGGGCCTGGGGCTCGCCCTGCCCGCCTGGTGATGGGAGGGATCCCCCTCCCGAAGGTATCCTGTCCAGCCGCCCAGCGTACCTATGCTGGGTATTCCCGAGCACCTAGTGCCTCCCTCAGGGATGAGTCCCTTAGACATTCTAATTACTGGCCGCAGTTGGCCTTTTTGTTCTGATGGGGTTGGCGGTCAGCCATGTTGAGGGGCTGAAGTGGGTGGTGGGAGGACTTGTTGGGTAGGGCACGACTTGGGGGGAACTGCACTGTGCCCTGCATTCTTTTTTCCCTTTCTCTTCTTTCCCCTCTCTCTGGCCCGGTCGCAACAAGGAGTGGGGGGGGCGGGGCCACCAGAGGGTCCGGACCTGTATGCTACAAAGGATGGGTGAGAGTGTCAGGCAGATATTTGAGGCCAAAGCAGTGACATGGAATGTGTGCGGTCAGAGCGACAGCTGTAAGGCGAGACTGCTGGCGATGGGCAGCGCAGAGGCACTCAGCATATCAGATCTTGCATACTCCCAGGAATGGCGGAGACCACTACAGAGATGAACATGATTAAAGCGGTGACATAGAATGTGCGTGGTCTGAACGACTGTCGTAAGGTTCGACTGGTAGCGGCATATCTGCATAGACATGGGGCGGACATCTGCTTTTTACAGGAGCTACATTTAACTAGTAGTAGTTGCGCGCGGCTGCGGGCTGGATGGATGGGGGAGAAGTTCGTGTCTGGATACTCTAATTATACTAGAGGCACAGCTATAATCCTCAGGAAGGGGCTCCCCTGGCGAACGCGTGCCGCATTGTGCGACCCACAGGGGAGGTATGTAATTGTTGCGGGCGAGCTGGGGAGGTGGCCGGTCAGACTAGTGTCGGTATACGGGCCGAATGTAGACGACCTGCAATTTTTTAGCGAAGTTTGGCGGCTCACAGAATCAATTGGACCTGGGGCCTTCCTGTGGGGTGGGGATTTTAATGTGATTCTAGACGCGGATCGATCTGGCGACTCTTGAAGACCACACCCGAAGGCAGCGGAACAACTGCGCACCATCATGGATGATCACAAGTTGGTGGACGTCTGGAGACGTAGACACCCACTGAAATGAGAGGGCACTTGTGTTTCCACAGAGGGCCTAACTTGGTCCAGAATCAATTATTGGCTCACGTCGCGTGATGTGGATGAGTGGACGCTCACTGCCACACACTTGGCCCGGTCTCTCTCTGACCATGCGCCAGTGCTACTGAAACTCATATTGCCGGATGCGGCGCATAGGCCTTTTAGCTGGAGACTTCTCCCGGGAGCGCTCCGGGACCAGGTTTTTAGAGAATCAATCCGTGCTGATATCATAGAATACTTTGAATTAAACAGTGGGACTGTGGATTCGCACTCGGTGTTATGGAAAGCCTTTATGGCGGTTATTAGGGACAAGTGCATAGCTAAGCAGGCAGGGGTACTGTGCTCCCTCAGGGGAGACCTCCGGCGCCTGGAAGGGGAAATTCAGGATCGCGAGTCGAAGTACTTTGAGTCTAACAGCCCAGCAACATTAGGACGCATCAAAGAGAAAATAGCAGAATTTGAAGAGGCTGCACAGAGGGAGACGCACTACCTGGGCAGGGAGGCGCGGGCACACCGATATGGAGAGGGAGATTGTGCCGGTAAGACGTTAGCAGGCCTTCTAAAAAAGCTGTGGGCCAGTCAGTACGTGAGCGAACTGCGTAACAGTAGTGGAGAGGTGATTGCTGGACAGGAAGCGGTGCAAGCAGAAATTATGACATTCTACACCTCTCTGTACACGGCTAGACAAACGGAAGCGCGCACAGATCTGCTCCCCCTCCTGGAGTCGATTGAACTTGCCTGGTTAAGCAACGGTCAGCGCAACTATCTCGATGAGCCCTATGCGGAGGAGGAGGTCATTGGGGTGATTCAGGCCATGCCTGGGGACAAAGCTCCTGGGTTGGATGGACTTACAGCTTCGTTCTACAAGGAATACGTGCCGCTCCTTGTCCCCCACCTCCTCAACATGTATGAGGAATCGCTAGACCGAGGCTCACTGCCCCCTTCCCTCCGAGAGGCGCTGATCGTCACCATCCTTAAATCCGATAAGGTCCCGTTACTATGCGACTCATATAGGCCTCTGTCAATGATAAATCTGGATAATAAGATTCTCGCAAAACTACTGGCATCTCGTCTGCTTCCCCTGCTGCCGGCGGTGTTGCGGCCTGACCAATGTGGCTTCATGCCCGGACGAAGTACATCCCACAAACTCCGCACCTTCTTCACGACCATGCAGGAGGTAGATGATACTCTCCCTGCCACAGCGGTCTTCCCGGACGCAACAAAGGCCTTCGCCACCTTGGAGTGGCCGTATCTGTTCAAGCTCCTCTCCCGCATTGGCATCAGCCCTCTTTTCCTCAAGAAAATTGCCCTGTTGTACTCAGCTCCGACTGCGAGACAGAGTCAACGGACTGATCTCTCCCCCCATTCCGGTGGCCCGGGGCATGCACCATGGGTGCCCGCTCTCCCCTCTGCTGTTCGCGGTGGCGACAGAGCCGCTCGCGGCCAGACTTTGGCAACACCACGCGCAGAGGGGGCTAGACTTCACCCCTCGGGTGGTCTTGGTATCTATGTATGCCGATGACGTGACTTTGCATGTCCAACGCGCAGCTGAAAACCTAGATCCACTCATCCGGGAAGTCATCCGCTTTAGAGGCCTGTTGGGCGTCACCATAAACTGGGAAAAGTTCATCATCTTCCCGCTCACCCGGGCTACTGATCCATTCCAGTCAGAGTTCCAACTAAAATGGGCGGACTCCCCGGTGAAATACCTGGGGATTTGGCTCAGCCGGAACACAGAGGAGCTCTGGTCTTACAACTATGGCAAGGTGATTGATTGGTTATAGAGCAGACTAAATAGGTGGAAGATACTCAATCTGTCCCTTGCGGGTCGATTAGCGATCGCCAAGATGGTGGTCCTCCCCAAATTTTTTATGTCTATGTTAATCTGCCGCTACCCCTTACAGCTGCCTTTAAACGGCGATTACGTTCGAATTTGATATCGCTTGCGTGGGGGGAGCACAGCCCGAGTCGCGTGGGAAATGTTAACGTTGCCGTTCGAGCAGGGTGGGATGGGCGCGCCCGACATGGAACTGTACTACAACTGTGGTCAGGCCCAATTTGGCTACCACTGGGTATACCCGACCCTTTTTATGGCACACACCGCCCCAGAGAGTGATAGCGCTGTCCCGACTCCTCTGCACATGGTGCTTTTTGGACCTCAGAAGAGACCCCGAGCCACGGTTGATACAGTGAGATGCACGGGGTGGGCGTGGCGGGGGCTTAGACGTAGAGCGCGACTGGAGACAGTGTTTGCCCCTTCGATACCCCTAATCAGACATCCAGAATTGCCCTTCACCACAGAGCCCGGAGTAGGCCAAAGACTGCGGAAATTGCAGCTCCTTACCATGGGGCAGGCATTCCCCAATGGGGTGTTCACTACCATAGATGACGTGCTTGGCGTAGATCACACTGGGATGCTGGATAGACTGACATATTACCAGTTGCGAGCTGCTCTGCGCACGCTTTTTGAATCTTTCCCTGTGGCGCCGCCAACATTTCAAGTGTTGGAGGAATTTCTGACGAATCCCTTGCCGAGGAAACTCATTGCCCGCCTGTATTCGGGGATGCAGCGCACATCGCTGATATGTGTCCCTCCAGCGCAACGCGAGTGGGAGAAGATCCTGGGCGGCCCTCTGGAGGAGGGCATATGGGCTTACTGATGCGCGCAGCTCAAAGCATTATCACCCAATTACAGGCTGCGACTTATTCACTTCAAGTTTATCCACAGGCTATATAGGACCCCGGTCTTGCTGCACAAGGCTGGGTTGAGTGAGGACGCGAGGTGCGCGAGATGTCACGCCCCAGAGGCATCTTTTATGCACCTGGCTTGGAAGTGCCCAGCAGTGGCAGAGTATTGGGAACGAGTATTTGAGGTGCTGGCTGTAATGACGAATGAAGTAATTGAACGCGCCCCGCTAGTGGCTCTGTTGGGGTATGTACGTAGAATAGCTGCAGAACACAGAAAACTGATAGCCCTGCTATTACTGCTAGCAAAAAGAAGGGTGGCAATTTGTTGGGGCCGCAAACGCTGTCCAAAAGTGACAGAGTGGCTTAAGGATGTGGCGTTCTGCCACAGCCAGCTGTCTGACTATTGGGAACTCATGCCCACACAGTCACGACCAAAAAACATCTGGGCTCCACTGCAAAGCTACCTAGACTCTCAACCCCCTTCCCAAAGGGAGCTCCCATTGACAGAAGCGTAAATACCGTGAACTGATTATCCTAAACCGCCAGGGGCTTGTTGAGCCTGCCGCTGCGATTGCGAAGATATAACCTCACAAGGGCCAGAGAGAACCCTCCTCCCCCCCCCCCCTTTTTTCTTCGTCTCCCCCTTCTCTCTCCATTACTCTATCTCTAGTTCTCTTTCCTATGGCTAGCATGGTGCCCTGGAATCTTTCCCGAGAAGACAAAGCACAGCCTTAGCCAGTGGTACATTTACGAAGTACGGGAGTGGTGTCTATTTCGAATGTATAAATGTAACTGAACGACGTTGTGCACACTTGCTGCATTTGTTCCGGGACTCTTCGAAGAATGTAGGGAGTCCTGCTGTGTTAACTGTCCTTTTGAAATTCAATAAAAATAAATTTAAAATAAATAATAGGACTATGGATGGACTTTTTCTGGATTGACCCTTGAGTTGGACCCATTAATACATTATCTTGTGAGGGAAGGTACTTCCTCCTAACACCCTGACCCACCACCTCTTTCCTCATCAATACGACTGGTCTTCCGAGAAACAGTTCAGAATTTTATTTCTAGCCCTTAATCTTGGAACCTAGAAGCTTCGTAGGAGCTTGTACAGTGGATCCTGCCTTAGGAATTGAAATTAGAACTGAAGGAGAAGCTCAGTGCTTGCTAGAACCCTTGTCACTGCCATTTTTCCAAGAACAATTTTTACCGAATATTAGTGTGAATTAATGGCGAACAGAGGGTAAGCATCCTAGTTATACAAGGGGTGATCAAATAGTTTGTAGGTTACCATGTTCGGATATCTTCGACTGTATTTTGGTTGCAATTCAACTCCTAATTAAATTGTCCAGGACAACTACTGTCTTACCACCAATTAGAACATTGACTCTAGCAAATAATTACACTGGTAAAATATCCTCCATCTTCCCAACGTTTTATTTCAGCAGCATACACAAAAGGGAAAAAAAAGGAGCAGGCCCTAAATGTACGACATCAGCAAGTCAAACAAGAAAATATCAGGATCAACAATGTCCACACAGACATCATTATAATGTGCGGTCTGCGTGCCACTTACCAATTATACATGCTGCAGGACTCAGGCATGTCACAGCCAAAGTAGCCCATAATGAACATCAGCAGGGACTAGAAAGATGAAACAGTGGACAGTTTCCAGGGCAACAAAGAACAGAAGCACACATGGAATCTGCCCTGTAAGCAGAATACAGCCCCGTCTATAGTGTCTCTTGAATGCAATGATGCCAGCAGGAGACAGCAAATGCAGAGACCCACCTCCCCCTCCCAAATTAACATGCAGCAAGCCACAACGAAGTTCACATGTGCACAAGTTCCAAGCCCAAGGTCCCTATGCTCAAGCTGATCCCAAAGGCCTAATTGGGCTTGCGAGGCTATCTCAGTTCTTGAGAAAATAGCGGTCGTAATCAGAGCCACTTCATTGTGTGATGACCTGTGTGACTCTCTTGCGGAAGGAAGAGGAGCCAGCACTACTTGGATAAGTAGGGCTGTAGACCTGACTAACAGTGGTAGGAAGACCAATAGCAAGAGACTCGGGCCATTGACTGAGCACCCATGAAAGAAAGGAACACATGTTGCCCGTTACAGCAATAGGGGCAATCACTCTCCTAGAGTAACACCAAATTCCGCATATGGAGAATCAAGGGCAGGCTAAATATACTACAAGTGTAAATCCCAAGCTTACATACCGACTCAAGTTGAAGTATGCAAAGACAATAAGGAACTAGAGCTGGTCTTTAGAGAAGATGACTGAAGAAGCAACCAGTATGGGAAGACCAGGACAGGGCCCGAAGGGTTTAAGGGGGTTGGATTGAAGGTGGGAGGACTTATCTAGTAACGAGACAAATTATGCAGCAGCTGGTGGGAGGACCCTTTGGAGAATAACACAAGGACCCCAAAAGAACGCAAGGACAATTGGGCAGTGGTTGAGGGTTTAAGTCGAGAAATAGCCAACACTTTTGACAGAGTGAAAGATACAAGGGCATTGTGCCCTCCAACCAAGAGAATCTGGATAGATATGCAAAGGCAGCCATGGTGACAAAATCTCAGACACCTATTGGGGTAGAAATACTCTGGGATACCCTGTGTCCTCCGAGACAATAATACAGCCTAAAAGAGACACCCAAACCACTTTGAAGACTAAAACAGGAGTGGTAGGATCAGATGTTGCTCTAGTAAGACAAGATGACCGAAATGCACTCGACCGATTGTGCTGCAGAGGGAAGGGTCTCCAACCTGGAAGATATGCTTGGAGACCTCAAAGAGATTGTTACCCACTTTCCAGTTATTTTCACATTCCAAGAGGAAGGAGTGGAGGACACAGGTGGAGGGGCCAGAAGAAGCATCCTGAGAGCAGTCAGCATCCCAGAAGAACTTGTGTGCGCTCCCTCCAGGAGAATTCTGAAAATATTGGTCCCAACAGATGATATGTCCAACTGCTTCGTGGTTGAAAGAGCACCTTGGTGCTGGGTCCTCTACTGGGGCCTTTTTTCCAGACTTACCCCCTCTGGAACCAAAACTGTATAGAAAGATAATCTGTTCTAACAGCAGTCAGGAGACTGTGGACGGTAATGCTTCAATCCACCCAGGTCACGTTCTTCAGAGATCATACAAAGATAGCACTGTAATAAAGTAAATCCTTTGTTAAAGTAAAGAAAAAACTCGAGGCTATGCAACTAACCTGTATGCTGCTGTTGAAAATCATTCCCATCTCAGACTTTCTTCTTTGATGTGCCAGATGCAATGTGGGACTGGAGACTAGAGATGAGGAATCTAAGTAGAAGGACTAAGAAAAAACTACACATGAGGCAGAACAGTCCAGAACTAGACCCAAAGAGCGACGGCGTAGAGTGTGAATCCGGTACAGGTGACAGAACTGAGAGAGAAGACCTGAGAAGGAAGTGTCAGACTGACACCAAACTAGCTGGAGAAAGCCTCGAAGCAGAACACCAGGACCCAGGCACTCTAGGTCTATTACGTCTTTATGTTGCCAGACTTCTTGATTTTATCTTACGCCTGAGAATTTGTGTAGTTGTAAGTAGGTTTATTTTTTTCCCTTGAGATTATGATGTGAAGGGAGCCTGACAGGCATATCCTGCACTGGGGAGAAGGAAAATTTGAGACCCACCATATGGAAGTGTGGAGTGGGGATGTTAGCTGGGTGAAAAGTTGAAATAAGCTTAAGGTGATCACCTGGATCTACCTCAGGTTCTTAATGGGGATGCCTTGAGGGGGAGGGCCGTGACTGTTACACCATATACTCAGGTATTGCTGTGGAGGAGTCTGATCTTGAAGGCTCCTGCAGCAGGTGAGGCAGAGTCCTCTGCTTTGAAAATAGCCAACTAGGAAAACTGCATTTGCTGCAGTGTCCCCTGCTCACCACTCAACCAGACTCTGCCATGATAGAACCCCAGGAAAAAGGGCAGCAGGGTCACCTTATGTAGAGAAAGGGGCAAGCAGTGCTCATCCTATGCTCCAAACTAACTGGCAATCAAAGAGGTGGTGCCAACCAGCTCTAAACCAATCACATCTACAGAGTCCCATCCAGAAATGAAGAGCAGGGAGGCTGAGCGATCAGAACCGAATCCAGGGATAAGACGACCCTATTTTGACAAAGGCTCACTCCGTCTCACTTTTCTGCCTACAGGCAAAGGACAGAACTGACTCCTATCTGGGGGGAACTATCTGAGTAGACTAAATTAATTATAAAATGACACAGGAAATTCAAGGGTCTTGGAGGCAATTTGTTGGAGAAACAAGGTCGTTTCCAGAGCTTTTGTATGTGCGCCCTTGAAATAAATCCTCTAAAGAAGGCCATAGTGATCATATTCTAAAGGAAGATGTGCCAAAGAAAACAACAAATGGAAATCCTCGTTTCCATAAACGCATTGCCTCTATCGTCATTTTAAGGGAAAATGATCAAACCTCTCAGACAGCTCGCAGGTCAGCAGCAATTACACCATGAGCTTTAACTACAACAGCAAGCCAAGGAAATCAGAGACACCTTCCAGCAAGTTATCCAATTACAAGTAGCTAAACAAGTCACTGTACATAAACACCAGTGAACTACAACTTGTGGAGCAACATACTGAACCACAATATTTTGGCTGCGGGGAATGCAGACATACTGCCTGTCTATGTGCCCTCACAAAAATAATCTGGAACCGATGGAGATAGGCATGAATATAATACACTACGATGAACAACCCCCTAAAGGACACTACAAGCCACAGTCTTGACATTAGCCACACTCTGCTCACATACTCAGTGGAACTCAAAGCACCCAATTAGCTGCACCTAAAAACCATTTTAACCATACACCACATACCCTCCACTAACTCCTGGAAAATATGTCTGTACTTTGTGGGGGGAGTTGCGCAGATGATTTCCAAATAAACAAAGAGACAGAAGATGGAAAACGAGTCTGTGGGAGCTGGACAGGTGGTGTTCACAAGGAAAGAACCTATAGCTTCCAACTTGGCTGCACCGGCCAATACCTCCGGACAGCTGAATGTGATAGGTCAACTACTGCACATGTACAGGATCAAGGGAGCAGTACAAATAATAAAGTGTAAGTAAAAGAAACGGCCGATGTCTTCGGAGTGTTACCCTGTAGTGCTTTCTACTCCTGGTAGACCGTTACAAAAGGAAAATGAAAGGAGCACAACCTGAAATAAAGCAGACAACTACTCCAGAACTACTATTCATTTAAATCTTATTATGTTCAAGAGAGCTGTTAATATCATGAACTACGTAAGTGTTACATTTAGAGCTGAACTTTTTGCAAATAAATAATTTCGGCATTCATTTGCCCCAGAATAGCCACAAGCTTTTCTTTATCAATGTCATAAGCCTTAGATTAGAATTCTGCTGGCCAGCAATTGCACCAGTTAATCTCAATATTGCAAAGAGGTAATCGATAGACTTCATGACCAAATGGCTGTGTTCAATCGAACCTGTGGTCCTCTCTAGGGTAGGGCTAGCTGCCCCTATGTACTTGGGTTCTTATTTGAAGTCTTGATCCCATACTTGAATGTAGCCATCCCACCACATTGGTGTGGATCTCCAGAATGTGGACGTGTTCACTTCACCGTAGCAGGACAGTGAACGTATTCCACGAACACAATATTTGTATTCTTGCTCTTCTTCTAGTTAACTTAGTTGAGGGACTGTGTGTGATAACCACATCACTTATTGTAACGCAATCCCGGCACAAATGATCCTTTGAAATGTACTAAAGTTCCTAGTTACACTCTCATCCAAACTAGCCTTGATGGGCTGCACCCTAACTGTACCACAAGTGGATCGTTGATATGCATCTATAGACCTGCAGGTGGCGAACAGGTGGGTGGGTGTGCCATTGGGAGTGGAGAGTGAGTCCGCCTGAAGTAAAAACATGGCTTCATTATTTATTGTACTGTCTGGAACAATTGGAGACTTATTACCTTTTGATCCCACCTAAGAGCAGACCCACAGACATATGGGACCCCCTGCGGGCTGATTACGTACACAGGGAGATACTGACCCTAGTGGGCTTTCCGCATGATGGCTGGGGAGGGACTGTCCCGTCTCACACCAGCTGCACCCCAGTCTGCAACGATGGCTGGATCCTTCGGGTTGGACTTGCTCACTGATGGACCTAGATGCAAGATGAGTGATTGCTATGGTCTTCCGAAATGTAGCCCTATCAGAATGTAAATGTTACTGCATGGTGAGCCTAATTCACTGTCTACGACCTACCTGGGTTATATTCTGCACTATGATGCAATGTAATATACTGGGGAATGTTTGAGTGAAGATGTTTCCTTTGTTTTGTAGTGTTTACTGTCATAATCAATCAATAAAACTTAATTTAAAAAAGGTTCCTAGTTTCTGAACCTCTTGCCCACTCCCAGTCTCTTATTTCATAAGGTACAGTCTTGTTCTGTAATTATTGTATTTAGTATTCTTGGAAAGTGTGCACCCTTATAATGCATTTTCTTGTATTTTGTCGATACCTTCATTGCACAATTTCTCTTCAAACTGACTATATGTCGCAAATCCTAGGTTTCAAAAATCTGTAATAAAAACAAAAATGCTCCATAAATTTGAAAAGCAAGTTAGTCTGAAATTCACAAAGTTGAAATAGAAATACGAAACAGCATTGTTTAGCTATCGAGTGAGGGAATCACTGTACAGCACTTTGATCACATCACCACACATGATCAATTAATATCAGAGCATAATTTAACAGGAAACAACCTGGATGAGTCGAACAGTCCTTTAGGATGGAGTAGTATCAGATTGGCAGCAGACCTGGGCTGGCCTCTCATGAGTCTTATATTAAATTTAAGCTAAATTGGAACACATCTCTGAAACCCCACAGGATTTTTAACAAATCTCACTTCTCTCATCATCCCCACCTTTACCTGTACTGTTTTGAACTGCTGAGCCTGCAAAACAGATGATTTGGCTGCAGTGTTTATCAGCTGAACTCCTTGAGTCACTGCGGAGACACCAATAGAAGGCTTCAGCTCTGACCTGCCCCCAATGGTCAGCACCTTGATCTGGGATGTCTGCCCCTTTGAGTCTGCCGCCTGCACGAGAGATGCAAGTTTCGGAGCATGGGGCAACTGGCCGTGGGGTAACGTTAAGACAAACGGCTGCCCAGACTTTGTTGTGACAATCAGTTTCTGGCCTTCCTGCTTTACAGTCGCATTGGTAGCTTTAAGGTCAGATGCCTGTGTGACCTTGTTTAGAATAAATTGACTGGCCGATAACGTAATAGGAGTCTGAGCACTAAGCTTCTGGAGGTCACTGTGCAAGACGTTTTTTATAATAGTGTTGGCATCCGGTTTGAAGGTTGGGGTAGCCAGTGTAAGTTGGCTGGAGTGGTTGCTAGTCACAGTCACTGGCCCAGTGGTGGTGGATGTGGTTGAGCCATTGCTTGAATTCACACCCACCATCCCTTCCAACTCAGTTTCCATGGGAACAGAGTCCCCCATTGGTGATGTTACAGTAACGGCCACAATACTGTCGTCTTCTTCCAAAGTGATTTCTGTGTCCATGATCTCCTCAGGAAGCAAACTGTTCACGTCGGCAGAAACCACTTCCATGATGGATTTTCGAGCAGCAAATCAGGGTTTGGAACCTGCAACAGAAACAGAAAAATTACAGATCAAAGCATGCTCACAGCAGTATCAGCTTCAGCTTGCAACACAATTATACACAAGTTTAGGAGCACAATAAAAATAGCATTATGATTATACAGAATGATTAGAGTAATCTGTGTAAAAACTAGCAGCTAGAGGCAAATTAAGGACAGTATTTCTAAATCTTGACGTAGGGAAAAAAATTAAACAAGCATTTGTAAAGCCAATAGGTCTTGCATAGGCGACAGATATTGGCTTTGCCAATGTCTTTTATACAGCAGCATGTTTGTTGTGGGGTAGTGTAGGGTGGGGTGGAGCAGGGTGGGGTGTGGCAGGGTGGGGTGGGATGGGGAGGGGTGAAGTGGAGTGGAGTGAAGTAGGGTAGGGTGGTGTGAAGTAGAGTGGGGCGGGGTAGGGTGGCGTGGCGCAGAATGGGGTGGCATGGCACAGAGTGGGGTGGGGTTAAGTGGGGTGAGGTGAAGTAGAGCGGCATAGAGTCGGTGGCTCAGAATGGGCTGGCATAGCGCAGAGTGGAGGGACGCAGAGTGGCGTAGTGTGGATTGGAGTAGAGGGGAGTAGTGAGGCGCAGAGGAGAGACGCGTAGAGTGGGTTGGCGTAGGGTGGAGGGGCGTGGAGCAGAGCACAGGGGCGCAGAGCACAGGGGTGCAGCACAGCACAGGGTAGAGTGGCGCAGCAGAGTGGCGCGGCAGAGTAGAGTGGCGTGGCATATAGCAGAGTGGCACATAGCAGAGCTGAGTGGCGCAGAGAGCAGAGTGGAGCAAAGCATCGCAGAGCAGAGTAGAGCGAGGGGCGCAGAGTAGAGAGGGGCGAAGAGCACAGGGGCGCAGAGCGGCACAGCACAGAGTAGAGTGGCGCAGCAGAGAGCAGAGTGGCGCAGCAGAGAGCAGAGTGGCGCAGAGCAGAGTAGAGTGGCACAGAGCAGAGTACAGTACAGTGGCACAGAGCAGTTTGGCGCAGAGTGGAGTGAAGTGAAGTGCTGCAGAGAGGAGTAGAGAGGCTTAGAGTGAAGTGGCATAGATTGGCATGGTGTAAAGTTGAGTAAAGTGGAGTGTGGAGTGGAATAGAGTAGAGCAATAGAGCAGCGTAGAGAAGAGTAGAGTAGCGTGGAGTGGAGTGGAGTAAAGTGGGGCAGAGTAGAATGGGTCAGAACAAAGCAGAGTGGCACAGAGTGCACATAGTAGAGTGGAGTGGCGTAGAATAGAGTTGAGTAGAGTGGCGTAGAATAAAGTAGAGTAGAGTGGCGTAGAATAAAGTTGAGTGGCGTAGAACAGAGTTGAGTAGCGTGGCGTAGAATAAAGTGCTCTTGAGTGGCGTGATGTAGAGTAGAATGAAGAGGTTTAGAGTGGAGTAGTGTAGAGCAACAGAGTGGAGTGGCATTGTGTAGCATGGAATGGCATTGGGTGGTGTGGAATGGCATTGTCAGGTGTGGCATTGGGTGGCGTGGAATGGCATTGGGTTGTGTGGAATGGAATTGAGTGGTGTGGCATTGTGCGGTATCGAAAGTTGCCCGAGTTGACAGTGAATTACCCTGTAGTGCTTGCTTCAAAGGGTGGTCAGGGCTAGTAAGTGCTTTTTACATGCAACTATAATTAAATAGGTTAAAAAAGATCTTGACCTACGATCTATGTAAACATCTGATGGCTTTGATCCGATGCAAGAGCTTGTTAATATGTACAGCGCTTCTGCAAGAACTGGTTTGTTCACAAATAAATGCATTTTAGATCGGGAGGGGCTAGTGGGCGAGGGAGCAACATATATGATACCAGTTGGGGATAAATGAGATGGAGCCAGGTGGCGCAAGTGAAAGAAATAGAACCTGAATCACAGCGCGATCTGTGGACAGAAAATAATTAAGTTGAATCAATCTATGCTTGGTCCATGCTCCACAGAAAGAAAAGGAAGTGGCTCCTCGCATGCGCTGGCCAATTAGGAGGCCGCATAGAAGAGTCACAAACACGCCAATAAATGGTAAGCAATGGGCGGGCTCCAAGGCCTTTATTCTAAACAATACCCTTGCAGACCTCGACAAATCTACTCGCCCACTGTATGGCGAGTCAGATTCTATCAGGGAGAGCTATATTTCTTTCTCTGACTGCACAGTTTGAGGATTTTATAAAGTGAACTGGCTGACAAACGTGCAGTACAAAAAGTGTGAAATGAAAGGCTGTAGGACATCATGTTTAATTCTTCTAACACATTTAAATAGTTTAAAGTAAAATGTACAAACATTTCCTTGCTTTGTAATTCCGAGTGATGAAACAAAATATTTAAATAGGATTTAACAAATCGGAACACTTTACTTGGTACAGTTCGACACTGTATCACACCACACCCTGCTCAAAAGGCTTCACAACATTGGAATCCGAGGAGACGCCCTCAAGTGGATTGCCTCCCTCCTCACTGGTAGAAACCAGAGAATCCACCTTCCTCCCTTCACCTCAGAACACAAGAACACCATCTGTGGCATCTCTCCAGGATCATCCCTCAGCCCTACCCTGTTCAACACCTACATGATCCCCTTGGCCAACTTTGACAGATTGCATGAAATGAGCATCATATACTTAGCCGAAGATACCCAGCTCACCCGTTTTACTATCACAAGACCCCTCCGCAACGCTGACCAACTTCTGCAGGTGCATGACTAGCATTGCCGATTGGATGAGAGACAACCACCTACAACTCAACACAGACAAGACTTAAGTGCTGATCTTCGGGAACACCACCTCCCCATGGAACAACTCCTAGTGGACCCCGGAACTAGGACCCTCATCCACTCAGACTGATCACGCCTGCAACCTTGGCATCATCCTGGTTAGATGTCTTACCATGAGAAGACAGATTAACACAGTCTCATCTGCCTGCTTCCTCACCCTTTGCATGCTCTTCATGATTTTCAAGTGGCTCCCCATCGACTTCAGACGTAAGCCCTAGTCACCAGCCGACTAGACTCGGGCAACGCACTCTACGTAGGAATCACCTCCTCAAAAGACTGCAATCAATACAGAACTCTGAGGCCAGACTCATCCTAGACCTTCCCAAAGGGACCCACATCACGCCCTCCCCCCCCCCCCCACCACCACCTCAAGAAGCTCCACTGGCTCCCCATTCCGAAGAGATGCCAGTTTAAGATGTTGACCTTCAAAGCTCTCCAAGTTCAAGAGGATGAACTTCAAAGCTCTCCACAACCAGGGACCAGAGTAAATCAACCAACAACTGAACTTCCACCTTCCCTCCAGACACCTGCGCTCCACGTCCCTCTGCCTCGCACACACCTAACGCATCTGCTGCAGCAACAGTGGCGGACGCTCCTTCTCCTACCTCGATGAGAAGTCCTGGAACAACCTCCCTCTTCACCTATGGACCTCATCATCTCTGCCTGGAATTCAGGAAAGGACTAAAGACCTGGCTGTTCCACTGAGCCCGCTGCAGTATTACTCTCAGAGCCTGGATACCCTCACGGGTGATTAGCGGGGCTACACAAATCCTAATTGACTTAATTATGTGCAAATGATAAATATGATTGCTGAAACCCAATTACACAGATTGTTCATACATTATATAGTTTTAAAAGTAAAAATGCATGTTAGTGGCAACGTTTTTTGTTATTTTAATGGAAAATGTGATGTTTATGAATGACCGTGCACTACCACATATTATTTAGAAGTGAGTTTTTTAACATGAGCTGAGAAACATTTCCGCCTTGATGGCAATTCTATTAGTGAAGTAAGAGGCAAGTCAGGGGTAATGTGTACCCTATATGTGGGCTAGATTCTTAATGTGCATGGAGCAAACGTTTAGTCTATTAAATAAAACCAAACTGATTTTTTGTACAGGAGCAATGCTGAACTCACATACTAGAAGGTGTTCTATGTGATAATAAAGAAAATTATGGCTCTGCAAAATGAAATATTTGCCTAGGATGATATGAGACGGATTTATGGGTCAAGTACATTACAGTTCGGTCGAGTAGATTAGTCAAGTTATTAGACCTGCAGGTCTAGTCAAATTTTTATGATTTTTCGAGGCCTGCCTTAGAAGCGCAGCACATCAGCAGTGCAGGGAAGATCTAAAAAAAAAAAAAAAACACTACAAACGTAGAGGTAAATTATGAAAACCACACCTCCTCCCCAGTGCTTGAAATGGAACTAATGAAGTGCAGGTACTCACTATTCCATTGCACCTGTATACCACTGAGAAGTCCTGACTCTCCAATTTAAAGTATTTCATGACTCTTAAAAAAGTGCAGGTATTCTATTCAGTACCAGCCCATTTAAAACATGGCCCTCCTTCTCACTCTTTAACAATGTCCTCTTTGATCTCTGCTTCTTTGTCCACTCCTTGATGTCCTATTAAGGCTATCTCTTTGGTGGCTTCCATCAATACTCTGACATTTTCAGCCTTGATGAGAACAAGCAAGAAGTTAGAAGCTCCCTTGTATTTCTGATGCAAAAGGTGCAACTCTCATACACCTGTCATTATCTCAGGCATTACAACCAATCTGTACAAGGTGGGAGTTACGGTTTCCTTGTTCCTACATTCCTCCTGGGTGTGTTCACCATACAGTCTTAAAGCGCTAAGAACAGTTACTACAATACTAAAAAAAAAACACATCTGAGGGGTGAAAGGACAACATCCAATTTATTTTCAAGATTCTTTTGTTCGGAGATGGGGTGGGTCACTTTAATTTTCCCTTAACATAGGCCGTTCCAGTGAGAGGAATTCACACTAATATTCCATGCAGTTCATCCAACATCTGAAAACCTCTCTCCCCCCCCGATTACTCTTCAAGCGTTTTAAAAAACTTTAATTCTTTGCACACATAAGTGTCAATCTAATGACATTTCTCTATAAGACGATCCTCCTGTAACGTTCTTTATTATCTAGACATGCAATAATGGCTCCATTTAGGAGGTTTTAAAAGCAATCAATATTCTTCTTCCACAAGAAAAACAAGGTGTAGGTTAGTGTTCTGGTGCGACTATAAAATTCAAGCTATTAATTGACGTTAACACTAGGACCTCATAAGCAAGTGCTTGACCATTGTATCGGTATACTCTTGCGAGCTCATAGACTAGTCATACATTTTTTTATTTCAAGGCAGGGTCCTTCAAAGAGGTCTGCTAATGTATTTGTGAATCCCTCTTGTATCATGTCAAAATCTCATTACCTTGTCAGAGATAAGGCAACATACGGTCATAAGAGAAGTCAAGAAATTATATAGCAGTTTGTAATGCAAAGTAAATACAGTGTAATAATCATTAAACCCTATTACAAAGATTCATTTACACACCATCGCAGCTATTTTTAAGGTTTTCGTCTATCTTTGTGAGAAGGACTTCTGCACAATGGCCAGACATTTTGAGTTTCTACTTGGAAGCTTCAATTAAAAAAAAAAGAAACTCAGACAAGACATAGTGAAACATTATATATGTACAAACAACTTCTTCTAATTCCATGATTCTGTAATTAGTACCATTAAAAAAAGGCCTGCATGGGGAAAAAGGTCTAAATGATCAGTCAACACATTATGATATTAAGAAAAACAAGAGTTTTCCATAAGTGGAGGCGAGAAAAGCCTGTTAAAAACCCGAAAAGAAGTTACACAAGCTAGAAGATAATACGTTATGGAAATGGGAGCAAAGCATTTTGTAGGAAAGTATTGTCAGAAAAATGGTGAACACAAAGCAGCTTGAGGATATTGAAATTAACAAGCCTTGGTAGACATCCTGGTCCCAGCATACGGTACCACCAACAAATTGTTATTTGATTTGTTTTAAATAATGTAAGCGATCAGTCTTTCCCATCAATACTAAGGTCACAGAAGCAATTATCTGTCAGAAGTTCAAATTAATCTAGAAGCTAATGGTCTGCACAACTGCTATCAATATGTTATTTACCCTGGTCATAGGACTCAATGTGTGTTTGCTGGTACCAGGTACCGGCTATTATGGACTCGGTGTGACGGACATCTAGCAGTCCTGATATTACGAGACTAGGTGTCTTCAACATCAGGAATCAGATAGGGCTGCTAGAGTGCCTCATGAGTTAACTAGAAAATGGGGTTAGGGTGCGAAAGCCAAATGCTGGGTACAGACATTCCTACAGAACACAAAGCATGTCTCAGTCAGCATCTTGCCCAACCAGCCAGGTTGGTTGCCTCATGTGTCAGCCTTTCCCCACTCCTGATTAACATCTAAGTGCACACCATGATCCTCTGGCAACATAATTCGGAATTCCAAAAGTTTTGAACGCTACACTGGTGATACAAGAAAAAAGGATTGGAAGGATAATCCAGAATTGGACCGAGACAACCCAAGCCCGGCTAAGACTGAGCTGCTCATAACCTCAAATCTCTCGTATATACTGGTGAAAATCGGACACAAGTTCTTGGCATCCATAATCATAATGCCCTTAGCAAATACCTGGGATTCTATGGTGACCATGTGCTTTCTGGGCACAAATAAATCGCAGAGGTTGTCCAAAGTCACTATTTCCATCAAAGTCAGAACAAATATCACACAATTTAATAATACCCAAGGAACCTCCTCAATCACAAGAGCAATTGTGCCAGATGGGTCTACCCAATTACACTTTATGCTGGACTCCCAGCGAAGTACTACGGAAAGAGCCACAGGGGTGCAACAGGCGTCTGCATCCGCTTTGTGCACTCCCGGGGAACTTTGGTATTACAGAGGGGGCCGCTGACGCTTGTGCGGCCCCTTCTGTAATACCGATAGTCACTCGCTCCACCTGCCTGCAAGGGGATCTTTCTCTCTCCTCTTCAAAGTACAGGGTGGTTGCCGCCTGCACAGAGAAAAAGTGAGCGATTTTGAAGCGCAAGTTCGGGGCTGGTCTGAGGGCAGGGCATTCATCATAATATGGCGCACAGTCCCCGTTTGTGCCCACTGCACCTCTTCAAAGTTGCGCCATTGCGCAAACAGGGATGGGTGCACCTTTTTATGTAATACGCTCCCTGGCCTACACTACTCTCCAACTGCAATAAATGCAAATATATCAGTAGAAGCATTTATAAATTCAACTCTCATTATCATGTTTCATTGAACATGGCTCGGCTCCACTGACTGCCAGGAAGGTGGCAGAGTGAGTTAAACACTTGCTGCCAACATCAGCATGGCCTGCAGGTCACACATTTTAATCTCAGCAAGGAGATACACAGTGCACCAATAAATTGGGAAAATGAATCTGCTATTTATAGTATATATAAAAAAAAAAATATGGTATTACTGCAGTATAATAAAAATTTATTTATTAGAATTATTTACTGTTGACAATAGCACCATCCAGATAATTAGCACAGTCTTGAAAATGAGGGCCTCCGCCACACCTCAAGGACCTCCTTTAGGATTCAAGAGTCAACGCCACATGCCTCCCTCAATGATAGGAGCTCAATGTTGAGAGGATACTACCCTCCATGGCCGGTCGGCCAGACCTAAATCTGCTTCCCTACCCCTTTCTATTCCCCCTACTCCCTACGCACCATAGGACTGGTCTACTACTGGTCTACTATGTAACTTGTAACTCTCCCCCCTTCCCTCCTTCCTCTCTTGGGGACTTGTTTCTTCTTTATTTGACTTTGCAACTGTAACTACTGTAACCTTGTGCCCTTTAACAAAGCACTCATTCTCCCCTTGTTGGGGAGGGATCCAGCATTTATACCCTGGAGTCTCAGAGACCCCTCTGAGAGAGTCCACAGCGTCAAGGGAGCCACACACAGCGGAGGTGTGGGTATGGCGCCCTTGCCAAAGCACTCCCTCTCCCCTTGTTGGGGAAGGATCCAGTATGTATGCCCTGGAGTCTCAGAGACCCCTCTGAGAGAGTCCACAGCGTAAAGGGAGCCCCACTCAACGGAGGTGTGGGATTGACACCCTTTCCATTGGGATCACAGCACACCGGACGTTGGTCACTGTTCTTCCTCGGCTCCCGGTAGCTTTTCTTTCACCCGCCCCCACCACATTCCCGCCTTCATTCTTTGTCTACCTCCCCTGCTCCTATCCCCTCTCACCTGAATCTCTCCCCTTGCTTGCTTTTTCCCTTACGTATATGTTTTTTTAATCGCATGTAACAACGTAACTATGCTCTGAAACTGTGTAACTTTGTAACTATGTAACCTGTAACTATGGTCTGAAACTCATGTAAAGCGCTCTGATACCTCCGGGTCTAGCCAGCGCTATATAAAACTTTCAAATAAATAAATAAAAAAAAGGAAGTAAAATGTCAGAAAGACTTGTTCAAGAGTAGATGAGAAGAATTTCGGTAGGAGCATAACTTCTCTATGTATTAGTACTGAAGACTGGTGTGGACACCATGCAATGGCCAGTACTTTAAGTAGGCCGGGTCCCTCCGGGTCTCAGACGCAGGAGTATTTTAAAAAGGACATTAAAGCGGGTGCCTTTCTAGCCCTGTATTCATGTCCTTAACTTTAGAGTCAAAAACACTGATGGATTTATGTAGCGTTTTTTGCACTCAGAAATCGATGTTGTTCACGCTTATATTTCACATGCTTTACTTAATCTTGCATTCCCTATGAGTGTTCACTTTTTCAAGGACGTTAATAAACGAAATTTACTAGATCATCTCAGGGATTTGTCAGCAACTTGCTTCCAGCCAGGAATGGGGTTGAGATTCTGCAACGGATGATACATTTGAGAACGCTATGCAAACTTTACTTTGTTGCACAGCTCAAGCTGGAAGAGATCCATGTTTGAAAGACAGTATCCTTAGTTGTTTTGGAACTTTTCAGATGTTTTTCCTATTACATTTTTTTTTTTAACTCAGGCTTCTCTTACTCTTGAGGGTGTCAGAGTACTATGCAAATAAAGAGAATATGAGACAGTCTCTTAAGTGCACATACACATGAAAAAACACAAGTGAATTGAAAACTTTAGAAAGGCAACTGAGTGAAATAGAGCATCTAAGGAACTGTCCTTCATCTCTGGGTGAGTGCGGTGGAAAAAGAGGGTGCTAAATGTTTAGGTTAGAGCAGAATAATAGTTTTAAGGAGTTCTTGGTAAGGGATTATGGTTTCCTGAAATCCAAGCTCCCCAAGTAGAGAGCTGCGCAAAGAAGGTGCAGCCCAAGGAAAAGATTTTGATGTAGACCATTAGGAGGAGTTTTTTCCCCAGGACTGACAGTCACATTTTTCTGGAACCTACAAATACATTTACAGAAGAGTGATGATATATAGGTCGTTGATGTCTTGGAGCTTTGAACTGGAGACAGCTGTGCTTGAATTATTTCTAGTCTCCAGAGGGAGCCAATGAACTTCTCTTATTACTGAAGTTATGTGGTCATATTTTTTGTGACTCTATAGAAAAGGGAACCAGGAGCTTTGAGGTCCAGCACACATGCTCTTTGTGTCAATTAGGTATCAGAAAAGGGTGTGCAGTTCCTTGAACGCAACAGTTAGAGTTTATAGCTTCCAGGAAGGGGAATATGCTCCAATAGGAGCAAGGGCCCTCACACACCCCAAAAGGTATCATGCTTCATCATCATCATGATCATCATCTGCAGAAAGTCAAGGGTGGGTGTCGAAAAATGAAGCATATTTCCTTGTAAATAAACATTCAAGAATCCCTTACTTCTACACCCTTCCCAAAATCCATAGGGGAACCCTCCCTTCACCCGGAAGACCGATGGTGTCTGGCATAGGGTGCCTTTTGGAACCACTTTCAAAGTTCTGCAACCATTTTCTAAAACCCTTGGTCCAAAAAACCCTTTTGTTTGTGCAGGACATCAGGGACATACTACATTTTATTGAGTCCATCAACAATGACAGACTACTGATTAACCTCTTGGTCACCCAGATGTGGAGGCACTATATACTAATATCCCCCAGGCAGCCACTCTGGAGGTCATTGAAGATACCTTACGATCAGTTTACTGGGTTGCACCCACTACGATAAGTTTTATCATGGAGTGTGCCTCCCTGGCCCTCACGGAAAACTTTTTCCAATATGAGGTTCAACTGTTGCACCAAACCCAGGGGACGTCTATGAGCAGTACCTTCGCCCCAAGTCTGGTCTGTTTTTATAGGTCTCATTTTGAAAAGGAACACATCTTGTGCACCACTAACCCTCATCATGAGACTATCTTGTGCTGGAGTTGTTTCATCGATATTTTGATTCTGTGGAAGTGAGAGGATATTGCATGTAATTCCTTCATAGAGTGGATCAATGCACTGAATCCCTTTATTTATACCCCAAACATCTCAAATACAGAGTTACCATTTCTAGACTTGATGGTTCACTTGACAAATGGGAGTCTACACACTAAAACATTCAAGGAACCTACTGACATTAACAGCTTGCTCCTACATGGAAGCCACCACCCCAAGGCCCTATGGGATAATTTACCATATGGGCAGTGTTTGAGGCTTTGCCGTAATTGCAGCAAGATCAGTGATTTCAATCAACAAGCCAAGGAACTAGCAGGTCATTTAGAAACCCACCACTATCCAATCGGGTGCATTAATAGTGCTAAGAAAAGGACACGCAATAACTAAGAGGGAAGCCCTATTGGAACCGCGGGAGAGACTTGTGTCATGACTTTCACGCCAGAATCCAACACCATTCAAAAAATCATTTAAAAACATTGGTCAATCCTATCAACAGGCAACTTCACACTACCCCAACCTAGGTTTAGCTACAAAAGAGCGGCTAACCTGAAAGGTATCCTCATTGACATTAGACTAAAAAAAGACCACAGTACCAACACAAAGGCCCCTATGGGACCTCCCACCAGTAGTAGGACACTTTCCCTGTGGCTTTGTAATGTTTGTGCTTTAACAGAGGCCACTAAGGTACTTCAATTGAATGAAAGTCTGACATGGACACAAAAGAAACACATGAATTGTAATACGAAGAACTGTATATATATGATCACATGTCCATATCAATTGAAATACATAGAAATGACCACAAGGTCGGTGAAAGTGAGAATTGCTGAACACCGCAGCAATATAAGGTGCAAAAAGAGTACAACAAAAATGAGCAATCGTTTCCTGACTGTAGGCCATTATCCTGGTGACCTTAGATGGACTGTACTGGAAGCCCACCAACAGTTGAGACAGGATATCTTTTTATAAAAAGAACAGAATTTGATTTTTCACTTATCCACACACACTGTGGGCTTAAATGACAATATTCCTTGTGTGGAACTGAACTAGTAGACCCTGCACAACCATTACATAACTAACACCCTAACTAGGGACCAAGAAATGGCCTTATCATCCCAAGGGGGCCCCCCATTAGGAAGGAAAATAAACATTCTAATAATTTCTATAATACAATCCTCTTGGAAGACAATCAGGGTTCACTATATCATAAATATAATACATGTAAAAAAGCCCATCCTTATGTTGTATATAAAGAAGCCTCCAATGCACCGTGAGAAAAACAACTTTGACATCAACAGATTTCACCAGTGGCTTTTAAAACACACAACTTTCCATCTTTCTCTTTAATTTAATTCAAATCCTCTGTCCCGACCTCAAAACCACATAGTACAACTGAATTGTATCAGCTCCAATATGGCGGTCAACTCAGCCCATCAGATTTTTCATACCGTGCACGCAGCAAGCGTACATAAAAGAACCCCGCTCGCTCCTCCGTCCGAGGAAGCAGAGCCAGGGTAGGTCTCACGGCAGACGCCACCAAGCGACTAAGTGAGGACCAAACTACAAGAACACTTTTTAACTCACGGTAAGACACGCCGACCGGAACGTTCTTAACTCTGAACCTTTTCTACTTAGGACACTACTAGGTGTTCCTCTCCGCCATTTTCTCATGGGGCTGTAGTAACTACCTGAATCGGGTAAGTGACCATAATGTTTTACTTAGCCCAGGTTATGAGAATCACTATCACTGAGCTACGTATGGCTGGTGGGGGTATCATGTCACGTGGGGCATGCAGCTTTGAATTTGCTTGCATGCCATATATAATGAATCTGTGTTTGGTGTTGTGAGTATAATCTGCTTACATGTCATATGTCTATTTTTTGTTCCAGGTGTATTTAATATTAATAAAAGGTACATAATATTATCCTTTGATTTATTGTGTGACTGCTAACCTTCACCAGAGCACTATAAATTCATGATCTCAGTCACAGTGTAGAGCAGGTTTGTACTTAAGGTCCTGAAGAAGCGCCATATGATCCTCCTGACATACCAAGACAAGAAACATGTCGACCATAATATAATCGGAAGGCTGTAATACTACTCTGAGCATAAAAAATGCACATGCACAAGCCAGGCTGTATTTGTGGATAAGGGGCCATAAGGTAGTCAGACCTGAATCTGGAATAAGCCACAACTACTGAAAGGAAAAGAATCAGATCTGGAAATTCAGGAGCAAATCACACCAAACACAACAGTAAAAAGCTTCCAATACTAACAGAAAAGCTATGTGATCATTCACTATGAATTAACCAACAGATGGTGAACATTAGTGATAACAGCAGCATCTGTGATACACCTGTGTAATAACTGTATTTCTAAATGTTGCCGTGTATGACCTACATCTTGCTCACAAAACGCTTTCTTGACCTTTCACAAGATTGTCTCCTACGTGACCCTGTGTTGGTGCCCTGGGCCGGTTTCTACTGCACCCACGCATTTATCTCTGGAACTTGTATAGGCAACAGAACAGGTCTGTCCCTGCCAACGGCCTAACACCTGGCCAGGTCACGAAACCCTCCTCAGCTGCAAGGCATGAAAGCTGCCCCCAAACAGGAATATGTCCAGCGCACTCCTGAACTCCTGCATTCCTCGGAGTTTTCTTTGGCCCAACACCTGAAAATCTGCTCCACACACCTGAATTCCTGCATACCAACTGACTTTCTGTCATCCTCCTACACCCGAGGGAGTGTCTACATCCTATAAAAATGCTGCATGCCAAGGACATTTTGAACAGTCTCCTGACACCTACGCAATCCGTGGGTCTCGGACACTCTTCCATCTCTAGAGATTATCTTTTGTTGTACTAAATAAATCTTTTGTTTCCTTGCTTCCAGAAGTGTGGTCTCCCTTTCTTTGGAATGACATTTGGCGCACCAACGTGGAACCCGTCAGAGACTCTGTGGCCCAGGCTTGACGACCCGGAGAGGAGGGAAATATCGGTAACTTAGGAGCGCACCTACGGAAAAGCAGATTCAAGTCCCCGTAGCCAACGTCGCCAGTATCTCCTTCCCTCAACGGTGTCCTCTACAACAGTAGCCCCGGTCCTGACTGGGGATCCCTTCTTTGGTCCACCTGATTTGTTTTCGAAAAAGAAGAGACCCCGCTGGAAACAGGACACATCAGTATTCTGGTACGGTCGTCTTGAGCGACATGTTTTTTCTATTCTGAACGTCATATTGAGCATGCCTTTGACTATTCTGGTTTTGGATTAATTATTCGGTCTTTGCAAACACCGAAGAGCAGGTAATGTGTTCTCAATTTTGAACAAAACTGCAGTCATAAGAGAATATCCTTGTTGATACCCATATCTTAGACATGCCTGTCTCTAACAGATTAAGGAAATTATGTTGCTGTTTTTATGGCCAAGATACTCTCGAAGACAGTCAGTCGGCTCCTCCGGAAGGGACCCCTAATAAGGAAATGTACATAAAGTATGGTAATTCCGGCATTATTCACACAAAATCGTGGCGGAAATACACAAAATCAAATATAGAATTACAATGGCCAAAGTTTGGGTCATTTGAAATTCCGCAGATAACGTACCTAGAAGAACAACTTCACCGGCGGAAGGTTAGAGCAAGTATGTTTGATTCTTTCAGCCTTTGGAAGAAAGAAATACATGAGAGAATTAGGAAGGCCCAGGCTAAAGAAAATAACCAGAAAAAGAGAACACCCCAATCAGACATAGCAGCCCTTAAAGGGAAGGAAATAGAGCGGAATAAAGAGAGACATGACAGAGAATTTAGGTTAAATGTAACAGGTCAATATCCGGTACTACCAACAAAACAAGATGAAGAGGATACACTATTGTATTTAAGACCTCCTGCTTATCAACCACAATTGTTAATGCAACCGCCACAGCCTCCACCTGTCATTCCTAATGTACTCCCAAACCCGCAACATCAACCTGTTCAGCCATCTGAAGCAACTGCCCCGATTCCCCGGTTAGCGAATCAGATTCCGTGCCTCTTACCGCTAACGAACCAGTGGTGAGATTAAAAATAAAAAAAACAAAGAAGCGAGCCCCGTCTGCTGCAGATTCAGACTCCGAGTCAGAATCCCTGGTACTAGGTCATGAATCAGATACTAGTGAATATAGACAAAACCATCCCCCACGATTAAGAAGCCACGACAGGAAAAGAATAAATCTCAGAGCCCAGCAGCTAATATACAAAGGTGCCACCCCAGCAGATATACACAGTGCAACCAATGAGCAGATCCAAGTAGCAGGAAAGAACTATCTACTAGAGAGGATGGCTTATCACCTAATGGCTAAAAATGATGATACATATGTAGATACACCTACAGCATTTCGCAAACTCTATCGTTTGGTAGAAAGTGGTGGGTCAACAAAAGATGAAAGAGATACTTTATTGACAATGATTAAAACAGCTTTACATAAAGAAAGTCTTTCCAATGAGGTAGAACCTATTGAAAGGATACAGCAAATGCCTGTTAAAGAAGCAGCACCCGTTTTTGTCCCACCTCGGGCGATGGGTCTAATGTTACTAACCCTAATGATCCCAATGCGTGTTCTAGATGGCTGTTTAATTTTGTATACACCCCTGGACCAAAGCAGAAATGTTGCAACTGCGGAAGGACATCCCTGATATCCGAAAGAATCCCACAGGATTCTATGAAAGCGTCCAACAGGTTCTGAGTTCATATACACTGACTCTAACAGACATAATACAGTTTTTGGACTTATACTTCCAGCCGAACTGTGGAAACCCCTACGGTTTACAGATGACCAGGCAGCCCTTGGGGATACATGGGAAGAATTAGCACTCAAAGATACAAATAGGAAACCAGGCGAAAAGCCACACGACCATATTTTAAAATTGCCCCAAAGATTGTTGACAAAATTGAAAACAATGGCACCTGAGAGGAAAATAGACTGGACATTACTTGCTGCCTGTAAACAGAACCAGGATGAGTCAGTCTCTGACTATTTCACAAGGCTGGGAAAAGCATACGCTGACTTCAGTGGTCAGGATGTGACCACTGAAACTGGCAGACATCTCTTAATTCAAACTTTTGTAAAGGGTCTGTTACCTTCAGTAGGGAACAGACTAACATCTAGTAAAAATAGTTGGCCAGCGGCCACTCCGGCCACTATTCTAACTATGGCTCAATATTACGAGACACAGAATAAAACAGCGGAGGATGAGAAAGAGAACAAAAAGAAGAAATTAAAAGAACAAGTGTTGCTTAGTCAAATAGATACGCGTCGCACAAACAGCCATATGCCCAGACCAACGGTCTCATACCCCGAACCCAGACCATATACCTCAGATACCCCACGCCAACTACCCAGACTAGGCCCCCAACCTACTGACATCTGCGCTTATTGTAAAAAACCAGGACACTGGAAAGGTGATTGTAGGATTCTAGCAGCCAACATCGCTTCGGGAAAACTCAACCCAGAACACATAATACCCAGACACGAGCTACACCACTTTACAGGGAGAATAGATTTGATAGAGGCCCAAGACAGCAGGAACTTCAAGCTACCCTTCAGGACTATACCGTGGATGATCCTGAAATGTCATCCCTGTATTGGGCAGCATAGGACAGTCTAGGATGGGGGAAGGAACCAGTGGAAGTACCTGTAGATCAACAGGGACCATATGTTACAGCATCAGTTGCAGGGTCAGCGGGACCTTTTCTAATAGACACAGGAGCATCCCGTAGCACTCTAACCACACCACTGATTCCGAGGGCTCCTCCATCCGGCAAACTCATTACATCGACTGGATTCGATGGTCAGCCCTCTGTCAATTCCTTGTCCTACCCAACACCATTCTCAATGCAAGGTGAACAAATTTCAGCTACCTTTTTACTGTCTTCCCAATGCCCAGAGAACTTACTAGGCCTAGATCTGTTAAAACACTATAGAGCTACCATTCGGTGTTCACCGAATAACGTTCGGTTAATACTGTACGATAACAATGCTCCTTCTGCTCCTACCCAGCTTTTACAGTTATCACACATACAAGATGATTTGGCGACTATTTCCCCCTGTCTATGGGCGACCTCAGACACGGATGTTGGATCCATCCAAATGCCTCCAGTGCATATCACCGTAAAACCAGGAGCAACTCTGCCAAGGATCCCACAGTATAAAATATCTAAAGAGGGAGAGGTCGCCCTTCAAACCATTGTTCAGGACCTCATACTCGCTGGTGTAGTGGAACAGGTATCAGGAAATATCTGTAACAGTCCTATTCTCCCAGTTCTTAAACGTTCCCCTACAGGACAAAAGATATATAGATTTGTGATCGATCTGCGAGCTATTAACAAAATAGTGCAGCCTCAATTTCCTGTAGTTTCTGACATTACCACCATTCTCACCATGATCCCACCAACAGCTAGAGTATTCACAGTTATAGACCTTAAAAATGCATATTTCTCTATTCCTATACACAAGGATTCCCGTTTTCTCTTTGGATTTACATTATTGAATGTCTCATATAGATTCTGTAGAGCACCTCAAGGCTACACTGAAAGTCCCAGCATCTATGGCCAGGCTTTAAAAACACAACTGGATCAGATCCAGCTTCCACAAGGAGTAGTATTAATTCAATACGTTGACGACATTCTTTTAGCAGCAGACACAACACAACTTGCCCGCAAAGCATCCATGATCACACTCCAGTTTCTTGCTACTAAGGGACACAAGGTCTCTAAAGACAAACTACAGTATTGTAAACAACAAGTGACCTACTTGGGTCACTTGTTGTCTGAGGAGGGACGCACTCTTACACCAGATAGGATTCAAACTATTCTGAATTTTCCAACTCCTGTCACCCAACGAGATGTCAGAGCACTCATAGGACTGACTTCCTTTTGTAGACAATGGGTCCCTAATTTCTCCCTCATCATTAAACCATTTCTTTCTCTAGTCACCAGAGATGTATCTGACCCCGTCCCCTGGACCACCCAACACACAGAAGCATTCACGACACTACGCCAGGCCCTGTGCTCTGCTCCCGTACTAGGTACTCCTGACTATCACAAACAATTTTTTCTTTTTGTACACGAGCGATCTGGATGCAGCCTCTCGCTCCTCTGTCAGACACATGGCACACACAAGCGACCATGTGCGTACTTTTCTGCAGTCCTGGACCCTGTTGCTTCTGCTTTGCCCACCTGTCTACGCGCTGTAGCGGCCACTGCAGTGGCGGTGCGACAGACGGAGGGCATTGTTTTGGGATCCCCCTGACGGTTTTTGTCCCACACTCAGTGGACATATTGCTCAACAAAACCAAGACACAACATCTCACCAGTGCCCGCCTACATGGATATGAACTCACCCTTCTTAACCCGCATATCACAATACAACGTTGTACCACCCTCAACCCAGCCACACTCTTACCCTTACCAACTACTGATCCCCTCACACAACCAGCCCACCATGACTGTGTATTCCATACTGAAGCTGAAACAAAAAGTCGGGTGGATCTGAAAGATACAGCTTTTCCAGAGGCAGAAGGCCACTTATGGGTGGATGGGTCATGTCTAAAAATACCGGACGGTACTACTTCCGCTGCCTATGCAGTCACTACAGCCCTTACAGTGATAGAAACAGCTAGAATTCTCCAGAAATCAGCCCAGGCAGCAGAAATAACAGCCCTTACACGAGCATGCATCCTTAGTACCAATATGTCAGTCAATATATATACCGACAGTCAATATGCCTTTGGCGTGGTACATAATTTTGCACTACTATGGAAAGAACGAGGTTTCCTTACTTCACATGGCACCCCTATTCAGCATGGCGACCTTATCAATGCCCTTTTGGAAGCAATCACTTTACCAACCAAACTGGCAGTAATCAAATGTGCAGCTCACAAAAGGGTGACAGATGAAGTAGGGCAAGGGAATGCCTTAGCAGATAAGATAGCAAGACAAACAGCATTGGGGGAAGTACCAGCTAGAGTATACGTCCTAAAGTCACAAGCTGAGAAATGGCATGACGCTAGACAGCAGATAATTGACATACAGCGTTCAGCCACTCCTGAAGAAAAGGCCCAGTGGGAAACAGAGGGAACAATGGATGAAGAGGGGTGCTGGAGGTCCCAAGATATGCTAAAATGGAAATTACCACAGGCTTACGTAATCCCCTTGCTCACTATGACTCACTTACCTGCACATATTGGTTCCCAGGCCATGTGTACCATGCTCAAGGAAGTATGGGATTACCACCGACTCCGCCCAGCAGCAGAGCGGTTTGTCAAACAGTGCCTCACATGTCTCAGACACAACATAGGTCAGGGAACTAAAGTCCCAATGGCAGGATTCGCCCTTCCTACTGCACCATTTGAAGTACTTCAGATAGACTATATACAGTTAAACAGAGTCAATCACTACAAATATGCATTGGTGGTAGTCTGTGCCTTTAGCAAATGGGTTGAGGCATACCCCACAAAGGATAACACTGCCATCACTACAGCTAAAGTCTTATTGAAATAATTTTTCCCTAGATATGGCCTTTGTAGATTAATGCAAAGTGACAGGGGGTCCCATTTCATTGGACAGACAGTCAAGAACATCCTGGGAGGGCTTGGGGTCAAACAAAAATTTCATGCAGCATTCCACCCACAGGCAGCAGGGCTGGTGGAGAGGTACAATGGGATCCTTAAAGAAAAGCTGGCTAAAATAACAACAGAAACAGGACTGAATTGGGTCAATGCTCTTCCATTGGCACTACTATCTATTAGATCAGTCCCACATTCCAAATCCCATCTTACCCCATACGAGGTAGTTTTTGGCAGGCCCATGAATATCTGGAATGCACCCTCTCCAAAGTCCATTTCACACCTACCACAGGAAATATTGACTGATTATTTGTATGAACTTACTGAGACCCTGTCTTTAATCCATGAACAGGTGCGGGCCACTACTGAGGACAGATCCCAGGGTCCAGGCCATCACATCCTCCCTGGCGAATTTGTCCTGGTGAAAAACTTCGCCCGCACCCAATCCCTACAACCACGCTGGAAGGGGCCTCTGCAGGTACTCCTGGCCACAAGGACAGCCGTCAGAGTGGAGGGAAGAAAGTCGTGGGTACATGCGTCCCACTGCAGGAAAGTGGACCCCGTCACCAAAGAACAACTACAAACCCAGAAAGAAGTCTTAAGGCACGAAAAATCAGCATCACCACGCCTTGAGTCGGACACTGAGTTGGAACTTTGTGACGAAGGAACAGACGGATACTACCTCCGGTCCAAGGCTAAGCTAAAGAACAAGTCTAGCTCCAAGGCTGAAGAAAGCTAAAATGAGAACTTGTAGTACCCGGACAATAGTACTGTTTATCCTGACTGCCATTTTTGTCCTGTTCAGCGTAGTGTTCTGGATCCTCGAAGAAATAGTCCCCGCCAAACATACTGTATTACCCCAAGCAACAGTTCCACCAACGCCACCTGAACATTCTCATGTACCTTGGCCAGACACACATCTCAACAGACACTTGGAGTTTCATAATAATACTTTTATTCAAATGTTACACCAGTTTAATCAGGTTTCCAATGCGACAGACTGTTATGTTTGTGGACTCCTACCTCATGCAGTTCAGCACACTATCTCATTCTTGGTGTTTCCCGCCACTCCGGCCTACACTTGTGCTCCGATGTACAATTTGACGAACGTTTTTCCATCATGTTATGACAAAGGCAACCTTACAACATTCCAACCCTTTCTTTGGACTCTTCATAAAAAAACAATACTCTCTGCAATGCCTCTGACCCGCCACAAATGCACGCTATTATGTCCACCCCTATGCAGGACACCTGGGGTTACACTTTCTTTCCTACTCAAGAGAAAGAAGTTGCCATTTCAGTTACATCACGTCCTGGTACATTGTGTCTGCAAGGTCAAGGAACAATACCTATAGGAGCCAGTCTGTGCAATACTACCATAACCTACAACAACTTCACCCCATACCTCAGCCTTCCATCAGGACTGCACTTTGTATGTGGAAACAAAGCTTACACCTGGCTGCCTTCTGACTGGAGTGGCACATGCTATATTGCATTCCTGCTGCCACCCACATTTAACAGGAACAACTTGTACCACAGACAGAGGAGACGGGTACCAGATATAGACCAGACCGACACCAGCAACCAGCAATTCGGCGATGCCCTGAAGGGCCTTCTACCTTTTGGGGTCCCATGTCCAACAGTCTCAACACCAGGCGACTCACCAGAGTCCTGGAAGCTACTGCCAACATCACTGCAGGAATACTGACCCAGCACACGGCCGAAATCGATGCTACACGGATGGTTTCTCTTCAGAATCGCATGGTGCTCGACGTCATCCTGGCAGATCGAGGAGGGGCCTGTTGCATCATCGGGGCTAGCTGCTGTGTGTATATTCCTGATTCATCGCCCTCCGTCTATGAAGCAATCTCCAAACTACACCGGATTGCCACCGAAATACAACCAGACAATGGGACCCCTTGGACCTGGACAACTGGCTTATGGAACATTCTGATCACCTGGGGATGGAAAATACTGGCGCTCCTCACGATCCCCTTGGGTACCATCTTCTTCTGTTGCCTGTGCGTCCATTGTGGCCCAGCACTCTGTTCTCTGTGTGCATCTACCTGCAGATCCACACCTATGACCAGTCAGACTGAAAAGAGCAAAATACTATATCATCAGACATTTGAAGAACTCTGTAAAATTGACATTTACTAATGACGTTGCACACGGCAAGAGGAGGGACTGTAATAACTGTATTTCTAAATGTTGCCGTGTATGACCTACATCTTGCTCACAAAACGCTTTCTTGACCTTTCACAAGATTGTCTCCTACGTGACCCTGTGTTGGTGCCCTGGGCCGGTTTCTACTGCACCCACGCATTTATCTCTGGAACTTGTATAGGCAACAGAACAGGTCTGTCCCTGCCAACGGCCTAACACCTGGCCAGGTCACGAAACCCTCCTCAGCTGCAAGGCATGAAAGCTGCCCCCAAACAGGAATATGTCCAGCACACTCCTGAACTCCTGCATTCCTCGGAGTTTCCTTTGGCCCAACACCTGAAAATCTGCTCCACACACCTGAATTCCTGCATACCAACTGACTTTCTGTCATCCTCCTACACCCGAGGGGAGTGTCTACATCCTATAAAAAATGCTGCATGCCAAGGACATTTTGAACAGTCTCCTGACACCTACGCAATCCGTGGGTCTCGGACACTCTTCCATCTCTAGAGATTA
Source organism: Calotriton arnoldi (assembly GCA_963921515.1). NCBI lineage: Eukaryota > Metazoa > Chordata > Amphibia > Caudata > Salamandridae > Calotriton > Calotriton arnoldi. The sequence goes on along the minus strand of CAWUFW010004032.1, from coordinate 772,933 downwards.
TCTTTTGTTGTACTAAATAAATCTTTTGTTTCCTTGCTTCCAGAAGTGTGGTCTCCCTTTCTTTGGAATGACACCTGAGAACAGTCACAGTGGATATTCTGAAGGTATCAAGACATTGTTAGTCCCTTTTCTAAAAGTCCAGGCTGAGTCATGGCAATACTTGTGTGAATCCCCTACTGCAAAGATCGAACAGCATGTGTAACACAGAAGGGGATAAAAGAAAGCCAGATAGAAAAAATGAAAGGTTAGGTTTATATTGTGCACACTAAAGAGTTAAAGAAATCGCTTGCTCAGATTAGTTTCATAGAAATCTCTCAATTCTCTGCTCTTAAAACAGTAATTCGATTACAAGCAGCTGCCTGCTGTCATTGTCTTCTTTAAGAACACTGCTACAGCCGCAGCCTAAACATCCTATGGTAAAAGTAAAAACAATTCATTGAAAACAGTTTAAATCGAACAATTTAAAAGCAGGTACAGAGCTGGCAATGGACCCCTTGGGTTCCTGCTCAAGCCACCGAGCCCGGAGGAGCCCCGACCTCAGAGCAATGCAATGCCACCCAGGGTTATTGCCAGACCCGGCTTCCGTTGTAAAGACACGTTTAATTATTCCTCGTCTGAAATATATCGGGACTCGGACATGAAAGTCAGAAAATGCCCCCGCACCACAAACAGAATTACACATCCAATCTTTCTGCTCATTTACGTTTTTCATTAACACGGTTCCTGTTCTAAAAAGATTCATCCTCGTTGAAAATCGCTAAATAGCACAAACATATTTGCAGCCTCTTATTTGGAGAATTGTTCACCTCAGAATCAATGTACACACAGGAGCTGTGGTCATGCAAACGGCCAGCGGGAAACACCCAGGTAGGTTGGGGTGACGAACCTAAGCGAACGCAGAGCTCGTTATCCTAAAACGTGCCCTCAATGTTAGTATAAAGGTGGTTTCCAGTACCGCAGGTGGGTTGGGCACGGCAGATGGGTTCCGCCTGTTCGTGGGCATTAAAGTGGGCTCCGCTGAGCTACCACCCACGGTCGTGGCCCCACCTGGAGGATCAGAGCAAACAACCGCCTCCTCTGAGTTCACAAACCCCCGTTAGTGATTATTTGGCCATGGTTTGCCTATTTTCAGGAAGGGCTGGAATCAATCAGTTCCCCTCGCCTCCACCCTCCTGGCTGGTCCCTCCTCGCCCTCTCCATGGTTACAGACACCTGCCGGCGGCAGTGAGATAGCAGCTGTGAGAGGCATTCCCGGGTGGGGCCTCCTCTGCTATGCGCGGAAGGGAGCAGGGACCCCGGAGTCCCCGCACACCCACACGAGCCCAGCATCTCACCCTGCCGCAAGGAAGGCGGTCTCGCCCCTCATTCTAGGGGACTGCCTAAAACAAATGTAATGGTGTCGTGTGTCAGGGGTTGCATGTGTGTGTAATTGGCGCTGTCCACTCCTCTCATAAACCTACACGCCCCTATCTGGATGCACGTACGTACGCACCCATAGGTGCAAATGCACACATACAGCCAGATACTTCTCTGTGCACGCTCCTTTTTTTCGCAGAACCAACCCCAAACTCATCCAACATGCACATACATGTACGTGTATGCATATACGTTTCATGCACACGCCCCTCAACTACACTCATCATACACACGTTTATAGTATTTTCCAAGAACATCCCCTACTCATTCACACAGAACACGCAGACTTCCTGAAAACAGCCACTCGGATGCAACACTGAGCACACAGATTGCCAGGACCGCTTAACTGCTGCAGCCTCGGCCAGGTCAGGAACCGGTGCCGGCACTGCTTCTTTAAAAAGGTGACTAGAGTGATGCAAGGACACAGACGGGGGCTTTCCAGTGGAAATGTTCGTTAAAGAGATGAGACTAATAGACACTCTGTGGGTGGAGGGGTGAGGGAGGGGGAAACTGACACGGAGGGGGTCTGGGCTCCGCTAGCAGCACATTACATGAAGCAGCGATTCTGTTCAAACTGCACAGTGTAACGAGAGGGAGGGGCCCTCCGCGCACAGGGAAAGGGGGCTGTTCTGCAGACAGGCTGGTGAATGTGCCTTGCTTTCCTTCCAGGGGGCTCTGCGCCGATGCACTCTACAGAACAAGCCCGGAAGTGGTGCGCGCGCGAGCGCGCTTGTGCCCGCCGCGGCGAAACTGAAAGCGCCGCGTTTGCTTATATGTTTCCAATTAATGCGACCGCGAGACGCGGCGCGATAATTGGGAACATATGGCGCTCATGCTCGCTCCCGCGGAACCTAGGCCACAGATTAGAGAAGGCGGGACATGCACCCCCCTTGGGCCAATTGCATGCTGTCTTTCTTAGAAAGACAGCACGCAAAGCCCAATAGCAAGTGATAAATTCCAAGCACACGCACGAGCGTGTGTTTGGAATTTAAAAGCCCTTACAAAATGCCTCGCAGTGCAGCGCAGCAGTGCAGCGCATGCGCGCTGGCTCAGGCGAGACCTAAAAAGTATGAACTGTCCTGAAGTTTCAGAATATAACAGAATTAGTACAAATAAAGCAAGTAATTCTGAAGTGTGGGGGGAACAAACGTTTGAATATGATCAATATACTAGGTGATGACATTTGCACATATCGTTTGTGTGCAAACGTAATTGTCAGTTCAATTGAAAATATGTGGTCTGTGTACTACACCATGCATACTTCACACTATGCCACTCCACTCTATGCCCTTCCACTCTGTGCCACTCCACTCCATTCTACGACACTCCACGCCTCTCCACTCTAAGGCAGTCTGCGACACGCAACGCCACTCCAATTTACGCTACTCACTCGACAACACAACGTGCCACTCTACTCCACTGCACTACCAGACCTTGAAAAATCGCCCACTCGCTATGGCGAGTCAGATTTTATCAGGTCGAGCTATATTTAGGATCTACTCACCCATTCTGGCAAGTTGACGGAGAACAGGTGTTCTGTTCAGTCAGAAAGTGAAAGAGCAATAAAGATGCCTTTAAATCACATTTGCTCTGTGTTAAGAGACAGAGGTCAGAAGTCAGTTTACAATTACTTTTCCTTCTGTGACTGCAGAGTTCCAGGATTTTGTAAAGTGAACTGTCTGACTTGCTGTACAAAGTGTGAAATGAAAGCCTGTAAGGTATCAGGTTTTTCTTAACACATTTAACTAGCTAATAAGTCAACTGGACAAACATTTAAAAATATATTTCAGTGGTTGTGAAAGCCCATTTTCTGTACTTCTGTGTGATGAAAAAATGTTATAATAGAAGGACAAACAAATCAGAACACTACTTGGTGATGTGCAAATGATATATATGTTTTCTGAAACCCAATGTTCATAGATTATTGTTAATACACTGTATAGTTTTATCAGTAAAGCTGCAGAGTAGTGGGAAGGTTTTTGACCATTTTTTACTGTTTGTAAAAATGACAGTGCGCTACCACATCATGCTTTAGTAATATATTTATTTAAAGTGAGTGTTCAAACATAAACCGAGAAACACTCCTGTCCCTGGAAATGCTATTAGCAAACTGAGAGGGATCATATGTACCCTATATGTGGGCCAGATTCTTATTACACATGGAGCAAACGTTTAGTCTATTTAATCAAACAAAAACGTATTGTTTTGTACAACAGAAATGCTGAACTCACATATTTGAAGGTGCACTGGGATGTGGGAATGAAGAAATAGGCAACTCTGTAAAATAAAATATTTCCCATTGATCACACACTTTGAGACCAGTTTAAGGATCAAGTACATTACAGCTAGGTCGAGTAGATTATTGAAGTTACTAGACCTGCAGGTCAAGGCACGGCTCCACACCACTTACCCCACTCCACTCTACCCCTCTCCACTCCAATGTATCCCAATCTACCCCACTTCGCTACAATCTACGCCACCATAATTTACCCCACCCTTATTTACCCAACCCACTCCAATCTACTTCATCCCACTCCAATCCAATCTACCCCATTCCAGTCCAATCTACCCCACTCCACTCAAGCTAACCCAATCAACCCCACCCCACTCAACCACACTACATTCAAATCTACACCACTTTGATCAATCTACCCGAGTCTACTCCACTTCAATCTACCACACTCCAATCCATCTCAAACCACCCAACTCCAATGTAACCCACTCCAATCTACCCTACCCAGCTCCACCCCAAACCACCCTACTCCATCCACTCAGCCCCACTCAACTCTACCACTCCACTCGTCTACTACACTTCACCCAATCTACTCCACATCAATCTACCCCAATTCAATCTACCCCAATTCAATCTACTCCACTACAATCCAATCTTCCCCACTCTACCATAATCGATGCCACTCTACCCTAATCAACCCCACTGCAAACTACTCCACCCCATTTCAATATACCCAACACCACTCCAATCTACCCCACTTCCCCAATTTACCCCACTTTAATCTACCCAACTCTTCCCTAATCTACCCCAATATATCCCACTCCACACTATCCCAATCTACCCTACTCCAATTCACCCCACCCCTAATCTACGCAACTCCACCCCAACCCGATCTACACCAATCCACCCCATTCCATTCTACCCCACTCAACCCCCACTCCATTCTACCCCAATCTACCCCATCCCACTCCACGCCACTAACATTTAGCCATGCTGAACAGCAGCCACACTGGTGTACATAATGGCTAAAACACATTGCCAAAGCTAACAGCTCTCGCATAGGCTAAACATATTGGCTTTGCCAATACTTGTTGAAATTCCGATGGCTATCATTGGCCCTCATATTTCAAGAAGCTAATTCTTGGTAAAGACATTGCTAGCTGTAACATCAATGTGAAAAACAGAGGGTGGAGGATGTGTTAGTTACTTAAGTCAGTTCTTGATGTAATAAACAATTACATGGTAGGCAAGCACAATTTTTACGTTTGACTTAGGTTGGATTTACCGCATGTAAATTGCTTGATGCAGCCCTGAAGTTGCATCAAAGTGGTTAGCTAACATCATCAGCTGGGCAAAGAGGAGTAAGCAAAAGAGGCAAGGAAAGATAAGAACACCTTCACTATGCAATATATTTAAAAAAACAAAAAATAATAAAAAGACCAAAAGATGTCCATTGCTGCTTGCATTAGTGTTCAGAATGGACATGTCATAAAGGTGCAGGAAGGATTGTTTCAATTTTTGACAAGCCTTGAATGATTTGCACAGAGTTGGTCTCTGTAAGAGCACAGATGAGATAAATCACATATCAGAATGTACCCAATGTAGTTACCAGTGGTTCCGACTGATTCAAGCATTTCCATTTAAGGCTTCTGTCGAGTCTAAATGGATTTATTTATACTCACTCAATAGAGAAGTAGTTGCACATGGGAAGGTTAAGCAATTTTAAAAAATGAGGATACTATGAATTCCTACTGGATGAGCAAAAACAATTTTACACACTGTAAAGGGGCAAACATACTGTCCTATGCAGCGTGATATTCCTCTAAGAGGATCAAGAGCTCTCCTGAGATGCCCAGATAGGGTTCTTAACCTATCGGAGTCAGCTCTTGTGGAATGTAGATCAACTCTTTTTAGCAGAGTAGACATCTGGTAATGTCCTGCATTAGGAAGTCCCAAGCAGGTGCTTGATAATCACATAGAAAGTCCAGTAACTGTCTTTCACTTAACCAGGCACCACTGCCACCTTATTCAGGATTGCAACTGAGGTGTGCTCCTTCAACATCTCCATTCCCAGTTGTGTCAGATCCTGCGAATCGTAAGATAGGGGACAGATCTCTTTCTTTTCACAAAGGTTGGAGGACTGGAATGAATCAACTGATGGATGCCCAATGCTGACCGCCATGTCAATCTCTTGGAAGTCAGGATGGAGCTTCTTTTATGAAAGGAAGGGAAAGGGGAGCATGATGGGGGAGGGAAGGAGAGTCACAGCGCATCCATTCAAGAGTCTGTCTGACAGAATATGGCAAGTAACTCACAAACCATGCCTTTTAAGGAGCAAGCACCAAGCAGAGAAGGAGGGGATAGGAAGAAAAAGATGATGAAGTAGAAAATGAATACAGGTAGAAGAGGAGGAAGAAGAGGAGGAATAACTGCAGAAGAACCATTGACATCCAGTCCTTCTCCTTACCGGACAGTGGGGAACCTTAATGGAAGTCTGATGACCTATAGCCAGGGGCAGAATTTATCTGGTCCTCTATTTACCTCCCAGACTACGGACCAGACTGGTGCAAATGCATAGAGGCTTCAATCACCCTCTTGACTCTTCCTCAATCTCTACTTTTAGCGCCTGTACACTCAATAGTAGCTGTAGCATTTTACAAATAAAAAAATAAAATAAACCCAGCAGAAATAATAGAGAATGAAAGAAACTATCCTCACCAACTTACTACAGAAACATACTTTGTATCAACAAATTCCCAGGATTGAGAGCTAAAAATCCTCCATCTGAAAGAACCAACACAGTTTTGTGTGGCACTAGAATAAATGACCCTATTGGCAGGAAGGAACAAGTAAAGGCTTGGTAACTGATGCACATGGGCACTATTTTGTACACTGATGAGCCAAGAGAAGTTACTCATTCACTAGTCTATGCAGTGCCTCAGGTTACACAATTCCATCTATGAGAGAGTAAACCATATTTATTGACAAGGTGAGGAGAGAGCGTCATGTTCCTGGGCACAGTTTTTACAATTATGGGCTTTCAGTTATCAAATTAATAAAATATGGAGGATTTGGTGATGGTTCACTTCAACCGAACTAAAGTACTAGATTAAACTTGCTTGCAAAAAAAAAGCAAAGCCCAAGACTGGGAAAATGCCGGTGGCCTGAACAAATGGCATCCCAGTGATTAGAGAGTCACGGTTGGAGGGCTGAAGATAGAGGGAAAGTCACGAGTCTATAATGTTTGAATAATAGCCCTCCCTCTCGATCAGGTCCTGAGCAGGCACATTCTGAAAACAATGATGGAATAAGAGGCAGCTTCTGAAAGAGTGAGATGGCTGCAGGTAAACATTACAGATGGTACGATAAGAAAGCCTTCTGCTTGGTGAGGGACTATCATGCCATCTGCTCCTCATTCATTCAACAATAAGCACACACACCAGTGACTCAAGACACACAAAGTCCTAACGCTTTGCAGTAATTCAGCATTACTGACATCACTGCAGTGTGGTTATGTTTAGTCAATATGCGACTAAAATATCACTTAAATCCCAATAACTTAATTTCTGCTGTATGCTGTCAGAAGCAGGTTAAAAAAAACAAGCAAGTTTCCACACTCATTATTTAAAATACCTGGTTTGTTTGAAGCTCTTCAACAGAAAAGTAAAAGACAAATGAGACAATACAGATGAAAACAATATTCGCCAACGAAAACAATGTCCACACTAATAGAGAGTCTGGGAAACAATTGTGTCATTACAATCAGGTATGCAGCAGCAGCAAATGTTCAGTGATTACACCAAAGTAAAGATTAGTTGCACTGGCATTTCCTCTCAGGTTAACTGCACAACTACAAGTCTTCTTCCTACCAATCTTCCAACAAGAAATACTTAACAAATTATAAATTCAGTCCCAGCGGCATGCTAACCTGACTCCACACATTACATTGCTGCCTCTCTTCCTCTGCCTGGGAAGAGCAAAGATAGATGCTGGATGAGGTGTTGGAATATATTCAGAGCAACACTGGTTTTTACGGATGCTTATTTCCGCCACTCCTGTGCAACAGGAGCTCATTGCTTTTAGCCGTTAACAGTCAATCTTTGATCGCGTTATAGTTCAATGATTCTGAAGGAGTGTGTGGTACCAAAGAATCTAGAAGTTGGCATAAACTACTGCTTGCTGGGATCTGCGAAGGACTCTCTTGATCCTTTGAAGAGCTACTCCATTTTTTCTAGTTTGGTGAATCACATGAATATTGAACTGGAGAATGCTACCCTCCAACACAATTGATGAGAAGGTTTAATCTGCCTTGAAAAGCGATCATTGTTCTGCCATGTTGTATGTTAGAGAAGGGACATAGATAAGCATCATGAATTGCTCAGCCTCTGCTCTGAAACTTTTATGCTTTATATAGATCCTCATGATGAGTGAAAGATTGTGGTCCTTCTCTGGTGCGAACAGAAAAGTGACTCAGACTAACTTTCTGTGTGGCACTGCATGCCCTGATGCTGGCAGTACTGACTGCTGTATTGGCTGTAGCAGGACTTCACTAGCGCTAGATGACAGCATGGAAGGGGGAAACTTCTCTAAACTATGTTGCTTAAACTCCTTTTTGTGCCAGGAACTTTTGGTATAAAATTGGGGGAGATGGAAAAGCAAGCACCAAAAGATGAGATGCTTACAATGTTCTTTTGCACCAGTCATATGGCAGAGTTCTAATTTAATATTGCAGTCAAGTCAACATTTTTCCCTCTAGGGCAGATTCCCCCTCTATTTTCAGAGGACGTGACAGGTGATCCTACAAGAAGTCTAGACATTACTATTCAGTCTCACGTACAAGTCAGCATGACTACACACACCCTCATTAGTAGAGCCCCGGACAGATTCTTCACCTTTTAGGCAGCTGACAATTAGCATTCAATCAGGTTAGGATGGAGTTGGTTTACAATGCTGTCTGCATATTATGGATTCAGGGAGCACAGGATCTTCTCAAAAGGAAAACCTTACAACATGGGGTGAAAGACTTCTTGGCCAAGAGAGCGATGATGCCTGCAGAGGGAAGAGATAGATATTTGAGGTATAAATTCTCAAGCAGGGGTATGTATTCCACCTGATCATCAACTTAAAGGAAGTTAATCTATTCATCAGGGATGGGACCTTCTGTCTGGTTTCTCTTCAGGAGAGCATATCCATAGTCGCCCCAGGAGACCTACTGATCAACTTGAAGGATGCCTCCTTGTATGTCACCATTTATCTAAAGCATCAGAAGTTAGAGGATTCGTTGTCCCCCCTACCCGTTCCTGTCCTTCACCTTTGGATTGAGGTCAACCCCATGACTCTTCACAATGGCCATGTCTCTAATGGTGGGTCTCTTGTTTGTGAGGAAGGGTGCAGATGCCTTCATATCTAGACGAAAGGATGGCAAGTACGGACTCTCTTTCCCTTGTCTCAGGCTCACATAATAAGGGTGAACAGGGTTCTTCAATCCTTTGGTTGGAATATGAATCAAAAATTCAAACCTAGTGCAGTATTCCAGACTCCACACAGGCTCGTGACAACGTGAGTCGAACGCTGGTGTGGAGTCAAAGTTCTATAGAGTGCTGGTTGAGGCAGTTAAAGCAGTTGAGAGTCCAAGGCTGGAGGTGCTTGTGTGCGCAGCAGCTCGGGTGGTTTCAACTCTACCATAAATGATTAGATTACATTCATGTACCTGGTTCTGTCGGAGTTCATTACCACATAATTTGTGGCAGCGAGTTATACGGAAATCACTACACGACAGAAACTACATGTATCTGCATAAACATCTGTGGTTTTCTTCAGCCGAAAAATCTTTTGATTTTTGTTGATGGTTATCTTGCTCCGCTGACACGTTCATCGTGCAAGTCGCATGGTGTCGGAAGGAGAGCCCTGAAGACTTCTAGCATTGATGGAGTATCCATAGATTAACAGAGCAGTTTTTGCCCTCCTGCTAATCCTCAACTTATCGGAAGCTTTATAAGGTTTGGAGGCGGGTGGGAGGAGGGGCGCACATTGCACCAGTTGACTGTTGGGGGCGGAGCCACAGGCCGAAGGAAGTCAGGCATAATTGGAAAGCTATATTATATTTTCAAGGATTGAGTTGTTTGGTTGGCCTGCTGACTGCATATCAACTACTGGGGGCGGTAGTATTGGATATTGGAGTGTTGCGCGCAGCTGCGAAAGCCATGTTCGAGTCAGGCAAGTGAAATGGAGACAGTAGTTCTACGCATTGTGAATTTGTGAATAAAGCAGCCTTCGTATAACTATTGAGCATGGGTGAAGGTTTCCAGCTGTGTAAATTGCCTTTGCATCGCTTGACCTGCACATGTTAATTGCTGGCTGCTCACAGTGAGTTTATTTAAATGTATTCCCCCGCAGGAAGAGGTTTTCAGCCTCTCCATTCTCATTGCCTTTGGTCACGCACCAGGGATACTTTAGCAAATCTTACTGAAACACTGCCGTAGGCTCTCAGGACATTTTTTGCTGCACTTCCAGTTGTAAGGCACAGGAGTGTCGCGTGCAGCAGTGGAGCCCATTTTCATGTCAGGAAATTTATGCCAGGATGCGCTGTGAAGCTAGGATGCGCTAGGACAGTTTACTGATACTTTGAGAAATGTGCAATAAATTTGTGAAGGAGCTGGCCAGGCAACAAATGGAAAATTAGGCACACTGATGTGCACACCTTTGACTACTTCCACAGTCTTTAAATACTTGCAAAACAGTGAACTGTAGCATGTGCACACCTTTACACTGGTTATAAGCCTATTTATGTTCTCTACTCTAGTACAACAGTAGGACAAGTAGCACATGGTGATGTGCACACTCCACACATGGTAGGAACCTTATCCAACATTCATCTCTCTAGTCTAAATTATACCATTGTTTAGTTCTGGTTGACTTTACTGTTGGTCTTCATCATGCAATCAGAGTCACCAACAATTTTGGACACTCTACAAGAACTACCAATTCCACGGAGGCAGTGGTTCAACGCCTTTGAAACATACTTGGGGGCCACTGTGGCAACAAGGTTCAGACCAGAACGGAAAAATATTGTATTGCTTCATTCCTTAGGTTTCAAAGGCAGGACCACATTTAAACATCTGCCTGAGTAAGCAGTAGGTGAGGATGATGAACTGAATGAATTTCAGGATGCTGTCAAAAAACTGGTCACTAGATTTGATGTCCCAAACTAGCTTGGTGGTTTCCAGATATAAGTGTTTCAAGAGATCACAAAAAGCCAATGAGGATGTGGATAAGTATATATCTGCATTACGAAAACTTGTGCGTGAATGTCAGTTTGAGAATTTTAATGATCAACTCATTAGGGACCAGTTTATCTGTTAATGTACTGCTAAAACCACATGCTAAAAAAACTTATGTCATTAGGTAATCCTTCACTAATAGAAAGCATCAGAATAGCTAAAAGCATTGAAATCTCGTTTAAAACAGTCAAGGAGCTTGTTGACAAATAATGAACAGTTAAATCCAGTTCGGTGTAAGGTGGAAAGGTCTACAGGAAAGAAGAATCCTCAGGCTAATGAGTCTAATTCTTTCTTTAACCAGTCTAACACGTTTCAGGTGTGGTAATCAATTTCATTAAAAAAGGGGAGAAACCATGTCGTCACAGATGTGTCTCGCAGATTATGCAACATAACAGGACATTTTGCGAATGTGTGCCAAAGTGCAAAACTTACTAAGGTTAAAGTAGCTGCAGTGTCTGAAGACATGGACCGTGATGCTGAAGATTGTGTCTGAAATGCAAGATATGGTCCTAGTGGTTGGTCAAAGTGAAGTTAAAAGTGGTGATGAAATGAAAAATAAATTTTTATAGCGCGAACAATTACCCAGAGGTGTCAAGGCGCTAGCTCGTCGAGTAACTGTGCCGTAAAGTCTAGTTAGGAATTCAGAGATTAAACAGCCACGTTTAAAGCTTTCCTGAAGGCCAACAATTCAGTTTCACCTTTTATTATCGGGGGAAGAGAGTTCCAAAGTCTGGAAGTGCCAACCAAAAAGCTTCTGCCACCCCAGGAGCTTTTCTTGAACCTGGGAATCACCAGATTATGAGAATGGGCAGAGCGTAGATGGCGAGTAGGAACATATTGTTGGAAATTCGGTTTGAAAAAGGCTGGTCCTAGGTCACGGACTGCTTTAAATGCTATGCAGAGAGCTTTGAACTCAATGCGTCTTTTCACTGGCAGCCAGTGTAAATCTCTTAATGCAGCCGTGGTAGATTTGTGCTTAGGAATATCCAGCTAAATGCGCGCTGCAGCATTTTGTACAATCTGTAGTTTAGTTAGGCATTTTGTCCTGAGGTTGACAAAAAGACTATTGCAGTAGTCGGCTCTGGACAGGAACAGAGTAGAGATTACAAGCTTGCGTAGATTGACAGGTATGAACGGAAAAATGTTCCTAAGTAATTTTAATGTGTAGAAGGATACAGAGGAGACATTGTTCACATGGCCTTCAAATGTGAGCTTGGAATCAAAAGTGACTCCTAAGTTTTTCACTTTATTTGTTGGAATGGGCAAAGAACCCAGTTCCGATGGCCAGAAAGCTGGAGACCAAAATGTGGTGTTGCTGCCAAAAAGTAGAACCTCCGTTTTGTTGGAATTTAACTTTAGACAGTTAGTGGCCATCCACTCACCGACTTGGCGAAGACAGGTGTAGAACTGTGAGGCTGTATCCGAAGGAGTACTTGTCACTAACACCACAATTTGGGTATTGTCAGCATAAGAAATTGCTGAGAAGCGCAGAGATCGAATCAACTGCACAAGGGGGGCAACGTAGATATTAAAAAGGGTGGGGCTCAATGATGAACCCTGGGGTACCCCACAAGACAGTGTGAAATTGGGTGATTTGAATTCGGAAAGAGCTACGAACTGTTCTCGACCAGACAAAAATGATCCAAGTAAGGTCAGAGCTTTTCCTTTTATGTCTATGCCGATCCATCAGATTGTGTAGATCCCTAAGTAGATATTTTGGTTGGAGACAAAGAGTTGCATTTGCTGATGGACTCAGGTGCACAGATCACTATGATCACCCAGGAGTAGAATTATTCCATACAACATTGCAGGGTTTGGGGGGATTTGGAATCACTGCTACCTCCTGACCGTTCACCAGTATACTATGAGGGATGAAAAAACAATTTGTTAGGATATTTTGAAGACATATTGAGTTTCAAAGGGAGGCGCATCCCTGGCAAAATGTATGTACCAGTTAAAGGTCTACATATTCTTGGGTGGTTCCATCAAGGGTTGTTTAGCATGGTTTTGAGGCCTGGTACCAAACAGGTTTTAGTCATAAGGGTCACTGGTATAGTTGAAGAGATGCTTAATCTCATTCCTACGGTTTTTGCAGGGGAAATAGGAAAGATCAAAGGATTCAAGCACAGAATCAAAATAAAGGAAGGGGGCGATACCTGTTAAACATAAGTTGAGAGGGGTGCCTTTTTTGTGTACGACACGATCTTGAAAGAGAATTGGAAACTTTGGCTAAGAGAGGGATTATAGAACAGGTGCAGCCATTGCTCTGGCTTTCCCCATTGATAGTCGCACGTAAGAGGAACGGGGAGTTGAGAGTATGTGCAGACCTCCGTGTTGTTAACAAAGAGATATGGGTCAACTTTCATTCCCTTCCTAAGATCTATCTGGCTTCGGCTGATGGAGCTAAATTTTTTATCAAACTAGATTTAGCTTCAGCATACCGCCATGACCGAGTTAGATCCAGAATCCCGCTACTTCACAGCTTTTGTTTCACCATGGGGTACTTTTCAACACGGTCACATGCCATTTGGTTTCGCATCAGCGGCTTTGGTGTTCCAGAGGGTCATGGTAACACTTCAAGGGGATCAAAAATGTAGTCATCTTTCAGAATGATATTTTGATATTTCCCCATGATCGCCAGACACATGATGACACACTAAAACAAGTCCTCACAGTATTTCATCAACAGAGAGCAGTGTTAAAAGAGAAAAATGTGAATCTTTAATAGAAAATGTTGAGTAATTAGTGCACGTGATCTCTAGCTCTGGCATTAGTCCGAAACCAGGATTGGTCAGTGCCATAATGCATGCACCACCACCCATGGACAAAGGTGGTGTTAAATTCTTCCTTGGACTGTGTGAGTTTTACTCACGCTTCATCAAAGACTTTGCATCCAAGGTTAGACCAATTTCAAATCTATTAAGGAAAGATGTTGAATTTTGTTGGACTGAGAAGTGTGTGGCTGCTTTTCAGTGGATCAAGTCCCAATTGACGAATGTAAAGACACTTGAACCATATTGCCCCAAGCTAAAGTGTGTCCTGACGGTCGATGCTAGCAATGCAGGCTTAGGAGCAGTGCTGACCCAAAGAACTGAAAAAGTGGAACACACTACTGGATGTGCCTCCAGGGTGCTTCGTGAACCAGAACAACACTATTTGGTTATCGAAAAAGAATTGCTTGCATGCTGGTGGGCCATAAAACAGGTTTGCACTTATTTGTGGGGGACCAATTTGTACTTCAAACTGATCACAAGCCTTTAGTGTTCATTCTGGGTGGGGAAACGATGCGAAGAACAACACACCCAGAATTGCTAGGTTTTCTGCCAGGTCATTACCATTCCAGTTTGATATCAAACACATCCCGGGAGGAGGAAATGTTAGAGCAGACTATCTCTCTCATTTTCCCACCTGCCGCGGCCCGTGCAGGTAAGAGCGGTGGGGTCGGGTGGGGGAGATTTCGACAGACGATGACGAGAGAAAATTAAATAAATAAATACATTTTCCCTCGTCATCGTCCAACGAAATACACCCCCCGCCCCCACCGCTCTTACCTGCACGGGCCGCAGCTGTTTCCCAACAAGATGAATGTACTTGAACAGTGTGTCTTTGATCTTGACATAGGTTTAAATGACCTTGAGGATGAAAGTTGTACGGTATCAGAATCAGAATGGAAGTCAGCTACCAGTGATGATGTAGTGCTGGGTGTGATTTCAAAATACATTAAGGAAGGGTGGCCCAAGGAGAAAATGCTTGAACATGGAACACAACTGTTTAGTAAGGTTGCTGAAGAGCTATTTTTGGAAGATAGGTTACTTATGAGACTTGATAATTTGGTCCCTCCCGTCAATCTCAGACCACTGTCACTGAAACGTGCACATGAAGAGCATTTAGGAGCCACTTTCAGTAAGTGCAGGTTGCTTTTAGCATTCTGGTGGCTACAAATGCACTAAGAAGTTGACGTGTTGGTCAAAGGTTGTGTGCTCAACAAGTGACAAAGCATTGAAAACGTCCAAACCCCATTAGTTTCGATTGAGTTTCTGGCCAGACCATTATTAAAAGTTGGAATTGATTTGGTGAGGCCATTTAATTCTCTTCCCAATCATTCATGATATGATCTGGTTCTCATGGATTACTACTCTAAATTGACAGAAGTAAGATCTGTTGGGTAACCGGATTCGAAAACAGTGATTAAGTTCTAAGAGGATGTGTGCCTGAGGGAAGGCTTCCATGAGGTCTTAGTTTCGGACAATGAGGTACAATTTGTTTCTTCAGATGCAAAAGAGTTTCTTGAAACAAGCAGCATAAGGCATCTCAGAAGATCACTCTATCACCCTCAGACAAATGGTCTTGTTGAGCACTTCAATCGTGTTGAGAGTGTGTGTGTGATGGGCTTTGCACAACAGTTGTGTTGTGAGCACTGCAATTGCAAACCATATTGTGGTTCTACAGGACCACACCCCAGTCCTGTACCAATACTTCTCGATTTGAGCTGCTCAGGGGTAGGAAACCTGCAAGTGACTTTAGACCTGCATGGATGTCAAGATGCTTGAAGCAGAAGGTTGCTGTTAAAAGTATGGATGCACTTGTTAGAAAGAATGTTACTTAAGCCCAACATAATCAGTAGGTTTTTTATGACATGAAGAAAAGGGTTTTTGACAAACCTATTGTGGTCGGAGATTATGTGCGAATAAAGAAATGCTCCCATGTCAGAAAATGCGATACTAAGTTCTTTAAACTAGTGCTTGTTGATAAAGTAAGTGGCAGTGCTGTTTGTCTGGAGGGTTGCCATTGGTGGAACCGCTCAAAGTTGTAAAGGTTTCCCTTCAACAAGGTAATCCATATACTAATTCTGAGCAAAGAAATGTTGATAAAAGGACTACTGAACAGAAAAACAGTGTGCAGGATGGTTTTCAACTTGTTCAAAATGAATCTCAGCCTGTGCGGAGGACTGCACAGCAACATAGAATCCCGGTCAGGTATAGACGACCTTTAAAAACCTGTCTAAGACATATTCTTCTGTAATTTTTAAGGATATGTATAAGTTAGGTACTATTTCCTGTTTTTATATGATCTCTTAAGAACCTGTTTGACAGTAATTCATATGGGTTATTATTTGGGCTTTTGTCTCTGTCAAGCCAAACTTGTCAAGGCATTTTGTCTCTGTAAAGCCAAACTTCTGTTGGAGAGCTATGTTCATATGTACATTTTCTTCTGTTCTGCACATATTGGGTGGTTATCTTAATTTTTGTTTTATTTTACTTATATTACTGTTTGCATAGTATGGTAAAGCTGTATTTAAAATGTTTTGAGTGTCAGAAAAGAACCAATGTAGTATTCCAGACTTCACACCGGCTCTTGACACAGTTAGTGGAATGCTTGTGTGCAGTAAAAGTTCTATAGAGTGCCGGTTGAGGCAGTTGAGCATCCGAGGCTGGTGGCGCTTGTGTGCCCAGCAGCTCAGCGTGGTTTCTCACTACAATAAATTATTACATTCATGAACCGGGCTGTGTTAGGGTTCATTACCACACCTAGTGCTTGCCATCACAGGGAGATCATTTGGGATCTGTTGATATCTCTGTGGTGGAGTGTACATCTTCCACCTGCAAGTTCTGTGAAGCCCAGTTCCCCCGATGGTTCTAGAGACTAGAAAGGGGCTGCAGTCTTTCATTGAATGCCTTCACAGGGGAAAAACAGCAGCCTGCATCTTTGCAGTGTCTCGGGCCAGGTTTCATCGCAACCTCTAAGAGTATATTTTGGAGAATTAGAATCTGGTATCTCACAGTTACAATCTACTCACTGCTGCGGTTTCTTCCTTGAAAGTTATTCTCTAGTTTGGTGGCTGATGAGAGCACAACATTGTCTAGGGAGTAAGTAACACTTTGGCCTCTGATTTCAGTGATCATAACACATGACTGTATCAAGGGATATGGTGCCACACTCATGCCTGCCTCATTCCAGGATCTGTGGTCAGATCAGGAGACACAGTGATCCTCCAATTGGAGGGAGCAAATGGTGGTCTGAATCAGGGTGCAGTCCTTTTTAGTCGATTCAGGGGGGATCACATTTTTGATCATAGGATATAAAGTAACAAAAGCTTACATCAACATGCAGGGCACCTCTTTGGTGCTGCTCGTCCACACCCTGTTAACTTAGGCAGCAGTCTTTCTGGAGGTCAACAGACACTTGGAGAATCTCCCTCCAGACGGGATACTGCGCTCCTGGCATTCTGTGGCAGAGGGAAGCAGCCTTGGGGGTAGAGTCCCTCTCATTTCAATGGTCCCTGGGTTGTTGTTTGCCTTTCCCAATGTGCCTGTCCTGCAAAAAAATCTCAACAAAAATTAGGGTGGAGTCCCATTGTGGTTGCTCTCTTTGACCTTGCAGGTCTTGGTTCCTTTGTGTTCCCACTTTGGTGGCCGGTTCCGCTTCTCAGTTAGTTGTCCCATGTGCCGTTGAGTGCTTCAAAGCTGAATGGTTACATTTTTAATGCTGGTTATCTCCAGTGAGGCAACAGGTGTCCTGCAGCTCTCCAGATGTCCTACCGTGCAGAGAAACACACAACATGAATAGGCTTCCTGCTGAGAAGCTGAAGCTTGCAACAGGTCTCCTCCTGGCTGTGACCCTGTTAAAAATTTGGGATTTCTTGCCATATATGGTTTCGAGTTGGCCACCTCTTCCTTGTGCTCCCAATCGGCAGCCATAAGGGTATTTAGGAAGGGTTGGGGGAATGTATCTTCTATTGCAGATATATGCTTCAATTACTGCAAAAGTTTGAGTCGGCACGATGCAAGGTTTGTCCTGTGAAACTTTCTTGGGACTTCCCTTGTCCTCTGGAGTTTAAAGAGGACTCCTTTTGAGCCCTCTGAAGAGGTTTTTCTAGTTTCTGACATGGAATGTACCATTTCTGGTGGCCATTGGATCTGAAGGAGATTGTACCTCTTGTATGCAGGCAACCTTATTTAAAGTTCCTCTCTGAAAGTTTGGTGTCAGAACCTTTCCCTTCTTTTTGACTTCAGGTAATCCCCCGTGGTTACCTTTCACAAGATCTAGTTGGCCCAAAAGGTTTCTACCCCGCCTGTGCAGTCTTTTTATTCCTACATGTGGGTCGAGTATCCTGCTACTGTTTGGATGTTATATTGACAAAGTGCAATTCAGTAACTGCCCTAACACATTCATTGTTTTACTGAACCGTCATAATTTTTTGGTGAATGTAGAGATTTTTTGTTCACAAAAGTGTGCACACAGTTATTTTCTGCCCTGCAACAAAAAGTATGGTCCTTTGCCTACTAAGCAATATTTTTACTGTGTATGCCTTTTAAATGTACCACTTCCTATAATATCCTTCTGTGAGGGAACAGCCTACCTCTGCTAAATGTAGCCTGTTCAGCGAACGGACTGGAGGCTACTCCCACTTTCCATATTGTCACGGGCCAAAATGTTACTTCATGGCCAGATTTTTTAGGCCAGCTGGGGGTAACACACACTCACCTAACTACTAACAAACATTCCCTCCAATAAAAAAACCTGACCGGATGGCTTTGCTAATATTTGTCCTTTGCTGATATGTCTACTACATGAAGAGTGTGAGGGGTGTAGAACTTTGACGAGAAGAGCTGGAGTCTGTGCAACGAAGATTACCGGTAAATAAAGTGGGGTTTATTTCGAATGAACGAAAAGCATTTACACCAACTGAGTTAATTTCCAATCCAACATACAACGTACGCACGCGAATTTCTCTCGTGAAAAAATATTTAAAGTGGCGCAAATAAAAAAACAAAATATGGGGAGGGAGGGTCTGTTTGCGGACATTCTCCTTGCATCTATAAGGGCAAAATGCAAAAATTAGCCTACCACCACCCCACAAAACGCAGCACCGGCAGTCAGGTGCGCTCACAGCCCAGCCACCCTGTGGACATCCTAACACTTGTAATAGAGCGCATCCAAAAAGAGCGCACATATTTAGGGAAAACATGAAAGCCTGAGTGGGACGTTCAAAAACCATTAAAGTAATAAGTACTATTATCTTTTTTTACGCATTAAGGAAATCTCAGTATGCATGATAATTTAATAGTTCACGGCGCTTTCAATTTTTCTGAGTCTCGATCCAAAATATTCCCAAACTATTAATTCGGCACACAAAAAAATAAATAAACAGTGCATGAAGCAGGAGAGCGGATTCAAACAGATCTCAGTGCTTCTGCGGCTGTGCTGGGAGCAGGCACACTGCTGTAACATGTTTACACTGTGGGCAGAGGGCGCTGCCCGGGGCCAGCCTGTCATCTGCGCCCCTCACCACAACCTCTCCGGAGAAGACGGGGATTGGGATCCTCTACTAGCCGCTGGGGAGACCAAGCTCGCTCCTCCGCCCCCTCCCCCACCCTCCGGCTCACCTCGGTGACAGCTCTCCGTTGGAGTAAAGTGGGGTGTCAAGCTGCCCTTTCCGGGTTCCCCAGGGGCACACGGGTTTCCTTCGCGGGGTGCAGAGGGGGGCCTTAGTGATAGGGTGTCTGAGACGGAGGGCCTCGACTCTGCGGCTCAGAGGCTGGGATTGTATTTCGAAAGATCCGCCATTTTCACCTCGTCATCCCCCGCCGCCGCCCGCACCGGAACCAGCTGGGAGACACCCCCGGAGCAGGGAGCCAAGGCGACCGGGACTCACCCTCCGCTCGGCGCATCTTGGTACACACTTAGGCGCACGCTCTCAAGTGTAAGTAGAGCACCCCACATACACCCCTGAGACATAAATATTCATCGCACTACAGAGCACTGAATGGTAAGGAGGCAGCGCGCTTTAGATACAAAATATTCCAACATTTTACTAGCTCAACATACAGATTTCACAGGTACGAGTTGATTTTGCCAGCCAACTTGTGAGGGTCATAGTAAGAGTAAAAAAAAAAGGAAAATTTTATAAATAAGAAAAATGTTGCTAAAATCAGGATCTTTTGCGTCAAACTACGATCTAGCGGTCAGTACACTCGAAATACAGTTGTGCTTAACGCACAAAATCTCTAGATCAAGACAAAACAGCATCAACCACTTCCACGTGCAAATGGAGTGAGGCCATGCTAGCAAGAGTTCACAAGGTAACACCAATACATTCACTCACAACCAAGTGGAGCAATTGTGGAAGAAACCACATAACTTAAGGTCCGGATCCAAAGTCCACATTGCAAACCTCCATCTTCTGAATGTCACTCCAGTAAACATTTGGCTTCAGATTCCTAACATGTGGAGAAGTGTGGCTCAATGGTTAGAGCGGCAGACCCTGATGCAGAGATCTGGCCCGGGACCAGGGTTCAATTCCCGCCTCGGCGGGTCTTGGGCTCAATTTCCTCGGACCTGATAATTCTCGCCTCAGTGCCTATTCTAATCATGGGTCCCACTCTGCAACTCTGGGCAATAGCTTGCTTAATCTCCACAACGGCCCCAACAGTGCTGGGATGCCTGGCTTCACCCTGGGGGTGCCCAGGAGTGGACATTTCACAGGGAAAAGCCAGGAAGGGTTCCACAGCGGTATGCGTACAGCGCCAGGACACCCCTTTGGGGGTATAAGTGCGCTTTACAAGTACAAATTTCATAAATTTCATAACATCCTTTCAAAAAAGATTCCCATTAAATGCATCTTTCTGGACTCAAAGGAATTGCTGTTTTTTTGCCGCTGCAAAGTAATCTCAGGGACATTTCAAGAAATAGACGAATATGCTGAGCACCTCAAAAAGCCAAGGGGAAAAACGGAAATATGAACATTAAGACAACTGATGTGACAATACAACAGAAATTAGCGGGGTAAACAAAAATGGGTTTGGGTAACCCTCACAGTGAACGGCTACTACATGTGAAGTTCCATCGCCTCACTGGCTTTAATTAAGCTATTGGCCAGCAACTCTTAGGTCTTCAAATCCATAAATTTTCATGATGCCACAAACGAAATATAAAAATCTATATTTTATACCAATATTGCCGCCAGCCCACTTACTGCAATGTATTTAGGTCTTCTATCAGTCTTAGTTTACAACATAGAGGCTGATTCCTAAAAGCATTTACAAGTACTGGAAGTAGTTCTACAGGAGTACTCTTATGTACCCTCGCATACCTTTGTGAATCCGCCCGAAACATCAAACATGGTAATAGAATGGAAATATTCATATTGTATTCCTATACAAGTATTGAAGTAGAAAAGGCTGTCTCCTTGCGTTGGACGTTTTGGAGCTGATTCACAAAGGCATGTGAATACGCACAAGAGTTCTTTTGTAGTACTACTTCCCGTGCTCCTAAAAGCTTTTATCAATCAGCCCCTTAGTGTCTATCAACCTCTACTATTCTGTCATTCAAGATTCTATTCCATACCAGCTGCAGAAATGGCGCACATTGTATAATACATACCAATAAATGGTGCAAACTGGAGATGTCATGCCATAAGCAGATAAAGCACGTTCAAAGCCGATAGTTCTTCCCAAGCAAAGCCCAATATCTTTCAGAGTATGCATGCACTTCGAGGTAGGTTACTAGTGAGTTGTTATCCCGAGTTGTTTGGGGGCAATATAGACTTATAATGAGTTGAAAAGCAAGCAATTATTATGCATACACTAAATACTGGGCATGAGCAATCAAAAGCCTAGCAGGAATTCATTATATTTTATTTTTCTGCAACTCTTTTTTAACCTGGTGAGAGCAGAATAGCCAAAGTTATTGACGATTTATACCACAAAGAATGTAGTTACAAGGTTCTACCTCACCGATGACAAACATAAGCGTTGATTGGTCCTGCAAGGCAGTAATTTGTTATTAAAACAGAAAAAGGTCAAATTATTATAGGCACACACTAAGACACTCATGTATTTTTCACTCGGATTAAAAAATTACTTTCGGTACAACTGAAGTTTAAACTGGTGCTGTGTTTCCCTTGCCTGCAGCGATGATAAGTGTGTCTAGTAACAAGGCAGTGTGTGAAACAACCTGTACCCGTTTTAGATGAAATGTGGTTAACCTAGTTTGCTCTTCCTATCGCCCTTTCTAAGCCACATCTCTTTTTCCTGGCTTATGAACTCCTGTTAATGGATGCTGGATTGCCTGCAAGCAATTGTGACCGGAACCAATGTGCTTACGCATACAAAATCCGAATAAGCATGCTGGGTTCTGAATAAGCACTTTGCAAAATCTTCAGCTTTTTTCTTTGTCAGTTAAGAACTATAGTGAACTCCCACAGGCAGATCCAACAGTGGGGCTCCCCTTTCATCCACACATCTCTCTGAACCAGTCAAGCAAAGAAAGCACTAGTAGATCCAGCAGAATCTCTATGTGGCTCTAGCGGAGTTCCTCACGTGCACTCAGTCCAAAACAGTTAAGGCAGGGAAAGACCAACAAGCTGTCCCCAGTATTCACCCTGTCATCAGAGGCAAAGTGAGGTGGGCTGCAGCAACGCAAGACAGGCAGTCAGCCTAAGAAAACACAAGATGATGACGGACGGAGCACTGAAACTTTTCAGAAACTCACCCCGTTCACAGATCTGGGTTGAATCCATCATCGTTCTTTAGCTCACTTCGCCACCCCAGTTCAGACCCAGCCCTATGCAAATCAGTCTTGACCCTGTACTTCACGGGAACAGTCTAGCCTGAACTGCCAAGCCAGGTCTTCCCTGGACCGGAAACAAGCACCCTGGGACCAGTTTCGGGTTAACACCCCTCATCAGCCAGGCTAGCTTGAATCCAGTGGCAAAGTGAGCAAGGGACCCACGTCTGGGCATACCATGCCAACTTAGGGCAAACAAAGCAAACACAAGGAGATGATGGACGGAGACACTCACCCCCAGTCACAGATCTGGGCTGAATCCATCATTGTTCTTTAGCTCACTTCGCCACCCCAGTTCAGACATAGCCATATGCAAATCAGTCTTGACCCTGTGCCTCATGGGAACAGTCCAGCCTGAACTGCCAAGCCAGGTCTTCCCTGGACCGGAAACAAGCATCATGGGACCGGTTTCGGGGTAACACCCCTCATCAGCCAGGCTAGCTTGAATCCAGTGGCAAAGTGAGCAAGGGACCCACGTCTGGGCATACCCTACCAACTTACGGCAAACAAAGCAAACACAAGGAGATGAAGAACGGAGCACTGAAACTTTTCAGACACTCACCCCCAGTCACAGATCAAGTCAGCCTGAGAAGCCAACAATGCCAACCTACATCAGCCAATAATGCACCTGGTGCAAATGTTTAAGTTCTACAGCATGGAAGTAAGAAAGAAAGGTTTTTCTAGCTGAACCTTTATGAGCCACTTGGCAGGGAATGGAGCCTACCCAATTCAGGCTAGACTGCTCATTTATGATGTATTGCGTTTGATGGTATATGGTTGGCCTGCTCCTGTAATAACACAAATGAGCTAAAACAAACCTGGCACAGAACACTACTCAAAGTAGCGGTAAGCGGTTGGCACAAGCATTCCCATCCAACACTATTCGGTTATCTCAAATAATCCTTCATTACTAGTATGCAGTACTTCCCATTATCTTATAAAAGTACGAGATTTATTTAACTATAAAAGCAATTGTGCCAGTGATGAATAATTCTCCATTATTGTGAGAAAAAGTATGGTGGTGGTCCCATCTTAGGAGAAACCCTTATTTGCAGAAATCAAGCCCACCCGTTTCAGCCACTCCTAATTCTAGAAACCTTTAATGCTAGACTTCCAACTCATAGGCACTGAGCGTTTGTTTCTCTAGCCCTGCCAACCAGCCCAACCCACCCGCTGAATGATTTAGATTTCTGCAGTTGAAACCTCTTCTTAAGTAAAGTTAATTTGACAGATATGAAATTCAAACATGAATATCCGCAGCAGTGCATGACGACACAAACTTGTCAAATCTCAAAACACAGCCACACACAATGTTTAAAGATCTAACCAATCAGATAACTACTGTATTCATATTAATATGTAGTTTACATAGTTTAAGAAAATATGCAGTTTGTTCAATCAGTTTCTTTGATTTCTAAGCTGAACAACCCCTTGCTCATATTCTATGCCCCTTGTTCATATTCTATTCAGTTTTTAAACTAAAATTGGGAATACGAATCGTCCTCTAGAATAAGATAATAAAAGACAGAATACATGCTCAATACTGTAGCATAATCCCAATTTAGGGTACCATAGGGTGCTACTGACTTTAATGCTTGGACAGCCCCTTGTAAGCCAATATTGGGTCAATGTCCAAACACCACTCAAGTAGCTACCTTCTTACTTGGGGATCAGGAATCTCTTCTAAATAGCTTGGTGTTCTCGGGATGCAACAGTATTAAAGAAAGAGTCTTTGACTCATTGCTATTCCAGTAGCTTCGATTAACATATGCAGATCAAGACATTGCTTATACTTACATAAGCAAGAAGGTACCTTCCCACTCCTCCCTTGGCCAGTGTTTCGCAGCCAAGACTTACTACAAGCCTTATGCTTCTCCCAACAAGCCACCGCAACTTTGCACCACTCCCCATTTCATGTTTCTGTACTGAGGACAGGAAGATACATTTTGCCAACAAATATAATGAGCGCTGACCGAATTCTAACTTCAAGTCTTGGACCACTGTACACAAATGGAACAAGTTTCCCTCGAGGCAGTCAAAATCGTCCCTCAACTGAATAAACAAGCATTTGCAATGCAATAGGTCTCGCATTTACGCTGAGTTTAAGCTATTGGCATTGTAAATGACAAAGCGTTTTATTTATGTTTTAAAAACCAAAACATAAATAAAAGGCATTGTCATTTACAATGCCAATAGCTCAAACACGCGTAAATGCGAGACCTATTGCATTGCAAATGCTTGTTTCCTGCTTGGAAGTATTCTTTCAGACAGGTGGATTTTCTGTCTCAGAAACCCCACGCAACACTCTCACTATGCTTGTAGACCGATGAGAGAGCTGACCAGCAAATTGGCTGTCGATTTGAAGAATCAAATTACGTACCTTTAAACTCTGCCCAGGGCAGTCCATGTAGGGTCTGATGCGTGTGCGTGAAGAACAGATAGAACGACAACTTGTTGCACGGTGGCCACTCATGCGCTATGGACTAAGCTCGTAACCGTTTTTTGATCAATGGTTTATCCAATTCAACTAAGTCAGAAAATTGATCTCGAAGACCAATGGCACATAGTTCTGAGGCCGGCACCTGCAGTGAATTTATGTTTTTTTTCTAACCAATGTAGCTTTTGGTTCTACTCAGTGCATTTATTACACTGTAGCTTTAAAAATACCGATACTTGAATATGCCATGACTTTACAGGTCTGTTTCGCCTGCATGTGCTTTATGTTTCCTTTAAGGCGAAAGTGTGCCATGTGTTTGTTATGTCGTATGGTTTGGTCGGTTGCAGCCGTCAGGAAACTTTTTGCCTGATTTTAAGATGGCACCTTGAGAAGCAACGTACGCACAGCTGTGTGTAAACCATAGACACAAGCATTTGCAATGCAATAGGTCTCGCATTTACGCGAGTTTAAGCTATTGGCATTGTAAATGACAATGCGTTTATTTATGTTTTTAAAAACCAAAACATAAATGAAAGGCATTGTCATTTACAATGCCAATAGCTCAAACTAGCGTACATGCGAGACCTATTGCATTGCAAATGCAAGGCATCACATCACGGACAGCGGGAGGACGGGCGGGGGGGAACGGGAAGGGAGAAGACACAGACGGCGGGCGGGGGAAGGGGGGGGACAAACCTATTTTCGAATCAGAAGCCAGCATTTAGGACAGACAATGGCAAAAGCCAATGGAAAATATGGGCGGAGAGTGGGCGGGGCTTCTATTCGTTACTACACCACAACAAGTCTCGCAGAGTAGCACATGCGCGCTGGCTCTAGACTCGACCTAAAAACGGCTCCATCCAAATACAGGGCTGCAAGAACAATACATTTTACATACACAATTAAACGTGATTAAACCTTACAATAACATGGAGGGTCTAATGGACACGTATTCCAGCAACTCATCTATCAATGATCTTGCAAACATGAAACTCAAACGTTATAATTCATCCACTGTGTCAAACTTTTTCTTTTCCAAACATCAGGTCTACAACGGTGTCACTTTCCCTCCCCAAATCCCCACCAGCTAGGTTTTCACTTACAACTTCAGGTTTATTGGGTACACTAACTCTTGAAGGCCTTCCATTGTGCAGACCAATTGATGTGCAATGTAACACAAACAGAGCATCCGCTTACAGTAGGGACAGGACCATTTTTAGGTCTCGCCTACGCAGCGCATGCGCATGCGCTGCATAGGAGGGCCTTTAGCCGTCGCTCTGCTCATTTTCAAGCACACACTCGTGCTTGTGGCGGCATCCACCTTGCGGGAGCGAGCAGGGGCGCGCCACAAGCACGAGTGCAGTGCTTGAAAATGAGCAGACTGCGCGCGCGCACGGACGCACCACTCCCGGGCTCACCTCCTGCTCCCCCTCTCTCTCGCGCGCGCAGCTCTTGCTACCGCCTGGTCGCCTGCTGCCTTTTGTTCTGGTCTGCAAGACACATCCCGTTATCAGCTTGACTTGCAAAAGGGAATAATTTGGGATCCAAATGATGAAAGTTACTGTCAGTCCGGGATCTCTTTGTGTGGCTTCTCGTTATCTTGCACTTTTTTTGCTCTTCCGTTCACGCTTTTATTCTTTCTTCTTTCTATTTCTCTTTCTTTTACCCCTTTAATCAATATACCTTTCAGTAAAAATGAAGTACAGAAGTTACCACACCTGATTCACATAAACATAGTGATTCACAACCTCTACCTCTCACCCTCTCTCTCTACCCCTCTCTCTCTACCCCTACCTCTCTACCCCTACCTCTCTACCCCTACCTCTCTACCCCTACCTCTCTACCCCTACCTCTCTACCCCAACCTCTCTACCCCAACCTCTCTACCCCAACCTCTCTACCCCAACCTCTCTACCCCAACCTCTCTACCCCAACCTCTCTACCCCAACCTCTCTACCCCAACCTCTCTACCCCAACCTCTCTACCCCAACCTCTCTACCCCAACCTCTCTACCCCAACCTCTCTACCCCTACCTCTCTACCCCTACCTCTCTACCCCTACCTCTCTACCCCTACCTCTCTACCCCTACCTCTCTCTCTCGCTACCTCTCTCTCTCTCGCTACCTCTCTCTCTCTCGCTACCTCTCTCTCTCTCGCTACCTCTCTCTCTCTCGCTACCTCTCTCTCGCTACCTCTCTACCTCTACCTCTCTACCCCTCTTCCTCTACCTCTACCTCTCTACCTCTACCTCTCTACCTCTACCTCTCTACCTCTACCTCTCTACCTCTACCTCTCTACCTCTCCACCTCCACACCTCTCCACCTCCACACCTCTCCACCTCCACACCTCTCCACCTCCACACCTCTCCACCTCCACACCTCTCTCTACACCTCTCTCTACACCTCTCTCTACACCTCTCTCTACACCTCTCTCTACACCTCTCTCCACACCTCTCTCCACACCTCTCTCCACACCTCTCTCCACACCTCTCTCCACACCTCTCTCCACACCTCTCTCCACACCTCTCTCCACACCTCTCTCTACACCTCTCTCTACACCTCTCTCTACACCTCTCTCTACACCTCTCTCTACACCTCTCTACACCTCTCTACACCTCTCTACACCTCAACCAGTTGAATTCCGGGAAGCCCAAACCATCAGTATTTCAAATCTGCGCGTGAAACGTGGGTAGGATGAGCCGTGCAGCTCAGAAAGGGATGTTCTTTTTACATAATTTGTATTTAATAGAATTGGGAAGCAGGAGAACAGTCTCACAGTTGAGATAGAGATTCACATACACTGGCGACCGCTTTTGAATTGGCTTTAAAACCATTCAAAGATGGCTGCAGCGTCTACGTGGGATGCGGTGGACTAAGTGGCAGCCGGAGCCTGATAGCACGGCTTGTCCTTTAAAAAAAAAAACAAGCATTGGCATAGCCAATAGGTCTCCCCTTTGGGACCTTATAAGTGTTTAGTTATCCAGTACAATATCCTTGGTGCAACAACATCAAGTGTTGCATGGCTAAACACTTATAAGGTCCCAAAGGCGAGACCTATTGGCTATGCCAATGCTGGTTTCTTCTGACATTTAGAAGGAAAAGGTGATTTTACGCCGAGAGATGGGCTAAATTGCAACAAAAATGGTTAATGGAAGGGTGAAAAACACCCCCTTGTTTTAGTCAATTTTCAATATTAACCAATTATGTTCTACTAAACAGTCCCAACTACAGACGACAATTCCTACTGCACAAGTAGTATTAAACGTTGCAGGCTGGAGAGAACGTGAGCACTTGTAACATGGCCCAAAGAACAGTCCTACTAGTCTTATCCAAAGCAGGACAGCAGTCAGAAAAGGGGAAGTTTACTCAGGGAAAACCATGTACCACAATTGTAATTGTAATTGCATTTATAGAGCGCCTGCTACCCCTGATGAGGTGTTGAAGCACTTTTCGGCGAGTAGCACGCTACTCCGAAAACCAAATAGGATTAGTGGGGAATTAGTATAGGGACATTTGAAATGAATTTGAGTCATGGACATGTTAGTCTGTTATTTGGATTGAAAAGGATAGTGTGGGGATAGAAGAGGGAAGGATTTAGAAAGTTGGAATTTTTTTTGAGCTCATAGCAGTAGGAGGAGGTTTGGGATGAGTAAAGGGGAGGGGGGGAGAGTCAGAGGGAAGGGTTTAGAGAGGCTTGTTTGGGAGCTCTGAATAGTAAAAGAGGTATGAGACGATGCAAGGAAGGGTAGAGGAGGGAAGAGTCTAGAAAGGGTTATTTTGGGGATCGTAGTAGTAGAAGGGGGTTTGGGATGAATGAGAGAGTGGAGGTAGAGGATATATTGAGAGAGGTATAGGGTATGAAATAGGTGACAGTCTAGAAAGGGTTATTTTGGGGATCGTAGTAGAATGGGGTTTGGGATGAGTGAGAGAGTGGAGGTAGAGGATATACTGAGAGAGGTATAGGGTGAGAAATAGGGTAGTGCATTGGAAAGAGTAGTAGAATGAGATGTGAGATGAATCCGAGAGGGGAGGTAGAGGATATATTGAGAGAGGTATAGGGTGAGAAATAGGGTAGTGCATTGGAGAGAGTAGTAGAATGACAATTGCTGTATCAAGCCCTGAAACCCACTTCTTCTGAGGGCAGGAGCAAGGCTTCTTCAATCCATTTTCTATTCTGTTTAAAATAAGCAGTACAAAGATCTCAGGTATGGAGTCTAGCAAGGATATCAATCAATAAGATTTAAGGTTTGATGAAGTGATTGCAATAAAATATTTTCAATCAAGCCTTTAAATAAAAATAATGTCAAAGTCTTTTTTTCTTTAAACATATTTCAGGCCACAAAATGCAGCCATAGAACCAACCACAAGAGGTCTCCGCTCTCCAGCTGAAAGGCATACAGATCCAGCTCAGAGTGGTTTTTAAAATATACCATAAGCTCTCCTGGCGTCACGGATTCAATGACCCACAAGACTGTGATTTCTTTTTAATGTTGCTCAGGGGCTGCTACGCTTTCTGAAGCCCTCCACAAATAAAATACTTGGTGGTGCCCCTATCCCTTTCAGGAACACCACCAAGATCACAAAAAATATTGGGGAAAAAGACTATGTAGGGCATTATGGGACACTCCCCAGCTGGAGCACTGAATGTGAAATGAGCAACTCCCCTACCCGAGCCATCCAGTGACCCTGGAGACCCCATTCCCTGGGGCCGATGACAACAGTGTCCTGCGTACCCTAACCCCCAGGACACAGCAGTTCACTGCAAGAGCATGGGCAGGGATAACCTCGAATCCCTGCACGCGCCCTTGAAGGCAGGGATGACAGGATTGCTACTGCCCAGTGGGAGCAGAAAAAAACTACTCCCGTCAGGCGGGAGCAAACCACTACAGCCAGCTCCTGCTGCACCACGATCAGTGCAGGCAAGGGAACCAGCAGGGCACCCTGGCGCCCCATGGGCTCATCCTGCTGCGGGTTTCCTGGGTGGGCACTGAGGCACCCACACAATACATAAATGTTTTGCGGCTCCGGGGAATAGAGCTCCCTGGGTCCGATAATGACCTGGGGAGGCAGGGCGCGGTTATCCACAGCCTCTAGACAGATCGTGGATATATATATATATATATATATATATATATATATATATATATATATATATATATATATATATATATATATATATATATACACACACACACACACGTACGTACCTACATACATACATACATACTTATGGAGGGTCTCAGCCAGGTATGTTTAACCACTGGTCTGCTAGTGTGTCATTCACATTTTGGTTTCATTCACACCAAAGTATACATGTTGGGGCACAGGTTCATCTCACTTCAGCCCTTGGCTTATCTCTCTGTGACCAATGGCATTTTGGTCTTGCACAATGTGCACATATGCACAAAAGTAGTCCCATTTGTATAGTACATTGGCAAAGTCAACAATTATCAACCAACACCAGACCTTTGTCAACGCTGGTTTTAATTGTGCTGGGCTTACTATTATACCATTTACCCACAACTTCCCTAGACTTCCTTTTTGAACCCTACTCTTATTCTCAAACCAGCAAGACGCACTAAAAACTAGATTCCCTTTGCTCAACTTCTCATCCTCATCTTATTTTCTTACAAACCTGAAACTCAAACATTATTTATCCACTGTGTCACACTTTGTTTTTATTTCCCTAAACTCAGTCACAGCAATTATTCTACAGAACATATTTAAGCAGGTTGGATTAATCATTACACTACAGAATACCGTAAGTGAAACATCAGGCTGAAGATCTCCCTCTCAATGCCTGCAGCTAGCCTTGCTGGATTCCTCCAGTCCAGGAGCTAAGCGACTCCAGCAATAAAGTTGTGGTAGTGAAACACAAGGGTTACACTTCAAAATGGAATAGAAAAAAATCAGTCACAGTATAGCCAAACAGGAGCTCAGCTCCTCTGAGTGCATAGGACCAGTGTGAGGAACAGTCTGCTTTTTCATAGGAGCCTAAGTTAAGTCAATTTGTAGAAAGATGTATTTAGTTTGCATTATTTCTCATTGATTTCTCTGCAGTTTTTGGAGTGTGAACTCTGCCCAAGGGCATTGGAGTGCTTTACATGAGCAGCAGATTACATTACACAAGGTCAGATTAATTTTGTTTTTAATGCAGGGGGAGATCAAGTGATTTTCCCAGAATTGCAGAATGTTGAGCAGGGTCGGAACTCCAACCTGGTTCCCCAGTTCCAAAGTCAGCAGCTCTGGCAACATCAACTCCTTAATATACAAACTGAATAAGTTATTAATGTAACCTACAGCATGAAATTGAGCCAGTTGTACCCCTTGAAAAATGACTCATTTGTGCATACAAAGCTCTGGCCACTAGTCCGAGTTCTAGTTTTAACGAAACAAGCTGCTTTTTGATGACATCTCTCAGCAAACTTACCAAGCTGTTTTTTTTAGTCTTTTCCCTATTCTTATCAATTATATGTCAGTCTATCAATTATTAGATGCGAGAAGGTAGAGGGCAAAGATTTCAGACAGGTTCCTAGATTTTTAGGGTTAAAATGATGTACGTTAAAACATTCTAGTCGCATTAAGCACCTCAACAGGATTCTAGGCATGCCAGATTAGATATCGTACTGCTTTTTTTGAGACTCCTCTGTCTGAGTGCAGCATGCTTGTGACTTTTGATACCAGAAGAGGTCAGGATAGAACAAGTCTCTCGTTTCTTCCTGTATCAATGGAGAGGTCTGAGGCACACTCTGAAGCCAAATGGAGTGCGTGGTATTTCTCTGCTTCTTGCTAAGCAAGACCTAAAGTGCAGTGCTGGAAAGTGCCTGGAAAAAAGGGATTCTGGTGGAAATTGTTAGTCTGTAAGTATGTGTTAGGCCTGTCAGCCCTAGGGTGGCTTTCCCTCAAACATCTTGCCTTCACCCCTCCTGTTTTTTTTTTTTTAATTAGTTTTTGTTGGTCTTAGGACTCTGTGCACTTTACCACTGCTAAACAGTGCTAAAGTGCCTGTGCTCACTCCCTAAAACATGATAAAATTGGCTTACATCCGATTAGCACAGTTAATTTACTCTTAAGCCCCTAGAAAAGTGGTACACCATATGCCAAGGACTGGTAAATTAAATGCTACTAGTGGCCCTGAAGCACTTATTGAGCCACCCACTTAAGTAGCCCCTAAAACATGTCACAGGTCTGCCATTGTAGCTGCTTGGCAGTTTTAAACTACCAATATGACTTGGCAAAATAAACCCCTGCCCAAACCTTACACTCCCTTTTTATTACAAATAAGCAACCTCTTAAGTAGGCTCTAGATAGCCTACACGGCAGGGTACTTTGCAATTAAAGAGTTTAACATGTACTTTTAAGTTTTATATGTCCTGGTAGTGAAGAACTCACAAATTCATTTTTCACTACTATAAGGCCTACCTCTCCCATAGGATAACATTAGGTTACCTTATTAAGATTGCTTTTGATAGGGAGAAGTTAGCAAAGTCATGTTTGGTGTCTTAGGAATTGTAATTTAAAATCCTCTTTAATCGTGAAGTCGGATTTTGAGTCATAATTCTGATAATGTCTCTTTTAGAAAGCAGGCATTTTCTTGACTTAACCATTTGGTGCCTGGAGCCTGTTCCTGGGTCACATGACTGGGTGTAGTTGGCCTTTATGTATTCCTCCCAGACAGCCGCACAATAGAGGATCTAAGCGTGCCTCAGGGGGCCTTCTCAGGCAGGATTGGGGGGGAGGGGGAGCTGTGCACAGTCCAACATGCACTTCAAAAGAGTATGCCCTGCTCTCACACAAAGAACTTCACACTAGGCTAATGTGCCTAAAAATAGGACCCTCAGACTAACTGGAACCAGGGCAGGGAGGCAGGAAATTCTAGACACTGCTGTGAAGACAAGCCTCCGGAGGTTTCTCCCAATTCAAAGGGGGCACCAGGTATAAAAATAGGACCCTCAGACCAACTCTTCATTTCACTCCTGGACCTGCGGCAAGACTGCCTGCTGCTGTGGCCTGCTGTGTACTTCAGAAGAATTGCTCTGCTGCTCCCAGAAGGACTGCACTGCTGACTGAACCCTGCTCCCCTACCTTGAACCCAGGACTTCTAGAGTAACTCCAAGGGTTAATTGGATGGCCTCCTGATCAGAGCCTCCAGGGCAGAAAACACTCCAACCACCTTGTATCTTCACCTGGATCCTGCCACAGTGGACCCTGCCAGACTGAGTCCTCCAAGTGGTGCCTCCGCAGTCCTGGACCCCTGGAAGTGGTGTTAAAGATGCCCAGATAGCCCAAATTTAAAACTTGGGACTTAGAGCGCTTTTTGGGCAAAAATGTTCTAAGAATAGAGAGGAGACCGGGACCTACATGCTCATCGATCCACCCACAGCACACGCCGGTCTGCCTTACCTCACGGCAGCTCCTGCTATGTTCTTCTCCAAAACACCAAATCCTGTTCAGCAGCTCCTCACAGAAGGAGTATCTTGCCTCAGGGAGCCTTCGTCAGCTACAGCCTGCAGCTTCGTCCCACTGGAGATTTTCAACTTTCAAAAATCGACTAAGTCTGAACATATGAATCTTCACTGCGACTTCATCCACCGGCTCGCCAACAACTATACCTCCTCCTCAACCGCCGGCTGCTTTGCGCCACTGAAACTTTATCTTCTCAGACATTTCTTCCCAAATTTTTTCTAGGTCCGAAGGTAAGCGGAGGCCGGGCCAAATCCACTTCATGCATCCGGCCAGCGCTCCATTGCAGTTGGCCATAACTTTCGACTTTGCCCCAGTCTCGCCCGACCAGAAGTCAGAGGTTGGCTATTTGATTTTCTAGGCACTATTTTCCATTTTAAACTTTAAATATTCATAACTTCGGTTCTACTGATTGGATTTTTGTAGTTTTGGTGTCAAATGATTTATTAAAATTTACTTTCGGTTTTTCTTGTATTGTATTTCCACTTTATTACTGTTTAAGTGCTGTATAAATACTTTACACATTGCCTCTAAGTTAAGCCTGACTGCTCTTGTGCCAAGCTACCAGAGGGTTAAACACAGGTTAATTTAATGACTTTTTGTGGTTCACCCTGACAAGGATTGTGGCTGTTGCTTGAGTAGGGTTCACACCTCCTCAACCAACAACCCAATTTCTCATAGTATGAAAATATGCTGATGCAAAAGATGGTTTTATTTCTCCATATTTTCAAATCTCTTTACATAATTAGACAAGGTCTGGATAGTTGGCTTTATACAGTATGCATGTATGTGTATTTCTATAGTGCAAACCTAGTCAAAAAGGGAAGCTGAGTGCTACCAATATGCTATAACTGTGTGCAATCCTGGATTTCCAGATAGGTTTTCCTACTGTGAGTATCTCTAATAGGATTATTCCCATACATCTTCCCTGCTCACTTCTCAGAGGAATAGGGGCCCAAAATCTCGGTTTGCAGACACAATTTACACGATGAAAGAGCTAGCCGTCTGAACCTTATTTCTACTCCTGATTTACAAAGTCAGCAACTGCAGCTTTTCCCATGGGAAGGCCACTTAGAACTAAGAAACTAAGAAAAGTCTAGTGAAAGGAAATACTGTCCCAACAAATCACCACAGATACCCTCTCCACCATACTTTGCTTCTGGTTTATTTCACCACACTCCTGACTTTACCAACTCTCCTTTGGTTTCCCTGCACAATGTCTCTTTCCTGACACAACGTTCCCCCACTCTCCACCTCCTCAATTAAATCTCCCTTAGCATGACCATACTTTCTATTCCCACTTAATTGTCTGACTCACCACCTCAGAAACATCTCTACCTGGCTTCAAAGGCTCTACTACAACTTCACAATCCATCCACCATAAACTCCATCTCTGCACCTGCACTGCGCCACATGCTATCTCTGCACTATAGATTCCCTTATCTACCCAAACACTAGCCCACCCCTCCATCACTACTACCCCAGCACTGCTCAGCGCTACCTCCAGCCCAGTTCTCAACACCACCTGCTCACTTACACTCCCATTTTTCCCTTACAATTACCCACCTCTTCTTATCCCCCCTTCAACTTTTCTCACCTGGTATGCTCACCCAACGATGATACTGTTCATCCACCACCATTTACCCACATGCACCACAACCCACCACCTCTACTCCCACTTACCTTCTGCCCCAGTTTGCCCCAGTCTAATCTCCCACCACACTGTACCACGTTCTCCAAATCCTCATCTAGCCCCTACCAACATCTCAATTGTGCACCCACTCTCTCCATCCCCTTCTCAGTCAGTTTAGAACCCCCTTCTTCATCACCAAAGCTTCCTTGCTCAGCTACCCCCATTCCACCAACCAACCCTTTATCCCACCATCACTACCTCAGCCACCATCCACACATATCTCGCATGCCCAACTGCCCCTACCCACTCAGCATGGTAAAACACCAACCAACCTCCTTTCTAATGTGGCTTCAATTACACCATAGCATATCCTTTCACTGCTCCACCCCACAATATCCATGTTGCCTACCTGCCCCAGTATCTCAGTAAATACCCTTTACGTCTCGGTTACGTGTTCTGCTTCACACCACGCCCCACGTCTCCAGTTTATATAATGGATCACAAATCACAATGGGACTAAACAACTCCTAGATTTTCAGAACAGGTCACACCTCTATACACCCACCTGAGTCATACATTGCAGACACAGGTTTGAAGCAAGTTTGAAATACCCACTTCTCCCCTTTCAGAGCACCCCAATTTGGAAACTACCCTCAACATGAAAACTCAAATCACAAGCACATGTTAGATGACGGGTCAACGAAGGTTAAAGGTATACATTGGCACACTGTCTATGCAGATGGGTCCAGCCAAAGGCACAAGACCCATCCTCTCTTTTCAAGTACCATACACTTGAAAACCCAAAACACACAAAGTGCATGAAACCATCACTGAGGTCGCTACTTTAACAATGTTCAGAGTCCATTTCAAAGGTCGACCCACCAATGGCTGATGACAACTAGAACCCAGACCACCAACTGTAGAAAATGGTCAAGTAAGGGCAAGCACTACAATAAAAAAAATGTAGAAATACAATTACTTTCTATTGCGGGGGTGATAAGGAAAACAATTTAAACCTAATCCTGCAGGCCTCTCTGACACAAGGAATAATGGCATGCACCAAATCTTCCTCACACAAAGTAATTAGGGACATACAGCACAGAAATTATGAAAGTTGCAGTTTAACCTGGCATATGTCTGCAGATTCTAAGAAGTAAGTAAAAGGAATGGTCATATTTATAAAATCAGCGATCCCCCCCTCCCCCAACAGGAATTGGGCTTAGTAAGAGTAACATGAAGCAACTCAGTCTGCAACATATGGTCTTTAAAAATAAAATTGCGGATACTTATTTAGCTCCTCGACAAATGCAGGGGTGCAGAGTTTTGGGATCATAATAATATCATTCTTAACCCCCACTCAGACGCCTTGTACAGCATGGTTAGTTCACATTTCTGGGCAAATGACTCATTTGACAACGAACAGGAGTGGCGTCTATCAATCTTTTCTACCACCTCCAGGGATTATCCTGCCTCTGGAAACAACCTTAATTTCCCAGTGAGCTCCTCATACATTTATCAGCTTCTAATGCATTAGTTAATACTAATGGAAATCCATAAAGCTACATATGCACAACCTGAAATGATTTACATCAAAATTCTAAAAACAGAGTCGTAGCTGGGTGCATTTCACTTCCTGGTGGAAGCTTTGACTGACAAATAACACACATGGCGGTTTGTTTGTGCATTATGAGAAACTATATAATTTGCAAATAAGTAAAAGCATACACATATATTGCAGACATACGATGTACCTCTTTATTTAAGGTTTGGGAAATCCTATTAAGGCATCCTTAATAGCTTTACCTCCCCCTTGACCTATTTGAACCAAACGTGAAGGAAAAAACCCTCCAAGTTCAACCATTCACTATGATGAACTTGAAACAAATTCCTCAAAAGAAGTAAACTTTTGTGAGGAAATCCTAAATCCAGTTAAGTTTCACACAACAGGGAGTTGCCATAGGCAGCATTCTGAACAAAGAACTGAAACAAAAGCAGCTAAACATTACATCTTTGAAGAAATGTAGTGTTTGGGTTCATTCACTGACTGTTTTTTGGTTTTCTAAATTTTCAATCAAGTCCCGCTATCCAGTACACACGCGCAACAGAGGCATATGTCTGAAAATGTTCATGAAAACTGGGTAATCCTTCGAGAACTACAGAAGTTGAGACACAGAACATCCACCGAGTTGGGACACGCAAGTTGCTATGCTTAACAAATTTTCAAGGATAGAAATGATCTCAAACATTACACTCAAAGCTATGCATGGGCCCACCTGTCTCATGTACCACATAGAATGCACAACAAGTATCCTACAGCCCGAAAGGAATTCAGTTGTTGGGGAAATGGTACGTGGATTAGTCTCATTGTTTTTTTAAAAAAAATCCTCAACCACTATCACAGGTATGCTTCATCATTGGGTGTCATCCTGGTCCCATACCACATACACACAAGCCACAAGTTATGTTGCGTTCACAAATTCTATGAACATACCATACTTTAATGCTTAGGAATATTAAAGCACATCAACTAAGAACATATTGGCAAAGCCCATGCTCTGGCAGGCCAAACTGTTATATCTCCCACATACAGGACAGCAGTTATATGGGCTCCAGAAATATTCGCCAATGTTTGCGAACATCAAAAAGAACACAATATCTGAAAATCGTATGTCCTGGGAGCGCCAGCTGTCATTTCTATATCATGCATTATCAGGCCACAATTAAGATTTTGTTTCAAATATCAAATCGCCGCCGAGAACGCGCCCACAGCGCCTGGAGGCGCAGAAAAGGAGAGCCTGCACTCCCGCAGCACGGGACTTCACTAGCGGCACCGGGGGCTAAAACCACATCGCCCAGAAGCCAGCGCGGCAGGAAACGCCACCGGGAACAAGCCCACAGCACCTGGGAGGCGCAGAAAAGGAGAGCCTGCACTCCCGCAGCGTGGGACTTCACTAGTGGCACCGGGGGCTAAAACCACATCGCCCAGAAGCCAGCGCGGCAGGAAACGCCGCCAGGAACACTCCCACAGCGCCTGAAGGCGCAGAAAAGGAGAGCCTGCACTCCCGCAGCGCGGGACGCGCGCGGGCGTGCCCGTCTGAGCCCGTCTGAGACAGACAGAGGCAGGGCAGGGCCACCCCCCCTGGTCGTGACACAGCATCACAAGTATCATAAGTATACGGCGCCATTGGTTAAGAACTATTCTCTCTATCCTTATGGAACTTTGCAAGCCCGATCAGTTTCTATTTCCCAACTGAATTATCTGCCTAAATGTGATGTAATTTTAGACCCCTAAGAGTGATTTGTAGCTCCGGAATTAATCTGCTCCTAACTCGAACTTATTGGAACCCTCTCTTGACCAGGCAGAATATTGAAACTTGTGCAACAACTCATATGGTTCAATATGGACACACTGTTGTACATTTTGTCTAAGGCCTTTTTAATGGATACTTAAAAGCTCTAACGCTTGTAGAAAAACGCATCTTTTAAAGGCACACGAACTTGTTCTACCTAGGCTGGTATAAACAACTGAGCCTTGGACTCTGATATCTTGTTCAAAGGACTCTGTAAAGATAACACACTAATTATATAGCTGTTGCATTTTTACATATAACTGTCCTGTAGTTGCTGCAAAGACTTGATACCTTTCCCAACTTTAGAAAAATCACCCTAGCAGCAAGTTTGAGCGGCTTGCTGGTAGGATAATGGGGAAAAGGAAGGCAATAGAGACAGCAGCCGGCAGGAAGAAGATAGCAAAGACTAGCAAAACAGTTATATCCGCAGCAGATAACTGCACCTTGGCAGCGATTGATGATTTAATTGAAGAGGTTGAATCTATGCTAGCGAACGAGACCGAAGTAGCATCCAAGGGTACTAAAAAGATCTCCACATACTTTAGCAAACAAGGCAAAGTGACCAGCATAAAACAAACTACAAAGCAAACAAGCCTCCCAGTAATTGTACATCACACCCCAGGGTCCCCCACAGCTACGCAAGCTAATCCCTCCCAAACAGCCTCCCCCAGGCGAGATACTATAGAAACGAGTCAATCAAGTTCCGTAACCAGGGATCTTATAATCTTAGAATGTTCCAACAGATATTCAATATTAGCAGATGGTCACGGAGAAGATTCTGGGGGACAAGCAAAGGAGACTGAGTGTAATACACGGCTTCTAGCCAGTTCTAGAGAAGTGGGGACCCAAACAGAGCTCGCTGACATTAATGGGGTGTTGAGGGGCCTTTGCCTAAAACAGAACTCTACACAAGAAGAGATTGCAGGACTTAAGAGGATGATTGTGGATTTACTAAAATGTTTGTCCACAACTTTGAAAGAAAAAAGCAATGTGATAGATTGCTCCAAACATTTTAGTGGAAAACCAGATCCTATCCTCACGGTAAACGTGCAACCAGAGCATCCACCTGGGGCACACTCTAAACATTCTGTAAAGGACCCAACAAAGCAGAATAAACATCCGACCAGTACAGACCCTTATCCACCTAGGTCGACTACGCACATGATTCTTCCGGATGAATTGCCTGGGTTGCCCGCTCTTCCTAGTCACGAGAGACGCAATAGAGTCCCTCGGGAGCCCTACAACTTATATAGAATGAAACCACTAAGCCAACATAAATCAGGTCAAAACCCAAAAAGTGGTTGGGAGGAGGGGGGGGGGGGAATCACCATTTACAGAACATCTATTCAACACCCCATCATTTGAATAAGCATAAGTCCACTACACATAACGTCTTTTTGACAAACGTCCCGAGATTAAAATCGGGGAGCCAGAGAAGATGAGGTTTCCTTAATTAACAAAGTGATCCATTGGATCAGATCCAAACGCCAGTGTCTCTCTGTAGTGAGATCCGACATTATAAGAGCTGAAAGGCTCCAGCAGGAAGTGGGGAATATGGACGATATAAAGCTAACGTTCCACTCAAGGTACATAGCAGACAGTTTGATAGATATGAACCTCCGTTCACACTCTTTCTTTGAAACGACAATTGGTATCAAACAGAACATTCCTGAATCAGCCAAGCGCACCAATCCAATTCAAGATACGCGGGAGCCAAATAATCCAGACTCTGTAGATTGACTGATTGAACAGGATATAGTGAACACAATGCTAAAGAGAGTCCCCACCGAACAAGATAGGAATCTCGCTAGATCAGGACCCAGCCCCCAATTTAATTATGTCAGCCCAGAATATACACTACACCATGAAACCAGGGTAAGCAACATCTATACTATAGGGGAGAGTGACTGCCTATCTAAACTTAGTGACCTCCCGACTACTCACACAGTCATGGCCCCAAATTTGATACAGATGGTCTCCTGGAACATTGCTGGGCTCAAACAAAAACTTAGGGAACCTGATTGGCAGAGCTATGTAGAAGATTTCGACCTATGTCTCTTTCAGGAGACATGGGCAAGAGAGCCACAACACAAAGTAGGGTATAGAACATTCAGCATAGAGGCATTACAATAAAAAAAGGGAGGGCCTCGGGTGGGCTGACAATTTGGGTTAAAATCAATCTAAATGTCATCATAGAAATTGTACCCACTGGTTCACTGGACATCATGGGTCTGAAACTCAACTACTCGAATGCTACACAGCTATACCTTTTTAATATTTACGTAAGACGTAAGTGGGGGGTGATTTTAATTGCTGCTATGAACCCATAGTGGGACTTGATATAGTTTGAGGAGGAAGTTCAAGCCAGGGGGATCCCCCTCCTCACAACAAAAGACACAGTGAGGTGTACCATCTCTGCTATGCAGATATACCACCTTACCATTGAGAAAGGCCTTAGGGCATGCAACGGTTGCTTTCCCTCAGACCTTGTTTGTGCAAACACTTTCTCAAGAGGAAATTCTACATTGAGAATAGATTATGTGCTCATAAGTACAGCACACTGGGCATATGTACAGGATTTTAAGGTAGACAAGAGAGCGACCACTTCCCGTTATGTTTATACCTAGACGGGAAACGATTTCCAACTCATGCAACCTTAGAAATCGACTCAGGAGCAGAAACTAGGCAGCCCCTGGTAACCAATAACCGGCGGTCAGTTAGATGGCCGGCCATATTAGATCAAGTCGAACCCCTCACTAGTATATATAACACCTTTAGTTATACCTGGAGCAAGATCCCGAGAATATTCAGATAACACACAACCATCAAAAATTGGTAGAGGAAATACAAGTCCACCTAACTAAACCACGGATAGTAACAGGTACTGCCAAGGCAGGGGTGCAGCCATCCAATCCCTGGTATGACAAGGAATGTAGTCTGGCCAAAGGCCGGCTCATTAGAGCCCTTAAAAACAAAAATATAACTGAGATTAGATCTGAAAGATTAAATTACAAGAAAACACAAAAGATAGCCCAAAGAAACTGGGTAGACGGCATTTGGGAAGAGCTCATAGTAGCTGCAAAAATCAGGGACCAAGCCACGTTTTGAAAATTAATGACCCATGGAAGCAAACTAGATAAAACGGCTTCTGACCATTATTTAGATCCCAACACCTGGCAGAGACACTTTGCAAACCTTTACGACATCATCACTGAATCGGACATAGACCAAGATTCCATAAGTGAACTATGGGGGCTCCTAACATCAAGGCGAACACCACCCTTACAGTTTAGTATGGAGGACGCTGCGCTTGCTATAGCAGCTATTAAGCCATCAAAGGCGCCCAGCCCTGACAGAATACCAGGGGACCTATTTAAACACACCCCGGAAGTGTGGGTGCCATATATAAACGAATTATCCAATGCAATAGTCAGAGGGCAGCCCATCCCAGTGTCCTGGAAGGGCGCCGAGATAGTTCCTATCCATAAAAAGGGTAGTAGAGAAGAGCCTGCAAATTACAGACCCATAAGTTTGATAGATGTTCTACAGAAGGTCTATGCAAAGCAAATTCTGTCTAAGCTCACTGACTGGATCACAGCAGAAGATATACTCTCAACGTGCCAGGCTGGCTTCAGAAAGAAACAAGCACAATAGACCAAGTATTTAGACTTTTGGTCTTAGCCTGGAAATATACAAGGTTAAGAGCTAGCCACTTGTATGTTGCCTTTATTGATTTAAAGGCAGCATTTGATTCTATCCCAAGGGCTCAGCTGTGGGAAAATGTGCACCAACAGGGTGTAACTGATGAGATCTTAATCCAAATTATAAGGCTACATGAAGGCAACTATGCCAAGGTACGTTGGGGCAAAGGAGGCGAACTTACTGACGAGATCCCAGTCAAGAGGGGCGTGCACCAGGGCTGTGTCCTGGCGCCGACTTTGTTCCTCCTGTACGTAAACGACTTGGTTGAATATCTACAAAAATCCGCCCATGACTTGCCCAAGCTTGGAGGTAACCATATCTGCGCTTTAACATTTGCGGACGATACCATCCTGTTGTCCCAAACTCCCAGTGGTTTACAGAACTTACTTGACAGCCTCAACAAATATTGTAAAGCAAAAGGTCTTGAGATTAATCCAACCAAAATAAAATACATGACTGTGAGGCCACATAGGAGCTTTAAGAATAAAATATTCTTGAATGGTGCAACTTTGGAACGTGTATCGAACTTTGTATACTTGGGAGTCACTCTTGATTGTAAACTTTCCTGGGTTCCACAAATAGAGAAATCAAAGGCCATCTTAATGCAAAACTCCTTTCCCATTGTAAAAAAACAAGCTGCAACGTCTTCAAAAGCCAATACTCCCGTCCTGGAAGTATATAAGACCAGAGCTCAAACCGCTGCTCTGTATGGCTCGGATATGGGGAGGTGGTACTCTCAAATCCCTAATTACTGGAGAAAATAAAATGTTGAGAATGCTTGTGGCCCTTCCTCAACACACCCCACGGATTCCCCTGACCTATGACATGGGCATCAAACGCTTGGAGCATTTAGTTATCTGGAGAACTTTGTCATTTTGGATCAGAATTTGGACAACAGCGGAATTAGTAACGTACAGAGAATCTCTAAGAGAGCTGTTGGAACTTAACATCCAAGTCACTTTCCCTTGGTCGGCTCATATTAGAACATGGCTTTTTGATCTAGGTCTAAGTAGATATTGGATGAATCCGAGTCTGCTGACACCTGAATCAAAACGTGAGATCAAGCATATATTCTGGAATTCTATCAGGCACAAGGTAATTTCAAACAGTACATTGGGAAGGCTCACTATGCAATTCCTCCAGTTTAAAATGACCCCTTGTTTCGAGCCATTTTTGGATGAAATAGAACCACAATTGGCAAAGTGTTTATATCTAAAATTTAGATATGAAATACTGCAGATAAACCCTTTTACCTCCAAATGGGTAACGCCACAATCAAAGGAGGGGGAGTCTCGGTGTAGCTTATGTCATTTGGGAGTTGAGGAGGATATTGCACATGTTCTGTTTTTTTGTCCAGCGTACAAAATCGCCAGAAGGAAATGGATAAAACCGATAGGTAGGTGCCTTAACGTCAGGAAACTGAATGAAATGCTGCGAATATTAAAAACAGATAACTCCTGCCTTATTGTATTTGGGCTTAGCAGATTCCTACTGGCCATCAACTTCATAAGGAAAAAGAGAGGGCAAAATTTTTAATTTTAATAGCAGGACACCGGACCGATGCTTGTACTTAGTGACCATGGTGTATTACTTAGTATAAGTAGTCATGCTTAATTCAAGTGGAATAGATACCTTAACCATGTACTATACTGAGGCCCTCGAATTATCCTCTTATGAAGATAATAACCTTGCATTTTTGGAAAAGATTGACTTGATAGGCACTGAAGATGGCCAAACAACTATTTTAGTGGGGAAGGTATACTGGAAGGGTTATTGGCTAAGCTCATATGGCATTGAAATTGAAGTTGACAGTTTCTGTGTAACAACTAGTAGATTTGTATCTGTTATGCATTTTTATAAAAGTCTTTTATATTTTTAGAAACATTTTGATGATCCCATGAATTGATTGGACTCGCTTTATATATTCATTTTATTGAATTTACTTTTAAGAGCACTGTAAACGCCATTAACCCTCGCACCTTTTGCATACGCACTTTAACCAGTTTACAGTGATAGTCGAGTGTAATGGACTATTGTAACAACCTCGCCATTTCACATGTACTGTATATGCACTTTATCTGAAGTCGATTCATGGTATAAGATAAACAGCATCATGTTGCTCATGTATTGCACAAGCACTTTATATATTAGTATGACAATAGGTTAGTCTCTAGACCGTTGAGGCTAGCCTGCGGGATGGGTGATAGTCTTACTTAAATCCATTGTGAATTTTAATCAAACAGATGTATTTTGGTGCCCCGTAACGAGCAACGGATGAGTGTATTTTTAAATTCCTATGTATGTACTGTATTTTATTTGCATTTTTTACTTTTATGGCCTTATAGTCCGAAATAAAGTATTGTGAAATTGAAATATCAAATCCTAATTTTTTTATTTCGAATAAAACTTCACAATAGTATGCAATGCCTGAACTACTTAAGATTATGCCTATGAAAAGCATATGGAACAAG
Source organism: Calotriton arnoldi (assembly GCA_963921515.1). Lineage (NCBI taxonomy): Eukaryota > Metazoa > Chordata > Amphibia > Caudata > Salamandridae > Calotriton > Calotriton arnoldi. The sequence continues at coordinate 728,383 of CAWUFW010004032.1, read as the reverse complement.
CATTGAGATACAAATGTTTCTGGCTTGGCTTGCAGGGCCGTAAAATCAATAACAGACACGACGGTGCCAGAATGCTGTGCACGTGAAATTGTGAAACAGACATCTAACAAATCATGCCGACATAATGGAAACTCAATTGCAGTGTTTCCGTCCAGGATATACCACTCCCTGAAATGTACAGCATTCATTTGCATCTGGAAACAGATAGCCAAGGCTGCCTGTAGTCATATAGTTAATTTGTTTTAAAATAAAGCCAAAGTTATGCTGTATGGCATCGCAAATGGTTTGTGAGGAAATTCAGGTACAGAAAGCACTCTATTCACCAAATACACCTTCACCCCAAGTTGCAAGTTATATTAGCTACAAGGCATTTGAAAGCACCTTAACTCAACACTAATACAATACTCAATGAAATAATATAATTGTTCAGGCCTTGGGTTCTTTGATATTGTTCACTTCATCATCTTCAATGAATATTTATTTGTGCGTAAAATACAATTCCACTTTATCATGATATAGTAAACAGTTCGTAGACAGCCCGACTTATGCAGAGCCACCACATGTTTCACATCCTAAAAGAGAAAGTTGCTTACCTTCAGTAACGCCATATCTGGTAGAGAATATCTAGCCGCAGATACCTCACATTAGAATTATCCCCAGGCATCAGACTGGATCGAATAATTTTCTTGAGCAATACCCCTGCGCCCAGGTAGGTGCAGTCGTTCAGCGGCATCCGCGCCGAAAGGGACTTGCGCAGTGCCTATATAGGTGCCACCCCAGTGCGCTGACGTCCTTTTCTTTTTGCGACTTTCCATGCCAGGAGCACGGAGTCACTTAGAACATTGACCACTGGTGTCTAAAACTAGGGCCCTGAAACAGAGCAGCCCTGTTCATAGAAATCCGTTTGTAGGAAGGGTGGGTGGGTCTGTAAGGAGTCTGCTGCTAGATAGAGTCTCTACCAGATAAGGCGTTACTGAAGGTAAGTAACTTGTTCATCTGGCAGAGACTTCTAGCCACAGATTCCTCACCTTAGAATAGATATCCAAGCAATACCTCCCCGGAGGTGGGTCTTTGGAACATATTCACTGTAGAAAGTCCTGCAGGACCGAATGGGCAAAGTGCCCATCTCTTCGAACTTGATTGCCCAGGCAATGCTTGGTAAACTTGTGCAGGGACGCCCACGTTGCTGTCTGGCAGATGTTCAGGGCCGGGACTCCGCATGCTAACACAGTGGTCGCAGCCTTGGCTCTGGTGCAATGAGCACGCACGCCCTAAGGGGATTGCTTCTTGGCCAATGCGTAGCAGATTTTCATAGACAGCATGGTCCATCATGAAAGAATGGTCCGCTTCTGTACCGCCTTCCCCTTCTTGGCTCCGACATACCCCACGAAGAGTTGGTCGGTCTACATGAAATGGATTGACCACCTTCTGTAGAAAGGAAGCTCTAGCGCAAAGGACCAGCTTGTCTGGAAAGATGTTGAAGTATAGAGGCTTAGATGACAAAGCCTGGAGCTCACTGAAATTAAATGAAATTACAGATTTTTAAGAGCACAACATATACCACAAGGCGTCAAGGCACTAAAAGAAGGAGAGCTCAGGAGCAGAAGGCAGAAAAGGAGAATTGTCATCAGATAAGGAGAAATGCTAGCAATTATTTAAAGGGTGGTAAGCTATCCGAAAGATAGTGTTGTCTCTCAGATCACTGATAGATTGTGGGAAAGAATTGCACAGTTTTGCTGCGGCCACAGAAATGGCTCTGCCTGCCCATCTAGTCTTCTGGAATTTAGGAACGACTACAAGATCATATCTGGAAGACCAAAGATGTCTAGAGGGGATATATCGCTATGAACAATGCATAAAGCCTTAAAGGAAATGCACTTGTTCATCGGTAGCCAATGCAGTTTGGAGATCCCAGCCGAGACGGACTGATGCTTAGGAATTTCTAGTATCAGTCTCACGGCTGCATTCTTTACAAGCTGTAGCTTAGCTATTGCAGATTTATTGACCCTCCAGGCAGATGTTATTGCCAACAGGAAGGCTGCCTTGATAGTATGGATCATGCTAGGGCAGGTATGGAGCGGCTCGATAGAAGCGCACATCAGAAAAGTCAATACTAAGTTAAGATCCCACTGAGACCCTTCATAAACCTATGCAACCTATGTAACCTATGTACAATAGGGGACTGAAAAAGGGATGGCTGATCTGGGAACCGCAGAAAAGCAGAGATGGCAGAAAGAAAGCATTTTAGAGTGCCCAAAGCAAAGTCCTGCTGGGCAAGAGAAAGAATAAACAGAGGAACCTGAGAAAGGGGAGCAGAAAGGGGATCAACCTGCTTTTCTGCACACCATGCTACAAACTTGCACCAACAGCAGACATATAGCGTCTTGCAGGAGGAGAGCTTGGGTGCCAAGACGACATTACAGACTTCAGGCAGAAGATCAAAAGCTGTCAACTGTCGCAGCTCAATCTCCATGCATGAGGGCTGAGCGTGGACAGGTTTCGGTGGAGACCCCTCCCCTGCTGCTGCGACAGAAGATCCTCCTGAGGAGCAGCCTGAACGGAGGATCGGTGGCCATGCTCAACAGCTTGGGATACCAGACTCTCAGAGCTCAGTCCGGAGCCATGAGGATGACTTGGGCCTGGTCGTTCCTGCTCTTGAGAATTCTGGGCAGGAGTGGTATGGGCAGAAAGGCATACAGGAGGCATGAGCTTCATTAAAACAAAAAGCATCTCCGAGTGAGAGCCACCGTGGAAACTCCAGCGCACTGAACTGCTGATATTGCATGTTCTCAGCGGTGGCAAACAGATCTAGCCAAGACTCTGCCCTCTGCTGAAAGGGACCTTGCACCACCTCTGGATGGAGACGCAATTCAGGATCTGCCAGGCATCTTCGGCTGAGTTCGTCAGCTCTGGTGTTCAGAGAGCCCGCCAGGTGTTGAACCACCAGGGAAATGCCTGACATTCCAGCCATGTCTAGAGACTCCGGGTCTATTGACCCCCCGTCCTGTTTGTTGCAGTATCACATGGTGGTGGTATTGTCCGTGAAACCTGGACTAGCATCCCCTTGATGGAGGATAGAAAGGCTTTCAATGCCAGCCAGATCACTCGGAGCTCCAACAGGCTGATGTTGAGTCCGAATTCCGCAGGAGACCAGAGTCCTCTCATATCCACCTCTCCTAGATGTCCGCCCTAGCCCAGGAGTGACGCATCTATCACTACAGTCAGCTCTGGTTTGGGAAGGAAGAGGGGTCTGCAGCTGACCCAATTGAAGTTAATTAACCAATATTGCTGATCTTTTGCAGTGCCCTAAAAGATCTGGACCATGTTGGAGAGATTTCCCCGATGCTTCGCCTACTGGAACTTCAGGTCCCACTGCAGAGCCTGCATATGCTGGCGGGCATGTGTCACAAGCAGGATGCAGGAGGCCATGGGTCAGTCTCACCGAACTCCAGGATAGAAGCTGAAACATCGGTATCATGGCCTAAATATCCTGGACTTGCCGTTCAAGAGGATAAGCCCAAAACTGCCGGTGTCCAGCACAGCGCTGATAAAAGGGAGCATCTGAAAGGGAACTCAGGTGTGACTCTTTGGAGTCAAGGCAGTGCAGGCGGTCCGACGCAGTCTGGACGTGGGATAAGACTACCTGGGGCAATCCCGCCTTCAACAGCCAGCTATCAAGATAGGGGAAAACTGGCACCACTGATCTCTGCGGATGAGCTGCTACTACAGCCATCACCTTCGTGAACACCCGAGATGCACTGGTAAGTCCAAAAGGGAGCATGGTGAGCTTAAAGTGCTTGCGACCTACCGCAAACTGCAGGTAACGTCTGTAGTAAGCAGGACGGGAATATGGAAGTATGCGTCCTGCAAGTTCAATGCTTCCATCTAGTCTTGCAGGTCCAGTGCACACAGGACCTGAGCAGACATGAGCATTTTAAATTTCTCCTTTTTTTTTTTTTAGAAAGAAACTGAGTGGGTGCAGATCTAAGATAGGCTGAAGGCCTCCGTCCTTGGGCACCACAAAGTAGCGGGAATAACAACCACAACCTACTTCTGCTGCCGGCAACCCCTCTATGACTCCCTTGGCCAGGAGAGCCACCACCTCCTGGCGGAGCAAAGAGAGATGGTACTCAGTCAGCCTGTCGCAAGTGGGTGGCATGGGTGGAGGGGTGGTCATGCCGGGGGTGGGGGATTAGCCCCTTCGGCCAATCTAGAAAACCCAGCGATCGGAAGTTATCGATCTCCAGTGGGGCAGGTGATAGCGTATCCTGCCTTCCACTGGGTGCCCATGATGGTTGGAGGGCAAACTGAAGAGGCTTGGAGGCTGCAACTGCCGGGGGAGTGGTGGACTGGTGCGCCCTTTGGTTGGCCGACCCACGTGGTCCTCAGCCATGCAGGGGCTGAGAAGCTTGCGTGCCGCGGTGGCTGAGCAGGTAGAGACATGGCTGGAAGCCCCTTCCTTGGCCACAAAAGAAGCAAAAGGTAGACTGGGGTTGGCAAGGGGCTAAGGAAAGGCCCAAGGACCTGGCCGTAGCTCCACCATCCTTGAAGCGCTCCAGCACAGAGTCTGCATTGTCTCCGAAGAGACGGAAACCATCAATGGGCATGTCCATGGACGAAGCCTGGACATCGCCTGAAAAGCCAGTAGTCCTCAGCCAGGCATGGCGCTGTTATGCTACTGATGAAGAAACCACTCTGCCTAGCTAGTCGGTAGTATCCAGCCCACAAATCGAATTGTGAACTTAGCTGCGTCCTTCCTGTCAGCAATAGCTTGGGAAAGTAATGGCCCGGGCCTCCTCCTGGACCATAGGCAGCACCTGGGCAACCATTCCCAGAGTGAATGGGAGTAATGGCCCAAAAGGCGCACAGTGTTCACTGACCACAGTGCCAGGATGGAAGAAGAAAAAACATTTTGCGTAAGGAGTCCAGCCTTTTGGATTCCCTATCCAGTGGGATGGTAGGGAATGCGCCAGGATTTACTCTGGAAGTGGAAGCTTGGACCCACCAAGCTCTCCTGGGTGGGGTGTTGTATGAGGAAATTGGGGTCCCCTGGGGCGGGGCGACGGCAGCGGGCAATTGTCCTGTTCCAGGACCTCAGCTGACTTCCTCACCACCACAGGGAATGAGACGCGGTTGGAGGACAGACCAAGTCAGTATCTGGAGAGATGCCAAGTCCACAGCATTCCGCCAAATCCTCACACTAAGTGTCCTCATTGGGGTATAGGTGCTGGTATTCATAAGAGTCCAGCGGCCTCGCCCAATCTTCCTCAACTACAAGCCATTTGAATAGGGCTCACGCTCTGGTCTGGATGGAATGGCTCCAGTCGGCGCCAAAGTCAGCATCTGACGACACCCATCCGAGTCGGGGATAAGAACTAGGACGGCGGCGGCACTGGGAGCGTTGGCAATGGGGCCGGCGCCAGGTAAGGTCGAGTTGGCTTGACCGGTGCCAGTCCAGTTCCATCTGTTGATCCAAGAGGCTCAACTGGCGCAGAGGTCAAACCGGCTGGAGAAACCCCAGAAGGGGCCCTTCCTGAACCCGCAGGGCCCGGAGGCACTCCAGTGGGGATGGGACACGAAAAATATGAGGTTGGGTGGGGGGTCGCTCCGGAAACTCAGGAAGGCGCAGACATACCCCAGGCTCAACTGCGGAGCCAGGCCTCGAGTGGCGACGCTCCCTCATCTCGCCGGAAGACTTCGATGGATGGGGCAAAGTCAAAGACCTCTTCGACTGTTTGCTCCTCTTCTTCTTGTGGGACTTACCGGAACGGGGCAACTTCAACTGCGACTAAGATCCATTGCTCCATGACCTTCCTCTTGACCAGGAACGAGACAATTGCAGCGTCGCACGTCGAGCGGCAGGGAGCTTGAGGAACCGCTCCCTCAAGGCCTTGGGGTGCATGGCGCAACAATTGATGCAGGTCTTGGCATCGTGTTTGCACTCCAGGCACTAAAGACAGACGAGGTACTGGTTCGTCACCGACATTTGATTGCGACAGGTGCCACAGGGCTTGAATTCAGCCTTCCTCATTGATATCCCTGCCACACCAGGAGACAAGTATCCAAAAACTTTGACAAAAAGTCAAAAACAAAAAAAGACAGTAAACAAAGTGACTCGGGGTGGCGCTCTCTGGATCAGCGCTGTCTGGCATGGAAATAAAAGAACTGACGTCAATGCGCTGCGGTGGCACCTATGTAGGCACCTTGTACGTCACGTCCAGTGCGGATGATGCCACACCACGCTGAGACGGAAGAGACAACCTACCGGCACACAGGGGTTCTGCCCACGGAAAATTATTGGATCCAGTCTGTTGCCTGGGGATAATTCTAAGGTGAGGAATCTGCAGCTAGTAGTCTCTATCACATCCACTGTTTCAGGGCAACAATAAAACTAGTATGGACAACGTTTACTTTTATTCCTTTCCTGTTTCTACACACAATGATGCAAAGGAAACACATATAAAGTATTTAAACCATATATATATACATATATATATATATATATATATATATATATATATATATATATATATACACACACTGAAAAAACCATAGGTTTCAGGAACCTTATAGTTAGAAATTAGCATTTAAAAAACCTTAGAAATTCACTGAAAAAACCATAGGTTTTAGGGACAGTTATAGTTAGTTGGACATTTCACTCGTACAAAACCAGTGAAATTCCCCCGTTATAGTTAGTTCAGCTAACTATAACTCGCGCCCCCGCAATGCACTGCTGATGACGTCACATATTACATCACTCATGACATGGTCAGTGACATCACTGATGACATCTCAAATGACATCACTGATGACATCATCCAGTGACTTTGTGTATCTGTAAAGTTTAAATATGTTTAATATATATAGGAAAAGGCGTATTGAAGAATGAGTGGGTGTATAAGTGTCGGAATGGATGATTTAGTAGGTGCACATGTACCACTCAGATATACATTCACTCACTAACACACCCATACACACACTCACCCACCCATACAGTCCATCACAGATGCACTCTTGAAACCATGCACCCAGTGAATCACCCACTCACACATCTATGCACAGAGTCACACACGCCCCACCCACACAAACACTCAGGCAGCCATACAGATACTCAGAGAACCAATCAATAACCCATATAGACACTCATGTAGCTATTCGCAAACCCATGCAGCCGCTTACACACCAACAGACAGACGGATACAGACATTCACACAGTTTAGTCACTAACCCATGCATTCAGTAAGATACGTTTAATCACTCACTTGTAGAGTCACTCACGCACGTACTAAATCATCCATTCAGACACTTATACACCCACTCATTCTTCAATACGCCTTTCCCTATATATATTAAACATATTTAAACTTTACAGAAACACACAGTCACTGGATGATGTCATCAGTGATGTCATTTGAGATGTCATCAGTGATGTCACTGACCATGTCATGAGTGATGTAATATGTGACGTCATCAGCAGTGCATTGCGGGGGCGCGAGTTATAGTTAGCTGAACTAACTATAACGGGGGAATTTCACGGATTTTGTACGAGTGAAATGTCCAACTAACTATAACGCCCCTGAAACCTATGGTTTTTCAGTGAATTTCTAAGGTTTTTTAATGCTAATTTCTAACTATAACGTCCCTGAAACCTATGGTTTTTTCAGTGAATTTCTAAGGTTTTTAAATGCTAATTTCTAACTATAACGTGCCTGAAACCTATGGTTTTTTCAGTGAATTTCTAAGGTTTTTTAAATGCTAATTTCTAACTATAACGTGCCTGAAACCTATGGTTTTTTCAGTGAATTTCAAAGGTTTTTAAATGCTAGTTTCTAACTATGCCTACAGAGGTAGGACATGTGAAGAAAGAAGAAAAACGCACAGAAAGAAGCAAAAGAAATGCAGAAAGAAGCAACAGAAGTCCACAAAGACGAAGAAAAGTGCAGGAAGAAGCAAGACATGTGCAGAAAGAACCAACAGAGGAGCAGAAAGAGGCCTTGTTGCAAAATCATCCTGTGCCCACAACTTTTTCAGACGGGTACTGGTGGTAACTGACTCCGACTAACCAGGCCTAGAGCCAGTGCTATGCTAAAAGACACTTAGAATACAGTGAAAACACCTACATATACTAGGGAACACTATGCGTTGGGGTACCCCTGTGATTAGCATGACCTCCTCTGTAAGGACCTAGTACATAATAGGGCAGGGGGATTAAAACTACCTCTTAAAACGAACTACGGGGCGCGTTTGCACAGTGGTGAAGGGAGGGGGCCCGAGGTGACATGTGTGCAAACACGCCCTGTGGCGCGTTTTTATTTGGGGAATTAATTCCTCTTCAATCCCGAGGGTCCCTGGGGTCCAACTAGCCCACCACGTACCTCCAGTAAGCGCCACAGGGCTGCGTTGCAGAGAGGTGGCCCAGGCCATGCCCCTTTTTACACCACTCTGCAACGCAGCTCTGTGGCGCTTACTGGAGGTACGTGGTGGGCTAGTTGGACCCCATGGACCCTCAGGATTGAAGAGGAAATAATTCCCCAACTTAAAAAGCGCCACAGGGCGTGTTTGCACACATGTCACCTCAGGCCCCGCCCCCTCCCTTCACCACTGTGCAAATGCACCCCCTGGCACATTGTAAATTGGGGGATAAAGTCCCCTTGAATCCTGAGGGTCCCTGGGGTCCAACTAGCCCACCAGGTACCTCCAGTAAGCGCCACAGAGCTGCGTTGCAGAGAGGTGTAAAAGGGGCGTGGCCTCTGAACACCTCTCTGCAACGCAGCTCCTGGCGCATACTGGAGGTTCCTGGTGGGCTAGTTGGCCCTCAGGGACCCCCAGTATTCAAGGGGAATTAGTTCCCCATCTTACAACGCGCCAGGGGGCGCGTTTGCAGAGTGCTGCAGGGAGGGGGCGGGGCCTCCAGCGCGATGCCGGTCTTTTTAAAAAAAAAAAATAAAATTTAAGAAGGGGAGCTGTGTGGCCCCCCTACCTTTCCGATTTTATTGGCCCTGGGGACCCCATCCCCCAGGGCCTCACCCCTATTTTTTTTTTTTTTTAAATGGAAGGGGGCCGCTTGGGCCCCCCCTCCTGAGGCCAAATGCGGCATCGGGGACCCCATCCCCCGGGGCATGGCCAGTGTTTGTTTTTTTTTAATTAAATTATTGGAGGGGGGCTGCGTGGCCCCCCTCCTCAGGCCATTTATGGCCCCGGGGACCCCATCCCCCGGGCCGGCCTTTCCGTGTTTTTATTTTTTATAATGGGGGAGGGGGGCCGCGTGGCCCCCCTCCCGGGCCACTCATGGCCCCGGGGACCCCATCCCCCGGGGCCTGGCTTCTCGTTGGGGACCGTGGGGGGGGGTCCCCAATTCCCCCATGGTCCCGCCGGCTCCCCGCCTCCTGCGGGAGCCGGCATTGCTTTCCACACGGGGAGCTGCTGACATGCAGCTCCCCGTGTGGAAAGCAATGTGGTTTGATTTTTGAAAGCGAGAGCAGGTTTCCTGCTCTCGCTCAAAACCCAAACCACAGTTTGCAATGACAGGGCGGGAGCCGCGAGGCTCCCGCCTGTCATTGCAAACAGCAGTGTCCCGGGGTGGGCACCCCGGGACACTGCAGAGCCGGCCCTGGGGGTGGCGGTCCCCAGGGCCATCACAGGCTCCAGGAGGGGGCCAAGCGGCCCCCCTCCCAACGTTTTCAAAGCCCCGGGGAGGTGGTGGTCCCCGGGGCTCCGTTACGGACCCCCATATTTAAATATTTAGTGCCCCGGTAAGGTGGCGGTCCCGGGGCGTGTGGGGGGCTCGAGCCCCCCCCCACACAGGTAAATTATTTACAAAAACAAGCCCCGGGGGTGGCGGTCCCCGGGGCTTGGGGGGGCCTTGGAGGCCCCCCCAACATAAAAAAACCCAAGCCCCGGGGGGTGGCAGTCCCCGGGGCTGCGGGGGGGCTGTGTGCCCCCCGCAAATATTTCAGACAAGCCCCGGGGGTGGCGGCCCCTGGGGCTGCGGGGGCCCCCCTGGGCCCCCGCAATTATGTTGAACATGCCCCCAGGACCTGGCCCACCCGGGGGCTAAATATTAACGAAGCGCGGGAGCCCGCGCGTCGATTTTCTTTTTCACGGCGGGATTCGTGGATCCTACGCGAATTTCGCCGTTTTTAAACAACAAAAAAAATGCTTTTTTGGGCCCTTGTGGGACCCCCTGAGCAGGCCTAGGGGATCAGGGTGTTTCTACCCTGCCCCCTTTTCTTGTTTTTCGTGTTTGTTTTTCTGTTTTCTTGTGACTCGGTTCTACCGAGTCACAAGATGGCTGCCAACACTTCCTGGTTTGGAGTGTTGACAGCCAATTAGAATAAAGCTCGTGGTCGGGAGGGTCCGCGGATCCTCCGTGCCTCTAAATATCGAAACTTTTATTTTAGATTTTCTCAGCAACTACTGAACGGATTTACACCATTTAAAAAAAAGGGCGCTTTCTGAACCAAGCACTACCTTTTTGCCAAATTTGGTGTAATTCCGTTCAGCAGTTTTGGCTGTAACCGTGTCTAAAGTTTCCTATGGGAAATTGATTTTTTGACCTCTATTTTTTGATTTTCTCCGCAACTACTGAACGGATTTACACCATTTAAAAAAAAGGGCGCTTTCTGAACCAAGCACTACCTTTTTGCCAAATTTGGTGTAATTCCGTTCAGCAGTTCGCGCTGTAGCCGTGGCTAAAGTTTCCTATGGGAATTAACATGGAGAAAACACGTTTTGGGACCCCCCCCCCTTTTTTCTCGGCCCACGCTTGCCGAATCACCCCGAAACTTTCAAGACAGGAGCTGACCGGAGCGCCCCACTAGTTTTGAAAATTTCGCGATGAGTCGTCATCCGGCGCCAAAGTTATTGGGAAAACAAAAAACGCTTTTCCTATGGAAACTAGGTCCTAACTAAAACTATCTACTGGCGACCGCCAGTAGATAATATATATATATATATATATATATATATATATTTATATTCACTGAAAAAAACATAGGTTTTACAGACGTTATAGTTAGAAATTAGCATTTAAAAAACCTTAGAAATTCACTGAAAAAACCATAGGTTTTAGGGACAGTTATAGTTAGCTGGACATTTCACTCGTACAAAACCATAGAAATTCCCCCGTTATAGTTAGTTCAGCTAACTATAACTCGCGCCCCCGCAATGCACTACTCATGACGTCACATATTACATCATTCATGGCATGGTCAGTGACATCACTGATGACATCTCAAATGACATCACTGATGACATCATCCAGTGACTGTGTGTTTCTGTAATTTTTAAATATGTTTTACATATATTCTTAGGTGTATTGAAGAATGAGTGGGTGTATAAGTTTCTGGATGGGGGATTTTACAGGTGTGTGACTGATTGTATAAGTGAGTGATTAAACGTGTCTTACTGAATGCATGGGTTAGTGACTAAACTGGGTGAATGTGTGTATCAGTCTGTCGGTTGTTGTGTAAGCTGCTACATGGGTTGGTCAGTAGCTACACGAGTGTTTATATGGGTTATTGATTGTTTGCCTGAGTATTTGTATGGGAGACTGAGTGTGTGTGTGTGGGTGGGTTGGAGGTGTGTGACTGTGCATTGATGTGTGAGTGGTTGATTCACTGGGTGTATGGGTTCAAGAGTGCATGTGGAAACAGCTGTATGGGTGGGTGAGTGTGTGTATGGGTGTGTTGGTGAGTGAATGGATGTCTTAGTGGTACATGTGTGAGTAACTACATATGTAAAAGGCAGTATATGTGAGTGATGCTGTATATAAATGAGTATATGTGAGAGTGAGTGATTGTGAGAGTGGCTGTATGGATGAGTGTGTACTTGTATCAGTGATTATATAAGAGTAATTATGCGTTAGTATCTGTATGAATTAGTGAGGTGGTGTGTGTATAACTGTATAGGTGAGTAAATGGGAGTGTGATTGATTCTTTGCATGACTGACTAGGTGTGTGAGTAACTCCATGGATGAGTGGCGGTGTGTGAGTGTCTGAATAGGTGTATGAGTGCATATCATAGTGTTGTATTGATGAGTGACTGCATGTATAAGTGAATGTATGGATGAATGAGTGGATGTGTGTGTAGACCTAGGAATCAAAGAGTGCGTATGTAGTAACTGGTATTGGTGTCTCGATGGTTTCGAAAATGGTAGTCTGTATTTTACAGTGGGTGTATTAAAGGTTATATTAGACTGTGAGGAGGTGCATCAGATTTTCACGTGGATGATGTCTTCAGTGATGTCACTGACCGTGCCATGAATGATGTAATATGGGACGTCATGAGTAGTGCATTGCGGGGGCGCGAGTTATAGTTAGCTGAACTAACTATAACAGTGGAATTTCTATGGTTTTGTACGAGTGAAATGTCCAGCTAACTATAACGCCCCTAAAACCTATGGTTTTTTCAGTGAATTTCAAAGGTTTTTTAAATGCTAATTTCTAACTATAACGTCTGTAAAACCTATGGTTTTTTCAGTGAATTTCAAAGGTTTTATAAATGCTAATTTCTAACTATAACGTCTGTAAAACCTATGGCTTTTTCAGTGAATTTGAAAGGTTTTATAAATGCTAATTTCTAACTACAATGTCCCTGAAACCTATATTGTTTTTAACTAAATTTAAAAAGACGTGCATACTTTTGTAGTGAAAAACTAACTGTAACAGTAGTCTGTTATAAGTTAGAATTTAACAATGTTTAAAACTTAATTAGCACTAATTAACATATAAGTGTGGAAAAAGTGTGACGGAGCAGCTATGATACCCGACTTCGAACAACAGCGTTCACAGTTCGATTCCCGGCTCCATCGGCACGTTAGCCCACCACTATGTCACTGTGGGCAACACCTTGCTTAATCTTTCCGACGCCCCCGAGCGCCGGCACAACTTTCCAGGGGTAGCTGTACGTTTTACAAATGCTCGCATTTTTTTAATTTAAAACCATAGTGATGAGAAATATTATCACGTTTTTTTTTTCTTTTATTCTGAAAGATCCTTTTTTTTAAATGTATTCCATTTAGAATTACGGCAATTAATAAATGTATTTACTCATGAGAATGGAAATGACACGGTTTTCCGGGTAACAGTTTTTAAGCTCTCCAACGTATGTACATATTAAGGACCTTATAGGTGTTAGGTTCGAAATCGAAACTTTTTCCGCTTCACATTTTGTAACTTTTCCCAACACGTGCACAAGTTAAACAGTTAAAACGTGAGCACGTATCAACTGTAAAACGTGACATCTAAATGGGCGGAGCCGCATCTTCCTTCCATAGACTACTCAATAACCAAAAAGTATATAAACCACACCCGTTGATTGATTAGTTTCGTTTTTGCGAGTTATTTACGCGTCTCCATTCAGTGATGCAGGTGCTCTTTTCTACAGTCGGATTCTTCTTTTGCGGCCACAAAACATAATCCCGAGTTGTAAGTTGTTTGATTATGGCATACTAGATATTTATAATACGTAGCTATTTGTCAATATTTAAACACTTGTATTTAGAAAAAAGTGTTATTGGTTGTTTTTGCCATTTATATGTAACATCAGCAGCTTGTTTTCAGAAACAGAATACAGCAAACATTGTTCCTATTCTGGCTCCTTTGAGCTCATATAGTGTGACTTTGTATATTATAATATTGACACTGTGCTTGACCTCAGAAGTGTTGGTGACCCGTCGGTGCGAAGATTAAAGATTTATATGTAACGTCAGCAGCTTCTAGTTTGTAGTCTATTTCCCCCTTGAGATCATATAGTGTGAGTATGTATATTATAATAACCACACATTATGATCTCAGAGGAGTTTGTGACCCGTCGGCGCGAAGACTAAAGATTTATATGTAACGTCAGCAGCTTCTGGTTTTTAGTCTATTTCTCCCTTGAGATCATATAGTGTGAGTATGTATATTGTAATATTTACATTTATACTGACCTCAGTGGAGTTTTTTTGATATTTCTATTTTTGTCTGTTGCAGTTCCTATTCACCTTCTCCCTATAGAATATATAATACCAGTAGTGTATATTATTATACTACTGTGCTATATACTCTTAAAGGAGTACGTGATTTGTTAGCGGAGCAGTGAGCGACCTCTAAGCACTACGACCGAACTTTCCCGAATTCTACAGAATAGAAATTATAAAAAATGATAAAGCGTACATTTCTATGTAATATAAAAGTGATTTGTGTTTAACAGTTTTTTTACTTGTTATTGTTCTTGTGACCTGAGATGATGTAGAGCGGGAGTGTTTCTTGTAGCACTTCTTTTCTACTTTATCTAAAAGTAACTCATGCCCTCTTATAATATCAAGAATATGGGGCAACACTTTTACAAACTATAGCAGAAAAAAAAAGGGAGTGTGTGCCCACGCTTAAGGGATATTTTATGAATTGCGTTTTTATTTGTCACCCCTTTGAAATATACAGCTTCAGTTTCCGAAGAAAGTATATTTGTAATTGCTTAGTAAAAACTATTTCAAACCTAGACTGAAATTTTTGCTGCGCAACCACAGCTCCCCGTCAGAAAAGTAAACACCACATTATAACTAAACAGTGCTCCTGGGAAGTATCCCACCCGCAAACTTAATAAAAAGAAGATCGCAACACACTTTGTTATTTTCCCGCCGTGATTTGTACACCCCACGCCAATTATATAAATGGCCCTTAAAATATATGAAAAACAATTTTTACCTTCACAATCCCTGTCCACCACCTTGTGACCACTGTACAGAGTTAATAGTGTTCCTATCCTCCCCGCTACTACTTTCTTTTCCCGTACTCCATTGAAGTGCGTCACAAAATGGTTCACAACAGTGAACCGTTCCCAGCCAATAATGAGCAAACTTGTACTCGGAACACTTTAGCCAATAAAATGTCCATGGTGTTCCGCAGAGGGGGAGGAAATGGCTGCCAACACTTCTACTTTCAATGGTTCGCAGCCAATGAACATTAAGCTTGGGAAGGTCCTGCTTGGAACACATCAGCCAATCAGATGTCCCTGCTACTCCGCGGATGGGGAGGAAATGGCCGACAACACTTCTACTTTCAATGGTTCGCAGCCAATAAACATTAAGCTTGGGAAGGTCCTGCTTGGAACACGTCAGCCAATCAGATGTCCCTGCTACTCCGTGGACGGGGAGGAAATGGCTGGCAACACTTCTACTTTGAATGGTTCGCAGCCAATGAACATTAAGCTTGGGAAGGTCCTGCTTGGAACACGTCAGCCAATCAGATGTCCCTGCTACTCCGCGGACGGGGAGGAAATGGCTGGCAACACTTCTACTTTCAATGGTTCGCAGCCAATGAACATTGAGCTCGTTGTTGGAACACCTGAGCCAATTAAACGTTAATTTTGTTCCAGACACACGAACAGAACACGCCCTCCCACATAATATTAAATTTCTTCTAAGAAAGTGACACTGTCCGTGATAAAAGTGAACACCGCATTATAAGTAAACATTACTGCGCATTATATTAACCCCTTCGGTGCTTATGACGAGCTGGACTCGTCATGGCACACAGTGCTCGTGTGCTCATGACGAGTCCAGCTCGTCATAAGACCACCCACGGGGAAGCGCTGGCGCTCCCCGTGGGAATCCGATCGTCGGGTTTTTTGGGGGAAGGCAGGGGAAGGACTTCCTCTGCCTCCCCCGCCCCCATCAATGACGCCATCGCGCGAGGCGCGCTGACGTCATTGAGGGTTTCCTTCTTCCCGACGCGCTGGAAGCCATTTGCTTCCAGCGCGTCGCGGAAATAAGGTGAGTTTTGGCTCGGGAGGGGGGTTTGATTGGAAAGAGACATCGAGGGAAAGGAAAGGGTTTTCCTTTCCCCCGATGCCTCTTTTGTGCATTCCTGCTGCACGATCATGTGATCGTGCAGCAGGAATGCCCACAAGGGTGTTTTATGCAGCTGTAGTGTAGGAAAGGCACTATACAATTCCCCAACGAGGTAGCATTTACTGATTAGCCGGTAGAAAGTACTCCAGTTGAGTAGAGGTATTGCACAAAACGGTGGCATCTTCGTGGATAAATATGCAGGGCAGGTGTAATCCTCGATAGAGGTCTCTGCATCCTTGATTTTCTCGAGCGCAATCATCATGTAGAATTCGTGAGCGTGGTTAAGCAGATGTGCCTTCTCTCCATTTCCACCCTGAAAAGTGAGCTGTAATCCTCGATGGAGGTCTCTGCATCCTTGATTTTCTCGAGTGCAATCCTCGTGTAGTTCCTGTGACCAGGAGGTTCCCTCTCCTCGCCTGCCGGTGAGATCCTGCTCTGACCCTTTATAAACAAGAGGCATGTGAACGGGCCTAGAAGCCCCGCTCGTTTGGCCCTGCCACACATTCGTGAGCGTGGTTAAGCAGATGTGCCTTCTCTCCATTTCCACCCTGAAAAGTGAGCTGTAATCCTCGATGGAGGTCTCTGCATCCTTGATTTTCTCGAGTGCAATCCTCGTGTAGTTCCTGTGACCAGGAGGTTCCCTCTCCTCGTCTGCCGGTGAGATCCTGCTCTGACCCTTTATAAACAAGAGGCATGTGAACGGGCCTAGAAGCCCCGCTCGTTTGGCCCCGCCACACATTCGTGAGCGTGGTTAAGCAGATGTGCCTTCTCTCCATTTCCACCCTGAAAAGTGAGCTGTAATCCTCGATGGAGGTCTCTGCATCCTTGATTTTCTCGAGTGCAATCCTCGTGTAGTTCCTGTGACCAGGAGGTTCCCTCTCCTCGTCCTGCCGGTGAGATCCTGCTCTGACCCTTTATAAACAAGAGGCATGTGAACGGGCCTAGAAGCCCCGCTCGTTTGGCCCCGCCACACATTCGTGAGCGTGGTTAAGCAGATGTGCCTTCTCTCCATTTCCACCCTGAAAAGTGAGCTGTAATCCTCGATGGAGGTCTCTGCATCCTTGATTTTCTCGAGTGCAATCCTCGTGTAGTTCCTGTGACCAGGAGGTTCCCTCTCCTCGTCTGCCGGTGAGATCCTGCTCTGACCCTTTATAAACAAGAGGCATGTGAACGGGCCTAGAAGCCCCGCTGCTTGGCCCCGCCACACATTCGTGAGCGTGGTTAAGCAGATGTGCCTTCTCTCCATTTCCACCCTGAAAAGTGAGCTGTAATCCTCGATGGAGGTCTCTGCATCCTTGATTTTCTCGAGTGCAATCCTCGTGTAGTTCCTGTGACCAGGAGGTTCCCTCTCCTCGTCTGCCGGTGAGATCCTGCTCTGACCCTTTATAAACAAGAGGCATGTGAACGGGCCTAGAAGCCCCGCTCGTTTGGCCCCGCCACACATTCGTGAGCGTGGTTAAGCAGATGTGCCTTCTCTCCATTTCCACCCTGAAAAGTGAGCTGTAATCCTCGATGGAGGTCTCTGCATCCTTGATTTTCTCGAGTGCAATCCTCGTGTAGTTCCTGTGACCAGGAGGTTCCCTCTCCTCGTCTGCCGGTGAGATCCTGCTCTGACCCTTTATAAACAAGAGGCATGTGAACGGGCCTAGAAGCCCCGCTCGTTTGGCCCCGCCACACATACTCTCGGTATGCTACGTCTTCCCGCCCTTTCCCCACTATGATGGACAGCTTACTCAAAGGACCCCGGCGCTTTCGGCGCAGTGGCAAAGTTACAGACACACAGGTCACTGGAGACAATTCTTCTGGTCCTTTACGCAGCTGTAGCGTAGGAAAGGCACTATACATTTACCCAACGAGGTAGCACTTACTGATTAGCCAGTAGAAAGTACTCCATTTGAGTAGAGGTATTGCACAAAACGGTGGCATCTTCGTGGATAAATATGCAGGGCAGATGTGGCTTCTCTCCATTTACACCCTGAAAAGGTAGCTGTAATCCTTGATGGAGGTCTTTGCATCCTTGATTTTCTCGAGCGCAATGCTCGTGTAGTTCCTGTGACCAGAAGGTTCCTTCTCCTCGTCTGCCGCTGAGATCGTGCTCTGACCCTTTATAAACAAGAGGCATGTGAACGGGCCTAGAAGCCCCGCTCGTTTGGCCCCGCCACACATACACTAGCGGTATGCAACGTCTGCCCGCCCTTTCCCCACTATGATGGACAGCTTACTCAAAGGACCCCGGCGCTTTCGGCGCGGTGGCAAAGTTACAGACACACAGGTCACTGGAGACAATTCTTCTGGTCCTTTACGCAGCTGTAGTGTAGGAAAGGCACTATACATTTACCCA
Source organism: Calotriton arnoldi (assembly GCA_963921515.1). Taxonomy (NCBI): domain Eukaryota; kingdom Metazoa; phylum Chordata; class Amphibia; order Caudata; family Salamandridae; genus Calotriton; species Calotriton arnoldi. The sequence goes on along the minus strand of CAWUFW010004032.1, from coordinate 710,210 downwards.
ACGAGGTAACACTTACTGATTAGCCAGTAGACAGTACTCCAGTTGAGTAGAGGTATTGCACAAAACGGTGGCATCTTCTTGGATAAATATGCAGGGCAGGTGTGCAGAATTCGTGAGCGTGGTTAAGCAGATGTGCCTTCTCTCCATTTCCAACGTGAAAAGTTAGCTGTAATCCTTGATGGAGGTCTTTGCATCCTTCATTTTCTCGAGCGCAATTCTCGTGTAGTTCCTGTGACCAGGAGGTTCCTTCTCCTCGTCTGCCGCTGAGATCCTGCTCTGACCCTTTATCCCCTTCGGTGCTTAGGACGAGCTGGACTCGTCATGGCACACAGTGCTCGTGTGCTCATGACGAGTCCAGCTCGTCATAAGACCACCCACGGGGAAGCGCTGACGCCTCCCCGTGGGAATCCGATCGTTAGGTTTTTTTTTTTTGGGAGGCAGGGGAAGGGCTTCCCCTGCCTCCCCTCGCCTCATCAATGACGTCAGCGCGCTGACATCATTGAGGGTTTCCTTCTTCCCGACGCGCTGGAAGCCATTTGCTTCCAGCGCGTCTGGGAAATCAGGTGAGGTTTGGCTCGGGGAGGGGGGTGTTTGTAGTCAAAGAGGCATCGAGGGAAAGGAAAGGGTTTTCCTTTCCCCGATGCCTCTTTTGTGCATTCCTGCTGCACGATCATGTGATCGTGCAGCAGGAATGCCCACTAGGCACCAGGGTTTTTTTTATTTTTGTGTTGGGGAGTGGCCAAAAGGGCAAGGGTTGCTCCCTTTACGGGGGTGAATATTTTATTTATACTGTTAGGCCCACCTACCCCTTAGCTTGGCTGGTGGATTGTGTGTGGACTGGTGCATTATTTGCATATGTGATTGTAATGTTTTTTTCTCCTTTTTATTCTAGTGTAAAGCTTTTGATTCCTGTTTGCGGTTTCGGCAGTGGTGGTTCTGCAGTTTTGCGTAATTGCATTTATTTGGTAAGAAAAATATTTTTGTTGTGTGTACTCCAAATGAGTATTATTGTCATGCATGAATGAATTTTTTGTAAGTGGTGCCATAATGGCAGCATATTTGTTAGTGTTCAGAGCATGAAATTCTTTGCGATGTTTTGCATTGTCTTATGTGTAATTTTTTTTCTTCTTTTTTAGTGGGATATTGTTGATTTTTACTGTGTCTGTGCAGAGTAGGTGGTGGTGAGTCTAGCTGCTTCTGTCACATGAGTGGTATAGTGTTGGAGTATATAGGTCTTTGTGATAAAGCTACATTTTGTTTATTTCTTTTTTTTTTACAAAGGGTTTGTTGTTGTTGACTTGTTTGACAAGTAACCTTTATTAGTAAGCATTATGGCTAGCCGTAGAATTACTGCTCAGCAGGTGGTTGGTTTGCTTCTTGAATCTTCCTCTGAGCAGGATTATGAGACTGACAGTGCATCTGAGGGAGAGGAGGGAGGGGAAGATTCAGGCAGTGAGTTTTCTCTCCACATGGAATCATCGGATGATGAAGGTACTCTCAGTGCAGATGAAGTGCCTGATTTAGAGGAGGATACTACTGTGCCGATGGTGCAAGAGGCATCTGGATTGCAGCCTGGGGCTGCTAGGCTTCCTACTGGAAGTGCTGGACTCTGGGTTGATCCAAACATGGTGCAGCCGGTGTTGCCTGCCTTTAGTGGTTATGCAGGGTGTAGAGTGGATTGTGAACATTATTTGCCTATACAGTATTTTCAGTTGTTTATGGATGATGTATTTTTGGGTGAGATTGTTGAGCAGACTAATTTGTATGCTGAACAGTTTTTGAGGGACAACAGTGCCAGACTTAGGCCCCATTCTAGAGCTACCCGGTGGAGTCCCACAAATCTGGAAGAGATGAAGAAGTGTTTGGGCTTGACTTTTTGATGGGTTTGATAAGGAAGCCGTCCATGGGTTCATATTGGTCTACCAGTCCCTTGATGGCAACGGCCATATTTCCTGCAGTTATGACTCGTGATCGGTATTTACTTTTGCTTCGGATGCTGCATTTTGTTGATAATGGTTTGGCGTTGCCACGAGATCACCCTGAATGTGACCGTCTTTTTAAGATTCGGCCTGTTCTTGATCACTTTGTAGATCGATTTTCAGAGATCTATACTCCAGGGAAAGAAATATCTATTGATGAGTCTTTGGTGCTGTTCAAGGGCCGTTTGGTTTTTAGGCAGTACATTCCTAGCAAGAGGGCACGCTATGGAATTAAGCTGTATATGTTGTCTGAGAGTAGGACAGGATATGTTTTTAATTTGCGTGTGTACACTGGTAGGGATTCCACTATTGACCCCCCTGGTTGTCCGTCCACTTTAGTAGGAGTTTCAGAGAAAATTGTGTGGGAACTTGCTAGAGGACTGTTTAACAGAGGCCACCATTTGTACATTGATAACTTCTACACTGCTGTGCAATTGTTTAAGGAATTGTTCAAAGTGGACACTTTTGCTTGTGGCACAATCCGCTCTAACCGTAAAGGTTATCCAAAAGAGCTTGTTTGCAAAAACTTCAGAGGGGACAGTGCAGTGCCTTGCGTAGTGAGGAACTGCTAGCTGTGAAATTTGTGGACAGGAGGGATGTGTACATGCTGACTACCATCCATGATGAGAGTACTTCACCTGTGGCTGTTTGGGGTCAGATTGCTGAAGTGCGCAAACCTGTGTGCATTTTAGACTACAATAAGCACATGGGTGGTGTTGATAGAGTAGATCAGAGGTTGGAACCTTACACTGCTATTCGTAAGTCTTACATTTGGTATAAGAAGTTGGCCATCCATCTCTTCAATTTAGCAACTTTCAATGCTTTTGTTGTGTTCAAGGAGTGTTCTCCTGCGTCAAAGTTGACTTTTGTTCAGTTTCAGGAGTCTGTCATAGGCAGCCTTGTTGTTGTGGAACAGGCAAGTGTTCCTAGAGTTGGAGTGGTGGAGGATGTGGCTCGATTGAAAGAGCGCCACTTTCCTGATCACATTCCTCCTACACTCTCAAAAGACTTTCCCACTAGGAGATGTAGAGTCTGTTGGCGAAGAGGTACGCGGAAGGAGACTCGTATGTACTGCCCTGAGTGTCCTCAACCCTGGGCTGTGTGTGCCTGCTTGTTATAGAGCGTACCACAAGCAAAAGAATTATTGGGAGCAACCATGAGTGGTAAAGTGAACTGCCTGGTCTGTAATGTTTAAGAATTGTTGTTCTGTTTCAAGGTTGGCATTAGTGCAATGTTTCTGATTTTGTGTTAGTAGATTTGTATCTATTTGCAATTTGTTTGTGTTTTCTTTTTTGTATAAAAAAATCCTAAATGTGATGGTGGTGTGTGTAGGCTGGTGCTTGGCTGGCGGTGTGCGTGGAGTGGCGCTTGGCTGGCGGTGTGCGGGGAGTGGCTCTTGGCTGGTGGTGTGCGTGGAGTGGCGCTAGGCTGGCGGTGTGCGTGGAGTGGCGCTAGGCTGGCGGTGTGCGTGGAGTGGCGCTAGGCTGGCCGTGTGCGTGGAGTGGCGCTAGGCTGGCGGTGTGCGTGGAGTGGCGCTAGGCTGGCGGTGTGCGTGGAGTGGCGCTTGGCTGGCGGTGTGCGTGAGTGGCGCTTGGCTGGCGGTGTGCGTGGACTGGCGCTCGGCTGGCAGTGTGTGAGTAGTGACTTGCTGCTGGTCACTACACACACTGCTAGCCGAGCGACACTCCACGCAATCCATCAGCTTGTGTGGTTGCTGTGTTAGGAATGTGGGCGTGTGAAAGTGATGGGCCCTTGAATGGCGCTGTCTGCTGGTGTGAGTGTTGTAATGTGATGGGCCCGCGGCTGGTGGTGTGAATGGTTTTGTATTTGTCACACGTATGAAAGGTGTATGAATGGCCTGTAAAGAGGTTGGTGCCTTGTCGTGGCTTTACAGCTCACGAGCTGTGAGTCAATGGTTCAGTTTCTCGTTCTTTCAATTATTAACAGTGCATTTCATTTTTGTGAAATCACTTGTTAATACAATTGTATATACTGAACCATCACTCACCCTCGTGCCAAATCCAACCAGTATGTGTGTGTGTGCTTGAGGATTAGATGGCTGTGCAGTAATATTTTTTTTTATCTTTCTCAAGCAGGGTGTACCTTGTCCCTTTTTGTGAATGTTGTAATGTGTTTGTTTCGTGCCTGGGGTTGTGAATGGTCTTGTGTGTATCACGTATGAAAGGTGTGTGAATGGCCTGTAAAGCGGTTGGGGCCTTGACGTGGCTTTACAGCTCACGAGCTGCGAGTCACTGGTTCCGTTTTTTGTCCTTTCAATTATTGACAGTGCATTTCATTTTTGTGAAATCTCTTGTTAATAAAATTGTATATACTGAACCATCACTTGCCCTCGTGCCAAATCCAACCAGTATGTGTGTGTGCTTGAGGAATAGATGGCTGTGCAGTAATCTTTGTCTTTTTAGTCTGTCTGCCAAGGTGTACATTCCGTCTAAGAATAACCTACCAACTGTAGATATTGTCGTAAACGAAACACCCATGGGAGTACATGGTGATATCTCTCTTGTGGATCCCAACAAGTTATGGTACCCACAATGTCCTGCACACCTCAAAATGTCTGTCACATTTTCCTTGCAATATTGTGCCAAAATTTTCACGCTGCAGAAATAAACAACACATTATCTCATTATGACCTGGTTTTGCAAGGGGGTCACCTGGGTTTTTGGCCCGGGGCTCGGCGGCCACATAGGGAAACCTACCAAACCCACACATTTCTGAAAAGTAGACACCCGGGGCTTCCAGGGAGGTATGGCTTGCGTGGATCCCCCAACGTTTCCTTACCCAGAATCCCCTGCAAACCTCACTTTTAGCTGAAAAAATCACTTTTTTCACACATTTTTGTGTGGGAAAGTGTGGCATCACTGGCCTCACACAAATTTCCTACCACCCAGCGTTCCCCCAGGTCTCCCGATAAAAATGGTGCCTCACTTGTGTGGGAGGCCCAAGTACCCGCGTCAGGCAAGGGCCCACAACGTAGTGAGGCGACCTCAAAATGGCCTTTCACAAAACCACCTGGTTTTGCAAGGGGGTCACCTGGGTTTTGGCTCTGTGCTCGGCGGCCATCTAGGGAAACCTACCAAACCCACACATTTCTGAAAAGTAGACACCCGGGGGCTTCCAGGGAGGTATGGCTTGCGTGGATCCCCCAACGTTTCCTTACCCAGAATCCCCTGCAAACCTCACTTTTAGCTGAAAAATCACTTTTTCACACATTTTTGTGTGGGAAAGTGTGGCATCACTGGCCTCACACAAATTTCCTACCACCCAGCGTTCCCCAGGTCTCCCGATAAAAATGGTGCCTCACTTGTGTGGGAGGCCCAAGTACCCGCGACAGGCAAGGGCCCAAAACATTTTTGATAGGCAATGTTGATGTTGCCTCAAAACGTTTTGTGTCCTTGCCTGTCGCGGGTACTTGGGCCTCCCACACAAGTGAGGCACCATTTTTATCGGGAGACCTGGGGGAACGCTGGGTGGTAGGAAATTTGTGTGAGGCCAGTGATGCCACACTTTCCCACACACAAATGTGTGAAAAAGTGATTTTTCAGCTAAAATTGAGGTTTGCAAGGGATTCTGGGTAAGAAACGTTGGGGGATCCACGCAAGCCATACCTCCCTGGAAGCCCCGGGTGTCTACTTTTCAGAAATGTGTGGGTTTGGTAGGTTTCCCTAGATGGCCGCGAGCACGGGGCCAAAACCCAGGTGACTCCCTTGCAAAACCAGGTGGTTTTGTGAAAGGCCATTTTGAGGTCGCCTCACTACGTTGTGGGCCCTTGCCTGTCGCGGGTACTTGGGCCTCCCACACAAGTGAGGCACCATTTTTATCGGGAGACCTGGGGAACGCTGGGTGGTAGGAAATTTGTGTGAGGCCAGTGATGCCACACTTTCCCACACACAAATGTGTGAAAAAGTGATTTTTTCAGCTAAAATTGAGGTTTGCAAGGGATTCTGGGTAAGGAAACGTTGGGGGATCCACGCAAGCCATACCTCCCTGGAAGCCCCCGGGTGTCTACTTTTCAGAAATGTGTGGGTTTGGTAGGTTTCCCTAGATGGCCGCCGAGCACAGGGCCAAAAACCCAGGTGACTACTTTGCAAAACCAGGTGGTTTTGTGAAAGGCCATTTTGAGGTCGCCTCACTACGTTGTGGGCCCTTGCCTGTCGCGGGTACTTGGGCCTCCCACACAAGTGAGGCACCATTTTTATCGGGAGACCTGGGGGAACGCTGGGTGGTAGGAAATTTGTGTGAGGCCAGTGATGCCACACTTTCCACACACAAATGTGTGAAAAAAGTGATTTTTTTCAGCTAAAATTGAGGTTTGCAAGGGATTCTGGGTAAGAAACGTTGGGGGATCCACGTCAAGCCATACCTCCCTGGAAGCCCCCGGGTGTCTACTTTTCAGAAATGTGTGGTGTTTGCTAGGTTTCCCTAGGTGTCGGCAGAGGTAGGGTTCAAAAACTACAGCTAGGCACTTTGCCAAAAAAGGGTCATTTTTCACTGCGAAATTGAGGTGTGACCGCGTTGCGTTTTGTGCCGTTTCCTGTCGCAGGCACTAGGCCGACCCACACAAGTGAGGTACCATTTTTCTCGTAAGACTTTGGGGAACGCGGGGTGGGTGGAAATTTGTGGATCCACGCAGATTCCAGAACTTTCCACCACAGAAATGTGGGGAAAATGTGGTTTTTGGACAATTTTTTATGTTTGCAAGGGATTCTGGGTAACAGAACCTGGTGGGAGGCAGTCAAGTCACCCCATCCTGGATTCCCCTGGGTGTCTAGTTTTCAAAAATGTATAGGTTTGCTAGGTTTCCCTAGGTGCCGGCAGAGGTAGGGTTAAAAACTACAGCTAGGCACTTTGCCAAAAAAGGGTCATTTTTCACTGCGAAATTGAGGTGTGACCACGTTGCGTTTTGCGCCGTTTCCTGTCGCAGGCACTAGGCCGACCCACACAAGTGAGGTACCATTTTTCTCGTAAGACTTTGGGGAACGCGGGGTGGGTGGAAATTTGTGGATCCACGCAGATTCCAGAACTTTCCACCACAGAAATGTGGGGAAAATGTGGTTTTTTGGACAATTTTTTATGTTTGCAAGGGATTCTGGGTAACAGAACCTGGTGGAGGCAGTCAAGTCACCCCATCCTGGATTCCCTGGGTGTCTAGTTTTCAAAAATGTATAGGTTTGCTAGGTTTCCTAGGTGCCGGCAGAGCTAGGGTTCAAAAACTACAGCTAGGCACTTTGCCAAAAAAGGGTCATTTTTCACTGCGAAATTGAGGTGTGACCGCGTTGCGTTTTGCGCCGTTTCCTGTCGCAGGCACTAGGCCGACCCACACAAGTGAGGTACCATTTTTCTCGTAAGACTTTGGGGAACGCGGGGTGGGTGGAAATTTGTGGATCCACGCAGATTCCAGAACTTTCCACCACAGAAATGTGGGGAAAATGTGGGTTTTTTGACAATTTTTTATGTTTGCAAGGGATTCTGGGTAACAGAACCTGGTGGGAGGCAGTCAAGTTACCCCATCCTGGATTCCCTGGGTGTCTAGTTTTCAAAAATGTATAGGTTTGCTAGGTTTCCCTAGGTGCCGGCAGAGCTAGGGTTCAAAAACTACAGCTAGGCACTTTGCCAAAAAGGGTCATTTTTCACTGCGAAATTGAGGTGTGACCACGTTGCGTTTTGCGCCGTTTCCTGTCGCAGGCACTAGGCCGACCCACACAAGTGAGGTACCATTTTTCTCGTAAGACTTTGGGGAACGCGGGGTGGGTGGAAATTTGTGGATCCACGCAGATTCCAGAACTTTCCACCACAGAAATGTGGGGAAAATGTGGTTTTTTGACAATTTTTTATGTTTGCAAGGGATTCTGGGTAACAGAACCTGGTGGGAGGCAGTCAAGTCACCCCATCCTGGATTCCCCTGGGTGTCTAGTTTTCAAAAATGTATAGGTTTGCTAGGTTTCCCTAGGTGCCGGCAGAGCTAGGGTTCAAAAACTACACCTAGGCACTTTGCAAAAAAGGGTAATTTTTCATTGTGAAAATGTGGTACGTCCACGTTGCATTTTGAGCCATTTCCTGTTGTGGGCACAAGGGCTACCCACACAAGTGAGGTACCATTTTTATCGGGAGACTTAGGGTAACACAGAATTGTAGAGCAACTGTTATTACCTATTGACTTTCGATGCATTTCTGCCTTCCAAATGAAAGACAATGTGTAAAAATAAGTCATTTTGAAAAATGACCTATAATTCTCATGCTAGTATGGGTACTCCCAATTTCGGAAATGTGCAAATATCTACTGTTTCTAAAATCTACATTTTGTTCCCATTTCAGAAATACATAGGTGTCTTTCATAACAATTTTTCCATGTATACATTTTCCCAAAATAATTGCTATATACCCGGTACTTAAAAAAAATCATTGCAAGATGTTGCTCAATTATTGGCTCTGGGTTCGTCGGGTTCTTGGTGAACCTACAAGTCCTATATATCCCCACAACCAGAAAGGTCCAGCGGATATAACGGTATATTGCCTTCAAATAGCTGTCATAATTAGAAGAAGTTACAGGTGAAAACGTTGACACAAATGGCTGTTTTTTTCAACTAATTTTCAATTTTTCCTTTATTTAACTGTTAGTTTCTATAAGGAAAACTTTAAGGATCTACACAAATGACCCCTTGCTGAATTCAGAATTTTGTCTACTTTTCATAAATGTATGGCTTTCCAGGATCCATTATTGGTTTCATACCCATTTCTACCATTAACTGGAAGGAGGTTGAAAGCACAAAAAATAGCAAAAATAGGCTATGTCCCAGAAAAATGCCAAAACTGTGTAAAGAAAGTTGGTTTTCTGACAAAAGTCTGCTTGTCCCTGAAAGCTGGGAAGATGGTGATTTCATCCCCACAACCCCTTTTTTGATGCCATTTGCAGGGAAAAATCAAGACGCTTTCATCTGTAGCCCTTTTTTTGCCTTTTTCCAAAAAAAACCCAAAATTTAGCTGTATTTTGACTAATTTCTGGGTCCCCTCCAGGGGAATCCACAAACCCTGGGTACCTTTACAATCCCCATGATGTTAGAAAAAAAGGACGCAAATTTGGCATGGATACCTTATGTGGTCAAAAAGTTACAGGGGCCTAAGCGCGCACTACCCCAAATAGCCAAAAAAAGGCTTAGCACAGGAGGGGAAAAGGCCTAGCAGCGAAGGGGTTAAAGGAAGGCTGCAATACGGCGCATTGTTATTTTCCCGATATGATTTACACAGCCTACTGAACATTGCCGCAATACCGCACATTCACACTACCGGTGTGTGCACCCTACACACTGCTTGCCGCAATACGGCGCATTGTTTTCCCGACGGGATTTCCAGAGCCTACGCAACCTTGCCGCAATACCGCGCACCGTTGTTCTGCGGACGTGATTTCCACGGCCTACGCAACATTCAAACTCCCTGTCTCTGCACCGTACAGACTGCTTAAACTAAGAACACAGTGTTCCTACTATACCCTCTTATACAATTTTTCTCTTTTGTTTCGCACTACGCCTTTCAACTCAGTCACAAAATGGCTGCCAACACTTCTTAGTTTCAACAGTTCGCAACCAATGAGCAGCACGCTCGTGCTCGTAACGCCTCAGCCAATCAGATGTCAGAATTCTCAAATATTGATATCTGTAAATTTTGATATTTCTCTAAAACTACTGAACGGACTTACCCCATTTAAACAAAAGCGTGCTTTCTGGACCAAGACCTTTCTCCCTGCCAAATTTGGCGTCATTCCGTTCAGCAGTTTGACCTGTAGCCTTGTCTAAAGTTTCCTATGGAAATTGCATGGAGAAAACACGTTTTGGGACCCCCTTTTTCTCAGCCCCCTTCACGAATCACCCCCAAACTTTCAGGATAGGAGCTCACCTGAAAAGAGGAACTTTTTGGAAAATTTCGTAAAGATTCGTCAAACGACGCCAAAGTTATAAGCACATCAAAAAATGCTTTTCCTATGGAAACTAGGTTCTAACTATGTACTGGCGACCGCCAGTAGATTATATATATATATATGCATAAAAATCTGTAAATTTGACACATGATTCCAGTTATATGGAATCTATTCCACTTTTTACTCAATGTTTTCATATTTGGAAGTTGACACTAAAGAGAAATCAAACATAAATCAATCACATTATAGACATAAAACAAAGAATTCCTACATTGACACTTATACAATTTCATTTACATTAAATTTGAAACTTCTCACATATAATTTAATAAAAATTAAATCATGGCGTCTGTGAGAACGAAAGTGATCTGTTGAATTTTCTGCACATATAGATTGTCAAATCCTCCAGACATCCCTTGCCTTGTGATAGAGCTATATCTTCGTTAGGTGCCATGATTGTACTGTATCAGAATGAAGGTGGCACAAAGACAACAAAATCTTTCACAGAGGATGGACTGAGCAAGACGGCGGACGTGAAACGCGCTACAAAACAAGGCCTGAACCCTGGGGATGGCTAAGGGGGCTAGGAAACTGTCCACCCGCTCTTGGCAGTCTCGTTCTGGGTTCCTGTATATCTTAGCGTTGTAGTCGTGAAAGAGCTGCAGGATCTGCGCCTGCGAGTGGGCTACCTCCCCTGTTGGACTTCGTAGTGCCGTAATGGGTCGAATGTCCCTGTCTTGTTGGACCAACCAGGCTAACAATGCTCCCGCTCGGTTTCCCTCTCTATGCTACGGACTGCCCCTAGAATATTATAGCGCATTTTCTACACAGCTAGCGGACCGGTTGGAGGAAATGTACAAAGCGGCGCTCAAAGAAGGGGAACTCCCAGGGTCACTACGAGAATCTCTCCTGGTGTCATTCTTCAAGCCCAACAGAGACCAGACACTACCAGCCTCATAGCTGCCGCTAACGCTGCTCTCAGCAGACTGAAAGATCCTAGCAGGTCGCTTTGCCAAAATCCTTCCAACCCTAGTACATCCAGACCAATGCTGCTTCGTGCCAGGCAGGAGAACCTCCCAGAACATTGACAGGTTGTTTCATGTCCAGGACCAGGTACGGGGCCAATTCCCCCGCGCAGTGTGCCTGGTCCTGGACGTGGAAAAAGCCTTTGACACCCTGACATGGACATATCTTTTCTCAGGCCTGCAGAGCGTAGGGATAGGCCCCAGACTGTTAGCGTACATAAAACTACTATATACCAACCTTACATCCGGAGTGCGCCTGGGTCGATACATATCAGCACCCTTCCAAGTACAACATGGCACAAGACAGGGATGCCCACTCTCCCCCCTCCTCCTCTTTGCCTTAGCAATAGAGCCCCGGCAATCCACCTACGCTGGGAGGGAGAGAACAGGGGAATCCCACTAGCAGGTGTCACTCACAGCGCGTCCCTATACGCAGACGACTTGCTACTGTACGTGCAAGATGTGAGAATGGACCTAGGCCCCCTATGGACAACACTTACGGATTTTTCAGCCGCAGCAGGATTGCAAGTAAATTGGGCGAAATCCACTATATATCCCCTGAACTCAGACCTACAACCTCGAGAGGTACAGTTAGGAGACATTAAGCTCGCCTGGAGAGCCCAAGCTACATGCTACTTAGGTGTACGACTCTATCATACCCCAGCAGATTTATACGAAGGGAATCGCCGGCGGGCACACGATCCTCAGTGGGATTATGGAAGACCCTGCCGTTAACCCCAATAGGCAGAATAGGCATAGCAAAGATGATTATAGTACATAGACTACTATACCATTTCGCCAACATACCAGTCATTCCCCCCAGATCCTTTTTTAGAGAACGGGATTCCCTGCTTGGCTCCGTCATATGGGGTAATGGCCGCCATAGATTGGCCCTTGCAAAAATTGCAACCACCTATAGACCGGGGCGGACTAGGGGCCCCATCCTTTGAGGCGTACTTTCTGGCGGTTCAACTTCAAAGGTTGGCCCGATGGACGGCGGGACGACACTTGGAGGAAACCAGTTCAGAAGCAGGACCACTGCCGGTATCGGCAGTATGCAGCTTACTGTTACCAGTAACCCGACCCAGCCCAACGTATCCCATACAGGTAGAGACAGCCCGTAGATGTATGATAAGAATCCACCATATATCCCGAGGGAGAACCCGCAACGCATCCAGTACTTCACACGACGCTACACATGGGTCCCGGACAACACCTGATAACCTGGCTATACAAAGCCATAAGAGAAAACTTACAGCCACAACATTAACCCCACTGCGGCATAAATGGGAGGAATTTGAGCGCCCATTACACAATAAGGAATGGGAACAGGCCCTAGAGTACCCAAAGAAAGTCGCTCGTAATTCACGGTTTAAAAACATCCAATTTTTTATACTACATAGAGCCTACCTAACACTGGCACACCTCCAAAGATTCTGTCCGACCACGCAATTCTCCTGCCCACGCTGTAGCACCCCCAATGCAACATTCCATCATATGTTCTGGAGCTGCGTCAACCTGCTACCATATTGGAATGCAGTACACAACATGATACAGGAAGTAACGGAGCTCACAACCATCAACACTTGGGAAGCCTGTGCACTGGGAGGTTTTGCCGCCGAAACAGCTTAAAACCCAAACACAATTCGCGTCACTGGCCATATTACTAGCAAAACGAGGGATAGCCTTGCACTGTCGGGCCCCAACAAGACCCCAGATTGCAGCCTGGATAGGAGTGGTTAATAAATGGGGCGCAGCAGAGGAAGATGCCATTAGGCAGGAAGAGGTAAGAGGGGTGTGCAAGCGCCACATATCCATGGAATGGGTTGCACTCCTGCACAGCTTTCGACACAAGGCGCCACCGCACTACCGCCCACAGGAGAACCAAGACAGACCCCGCCAGATGAGACCCACACGGATTCCCAAACATCACAGGACCCCCTTGCACACAATGAACAAACGGAATCCTCCCAACAGATCCAACAAGGATAGAGTCATCATGGACAAGCAGAAGCCCCAATAAGCCCCAAGCCAAATACCAACAGAGATGACAGCCGCTCACCCAAACAACCCCCCCCTTCCAAACCACTTCTACCCAGTTCAGAATCCACAGTTAACAATAAACCGAAATTCCTGGTAGTTCTATACACCAGACATGAGATAGGAAGGAATACTCCCTCTCCCCCACCGCGGGGTGGGAATAAGATCATCACTACAGTCAACAATCACTGACCAACATACAACCTACACTCAACTTTTGGAAATAAAATGTAAATGTGTAACATGACGCAATGTGATGAAAATGTAACGTAAGGTTCCATAATGAATATGTAACAAGAAATAAACCGAGATCTGTAATCAGTCACCGACTTATGCGGCTGCAGATCTTCTGCATTAATAATGAAGACTATTGGCAGTAACATAGCCTGGCCCACAAGAAGGTATACGCACACTGTTAAATAGCGGCGCTTTCTTTCACCTCCCTCAACTTTACCACATCAAATTGCATCATATCTGATTGTAGACTAGACTTTGGCTCACGGAATCCGGTTCCTTTTTCAACTTGCTGGTGCCTGCACATTGCGAAAACTAGTCATAAACACCAGCGCTGGTCAAGCAAGAGAATCCAACCCGACGGTGGATTTTTCATTTGCTATCAAGCTCAACACGTGGAAATCAACACCACCATAATTGGCTGTCCACACCTCTGTCCTGAAGAAGGCCCGCTGTGACGTTGGTTTAGTAACGCACGTTCCTGGGTCGAAACGTAGACGACTCGTAACAATCCATGCCCTACGTTCTCCTCGCCCTAAAGTAGAAAAAGGACTCAGATCAGGGACTTTGAGATTATTCTGTATAGGGACGGATGTTAATTGTTTCATACATTTTATAATCCTCGCACTGCATATATTGTACTCACTTTACCACTTTGTCCCTTCACGAACACTTATTCACCAATAAGTCACGGACTTGTGTTTTCAATGATGAACATGTTTATGACAGCCTTGCATATACAAAAAAGATAAAAAGAATAATATACAAAATTGTGAAAATCTGATAATTCTCTCAGTGTGTTTCTTATTACATATTCATTATGGAACGCTAAGAAATTGGTCACCGACAGAACCATTTGTAGCTCATTTTGTAAATACCCAGGTTCTGAGGGACACAGGGTTAACCCATAACAGTTCATGTGAAAAATGTAACGTAAGCAATGATAAAAACAAAAATTTAATAAAATGGTTTTAAAAAATGAAGTTAAAGAGGCAACCTGTGAAGCACATTTTGAACAAAAGACACTTGGAACAGAGTGTGCAGTCAAATCGTAGACAGGTCCCTGCACAGTAGCCTGAAATTGTGAAGAAAAGTCATGAGAATGAATCAGTGTGTGTCTCAGGCGAGGAGTACAGGGGGAAGAGGTGGTGATGAGGGAGAACTGTTGAAAAGGGTAGGTTTGTGAGCTAAAGACTTCACAACTCAATTGTAATAAGGAAATTAGAGACGTGTTTTCATACAGGGATAGCAGGCTCACATGTAATATACGATGCATTAAGCTACTCTAAGGTTCCAACCAAGTGCTGAGGGGAAATGGGGGTAAAAAGGACCAGGAGAGGGCAAGACAGAGGGAATGAGGAAAGCGCTATTCATGTAGCGGTCTTCTTCAAAACACTAGTATTAGCATATTGTGGATAACCAGTCTTGGGAATTTGACTGGCATGAAAGGAGGAAAGGTTAGTAGGAAAGATGAGATGAATGCGAAGATGGGAGTACCAGAGGACAGGAGTGAACACAAGAGATGAAGAACAAGAAGTCAGGGAGGTGGGGATCAGCACTGCTGGTTCGCTCCTAGAAGTAGGATTCATATGCGGCACATCAGTGAGGTAATAAACTTGTGAGTGCCGAGGATTGTGCAATGCCATGGCCCATCACCTGGGAAAGAGGCAGAATCGGGAATGGTTGTTGCACACGCTGTTTTTAAAGGTGGTGGGTAAGGGTGAAAATGCTGTGCCAATCATTAACATCTCCAACAGCAAAAAGCTGAGTGATTGCACTTCCTAACAGAGACACTACTACCACCATTTTCTAAGGAGAGCCATGTAGCTGAGAAGATGGAAGCCTACTGGTTAAAGTCTTATGTGGCCAGCCAACTTCTACAGTGGCATGCAACAGGGGTTTCTGCAAAAGATTGAGCTTCATTGGAGGCATGACATCTACAGGGGATGGGGTGGTCATGGCTGACAGAAGCAGGCCAGGAAGCCATTGTGTGCACCAGAATTCTCAGTGCAGCAGTCAAGCCATGACCAGCTGCAACCCAGTACTTCACTGATGTGTATCACTTTGTGCTCTTGCCTCTTTCTGGACACCGGCTATGATGCTCTAGATCCATCGCCATGAATGAGCAGGGCTCACACCTGGGGCGCCAACATTCTGAGGGGTGCACGGAACAGTCTTCATTAGGGTCATGCAACAGTCTTCTCCAGACCTGGATCCAGTTTACACTGCTCTTGATTAATTACTTCCTCACCCCCTTCTTTCACCTACCCCTCCCATCTCTCCCTTTCTTAAACCATGTTCTCGGCACCAACCCCAAAACAACTTCGCATCAGCGTGAAGAAGCTAACCTGCAGGTGATTCAGCTAAGTTGGGGGAGAAGTAAGGTGGTTTTTGCTCAGAGGCCAGTCACTGCTCTGATCTAATCAGCAGAGAGTAACCTGTGAACACAAAAGAGGCCCTCAAGTGCCTCCTTTTATTCAGAAGCAGTGAGGGCATCGAATATGGTTCCTCCGAGGGCGCATACTTAGTAAGGCCCAGTCCTAACTAGATTTCTGTTCTTCAGTGGTTAAGCAAAGAAATTAATGCATGCCGCTTGGAAGGAATTTTCTGCAGTCAGTGCTAGATCTGCCATACTCCCTTATGTTGTAGTTCCAAATATTGTTGGACATTTCAAAAGTAAGAAAAAAAAGAAGAGTTAAGCACCTTTGGTGATATGTTTCAGGTGTAGAAGTTTAGATGCTTTACAGGCACTGGGCTCCTGCATCACTTTTGATACATTCTTATGGTGTTAGATGATGAACACACTTAAAAGCACAATTCTGCTTCTTTAAGTTAGTGCCCCAAGTGTTTGCATTATAATTAGCTGATATTTGATTGTCATCATTAGTCAGTCTGGCATTAGGAAATGCAGCACAAGAGGGGAGGCATACTAGGGGATATGATCAAGGGACATCTCTAAGGAAATATAAGCTCTATCTCACGGCTACAAATAGAAGCTTATGCATTTCAAATTCACCCATTATTACTATAACTTGCCTCACTGACTAAATAAGCTTTACTTTAACACATCAGACATATGTTCTTGGTGCAAGCCTTGCCGATGGTCGTTTCACATTTAATAACTATAGGAAATAAGTTATTTGTAATGCTAGAGGAAGTCTTACATTTACCTCAGACCAATATCCGTTGATTTACTTTCTGGAGTTCCTACTCTTAGTCTAAAGCTTTCAGGAGATTCCAGTGTATTGTCATTTTATTGGCTAGAAGAGTGGGCACATGGCGTATCAAGAGAGCAGCTTCTTCAGCTAAGCTGTGGCTTAAAAACATTATGGTTTGCGATGAAATGGAAGACTGTTACAGTGAACATCTCTAGTGGGTACAGATACAAAGCCATTTGGAGAGATTTCAAAAATCTCTCAACTCTATACATCCTATTCTCATTTGCTCTCAGAGATAGCAGATGACAGTTTGCTCTGTGCATGCATCCCGAGCATAATGAATAGTCTGATCAACTGCTTTCATTCAAAGCAAATTAGGGTTTCGCTCATCTGTCGGAGACATACATTAAATGCATTTTCCACCCTGCAGTGGCTGTTTGCTTAATCACTGTGTATCTTAACGCTGCCATTGAGATTCTGCACCACTGTGACACAATGTAATGTTAACCTATTCAGTGTCCATATGCTGTGTCCTCAAACATTCTCAAGCCAAGTGGTCGCAAATTGCACACTGATGTTTTGCGAAAGGAGGAGTATTTTGCGAACCGACCTTTGCATAACCTTTTTCCACATAAGGTATCCATGCCAAATTTGTGTGCTATTTTTCAAACATCCTGGGGGTTCTAAAAGTACCCAGGGTTTGTGGATTTCCCCAAAGACAACGAGAAAATAGAAAAATATATCTAAATTTTGAGTTTTGGGGGAAAAATTGGAAAAAGTGCTCTGGATGAAGGTGTCTGGTTCCTTTTCCTAAAAATGGAATCAATAACGGTTTGCTGTGCTAAAGTCAGCATCTTTCCAGCATTCAGAAACACGCACAGATCAATTTTAAACAAGCATTGGCATAGCCAATAGGTCTCGCTTTTGGGACCTTATAAGTGTTTAGCCATGCAACAGTTGATGTTGTTTCACCAAGGATATTGTGCTGCATAACTAAATACTTATATGGTCCCAAAAGCGAGACCTATTGACTTTGCCAATGTGTTTGAGCAGTGCTGTAGAGAAGTGTGGCTGCTGTGCAGCATGCTGAAAAGTTGTAATAAAAAGTGCCAGAAGCATTTTTGTTACCTTATATATGACCAAAAAGGCATTATGTCCAACAGAACGACCATATTAAAAAATTTATGTACAATAAAAACTTTCCTCATTTTTCTTTTGTTCTTGCAATGCTGGCAACTTGTTTTTGCCTATTCCAATGGTTGTATGTTAAAGTTTTTTTTTGAGGGGGCATAAACAATTTCGAGGTTGAAGGTTGTGAACTAGTACCTGTATTATAACACTAGCAGCGGTCAGACGCTAGGGGAGAATCAACAGATGGCAGATTCCGAGAGCAGGCTGAGGTGGTGTTGAGGTGGTAGTGGTGGTGGTGACTGGTGCTGAGACGATGCTGAGGTGATGCTGGATGATGATGATGTGGTGGTGTACTAGTGCAAAGGCGATGCTGAGTGATACTGATGTGGTGTTGAGTGATGTTGTGGTTGTGCTGAGTGATGTTGTGGTTGTGCTGAGTGATGTTGTGGTGGTGCTGAGTGATGTTGTGGTGGTGCTGAGTGATGTTGTGGTGGTGCTGAGTGATGTTGTGGTGGTGCTGAGTGATGTTGTGGTGGTGCTGAGTGATGTTGTGGTGGTGCTGAGTGATGTTGTGGTGGTGCTGAGTGATGTTGTGGTGGTGCTGAGTGATGTTGTGGTGGTGCTGAGTGATGTTGTGGTGGTGCTGAGTGATGTTGTGGTGGTCCTGAGTGATGTTGTGGTGGTCCCGAGTGATGTTGTGGTGGTCCCGAGTGATGCTGTGGTGGTCCCGAGTGATGCTGTGGTGGTCCCGAGTGATGCTGTGGTGGTCCCGAGTGATGCTGTGGTGGTCCCGAGTGATGCTGTGGTGGTCCTGAGTGATGCTGTGGTGGTCCTGAGTGATGCTGTGGTGGTCCTGAGTGATGCTGTGGTGGTCCTGAGTGATGCTGTGGTGGTCCTGAGTGATGCTGTGGTGGTCCTGAGTGATGCTGTGGTGGTCCTGAGTGATGCTGTGGTGGTCCTGAGTGATGCTGTGGTGGTCCTGAGTGATGCTGTGGTGGCACTGAGTGATGCTGTGGTGGCGCTGAGTGATGCTGTGGTGGCGCTGAGTGATGCTGTGGTGGCGCTGAGTGATGCTGTGGTGGCGCTGAGTGATGCTGTGGTGGCGCTGAGTGATGCTGTGGTGGCGCTGAGTGATGCTGTGGTGGCGCTGAGTGATGCTGTGGTGGCGCTGAGTGATGCTGTGGTGGCGCTGAGTGATGCTGTGGTGGCGCTGAGTGATGCTGTGGTGGCGCTGAGTGATGCTGTGGTGGCACTGAGTGATGCTGTGGCGGCGCTGAGTGATGCTGTGGTGGTGCTGAGTGATGCTGTTGCGCTGAGTGATGGTGTGGTGGTGCAGAGTGATGCTGTGGTGGTGCAGAGTGATGCTGTGGTGGTGCAGAGTGATGCTGTGGTGGTGCAGAGTGATGCTGTGGTGGTGCTGAGTGATGCTGTGGTGGTGCTGAGTGATGCTGCCGTGACACAGTGTCTTTGCTAGTTACAGTGGGTAGAAGAGGGGTAGAAGAGGGGTAGAGGGGTAGTAGAGGGGTAGAGGGGTAGAGAGGTAGAAGAGGGGTAGAAGAGAGGTAGAGGGGTAGAAGAGAGGTAGTGTAGAGGGGCAGAAGAGAGGTAGAGGGCTAGAGGGGTAGTAGAGGGGAAGAGCGGTAGAAGAGGGGTAGAGGGGTAGAAGAGGGGCAGTAGAGGGGCAGTAGAGGGGCAGTAGAGGGGCAGTAGAGGGGCAGTAGAGGGGACTCGAAAAGGTTGTTCATGTGGAGGCTACTCTGTGATCAGAAGTGTTTTCAGTACAAGAACAACTAGCAACACAGGGCTGGGGAGTCCACCTTTGTTAGTAAAATAAATGTTACTGGAAGAAAGGAACAAGTACCAGCTCTACCTGGGAACTACACATCCGCATTTACGATGCATAACAAATGCTGCCCTGAGTTAACATTTGCAGATGAAG
Source organism: Calotriton arnoldi (assembly GCA_963921515.1). Classification (NCBI taxonomy): domain Eukaryota; kingdom Metazoa; phylum Chordata; class Amphibia; order Caudata; family Salamandridae; genus Calotriton; species Calotriton arnoldi. Next base: position 690,774 of record CAWUFW010004032.1, on the reverse strand, counting down.
GAATAAGGCCTTACCTGGCAGCCCTGCTTTTCAATCTCCACTATGCACTTCTCCATTAGTAGAGGAACCATCAAGCCGACATTTTCCATCTCAACAACTTTGAGCTTCCACCCCAAACATGACTGGCTCTCGATTCACACCGCTGCTATTGAACGAGGGTGATTTTCACATAGATAAGTCCCCTGGGCTCCAGTTTAACAGCCAATTGGTGCATCTTTGTCACTTGGAAAAGGGAGGGTAGGACGACTGTCCCGTGACAACAGACACAGTTTTTACGAGGTGCAGGATCCCAGCTAAATACCACCAACTTCAGATGCTGAGCATTTTCAAGGTCTATGTTGAAAGTGTGGTCCATGTCTAAAAACGCAGTCCTGCAAGTAAGCAAGGCCGCCCTTGCCTTATTCACTGAATCAACCTGAATAGCACAAAACACATCCTTGGTATCGATTCGCGGCTGCTTTAAATCCTCTGCCCCGTAGATGTGGACACTCATGAGACCCGATATATAGTGTGAACATTTTGGTTGATCAGAAAAATTGTAGTGCCTAAATGCATCAATGTCAGTTTTATTGTTATTGCTCTGAAGGGCTTCTTTTCCTTTATTGGCTCTGTTCTCAGATGCATGCTTACCTGATTTCGTTAATAGCTCAGGGGAGTCTCCATCACTGAGGTAACCGCCTTTACTAGAGGACTTCGAATTTCCTGTTGTTTTGTTTTTGTAGTTGTGCTGAGATGAGACACTACTGTCCAAATGATATCGGCTAATCACGTTGCGGCTTGCAGCTGCAGTGTTCCCAGAAGCTAAAGCAGAGGGGTGTTTTGAGCTCGGGCAATATCCCTTAGGTGAGGAAGAGGAGTTGTCATAATTATTATGGCTTGAACCTCCTTTGACGCTAAGCTTCCTGCTGAGTTCGGGAAGCTTTTTCATCTTCATGGAGAGTTTGCGCACAGTTCGAGGACATTTAATTTTATCTCGAAAAGACCAGTTACATAGCTGCCAAGGTTTCAGATTGCTATGTGTGACATTTTCATAATTTCAATGTAATTATGAGTGACATTTAACAACTATGAGTGACACTTTCTCGCTAGCATAATCAAGCAATGAAGACGAGGGAAACATATAAATATCAGAAATTACACCCATTTGAGAAACGTGAAACACTAAGAAGATCTTAAAACTGCTGCATAGACTCAAAAATGGAAGGGCACTGTGGGACCAGACTGTACCAAATGGGATGTGAGAGGCCATACTGGCTGCAAATGAGCCTTATGTTCCATAACGCCCAGCCCACCCCCAGGCATGCCATATCTGAATGCATATGGGATTTTACTGTATTTTAAATACACAGGAACATGTGTTTTTTAAAGAAGACTCGAGCTTGGAGTTAATACAAATGATCCCTGCTGCATGGATAATGATGAATGCAGCACGGGAGGGTAATCCTCTGCAGCTGGGAGAAACGTTTCCCGGACTGTGTACACCTGCGTGGGAGCCGTTTTTGTCTGTGCATTTGCCATGCTGTAGATCAGCCTGGCACTGTGACCTCGCCACCCTGTTCCCTAGCAGGAGAACCTCCTCTGCAGAAAGGACGCAAGGTAAGTAATATCTACCATGGCAGGAGAGGCAGTGAGTGCATGAGAAGCAGCCACGAGGAAGCAAGAGATCTGTGAAGGTGTACAGTTCTCTGCAACTAAGGAACTTCATCACAATGCACGGCCTACCTAAGAATCCCAGAGCCTGCTACCCGTCAGCAAAAATGCCATCCCTCGTGCATAACTTAAAATTACTTCCAGCACTGGCATTCCAAATAAATGCGTATAGAACACTAAAATCGCAAGGGGCAAAACGATCTCCATATTTTTTTTTATTTTATTAAAACGAGGATTGATGTTCCTTTCTCCAGGACGGATATGAGGGTGAGCGAATCCATTAAGAACACTATAATTATGAAATCAGTAATTGTCCCAAAATATGTTGAGCATGCCCCCTCGTGTACAATTGCAACGAGCTGTTTACAGGATCCCCACAAGCAACGGTTGTGCAAAGACGATTTCGGAAGGTGTTTTAACCCCAAGCTTTTGTTGAATACTGAGGGGTAGCTCCGTCCTGCAGCGCTAGGTGCAGAGGGTCACAGCAAAGTCTGTAAACTCACCGCCCATGATGTGGCCTCGGATCGAAGAAGATCGGGGTCTTCTAGTGCACAGGCCGGGCCTCCCGCTGAATGAGCAGGATCAACACAGCCCCGCCCACTGCCAAAAGACGTACATTCGCTCAGTGATATAGCAGATAAGCCAATAAACAACATACAAACTTTCCCTCAGCCAGTCTCCAGCCACAGTAACGTATCCAAACAGCCAATTACAAGCAAGCAGTGAGATGTTCCCGGACAACCCAATGGCAAGGCAACATCCAACCAATCCACGGGGAGCAGATTAGTTTAATAAAGCCTCGCGCCACCACGGACACAATTTATCTTTAATTAAACACATAGCGTAGTTGCTATAGTAATAAGTACACGCCGACAGCGGCCAAGTAAATACATTGATTGGGGCAGCCAGCATAGAAAGCAGCAGAACAGCACGCCTGTGCTGCTTTAATTCTTAAATCCTGCAGCACCTTATATTTACACATTCTCAAAGCACCTGTAATGCGTGGCGCGATTATAGCAAAAGTAAAGAAATAGATTTTTTTCTATTTCTTTACTTTTGCAGTAATCGTGCACCGGCGCTTTACTTTTAAAATTAAAGGTAAAGCGCAGGTGCCGCGATTGCTGCAAAAGTAAAGAAATAGAAAAACATCTATTTCTTTACTTTGTTAGATCATGGCACCCGCGCTTACTTTAATTTTAAAGTAAAGCGCGGGTGCCGCGATTATGCAAAAGTGAAACGGAAAAAAAAAAAAGTGACGAGGCCGCGCAAGATAAACAAAACTAGCACGCGAGTGGTGCGCGCGCGCTTGCGAGCAGCAGGCGTGACCACACGCTCGTGCACCATGGCCTTTTGCTTGCGCGTAACCGCAGGGAAAAGGCCATGACGCACGAGCGTGTGGTCAGCTTTTCAAACCCCTAACATAAAGTCTTGCCAGAGCTGCGCTTGCGCGCTACTCGAGGCTCGACCTAAAAACGAATTTTTTACCACAATTTTGTATTTTTCAGAACAGGTAGTCAGTTTTTCCTATTTTTTTTGCTCTCAACCTACTTCCAGTTTGTGGTGGAAACCAGTGCGAAACCCACGGGTGATCCAGAAAAGCTATAGCTTTCCGAAAAGTAGACATTTCAAATTCAGCAAGGGGTCATAGGTGCAGACACTCAAGGTTTTCCCAAAGAAGCTAATGGTTGAAATAAAGAAATACTGAACATAATTAGTAAAGAACAGCCATTTGTGACCACGTTTTCATCTGTAACTTTTTGTCACAATGGCCGATTTACAAAAGCAATATACCATTACGTCCGCTCGACCCTCCTGGTTGTGGGGATATATAGAGTTTGTAGTTTCTCCAAGAACCCGAAGTACCCAGAGCCAACAACTGTGCTGCACTGTAAAATGGGTTTTCATTATGTACCAAATATAGATCAATTCATATGGTGAAATATGTAGAGTGAACAAGCATTGGCAAAGACCGTAGGTCTCGTCTAAGCGAGAGCTACTGCCTTTGACAGTGTGTTTTAGCCATTATGTACACCAGTGTGGCCGCTGTTCAGCATGGCTAAAAGTTAGTGGCGTGGAGTGGGGTGGGGCAGATTGGGGTGGAGTGGAATGGGGTAGACTGGGGTAGTGATGGAGCAAGGACTCACAATGAGACTTGCTCGAAAGCAATCTTCTCACAGTATTAATTAATTTGTACTAAAACCTTGTAATGTCTTTATTAATAATGTGCAAACACAACATTTTTATCTAGAAGATGCTTGCCTATGTGTTTTCCACTAAGTACTCCTTGTCTAATCCAAAATGGCCGCTAAAACGCGAGAATTCTACTGCGCATGTGTCAACCATGTCACGTGGTATGACGTCTTTCTTGCTTGGAGGGAAACTTTTGCTTCTGCGCAGTGTATGCTAAAATGGCCGCTTAATGTTCTCACATGCTAAAGCTTTGCATTGCTGCAATTAATAATGTGGTATTCTAACGCTACTAATGCGGGATAGACATTGATATTAAATGGGATTAGAGTAGAAATAGGAGGTATACAGTGAAAACATTTATTTTTGATTTTAATATGTTTCTTCTTTGATTTTCTATTAGTTCGTAAAATGGGCCTGGGTTGACTGAACGGCAGCTCAAGAACCATGTGACATGCGCATGCGCCCTGAAAACTAACAAAGCAAAGCGATGAAGTCAACTTGGAAGATGTCCAAGGACATAACCCGCTGATCACCTTCACAGTTCAACCGAAATGTCCTACAAATTGATACATTTTGTATACACTTTGTATTAAAAATGTTGTGAAACGGGTGGGAAATAAAGCAAATGTATTAATTGAGAGGGGCGGTATTTTAAAACAATGGGCTTAAGAAAACTGAACTAAATTGACATGGTGTGAGGATCAACCCCCTGTCCCGGTCCAATCAGAAATAGTGGGCCCATAATTTTGAAATATTAATGGGAGGTACATGGGCATAGAAGGGTATAATAGAATTAGAATTAGCTAATTAGTTAGCTTTAGGAGCACAGAACGAGCTGATGAACAGATGTTGTAGCAGAGAATCGATGCTATTGCAGAAAAGAGCAGACTGAACCGCTGTCTAAAGAAGTCCTGAGGTGGGGGCGGCGGACTCTATTAGAAAAAGACGCGGAAAAACCGAGGAGGAACGAAGTGGCAGAGAGGGGAACGACGCAGGCGTCGTTGGTAGGGAGGTCATCTATCCTGTCCTGAACCTGGTCTGGAGATCTTGGTCTTCATTCTATCCTGGGGACCCTTTCCAACTCCTTGTCCAAGGGGTTTGGTTTTCACACCATTAGGTAACTATAAATGTGAAATCTTTAGTTCGTACTGCTGTCTCTATCTTCTCCTTTCTGAGGGACCGTCATTGTGATCAATAGGTGACAATAGTGTGCTTCCTCCTTGATATGCGATTAAGTATTATGTGGTTTGTATTTTACTCTGCTAAATATCTTAGGTAAACATTTTAAAACTTCCTGAGTCAGTGGTTATTTCTGGTTTTTAATGAAATTATGTTTTGTATGATCTCATATCAACCCCAGTTAGCAAAGGTCCATTGGTAAGTCATTACTCTTCAATCAGAAAAGGTAATTGGTAGCAGGGATTTTGATAAAGAGTACAACTGACCCCCCAGCGGTGATTGCTAGCTAGTGTGAATGAATGGGCCCAGGTGAGTATTTTGTGTATGAATGCTTGTTGCTAGTAACCCGCTGTATCAGTTTTCTGGCTATCAGAGGATGGTTATACTTTGTTAATTGGGTAATGAGAATTTTATTTTTATGAACTAACATCCGTTTTAAAAGTTTTGTTTTATGTTGTCTAGAAATCCCGGGGAAATTTGAATAGCGGATGGTAAGTGGAAGCCATACTGCAGTGAGGTTATCTGTCAGGCAGAATTAGTACTGAAAGGTTAAGCAGGGCTATCAGTACTGGTTAGGGGGGGGGTGTGAGTGTGTGAGTGTGTGAGTGTGAGTGTGTGTGTGTGTGTGTGTGTGTGTGTGTGTGTGTGTGTGTGTGTGTGTGTGAGTGAGTGAGTGAGTGAGTGAGTGAGTGAGTGAGTGAGTGAGTGAGTGAGTGAGTGTGGGTTTGTGTTACTATCCTTGTGGGGACTTGAGTGTGATAACACACTCACGCTGTGGGGACTTGGTTGCACTGTGGGGACCTGAACCCAGGTCCCCACAAGACAATATCGTCTAAATGATAAAAAATGACTTCAGGGACATCTGTGTAAATTTTTACAACTTTAAAAAAAAATGCCTTGTGGGGACCTGTGTTTCACCAAGTGTGTTTATTTTTTTGCTGGGCTCTGCCCCCGTAGACAGGAGGTGGTACTGCAGCCTCAAACACACTTAGCATATTAAACACACTTCAGCAATCTGATCTCCAAGCTAACCCCAGAAATAACTGCCATTTCAAGGGAAACCTAACTTAGCCTTCAGAAATTTACTTAATCTACAAAATCTGATTCTTGTACATTTATTAATGTATTTATTTATTAATTAATTATAAACTACCTGGTAGTTTTACTATTTATAATCACGGAGCTATTTAGAATGACAGTTCATCCTAGTACTCTTTGGCAAAATATATGTGATTCCTTTATGTCTTTGCAATTAAACTGCATTAATTGCTAAAATGAACTGCTCTTTCTTTTGTAGTTATGTTTGTCTCTGCTCTGGTATGGAAGCACAAATATGGTTACTGTGACTATGGCTGTGTGAGTGATTAATATTGTACTCCACTAAAGGGTGACTAAACTACATCTGTGTTCTTGTAGATAACCCCAAACACAGTGACTTTTTGTATACAAAGGAAACATATTGTTATAAAATGGATCCTTTTTTAAAAATTGATACATTCAAATGATGCGTTATGAGGTTAGATTAATTCACAGTTCATTTTTACCTAGGTAACTGTTTTCACAGCCTCACTACACTTTACATTCTATTGGCAGTATGGGAACGCGGCTGGACTGGCTTACAAGGCAATCAGGCAGTGCCCAACTGGCTGGTCTGACAGGTCACTGTGTGGCCTCAGTTTGTTAGCCTATTTTAAGGTCCGCTGGGCCTTTTTTTTTTTTTACAGTTCATCTCCCTGCACTCCTACATAAGAAAGAGAGCTACAGTAAAATCAGTCACCAACATACGGATCACAGTTTAGTTATATGAAATGATGTGTATTTTAGTACAACATAAACTTATACTGTGTAAACTTTCCTCAAAATGGTGAAACTATGTTCTGAGTTCTGTTTTTTGCGCAGAAACGTAACAGCTTCCCCATTGTGCAAAATGCTAAAAAAAGAGGAGCCACCATCAGCACTAGTTGTGCATGAGTTGAGTGAATGTAAAGGCTGAACAAATATTTACACCATATGCCATATAGTGTGGAATGATTTCAGAAACCTGTTGGAGTATGTTGAGTCATGAACTTTGTCGTATTTTGTTGCTGCTCCAGTGATAGACGGATAGATAGATTGATAGACAGGCAGGCAGGCAGATAGATTGATTGACAGGCAGATAGATTGATAGGCAGGCAGATAGATTGATAGACAGGCAGGCAGGTAGATAGATTAATTGACAGGCAGATAGATTGATAGGCAGGCAGATAGATTGATAGACAGACAGGCAGGCAGATAGATTGATTGACAGGCAGACGGGCAGACAGGCAGATTGATTGACGGGCAGATAGATTGATAGACAGGCAGGCAGACAGGCAGGCAGACGGGCAGACAGGCAGGCAGACAGACAGGCTGATAGAGTGATAGAAAGGCAGGCAGACAGGCAGATAGACAGGCAGACAGACAGGCAAATAGATTGATAGAAAGGCAGGCAGATAGATTGATAGGCAGGCAGACAGGCAGATAGATTGATTGACAGGCAGGCAGACAGGCAGATAGATTGATAGACAGGTAGGCAGGCAGGCAGGTAGATTGACAGACAGACAGACAGACAGGCAGATAGATAGGCAGATAGATAGGCAGATAGATAGGCAGATAGATTGGCAGATAGATTGGCAGATAGATTGACAGTCAGACAGACAGGCAGACAGGCAGATAGACAGACAGACAGACAAACAGATAGACAGAGATGATAGAAAGATAGCTAGCTAGACAGGCAGACAGACAGACAGACAGATAGATATTGGTATACTTAGAGACATAGTTTAATGAGACTGAGTTCGGCAATCAAAGATGATGACCACCACACTATGGACCTTTCACCAGCATGCTACTTAGCTATCGTTTTATGTTAGTCAGCCATCCTGTGACAGGTGGTGTTGGGCACAATATTCTGGTGAAACAAAAACAGGTGAAACGAAACACACCTGCTGGAAAAATTTCCAGTGTGAAACAGATGTGCCTTTTTGTGAATTTAATTTGGGGGCTTTCCACCTTTCCTACGTGAACTAATGAACAACTGCCAACTTCCCCAAAGCAACATGAGAAACAACAAATCATCAAAATGTTGTGGATGCAGAAAAAAGCTGCTCATAACATTTTTTACATTTGCATTTCAAAGAAAGAAAAATCGCTATGCCTCACCTGAGCCTTTGTGTCTTCCACTCAGTGCACTGACTGAAAGGTACAAGGGATGAACATTTAAAGGCACAACTAAGAAACTCAGGCAAAGGCCTTTCCAAATCCACCCATTCTACTTCCTGTTCCCCCATAAGAGATTAAGAAAGGAGAGATAGAGACAACGAAATGAGAGGAGGGAGACATCAACAAATACCAGGACATAGCTCTGGACAGTATTAAAAATAATGACGAGTTTTATTTAGTGAAAGAAGGGAAGGGGCAGCATCAAAACACAAGATAGACAACCAGCTATTATGGACTGAGTAGGAAGACAGCTATTGGAGAAAATAGGATAAGCTTCTGAAAAACAGTCAAAAAATTAAGCCTGTTGAGGTTGCATTTCGTTCCTTTTCCTTCACTGTTGTATCATAGTAGCGTGGTCTTTGGAATTTATTTCTTTTGACATGGACAGTCTGCAGGTGAGACAATAATAACGTAAGACCAATTGGGAACCAGAGTAGTGCTCAGCAGACACAAGTGATACGGAGAGAGAAACTTTCCACACTGTCTTCTGATTTCACACTGCATGGCCCAGAGCAGTTGCTGCTATTACATTATAAAACAGACACTCCTTGGTGTTGCCAAAAATAGGAATAATGTCAGGAAGCTTTAAGAATAGACCATAATGATTAACTTGAGATTTAAAGCAGCTTTGTGCAGTGGGAAGGCTGTATTTGCTTTCCAGCCAATGAAGCAAATACGTGTTTCTCCTATTCTTATTTTTTTTTAAATGTTATACCAGAGCAAACAGAATTTGTTGTATATTTATGATTACATGAGAGGAAATGTAGTAATGCGTGTGTAGTTGACTTTGATATGTGAAAGATAAAATTAGGTTTGAGAGACAAATGTGTAGTGATTATATCCCCGTTAACATTTACCTCGACTAGCATCTCGGGTTCAAGCCTGTTTGGAGATTTGTAGTGATATATAATCAATTATTTAAGTTACGTTTCTTTATCATTAACATAGAATTTTGAAACTTGTATAAGGAGAAAGGAAGAAATTTGTTTTTTTAAAAGAGAACACATTTGAGAGTCCTGTTTGCAACAGTGCTCATTCCTTCCCCCATTTCACTGAAGCAATGTCTTTAGGTATGTTAATTAATCAATCAGCCCAGGAAGAGCCAAGAGCTCAAGTGAAATACATTGGGAAAGTGCAGCGTGTTTCTCAATGTCATTTACCACTGTAGCTGGGCTAGTGTGTAAAGCTAAGGTTTTGGAAGGTTCTCCTCGCTTTATACAAATAAAACATTAAGCTGGCAGTACTTTACTTTTAATTCTGAGGAAAAACACTGCTTTGTGTTTTCTCATAATCAAGAACCTCTATTGACAGAAAAAGCGGCTTGTGTAATCAAGCTCTGCTTTGAAGGTTTAATGAAAATTTGAAATTCGGAATTCAACTTTTATTTTAATGGCGTGTTGTCTTTGGCTATGGAGGATAATATGAACTGAAGAGATTTGTTTATATAGTTATGAATATATACTGAATGAATAACTGAATCGATTTGTTCAAGTATCGTATATTAGGAAAATGCATTGAAAAACTTAGTGAGTGGACGCTGCATTTGCAGGGAAACCCCTTGTCACTCGTTTTATGAACTGGTTGCAAGTTCCATGAATGTAACTCCTAAACTCTTTTGAGATGATGCATGCCTGTAAATCCAAATCACAGTTTCCTAGTTGTCTGTTTTTATTCACTTGAATTGTTGTAGCTCCACCTTAAATGTATAAAGAAGTAAAACACAGTTTTTGAATAATCAGCATTTGTCACAACGTGGCAAAAAGTAGTGCTTGTCAACCACCAACTCCTTAACATAGTATGCTTCACAGTACCTTGACAGTTATGAATTCCATAATTATTTGTTTGTTTCAAATGTTCACTTTTGAAAAGACATAGATGGTTGGATCACTGTCAATACCCTATTTTGAAATAATCACATCTCGTACTGCATAGGGTAGCCAGCGGTGAAAAAGCGGTGGTCTAGAATTTTGTATGGGAGAATTAGAAGTTTCCTCTGGAACATTAAACCGTTACCACTTCCTATTCACGTGAGGCTTTGGCTAATTAAAGTCTTATTTATGGTCCTGATCCTGCTGATAGCTCCCATAGTAACACCAATAACTCTTTACTTTCTGCATGGGAATATTGTTTTTATTTTATAACTAATCTTTTACATCCCTTGGTGACTGACATGCACTGTATGCTCTCATAAATTATTTTACTAGCATAATGAACTGCATCCCTCAGTAAAGGTGGTCTTCAATGAATACTGTACCAACAGTATAAAATGAAGTAATCTATTTTGTTATGGATTTTATTAACTAAACAATCAAATTTGACAATCACAATGGTGAGACCATTTTATAAATCAATCTGGACAACTCCGGCAAAAGAGTACTCGCTAACCGTACTTAAGAACTGCTTATTTTATCTGGTGACTTTAAAGTCCAAATATTTAGGCAGCACTTTAAGTGCAGAGTGCCTGAAGGGAAGGACAGCTAGGCATGAGTTAGAGGAAGTGGGGAAATCTTAACTTTCCTGGAAATTGGAGTTTGCAGATGAATCAGAATTACAAGTAGGGATGAGCGCAACTTACATAAGTGGCTGTAACATAATTACATGAATATACAGCAAGATTATGCAGGATTGCGCAGAATAATACAAGGAGCATAGCCCAGCATTTAACACTATTTTGTCAATGTAAATGCACCCCTTCAGACAAAATGGATGCGAGGATGCATTCTGCGCTAATAAAATAGCGCTAAATGCAATAGAAGAAGAAGAAGAAGAAGATACTTTATTTGGTTTTTTACAACCGTAAAATAAGACACTTAAAATTACTAAAATGTGAAGTTAAAACAAATTCATGATAAAATGCATCATTATGTCAAAATATGTACAAACATTTCCCCTTCTTTCTTTCCATCCAACTCATTATTAGCCCTATTACGACTATGTATCTGCAGAATTTTCCAACTCATTAATAGCCAAGTTCATATGTTCAAGATCCGCTCTTCTTAACAATGTGTCAATCAAAGTTAAAAACTTTACCCTCGACAAATTAGAATATTTGATGACCCCCCGCCCAGCGAATAATAGTCTGTCTACAAGTACGAATGTTAAGGACTTTAAAATTGGTTTTAGAAATGTTCTTCTTGCTTCGCTGACAGTGGGACAGACACACATCACGTGGCATAATGATTCATTGTGATATCCACATAGTCTACAAGTTGTGTTAAGATATTTCCCTTTCCAACTTGGTTGCAAATCCTTGGTTTCATATACTCCAAACCGATACAGCATGTACTTCTTCTTTAAAAATAATCTGAAGTGTGCTGATAGATAATCCTGAGGTTTTAGTTTTACATATGAATTTATTACTGTCCAAGAATGTCGTCTTTTTGCCACTGTGTTTTTGTCGTCTAAGAAAGATAATTTTTTGCTGCGCCATTACACACTCTATTAAACGCCATCCTCTCCATCTTACTCTCCCATGCCTCTTGAATGTCCAAATCCACCAGGGCTGATCTTAGATGTTCACCCCATGAATCCAGATTTTTTTGTTCAAACTGGGCCCTTATTTCAGTCCAACAAAGATTGTTCATGGTGCCGGGTTCCGAGGAGCGAAGTTTCCAACATAGTTTCACAAAAACCGATTGTCTCTGGAATTTCTGATTTTGTAGCCCAAATTCCAGACGGATCTGTGCTGGTGATACTACTCTAGGGAGGTTAAAAACTGCTTTATACACTTTTGTTTGTAAATCATTTAAAATTCCAAATTCCCGACCGTGCCATATTTCCAAACCATATGCCAATGCTGGAAGTAATTGTGCTGCCATTGTTTTTAAAAGATGGCTGTAAGACGGGCAACTTAATTTAATTTGTAGCTGTTTGTATGCAAAAATTAAAGTTTGTGCCTTTGCTCTTATTGCACTTTTTGATCAGTAAAGGACATACGTCGCCCTAAATTAATGCCCAAATACTTGTAGGTGCCAACTTCCTCTATTTCTTTACCCTTGGCTAGCCACTTGAATTTTGTTTTTTTAAACTTGATCCTACTAGTGGCACCACCTTTGTTTTTTTCATATTTATCTCCAGCCCCTGACAATCAAAATAGTTGGTTAAGTAGTCAATGACTCTTTGTAAGCCAATGGGGTTTGGCTAAGGACCACTATGTCATCTGCATATTGCAGATACTGAATGTGGTCCTCTGCCAATTTCGGAGGATGACCGTTTACTTTTGACAAGTGGGTATGCAGATCAGCAAGGTACAAGTTAAAAGGCTTGGGGCCAAAACACCCCCTGTTTCAGGCCATTTTTTGTATCGATCTTTGATGATGCTATACTACCATCCCCCAGCCCAGGTTTCACTATGGAGGGCAACTATGGAGTTGATTAGTTGTTGTGGTATACCCCAACCTTTCAATTTTGTCCATAGTCGTTCACGTGGGACTTTGTCAAAAGCCGATTTTAAATCGATATAACATACGAATAAACCTGATTTCTTTAAAATTGCTTTTTCCGTAAGGAGTGCAATTACTGCCAGGTTTGTGCTAGTACCCATTCCTTGTCTAAAACCGGTTTGATATTTGGGAATTATACCTTTCTCTTCCATCCATCCCTGTAAATGTAATAATAAACAGGAAGCATATAATTTTGCATCAACATCCATCAGGGCTATAAGCCTGTAATTTCCAGGCTCCCTGCGATTACCACTTTTATATATTGGATGAAATATGCTCCCTCTCCATGATTTAATTATCTTATTTTGATAATACAGGTAGTTGAAGAGTGGAGTAAGAAATTTTACCCAAAATTCCACATCATATTTGAAAATTGCGTTCGGAAGCCCATTAGGCCCTGCGGCTCCCTCCGTTTTCAATTTTTTTATTATATCTTTTAATTGGTTTATATTAACTAAGATGGTTGAGGCATTATGATTTGGTTCCTGTAACTTGTCTTTGATTTGAACTTTATCGTGATTGACTATGATTTTTTCAGGTTGCACTATTTTCCATGAAGTGAGGCTGATGTCAGATTTTGTATGCTTATCCTCCTCCAGAATATCCAGATCAGGTTCCAAATTCGTTATCATTTCGTGGTTCGTAATATTAAATACATTTTGGATGTGTTGTTCCCATATCTTCTCACTTATTCCTGCTTTTTGAGACATTCCTAGTCCCTTTGTTAACTTATTTATTATGCCCCAAAATTCACAACTATTAGACAATTTGCTGGCCCAGAGTAATTTTTCCCAAAGTTTTTCCATGCGTTCCTTTTGGCCACTCTACACCTCTCCCTATAGTTCTTCTTCATGTCTCTAATATTGTTGTTTGTTACTGGATTTCTGGATCTTACGGCCAAAACTGCTTTTCTCGATTCCCTAGTGATTTTCCTTTTTAGGTTACGCAACTGTATATTGAACCATGGTTCATAAGTTGTACTTTGTGTACCATGACGTCCCGGGAGAACCGGAAATTTGTTTAGAAGAAACTTTCCCAAATGTTCCCAAATATCTTCTGGTGACTTGATACACTGATACCCACCATCGATTATGTATTTATGCACAGCAGCCATTATTTTTGAGACATTCGTACCGCGCCATTTTAGTTTCTTCAGATTGTATATTACCGGGATTTCTGTCAATGCAATAGAACATAAACAGCAGCAGCCAGCAGCAGCTGCTCGCCCTCTGTTCCTGTGCTCTTCGGTAGGCATTTTTGCCCCAACTCACGTGAGTGGACATTATCTCATAATTTTCTGCACTTTTGTGACACAAGAGTAACTTGGATTACTGAAATTACTCCACTTACTCAGGTGACATTAAATGTTGCCCAAGCCTATTTACAAGTTGTATTTGAATACCCCAATCCCAATTTCATTTCCCCAAGCACAAATCCGCAAATAAAAACATGTATGAAACAATGTGGAAATGTGTAATAGTATGGTAATAGCTCTGCCAGAATTACTGCAACCCATGATATGTTTTTCCAGTTGAGGTATTAGTTTATCAGTTGTCTAGCAAGTCCCATAAAGAGGGCAAATTGGCAAATATTTGATCCACATTTTGGTCCTTATTGTTGAATTAACTGGACAAGGATAATTTGTGGCATTTGAATTTAGTGAAGGGATCCCTGCTTACGGGACAGTGAAATCAGGAACAGGTGCATGCTGTATCATGGGTGGTATAGCAATTGCGACCAGTAGTGCTCTGGGGGAAAGCTGGAAAAATGCACGTATCAGCCGAAGTCAGAAAAGGAATAAAAAGGATGCGAGAGGGTTCCAGGGATGGTGATTTAGGGACAACTCCAATGGTCGGGGGCTTATAAATCCTACAGCAAGGTCATTCGACCTGAGTGCCCTCTCAGCTGCCATCCATGCTTCTGTGGACCTCTCACCCACTCTTTACTAACAAGCATTTGCAATGCAATCGGTCTCGCCTTTGGGACCTTATAAGAATTTAGCCATGGAGAAGAAAGTATACCGATTTGGTGATTTAATAGATACATTTTGTGCACAGATGGAACTAATTTTAAAGCTTATTCAAAAATCCCACACCCTGCCTGTCCAAAGTAATGTTATGAAATTAAAGGATTGTTTAGAAACCCACAGCACTGCAAATAAGTACATGGTTAGGTTTAAAACTGAACATGTATGCAATAAATATGTATTTATTATCCTTAGCAAAACAAGGGCTAGAGAATAGGTTCCGTGTGTTGGAAGGAAAAATAAAAGGCCCCATTGATGAAAAAGCATTAGCATTTACGGCAATGCTGCTTTTATGGCGTGGTATAAAGAAGGCATCTTTCAGGAGTATTCCTGCAGTAGTCCACTCATTTTCCCCTGCTGAAGGCATGAACTAACAAGACAGCTTATTTACAGTAAAGATCTGCTGTACCTGGGTACCATGCTTGTTCCCCTCTGCAGTCCCACTTTTCCAAGATCTCCGTGAAAGAAGCCTGCGAGCCTGTGTGGTTGCCGGCTGGGTTAATTATAACATTGAGCCACATTCATCCACGAAACACAAGACTGTCAGGTGACCTGTTGGGGGGTCTGAGTTAAACACCAAATGGCTCGCCATGCTGCAATACAACCTGCTCAGCTCCACCAAAGCGAGCGGCCAAACAGCCCCGAAGACGCCTGTCACAAACGCTGCCCCTTGGCACAAAGATCCATTGAGCTACCCGGATCTAGCAGCTCACATCCAGGAAACTGTCTGTGACAGGCCTGTTAAAATGCCCATCATTCTCGCGAAGGTAAACAGGAGCGGTTTCCCCCTCCGTGGCTCCCTTGGCCAGAGCTTCACTTCCGAGAATAGGCAAGGCATCGAAAAACACACACACAGCTTTGTCGGTTCGGGTTAGCTTGCCGGTGGCACCTCAATTTATCCTCGCCTCAGAGAATCCGATACGGGCTCAACTTCCTGACCACGCTCCTCTGGCAAGTAGAGCTGTCGTACTGCAGCTCCCGCCTCCAAATTTGTCAGGCATTCAGGCTGATGCAGTCCGGGAGGGGGGCCGTGGTGGGCCCCGCCCTAAGACGGGGCACTGGGAGGGCCGGGTTTGATGATTTACAAAACATACGGATAATGATAAAATGGGCGCCGTGCAACAACATCATGCGCGGTGACCTTGCATATTAAAATAAGCAGGCACCATGATTATGCGCGGCGCCCATGGATATATTAAAAAAAATATTGATAAAATGGGTGCCGTGCAGCAACATCATGCGCGGCGCCCGTGCATATTAAATTAAGCGGGTGTCGTGATTATGCGTGGCGCCCGTGCATATATTAGAAAAAATAATGATAAAATGAGCATATATTAAACAAATGAGGGGCTGCTTGTAAAATGAAAGCACGCATCAATGTTGCAGGAAAGCATGTCGCGCCTGCAGTAGTAAAAACTCATTAAAGAAAGTAGTGCTTACAGACTTAAAAGATGTACCGTGTAACAAGCGAAGTAAAGGGGCCAGTAGCCATGGGAGGTTACAAATGAAGACAAGGCTGTACTAAGGAGGGACTAACAAGCCAATTACTGAATCAGAAGCCAGCATTTAGGAAGACACAAAGATACAAGCCAATGAAAAATATGAGCTTAGAGTGGGCAGGGTTACTCTTCCATACTCCACTACAGCAAGTCTCGCAGAGCAGCACATGCGCACTGACTCAGGCTCGACCTAAAAAGGCAAGTTGTTGGCCACAGTTTGGGGAGTGTGGGCTTGTTGTTTGCATACAGACATGTGGACGCCATTCCTAAGCCTAAGATACATTCCATACTGTTTTTTCCCCAAGGTATGAGCATAAGAGGTTTCTTGGTCGGAATTTTGGGGGCACTTACGCAGCTGTTCTGGACCTACAAAAGGTTCTATAAACATGACCCATGGGATATGGGGGGATGGGGCCTGCAACGGGGGACCAAATAATGGCCCAGTTTTCAAGGCTCATCTCCACAGGTTTGTTGAGGGTGCTTAAAGTCTAAGGGCATCTCTAGCATGATGTTGGGTATTTGCTTAAGAGCAGCACCTTACACCTTAATTCAGAGAGCTGTATTACATTTGGGAAGGATTTTGATGCCCAAATCCAGTATGGTATGTGGCGAGAACTTCACAAGCCTGCACAATTTTCTGCTAAAAGTGTTAGAGTTCTGTACATTTTAGTGTAAATAATGTGTTTTCATGTAAATTGTCTTTGAGGTGTGTGTAGTTTTGATGTTAAATCCTATAATGTTTGGTTTGTATTAAATGTTGTATTAAATATGACATAAGATGGTTTTTCTCTCACTCTATTCCTTTGTTTTGCGTCCTCTGAGAATTGAGGAGTATTATATGGTGTGGTTGTGGGACCTTACAGTGTAAAACACTCATGAAACCGCCTTGGATCCAGCCAGGCTCATTTGTATAACCTCTACCCTTGGTAGCAGTGGCTTCAAGCAGCAACGTTTAAACAAAGAAAAAAGTGCAAAACATATAGAGGCACCAAAAAATAAATAAAACGGTCCAGGTTCGTCCCGCTGAAAAGGTCCGAAGGTCCAACTTCCAGAGTTTGACCGGGAGCTCATTGAATCCCAAGCCAGCAAACTCTCACCTCGCGAAGAGCATCGAGGGACCCCGCGAGAAAAAACTCCGTAAAATTTTCTACGTCCGAACGTAGAGGAGATGACCAGAACCAACCGTGATAGTCAGGCAGCCCACCTTAAACTACAAGCTAGCCTGGATCTCTGGTTTGTCCCGCTGGAAAGCTCCGGAGGTCTGACTTCCATAAGTTTGACCAGGAGCTCATTACAAGGCAAGCCGGCACACCCTCACTGAATCCAGACTGGCTGAGAGCTTCGAGGGACCCAGGAAGAAAAGCTCCAGAAACGTTTCTAAGTTAGAAGGTAAAAACTTTGACCGAGACATACTGCGAGGGAAGCCGCGCAGGGCTCCATCGCGGTCGGCCTGAAACTTTGACTTTGTACCGGTCTAGCGCGACCAGATGTCCCAATATGCGCTATAGGTTTCCATGTGCTAGATAGTACTAAATCTTTAAAAATTCATATCTCCGGTTCCCTATATTGGATTATTTTCGTTTTGGTGTCATTTTAAAGATAGAAATATTTCCTATTTTTATAAATTGGTGTTGGATTTTTATTATGTATGGTGTCTTCATTATTTATTGAATTGGTGTTTTTAAATGCTTTACATACCTGCCTTTGACGTTAAGCCTGCCTGCTCGCAGCCAAGCTACCAAGGGTTGAACATGGAAATAATTTTCTAAGACTTATTCTGAGCCCTCTATTGTTTTAGTGGTATTAATGCCAGTGTTACTTGTATATTTACCACTATTAATAACCCAATTTCCAACAACCAGATTTGCCAAGACAAGTAAACCTGGGAATGTGTCAACATTCTAAGCCTTCCCGACAGAGGCGCAACAATGAGAAATATCTTTATTTCTCCTTGTTGTTTCCTCATTCCGCAGCACACTTAGAAAGAGTAAAACGACTCTAAGGACAGTGTTTGTGCTGGAAGAGCTCCCTTCCTGGGAAAAACCAATCCTGCCTGCAATGCAGGCACCTGTGAACCATGGTGCTAGGCAGCACATAGTGCATCAGTGAAGGAAGAGAGCAGGAATGTGCTCTCCATTTGCCACAGCGCAGCAAATTGTCTTGCTGCGTTGCGCTGTGTCAAATATTGATAAAACAGCCCCATTGTGTATACAGGACTGGGGTGTTTACTCTATTCAGTACTTTCTTGCAATAATATCATAATTCGGCACCATTTATCAAAGGAGGAGTCCACATTGCTCTGTTGGAACACCACCATTTACAGCCATGCAGTCCCTATACCATCAGCCAATAAATCCCTCTTCTGTGATCTCTCTCTTCTGACAGATACTGGGCTGTTTCTTATATCCCTGAATCTAGATGATAAAATTCCAGATCAGGATAAGGTCAACAAGTTCTGATGAACACACCACATGAGTGGGCGATTCTGAAAAATTCTGTAATCGACCACCGTCTTAGCTAGGCGTCACAACCAATGACTGACAGGAGAAGGCATTGAGTACCAAAGTGTTCTTGCTGCTCAACCTTGATGGCCTAAAGTGAGTTGTTCTCCTGAGTATATTATCTGCACACTTAAGTACCCAAACCAAAGGGTAAGGATTTGCCACCTATATTCTAATTAAGTGGCCATGCATGGATGAAATGGGATGGATTTTATTGATTTCAAGAGTATTCCCAGATAAGCATAAATCTCTTGATTTCTTCTGGGTGCACCAGGATCTGCTGAGTAAGGTTGCTCATACTTAGCAAAGCATTTGCTACTTATAATGAACTCAAATGTTCGGTGCCCACAAGGTGCATGTCCGGTGCCACTGGAATTATGTGGCAGAGAGAACCAAATTGTGTATCAAATTTGACTAAATTATGCAACAAGAAAAGGTAAATGATGCTTGTAATACTACATATTTTGTGGCAAATACATCACTATTTTATCATATTTATACATGATAACACTATCTGGGCAAATGTTTGACCTCATTAGTAGCAACCTATTACCTAAACAATGAAATTTGCAATTGAAAGATGGCCAGTTATTTTTTGCAAAAGGCCTGCCCTTGTGTGGCAACATGTTTGGCAGCATTTTTAATAACTTTTTAATCATTACAACTAAAAACTATTTTTTGATAAAATCTACAAAATATGCAGTCGATGAGGAATTATGTGGCAAGTGCTGCAAACATAACTATGCGGAAACTGCTGTAGCCGTAGAATAATCTTGTTCTTCTGAACCTGGTTATGCCTTATCCCACCCAATTCCTTCTGATATTACACCCAAGTTGTTCCAATGCAAATAGGATGGGGTGACAGAGTGTACACTCTCCAGTATCACACTCCACCTGTCATCTATGAGATATGCCTATGACAGTTGTGACCCATATTACTGGCCCTGTATGCAACAGACAGATCCAGGCATTCGTAATGAGGCTGAATACGATGTATGGGGGAATACAATGGCCTTATTGCTATAGAGCCACAAATGATGCAGCCTGCTATGCACATGTTCTACACCCTGTAAATTTAGCTTGATCTACTTTCAGTATGTCCTGGGTACGCAATAGCCAACTTATTCCTCTTTGCACACCTCTGAATGCTGGGGGATAACGCACCAGTAGCACATTATGCTGTATACCAAGTCCCGCCAATAGTGCACATGTGCTATTTTACTGCACTAAGTTTCACTTGGCATAAATTAGCCACTAGTATGTAAAATGAATGAGGAGGGGATGTCTGTAATGCCACACACCTGCTCTTAATTTCTGAAATAATCTCTGATGTATCCAGCAGCCTGTTACTGTGAGGAGAGTTTTTCAACAATAACCAGTGGAAATTAAATGTCAGGGATATAGTTCCCCAAAATGTATTTTAAAATATTGAAGAAATATTTGCCCCTTTTGCAATACTTCATGGAGAGGTCTATATCAAGGTATAAAATGAGTGGTAAATCTCTGCAGTGCAAATGCTGGTTCTTTTCACAGGTAACAGGTTGTGTTCACAGGCAAATTGAATTGCAGATACCTAGCAAGCATAATTTGCTTTCAATTTCCAGGAAGCACAAAGAATTAAGACGGGTCTAAAAAGAGGGGCACCGATTTACTAACATTTTGCATCTGGCTTGTCACATTTTTTGATGCAACCCTGATGCAAAATGTATGTTGGGATTTACTAAGGCATGCAAAACCCAATTTTTGTTGGCTTGCATGGCTCAGTAAAAAACAATCAACGCAAGGCAGAGCATAGTGCTGCCTTGCATTACTTTGCATTAGGGAGCTATTCCCTGGGTGACCATGGGCATTCTCGTGCTTCCACTCAAGGATTTTGATGCAAACTCAGAGTTACCATGTCTGTAAACCTGGTTTAGCTACAAAATAGTGCACCTACCCAAAGCTGGTGTAAGGAGGAGAAATATTGTTATTTCTCCTTATTACCTCTTTGCATTTGTGCCAAATTCTACGGATAGCCTCTGCACAAAAACTATTTGAACAATGCAGACATCATTGTGCAAGGGTGCCTGTGTTGGTGCTAGGATGCCACAAGTGCACCCGCGCAAGGAGAGAGCAGAAGTGTACTATATCTTTGCAAATATGGTGTAATATACTACCTAACGCAGTGCAGCAAGTTCTCTTGCTGCATTGCTTTGCAAAATAGTTTAGTTGATCCAGGCAAAAGTGTTTTGAGTAATAGCCTACAATTTTGAGAAATTGAATCTAAATTAAGTGTTAGTACACAAAGGGGCATATTCTCAAGGAGCCATCGCCGAGTTAACGGCACTTTATCGCAGCCAAAGTTGCGATAAATTTATCGCCCCATTCACAAGCTGGTGCTAACAGCCGATAACATCAGTTTACCTGCGAAAGCATCCTCAAAAAACATCGCCACAGATGACCCCTGCAACTATCGCTAATGAGATGCAGAGTAGGCATTCCTGAGCAAAAAGCCGCGACAACACCACACCTCAGCTATAAGACCACAAAACATGCGATAAGGCGCGTTAGCAGCAGGAATCTAACACCTGCTCTGACCTGGTGTAAAGTCGGACGACAACCTGCACCATCAAAGGGAGTCCAGCCCACAGCCACACATGAAGAACAACAGATGCCATGGAGCTACTCACCATGCATCCCAGAGCCCCGAGAGGGCAACAACACCCACCGCCACCCCTCCCCCACCCTTCACCCCACTGGACACCCACCGCCCCCCCCCCCCCGGACCAACACTGAGGCAGCTCAGACAAAGACAGCCACCCTCCGAAAATGCACCAACCCCACAGACCCAACACCAGAGAATGTCATTGCCCACTATATGCCCAAAGGGACAACCCTCCTCCGCATCCTGACCACCATAGCCCACAGGCTGACGGTACCAACACAGCGGACAACCAACATCCCACCGCAGACAAAGCTGCTGGCCGTGCTGCACGTGTTGGCCTCTGGTACCCTCCAACCAACCTCCGCCTGAGACAGAGGAGTCACACAGCCTGGCCAATCCAAGTCCCCCACAACGGTCATGGATGACACCATCAGCTTGGTACCCCACTATCCATACCTCACACACACTGCGCACGAACAGCCGGAGACCAAGCAAGGCGTGTATGCCACAGCTGGCTTTCCGCACGTGTCAGGGGGCAAGTGACTGCACACATGTCCTACTAGTGGCCCCTTGCGACACTGCACACAATAAGCGCAACAGAAAGTGCACGGATCCCACCAATGTGCAGGCAATAGTGGACCACCGTGGAATCTCCGCCAATGACGTCGCCAACCACCCAGGCAGTGTGCATGATACCTGCACCTCCCGACAGTCCATCATCAACCTGCGCCACCAGGATGGCACCCACGGAAATGCACTGCTCGTTGGCCAATACCAAATGCACACACCACACACCTCAACTCCACAATCATGCAACACACAACACAGGAAATGCACACGTCACAAGCTCACATACAACATGCACACCCACCAGACACGACAGCACAACTTACTGTGGGAACCTGGGCCAGCCATGTACATGAGCCATCTACGGCATGGCACCTTGGACACACAATAGCAAAATGTCGGAAGAGGTGGGGACACACCGCTGGTGTTTGGAGTGTAGTGGACAGTGGATGCAACCATGTCACCCCAGCCAGTGGGGAAGTCGCGGAAATTTAGCTTGTGACGTCCCCTCCATAAGCGTGAGCGGAGTTGGCTGGCCCGGCATACGCCAGGCCAGCGTAGGGGTGTGAATAAAAGGCACGTAACCCTGGGCGTGGTCCTCTTACTGAATGCCCAACGTCTCTGCCAGGGCGGCGCCCCTCACCCCGCCACAAGGCCAACGCCGTGAGCGGTGTTGCCAGCGATCCTGTGCGCCTGCTGCACCCCGGGACGCTGGTCCCCGAATCAGTCCTGCCCGCCCCTGCGCACCCAGGCCTCAATGCCCACCTTCCGACACCGGCGTGTGTCGATGAGGGCCCACCACGTGCCGGTGCAATCTCCAAACACAAGGCCTGCGACCTTGGCAGCCTCCTCAGACCATCATGACCTCCGCAACACAGGCCCGCAGTATTCCTTTCACGTTGACGTACTCCACCGGCATGCACAGCGGACAAGTAGGTCACACATTTGGAACAGAGTCTTGATTACACCATGGCAGAGCACATAAATCATGGCTGAGTGTATGTCACTATACACCCTTCGATGTGGTGCCAAACAGGTCTTAGTGTTACATCACAGCCGCAAGATTCTGTGGGCCCACGTGGACTACTGCTCTCGGCCTACGCTGCGCTCGAGTAAGTCACAGAATTGGAACTGAACATCGATTATTCAAAGGCAGAGTAGGAATCATTGCACGCAAGGAGAGGCATACGAGGATGACGCGTTGCAGTTGGGAGGAAAAAAGGATCATCATTACGGAGGTGATTGAACACTACAGACAACTGCCCTGATGCCACTACTGTGCATTGCGAGCCTATGACACATGGCTGTGGCCCACTGCTGACCGCTGCCTCCGGCCTACACTTCGGTCCAGTAGGTCACAGTCTTGAATCGTCAATGCCGGAGTTCATATCAGTGTACTGGCATCATCGCAGACTGCATCCCCTCTCAGCCCCGGTGCCACTAAGTCTGTTCCCCGACATTCATGGACACTCTCTGGTCGTATATTGGTGGCGTTTGAGTCTATGGACTAGGGGTAGTTTTCATCCTCATGCAGCTGATACCGAATTGGTGGTGGCAACGAGGCAGTCGCTTTCCACTCCTCCATTTGCTGCTTCCGGATAGCTTCTGCCCTCTGCATCATGCCCTGGAAGAACACCTTCCACTGTCCCCCGAAACACTCCGCGACATTCACCTCCGACATCGACGAGGACCCGCTCAGTCTACGTGGCCCTACCTCATTGGACCGCAAGTCACCGTCCCGTGGCGGTGTGCCTGTGCCTGCCGCTGTGCACCCGGGGCCACTAACTCTGTGCAGCTCAAGTCCGGGACCCTGTCTGAATGAATATTGGATGACCTCTGTGACGGTGGTCTTGGGGTCATCGACGCCATGTGCATGTGGCCCTGCACTGTCCTCTGCCTCCGGCCTCAACTGCGGACCACCAGGGCTCACACATCAAATCGAGTCCTGACCGGCCCGGACATCGCATCACCGCAGGAGGCACACGCCACCTTCGCCAGGGCCAACTCCAACCACCATCTGCCAGAGTCGAGAGAGTGGTACTGGCAGACTGACGGAGTTGCTCAGACCTGTTGTGGATGCCATCATCTGCTTGATCCCCTGCTCAGCACTCCAGGTGCCACGGACTCAGTGCACCGCAACCAATGGACCGTTACCGATTGAGTTTTGTGATGTGGAGACGTTGCGCAGCAATGTCACCTCAGGCAGTGTGGGAGACCTGGGACGTTGATGAGGAAGTTGCTGCAGGTCTTACACACCCCACTGCATCTGCATCAGGAATATCCCGAATGGACACAATCCAAGTTATTTTCATCACATGAGCGCGCACAGCTCTAGTGCCCCAACCTCAGTGCACTGCAACTCACGGACACTTCTGTTTGTATGTTGGGTGACTTCTGTACTTGCTCCGGCTCCCTCCATGTTGCTCAGCTGTTGACTCTGTTATGCATGTGTTTTCTGTTTCCATTGCACTGGTGTCCACTGTTCAAGTTGTTGCCAGCACCGAGCACTCCGTGCGGGCTGGCTTATGCTAACCCCACACACATCCAGCACAGGCGTCACTGTACATGTGGCCCTGCCAATAAAGGGGCCGGGCGCACGTGCCCGTAGCCAGTTCAACATAATATCTGCGTGTGTCTCTATGGCAGTGTGGGTATCCTTTGTGGGGTATAGGTGGTCCCTGAAGGGTAATTGACACCCACATATGTGATATAATTCGCCTTCCATGGGTTCGGACCACACCCGCACCTGTTCGACCACCTCCTTTTGGCGTTCTGACACCTGGCATTGGGGTGCCATGTGTGGGTCGGTGAAGTGTTGCGGGCAGCCGTGCTTGCGTGTGCTTCGTGCTGTGTGGTCTGTTGCAGGGGCTGGGTTCTCCTCAAAGTAGCTGGTCTGCCCTGGTCCTGGTGGTGGGTTGCGTGGGATGTCCATGGGCTGTTGTAGGGCGTCGGTGTCGAAGGTGTGTTGGTCGTGTCCTGCATCACTGATGGTTTGTCTGGTCTGACCTGCTGGAGGTGTTTGTCCCTCTGCAATGTGAAGGGGAGATGCATGTTGACATTGTGTTGGCATTTATGTTGGCGCATTGTTCTTGTAGACATGCAGACTGTGTGACAATGTACATTGTGGCTATTTGGGCGGTGCTGGCAATTTGAGGGGGACAGTGGACATTTGGACTACATGACTGTTGTGAGGTTGTACCCGTACATATGCATCTCACAGTTCCCTGCTCTGTCAGATGTGATTGGCCTGTTTATGCGCATGGGCGGACCCAGTTGTGTCCCCTGTTCTGCAGTGTCGGTATTGCACTTTGTGCCACATTGTCATGGGATGTGCTGTGTTTGCCATGTGTGTGTGCTGCAGTGTGCCACGGGGATGGGGGACATGACCCTGGGTTATTGTGGGTGTGCAGTGTGCTACACGTCGTTGTGCATGTGTGCCATTGTGCACATCTCCCCCCGTCCCCCCAGGACCTGTTCGTTACTCACCCTGTTGTTGTTGTCAGGTCCTCTCGAGCTGTGTCCGTACTCCCACCTCCTTGCACCGTCTCCACACTGATGGCTGGCCTCCATTTCCTCCAGCTCCTCCTGTGGCGCAGGACTCCCACCTCCTGTCGCCGTAGCTGCCTTCCTGTTGGCAGCGGCTTTGGGCCTGGTTTAGGTTTTCACATCATGCCAGCGCCTCTTGGCCTCCTCCATTGGCCTCCTCGGCACTCCGGCTGCATTCAAGGTGGTCTGAATGTGGGTCAGTTGCTGGTAGTGTTCTGTCTCCGGACCAGCATACCTGAACAGCCCACTCAAATTCCACGCACCCCAAAGGACCCTACGATCAGCCCAGCTCTCCTACGCCGTGGTCCCCGCACCAGAAAGACCAGATCGGGAGGCCGCTCCTTCTCCTTCCTCGCAGCCAAAGCATGGAACACCCTTCCGCTCCACCTCAGACAGACATCGCTCCCCATCTTCGCAAGAAACCTCAAAACCTGGCTCTTCGACAGACCCCTCCTTGATGGATGGAACCTGCAACCCCCCCCCACCCCTAGCGCCTTGAGACCCTTACGGGTGAGTAGTCGCGCTTTAACAAACCCCTGATTGATTGATTGGTCTTGTTTTCCTACGGACTGCACCCAGTCTTCCTCTCCCTCTTCTCCTTGGCCTTCCCCGACCCAGTTGGTCCTTGCTGGTGGTCTGTGGGGCTTGTGGGGTTCGCGTTGGCCTCTGCGCTGGGTCAGGGTGCATCCATGTTGCTACGCACTTTGGATTGTTTCTGGTGTGTTGTTTTTGTTGCTTCTATGGTGCATTTTCCCACCAGACGCGTGGGATTTACAGGCCTGCCACTGGTTTTCGCTGCTTTTTGTATCGCATTCGGCCTCATCGCAGCTTTTTTGGCGTTCGCGTTTTTACGGCGTGGCGTTGATTTTAACGTGGTCAGTTGACGCGTTATCTGGAGACTATCGCATGGTACCGCCGTGTTGTGAATACTTGGTTAACACGGCGTAAATGTCCCGGGATGGACTGCGATGTTGAGGGTTGCGTTAAGTCACTTTTGCGATGGTTATCACACGTTCTTGAGAATATGCCCCAAAATGCAGACTGTCATTCAGCACTATATTTAAGCTCAAAAAACATCCTCATGTCAACTTATGATGCAAGGATGCATTTTATGCTAAAGATAGCATGAAAAACACAACTGATATGAGCAACAGCTGTTTATGTTCTGGTTGTTCACATTGGTCCAGCACTGCTGTGCTATAATTTTGCTGTAGAACATATTTGTATTGACATGACGTGGCATACGGGCATAGATTTGGGAATTTCGAAATTCCCGAATTTACACAAATGACAACAGTGTAATTTAAATTTCTCCCGGGCTTACTAAAATCTATGGCTGCATGCTTTCTCACTTTCCTTCAAAATGTGCCAAGCTTTAAATGAACCCACTAACCAGGTCTGGAACTAATGTACTGTGCTAAAAAAAACATAACTATAGGTTGGTAAAAAGGCATGTGTAACAAATAATGTGCAACATGGAATTCAGGAATAAAATGGAGAACACTTTTTCATGACCATGCTAGCAAAGTTTCAAAACTACCAAAGGTCAGACTATGTTTTACTTTATGGTTAAAACGTGTTTGCTTAAGAAAAGGCCATATATGCAGTATGTGTGTAAGTATTTCTAGGAGGCGACTTAAAATTTAAGCCTTCACACCTTAAAAATAGTTGTCAGGGGTTCTTTTATACTCTAACTACATTCTTCAAAAAAACTGCTGCTTTAAAAATATTGTAATGTAAACCTCAATTGCCCAGGAAACTTTATAATTGAAAACAAAAGATGAAACAAAATACAAATATGACTCAGCTGCAGGAGGAAACTAGAATATTCACCTGGGCATGAATTTATTTCTATATTTAACACTGATTTTCCTCATTTTCTGTTTGGTTCGTTTTAGCAGGCAAGCAAAACTAAAATATTCTGTAAAAGCCCTAATGCAAAACAATGAAGTATTACCTTGATGTGTTTACATGCATTTAACTTGCACAAGTGTGTTCCAGCTATAGACAATGCTGGTCCCCCAATATATTGGGATTCAAGTTATAGCTTTTAACAGCACCTTTGGCAAGATTCATGCCAATTCAAAGTCAGATTAGGCCACTTAACAGGTGATGGGTGAAGACAGTGCAGACTGTAAACGCCCAAGAGTTTGCACATTTGAACTCTTCCAGACACCTATGTTGTTTGTAG
This sequence comes from Calotriton arnoldi, assembly GCA_963921515.1. Classification (NCBI taxonomy): domain Eukaryota; kingdom Metazoa; phylum Chordata; class Amphibia; order Caudata; family Salamandridae; genus Calotriton; species Calotriton arnoldi. The sequence continues at coordinate 663,099 of CAWUFW010004032.1, read as the reverse complement.
CATTTCTGATCTTGCATGCGTTCATTCATTTGCTTTTCAAAGAGATGCAGCAGGTGACTGCAGCCGACGAGGACACATTTTTTCGTGCTGAGTAAAACTTGGACTTTGAAGGAGTAGAGTTTGTTTTTTAATGTTAACAGATTTTAAATAACTCGGGTGCACTCTTAATTATTCATCATTTCTTCCCCACAGTGACTTGCGGACTACTTTTAAAAAACATTTCAGGCCAGTCTTTCCATGTGCTTAAATGCGCCTTTTCGCAGGCCTAAGACTAAAGATCCCATTCCGAAAACTGCAAACCCCTTAACATAACGCTTCCAAGAAGAACAGCTCTGTCCCATTCCTGCTCCATTCTCTGTGGCCACCCCTCCCCCTCCTGTTGATGTGCAAGGTGAAGGATTTCCTTTTCTTTCTAGTGGCCCAGGAAGAGGTGCGAACGAGCGCTGTCCCACGCACCTCTGAATGACAAAGGGCCTAGACCTTGACACGCCCGCTCCAGCCGAGTCGCTTTAACCACCTGACACCAAGATTTCTACAAACTGCATAACACAATCTTAAATGCAAGGCGTACTTTGCTCTGAAAAATAAAAATGTTCAAACCAGCCACCATGTAACATTCTTTACCTTACATGAAAAGGCTTGGCCCCACAGAATCAAAAGCCCAGAAAAACAAATGTATATTGCAATTCGATGTGATAACTTTTTCCAAGAAGCAGAGGCATAGACAGCTCGGATTTAAACATTATTTTATGCACAAATGTTGACTGCATGCCAATGTTTGTGTGTGTTTTTTTAAGAAAGTCCTTTAATGGTCTTTTCCCCTCTTTTACAAGAACACTGATTGAGCTGAATGAGCAGCATTTACTTTAATCAAAAATCTTTCTACATCTCATTGGTTTTCTGCTCCCAGGTCAATGGCATATAATTGTACATTAGTTGGTAGTATGCCTGCCTTTAATAAAAAGTTGCACAAATAATGCTCATATACCTGAATTCTAGTTTACACCACCATGATTCGTGTAATTTTGGTACTCTGTTACACGAAAGACCTGAAATTATGCCCTTTTGCCACGTTGTGTAAGTATGTGCTGTTCACAGCAAAATTTGACCACAAACATGGGAATAACGCAACTAGCCATAATGAAAGCTGCTGTTTATCACTCCACTTGTGTTTTTGTGTGCTATTTTTTACCTCAAAATGTGTCCTCACATCAAAATTGACGAGGACACATTTCACACTATAAAATAGCATTAAATGATGAATTTGCATTTTTCATCAATACGCGTATTTTTACCTTAATTTTCTTCAAATTTCATGTAATTACACAAAGTTTCGCATTTTACATTTTACTCATTTTGCCGGATCTCTGCCCTGTGCATGCTGCCAATTAGATTTCTAGGGCTTCTCTGATTGTCCCCTTTTTTTGGTGTACATGAACACAGAACTCCCACTGTCCCTATAACTAGGCTAGCCCTGTGTTGCTGACTATAGATATGTTGTATTCAGTAGCGGCTCGTGGTGGGAGTGCTGCGGGCGGTAGGGCATGGCGGGGGAGGAGCAGGGTTGGGGGTAGTAACTATGGCATACGGCCGAACAGAGGTAAGTAAACAAATAAATAAATAAAACGAATTTCGTTGTGCGCCCTGCATCACATTTGGCAATGCAGCGCGCGCCATGAAATTTGTTTTATTTATTTGTTTACTTACCTCTGTTCGGCCGTATGCCGTAGTTTACTACCCCCACCCTGCTCCTCCCCTGCCCCACCGCCCCACAGCACTCCCACCACGAGCCGCTACTGGTTGTATTGCTAACAAAAGTATAATTTGTGTGCCTATTTCTCAAAGCTCGTGCTCTATCCATAGGCAGTGCTCCCCAAAACAAAATAAGAGCACCTCTGGTAACTCTTGTGTAACAAAAAACACTTCCCACATAGGGTGATAATAAATGCAACAGTCTGTAAGCCACCCTGATAGTGTATCATGCTACCCGTCCAAAAATGTGCTTCGGCATAGCACATAGAGGTATGGAGCACTGGGTAAGTGCTACAGTACAATGCAATGCACTGATAGCAGCACCCTAGTCCTTAATACTGGGAGCAAGCTGATGTTGGCTCTTAACCCCACCTGTGCCTGGTACCATTGCACCTGCTGCGCTTGTCCACCAAGCTTGGACAAGGATTTGGCTGCAATGAGCTCTTCATCTCTTTTAGCCCTGGGGCCACTGTATCTACTGCACTAATGATAGCTGTGCCCCTGTGCTCTATCCTGGGAGCAGTTTGCACTATGGCCCTCAGCCATCTGGGCCTTGGGAGTAAGCTGCACTGGGTTTCTCACACCATTATCCCTGGATTGACTCTACCTGCAGCACTAATGTTGGCTGCATTCCTGTACTGGAAGCATAATGTAGAGGTCTCCTCAAACGTCTGAGCCCCAGTGCCACTGCACTTGTTCAATCCCATCTCTGGGGTTTCCCTGCAGTTCTCTCAGAAGAACAGACTTTAAGAAAAGTGGTGATTGGCTATCCCATTTACATCAGTCACCATAGACGTCCCTATCAAAGGCTTGCATAGAAAATCCTGAGGTGGCTCCACTAGGAAGCTTGTCCTTGTAAATGATTATAGTTTCACAGATGTCCCGATTAAATAAGTAGTGTGTGAAATTCCTAAATTTGCTTTTGCATATTTACGCACAATTTCTGAAAAATTATGAGAAGTCACATGCAATTATGTGAAATGCAAATCCAGCATTTAGCAGTATATTTTAGTGTGAAATGCTTGCTTGCCTCCATTTTGGATGCGACGATTTATTTTGCGTTAAAAATTAGCACAATATCTAAAAGTGGCACAAACAGCAGCTGGTCACAAGAAGGCCGGCCAAATAGACATCCACACTTTAAACAGTGCACAGACAGCCCTCTGCACACCACTCTTCCCTGCTGCCAGTCAGCAGGCCCCGCCCCGTCCTGACACTCGGTTCAGGATGTGATGATAAAAATGAAATGGTAATAAATTTCCATTTTAGTTTTCATCTCTGGGGCTTTGTGGGCGCTTTAAGTGAGGCGATGCTCCACCGCTCCAACAGAGGAGCCGCCCCTGCTGTAATCACACACTATCTATGTGGGCACTTGAAACACACTTTCAATGTACATGATCACTGTAGGGACTTGAACAACACTTTAATCTCACAGTGTCTTTGTATGCTGTAATCACACACCATCTCAATGGGGACTTAACTGTAATCACACACCAACTCTGTGGGGACTTGAGCAACGTTAATCACACACTATCTCTGTAGGGACATGAAAAACTACTCTCAGATTCTACTCATATAGCAGAAACCTGGAGTCAATGTGGACCCACAGAGTCTTCAGATACAAAGGAGGGGGAGATCTGAAGAACTTGGATAGCAGAGCTTAGATTCATATAAAGCCTTAGGTATATGTCCTGGGTATAGGCCAATTCTACCTTGTTGTTTTAGATATTTGTGGAACAGTGCCCACATTTTTTCAAATGCCTGGATGTGCTATGTTTGTAAAAAAAAGTTTTTTGCAGTTCTTGTTTCTATTTACTGATCCATGTCGGATCAGTAAATAAAAAAAAAAACACCTGTCATTTTATAGGAGTATGCTTGTTGAATGCATACACACACCTACAAAGTGACGTGGTGGCCATGTCATTGCACTTTTTTTTTTCTAGAGATGGAGAACATGTCTGGAATATAAGCAGAGATGATGGTTGTGATGGTTTATTAAATGATGCTGCATGTTTGAAGATAGTGCTGCAAGGAAAGCAAGTGGAGTTCTATCAAGATGGAGTGGGTGTGATTTGTTCAGGCTCTTGGTGATACATGCTGCAGTATGCAGGATGCCCTTGAAAAACAGTGTAATAACACATTTTCTCCGTGGGAACTTGAACAACACAGTGATCACACAGTATCTCTCTGCCCTGTAATCACATACCATCTCAGTGGGGATTTAAATAACACTGTACTCACACACTATCTTTGTGGGGACCTAAGCAACACTGTAATCTCACACCAACTTTGTGGGGACTTAAACAACATTACACACACACTATCTCTGTGGGGACTTGAAATACAGTGTAATCACACACCATCTCTGTGGGGACTTGAACAACACTGTATGCACACACTATCTATGCAGTTTCTGAACAACACTGTAATCACAAACTATGTCTGAGGGAACTTCAATATCCTTATAACTGATCACCATCTTTGTGGGCACATGAACATTGCTATCACACACTATCTCTGTGCTGTGAGTACTAAGCCACTACTATCAACCCAAACAACATTGCATTACATGCTCTTCTTAAGGAGAATATATGATGCGATGGCTTTGTGTCCATCAATAGCACTAGCCAATCTAAACATAGTTCTGGTTTTCCTACATGACCACATTGTGTGATTCTGAGCAAATTACTCAATTTCCTTATGTGTTAATCACACTTATCCCTAAAAATTTGTAGCACATTATACACTATATCTGTGGGGACTGGAACATCACTATATTCACACATCATTGTTGTGGGGGAATTAAACATCCCAGTAATCACACACTATCTCTGTGGGGACTTGAACATCGCTATAATCACACACCATCCTTGTGGGGACTTGAAAATCCCTGTAACAACACACCATCTCTGTGGGGACTTGAACATCATTATCTTCACATGCTACCTCTTGTGGGACTTTCATCATAGTTGTAAACAGCATATCTGAAGAGACTATGATACTACTAGGATTATATTCCACCTTTGTGGGCATCATCACACACCATCTTTAGGCCGACAATAACATTACATGCCATTCCGAGGGAGATGTGGTCTAATAGCAATTTTTGACATAAAGGAAAGTAACTAATCACACGGAGTTCCACTTGATCACATTCCTTCATTACTTCATTTAATTTCTCCATGTGCTATGCCCTTATCTCCTAAGACTATGAGCAATGATCACAGGATTAGAGTTTTAACTTCCCTTTAGTAACCCTGATATATGATATTTACTGACCTATTTGTAACATAATCCATGTATTGCGTACCTCTAGGAAACATGCAAACATTCAATTATGAATAGATTATGATTATTTTGTGTTCATTTCTGATTAACCAAACATTTAGCCAAGTGCCCATGACTGTATTCAACCACAAATGATAATTATTGAAAAAGTCCCCACAAGGATGGTAACACATGTTCAAGTCCCCACAAGGATAGTTCTGTGCGCGTAATTAAATAACAACATATTTGCAAATTTGAAGCAGGATCCTGTATTATGAATTTTTACTTATCATTTTTCTGTTATTGGTATATTTTTAAAACATTGGGAAAGGTTAGTCCCCACAAGGCAGGTGTCTGCACATAGTCCCCACAAGGATGGTAACACGTGTGTGTGCGTGTGCGTGTGTGTGTGTGTGTGTGTGTGTGTGTGTGTCACAGCAAAGGAATACTCTGATGAATATTTGATGTTATATCACCTAGAAAGGGTAACATTGAAGGAGTAGTAGGTAATTCTGAAGCTTACGTGAAGAGTAAACGGAAGGGTTTTACTCGTAGTCTATGTCTAGTAAACGGAAGGGTTTTACTAAGTGAGAGAAATCTATCCTTTTTCAATTTAGGGAAACTGACAAGATAGCGAATATTTTTATGTTGTTACTGAATTTTAATAAGAAGCATTGAGAAAATAAAGTTTTGCGTACGAATTTTGTAAAGGGAGGGTCAGCTGTCGGAGTAGAAGCTGACGTCACAAACGCCGCGCTGGGATTGGCTGAAACAGCGGCGTGGAGCGAGCTTGTAAAGGAGGGGTCAGTAGTTAGGAGTAATACTGACGTCACAGGTGCCGCGCCGGCATTGGTTGACACAGCGAGGGACAGAAGCGCAGATTGTAAAGGAGGGGTCGTCAGACAGACGTCACAGAAAAACCGCGCTAGGATTGGTTCCGAGACAATCGTAAGCTTGAATTTGATTGGTTGTCAGCATAGAAGTCAAAATCTTAGTGGTCAGTGTAGATTATATGTGGAAACGCGATCCGACTTTAATAGGAACATGTCCAGACAGGAGATTCCTAGGTTTTGCAGAATATAATTCAATAAACAGATATTTACCCAAAATGTACGGAGAAAAGAGAAAATTGTCATTCCTACAAAAGATTAAGAATTATTTTAAGAAGGATAAGCCAATCAAAACTAGGGAAGGAATTCTCATTCCACCAGCAAAAACACCCGCCTCATTCATGATGATGGAGAGGGGTTATCATACTTGTGTATGGTTAGAAAATTGGATAGAATATACAAAAGATGACGGAGTATTAGCTTTCCCAGAGAATGGTACTTTCAATGGGAGAATTCTTCAAAATTAAAGAATGAGAATGAATGAATTAGAACTCAGACCAAGATTAACGCAATACAAAGCCCTAGAAGAATGGGAAACAGAGGCATTTGAACATGATAGTGTTAAGAACAAAACACAATAATGAACATTCTGCGCCATCTTGTCTGATGAAAGTTCCTACGTGCACATAAACTACAGTCATTCTGATTTACCACAGCCATTTTGTACTCTGTTGGTCACCTTCATTTCACCCTGTCCTCTAGCAGCCTTCTGACTCTCTGACCAAACCTGATATGTGTGCTGGGGGCTATAAACTATTTCCACGACAAACATCAACATCACCTGCTGCCTCAAACCCGTCTTTCCTCTCATCCCTGCACAAACGGGTTACAAATACCAAACAGACTCTTGCAAACATGGTTTATTGCACTACACACAGCAAGACTGGTTTTTTGCCAACAATGGGACCTGTTCTTATCAACAGAACGGACTCTTAGATCTGGCCAGTCTCACTCGTTTTTAGACCCTGAAGCAAGGTCCAGCTGCAATTAAATTGTCTGTTTTTGACCTGGGTGGGAGGAGAGTTAATGTTGGGCTTGTGTAACCATGTTGATAAAACAATGTCAGGCTTGTGTGACAACCTGCCCGGGGCGGAGACTCCAAGCTTGTAACCATGATAAAAGAAACAAATACATTGTGTAAAACTGTATAAAAGGAAGAGTCAGAAGCATTGCCAGTAGAACACCTCCCTGAAGACATCCTGGTGTCAGCAGTTGACGTGGTCTCCTCTAAGAGTAATAAACCTTTTTCTTGCCTTCCAGCTTCCAGCGCCTGCCTCGTTATTTTAGATAGTGAATCCAAAGTGGATTAAAGGTGACTTTGCGCCGGGCAGCATTGGGGATCCCAGGAGACTCGCTGCTTTTCACAATAGACCCAGGAGCAATAGGGGTTATAGGGGATTTTTCCCTAGACACCAAAATGAGACAAGAGAAAGTCAGATGAAACAATGGAGACGAGCAATGCTTACCAAGGGTCTATATCCAGTATTCATGGCAGATGAGCCGTTAGGGAGTAAATGTAAAGAAAAGACTAAACACTTGACAAGGTTTGGAGAATCTGAAGACGAATTTATGGAAGAAATATTAAAAAACCCTCCACCATACCAGGAAGGGCTGGGTGGATGTACCCCAAGTGCACCAATTCTGAGAACACCATTGGTACCTCAAGTACTGCATAATCCACCAGTTAATAGGGTACTTCAGGATAAGGAAAGAGAGGCTTTAGACAGAAACAGAACAGAATTAATACAGAAAATAACCCAGTTGAATGTACATCCTGAATCTCTGACTATACCCGTAACCATTTATATGGAGACAAAGTAAATTGTCCGAAACCTCTAGTTATGACTACACCTGTGGATATCCCTAAACATGAAGCTGTAATAATTGATGATCATATTAGTGATTGTGAATCTATGATTTCACTAATGGATTTACCTATTCGAGAATCCGCAAATAGCACCCCCAGAAGAGTCACACCTGGTTGCTCAAAGGAGGTAAATATAATCACATCTTCAGGAACTAAAAGTGCAACAGTAGTAACTCCAGAAGACCTAGAAAGATAGGCACAAGGAATAGACAGACCGAGTTCACCCCCAAAGATCTTAGACATTTATAAATTAAAAGTTGAATTAGAAGAAATGATAGCTGGAAATGTAGGAGTAGATCATTTAAATACCTACAGTGAAGAAGAACTATTGTTCGTATGTAGGAGCATAACCGGAAATGTAAAAATATTCCATGAAAAGTTAACGGATTTGGCCTCAGAGATGGGAATTGAAATAAGGAAGTCAAAGGTGTTAGAGACCATACAGAGCAGAATTTACTGACAAAGACTTAGAAAATATGAATACATCTGGTAGAAAACTACAAGTTAAAGAATTAATGACAGTTTTACAGAAATGGGGAGAATTGGATAGATGGAAGACTAGATGGTCAAAGAAAAAGGAAGAAGCAAGTTCAAATAGAATGACATCTGAGTATTTATTGAAGGAAACAGGAAAGGTAGAACAGATGTACCCGATGCGGGAGGTTCCAGGAGGAGGCTACGTCCATGTCCCATGGAGTAGGCAAGACATTTTGTCATTTACAAATGATTTTCCAAAGTTGAGAGAAAAACCAATTGAATGGTACAAACAGGTTGAGAGGTTTGTGAAGGTTTCAAAGGTTTTGTTAAAGGATCTAGATGGTTTGTTTGACATAGTGGTACCTGCCGATTTATGGACAGACTGTAAAATTACAAATCGACTGGCCTAGTGAAGAGTATCCTAGGGATCCAAAGACAGGTGCCCCATCAAATGATGTGATGAAAAAGTATCACCAGGTAATAACTTATTTGAAAGGGAAAATACCACCAAAAGAAACAGATTGGGTGAAAATAGACAGAACTACCCAAGAAGCAAATGAATCAGTACATGCCTACTATGAACGTCTATTACAGGTGTTCAAACAGTATAGCGGTTTTGAGGATATTGGAGACAAAAATATGAGTCAGTTTGTCTATCGATTTGTTTATGGTCTAAAGCCAGAGATTTGTCAGATGATTAAGCAACACATGTTATGCTGGCAGGGAAAGCCTATTGATGAGATTTTGAAATATGCTAAATATTGTGGGGATGACATTGACGATAGACACAAGAAACTACGAGAAAAGGTGATGTGGGCTCAAGTGAAAATGGCTGAGCGCCAGGGAATTAATTTAGATAATCCAACAGAAAGTCAGGGAAAAGAATCTGGAACGAATGGTGACACAGGGAATGGTGGAAAGGTAAGAGAACGAATGAGTAGAGAAGAGGCTAAAAAGAAATTTCCTTGTCATGGATGCGGAAAGTTGGGACATTGGAAGAACGAATGTAAAAAGATTCAAAATAATAATGGCCCAAATCATAATTTAAATCCACAGACGCAGAATGACTCACAGCAGGGTGTAAGTCCTCAAAGTCAGTTGCCACCTGCCCCTATACAGGGTAATGTAAGCAGAGCAAAGCACGGTACAGACGTCGGATATCAAGGAGGAAGTGGTAAGAATGAATATGTAACTTCACAGTTTCTTTTACAGGATGATTTTAATCCATATGATTATCAATGACGGTGCCTAAGAGAGGGGGAAAAAGAATGCATACTTGGCGCATCCTTGCCGGTAGATCAGTCAGGTCCATATGTTGCAGGGAAAGTAAAAGGTAATGAAATCACTTTTCTGTTGGACACTGGTGCTACCCGTTCTACTGTGAGAACAGCAGACATCCCAGACCTCCCTCTCTCTGGAGAAGCAATCCAAGTTGTAGGTGTAGCAAATCAAAAGATTAGAACACCCCTTACTGAGCCCATGGAAGTAAAAATAGGAAACTTACGAGAAATGCACCAATTTGTGGTGTGTGATTCCAGTCCAGTAAATTTACTGGGCAGAGACTTACTGTGCAAAATGAACTGCACTATTTTCTGCACGCCGGATGGTGTTGCAATACAGACCCCGGATGAAGATCATGTTTACAAATTCATGATAGCCAAGCAAGGTACGGAGGTAGATGAAATGTTCTCCTTGATAACCAAAGATGAATTACCAGAAGAGTTAAAAACTACAGTGAGCTCAAAAGTATGGGATTTTACTGGAAAAGAAGTAGGTCTCATGGCAAATATAGACCCAGTGAAGATCACTGTAAAGGAAGGCGCAATTTTCCCAAATACCAGACAGTATAAAATGAGTGCAGAAGTAAAAGCAGGAGTTACTGAAGAAATTGGCAGAATGGTGAAACAAGGTATATTAAAAGAAGTCATGAGTAGCCCTTGTAATTCACCAATCATGGGGTTGAAAAAGCCTAGTGGAAAATATAGAATCATTCAGGATTTGCGGAAAATTAATAAAATTGTGGTACCTTGTTGTCCTATAGTACCAATCCTGCAGTAATCCTATACCAAATACCATGGAACGCAGAATGGTTTACCGTAATTGATTTGTGCCAAGCATTTTTCTCAATTCCATTGCATCCAGATAGTCAGTATTTGTTTTCGTTCAAATTCGAAAATCATGTTTATGTGTGGAATCGTGTTCCTCAGGGGTACACAGAAAGACCCTCCATTTTTAATCAGATACTGAAAAGGTGCCTAGAAAAATTAGTAATGCCCAGGAACTCAGTCTTGGTGCAATATATAGACGACTTGTTAGTCGCATCAAGAACCCATGACGATTGTGTCACCAATTCAATTGCATTACTCAATCATTTGGCTGAGGAATGACACAAGTGTCACCTGAGAAGTTACAATTTTGTACAACGGCAGTAAAATATTTGGGACACCAAATTGAAAGAGGAAAGAGAAGAATAACCTCTGAGAGAATAAAAATAATTAAGCAAATGAAAATGCCAGTAACACAAAGAGAGGTGAGAATGTTTCTTGGAATAGTAGGATACTGTCGACAATGGATTGTAGGGTTTTCACTACTAGCGAAGCCTTTAATTCAGTTAACCAAAAAGAAAGCAAAAGATCCAGTTGAATGGGATGATGAAAGTGCCAGTGCATTTGTTAAATTAAGAAATGCTTTGTGTGAGGCACCTGCCCTGGGAAGGCCTGACTATACAAAAGAATTTACATTATTTTGCTATGAAAGAGAAAGTTGTGCACTTTCAGTCCTAACCCAAAGACATGGACTAGACAGGCGTCCTATAGCATATTTTTCTGCTACATTGGACCCAGTGGCTGCAGCATTGCCAGGCTGCTTAAAAGCAGTAGCTGCTACCTGTATGAGCATTGAACAAAGTGAGTCAATAGTAATGGGACATCCTGTCAAGGTGTTCGTCCCACATGCAGTTGTAATCCTGTTGACAAGAACTAGAAATCAGCATCTCACACCTAGTCGGATGACAAGATATGAGCGAATAATTCTAGGAGCTGAAAATGTGACCATAGCTAGGTGCACAGTTGTAAATCCTGCTACATTATTACCAGATCCATATTGTGAAGAAGTTAAGGACGACACAGAACATGACTGTTTGCAAGTCACAGAGTTGTGTACCAAACCGCGTCCTGACATACAGGAAATGCCTCTTAAGAACCCAGACAGGGAGCTGTTTGTGGACGGCTCATGTCTAAGGCATGAGGATGGCAAATTGAGTGCAGCCTATGCTGTATGTGAACTTTCTGGAATAGTCGAAGCATCCTATTTACCAGGAGTCAAATCTGCACAAGTAGCTGAATTAATTGCTTTGATCAAAGCCTCCAAAATTGGGAAAAATTTGAAAGTAACCATATTTACGGACAGTCAATATGGGTACGGGGTTGTGCATGATTTTGGCCAACTGTGGATGCAGAGGGATTTCATGACTTCTTCAGGATCCCCAATCAAAAATGGGCAGTTTGTAAAGGAATTATTGGAGGCAATACAATCACCAAAAGAATTGGCAGTGGTGAAATGTGCCGCACACCAGTCAGGAGATGACTGGGTGGTAGCCGGTAACAGATACGCAGACCTAATCGCTCAACACTGTGCCAGAAATAGAATGGCAGTAAACAGAAAAGTCAAAAGAATGGGAATCAGCTGCCAACTTATGCTATGTTCAACACCTGAAACATGGAATGATGTGAGACGGTTGCAGGATGATGCTGAAGAGAGTGAAAAGGATGTTTGGATAAAAATAGGGTGTACACGAAGAACAGATGATGACGTGTGGGTTTATTCAGATGGCAGACCAGTCATGCCTGATTGCCTGATTTCACAAATGGCCAGAATGCATCATGGAGACACACAAGTAGGGAGAAATGCCATGATTAAACTTTTGAGACAAAATTGGCACAATCCAAAGTTTAGGGCTGCAGCAGAGAGTCTTTGCCAGAGGTGCTTAACTTGCCAAATGAATAATCCAGGAAGGAGAACAGTAATAGGTTTGGGAAAAATTGGAAAGGCAGAGGGTCCATTTGTGAGATTGCAGTTAGATTTCATTCAGTTACCTCCATGTAAAGGACTGAAATATGTACTTGTCATAGTGTGTCTGTTTTCAAGGTGGGTGGAGGCTTACCCTACCAGGAGGAATGACAGCATAACAGTTGCAAAACTGTTGTTACGAGAACTCATTCCACGGATCGGTTTCCCAGTAACTTTGGAATCAGATAGAGGAAGTCACTTCAATAATGATGTAATTCGAATAATCTGTGAAGCATTTAAAATTGAACAAAAATTGCACTGTGCGTACCGCCCAGAGGCTTCTGGAGTGGTTGAACAAATGAATGGCACAATAAAATCAAGATTGTCAAAAATGTGTGCATCCACATCGTTGGATTGGCCAGATGCATTGCCTCTTGTCTTAATGGGACTCAGAAGCATTCCTGATAGAAATACAGGATTGAGTCCACATGAAATCATCATGGGAAGAGCAATGAGACTAGCCCATGTACCTGGAAATAAACTGCTGAACATAACTGATGATATGGTTCTAGATTATTGCAAAACATTGGCTGACCTAGTGCGTTCTGTCTCTCACCAGGTTGGAGAAGACGCAGTTTCCAGGCAGCCTGAACAAGAGCATGATCTGAATCCGGGAGATTGGGTGATAGTGAAGCATCACACCAGAGAAACGTGTTTATCACCCAGGTGGGGCGAACCTTGTCAGGTTATATTGGTTACAAACACAGCAGTGAAATGTGCAGGCTTACCTAATTGGATTCATGTAAGCCACACCAAAAGGGTGCCAGCTCCTGAAGAAAGAGATCCTCAGTCAGCATCAATAGCTGAGGAAGCTGAAGGTTGGACAGCTGAAGAATCCCTAGTGATAGATTCGGGAGTAGCTGAAGAAGAACAACCGAGCAAGTCAGGACTGGATACCAGTGGTGGATATACCTAAAGTCTTTATCAAAACAAGGAGCAGAGCTAGATTAGAGGAAATTGGAGAGGACCAGATAGGTGAAGAAGACCAAGCTCAGGATAGGGAGATTGAAACTATAAGAGAACCTGAGCAGGCCCAGATAGGGAAAGGAAATTGGGCTCAACTTGACAACAAAACAACAGGGTTTGAGCAGGGACAGACAGGTTCAGAAGAACGCGGTCAGGCTGCAGAAGTACAGAGTGCAATAAGCCCTGATCAGAACCAGTTAGGACAAGAAAAACACGTTCAGGGAGAAGAAAACCAAGAAAACATCGAACAAGAAAGCATCAAGCACGAAAACGTCAATCCTGAACAGGGCCAGTTAGCAGACTCATATTCAGGCAACTGAAGAAACATCAATAAGACCTGAACAAGAGCAGATAGAGTGGGAAAGTGAAATCAAGGACAAACAATTTGTGCCACACCTTGAGAATAAAGGAGTTTTTGGAAAAGACTCGGAAAGTGAAGATACAGTGCAAACCAAGAAAGTCAGAAAGGGTGATCATTGGCCTAGTGTCATTAAAAGAGTGAAATACCATATAGTAACACGAAGTAAAGACCCAGAACAAGTAAATGAAGTAACAAGCTTATCTTGACAAACAAGTGGGGCTGAAAAACGAAAAAGCAAAAGATTGAAGGTTGTGAACAATACGTTTAAAGGTCCTGATTGGACTTATATAATTCTCGAAGACTGCGAAAGTTCAGAGACAAGTGAAAGTGGTGACGAAGGAACAAGTGCGGAACTGACTTATGAAAAGAAATGAAGCCACCTTGATAACGTTAAAATTTGAGGGAAAAGGAAAGAAGAGAAATCTTCTTAGTCAAAATGGCTGTGGACAGAGTTTCTGGGAGACCGAAACAGAAAGGTTGTAAAAGATGCTGTGCTATATGCATATGTAGTTTGGTAGTGGTGCTTATAGTGTGGTTAGTTGTGATTGTAGCAATTCCTTACCTTATGGTGATGGACAAAAAGAATAACAACGATACCAAGGGAGGGATAGATAACCTGAAAAGTGATAGAGTAGAAATAGAAGCAGAGGATGAACCAGATTTTCATCACATTGTAACAGATAACGATACTAGTTTAAATGTTTTTACTAAATTATTGTTTCAGTACATAGATACAATGGATGTTAGTGACTGTTATGTCTGAATGAAGTTACCTGAATCAGTAGCAGAAGGTTTAACATATCATCATTTGCCTTTAACTTATGGTATATCATGTAGTGTACTAACTAGTTTATTTTTTAGAACAGGGAAACTTCAGTATTATTTTTCAAATATAGATGTGATATTTTCAGAGGTTCCTATTCGGAAGAATCTGAACCCAGTGTTTAGTAGTCAAGATGCACAATTTATGGGAGAATTTTTCTTAACAATGAAGTCGATAGAAATAACATATGCACATAGAAGCAATCTAACATGTTCATTATGTGAAGAAAAAAAGATATTTTTAAACTTAGTTGAAAATAGAAGACAGAATTTCAAAGGAAGCGTCTGAGCATAAAGCTCATCTTCCACCTTGGGCTGAGAAAGAGGGTACTTATACACCTGGCAAGGCTCAAGCTGCTATGGCTCTAGATTTTGTAAAGACAGGGAAAATTTGTCTTCATAGATTAAAGACTGAATATAACAATGTTTTTATTGGTACCAGTGAATGTGAACATAATTTCTTAATTCTTGGAGGTTGGGGACTAAAAGGAGGAACAGATTCAGTTTTTCCTGGAATATATTATGTGTGTGGGAATAAGGCTTACTTTAGGCTTCCTGCACGGTGGTATGGAAGTTGTTATTTTGGAATAGTTTTTCCAAAGGTATACCACGTAAAAAGAAACACTGGGAGCAATGAAAATAATAGTGAATTAACACGTAGTAAAAGAGCTAGTTTTTCAGAAATTGTAGGTGATATATTTGGTGCATTGATACCTTCAGTGGGAGTAATTCTGAACTCAAGGAGAATATGTAAATTGTCTACAGTAGTTGATCGTTTATCAACGGATACTGCTGGAGGATTTCTAATGATTAATGCGGAGATGGTTGCGATTAGATCTATGGTTATGCAAAATCGACTTGCTCTTGATATATTGTTTCTAAAGACAGTGGTCGCCAGACAGAAAATAAGTTATAAATCAATAAATATAGACCCAATCAGTACTATATTGTAGACATCTGTCCAGCCGGACAGATATTTACTATGCAGTCAAATAATGTTTACAGACAATAAACATGGAACAGTTTAAGTGGGACACAAGCCTGCATCCAACTTAGCAAGAAAGACGTATAACAAAGTAAAGGGTTCAGGCAAGGAAATTGTTTGTTTCAAGCACATTTCTAATAGAACAAACAGAATATACATGAGACACCATTACATAGAAATTAGAACATTTTCAAAGGGTGTATATGGTGTACAAGGTGTCGACGGCGTTTCGATCCCTTAAAAGAATAATGGGATTATCCTCAGGACATTATAAATAACATGCCTGTTTTCATATGGCTTAAATTGCCAACGTGAAGATTGGAGCTGTGACAAAGGTCTTGAGAATCAAGAAGAACGAAGGCCACCGGCATAGGATCTGTAGGGATGGTGGTCTTAGTTATAATCCTGGGAGTATGCACCGGAGTCAAGGTTCCGGTTAAGGAGTTCCATTGTGGACATAATTCCAATGAAAAGCAAGCCGCATTTGCGGTCTTGAGCCGTAATACAGGCCAGTGCGTATGTAATCTAGGGTCCGTCACACCGGAAACACCCAGGCTGTGACGGACCCTAGATTACATACGCACTGGCCTGTATTACGGCTCAGGACCGCAAATGCGGCTCGCTTCATTGGAATTATGTCCACAATGGAACTCCTTAACCGGAACCTTGACTCCGTGCATACTCCCCAGGATTATAACTAAGACCACCATCCCTACAGATCCTATGCCGGTGGCCTTCCGTTCTTCTTGATTCTCAAGACCTTTATCACAGCTCCATTCTTCACGTTGGCAATTTAAGCCATATGAAAACAGGCATGTTATTTATAATGTCCTGAGGATGATCCCATTATTCTTTAAGGGATCGAAACGCCGTCACACCTTGTACACCATATACACCCTTTGAAAATGTTCTAATTTCTATGTAATGGTGTCTCATGTATATTCTGTTTGTTCTATTAGAAATGTGCTTGAAACAAACAATTTCCTTGCCTGAACCCTTTACTTTATGTTGTACGTCTTTCTTGCTAAGTTGGATGCAGGCTTGTGTCCCACTTAAACTGTTCCATGTTTATTGTCTGTAAACATTATTTGACTGCATATTAAATATCTGTCCGGCTGGACAGATGTCTACAATATAGTACTGATTGGGTCTATATTTATTGATTTATAACTTATTTTCTGTCTGGGGACCACAGTCTTTAGAAATAGTTCAATTACCCAAAGGTCCCTGACCAATTGTATTTGGGTCTCCTTGTTTTTTCATAGCTTGATATATTGTTAGCAAAAGAGGGCGGAGTCTGTAAAATGTTGAAAACGAAACATTGTTGCACGTATATTCCGGACAAAAGTGCAGAAATCGGAACATATATAAAGAATATAAGAAAACTTGAGAATGAACTGAAACCACTGGAAGTTGATAGTATATGGGAAAGATTGACAATTAGCATTGCGTCAATTGGTACCTGGTTTACTAATGTAGGGAAAGGATTTATAGGTCAAATAATAGTACCCTTAGTAGGGATAGCAATAACAATATTGTCAATAATGATATGGTGCAAATGTTGTAGAAAGAAGGAAACATATAGGGTGACAGGAAGAGGTAAGAAAAGGAAATTTGATGAGATTGAATTAGAAGATCTGAGAAGTGAAATTTACAAGAAACTGAAAGGAAAGAATAAGAATAGACAATGTAAAAATGAAAATGTGACGGAAATATGTTAAGTTGGCATCTGGTTGTAGGTAATTTGATGGCTCAGAAACGCCATCAGAGAGGAGATTGATGGAGCAAGGACTCACAATGAGACTTGCTCGAAAGCAATCTTCTCACAGTATTAATTAATTTATACTAAAACCTTGTAATGTCTTTATTAATAATGTGCAAACACAACATTTTTATCTAGAAGATGCTTGCCTATGTGTTTTCCACTAAGTACTCCTTGTCTAATCCAAAATGGCCGCTAAAACGCGAGAATTCTACTGCGCATGTGTCAACCATGTCACGTGGTATGACGTCTTTCTTTGCTTGGAGGGAAACTTTTTGCTTCTGCGCAGTGTATGCTAAAATGGCCGCTTAATGTTCTCACATGCTAAAGCTTTGCATTGCTGCAATTAATAATGTGGTATTCTAACGCTACTAATGCGGAATAGACATTGATAATTAAATGGGATTAGAGTAGAAATAGGAGGTATACAGTCAAAACATTTATTTTTGATTTTAATATGTTTCTTCTTTGATTTTCTATTAGTTCGTAAAATGGGCCTGGGTTGACTGAACGGCAGCTCAAGAACCATGTGACATGCGCCCTGAAAACTAACAAAGCAAAGCGAGGAAGTCAACTTGGAAGATGTCCAAGGACATGACCCGCTGATCACCTTCACAGTTCAACCGAAATGTCCTACAAATTGATACATTTTGTATACACTTTGTATTAAAATTGTTGTGAAACGGGTGGGAAATAAAGCAAATGTATTAATTGAGAGGGCGGTATTTTAAAACAATGGGCTTAAGAAAATTGAACTAAATTGACATGGTGTGAGGATCAACCCCTGTCCCGGTCCAATCAGAAATAGTGGGCCCATAATTTTGAAACATTAATGGGAAGTACATGGG
This sequence comes from Calotriton arnoldi, assembly GCA_963921515.1. NCBI lineage: Eukaryota > Metazoa > Chordata > Amphibia > Caudata > Salamandridae > Calotriton > Calotriton arnoldi. The sequence continues at coordinate 645,034 of CAWUFW010004032.1, read as the reverse complement.
CATAGAAGGGTATAAAAGAATTAGAATTAGCTAATTAGTTAGCTTTAGGAGCACAGAACGAGCTGATGAACAGATGTTGTAGCAGAGAATCGATGCTATTGCAGAAAAGAGCAGACTGAACCGCTGTCTAAAGAAGTCCTGAGGTGGGGGCGGCGGACTCTATTAGAAAAAGACGCGGAAAAACCGAGGAGGAACGAAGTGGCAGAGAGGGGAACGACGCAGGCGTCGTTGGTAGAGAGGTCATCTATCCTGTCCTGAACCTGGTCTGGAGGTCTTGGTCTTCATTCTATCCTGGGGACCCTTTCCAACTCCTTGTCCAAGGGGTTTGGTTTTCACACCATTAGGTAACTATAAATGTGAAATCTTTAGTTCGTACTGCTGTCTCTATCTTCTCCTTTCTGAGGGACCGTCATTGTGATCAATAGGTGACAAGAGTGTGCTTCTTCCTTGATATGCGATTAAGTATTATGTGGATTGTAATTTACTCTGCTAAAGAATTTAGATAAACATTTTAAAACTTCCTGAGTCAGTGGTTATTTCAGGTGGTTAATGAAAATTATGTTTTGTATGATCTCATTTCAACCCCAGTTATCAAAGGTCCATTGGTAAGTCATTACTCTTCAATCAGAAAAGGTAGTTGGTAGCAGGGATATTGATAAAGAGTACAACTGATTCCCACCAGTGGTGATTATTAGCTAGTACGAATGAATGGGCCCAGGTGAGTATTTAGTGTATGAATGCTTGTTGCTAGTAACCCGCTGGATCAGTAGAGTGGAGTGGGGTAGAGTAGGGTAGAATGAAATGGGGTGGATTGGGGTAGACTGGAGTGGGGGGTTGTCCCCCGATAAGGACGGTACCCCCCTTGTGTGGGCCATTACACCACGACACAAAAAGGCCTAAAGCATTACCTTGAGAGATAAGCAATGGGGTAGCATCAGTATTTGGGGCCGTGCTGTGGTGCCACCCATCCAAACCAAAAAACCAGAATTTTTGGGGAAAATTAGACAACCAGGAGATTCCAGGGTTGTGTGCCTTGTGTAGATCCCAAGAGTATTTCTTACCACAATGCCCTGCAAACCTCAAACTATGCCTGAAATCACACATTTTCCTTACATTTCTGTGATGGAATCTTTCGGAATCTGCAGGAATCCACAAAAATCCTACCACCCAGCATTTCTCCACTTGTGGCATTAAAAACGCAACACCACTTGTGTGGCTGGGACTACTGCACGCGACAGGAACGGATCAAACCAATGTCAATGGGAGTCGCTCCAAATTCCGCAGCTAGCTCGATCACTGATCTCTCTACGTAGTGCTTTAGGGCCTTTTGTGTCAAGGTTTCTTGGCACATCCACTATAGTGAGGTATCATTGTTATCGGAAGACTTGGGGGAATGCTGGGTAGTAGGAAATTTGTGACTCCCTGCAGATTTCAGAAGCTTTCCTCAAAAATATGTGAGGAAAGTATGTGTATTAATCAAAGTTTGAGGTTTGTAGGGCATTGTGGGTAAGAAAATGTTGTGAGATCCACACGAAGCACACCACTCTAGACTCCCCCGGGTGTCTAGTTTTCAGAAATGTCTGGGTCTGGTAGGCTTTCCCAGGTGGCAGTCTACCCAAGCCCAACAAGTGCAGCCATTCAGCATTGCAAGTGTGATGATATTGGGAGTTAGCCACACTCTCCTGGCCCATATGTAAAAACAAAACCGAAAAGAATCAAATGTCCTCTTGTTTGCAATTGGGATGGAATGTATTTGTCTGCAGGGAGCAGAAAGACAGTTGAGGCTTTAGGGGTGTGGGATGGGTGGATGTTAGGATGAGCCAAACCCGCCCCATTATTTTATTAAAAATATATATTGCTGCCATACAGTGGGCTTTCTGGCCCCCAAAAGCAAATTGGGGTGAACCTGTCTGCCCCGGGGGGAAGGGAAGGCAAAAAGACTGGGTTGCTGCTTTTTTTGGGGTGTGGCCAATGCCAGAGTACAACATCCGCACCACTTTCTTTTGCCTCAAAGGCAAAGTTCCTGGTGTTAGGTGGAACTTTTACCCCTTGGGGTGCATATTTGGGGCAATCTCCCCAATTGGCACAAACCTCCTACCTGCCCCTAGGGGGCAAGGGGGCAGAAAGACACTATTGTCCCTTCTGGGGAGGCGGCATGGCTTGATGCCAGAGTAGGCCGCACCTTCCTTTGGTTTGTTCCTTTTTTTAAATACCTGGTGTTTAGTGGGCTTTCTGCCCCCAGGAGGGCAGATTGAGGGAAACACCCCTACCTAAACACTCCGGAGGGCGCATAAATTGTATTGGGCAGTGAGGTGAGAGAAAGCATGGGCCCATGCCCAGGGTGGGCAGTCCTCCCCCTACCTCCCCAAAACAATTGCTGCATAAACGTATCTCTGGTGTCTAGTGGGCTGTCTGCACCTCGGTGGGCAAATTGGGACAATCTGAAGACAGAGGCAGAAAGACAGCCTCCTTGTTGGGGTGGGGGCACGGCCATCCCCATGGTGGGCAGCCCCCACCCCTATAGTTAAAATATATATCTCATTCCCTGGCGTAGTTGGTTTTCTGCCCCCCACTGCGGCAGATTGGGGTAATCACCCCATCTGATCTCCAAGGGGGGAGGTAGAAAAACTGTCAGTTTTTTGGGTGGTGGGAGCATGGCCATGCACCAGAGGTGCCTTAATATGCCGGCCCAGTGTCGGCCTATGTCCACCAGATGCACATGGGAGTTAGTGCGGTTGTTGGCCATTGGCCAAAGGGTTTAACTTCTCCAACCGAATCCAGTGATAAGCAGCAGACAATGTCTGCAGCAGGCCTCGACAAATCTACTCGCCCACTTGCTATGGTGAGTCAGATTTTATCAGAGCGAGCTATATTTATGACCTACTCGCTCCTTTTGGCGGAGTTGACAGCAGGTGTTCTGTTCACTCACAAAGTGAAGGAGCATTAAAGATGCCTTTAAATCTTGTTTTTATCTTGTCACATTTATTCTGTGTTCATAGACAGAGGTCAAAAGTCAGTTTAGATCTACAATTGCTTTTCTTTTGTCTGACGGCAACATTCGAAGATTTTGTAAAGTGAACTGTCTGACAAATGTGCTGTACAAAAAGTGTGAAATGAAAAGCTGTAGGATGTCATGTTTTATTCTAACACATTTAAATAGTTAAAAGGTGAACTGTACAAGCATTTCAAAATTAATTTCAGTCGTTATGAAAGCACTGGTTTTGCAATTCTGTGTGGAAAAAAAATATTTTACTAGGATTAAAACACATCAGAACACTTTACTCGGTGATGTGCAAAGGATAAATATGTTTGCAGAAACTCAGTTTCCACAGATTATTGTTTATACACTATATAGTTTGAGTAAAACTGAATGTCAGGTGAAACATTTTTGGCCATTTCAATGGACAATGTGCTGTCTGTTAATGACCAGGACTACCAACTCATACTTTAGTAATATATTTATTAAAAGTGAGTTTTTAAAGATGAACTCAGAAACATTCCTGCCCCTGCCATGATGGCAATGATATTAGTGAACGAAGAGACAATTCAGGGGTCTTATGAACCTATAAGTGGGATAGATTCTTACTATGCATGGAGCAAACGTTTAGTCTATTAAATCAAACAAAATAGGGGTTTTTTTGTACAGCAGGAACGCTGAACTCACATATTGCAAGGTGCTCTCATACGTGATAATGAAGAAAAAGGTGGCTCTGCAAGAGAAAATATTTACCTAGGATGACCTAATAAGACTAGTTTATGGATCAAGTACATTATACTTAGGTCGAGTAGATTATTCAAGTTACTAGACCTGTGGGTCTAGTAATATTTTTATGAATTTGAGGCCTGTGCAGGTATCCATAAAGAACACCAGTATAGATGGCATGACCAAATAAACCAGTCTTTAAGAGGAATAAAGGTGGGGAATGAGCAAACTAATTGTTGAAATGCCAATAAAACACTCAAAGGTGGGGTGAAAAGAAGAAGGTGGGGACTAGCCGCAAGCTAGCACAAAGCATACATAGAATGACTGCTATTGGCCGGTAGTAAAGGGCCCTCTTCTTTTGACAACTTCAGAAAGTACTGAGATTGATACAGTATTAAACAGAATTAACAAGCGAGTCCCTACTAGATACTATGTACCAAAAAGACGTTTTTCTAAGTACCAAAAAAATATATATATATATTGTGCCGGTATTAAGAGAATAACAGTAATTATATCATCACAGTGAGTCAGAATCAACATACAAAAATACAATAAAAGTGTAAAAATTACTAAAATTCACATGGACATATGTCAAAATAAATATTTATTAACATTGTTATACATAGTATATTTGCATAAAAGCTTAAAAAACATTTCATTGCTATATACAATCATTCTAAAAACAAATAACTTGAAAACAGAGTTGTCGACGCTGCGTTTCGGTGAGTAGATATATAGACACCTTCCTCAGGACAGTTTTCTAAATAGTAAGAACATTATGACATAATCAAAAATCACAAATCACATAATAAGAACGTTATACAAACATATTTTGCTGACTTCACTGTATTATTGCTAAAAAAATTTTTTACCAAAAGATCTTATCAAAACAATTTTTTAAGACAATTTTTTATACATCAGCTTATAGCTGCACACTAATTATTCAATTCATTACCAGCACATATACATGTCTCTTTTCTATACATATAACATTTTACAAAACAAATAAACTGCTAAGCACCATAATCATAAGCAATATAAATAACCACATACCTAAAAAGTGTAAAAAGCAGGACTAGAATGTAATACTTCTAGCTCTTTGTATGTCACAATTGGTTGAGGTGAGGGAGTAAGAATGATCACCTCATCAAAATTCCTTAGATACCAAAAGAAAGGGAAATTTTTTTCTAATTAATTAATGATAATAATTAATCCACAATAAATCCTACTTAAATTTTGAACCAATGTCAAACAACGTACCTTGTGATAATGAATTAAATCAGTGTATGTATGTACATTGATGCCACCGTGTATTTCTCATGCACTGGAATCCCCAAATGCTGAAAAATAGATATATAAAGGTATTAATACCCATGATCTACAGGCTGGCAGACTGATGCACGGCCGGTACTAAAACAATGTCTTACCAGAATTTTTGAAAAAACTGGAACCAATCATAAGGTAAATGGTACGTCGTGATAACGATCCCCAAGATTGACAAAAGTGCCGCTAATTTCAATCAATTCCTAAGGCAACAGTTGTTCAGGCAGATATACAGCCGAAGTGATAGGTACCTATGGTCAAAGAAGATATACCAATCAAAGTGAAACATGTACCCTCATCTATTTTATAGTCGTTCTAAGATATTTTAATTGACAGATAGCTACATATAAAATATCTATTCCTAAAACAATTATTAGGCATCTACTAATAGATTTAAAAGTTATTAATTAGCATTTTTATTTATAAGAAAATTGTATTATTTTTATGTTCTAATAAGTTGTGTTCTTTATTATAAGCTATGTTGTTTACGTCTACTATAAACTCTCAGCTTATATTGTAGGGCATGATAAGTATTAAGGTAGAGAAGGGATCTATTTAGTTAAACATCATTATTTTTCTTAATCAGTAGTAACCCTTATGCCGCTGAGATTGAATGTACCCGGCGTAACCACCCTATGACTTCTTAGTATATAGGCCATATCCATGCGGCGCTGGATATCTCTAAAACTACAGCTATTAATAGAGTACGGCATCCAGTTACCGCAAGGCACACATCGCAGTGCTCGACCAAAGCGAGAGCAAGAGCTAAAATCGGCGGGGCCAAAGCTATTCTCTATATGGCACCAGATACGACTACATGCCTCGAGCTCCAGATGGTAGAAACCACTAGGAACTGCTTAATAAAATAAGGACACTCAATCAATAAACCTCCTGCTTACCTCGTCGAGGAAATCCGGCCTCCTTGCAAACAATGTACAGCTTCCGGGTCACATCCTATAGAGGTGTTCGACCCAAGGCTGCTTTTAAATGGATTCTGATGCAATCACGTGATCGGGATTGTAGTAATGCAAACTGACGATTATAATAAGAGAATACATATACTTTTGAATAATAGCCTTCATTACCAAAAATCAAGCAAAGAAGAGTGGAATGCCCTAACAAGAAACATCACTGATTTATTAAATTTTGCCAAAGAAGACGGCATTATCTGCAGCGACGAATTTAATTACTTGAGTAATAATAACACGACCATCCCAGCACTATATGGCCTCCCCAAGGTACATAAAAATATAGAGGACCCACCAATGAGACCAATTGTCTCGAGTATTAACTCCCTAACTGAGCCCCTTAGCAAGTATGTAGATATCTTCCTACAACCACTAGTAATAAAACAAAAAGCGTATATTAAAGACACTACAGACATGATCCAGAAGATAGAACACTTAAATTTTAATCCTGAGATACAATGCCTTGTGACATTAGACATTGAGGCATTGTATACTAATATTCCACAAAATAATACTATTCAGATGGTCAAGGACCTGCTTAACGTTGACGATGCTGATCTATCCCCCCCATGCGACTTTCATAGTTGAATGTGTGGAGATTATTTTAAAAAATAATATTTTCTTATTTGGCAAAGAATTTTACAAACAGATCAAAGGCACCAGTATGGGAGCTACCTGCGCTCCTAGTCTGGCTTGTCTTTATGTAGCACAGTTTGAGGAGAAACATATTTTTAATAATTTGGCACCTTTTTTTGAAAATATTACAAACTGGTCCCGATACATAGATGATGTGTTCTTTATTTGGACAGGCACATCAGAAAATCTGTTAGAGTTCATACAGTGGATTAATTTGGGAGATGATAATCTGAAATTCACTTTCAATATGAGCAAAATTGAATGTGCGTTTTTAGATATCAAGATTAAACATGTAGAGGGGGTATTGAATGTAGAACTTTTACCAAAGCTACTGATAGGAACACTATGCTTCATTATAATAGCAATCACCCAGCTTGCCAAAGAGACAATATTCCTTTTGGACAATTTTTGCGACTAAAACGTAATTGTACAAACATTAAAGACTATGATAAACATTCTGATAATCTCACCAAAATTTTTTTAGATAGAGGCTATCCAAAAGGTTGATTAGACATGCGTATAAAAGAGCTAAACACTTTAATAGGGACTCCCTTTTGATAAAACGCCTAAAACATCCTCTACGGACAACATGCCAGTGATTTTTGTTACTAACTATAGTAATATGAGCAATAAAATCAAGAATATCATAAATAGAAACTGGCATTTAATAACAAATCAGAAAAAAGAGGAGTTGCCAAAACCTATGTTTTCATTTAGACGAAATCGCACCATCAGGAACTGTCTGGTGCATACATATAGAGACACGAACGTGAAGAAACAAACCTGTATAACTAATACCCCATTACCGACAGGCACTTTTGCATGTAGTGGATGCAATAATTGCAACAATATCATAAAAGGACCCTCTATTCTGCATAATGGTGCTACTGTTAAAATTAATAACTTTATTAACTGCCGCACTAAAAATCTGATATACTTTATCACGTGTCCATGCCATCTTGGATATGTAGGTGAGACATCGAGAGAAATCAGAATAAGAATAAATGAACATAAATCAGCAATTAGAACAAACAAAAGAACTGCTCCTTTAGTAGAACACTGGATGAAAGAAAAACATAAAATTGAAGATCTGCAATGGTGCGGAAGTGAAGTTATTCACATGAACTTTAGAGGCGGTGACGTTACAACCAAAAGAAAGAAACGCGAACAATTCTATATGTCACGTCTTAACACATTTAAGATAGGATTAAATAGCAAGGAAGACTGGGAGAGACTAATTTGATCCTATGTGTCACTTACATATAGATACAGTTTTACCTTTTTTATTTAGTTTATGGTGCTTCTGTAAGAACAGTATGTTTATGATTTCCCTTTTTCGTGATAATTTTAATACTTTCAATAATTTGAGCACAGGTATTTCCTGGTTGTTTACTCAATCGTCTTGAAAATTGAGCAATCCATGCTAATTCCGCATACCATTTGTGGTTGAAACACTTTTGCTATGGGTTTGGCCAAGGATGTAGGTCACTAATAATGTATATACATCTTAAAGGACCAGCAAATATGTGACGGTTATCCCCCACTATTAAATGGTCGTTTTTTGGGTGTTAGAATCCCTATAACAAATTGAGGTACTTACAGTAATTTAGGACACTGTTATTATATATGAGGCATACTACAGCCTTCCTGTTTTAAGATGGCCGCTGCATATCCGACACGTTCTATGTGACATGCTCAGTAGTAGGACGTTAATATCAAATTACAAATGATATACGGATTGCCCTATGTTCAATGAAAATAGGCCCTCATTAAAATATAATAATAAAAATATATAAATTTTGGAAACTTTTTTGAAATTTTTTAAATTATCATGTGGCCTGGTCTCAAACGTCCATTTAAAATCATTAATATTCATTAGAACAAATTGAGAGACTAACAGTAACTGTAGTCGCTGTTAAAGTACATGAGGCATACTATATCCTTCCTACTTAAAGATGGCCGCCATCTGTTTGAAACGATTATGCGATATGCCCAGGAGTAGTAAGTCAGTATTAAACTGTTAATACCATTCGGTTTTCCCCATGTTAAACATGTTCTGAATAAAAATTTGTTCTGTTTTAGGCCGCCAATATAATTGAAATAAGAAATAAATATTTCAAAAAACCATTGCGTGTCCGTAATTATCCCGATCACGTGATTGCATCAGAATCCATTTAAAAGCAGCCTCGGGTCGAACACCTCTATAGGATGTGACCCGGAAGCTGTACATTGTTTGCAAGGAGGCCGGATTTCCTCGACGAGGTAAGCAGGAGGTTTATTGATTGAGTGTCCTTATTTTATTAAGCAGTTCCTAGTGGTTTCTACCATCTGGAGCTCGAGGCATGTAGTCGTATCTGGTGCCATATAGAGAATAGCTTTGGCCCCGCCGATTTTAGCTCTTGCTCTCGCTTTGGTCGAGCACTGCGATGTGTGCCTTGCGGTAACTGGATGCCGTACTCTATTAATAGCTGTAGTTTTAGAGATATCCAGCGCCGCATGGATATGGCCTATATACTAAGAAGTCATAGGGTGGTTACGCCGGGTACATTCAATCTCAGCGGCATAAGGGTTACTACTGATTAAGAAAAATAATGATGTTTAACTAAATAGATCCCTTCTCTACCTTAATACTTATCATGCCCTACAATATAAGCTGAGAGTTTATAGTAGACGTAAACAACATAGCTTATAATAAAGAACACGACTTATTAGAACATAAAAATAATACCATTTTCTTATAAATAAAAATGCTAATTAATAACTTTTAAATCTATTAGTAGATGCCTAAAAAATTGTTTTAGGAATAGATATTTTATATGTAGCTATCTGTCAATTAAAATATCTTAGAACGACTATAAAATAGATGAGGGTACATGTTTCACTTTGATTGGTATATCTTCTTTGACCATAGGTACCTATCACTTCGGCTGTATATCTGCCTGAACAACTGTTGCCTTAGGAATTGATTGATATTAGCGGCACTTTTGTCAATCTTGGGGATCGTTATCACTGACGTACCATTTACCTTATGATTGGTTCCAGTTTTTTCAAAAATTCTGGTAAGACATTGTTTTAGTACCGCCGTGCATCAGTCTGCCAGCCTGTAGATCATGGGTATTAATACCTTTATATATCTATTTTTCAGCATTTGGGGATTCCAGTGCATGAGAAATACACGGTGGCATCAATGTACATACATACACTGATTTAATTCATTATCACAAGGTACGTTGTTTGACATTGGTTCAAAATTTAAGTAGGATTTATTGTGGATTAATTATTATCATTAATTAATTAGAAAAAAATTTCCCTTTCTTTTGGTATCTAAGGAATTTTGATGAGGTGATCATTCTTACTCCCTCACCTCAACCAATTGTGACATACAAAGAGCTAGAAGTATTACATTCTAGTCCTGCTTTTTACACTTTTTAGGTATGTGGTTATTTATATTGCTTATGATTATGGTGCTTAGCAGTTTATTTGTTTTGTAAAATGTTATATGTATAGAAAAGAGACATGTATATGTGCTGGTAATGAATTGAATAATTAGTGTGCAGCTATAAGCTGATGTATAAAAAATTGTCTTAAAAAATTGTTTTGATAAGATCTTTTGGTAAAATTTTTTTTAGCAATAATACAGTGAAGTCAGCAAAATATGTTTGTATAACGTTCTTATTATGTGATTTGTGATTTTTGATTATGTCATAATGTTCTTACTATTTAGAAAACTGTCCTGAGGAAGGTGTCCATATATCTACTCACCGAAACGCAGCGTCGACAACTCTGTTTTCAAGTTATTTGTTTTTAGAATGATTGTATATAGCAATGAAATGTTTTTTAAGCTTTTTATGCAAATATACTATGTATAACAATGTTAATAAATATTTATTTTGACATATGTCCATGTGAATTTTAGTTATTTTTACACTTTTATTGTATTTTTTGTATGTTGATTCTGACTCACTGTGATGATATAATTACTGTTATTCTCTTAATACCGGCACAATATATATATATTTTTTTGGTACTTAGAAAAACTTCTTTTGGTACATAGTATCTAGTAGGGACTCGCTTGTTAATTCTGTTTGAACTTTCCCTGTCCCTGATTGGACTTGTAGGGTGTCTCCCTTGTGTTTATTGATTGATACAGTATTGACAGCAGCAGTACAACATAACTTTTCAACATGAAAACACACATGCACGATGTCCAATACTGAACAACTCACGGTGGTGGGTGGGTGGTTTGGGTCAAAATTGGTTTGTTTGGTGCCATGTTCAGGCTTCAGGAAATTACTTCTATTGACTCCTGTGTATTTGAACTCTGGAAACCTTGAAAAGGGCACACTAAGTGGAAAGCATTTGTCAGCTACCTCAGCAACTAAAGCTACTGTTAATTAAATTACTTTTCCTGAACACGCCCCCCCCCCCCCTTTGGGCTGTAGTCTCGTGTTCAGCAAGTGTCCCCCTTGGGCTGTAGTCGTCACTCAGCGACTATGAAGTAGAGGAAGTGAGGATAGAAATAATATGACAGCCTCTGAATCCCTTCTACATCTAATAACCCAAATTTCCTAAGAATACAAACCAAAGCTCTTTAGAGTTCCTAAATGTTTCTGGCATCTCCCCTCATGTTTTTGCACTTTCGTTTTGACTACCGTCCAATGCTCCGCCAAGACCTCAAGCATCAAACTGGAGAAAATTTTACTATACTTTTTCAATGTGGTTTAAGGTTTAAATATATCTACTCCTAAACATATGCCATTTGCATTTTTTTTATATTTGTGTCAATTGGAGAATTGTACAGTACACCCCTGGGAGCACACACAGCAGTAGCACAGATTCACATAGATACAGATTTCACAATTCAATATTCAGCATTCTGCATCTGTTCAAATTAATGGGACATTAAAGTTGTAAAACATGAGGTGAATGGATGGAAGCAGGAGGAAGAAGGTTCTGGTGGGCCGGTAATTTTCTTAAATATTTCACAAAATGAGGAGGTGCTGGGGGGACAGCATCTGACGCACACCATTCGAAAATCCCTATTTTTGCCTTATTGGCTCGGAGTTTCTAGTCAGGTGGTGTTTAAGCTGCGATCAGCTCTTTAACCAAATCATTTCAGAGGTGGCTTTTAGAGGGTTGCAAGCGTAATCTGGTAAAGCACTGAACAGGGCATTTCCACCATCAATATGGGAGAGCACACTACAATTACTAATGGAGCATAAGCAAATACGTGGTGGAAGGGAAGATCTCTAGGAGACTCAACTGGTACCAAGATGTTGTGCGTTCTTGGTCATGTGGTTACTGAACGCGAGGTCGGTCAGTCTAGAAGCCAAGTGACCTCATGCAATGTGTACGAAATGGCAAGAAGCCTCAAAAGAGCAAGACTGAGGCACGATTAAATTCTCTGTGGAGTCCCTCCAGGAGAAGAGAAAATTTGGTCTGTCACATTTAATATGAAATATGCAGCAAACTTGAAAAATAAAATCGATGAGGTACAATTTATGGCAGCAACAATTGACTGCAGATGTCAGCTTAAGGTAAAGCTATCATCAGCATAATTGTATTGCATTGTAATTGCAATAATATAGCGCTTACTATCCCTGACGAGGCATCAAAGCGCTTTTTCAGCGAGTAGCATGCTATTCTGGAACCCATAAAGGATTAGTGATGAATTCGTATAGTGAAATCTGAAAGTAATATGAGTGGTGGATATGTTAGTCAGATATTTGGATTGAGAGGATAGTGGAGGGATAGAAGAGGGGAAAAAGGTTTGCATTTATATAGTGCTTGCTACCCCCGATGAGGTGTTAAAGCTCTTTTCCGTGAGTAGCACACTACTCCGGAACCCATAAAGGATTAGTGGTGAATTAGTATATTGAAATATGAAAGTAATTTGAGTGGTGAATGAACATGATGACCCGAGTAACCAGCAGAGGTCTTGGGGACTCAATGTATAGACTGAATACAATGAGTACAAGATAGGAATCTAAAGAACCCTACAGGTGAATACAAGTTTAGAAAGGGGCAAGTGTGCAGGATCGAAGAGTCTTCATTTTTACAGGTCGCAGATAGAGAGAGGAAGGAGAAGCACTTAAGGATTATTAAGACTAATATCCATGCGGCTGGACTCGATAGTTAAGAAGGCCTGATAACGTCTGCATATACTGTAGACCGAAACATCAGCAGCATGAGTCAGTCATGTGAATGACGTCAGTAACTACATGGACAGATGTTTCAGGAATTAATCTGGAATGGAGGCTTGATTGGAAAAAATTAAGGAGGATGCACTAAAGGGTGACTGAGTACAAACAGTCAAGTGCCAATTGAGGAGCTGTGGAGAACGACTTTGAAGGGTGATTAAGTGGTATGATCTTGATGTTACTAGTGTAACTAGAGGGAAAGTTAGTCATGTTTGAAGCTGGGTCTTGTAGATTTTTGAATTAACGCATCAACTCCACATATCTGCATTTGATGCCATGACCACAGGTTTGAATGCCGGAAGAACCACTCAGCCTATCATCCTTCCAAGATTGACAAAGTGAGTACCACTGAGTGGGGTAACAATAAACAGCTTATTTCTTTCAGTGTCACAATACCCTTCGTGGACAACATGCGCTTTACAAATACATGTTATGTAAAAATTTGCATTGTTTTATTTGATTAGTGAGAGTGGGAGAAAGAAAGGCAGGGGGCTACGGGAGGTCCGAAGGAAGTGGAAATGGCAGAACAAGAGCAGAAGAAGAAGACTGAGCTGAGAATGAATAGTGTGAGAGGTTTAAGGGACAGAACAGTCAAAGGTGGGAATGCTGATTTATTTCCTTCTTTTATTTTCCTTTTTTATAGATATAGGGTTCCTAATCTTTTCTCCTCCCAGATTCTGCAGGAGATTTGCCACACTGGAGCCCCAACGCCACTTCTCTCTCGAAAAAAAGAAACAAAAGTGGCACAGTTAAGTGTTTTCTTCACACTTGACTCTGTTTTGGGATAAGGTGTGGGGGAAAGACCACCACCTACGATTCAACGGTCACCCAGTGCTTGTTGTTTATATTGGTTCCCAGGTAAAATACCTATGGGAATGTGTGGTTCAATGTGATTTGTTTATTTTAATAGTGCCGGCGCAGTGAGGGCACTTCTGATACTCCCTCCCTCCTCCCTGTTATAGCCCATATATGGGCAAGTACCTTCGAAAGCTGCGCTCATCCAAAAGCATGAAGGGAGTCTTCACGGGGTCGTTGGCCTTTTGGCGTGTGCCTGCGTGGCTCGGAGTTCGTGTTCTCTGGTGTTTCTCTGTCCCAGGCTAGCTGCTTGGAAACTTCCTCCTCCTCTCGCAGTTCTTTCAATGACAGCCAGCACGTCTCTTCTTCAGCGCATTCCTCTTCACTTCCTGGACACTCTCCTGACAGACTTTTATCCACTTTGATTGGTTGACGTACTCCCATGATGTCTTCGCTGCAGTTCAGGAAATCCCTGTAGTTTCCTCAGTTAAAGAGGTCTTGTTCTCCGAAGGGTGCAGCAATCTCGGAGAACAAGGCTCTTTCCATATCTCGTATTCCTTCTCCGAGGGTCTGAAAACAGAGAAGAGGGGGCGACGTGATGAGGTAAAGAGCATTCCTCGTCGAAATCAGTCTCTTTGGGACTAGAGTTCCGATCTTCCAGACAAATAGTTTGTCAGAAGAGTGCGAGTTGGTGGGTGTGAGAAGTTGGCCTGGCATATGCTGTCCACTAGTTATAGTGGGCACCTTGCACCAGTCCAAACGACCCTTATTGATGATAGGTTTAAAGACAACCTTTATTGAAAGCTATCCTAGTGGTAGCTATGGAGAGCAGCCTTCAGGCTAAGTCTTGAAGGAGTGTAAAGCAGCTTGGTTTACCAGATTATAACCTCTTGAATAACTAAATGAAAGGAGAACCACACAAGATATATATGAAATTCAGGGCTCGAAAAATCATTAAAAATGCACTAGACCTACAGGTCTAGTAACCTACAAAATCTCCTCGACCTAACTGAAATGCACTTGACCTCTGACTCTGAAAGCTGAGGAAATGTGACAAGTTAACAAGATTTAAAAGCATTTTTATTGCCCATTTACTTTCTGAGCAATAAAGATGCCTTTAAATCTTGCTATCTTGTCACATTTCCTCTGCTTTCAGTGGCAGAGGTCAAGTGTCAGTTTGTCTTCCTACTCGCCAGAAAGGGCGAGTAGGACCTAAAAATAGCTCGTCCTGAATTAATCTGACTCGCAAATGCGAGCGGTCGAGTGAATTTTTCGAGCCCTGTATATGTATTTATTTCTAAACACCAACTACTAATCCCTTTATGAGATTAGAGTTCAAGATACACAGTATCACAGTATTAAAACGACAGTAAATAGCAGAATACACAGTGGGCTCCAGGGGGAGACCAAACCATATACTAAGAAAGTGGTATAAGAACCACGACTTGACTAGACACAGTGCCTAGAGCACTTAGAATCACTGGGACCCCAAGGAACCACCCATGGTAGTGACACAGGAGACCCACGGGGGACGTGTGTAGTGTGAGAACACAGCCGCGAGCGCCGTAGGATTCAATGCGGAAAGTCGCAGTTGGAATTTTAAAGATAAAGGACACTTAGGAGAGGACTTTGAGCAAACCCCTTTAGACTTAAGGGGTTCTAGGGCCAACACCCACGGGAGCACCGGAGTACTCGAGTTACCTCACCCATGGAAGCCGGGTGCATAGGTGTCATAGGGTGTCAGGAATCGTCGTCGTTTTCAATGGCGATCTGTTGCAAAGTGCTGCTGCCGTGAAGAAGAAAAGTGTCCAGGTGGATCCAAGCCTGGATCGAAGATGTGAAGAACCTGAAAGCAGAGGGGACAGAGTCTGGGTCACTAGCCAGTGACCAGGAGCGGAGCAATCGAATGCCCACCGATGTCGGGTGCTCCAGGTGCGAAGAGGTGAAGCTTGACTCTGCAGCCACGGGGTCCTGGAGACGTCGACGACGACCAGGAGCCGGATTCGAGCTGTCCCACGAAGGATGTCGAGTGCTGGGGTGTCGGTGATCGGATTGACCACAACAAGCCTTGGCAACAGCAACCCAAGCAGGAAGAGAAAAGATGCTTCTGTGCGGACCAGCAAGGTCCTGGGGACTCCCCAAGCAATGGAGAGTCAGGGCACGTCTGGAGCAACCAGGGAAGCCCAATAAAAGTTAGAGTTACCTTCTTGGGGACCCACAGGTCAACGGACCAGGGATCGCGAAGGGACCTCGAGAGGAATCACAAAATGGCGGCCCACGGAACACTCGTTGAGTGTAGGCCTGCAATCTTCGGTGCAATTACTGCTCGGGGTCAGGGCTACACGTAACCCAAAGCTCAGCCTCAGGGGTCGCCGGAAAGCTGATGCTTCTGCGAATGGTCGCGGTGTCCAGGGGTTCGGGTTGCACGGTCCCCACAAGGGATACGGGCCTCAGACTTGCTGTGGGCACAGATCGACCTCAGAGACCTCGGAAAACCCACCTCCTGTGTGGCAATATTCTTCGGAGTCCGTCAGAGCTCGGAGATGCTAACCGGTCAGTTGCGTTAAAGGTGCCTGCCTTGCAGGGGAGTAACTCCTTTACTCCAAGGGAGATTCTTCAGTCATCCAGCGTAGCGTAGATCGTCGAAGTACTTGGTTTCTGGTATCAGAGTTTAGTCCAGGTGTAATCTAAAGTCCTGTAGTCAGGGTTTCCTACTTTATACCCAAGGAAGGGGTGGGACAAACTCTGGGGACCCACCTATGGGAGGGTCAGGAAAGAGGGGTGGCTACACCCATTTCCTTTGTCCAGTTTGCGCCAGAGCAGGGGCTGTGTGCCCCTGCAACCGGTTTGAGCTGGACTATGCACAAGGACACCAAATGTGCCCCCAGTGCAGACTTCACAGCACTCTGAGAGTGCACCCACCCAGCCCCAATACACTAAAGCCTGTCTGGGAGGTGGTCACACCTCCTGTGACAGGAAACCTATTGTCCAGGCCGCCCCTGCCGGAGTTTCGTCCAGCAGCAGGAGGGCAGACTCGTGTCTGTGGCTGCAGCATCCATTTTGCAATGCCAGGGTACTGTTAAGCTGGTACCGGGTGTACCGGTGGTGCCATGTTGCTCCCTCTAGAAGGGAGGAATCATACCTCCCACCCCAGTACTGGGGTGGAGGTATGATTCCAAGGTGTTTGACACCAAACACGACAGTTTTCCATGCAGCCATTTCTCAAGTTAGCATTTACCGCGGGGTTATAATGCACTTAAGAGTATATGGTCTGGCTGCATCACAAACAACCCCGGAATGAAGATTCCGAAAGCTGCAGAGGGGCTCTGCTCATGCATGGGCACCCTCTCACATGAAACCCAGCACCCTGCCTTCAGGATTGTTAAGGCCTGCCATAGAGGTAACTGATAGGTTTACATGTGCAGTGATATGGAGAGATAAAGGGAACCTCTATCTCAGTAAGGGGTGCATACACCACCTTACACAGGCTGCTGTAGCAGACCTGTTGTGTCATTTTAGATGGCCTCTCAGGGGTGGCATAATACATGCTGCAGCCCCTGGGAGGCCTCTGGGGTACCTATGCCCTGGGTACATAGTATACCATATACTAGGGACTTATAAGGGTACCCCAGAATCCAATCTGGAGTGTACCTAAAGTACATGCAATCAATTTAAGGGGATAGCAGATAGGCTGGGGTCCTGAATAGCAGGTTCCCAGCCAAACTAAGTCGAAAACCAGCAAAACACCAGGAAAAAAGTGGGGGCAACCATGCAGTCAGATTCCACCTTTATTTTATTTATTTATTTTGAGAGTTTTATATAGCGCTGGCTAGACCCGGAGGTATCAGAGCGCTTTACATTGGGTTACACAATGTTACAGGACACGATAAACAAATTACACTTTACATCAAAAAATAAGCAACATATTGAAAGAGGAAGGAAAGGTGAGACAGATAGAGCGGAGGGGGAGGGGGAAATGTGAAGGGGGAGGATGGGTGAAAAGATGGCAGGAGAGACGAGAGGAAGTCTGCCCAAAGACCGACTGGGTAGGTGACGACCGAGGAGGGAATCCACAGCCCGTCTCCCCTATAGCTAAACAAGGTAGCTCCATCGGGCATCAGTCAAAATAGCTAGGTCTCAGCTGACGAGGGAAGGTTCACAAAAGAAAGTCAAGTGGATAAGGCAGGGTGGGGTCTATGAGCAAGGACGGGTGAGGGCAAGGGTCAGTAGCTAGAAAGAGGAGAAAGAGTAGAGCAGAGAGGGGTAGGGTGAAGGGGGAGGAGGGAAATAAAGGTCCAGAGAGACGCAGGAAAGTTTGCCCAAGGACCGGCTGGGTAGGTCTTTGGGGGGGAAGTGTGAAGGGAGAGGATGAGGGAAAAGACGGCAGGAGAGACGAAAGGAAGTCTGCCCAAAGACCGACTGGGTAGGTGACGTCTGAGGAGGGAATCCACAGCCCGTCTCCCCTATAGCTAAACAAGGTAGCTCCATCGGGCCTTAGTCAAATAGCTAGGTCTCAAATGACGAGGAAAGTTCACAGAAGAAAGTCCAGTGGATAAACAGGGTGGGAGCTATGAGCAAGGATGTGTGGGGGCAAAGGTCAATAGCTGGAAAGAGGAGAAGAGTAGAGCTGAGATGGTTAGGGGGTGGGGTGAAGGGGGAGGAGGGAGATAAGGTCAGGAGAGACGCAGGAGAGTTTGCCCAAAGACCGGCTGGGTAGGTGATGGTCAAGGAGGAAATCCATAACCCATTTCCCCTTTAGCTCGTGAGGTAGCTCCACCGGGCATCAGTCAAAATGGCTAGGTCTCCGCTGTTGAGGGAAAGTTCTCAGAGTAAAAGTCCTGGTGGGTGAGCAGGAACAGGGTCGGGTGGGGGCTGAACAAGATCAGGTTGATGACAAAAGATTTTAGACCAGGAGAGATAGAGCATCGAGGAGGGTCCCACTGAGGCGGTCATCTTGAGGTCAGGCAAGGGGGATGAGTCCTTGAAGTTCGGATTCAGAAGAACAAAGAGGTGCACTTTATTTGTTGCACACATCTAAATTGAAGCAGCTGATAACCATGACAGTTGATGGAAAATTGGGGGAGTAACTGGTTTAAGACGTCTAAGAAGAAGCTCAGCAACATAATGGCCGAAAAGGGGCTACTGACTTCATACAATGCTAGAGAAATTAAGTAAGACTCAGAATCTCTGGTGGACTCTGGTCCACTCTCTGATTGATCTCACAACTCACTCTACAGGGAGGAATCCAGTACTACATGACGCTTGTGACTAATGGCAAGCAGATCTCAGCCTAACCGTAGCACAATAGGGCCTCTAACCTTGAATTCTGAAACCTAACAGTATAGACAGTAGAGTGATGGGCACACAGGATGAGCCCTAGAGCAGAACAAGTAGTCTATGAATAGTTGGAATCCTCATACAAATCAAACCAGAGACTTGCACTGACATAACATCACTGAAGATCATACATGTTGCATTAGAACACTGGAATGTTGTGAGCTCCACTTAAGACGATGGAGTGGCTAAAAGCAAATATTGTCTGGTACTGACCTGCTGCGCCAACATTCATCTTTGTGTTTATCCCTTTTTAATTTATAACATTCCACAATCACTGGGTGCAATGTCCTAATAGCTTTATAGCCCTTGTTCCTCGAGATATTAGGTTGTTAAAGTCCCTCAGCCTCGGGTTTGGGGCATTTCGCAGAGTGTAGCCCTCGGTAGCAGACTATACAGCTACCCTAATAGAGCATGGGACAAGGACAAACTGGGCTATACATCAGTCTATAATGGCCAAATTTATAAGCAGCCAAAAGGGGAGAAAGAATTAACAAAATGTAAGGGTCACTAATGCAAGTTGATTAATTTCTGGAAGTCACATTAGCGGGTCTAAGAAAGGTAATTACTGCCAGCAGGGAGTTGCTGCTAGAGAACACGCTGTAGAAAGAACTGTCCTAAAAATGGAGGGCTTTTCAATGCCATGTCTACCACAGAATGCTAGCAAAGCTTCAATGAGAACTAAGACATTGGAAACACAACGGTTCCCACACCTCTAATTTAGAAGACGACTGTCAGACGTGACATCCATTGATTTTTGACAGATGTGCCACTACTGCCCATCTCAAAATAAGACCCTAAAAAAAGTTTCCAGGTATAGATATTAGATGTGAGAGACAATGAGC
Organism: Calotriton arnoldi; assembly: GCA_963921515.1. Classification (NCBI taxonomy): domain Eukaryota; kingdom Metazoa; phylum Chordata; class Amphibia; order Caudata; family Salamandridae; genus Calotriton; species Calotriton arnoldi. Next base: position 625,230 of record CAWUFW010004032.1, on the reverse strand, counting down.
AGGGGAGGTACAAGATGCTGTGTGTGAATTGGTATTATAGATTCTTAAACCTCCTCCCTTCCCATCATATAATAATGATGCGAGCAGGCTAAAAGAAGGGAGTAAAAAAACGCTAAATTAAGTGCATATTTTGGAGGAAAACATCTATGAATTTTTTTTATGTCAAATCACCTCACAAGCTCCGATAATCACAATCTTGTCAGAGCATTAAAATGTGTCAACCCTCGTTTCACTCATTCTGAAATCATCCTTCATTTTATGTCCTTTGAAGAATGCGATTTTGTAATATGCTTGTTTAAATAGAAGCTGGTTAACGAAGACGTGTGGGTTTCGCATGACCTTGTAATGTGAGGTAGGCCAGGTGCAGAACGTGGGATTGTGCTCACTTAAGAGAAAAGATTCCAGTCTCTGACTAAGAAAGGTAGGGAGTGGGTACACGGACGGCTGCCTATCAGTGGAATTAATGATGAGGGTTTTGTGACTCGGAGACTAAGAAAAATAATTAGTTTTAAGTGATGGCTGTTCTGCCAAGACTGTAATTATGGAACTAGGGCTTTTAGTTTCTGATTAAGAGTGACCATGCAGATGGACAGAGACAATTACTCAGCCTTTTCAATGTATCGTAATGCACAATCTGATGTATAAAAGGCACAACTTAAACCCTATGAGCTGAAACACTAGCAGACGGTCCCTGCTCTGTGTTTCAAGCTGCAGCTAGGGGGAAAAACGTGCTCTGTGTTTGTATACCACGACAATGTGCTGTTTATTCACTTTCAGAAAAATTGTGCTTTATCAAATGGGGATTGTATGACTGAATCCAGTTTGGACATTTTGTGCCACGGTTGAAGACTTGGGGAATTCCATTGGGCTTAAATGTGCGCCTACTTAACTGGACTAGTTTCCAGCAGCACAGACGAAGGAGTCTCCGAGGAAAAGAACAAGCATTTGCAATGCAATAGGTCTCGCATTTGCGAGAGTTTAAGCTATTGGCATTGTAAATGACAATGCCTTTTATTTATCGGTTTTGAAAACCAATATATACATAGCTGCCAAGGTTTCAGATTGCCATGTGTGACATTTGAATAATTTCAGTGTTATTATGAGTGACATTTCAATGAGTAAGAGTGACACTTTCTAGCGAGCAAAATGAGGCAATGAAGACAAGGGAAACATATAAATATAAGAAATTACAACCATTTGCGCAACGAGAATCTCTACTACAACTTAATGCAGACAGGGTAGAAAGGCACAGGGAACCCACACCAAAACGTAGGGACACATAAATGGGGCATAAAGGTATGGGTGAATTGCCACTGACAATTATAAAACAAGCATTGGCATAGCCAATAGGTCTCGCTTTTGGGACCTTATAAGTATTTAGTTATGCAGCACAATATCCTTGGTGCAACAACATTAACTGTTGCATGGTTAAACACTTATAAGGCCCCAAAGGCGAGACCTATTGGCTATGAGCCCTTCTGGGAATTTGAGAGGAGCTGGAGATACCGAGAGATACCGAGAGTAAAGTAGAGAGTAATATGGAGCTGGAGGATGTTAACAAGAATGTTATATCTGGCACTGCTGAGACCTTTGCCACCCCTGTTCGCTGTAAACTGTATCCTTTGTTTTCAAATTCTCATATGGCTCCAATACCCGCTAATACTACTGCTAACACCACTAATACACCACTAATACTATAGATCAAGTAGATCATGCAATCATGGCTCATAGCTTGTACACTTTTGTGCATGTTATCAGTATCGCTTCTGGCATCTAGCAAAGAGTCTGCGGCCTGTAGTCTATCTGCTTCCATTAGCTGCTGCACCTTAAGATCCATTCTTTGCTGTGCGTTATGTGCGTAGGTAGATTCACTGTCCAAAAGAGGATTGGCGATTAAAGTCTTTCGCTTCAATGTGCACATACTTCACTTTCTTTATCTGCGGGACCACCTTCCGCCCTCTTTTTTATGCACACATATCTAGCTCAGCAGTCGGATGCCAGGTATTAGGTGTGAGTTCCCTCCAAGCACAGGGAATAAATTTCCAATTTCTAAGAAACAAAAAGCAGGTATATCACGAACCTACTGCTTTATTGTGCAATCCTGTCCCTTTTTCGAACAGCCTGTGTAGGTTAGGTGGCTCCTCCATCCTGGATTACTCATGTATGTATATATCTGCCTCACACTCCCCTCTTCTCCAGGAAAAGACCCTTTTCGTACCCCAGCTGTTATAGCAAAAAATAATTATACCGCCAAAAATCTGATATTAGTGCAGCCACTGTCCATTTAACAATGACTCACCAAGTTTTTTTTCCCCTCTTCCTTTTTGCCGACAATTCTGCATCTGTACTTTTTTGGCTGACGAATGAAGAAATCCAGGGAGTAAGATTCGGAGAGAGAGGGAGGAGGGGGGCTCTACCCGGTTCGACTGTGGGCTTTTAGGTAGTGTCAGGCAGTGTCAAGGACTCCGCAGGAGCCAAGCTTCAAATCAGCCCAGACTTCTCCAAACTTTTAGGTGGTATCTGGTCCCAGCAGCACGCAGCTAATTCAACTGCTTATTCACCACCACGTCTCAGTCTCCAGCGTCCGGCCGCTGGTCCAGGTGCCACGACGCTTCGCCCTGAAGGGAGTGTGTCTGCGTCTCCGCGTGTCCCCTCGTAACCTAGAGAAGGATCGTGCAAATCCGGGCAAGGTGCAAGGTGCAAAGAGTCACGGATTCATCTCAGCGAGGAGCCCACCAAATCCACAGAGTTCTCGTCCTACCTGTGCGCTGTACGCCGCTTCACTTTCCTTCCGGGGGCGTGGCTGGTAACGGAGTGCGCTAGCCACGATGCATGTGGGTAGCGTCCAGCTAGAAGATGAAGATTGGTGTAAGGACATCTAAAGGGAGATCGAAAGCTTCTTTCAGATAAATAGAAACACGGCTACAGTAGAAAAACTGTGGGAGGCTTTTAAAGCTACAATTGGTGGAACAATGTGTTTGATTGCTGCAAAAGTAAAGAAATAGAAAAAAACATCTATTTCTTTACTTTTGCAGTATCATTGACACCTGCGCTTTACTTTTAACATGGTTAAAGGTAAAGCGCCAGAGTCAGTAGCTTATAGCAAAAGTAAGGAAATAGATGTTTTTTTCTATTTCTTTACTTTTGCAGCAATCAAACACATTGTTCCACCAATTGTAGCTTTAAAAGCCTCCCACAGTTTTTCTACTGTAGCCATGTTTCTATTTATCTGAAAGAATCTTTCGATCTCCCTTTAGATGCAATCGCGGCACCAGCGCTTTACCTAAACCATGTTAAAAGTAAAGCGCGGGTGCCGCGATTGAGCAAAAGTAAAAAAATAGAAAAAACATCTATTTCTTTACTTTTGCTACATGTAGCACCCGCGCTTTACTTTTAATTTTAAAAGTAAGCGCGGGTGCCGCGATTATGCAAAACTGAAAGAAAAAAAAAGTGACGCGGCCGCGAAAGTCAAACTAAACAAGCACGCGAGTGGTGCGCACGCTATGCGAGCAGCAGGCGTGACCACACGCTCGTGCACCATGGCCTTTTGCTTGCGGGTAACCGCAGGTAAAAGGCCATGACGCACGAGCGTCTGGTCAGCTTTTCAAACCCCCTAACAAAGTCTTGCCAGAGCAACGCTTGCGCGCTACTCGAGGCTCGACCTAAACAGGGCAGAAAGATAGAAACTGAAGCTTAGAGAGACCGAAAACAGGGTAAAATGCTTAAAAAATGAATTTGACCTTGTGTAATGTAACTTGTGCTCATGTCAAGCGCACAAAGACTCAATGCAAATGCACTGCTGTAATTAAAGGCAGTGTTTACCTGCAAAGACCTACGGCATTTCAGTAACGGCTTCTACTTGAGCTCTCACTCATGTGCTCACTACACGCTCGGCATGCAAGACACCGTTTAGTGTAGTGTTCACACAACACATTTCCTTCTCATTTGTCCTGTGTTCAGCGATGCATACCACGTCAAGGCGCAACAACAAAGAGGCAAAACTGGAGGCTTTCAGATACACAGGATAAATGCGCAACGAACAGCGTGCATCAAGTGCTCTGGATTACCAGGACTTTTTAAGGGCGCGTACAGTGCTTTCTACTTATGCAGGCAATACATTACTCCAAAATCGGTGTGTAACCATTTATAAAGATATTGAAACACGCCTTTCTCGGCGCGAACACTACCTGGTGTGCATTTTTTTCTGAATTCAGCTGTGGACATTATCTTTCGCCCACGTTGAATAATTCTTTGAATGACCTCTGACTTTCCGTGCAACCTGCCGGTGTGTGTTGTGTACAGTCTGAAGAGAAGTCTGTGTGTGGCTGCGAGCGAGTACGGGTGACGGGGGTTGTGATGTGTTCGTGGAATAATTTGAAGGAAGTCAGGCAAGGCAAGCCAAAGCACATTTTGAAGTTTATTTCCGATTTTAATTTATGCCCGTGACTTCAGGGCTAGGCACAAACTTACTTGCTTGAATTTGGTTGGTGATGGCCCGCCTGCGGCCGGCAAGAGCAGCTGCATTTCCTCATACACGCCGGATGCCTGGTTTGCTTCTCTCTGTGCCGGCCGCCCACATCATGCTCACTCGGGCCGGCTCTGCTGCAGTCAGGGGTCATGGTGCTCCCTCTGAGGCCTCGAATGAACCACCAGAGTCACTCAGGTCGATGCTGTGCCCGTCCCGCCGGTCCAACGCCGCCGGGTTAATTATATTTAGGGCTCCCGGTTTTCCGTTTAAACGGATTTTTACATATAAATACAGACGGAAAACAATTTTTCCTTTGTCTGTATTTATATGTAAAAACGGCAAAATACTGCCATGCTCGAATCCAGAGTTCTCGCCACGCCCCCTTCCTGCTGCTGGAAATTCCTTCCCGGGCGCACACACAGCCGCACCCGAGTACTTCACAGGTCTTTTGAAGACCATTTACTTGTTAGCGAGGCTTTATTGTTCTTTCACCCCATGCCGTAGCTCTCCCCCAACGCCCCTGACTCCTCTTGTCCCAGGCCCCATACAGTGCACGTTTTAAGCACTTCAATTCACAGTGCTGCAGCAGGAGAAAAACAAGCATTGGCATTGCGGGAAGGGGTGCAGGAGCAAAGTAAAACAACAGGAAATTAGGAAACAAACAGTGCGCTTAGGTACACCTGTCAAACTGCACAGCGCTTAAAAGCAAACCAGGACGGATATCTAACAGCAGTTCGCACAGTTCATTTTTGAAGCCTACCAGCAGCCACTCCAGTATTCTAATATGACACTTCGCGCCCTCAAGGTTTCGGTTACTTAAAGGGGTATTAAGGCTCCGTCTAGTCTGCTGCCCTCACCGGTGATAACCTCCCTTGACTCATCAAAGAAGGAAGTCGGGCATTACACAGCCCGCCCGCGCCAGCTCCTGTGTGTGCAGAAGATGTTTGCATTTGCATTGATTTTCCTGTCATCTGTTCAGAAACACACGCTTTGAGCTCCACAATTGGAAACGTCTCATTTAATCCCTGCGAACAATATTTTAAGCTGTTGCGGAAAAAAACCAATATTTTTCTGCGTTCTTGTGAATGATTCTGAAATAAAACCTGATACTGTGCTCTGGGGTGAGTAGCAAATTCCTGGACCAAAATATACCAGTTTTGTGTAAATGTTAACCTGTTTACCGCCTGATAAGAATCTGCTAAAACAGAAAGCTGAAACTATAAACAATATGCAGGCCAAACTGAGTCAGACTGCAAAAAATAAAATAAAAAATAGTATAAGACACTTTTGCAGAGAAATTTGCACTAAATGACCGCTGCAAAACCGACGTTTGCAACAACTGAAGGAACAATTAATGTTGTTTGTGCACTGGTCATTTTGGTGTAAACGTTAATGCAAAATTGTCAGACACCAATAGCAATCTGTCACCAAGTGGGCTATATCCACCCACATCATACCTGCTAAAGAGCCTCAGAGAAAAATGCAAAAATCATGGGTGAAATAATTGAAAATGCCAAATGGCTCCCATGACAAGTTCCATATTTTTCTATGGTTCTAAAGAAGCTCTGCAGACCGAGGAGGCAGTATCTCTTAGGTGACTCATGAGATACGCAGAGGATTCTGGGAAATGTGGCTGACAGTCACTCAATCATACGGGAGGCAGATTTCTAGCTGGCTTTAGATGGAAATACAGAAGCGCTGGCACATGTTTGCTCCTGACAAGTGCTTGTACTCTATCCTAAAGTGTTTTTATAGCAGAACTGAGAAGTACAGGTACTCTCCTTTTCAAATTACTCCGTACCGGACCATTTAAAGCACTGCTAAAGCCACAACAAATCGCTAGTTTAAGTGAGCGCATGTGTGCATTGTCAATTTAAATAAATGTGGAAAAATACTAGCTGTAGCTTCGTCTTTTGCTTGTGGCAAAAATAAATGTGGATAAATACAGAAAAAATGCCCCAAAAATAAATATGGATAAATACAGACGGAAATGGCAAAAAAATAAATACCATAAAACCGGGAGCCCTAATTATATTATAATAAATTATTGCCTCGCCCTCCTGCGCAGGCAGCCGGCAGCAGCGCATGCTACTCAGACTGAGATGCCACGCGGTCGGACCGACGACACAGCACAACTCCAGTCGAGTCCGACCCCGGCCCCGCCGTTCTCTGACCTCACTTCCTGTTCCAGGACCACCTCCGACCCCCCCACGGCGCCACAGAGCTGCCTGTAACGCAACTGCTGAGGGCAGGCCCCGCCCGGGTCTCCAGGCAGCAGCCGGGCAGATTGTAACATTGTAGCACGGCACTAGTGAGAGCACGATCTTTAACGGTTTAGTGTTACTGAGCCTGGCAAGTGAAGTCTGCTGCGGCCCGGGCCGGGCGCACGGCACACAGGTGTCAGAGGCGCCGTTTCAGCGCTGTCAGCAGAGTGCCGGTCAGTGGCAAAAATGCGTGACAATGCATTTCAGTGCGGTTATGCGGGAACACCACACTGAAATGCGTTAGCGTCACGCCTGATGCGTGATACTTGGCAGGACTGTATATAAATAAATAGCATTGTTCATTTATAATGCCAATGGCTCAAACTTTCACAAATGCGAGACCTCACTCCAAGCACATTGAAAGGGAGGGGGTGGAGGAGGGAAATGCTGCGGGGGGGGCGGAGGGGGAGGCCTATGTGTTAAAGGGCGGTGCTCAGCTGTGCAAGCAGCGCTGACAAAGTGAATATGACGAGCTGCGTCTAAAGGAAGGGGCATGGATGCCATTAAAGTGAAAGCGCAGCATGGGGTGATTTCACACAAAAAAGCATTTGTTTGTGAACTTCACAAACAAATGTATTTTTTGTAATGGCGCCCCATGCTGTGCTTTCACTTTAATGGTGGGCGAAATTTGATATTAGCAGATAGGGCAAAGGACCCTACAACTGTGTCAGTGTTCAGGCATCAGGGGCCTCCAGAGAGAGCTGGGATTAGTCGGCGAGTGTAAATAACTCTGCTGTCTCCTGGAAACCGGTGTGGGGGAGGGGGCTGAGGAAGGATGGAGCAGAGAGGGTAAGCACCGGCCTTCACATTGAAGGATGGCTTTCTCCGAAAACGTGCAGATGCAAAATAAGTGCGTGTTGTGCTGTGTTTATGCCTCCCTGTGCCGGCTGCAGTGGAGATGCGTGTCAGAATCGTTGTTGGAGCTTCAGCAGTACACTCTGGAGTATTAAATAAACCCGATTTACAACAATCTGTGGTGTAAGGACCAGAGATGCCGACTTTGGAAGTGGGGAATCGGATTTGAGTCTCAGCGCTGGCTTAACATCCTGTGATTCTGGGCAAATCACTTAATCTTCCATACCTACAAAATAAAAAGATATGTCCTTGTGTAATGTACTGGTGCTCATGTAAAAGCTCCAATACTTTCAGGCCGAGTTCGCGCTATACAAAACTGCAAAAATAGAAAAAAAACGCTACCACAGCTTATTGTGAACCGCATCTCGTGACAACACTCAGAAAACACACGCTGTTTGCCCTGCTTGCGTCTCGTTGCATCTCAGACCCCCAGCTTCAGCACATCATACGGTTGAAGCACCACGTTAGGTGCTGCTCAGTTGCGACTTGTCTGCACGCACGTGAATAACAGAATGCACCCTACTTTAGTTGCACTATTCTAGGGGTGGCAAGATACGATCGGTTTCAAGGGAATCTTTACGTCAGAAAGGGGAAGGTTTACATCTCCCAGCATCCCCCCCACCAAGTCCCTAATACGGATGATACGCAATCCCTGCCTTTCGATTTCCAGGGCAGTGCGTGTCTTCGGCATTGCTGTATTGTAGCATGCAGTTTATAGTGCCCCGGGGGCACAAGCAGGGACCGACTACAGTGCTCCTGTATTAGCACGCAGTCTGCGGTCCCCCCGGGGCACAAGCAGGCATCCACTCCGGTGTGCTTTTCTTCTTAAAACGGGAACACGAAAAGAGCGAGGACGGCAGACGTGGACACCAGTAAGGTTTTTAAGCTATGTGGTTAGTCGAATTGTGTCTCCCTAGGCTGCAGCTCGATATGAATGTATTAAATAAAATATATGGGTATTAAATAAAATATCAGGGTTAAATAACGTGTTTTCATCATGTTTTGCCCTCGCGTTAATTTTTAGAATGAATTGGTCCTCTAGAAGGGCAAAACTTATTTTGGGGGCCACAGCAGGTTCAGCAGAGGGGGACTGGCGGCGACAAAGCCTCAAACGCTCTGTTAAAGATCATAGAACCCTGAGGCCTGACATCACATCCCAGCTTCCCTTCTTGATTCACTTGTGTGATCCTAGGCAAATCATTGTAATTCCTGTATCTGTCAGTTATTAGCAGCGTTGCGTTGTATGCACGTACACGTGCCAGTGTACGTCACTCATTCATAATGTACTTTTCAACTCATCAAACCCAGTGGACCGTTTCAGAAAATCATCCAGACATTTTGCGACAGCTGTCAGGTGCAATGAGGCTCTCCCTGTAGTGGTTGCTATTTATAGACAGCCTCGCGCATGGGGTCTGAGAGAACTTTAATGAATCGTTTCTGCAAATAGACAAACAGGCTGATTATGTCTTGTCTGAAGCTCCGCAAGAGAGTGTCCGCAGACTCCGTTTAGATGGGAGAAAGCGGGTTGAAGCCCCCCGATATCCTTGTAATGATCCCAGAATTCTCCAAGCCTCATATCACCTGCGACTGAACCATGGCAGCATGAAATTCAGGAAAGTATCGAACTCTAGGGAAGTCATCCGGCCTCTAGTAAAATCCGTCTGTTGGGGCCTGGCCGAGCGACTTTACTGACCCTTGTCCCCTAATAGCGCCTCATACAGAGTCACGGCGCTGCGTGCTCTATAAAATAAATACTGTGGTAAAGGTGGCTATCACATAACGCAAACTTACAACCAAAGTGTCTCTAGGTGATTGAATAGTTGTTATTAATGTTTAACTCAAAGATACTCATGTCATCATCCTCTGAAAGTTGAAAGGCTGAGACAGCGCTGCCCGCTGTACCGTGAGGGGATTGTACCCTAGAACCAATTATATGTATTACATGTTGTTATTACTACAGTTATGCGGAAACACAGGACCCCGTTACACCGGAGGGCCGATTCAATTATGCAGAAAGAAAATTCAAATTGCGTTGCATATTATGCCACTGAAGGCACCGTATACAGGAGCGTGCACATCGGCGGTCTGAAAGAGACGCCGTGAGCGTGCACATGGGCTGTCCGGGCGCTAGCTGGAAGAGACGCCATGAGCGTGCACATCCGTGAGCGTGCACATGGGCTGTCCGGGCGCTAGCTGGAAGAGACGCCATGAGCGTGCACATCGGCTGTCTAAAAGAGCCGCAGTGAGCGTGCACATCTCCTGTCCCCCTTCGGCCACCAAACCGACAATAGGTCTCGCCAAGGCGAGCAGCGCATGCGCTGCGTCGCTAGGCGATACCTAAAAACGGAGACACGAGATTCCTTCAGCTGCATCCAAAAGGACCAGGTGATTACACCACACAGTCACATGCGGTTGTCATGGACTAGGTAAGACACTAACGTTGGGTCAGGTGTGCATGAAGAGGAGCTGGGCTCCACTTTCAGATGTCATTGGTTCAAACAAACTTAACAGTGGGTTAGAGTCCCCCATCTGAGATGTAGTTTGAGTCCCTATGTCGAATAGGGTTAGAGTCCTTATTCTTATCCAGGAAGGGGATTGGATTCCCAGGAGAAGTTGGCTCTTGCTTAGTATAGGAGGTTGGATCCTCTACAGTACAGGAGGTTGGTTCCTCCACGGCAGAATATGTAAAGTCCCTAGAGTTTATTCGAATTTTGGAACGATTGACAATTTAAATTTTACAATGGGTATAGGTTGCAAACTAGTTCTAATCAAACCAGAAACTGCAGTAAAACAATTGCTGTACCATTCCAATGGGTTGTCTGTGTGACATGTTTTGTTATATGTTTAAGTGTTGTAACTAAGGTAAGAGATCTGATGAGACTACTATAACCAAAGCCTCACACGCCAGCATGGAATGTGGTAAAAATATAAAAAAATTAAAACATATGGGTTACCACATGACTATTTTTATACAATTGCGTTTATATCACACACAAGGACCCACAGAGACAATGGCCAAAATGGGAGTCATTTGAGGAAAGTAGAATAGATTATTTAGAAGATTGAGATATTGTGACAAGAAAGGGAAAATGGTAAAGTTGGTATTTTATGCATGGAAATATTATGGGAAAGGGAGACAGTGGACGGAGTCAAGAGAAACTTTTAGGAAAGTAATGAACTATGAAAGGGAGAAGATGGAAAGGGTATGTGATGCAGCCGTTGGAGAACAGGAAATGTTAGTACAGACATGTTTTGTACAAGAAGGGCAAGAACAGCTAATAGGGCTTGGAGAACAAAATACGAATCAGAATATGGAAGGTGCAGGCAGAAAAACATTTTGCTGAAGCATTAGATGAAGAGTGAATTAGGGTTAATGTTAAGATCAGCCTCATATTTATTAGTGTTACATGCAGACTCTACAAGAGTACATTGACCGTTTTTGTATGGAAAAAATAAGTGTGGTACTCTTACATGTTAATAAGGTATATTGATGCAGAAAACAAATAATTTGATTTGGTCAGCACTAACAGAGAGCACTACATCACAGATACGATAAATCGCCTGAGACTCAAGGCATTTTCAATAATATACAAATTAGTTCAAGAAGTGGGTTCCTGTTTGGCACACCTTTTTGTTGAAAGGGCGGAGATTACTGAACAAAAAGCAAAGAGAATAAGACTTTCGCTGTGTCACCTCTAAATAGACTAAAACAGGTGCACCCATTTTAAGAATGGCTGACTACTGCCGCCACTGGATTTAAAATGTTTACTATTGGCAAAGCCATTATTGGCTCTCACCCACAAGGGCACACTCAAGTCTATGTCTTGGACAAGCGAACCTTGAACGTAGCTTCCTTGCCACTTGGCAAGCTCTTTGCGAAAATCTTGCTTTGGGGTTCTTTCTGCATGACTATTCTAAAGACTTTCATCCTTCTGTTCTTGGGTCCCAAGGATGTGCTCTTGTGGCGTTTGCTTGCAAAGAAATTATGCATATGTATCTCTGCCAAACTTGAAGTAAATGCAATATTTTGAAATGCAGCAACACTACCAACTCGTGTTGAAAGTGCAGAGCGACACTTTGATAATAAATGCATGTACGGAACAGAGGAGCAGACAAAGGACCGTATAGATATGAAAGATATATCATTTGATGATGGTGTAAAGGAGTCCTGTTATAGATTAATGTATTAATGCTTGTACATAGGAAACATTGGAATGGTTCAAATGGCGTGCACTGAGCTTAATGTTTCTCAATTCATTCACACAGTAACTTCAGGGATTGGTATACAAAGTGCAGGTTCAGAATGAGAATAAACATCATGGTTTTTCCCTCAGAGGGCATTATGGTTTAGAAAGGGAACACAACTGACATGTTTGTTTCACAGGGCTGATGTAACTGAGTAGGGTTTAAGAAAAGTTTTGTGCTACCTGACAAATTGCATGGTGTGTGACCTTTTTGATTCTTTGCTTCATTTCCGTATACGAATTTGTGGGCCATGCAGATTTATTGCTCCGGATATTTTCTACCAGGGAACAAGTATTTATGAGATAGAATTGTATAACAGCCAGTTTGGTAAGCTTTTATTTTGACAGGCCAAAATTCCCTGAAGAGGCCAAGGATATGCTTCTCAATTCTGATTACATACATTCAAAACGTTCCTCTTAAAAAAAGAAAAAAATGAAATTCAATGTTTTGATAATTTTCTATACTTGTCATTTGAATTTGTTTGGTTTTAAGAGAACTATATATATATATATATATATATATATATATATATATATATATATATATATATATATATGTGAATGGAATCATGATAAGACCTTCATTAGCATTCAGGTGGTGAAGTTTAAACAGAAGCATTCAAAAAGGCTCTAATTTCTGAATTTTGTATATGACTTAATAAGGTGAAAATTCGGTTTTAGAGTGAATTTAGGCTGCAACACAAATGCCTACGGTTGTAAATATGACAGGTTGCGGGTACATTTGAACTAACCCTGGGCGGAGTTCGCGAAGTGGAAAAAAAATCCGCTGCGCAACGCGGAGCTCCGCAAGCGGCGGAGTGGGATAGAAAAATGCCATTCGCGGTGATTTTCAGTGCCGGATGCTTGTCTGCACTGTGCAATCATTGCGAACGGCACCATGCACAGCGCAAGCGGGCGCTGCTTTCCTTTCTGCCGCTCGAGTAGATTTATACTCGAGCGGCAGCTTTCTCAACGCAAATGGGCAGTTTCTCAACGGGAGCGCTCGCGAGCATATGCGACCACTCGCAATGAGAAATCTGATCCCCCCGCGTTGAGATCTCGCCGGGAGGTTTATTTTCCACGCTCGCGCTCGCCAACTTGATGTTGACGATCGCGAACGAGGAAAAATCTCGCCGGGAGGTGGATTTTCTTCGCTCGCCAACTTGACGTTGGCGAACGCGAGCGAGGAAAGAAACTCCGCTACTCGGGGCGGAGTTTTTCGGATCTCGGCGAGCTCTGCGTAACGCGGAGTTCTGAAAACTCCACGAGCGGAGCGGAGCTCACCGCCCAGGCCTAGACAAAACTTGCTAATGTATAAAGGATTTGTTACTTTATGTATTTAGCTGGCTTGCCCGGCAGCAGAAATAATAGCAGTGATGTTGTATTTATGCTGATTAAAGGGTGTGGTTATTTAAGCAATTTTACAATCTCAAAAAGGGAGAAAGACATGAAATTCAAGCAGACATAATGCTTCAGTCACAAGAGTCAACAGTGATTATTATAAGAATAGAAACACCTTTCCACAATACAAATTCTATGTTGTGTATTGTTTTGTGTGCACTACCTTTGACGATGAGAATTTTCTTAGGCAGTGACAGTCATGATATGATCTATGTAAAGAACTAGAGAAGCACTAAGAGTCACAATGAGTCAACAGTTGGGAGTCAATAATAGGCAAAATGACTAATAACTGGTGCATAATGTTAACTTTTAAAGTGATGGCACTTGAAAGATTCCTTGGGAGGAGAATAGCATGCTATCCCATTTATTCCCATCTTCATAGTTAATTACACCTTTGAGAGATTACTCCATTTCAAAGAAATACAAGGCCAATATGGATTTGTTTACCCAGGACCTTGTGTGTACAATTAGGCACCCTGTGGTAAAGGTTACCCTGGGTGGAATAACACATATTAAGATACTCTGCATCTGATGAGAAGAAAGTGACATTTACAGGGTTTTCCCAGGAGCAAGTAATAGTGACCAAGGTACTGCTATCATGTTGCCATGAATAATACTTCTAACATTTATAATGGCTCTGAAGATGAGATATTAGGAATGGTTTCACCTCTTGAAATATCCTGTGCCAATTTCCGCTTTCATATCAGATGGTATAAGAGGACACTTACTGTGGAGCTTTGTGAGGAGATAACGGACTTGGAAGTAAATAATAAGAAAGAGAAAGAATTTGGATACGTCTTCACATTTATGTTGACAGCAAAGAGTGCAATATGCGCAGTGAAAGACAATGGGTCCCCTTTTCAAATGAGATAATGGAACTGGTGTGTGTAACGCTTCAAGTGTAATAGCCTGTGACTGGCACACAATTTGAATAAGAGAGAAACCAAGAAGGAAAACAAAACAGAAATACAATACAGGCTGCTAGATAAGTATCTTTACCTAGGGACAGTAACATTGCATGGCCTTGTATGCATCGGTGAAAATGACTTTGTGAACTGTATGGTCATGTTTTGAGTTAACAAGAACATTGGGAAAATATGCAACACAGGTCAGAATGTCCGGTGTGCAAAGCACTGGGGGTGAGCTGAAGTTCCACTGTGCCCGTCACTCAGAGCAGAGTGCGGTGGAAGGAAGGAATGACGTGTAACATATGCAGAGAAATAATTAACATGAATGGACGCTTTGCTGACTGCAAACTAAATTGAGCCCAACGGAGTAGTTGGTGACAGACCAATGGTCGCTTCGCATAATGTCAGAAAGACTCTACTACTTAGTGATCCCTACGTACATGCTGCATATGTACAACCTAGATAACTGTACTGAGAAGTGGCCCTTCATACTTGATTGCATGCTTTATATTGTGTGACAAATATTTACGCCCACTCTGGATGATCAAACAATAGGTTTTAGATTCAACATTTTATGTATACTTCAATGCAATGGCAATCAAGAATTGGCAATGCCAATAGGTCTCTCTTTTATAATGCAAGTGCTAAGCTAATGACTCTACAAGTGCTTGTTTGTAAAGAATTGTTTAGAAAGTAAAAAAATAAAAAACTCTTCAAAATACTGGAGGAAAAGAAACAGTCAGTCATCTAAAAACTTAATACTGAGTTCAATCTATTCAATCTTTATAAAGTGCACTGCTTTTTATTCAAATTCTTCCAGTACAGTCTGAACAAAAAAAATTAAAACCTACTGCATGTATTCCCGCTTTAAAATAATACAGAGGACTACTTTCAGGTAAGTAAAAGAACATGAAAGCTGTAAGAGAAAGAGTTAGAATTGAAAGGAAACAGCTTGCCATTTACTTTCTACACATCTCAAATTAGAATAAATTAAGTGGCGATGTGGTGCACTGCAGCAGCTAAAGATGCAGATTTAAGGCATCCATAAGACAAGACATCTTTCCAGTGACTCTAAACGAGTCTTCTGCCTCAAACGAAAGCATAGTGAGTGCAGAAACCTGCCCTTCCCCCAGTGCCATAATTGGTGCCTTTGAGTACCAAGTCTGGATTTTCATGCCACACATACAAGGCAGGAGACACCAATATGATAAATTTTCCTCTCACTGAAACCTGACAAAATATATACATGTTGCTGTGCTTTTACAAACGACCTGGGAAGTGTGGTAAGTAACACAAGGGCAGGGATGTAAATGGAAAAGGAGCCCCTGGTGGCGTAAAGCAAGAAAACACATGCCCTCCCCATGGAGTGTTCAAATATAAAGCACAACCCCTGGCAAAGCCAATAGGTCACATGTTTATAACGCATGTGTTGAGCTACTGACGTTGCCAAAGTTTGTAAAGTATTGTTTAAAAAAAAAAGGGGTAAAAACAAAATCAAAATAGTGGAGGGAAAGCACACACATCTTATGGTATCTCAAAACTATACATTGAACTCAATGTTTCCATTTTTATTAACGGTATGTTTTACATAATTTGCACTCAAAAAAACCCTAACAGAAATGAAAAATAAAGAAGTGTCATAATGTAAAGGAAAATGCTTGCCAAGGTCTCACTTACATTACACAGGATTCAGGCAATTGGTCTTCGGTAGTAACCCAGGGAGCAGATTTATGGTCCTCCAGGATAAGTGTCATGCTAAGTACATTTCTGCCTCAGATACCAACTATGTGAGCGCAGCAGATGGTTCTTCACACAGCACCATAAAGCCCTTTGTGTGTCAACGCTTGTGCTTCCACGCATTACATGGAATTCAAGAGATAAACAAACGAAAAACATTAAAGTCTGCTCTTCAGCCATAACTCAGCAAAAATACTCTAAGTGTTGTGCTTTTAAAGGCTGGGAGGAGTAGGGAGCAGCACAGCATGAGTAGAGAATATGAGCGCAGGGGAAGTAGCACATGAGGGAGCGAGCTAGAAAACACATGCACCCTCATAGAGTGCTGAATGAAAACGAAAAGTAGTTTCCTAAATGTAAAAACTGAAAGGCTACAAGTGAGCCAGTCAAAATGATTGTAAAGTGGCTATGCTGCAGGAGAGAGGCAAACACAGAAAGAGAAAGGTAAGTGTTGCAAAGTCATCCTGTGCCCTGGGCACCCCCCAACTTTTTGCTGACTGATACTGGTGGTAACTGACTTTGACTGACCCTGGGCTCTGCCTAACCAGGCCCCGGGCCAGTGCTATGCTGAAAGAGACACATTAGAATACAGTTAAAACACCTACATACACTTGGGTACACAATGGTATGGTGGGGTACCCCTGTGATTGGCATGACCTACCCTATAAGCCCCTAGTATATAATAGGGCAGGGGATTGAAACTACCTAAAAGTCCCTAGTACCCTAGGGCATGGCAGTTTAGAGGCCAGCAGCTCTTTTTGCACTTGCATGTGTGCACTGCTGAAGCCTGAGGTCAGTTTAAAAGCAGCCCTGGGTGCCAGGACTGCTTTTAAAAAGTAAATTGTGCCCAAACTCGACTTTGGTGTTTGGGGCACTTAAAAATGGATAACCTACAATGGTTTGGCATATTAGGGACCCCCAGGGTCTCACCTAGGTATCCCAGGGGTGGGGGGTCAGGTATTTATAAGGTACACCCTTATAAAATGAGTTTTTATATGCCTGGGTAAAGTGAAATTTCACATTTCACTCCCCCCATTGTGGTAAAGTGCTGCTCAAATTCGACTTTGATGCTAGGAACACTGTGGAGGGAGGATCTGCAATATTTCTATAGATTCAGAACCCCTAAAGTCTCCCTTAGTTGCACATGGGGTGGGGGTCCTGTAGATATAAGCAAAGTACTTATAAAATATGTTTTTGTAAGTCCTGGTGCTGGAAAAATGGCCCAAGTCATTTTTCCCATTGCAAATCCCCTGTTACATAGGTTAACATGGTATAAAATTATTAACTAATAACTCTTGATAGGAGAGGGCTAGAAGTGCCATTCAAAGACTTCCCTGAATAGTATTAATAAATGCAACAATATGATATTGTTGAAATTCTCCTAAAGTGTACATACAAGAAGTTATAAGACTTTCTTGTTTGTAAGTCCAGATTCAGCCTTCCAGTGGTCTGCCCTGATTGGTCAGAGTTAAGTGGATTAGCCAGGCTGCCTTGAAGAGGTGATAAAGAGCCCCTGGGGTCAACCAGCTCTGCTGGCAGGGCAGTGTGCTGTTCCAAAGGAATGCCAGGCCAGGGGGAGGAGTCGTAAACTATGTTCATCAAAGAGGAGAGCAGAGACAGAGTGGCCCTGGGGAAGGGTGGAGTTAATAGGGTGCTTTACAACAAACGGAAAACCCGAGACCTCATGGGCCCAACGGCACACACAATTTGTATCTGGCACACGGTAACACGGCACCTGGGCTGGTCAGACAGACTGACGCAACACACTCCACTGTGGGACACAGGCAAACTGGGCACACTGGGAAAGAGCAAGGCATTTCAAAAATGGGACCTGATGGGGATTTCCCGGCTGGGGGACCTCTGGCACAATGGAGAGGTTGTGAGCTTTGCCCACCTACAAGAACAATACATGATGGCTCCAGGGGAAAAATTTCGATATATGCAGATTAAACACGCGATAGATGCAGCCCTCCCAGCAGCGGAAATACTCCCCGTATCATCCCCTTTAGAGGACCGGCTACTAACTGACTATTTAGACAAAAAAGCAACCTCACTCACCTACAAGAAAATTATTAACAACCGGACGGATCCTCTCGACCGACTTAGGGCGCTCTGGCAGACGGCGGTGGGAGATATGGACGACCCCGACTGGCGAGAAGCGACTGCGTCGCCTAAAGAGGTGGCAATCTCCTCTAGACTGTCTGGTACAGCTAAAAATACTACACAGGACCTATTACACACAGATAATACTGCATAAGATGGGAAGAATCCCCGATCCACACTGCTACACCTCTGTGGCGCCATAGGTACATTTTATCACACCTTGTGGGAGTGCCCACTGCTTACACCATACTGGGCAGCAGTGTTAGACACCATTACAGAAGTCAGTGAGAAGCAAGTCCCGCTCGAGCCTAAATGCTGCCTCCTCAACGTATGGGAACCAACAGACCTTAACCACGCTGAACGCCAGTGGGCAACGACAGGCATGATGATAGCTAAACGAAATCTAGCACAAAAATGGGGGTCGGCAAGTGTACCAACTTTACTAGAATGGTGTAGAGATATGGATATGGTAATGGTAGCTGAGAAGGCCACCTTTATTCACAGGGGATGCCCAAAGAAATGGGGAAGGGTGTGGGGCAAATGGAACATCTATAGGGGAAACATTTGTACACCTCCGGTGTTGGATCAAGACTCGGACGATGAGATATAACATTATTGTAGTCATCATAGAGTTGGTGTCTTTGTGGAAACTATGTACCGATTGGCTGTGTGTACTTACCCTCGTGACTAACACTGTATATGCAGATTGTCTGTTATTTCAATAAAATGTTTTTTAAAAAAAAAAATTTTTTTAAAAGGAGGAGAGCAGAGAACAGTGTCATTTACAACTCTGAACTTCCCACCTTAGGCAGATGGTAGGAGTAAGGAAGGTATGAGCAGATGCAAGGGGGAGAGTCTAAGTAAATTAGCCATCCTAGGGGTGTGTTTAGCCAGCTCTTGCCTCCTTGCTGGAAAATCTGCCATTATGGATTTGGAAGATTTGATGCACTCTGGGACAAAATAATGCCACACTCTACAGGAAGTGGTCATATGTTTGAGGAATTACCCTGCTCCCATTGGTCAGGAGTGACCTCCTGTCTGACCCAGAGAACATGGAATAAGTATCTGAGAGGGGCAGAGCCCTCCAGATCTGCTGCTTGAAACTTACTGAAGCAAGACATTGCCAAGCTGAGACGTTTTGCTGTGCAAAGATTTCTAAGGCCTGACCTCTGAAGACTGCACCATCTGAAACTTCAGCCCTGTGGATTATCTTGCTGAAAAGGAACTAAAGAGTGGACTCCCTGAAAGCTACAGGTTAAAAGAGCTCATCTGGAACATCACCAACTAAATCTGCACCTTGGAGAACTACCAGTGGATTTTTAAGGGTGACGTCCAAGTGGATTGTGGGAACTGAAGTCCTCAACTTTCAAGGACCATCTTGGAGCTTCCAGACCCTTGGAGTGAGTTTGAGACACTTTGGGACCCTTTGAGGAACTTCAGGAAGAAGTTCAAGAAGTTTGGAGAACTTTGGAAAAAAGCTCCATAGAGGGACCGACTCAACCTGGTCAGCCAAGCCGCCTGCCTTCAACCGCGAGCCGGCCAAGCCACCCAGGTTCGTCCCGCTAAAAGCTCCGTCGGTCCCACTTCCAGAGTTTGACCGGGACTAGAAGAAATCTGAAGCCCGCGAACCCTCACCGGATCCGGCTACATGAAGAGCATCGAGAGACCCCGCGAGAAAAAGCTCCAGAAAAGTTTCTAAGTCCGCTCGTAGAAAAGGTGACCGGGAGCAACCGCGAGAGCCAAGCCGCCTGCCTTCCATAGCGTATCGGCCTGGGCTCCTGGGTTGCCCCGCTGAAGCGCTAAAGAAAAAGTTTCTAAGTCCGCTCCAGGGAAGTTGACCGGGAGCTCGTCGAAAGGAAATCCGGCGAACCCTCACCGGATCCGGACTGGCTGGGAGCTTCGAGGGACCTCGGGGAGAAAAGCTCCAGAAAAGTTTCTAAGTGTGAAGGTAGAAACTGAGACCGGGACCGGCCGCGAGCTGTAGCCGCCCAGGGCTCCATCGCGGTCGGCCTGAAACTTTGACTTTGACCCGGTCTATCGCGAGCAGATATCCCAATACGGTGCTATAATCTTCTGAATGCTATATTTTGCTAAATCTTTGAAAATTCATATCTCCGGTTCCCTATATTGGAATTTTGTCGTTTTGGTGTCATTTTAAAGATAAAAATATTTCCTATTTTTATAAATTGGTGTTGGATTTTTATTATGTGTTGTGTCTTAATTATTTACTGAATTGGTGTTTTTAAATGCTTTACATACCTGTCTTTGAAATTAAGCCTGTCTGCTCGCAGCCACGTTACCAAGGGTTGAGCATAGGAATAATTTTCTAAGACCTATGCTGAGTCCTACCAATGGTTAGTGGCCTTATTGCCAGTGGCAGACCTACATTTGCCCCTACCAATAATCCACTTTCCAACATTTGGTGGCAGCGGTGGGATGAGGACTTGTGTTTAAAAAGTACACCTTTCAGTGAATTAATTAAGATTATAAAAATCCTCTAAATTGCCTTAGAACAAAACTTTTGAGTTTGATTTTTGAAATTTGGACTTAACTGTTTTTAATCCATTGTTTTGATTTTTCCAAATTGTTCTAAGTCTGTTGTGCCTAGTTGTTGTGACCCAAAACTAGGGAACCATGGAGCTGGACCTGGCTAAACTGTCCCAGTTCAAGCTTGCTGAGCTTAGGGAACAGTGTAGGCTTAGGGGGCTGCATGCTGCCAAGAAGATGAGGAAGGCAGGGTTACTTGAGTCCCTACAGGCCTGGGCCGGGGCAGCTGAGGAGAACCCAGGGGGGTGGGAGGATGTTCCCCCCAACCTCACCCAAGAGGGGGGTGAGGATGAGACCTCTTCCATTGTGACTAGTGTTAGCCAGGTGAATCAAGGTGGTGGTGGGAGTGGGAAGGGTCCCTTACTCAGGAACCACTACCGTCCCTTCCAGAGAGACAGCTTCAGGCTCAATTAGCTTTGATAGCTTTAGAGCAGGAGAAATTGGAATTGGCTAAGAAGAGATGGGAGAAGGAGGAGTTGAGAAGAAATGGTGGCAGTGAAAATGATGAAGATTTTGAGATGTCCAGGGGTGGTGCATTTGAACCTAAACTTCCCAAGGGTATAGTGCCCAAGTACACAGAGGGGGATGACATTGACAAGTGGCTAGCAGCTTTTGAGAGGGCCCTTAGAATGAGTAGGGTCCACTCTAGGTATTGGGGTGCACTCCTGTGGGAGTTGATTCCAGTAGCTGGGAGGGATAGGCTCCTGACCCTGAAGGGAGAGGATGCAGAATCATACCAGCAGATGAAGGCATGCTTAGTCAAGAGATTTGGTCTGACTCCAGAGCAGTACAGGGTGAAGTTTAGAGGCACCGAGAAATTGGGTTCAAAGTCTTGGGTAGACTTTGTGGACGTTTCAGTGAAGGCACTGGAAGGCTGGATTGTTGGTAACAAAAGTTGACACATATGTGGGATTGTATAATTTGTTTTTGAAAGAACATATTTTGACTCATTGTGCAGAAGAGAAGTTACGCCAGTATCTAGTGGACTCTAAGCTGACAGACCCCAGAGAGCTGGGTGAAGCAGCTGATGAGTGGGTGAGAACCCGGGTTTCCATACAGCACCAGGGGGGTGACCAGAAGAAAGGAGGACAGGTCCCTCCCCAGGGGAAAGCCCAAGGGAAAGAAAGTCAAAACCAGAAGGAGTCCTCCAAAGACCCACAAAAACCTGCACAAGGAGGGGGGCCCCCCGAGCCAACCCAAATCAAAAGGGAGGTGGAATCAGGGAAAGAATGGTAGGTTCTTTGATCCCTCAAAAGTGGGTAAGTGCTATGACTGTAACCAGTCAGGGCACAAACAGGGAGATGCTGTCTGCGCCAAGAAGCTCCCCCCTAAGGGGCCATCCACAGGGATTGCCAGTGTAGGGGTGGAGAGTGGTGCCCCAGAGAGGGGTAGTCAGGTGGTGGAAGCAACCTTAGTGTCCCTGGGTGGAGTGAATATTGCAACCCTTGCTGCCTTACCTCCAAACATGGACAAGTACAGGCAGAGGCCTAAAGTGAATGGGACTGAGGTTGAGGCTATCAGAGACACTAGGGCTAGTGTAACTATGGTCCTGGATGAGCTGGTACCTCCAGAGAGGTTGTTACCTGGTGAGTTTCACCAGGTGACTTATGCAGACAGCACTACCAAACTCCATCCTATGGCTGTGGTGGATTTGGAATGGGGAGGTGTGACAGGCCCTATGAAGGTAGCTGTGTCAAAGGTGCTCCCAGTCCAGTGTTTACTGGGCAATGATCTTGAAGTCTCTGTGTGGTCAGAGGTGGAGAGAGGACTCCATATGAAAATATTGGAGCTCCCTGAGTGGGTATGTGCTGTGACTAGGTCACAGACTAGCC
Source organism: Calotriton arnoldi (assembly GCA_963921515.1). Classification (NCBI taxonomy): domain Eukaryota; kingdom Metazoa; phylum Chordata; class Amphibia; order Caudata; family Salamandridae; genus Calotriton; species Calotriton arnoldi. The sequence continues at coordinate 602,874 of CAWUFW010004032.1, read as the reverse complement.
AGAAGGGAGGGGCTGGACACTTGGACCCTGGAACAAAAAGCCAGGCATCCACAGACAAGGGTACTGGGCCTGGTGAGCCAGCCCAGGGAACTCCAGAGGTGCAGGAAGAATCTAACCCTGATGGGGAGGATCTGGCCTCTGAGGGAGGGACTCCATCCCTGCCAGAGCTGTCAGATTTGGCAGAACTGACAGGAGCAGGTGGACCCTCCAGAGAGGAGTTCAGTAAGGGACAGCGCGACTGTCCCACCCTTGAGAGCTTGAGGCGGATTGCTTCTAAGCAAGAGGAAGGGGATGACAGTGGGTTTCACAGAATGTACTGGGAAGATGGACTGCTTTATACTGAGGCCAGAAACCTCAAGGAGGGGGGCCACCAGGAGGTTGGTGGTGCCCCAGAAGTACAGAGAGTTCATCCTGACTTTGGGTCATGATATCCCCTTGGCAGGACATTTGGGACAAAGACATGGAACCGGTTGGTGAACCATTTCTACTGGCCCCATATGTCTGAAAAGGTAAAGGAGTTTTGCAGCTCCTGTGTCACCTGTCAGGCCAGTGGCAAGACAGGGGGCAAGACAAAGGCTCCCCTAATACCACTGCCACTGTGGGGGTTCCTTTTGAAAGGGTGGGGATGGACATTGTTGGTCCCCTGGACCCACCTACTGCATCAGGGAATAGGTATATCTTAGTGGTAGTTGACCATGCCACTAGGTACCCTGAAGCCATACCTCTTAGATCCATTGATGCTCCTGCGGTGGCTAGAGCACTGCTTGGTGTGTTCACCAGAGTGGGTTTTCCAAAAGAGGTGGTGTCAGATAGGGGCACGAACTTCCTGTCCAGCTATCTGACTGCTATGTGGGATGAGTGTGGTGTCAACTACAAGTTCACCACCCCCTATCACCCACAAGCAAATGGTCTTGTTGAGAGATTCAACAAAACCCTGAAGGGCATGATACATGGGTTGTCAGAGAAACTCAGGAGGAGATGGGATGTTCTCCTCCCATGTTTACTGTTTGCCTACAGGGAGGTGCCACAGAAAGGGGTTGGTTTCAGTCCCTTTGAGTTGTTGTTTGGACACCCTGTGAGGGGGCCATTGAGCCTGCTAAGAGAGTCTTTAGAGAAGCCTCTTAAAGAAGCTAAGGACAATGTGCTCGACTATGTGCTAGGCCTGAGATCTAGAATGGCAGAGTACATGTACGAGGCAAAAAGGAAACTGGAGGCCAGCCAGGAGCTCATGAAGCACTGGTATGATCAAAAGGCTACTATGCCAGAGTATACTCTAGGACAATTGGTGTGGGTGTTGGAGCCTGTGGCTCCCAGGGCCCTCCATGATAAGTGGAGTGGGCCCTATCCAATCTTAGAAAAGAAGGGTGAGGTTACCTATTTGGTTGACCTTGGCACCCCCAGGAACCCTCATAGGGTCCTGCATGTGAATAGATTGAAACCCCACCATGACAGGGCAGACATGACCATGTTACTGGTCAGGGTGTGGAGGAGGAAACTGAGCCTGTGCCCGACCTCCTCTCCACTAATGTGCAAGATGGGTCAGTGGAGGGGGAGATACTCTCTCCCAAGTTGACAGACCAGCAGCACAGAGACTGTAAGCAAGTGCTGGAGCAGTTTGCTGGCCTGTTCTCTTTGACCCCAGGCATCACTGAGTGGTGTGTGCACCACATTGACACTGGTGACAGCCTACCTGTCAAAAATAAACTGTACAGGTTGTCTGACCATGTCAGAGCCAGCATTAAAGCGGAAGTTGCTAAGATGCTGGAATTGAGGGTAATTGAACCGTCGGAGTCCATGGGCCAGTCCAGTGGTGCTGGTGCCTAAACCTAATCCTCAGGGGGCACCCCAAGGAGTTAAGGTTCTGTGTGGACTACAGAGGATTGAATGCAGTCACAAAGACTGACGCTCACCCTATACCCAGAGCTGATGAGCTCATTGATAGGTTAGGGGCTGCTAAGTACCTGAGTACTTTTGATTTGACTTCAGGTTACTGGCAGATTGCCCTCACTGATGGAGCAAAGGAGAGGTCAGCATTCTCCACCCCAGAGGGACATTATCAGTTCAAGGTAATGCCCTTTGTATTAAAGAATGCACCTGCCACCTTCCAAAGGTTGGTGAACAGGGTCTTGTCTGGGTTGGAACAGTTCAGTGCAGCTTACCTGGATGATATAGCTGTAAACAGTTCTACCTGGGGGGATCACTTAAACCACCTAAGGGAAGTGCTTCAGGCCATGCAGCAAGCAGGCCTGACTATAAAGGCCAGTAAGTGCCAAATAGGGCAGAGTTCTGTGGTGTACCTGGGCCACCTGGTAGGTGGGGGCCATGTACAGCCTCTCCAAGCTAAAATTCAAACTATTTTGGATTGGACAGCTCCTGTTACCCAGACTCAGGTCAGGGCATTCCTTGGACTGACAGGGTACTATAGAAGGTTTGTTCAAAATTATGGGACCATTGTGGGGCCCCTAACAGAACTCACTTCTAAAAAGAGGCCCAAGAAGGTGGTGTGGACCCCAGAGTGTCAGAAGGCCTTTGACACTCTGAAAGCTGCTATGTGTTCAGCACCAGTGCTACTGGCCCCTGACTACACAAAAGAATTTGTGGTTCAGACAGATGCTTCAGAGCAAGGGATTGGGGCAGTGTTGTCACAGCTAAATGAAGAGGGCCTTCATCAGCCAGTTGCCTTTATTAGCAGGAGGCTTCTTCCCAGAGAGCAGAGGTGGAGTGCCATTGAGAGAGAGGCGTTTGCTGTGGTTTGGTCCCTGAAAAAGTTGAGACCATATTTGTTTGGGACCAACTTTCGTGTTCAAACTGACCACAGGCCTCTCAGATGGCTCATGCAGATGAGAGGGGAGAATCCCAAGCTGTTAAGGTGGTCCATTTCCCTACAGGGAATGGACTTTACAGTGTAACACAGACCTGGGGTTGCCCATGCAAATGCGGATGGACTTTCCAGGTTTTTCCACTTAGCTGATGAGGACTACCAGGGTGTAGGTTAGTAACCCATCACCTTTCGTTTGGGGGGCTATGTTGCAAAGTCATCCTGTGCCCTGGTCACCCCCCAACTTTTTGCTGACTGATACTGGTGGTAACTGACTTTGACTGACCCTGGGCTCTGCCTAACCAGGCCCCGGGCCAGTGCTATGCTGAAAGAGACACATTAGAATACAGTTAAAACACCTACATACACTAGGGTACACAATGGTATGGTGGGGTACCCCTGTGATTGGCATGACCTACCCTATAAGCCCCTAGTATATAATAGGGCAGGGGGATTGAAACTACCTAAAAGTCCCTAATACCCTAGGGCATGGCAGTTTAGAGGCCAGCAGCTCTTTTTGCACTTGCATGTGTGCACTGCTGAAGCCTGAGCTCAGTTTAAAAGCAGGCCTGGGTGCCAGGACTGCTTTTAAAAAGTAAATTGTGCCCAAAATCGACTTTGGGGTTTGGGGCACTTAAAAATGGATAACCTACAATGGTTTGGCATATTATGGACCCCCAGGGTCTCCCCTAGGTATCCCAGGGGTGGGGGGTGGGGTCAGGTATTTATAAGGTACACCCTTATAAAATGAGTTTTTATATGCCTGGGTAAAGTGAAATTTCACATTTCACTCCCCCCATTGTGGTAAAGTGCTGCTCAAATTCGACTTTGATGCTAGGAGCACTGTGGAGGGAGGATCTGCAATATTTCTACAGATTCAGAACCCCTAGTCTCCCCTAGTTGCACATGGGGTGGGGGTCCTGTAGATATAAGCAAAGTACTTATAAAATATGTTTTTGTAAGTCCTGGTGCTGGAAAAATGGCCCAAGTCCTTTTTCCCATTGCAAATCCCCTGTTACATAGGTTAACATGGTATAAAGTTATTAACTAATAACTCTTGATAGGAGAGGGCTAGAAGTGCCATTCAAAGACTTCCCTGAATGGTATTAATAAATGCAACAATATGATATTGTTGAAATTCTCCTAAAGTGTACATACAAGAAGTTATAAGACTTTCTTGTTTGTAAGTCCAGATTTAGCCTTCCAGTGGTCTGCCCTGATTGGTCAGAGTTAAGTGGATTAGACAGGCTGCCTTGAAGAGGTGATAAAGAGCCCCTGGGGTCAACCAGCTCTGCTGGCAGGGCAGTGTGCTGTTCCAAAGTAATGCCAGGCCAGGGGGAGGAGTCGTAAACTATGTTCATCAAAGAGGAGAGCAGAGAACAGTGTCATTTACAACTCTGAACTTCCCACCTTAGGCAGATGGTAGGATTAAGGAAGGTATGAGCAGATGCAGGGGGGAGAGTCTAAGTAAATTAGCCACCCTAGGGGTGTGTTTAGCCAGCTCTTGCCTCCTTGCTGGAAAATCTGCCATTATGGATTTGGAAGATTTGATGCACTCTGGGACAAAATAATGCCACACTCTACAGGAAGTGGTCATATGTTTGAGGAGTTACCCTGCTCCCATTGGTCAGGAGTGACCTCCTGTCTGACCCAGAGAACATGGAATAAGTATCTGAGAGGGGCAGAGCCCTCCAGATCTGCTGCTTGAAACTTACTGAAGCAAGACATTGCCAAGCTGAGAAGTTTTGCTGTGCAAAGATTTCTAAGGCCTGAGTTCTGAAGACTGCACCATTTAAAACTACAGCCCTGTGGATTATCTTGCTGAAAAGGAACTAAAGAGTGGACTCCCTGAAAGCTACAGGTTAAAAGAGCTCATCTGGAACATCACCAACTAAATCTGCACCTTGGAGAACTACCAGTGGATTTGTAAGGGTGACGTCCAAGTGGATTGTGGGAACTGAAGTCCTCAACTTTCAAGGACCATCTTGGAGCTTCCAGACCCTTGGAGTGAGTTTGAGACACTTTGGGACCCTTTGAGGAACTTCAGGAAGAAGTTCGGAGAACTTTGGAAAAAAGCTCCATAGAGGGACCGACTCAACCTGGTCAGCCAAGCCGCCTGCCTTCAACCGCGAGCCGGCCAAGCCATCCAGGTTCGTCCCGCTAAAAGCTCCGTCGGTCCCACTTCCAGAGTTTGACCGGGACTAGAAGAAATCTGAAGCCCGCGAACCCTAACCGGATCCGGCTACATGAAGAGCATCGAGAGACCCCGCGAGAAAAAGCTCCAGAAAAGTTTCTAAGTCGGCTCGTAGAAAAGGTGACCGGGAGCAACCGCGAGAGCCAAGCCGCCTACCTTCCATAGCGTATCGGCCTGGGCTCCTGGGTTGCCCCGCTGAAGCGCTAAAGAAAAAGTTTCTAAGTCCGCTCCAGGGAAGTTGACCGGGAACTCGTCGAAAGGCAATCCGGCGAACCCTCACCGGATCCGGACTGGCTGGGAGCTTCGAGGGACCTCGGGGAGAAAAGCTCCAGAAAAGTTTCTAAGTGTGAAGGTAGAAACTGAGACCGGGACCTGCCGCGAGCTGTAGCCGCCCAGGGCTCCATCGCGGTCGGCCTGAAACTTTGACTTTGACCCGGTCTATCGCGAGACGGTATCCCAATATGGTGCTATAATCTTCTAAGTGCTATATTTTGCTAAATCTTTGAAAATTCATATCTCCGGTTCCCTATATTGGATTTTTTTCGTTTTGGTGTCATTTTAAAGATAAAAATATTTCCTATTTTTATAAATTGGTGTTGGATTTTTATTATGTGTTGTGTCTTAATTATTTACTGAATTGGTGTTTTTAAATGCTTTACATACCTGTCTTTGAAGTTAAGTCTGTCTGCTCGCAGCCACGCTAACAAGGGTTGAGCATAGGAATAATTTTCTAAGACCTATGCTGAGTACTACCAATGGTTAGTGGCCTTATTGCCAGTGGCAGACCTACATTTGCCCCTACCAATAATCCACTTTCCAACAGTAAGCCACTGAATAAGAAGCAAGCAATTAGAGTGACAATAAAGCCAACCAATATTAAGCAATGGGCAGCCTGTAGGACCACTGTAAATTCACAATAGGTCTTTTAGAACCAGACAGTCTGTGCTGATAGTTGGGTGAGATCTAAAATATAGTTCCCTGATGTAAGCCATGGAAAGATACAAGTCATCTAATCAAGTGAACTGCAAATAAGTTATGCTCCAATAACAGGAAGGAAGGGTCTCTAATAAAAGCAAATTAGATTGACAAGAAACCCAACAAATACGAACAAAGGGCTAATCCAAGTATCTTCCAGGGAACACAACTCTTCTGCCAAAGGCCTAGTAGCATGCCCAGTCATCAAAGGAAAGCTTTAACCATTATACCCAATGATTAGCCGTGTCAGTTAAACCAAAGCCCAATAGTGGCATAAGGTAGTAGTTTTCCAATCATTGATACACTAGCTTCCCATAACCTGTATTCTTTACAATGTGGACAAGCTGTGGAACTCCCTTCCTTACACAATGCAGGTCATGGACAATGAACTGCTGTTTCGGAGATCTCTAAAGACATGGCTATTTGACAAATAAAATGCCTTAATAACCTCCTTGAGCATAGTGGTGTAATCTGTTTGCGTTATAAGCGCTGCGATGCCCATGGGTAATATAACACAAAGAAATCCTTGGGTCTAGAGTGTGATAGAGATGTGCAGAGATACTGAGAGAGATAGAAGGAATAACTATGGGTGATCCCTTTAAGGACGTAATCCCTCACCCACCATAGGTGGCATGCTTCATCATATGGGATTTTCCTCTTGGTGGGAAGGCCTGGTCCCACCAAGGGCTACAACCCCCTCTCTACGAGGGAGGAGCTCAGGGATGTTTTAGATCTACTCTGTAAAGGATTGACTAAATCCACCAAATGAGAGCGATGTGAGCTGGGGGAGGGCGTAGCGCAAAAGAAAATACAGTGTGGGACGTGATGTTAAAACTAACTAGTGAGAACAAATTACGTATTTTATTAGTATGCTCCCACTGTCAGGATTAAAAACAGTGCACATGCAGTATGGATATGAACTGCATGTGTCAGACGAAACAAAAGGTCAACATGTTTCAGCCGTGATGACCCACTAGGTGTCAGGGCTTTCGTCAGGACCTAATTAGATGCTGCTGCGAACAAACAAGTGGATAGTGAACACATAGTTTCAGAAAAAATGATACTGAAATACAAAACCATTGTCCTGCTGTTTTCAGTTCAGAACATAGTGAGCGTACCTAATGGGAACAGATACAAACAAGCATTGGCAAAGCCAATAGGTCTCGCCTTTGGGACCTTATAGGTGTTTAGCCATGCAGCACATTATCACCCACCGGGCAGATTTCTGTAATGGAACTAGTACTTATGTAAAGTGCTTTGATACCTTAATTTGCGCTACATGTGCTTAGTGTAGTGACGTAAGGGCAGTGGCATGGTGTGGAATGTCGTGGTGAGTTGTGATATGATGTGTGTTAGTGGGATGTATGTGTGTAGTGTGTTTTTCTGGTGTGTATGTTGGTGGTATATGTAAGTTTACATCCCCTAAAAAAACAATTGTAATGATATTAATTATGTGTGTAGTGTGATGCGGTTAGTGTCTTTTGTAATGTTTTTAAAATTAAATACATTGTTTTGTTAGTTGTGTGTTATTTTTCTATATTTACTGCTCAATAAAATATGAACCTATGGACGGGCTGGAACATTGTTTATGGTATTTCCACCGAAAACAAAGTGAATGCTCCTTGTTGTACTTACTGTACTGCAATATTTCACAATTTCAGAGCCACAGTAACCACGAGCATTTTCTCAAGAGCTGCAAATCATGCCTGTGATAAAACTGTGCGCCCAAGAGAAACCACTTGAGTGCACAGCTGGCAAACAGTTCCGTGTCTCTGGGTAGTAGTTCCTGCTTGATACACTGTGGCCAATGGACGAAAGCAACAGACAACCCTAATACAGGAAAGAACATCAGTTTTAAATGCGGTGATAGGTTACAATGCCCAGCACCGTTCCTGCACAGTTGAACTGCCAATCAAAATGTCTCTGCCAGAAAAGTAAAAAACACACCAGTATTGATGTTAATAAATGCCAGGAGGCTGCCGATACATGCCACTGCACACCCAAAATATGATCTGGTACCAGAATATTAAAGTTCAAATTTCGTCTGATAGAATCTGTTTACACAAACGCCCACTAGAGTCAATAACATGAAGTCTATACTGAATGGAGCGATATTCTAGCAAACTATTTTGGCTAGGTTATAGATATTCTGACATACAACCTAAAATCTTTGTGTTTTGCTCACATATTCCATAGTGCTCACTGTTCTATTCTATCACTTTGTCATGGGGAAATATTCCAGAGTTGTGCTAATGATGGGATATTCAATGCGTCTCTGGGTCAAAGAGCAAATATACAATGTGTACTCTTGGTGTGCGGTGCGATCACTAATGCTGAAGCAGTCCATGGTGCCAGGAGTTTCCACATTGCAGGCAGAGGAGCCGGGGGGCGTGGGTACTTTTACCCTCTTCTCTTACATGCCAGAAGCTCTTCGTTATTTACCTTGCACAATGATGTCCCAGAAGACGCTCAGCGTCCTCTCCTCCACCCTGTTGTCAAAGGCTTCTTTGTGAACGTGAGCCGCTGTTAACTCTCACGGTGAAAGAAGGCCCCCTCCGAGGCTGACCGCGAGCAGGCAAATGCAAACGGCTCTTTTCAAGCACTCGTGCTTGTGCTGGCATCCACCTTGCGGGAGCGAGCAGCGGCGCGCGCGGCCACGCTAATTGAAAACAGATGGACCGCGTGCCGCTGCTCGCTCCCGCAAGGTGGATGCCAGCACAAGCACGAGTGCTTGAAAAGAGCTGACCAATTTCTAAAGGTCATCTCCTAGGGAAGCGCATGCGCGCTGCCTAGGCGAGACCTAAAAAAGCACATCAATACCTCTGTACAAGTATTAGCAAAACTTAACACAATTGTGGGAACCTCAGTCTCACCACAAATCAAAAAATGCAATTAGCCTTTGTTCTTGAAATAATCTAGTATGCTTACCCGTTTCGTGTGGGTAAGTTACCTAACCTCTACCTGGCGACAGCTCAGGAAAGAGGGGCACCGCTCTAAAGAGATGTGAATACAGAAATATTATGATCACATCTCGTCCAGTCTCATGGAAATATAACCGAACTGGTACGTTAACAGTTAATGCAAGACTTACTCAAAACCACAAACCTATCTACTGCAAGAAATGGACTAGATGCTACTGACATGTCCATGTAATTCATAGAACACTCAGAAAGGCACTAATGGTATCTAGAGTCCACCCTATTTCATAGAGTCTGGAACTATGAAGTACCTATATAGTGCCTATGACCGATTGCACCTACAAATAACAGAGTTCTCATGCAAATTTACTCCCGAGTCACATGGAAACGGACCTTAGACTGTATCCATATCCTAGTGCCGAAAGTAACTAGCCTTGGTAATAGACACAGTACAAAGAAGTCCCTTAGTATGACCCAACTCGTTTAATATTGTTTATATGGGTATGCAAAACCAAATCTGTCGTCGAGCACTATCACCCGGTCTAGGACCTGAGAAATGGGAGACAGAGAAAGTAGTAGCATCTCCTCACATGCTGTACTCAGTTCACACATAAACAGGGGTCACTATTCCAGCAGAGGGCTGTCCTTTACTAAACTCACAAATCATTTCCTCGAGAAGAATCATGCACCAGACGATCTCAGGTGGACGGTACTGGAACAACCATACATCCCTGCCCATGTGACAGATATATCGACCTATCTATTCAGACGAGAGCAGAGGTGGGTGCATAGATTACAGAGTGACACCTCGGGTTTGAATGATGATATTCCATGGGTTGCCTTGTGATCTGCTAGTTGTTTGTCTCTAACATACCCAGGGATTGACACTAGATATTCAGTGAAACCACAAAACATCAGCAGACGACGAGGCCTTCCCCATAACACATCCTATCACATTACAGATTACATTCAATAACTCAGTTGGATATTCTCTCCCCCTGAGGGCAGGGTAAATCAGAGGTGACAAGGGCCTTTTAGAAAATATAACAAAGGGATTGTGAACATGTGATGAATTCTATTCAGTCTGCTGCACACTGTATTAACTGACTGAAACTAATTGGCACATTCTAACCTCCCGTCCACTATGTACGAACACTGACTAACAGACTACAATTGAGGATTAACACACTGCTCTAACAGCACAGCTAAGTGAGATTCTGTGGCGCAGAGGTAGTGCTGAGTGCTTATGGCACAACATGCACCTCTATCGGCAGGGTTCGATTCTCACCACCGACACGCGAGTCAGAGCGTTACGTTTCATTTTTCATTATTCATTTTGTATGTAGGTCTGGAGTTTTTTGACCCTCATAGAATGATTGAGCTAATGCTATAAGTTTCTTTGGTACATTTAACTTTACGAAATATGGGAGACCAACAGTGTGACAACCTTTTGAGCATGCGGAAGTGAACACGTTTTTACACAACCTCGTATCACTTTTCCTGTCGGCTTGCGGTTTGCTGTGTTACACTGTATTCTGATGATTACTTTGGCATGAAGCTTTCAGAGCCTGGAATCTCTTATTATCAGCTTTAAAGTGAATAAGAGTAAGGATTTTATGAGATGTAGGCGCGGTCACACGCGCATTTTCGGTAGATCAACTACATTTCCCGGCATGCCTGTGAAACTCCACACCTGCACTCACTCGAGACTTAGGAGAGTGTATTTAAGGCGCTCGACTACACCTTACAACTCACCTCCGGTTACGGCTTAACACGGCCTGGGGTACCGACGGAGAGGTGAGTGTCGCTTTCTTGCCTGTTTTAAAGAGAAAAAACGCTTTTCCTTTTTGAACTTGCCTTTCTTTGGTTGGGTTTGTAGATCGGAAAGCAGTCTGTGATAGGTATGCCCAAACCCATATTGCACTGGTACAATGGGCTCAGTCTGTAAAGGACAGCCCTCTGCTGGAATAGTGACCCCTGTTTATGTGTGAACTGAGTACAGCATGTGAGGAGATGCTACTACTTTCTCTGTCTCCTATTTCTCAGGTCCTAGACCGGGTGATAGTGCTGGACGATAGATTTGGTTTTGCATACCCATATAAACAATATTAAACGAGTTGGGTCATACTAAGGGACTTCTTTGTACTGTGTCTATTACCAAGGCTAGTTACTTTCGGCACTAGGATATGGATACAGTCTAAGGTCCGTTTCCATGTGACTCGGGAGTAATTTTGCATGAGAACTCTGTTATTTGTAGGTGCAATCGGACATAGGCACTATATAGGTAATTCATAGTTCCAGACTCTATGAAATAGGGTGGACTCTAGATACCATTAGTGCCTTTCTGAGTGTTCTATGAATTACGTGGACATGTCAGTAGCATCTAGTCCATTTCTTGCGGTAGATAGGCTTGTGGTTTTGAGTAAGTCTTGCATTAACTGTTAACGTACCAGTTCGGTTATTTTTCCATGAGACTGGACGAGATGCGATCATAATATTTGTGTATTCACATCTCTTTAGAGCGGTGCCCCCCTTCCCTGAGCTGTCGCCAGGTAGAGGTGAGGTAACTTACCCGCACGAAACGGGTAAGCATACTAAATTCTTTCAAGAACAAAGGCTAATTGCATTTTTTGATTTGTGGTGAGACTGAGGTTCCCACAATTGTGTTAAGTTTTGCTAATACTTGTACAGAGGTATTGATGTGCTTTTTTTTTTTGTATCTGTTCCCATTAGGTACGCTCACTATGTTCTGAACTGAAAACAGCAGGACAATGGTTTTGTATTTCAGTATCATTTTTTCTGAAACTATGTGTTCACTATCCACTTGTTTGTTCGCAGCAGCATCTAATTAGGTCCTGACGAAAGCCCTGACACCTAGTGGGTCATCACGGCTGAAACATGTTGACCTTTTGTTTCGTCTGACACATGCAGTTCATATCCATACTGCAGGTGCACTGTTTTTAATCCCGACAGTGGGAACATACTAATAAAATACGTAATTTGTTCTCACTAGTTAGTTTTAACATCACGTCCCACACTGTATTTTCTTTTGAGCTGCGCCCTCCCCCAGCTCACATCGCTCTCATTTGGTGGATTTAATAAATCCTTTACAGAGTAGATCTAAAACATCCCTGAGCTCCTTCCTCGTAGAGAGGGGGTTGTAGCCCTTGGTGGGACCAGGCCTTCCCACCAAGAGGATAATCCCATATGATGAAGCATGCCACCTATGGTGGGTGAGGGATTACGTCCTTAAAGGGATCACCCCATAGTTATTCCTTCTATCTCTCTCAGTATCTCTGCACATCTCTATCACACTCTGGACCCAAGGATTTCTTTGTGTTATATTGAACTATGTAATTGTGGATACAATCCTGTGCAGGTCTTTAAACTGTCCCTTGGACCCTCCTTAAATATATTTTTGTGTTTGTATGCCCTAGGGTAGCCATGAACTCTAGAAATGTGAATAGAATAGAATTCTTCACAAACAACGGGAATTTATACAAAATTACAGGAGGCACGTCATCAGGCTGCAACACTATAGCTCGAAGAAAACTATTCACAAATCAATACAACTTTCTTGCACATTTCACTAAATTTCACAGGTTCTCAGTTTGAAGCGTGAAGACAACACTACATAGAAACAAAGCAGATACACAAGTGGGCACCGTATGTTAAGATTCCATACCTGTCAACTCACATGGTGCCACTGTGACACACACGATATCGGCTCCCATCACATGGTTTCCCGGTGAGGAGCCAATATCACATGGTGGCAGGTTAAACGAGCTGAAAACCACTGTACATAGTGGTTTTCTAGCTTGTTTTCGGAGGCTTTAAACTGCTGACGTCAATTAAGGGGTGTGAAAATACCCTAGGACATCGGCACCAGCCTCAGCCAGCCTTTTCTTTGGGCGGAGAGGGTTTTTGTTCAAAAGAGCCTTGCAGGTACTTCTCAACACGAGACCCCACCCCTTCAAGGCCCCACCCCCTCCTCACACTGAGATTGTTCTTCAAGTTGGCAGGTATGAGATCCCAAATAACTGCTGGGGGGGGGGGGGGTTCTGGTGGCAAATCACAAACGCTAGCATTAGACAAAACTTGTAACATATATGTACACATAACATCAACACAACCAATATATGCTATATATTGAATATCAGCACCTAAACTACCTTGACTAGCCTCACTATCTGCCAATCTACTTACTTAGAATACATAGTGCCACCTCGCCTCAAACAAAACCCACACACCCGTAACACAACAAGGAAAATCCGGGTCTTGAGTAACATAAATGCAATACCATAGCTCAGCAAAAACCAAATCAGACTCCAGACTGCAAAGAAAAACTCTATACCGTGTGTGGAAGTCACCGAAACTGCAGATTGCACAGTAAGGCCAGACCATTAGCACAATGAGTCTACACAAATGGTGCCACCTTAGAGGACCATGCAACATTAGAGGATGACAAAATAGGTTCCTAGCAGAGAACAAGCCCTAAAAAAAAGGAGGGGTACTAACTAAGTTAGCCAGTATGCAAGTGACATCATGGCACGCGACATCACCGTGCAGCATCACAGAAAGTGACATCTCAACCCATGACCTCACCGGAAATTACATCACAAGCAGTGACAACAGATTTTAACATCTCACACATGTTTAGCAGGTCTATCGTGAGTACATTTGAGCACATTACAAAATCTAACAAAATTAGATTTTGCAATGGGGTTTTGGCAAAAAAGTGACTGAACCCTGATGCAAAATGAGGGCCTCAGCGTATACATTTTTTTTAAAACTATGCCACAAAGAAACAGGCAAAAAAGGAGAAACGTGGAAGTAAATCTGTTCTACTTAATTGATTGCAAAGTCTGCATTTTAAAATATCTTATGGAGTTAAGGCACCTGCTACAGGGATCATTGTATGCTCACTAAATCTCAGGGAACAATAATAATGGTAACATAACTTTGGAGGTCAATGCATTTGCTTTAGAGATCTGTGCCACTGTTTGAAGTGAACGATCAATAGCCCACCCCATGAATATTCGTATTAGATCTGTTTGACAACTACGCTGTCACAGTCAAGACCTAAAAACTGTTATGGCCCTCGCCCCTCTTACTTAATCACAATTGTTTTTTTGTGGAGCATGTTGAAAGCTCACAGTCAACAGTTGCTTTCGGAGCCTTTCAAGATTAATTTGTACATGTACATCAGGTTGAATCTTTAATAAGGAAAATGCAACACAGGTAACAGAGGTTGAACTAAAAAGAACATTCTTGACAAGCGCAAAGTTAATTGCTGTAATACTTCCTGAACCGGAAGCTGTCAGTGGAGGTCGCCACGCCTGACACAAACAGGACAACATTTTGACAGCTGAGCAGAAGCGGGACTTGTAAGTTAAATATAGAGTGATAGATACGTGCAGGCTGTCGTATTATGGAGGGTGGTAGAACGAACAGAACAGTCTAAAACTAAGGAGCATCCCTTGAAGACTAGCCCACCGTGTGTATTGCCTTTGTCTGCCACCTGCAGCGATGCCTCTGTGGAGACCGTCAACGGGCAACTCCTACCTATACATAAACGTTTAGCCAACGGAATGTAATTGTGTTGTTAAGCGTCTCGAAACAGATACAAAACGAATTAAAAAACAGCAACACTGAAGTCTGGGTAGGATGCAATGTCACGTAATGTTAGTGACATGGATTCAACCTATTAACTTCATTTCTGGGGATTTTATGGCTGTTACTCTTCGTGCTGTAAAAGTCTGTCGAATACACACAATAAACCGATCTTCTCCACTAGGACTATAGTATTCCGCAATCAGCCCCAAATTATATCCTACATTGTGAGTTGGGGCTTCCTTATTTGAGTGACAACATAAGACTGGCTCCAGTCTTGTTGTGGCTATCAGTATGGCGGAGGTCTACAGTGGATTTGACTCAAACTATTATTAAGGACTGTTGTAAATTAGATTATTATAAAAAAAATTGGATGGTTAAATTATGTAGAGACCCATCTGAAAGCGTTAGGGATGGGAGAATTATTTCAGGACCCTGAGTCCTGTAAAAGGGTTTCAAAGGAAAGAATATCTGATCTATTTATTAACAGATCTAAGTATGTTCGAAGAGAAAAGAAACGCACTTACCATTCCTCCATTCTTTATGATTTGATACCACCAAGTTTGGGGGAAGGTTTTCAGTATTTATCACGAATAAACAATGCGCAGCACAGATTTATTCTTTTGCGTTTCCGCATGAACATGATCCCGCTATTCCTGGGATAACTTCAAAATAAATATAAATTAGCAGATCTCTCACCCTGTCCTTGTAACAATCACGCAGTACAGTCAGATCTACATATTGTACTATTTTGTAAGATCTATATAGAGGAAAGGACAACATGTATACTCCCTATCCGGAGGTACCACAATTTTAGGCAGTGCCGGGTGGCTGTGTACTTTTTAAAAACTCTACGGGACCCATTTGTATGATGTTCTGTTGCCTCATTTTTGTGGGCTTGTTTTAGGAAGAGGAAAAAGGCGGGACGAGATTTTAGTTGTAACAATTAATTGACCAGTTTTTAAATTTAGAACTGTTTTTCTATTTAAATGTTTTTATACGAATTTATATGGTTCACTGCTATTGTTTAATTCTTATTTTAAATGTGTATACATGTGTATATATTGTGTTGGAATTTTAGATAATTGTGCTTTTATGATCAGTTTTAAAAAGATCGAATAAAGCTGTGTGACTGACTTACTATAGTATTCATTTGTTTACCTGGTTAATTTCGAAAGCAGTTGATGAAATGAGGACATGCATCATTAAGCGTCACGCAAACAAAAGCAAACTCCAAAACATGTAGCGCCCTTTGGACCACTGTTCAGCTGGAGTCGAACAGCGGGGACTGTAATAGAGTACAGAGAAACAGATGGCATCATCAGGCTGCTGATGTTGGCATCCTAAGAGGCAGGTGCTCCTAGCATGCTGTGAAAGGTGTTAAATAGAGCCCTATTAGCGATTCTGGACAACAATTTCCACAAGGATACCGCTTCCCCATTACTCACAGCACAGGGGAGGCGCTACTGACAAGAAGGGGGAGGGTTAATCGTGGAGATCGGCGCCCACTTTGCTCCATTCTGTCTCCAGAAGAGGGGACCTCGATCTCCACCGGCCGCCTCCAACTGTCAACACCGCTGCTGGCACCCCCACCCTCCCACAAGCGGCCACGTTTGTGCGGCGCATAAAGTCACCACCAGTGAAAACCCGCGCGCCACAAGCCAGCCTGCCACAGTCGCGCGCCAGCGCTCACCAGCTGTCTTCCTCTCGCGCGGACGGACAGGCGCAGCAGACACGGATTGCTGTTTGTTCAAAATCACGCGCCGAGCGCCATTCCTCCCCCGCAGCACATCCCATAATACTGCGCAGCGTCCCCCCTCCCACTCGGGGATGGCTCTACGTCACCTCGTAAGCACACGCTCACTGCGAGACAGCCTTTTCCTTCCAGCCTCAGCACCGCTTCTAGGTGACAGCGGCTGCAGGGAAATAGAAGAAGGACCATAAACAAATGTCATCGTTCTTAGAAACCAAAACCAAGGGTCTAGCGGCACAAATGTAAAGTAAATGAAATAGTAGTTTCTAAAATAGAATACGTCCATCGTTCTTTTTTAATATAAACAAAACGTATGACACCGAGTGCAATTTATAAAAGGGGAGCACTGTCCTGTTCTTATGCTTGTTTAAATGTTAATGGACAGTCCGATGTTATCAAAGTTACTACGGAGGTCTACGGTAAATAATGTAGCTCTCAAATACCAACATGGCTATCCTTTTGATGGTAATTTTAATTAAAGGATATTCGATATTCTAGCCCTTCACCTATATCAATGCTAAGAATTTTTGTAATTTCGATGTAACTCGTTTAATCTATTATGGAATACTGCACCCTAATGTGCCCAGCCGTGAAGTCTGCTGTAGTCTGTTACTCCGCCTTTCGCAGTGCTGTTCACCCACTGCTGCAGAACTCGTAGCTCATTCGAAAGATAGTTTTTTTTTTTTTTTAAATGATGTGCCAGCAATTACCTTGAATGTTTTTCTACTGTCATTCTGCAGAACATTTTTCTGGTCCATTTGTCACCTGCTGTAGTCTGTTACTCCGCCTTTCGCAGTGCTGTTCACCCACTGCTGCAGAACTCGTAGCTCATTCGAAAGATACTTTTTAACACAAAAAAAATGATGTGCCAGCAATTACCTTGAATGTTATCCTGCTGTCATTCTGCAGAACATTTCTGTGGTCCATTGCAACTACGGTTGGCACCTGTCCAAAAGAAAAATACTGGTCAACTGTTCATGTTTTAAGAGTCTGCAAAGGCCCTGACATGATAATTAAATAGAACTTCATTTACATTTTCCTGTATTGATTAGTAACATGACTTTTCTGCTTTTTGTTTACTCTACTTATCAGCCAGGGATCATTAAAGGTGGCTCTAGAGTATGTTTTACAGTGCTGCCTTCTTGTATTTACTGTTTGAAGTATGTACTTATAAGGGGGGAGGGAGAACCGGCTTTCTGTGATTTTTCTAGTTTTTATGCCAGCTGGGACACTAAAATGCTAGTCATGCAGGTAGAAAACCGGCCAGGTGGCAAACCAAACTGCAATTGCAAGCAAATGGGTTGGAATCCTATGCCAGAACCAGAGGCAAGGGTTAGGCCTTCTTTTCTTTAATTTGCTCAGCCCTTGTTAGTTTCCTTACACATGGTCAGATCTTGCAGTTCCACAGTGTTTCGAATAAATTCACCTCACTGAGCTGTTCAGCCTTTACTAAGTCGTTGAGGCGCAGTTGGCGTGAAGGGCAGCAGCTCCCTCTTGAAGCTGTCAGCCTTCTTCCCAGCCACACATTGTGCATCCTGTCAAGATGCCGCAAGCTCCATTTTTTGACACCACATGGGACGAGAGGTGGTACTTTTTGAATAGCTGGATCTACTGGTTGCTGCCACAAGAGCTGCCTCAAGAAGGCTTATACAATTCTTTTAACAGCTCTGCAGCTAGAAAGAGCCAGTGGCCAGGGACACTTCCAAGCCTTTTCAGTCTGCACATCCACAACCTGGGATGCGTTGGTCTCCCCCCATCCTTCCCTGAAGGTTTTTGGAAGTTATCCTAAAAAAAGGGGGTGTGTACGCGTTCAAGAAGTTTTAGGGGTCGCCTCACGCTGTGAATGTTATTATTTATCCTAAGTACCATTGATGCGAGCGAGTGTGAACATGTGTACCAGAGCAGGTAAAAGCATTTTCCAAAGTGGGATTGTAGAGGAGTAGCACAATTATTTTGTGAAAAATCACTTTTCTGAAGCTGCTGATGTTTCGTTTCAAGCTTCAGGCCACAAACCTATCTCCACCATCTTAAAGCCAAATGTATTGGGAATCATTTAAGGGCTATTCGTTCTCTCCCTCTAATTATACTTATGCAGGAAGATCTGGGTTCAGTGTCCCCTATGGGTGAGGTCGATAATGAAGGCACATGGGCCTCTGGTCATTCCAAGGCCTCAAAGAAATCCAAGCATTCAGTGCATGCGGAGGTTGCATGCTTCATTCGCTGATGAGCTGAGAGAATTACACCCAGAGGAAGTCAGCTCCTGGAAGGATGAAGGGTCCCAGTTTGAGCCCCAAGCTGACGATTATTCAGATGAACGGGAAGTAAATTCCCAGGACTTTGACTCTTTCGGATCTGACGTTGATTCTGGCAGACAGCCTTACGAGGCTCCCATCAGTGGAAAGGCAATATAAACAACGTTTGGAAGAAGGGTCAGATGACGGGGTGAGCCCTCCAAACAGGCGGCCAAGCATGCCCTCTTGGAAATGCTTTCCCTTGAAGACTTGGTCCATCGCAGATGAGCAGATTGGGCCTCTTGCCCTACAGTGACCCTGTATGTTCAATTCCGGCTCCACAAAAGCTCTTGACAGTGATGTTATGAAGAGGATGCAGGCGAAATGTCCCAAACCTTCTTTACCAGGGAAGGTAACTGCAACTCCCAAAGTGGACCTGAAAATGTCTACTGTTATGGGAAATATTTGCTGCAATCCTAAATAACGAAAACAGGGAATTGAAAGGCAGCCAGGACAAGCGCCTCAACCTAGCAGTCCTGCTTGCAAAAATCTTGGATTTAGCAATTGTGAGAAGCTGGCCTGGTATATGATGTCCACTAATGTAAGTGGGCACCCTGCACCAGTCCAGACAACCCTTATGGTGATTTAAGAGGTCCTAAACAACCTTAGAAAGCTCTCTAAGTGGTAGCTGTGGAGAGCAGCCTTCAGGCTTAATCCAGAAGGAGTGTAAAGCAGCTTGTTTTACCAGAATGCAATCTTATAGTATAGATTAAGTGAAAAAGAACCACACAAGGTATTTATAAAAATATGTATTTATTATATAATACTCTCTAATGCGTTTAGATATCTCCTACACGGAGATAAACACAATGCACACAATACTTTGCATAGAAATACAATAAATAAATAGCACGAAATACACAGTGGACCCCAGGGGGGGACCAAACCATATACTAAGAAAGTGGTATAAGAACCACGACTCGGGTCAAGACAATGTCGAGAGGATGTAGAAGTGCTGGGGACCCAAATAACCACCCAAGGTGAGTGACTAGGAACCCCATGGAGAGCGTGTGCAGCGTGAGAACACGACTGCGTGCTCCGTACAAATCAACGGGTAAGTCGTGGTTGGAATTTTAAAGATTAAGGACCCTTCCCAGTGGACCCTGAAGAAACCCCGTGGAAGACAGAAGGTTGGAGAGCCACCCCACTTATGGATACCCTAGTACCCACGTTACCTACACAAAGGAAGCCGAGTGCATAGGTGTGTAGTGGTGTCGGAAACCGCCGTCAAACCCAATGGAGGGCTTCTGGAAAGTGCAGCTGCTGAAGAAGGAGAAAGTGTCCGGTGGATTCCGAAGGTGGATTCTAGTTGAGGGGTACCTACAAGCAGAGGGGACAGAGTCTATGTCACTCAGGAGTGACCAGGAGATCTGGAAGACGAATGCCCACCAATGTCGGGAGTTGCAGGAGAGTTGACGAGAACCTTGACTCTGCAGCTGTGTGGACCAGAAGTTGCTGAGGAAGACCAGGAGCCATGCACGAGCTGTCCCACGTCGGATGTCGAGTGAGGGGTCGGTGTCCGGCGGGAGCACCAACAAGCCTTGGCAAAGGCAACCAATGAAGATGTCGAAGAAGATGCAATGTCGGGACCAGCAAGGTCCAGGGGACTCACCACAAGAAGGGGAGTCAGGGCAGGCCCGAGCAATCAGGAGAGCCCAAAAGAAGCAAAGATGACCCTCAACAGGACCCAGAGGCCAGAGGCACTGGAGTCGCAAGAGGACCTCGAGCAACTCCCCAAAAGATGCAGCCCATGGTGCAAGCAATGCGGTGTGGGCGAAGATTTTGGTCACTGGAGGTGCTTGAGGGGGGGCTACTTGAAGCCTGAAGATCTCGGTGGAAGGAAGCCAACAAGCCTTTGCAACTGCAAGTTGACGGGGTGCACAGGGGTTCGGTTATTGCAGCCCCCACGAGGAATACTGGCATCAAACTTGGTGAGAGGGCAAGGCAGGCCACCGGAGCTGTGGAGAACCACCACCTGTGTTGCAGAACCTTTTGGAGTCCAGAGGAGCTCATGATCAGCAGACCCGTCGACTTAGTTGCGGTGCCTGCAAATGCAGGGAAGTGACTCCTTCAGTTCAAGGGTGATTCCTTCAGGTGTCTTTGATGCCCACAGGCCTTGGAAGGTTCCTGTATGGTGCACAGGCACAGACGATGCAGCAGACTGGAAGGGAGACGAAGTCGAGCCAATATGAAGTCCAGCGAAGTCCAGAGTGACCAGACGGTAGAAGAAGAAGTGGTGTCTGATCTGAATCTTGTCCCACGACGAATCTAGGGACCTACACCAAGGTAAGCCCTCAAGTATCCTAAGGAAAGGATTGAGACGATTCAGGGGACCCTCCCAGGGGAGGGTCTGGACAGGGGGGAGGTTACTCCCATGTCCATTGTCCAGTTTTGCGCCAGACCGGGAGCCAACGGCTCCCAGATCTGGTTTGAACCGGACTATGCATGGGGACACACATGTGCCCCTCATGCAGACTGAGTGGCACTGGCAAGCGCACCCACCCGGCCCCAATACACTAAATCCTGTCTGGGAGGTGGTCAAGTCTATTGTTCTGCCTTCCCCTGCTCGAGCTTGGCTCAGCAGCAGGAGGGCAGAATCGTGTCTCTGGTCGGCAGCAACCATTTTGTGATGTCCGGGTCTAGAAGACTGGTACAGGAAGCACTGAGAGCCTAACGGAGGGCTCTTCCAGTGCTTGGAATTATACCTTCCACACCGCTTACGGTGTGGGGGTATGATTCCAACATGTTTGATACCAAACATGATAGGATTCGTTGCAGCCAGTTTCGAAATGGTCATCGCAAAATTACGCGGTGCCCCTCTATATAGTATATGGCTGCTTCGCTTACAACCCGGGAGAATGGACTCTGTAGGCTGCAGGGGTGTCCTGCTTATGCAGGGGCACCCTCACACTTAGAACCAAGCACCCAGCCTTCAGGATTGATAAGGCCTGCTATAGGGGTGACTTATAGGTTTTAAGTGCAGTGACCCTAGATATAGGAAACCTATATCTTTAGTAAGTGGTGCTAGCACCAGCTTACACAGGCTGCAATGGCAGGCCTATAGTTCCACTTTGAATTGTCTCTCATGGGTGGCATAATGCATGCTTCAGCCCATGGGGGACCTCTGGGGTACCTATGCCCTGGGTACCTTGGTACTATATACTAGGGACTGATAGGGGCACCCCAGTATCCAATCTGGAATGTACCTAAGTACTGACCACAACAATTTAAGGGAGAAAGCAGAGAGACTGGGGTCCTGATTAACAGGATCCCAGTCAGACTAGTCAAAAACAGCTTAGCACCAGGCAAAAAGTGGGGGTAACCATGCAGAAGGATCCTACCTTCCTACAGCAATCATAGCAAAAGACGAAGATCTGGCAGTAAACACTGAAGTTCTCATGGGATGGGCGCAGTGGGTCACCTGCCTGCTTGGCAATGCAGGGTTGATCCCAAACTTGGTGATGTGGTGTCCTCAGAGGGTGGACCTGTTGCAGAGGGTCCCTCTTAGGGGACCTCTTCAGGAAAGAATTAGGAACATTTGTAAGCACATTCATGGCATTAGATAAGTCACAGCTTTCAATTAAGAAGGCCTACAACAAAGGCCTTTTTGGGAGGGCTGGATTCAGTAGGGGAAGTTCTGCCAACCATTTCTTTCATCAGGGCCCCCGGGAGGCACAAACAACAAGAAGAGAAATAGCTGGGATGACCTGAGATGTTTTGGCAGCTTCTTCCCTTCCTGAGACAGGAGCAACTGAGGCCGTTTCTCAAGAGGGAACTACAAAGAGACCAGCAAAGGAGACTTAAACCAAGGATGTTCAAGTGAGAATTCTTTCACATTTTCAAGAATCTTTGGGGAGACTTGTGAAATGGTTTATGCAGTACTGGTATGGTCTGACAAAAGATGCTTGGGGCCTGCAGACAGTGCAAGGATTTCACTTGTAATTGTTTTGATTCGCCACAGCAATATTGGCGTTTAAGACCGATACAGTTTTCTCCTACTCAGAAAAACACATATTTTTCAAGATGTTTCCCTGCTACTTCTCAAAGGGGCCATTCAAGAGACTACACCATATTCAAATGGTTTTCTCAGCAATTTACTTGTCGTAGACAAAAAAGGAGAAGGGTCACATGGTAGTCATAAACCTAAAGTAGTTCAATTCCTGGTTAAAGTACAGATATTTCAAGATAGAGGGAATTCACTTCCTCAGAGATATCTTGCAGCAGAATGGCTGGATGGTGTGGCTCGAACTGAAGGATTCCTACTTGAACATACCGATTTTTGAGCCCCTTTGCAGAATCCTACAATTTCAATGTCAGAGATGAACATATGAATTCATAGCTCTGCCATTCAGCCTGTCTTCTGCCACTTGGTGTTTCACCAAGATCATGAACCTTGTTGCAGAAATATTGAGGGCCAAGGGATTTTGAATATTCGTCTATTTGGACAATATACTGCTGATGTCACATGATTGATCCTTTCTTTCTCACCAACTGGATGTAACAATTGACCTCCTACTGGGTTTTCTGATCAATTTTCAGAAGTCACAGTTGAGTCCAATGCAGACCTTGACATTTTGCAGTTGAGGTCAACTCAGTAAGGGCATCTCTTTCAATACTCATTTCAAAGATCCATACCATAAGGAAGGAACTGCACAAGGTGATGGGGAGAGGTCACCTGTCCGTGCAGCAAGTAGCAGGGATTGTAGGACATCCCTCAGCTTCAATTCAGGCCATTTCCCCTTGTTCTCTCCATTACGGGGCACTTCAGTGATTGAAAATAGCTTATCTATGCAAAGTTCTCTCATATGGCGACATGCTTTCTCTGCCAGAGGACGCCAAACAAGAGATGCATTGGTGGCGTTGGAACACCGATACGGGACTCGTGGTGTTACACGCTGTGTCACTGGAGCACTCTCAAATGGTAAGACATGTTAAGCTTGCCCAGTACAATGAACTAAGCTGTGGTTCTCATTAGGAGTCCAGTTGCAATTACTGCACGCCTAGCTAAAATTTGATGTTCGCTGATATATTTTCTTAAAATAACATTAGGATGGAGATTTACTTTGGTTAGTATATGATACTCACACTATGTGTCGGAGTTCGATATTCTAATGGGAATGCTCCTATGGTGACTGTTTCATAGTAGCGCATACTTGACTTATGTCAATCAGAAAAGTTACCTTTATTTGGAGGAAATAGCGTGATGTTGACTAGCTATCGCGGTTACAATTCCGCACTAAGATGGCGGCATCGCAGTACGCGATGCATATACTGGTCTTAAATAATTTTGTATTGCTCCTTTCTCATAAGTCCTGTACGTAAGAAAAATCAGCAGCACTTGGGTTTTCGTTGAAATCCGGTACAGGTGGGACAGGAGCAGATACACCTAATACATAATGGGTTTGTCACTAAAACCGTGGCTAACATATTGAATTTGGGTGAATGTAATAAGAATTAACAGTACGATGAGCTTTTCGGATTAACTCTATATTTTTAGAGTCCGACTTTCGTATCCTAGAGTCTTTGGAGTCAAATTTATACACTGCTTGTTAGTCTTGGCATCTTTTGGCGTGTTTCCCCTGACTTTTTGCTTTCTGACCTCCCGGTTTTGACTCTGTTTTTGCTGGCTTAGTGTCTCTGCGCACTTTCTCACTGCTGATCAGTGTTAAAGTGCAAGTGCTCCTGTTGTAAATTGTGTTATGGATTGGTGTTTCCATGATTGGCATATTTGATTTACTTGTCAGTCCCTAGTAAAGTGCACTGAGTGTGCCAGGGCCTGTAAATCAAATGCTGTTAGTGGGCTGCAGCACTGGATTGTGCCACCCACACAAGCAGCCTGTAAAGGTAACTCTGGCCTGCCATTGCAGAGCCTGTGTGCAGTCTGGGACTGCCATGTCGACTTGGGAAGTGTACCCACTTAATAACACAAGAAGGCCACCC
Organism: Calotriton arnoldi; assembly: GCA_963921515.1. Lineage (NCBI taxonomy): Eukaryota > Metazoa > Chordata > Amphibia > Caudata > Salamandridae > Calotriton > Calotriton arnoldi. The sequence goes on along the minus strand of CAWUFW010004032.1, from coordinate 578,372 downwards.
TGGGTCAGGACAAAAACAGATAAAATGGAAGGAGTGTATGGGGGATTCCCTTTTATAGGACGAATTCCCTCACCCACCCTTGGGTGGCATGCTTCATCATGGGGAACCTCCTTGCACTGCAAACCTGGTCGCATTGCGGGCTACAACCCCCTCTTTGAGAGGGAGGAGCTCAGGGATGTTTTCATTTCTAGCATGCATCTTACTTTCACAAGATGTTTGGCAAACTATATTTAGTGGTGCCATTAATTTGTTTAATTACACGTGCTTTCTCCTTAATGTCTTTGAGTCAACTGTTTTTTAGTCTGTTTGCACCTATGACTATGATTTACAGCCACACTTGCCCCCTCCTCAACCTTTTTTTAGGTTCTGTGGAACCCTCCTTGAGTGCGCCGAGGATGACTTGCCACTAGCTCCCCTCAAGTGACGGGTAAGCCCTTACTTTTTTATGACTTTCATAACTGTGTATACATAGCCAGTATATTCCAATCACAGACTGCATTGATTTGGCAGGTTTATTAAGGAGTATAACTGTATTGCTTTTCTTGCTTGTCATTAAACGCAACTTTTGATTTATAGGATTACCGCTGAACACCAGCTTATCATGACTGACGTCCAACCCGCCAGTCGGTGCACTCTTCAAACACCTATCTGAGTTGGTTTGGTGTCAGCTTCACACACATCTCCATTAGGTCCTGAAGAAAGCCACAGCACCTCTACGGAGGGCATTATGGCTGAAACATGTCGATCCTATGATCACTAACATCCATGCTAGGTTGAATTCTCCGGGCATGTGATCATAACTGTTTTTTAACCCTGACCCCTGGGTGTCCCAGTAAAATTGTTTCTACATACCAGGTAGTCAGTTTTAACTTCACCAGCACTCTCTTTCTCACACTCTCCCTCCACACTCGGCTCATCATAAGGTTTTAGTATACCTTCTGTTACATACAACTAAAACATCCCTGAGCTCCTCCCTCTCAGACAGGGGGGTGTAGCTTGCACTGTGACCAGGTTCGCAGTGCGAGGAGGTTCCCGATGATGAAGCATGCCACCCATGGGTGGGTGAGGGAATTCGTCCTATAAAAGGGAATCCCCCATACACTCCTTGCATTTTATCTGTTTTTGTCCTGACCCAGGGTGGCCTTCTTGTGTTATTAGTTCTTTGTAGGGGAGCCGCCCCCTGCCGGTCGTTAAATCTCCTCTAGCCTCCTGTGTGGTTACACAAGTGTACCCACTTGCCAGGCCCTAACCTTCCCTTTTCTTACATGTCAGTCACCCCTAAGGTAGGCCCAAGGTAACCATGTGGGCAGGGTGCAGTGTATGTGAAAGGTAGGACATGCCCTGGTGTTTGTGGCACGTCCTGATATTTAATTACTGCCAATTTCGTTTTTCACTATTGCAAGGCTACCTGTTCCCATAGGACAGAATGGGGAGTTTGTTTATAACATCTTATAAACCTAACTACCCCTGGGAACAAGGTAGAAAAATAAAGTTTAGTATGCCTGAACTCACAATCTAAAGATGCATCTTTTAGTGAAGGTGATTTTTACATTCTGTGTTTGAAAATACCACTTTTAGAAAGTAGGTATTTTCTTGCTCAGCCATCCAGTAGGCCTCTGCTAGGGTTGTAGATTCACTGTCTGGGCTTTGGATGACAGGGGCTGGAGAGGAGCAGTGGCTCCAGAGAGTCTAGATGGGTTAGGGAAGGGCTGAAAAGACCTGGGCTGCATTTTGAGTAGGGAGAGGAGATTTCCTTTCACCTGAATGGGCCTGGTCTGCCTCTGACTAAGCTGTCTCCACCTCCTGCCAGGAAGCTGCACCAAGGAGGACAGAACTGGTTCTGGCTGGGCGCAGACACTCTCTGCCCCCAGAGAACAAATGATTTTGGGCTATATAAAGTGAGGCCCAAACCTCTAAACTTTAGAACTCGCTGGAATCAAGGAACCTGCCAAGAAGAAGAGCTGGAGGAGCTGCCAGGAGGAGTACTGCCCCTTTGCTGTGTTGTTGCTTTGCTGGGTTGGCCTACAGTTGCTGCTTCTGCCTTGGGCAGTGAAAGGACTGGACTGAACTTTCTTTACTTGTGCTGAGTATCTCCAAGGGCCTGAATTTGAGCTGGCCTCCTGTTCTGAAGTCTCAGGGACTGCAAAGACTTCATCAACCTCTAGATACCGCTTCTGGAGCCATTGTTTCAGTTGCCACTGAGGAGGGAACCGCAACCGACTCCGTCGCTGGCTCTGTGTCCTGACGGCACCGCAGACCGCACAGTCCGCATCTCGCACCGCAACCCTGCTCTCACTGACGACCGACGCCGCAGCCACTGAGCCGCTGCTTGCACCGTGACCTGTGGGCCCCGCAGTCCACACCGCCTCGCTTCACTTTGCCATCCTGGTCTCACCGACGCTGTCGCTGCTGCTGACTGGACACCCATGACCGCATCGTGGTTGGGGGCACCGTTTGGTAAAGTTTCATGACGCACCGCCTCGTCCCACACAGCCGTCTGGGCTGACCGATGCCAGCTCCCGCAAACCAGCTCTGTCGCCTGCACCGCAACCTGCCAGCACTGCATCGAGCACCGTCTTGCCCTGCACCGTAAGCCTTGGTCTCACCGACGCCGTCTGGACGATCGTCATCGAGCCGCTGCCTGCACCGCATCGAGGGAACACCGCACCCTGCACCACTTCCACTTTGCAACGCTACCGCGACGGTTGCCACGACCGGCTTGCACCTCCATGTAAGCCGCAACGAGAAAGGTACTGTTACCGAGTCTGTTCACGCTTTTGCCAGCCCGTATCGACGCGGTCGGCTGGAACTGTTAGACTCTGTTGTTTTCAGCATCGCGGTAGCCCCAGACGGAGCTACCGACTCGTACGAACTGTGATTTTAAGGTATTTCTGCAGTTTAGAAGACATCTGGCAAAGTATCTATTTTTCAAGTACTGTATTGTGGATTCTTTATCGTTTTGGTCTTGTTTTGAGAATATAAAAATATTGGATATTTTTCTAAACTGGTGTGGTGTCCTTTTGTAGTGCTTTCACTGTGTTACTGTTGGTTACATGCAAATGCTTTACACACTGCCTCTAAAATAAGCCTGACTGCTCGTGCCAAGCTAACAAGGGGGTGAGCAGGGGTTATTTTAGGAGTGTAACTCCCTTATCCGGACTAGAAGGAAGGGACCCTATTTGGACAAAGGTGCAAACCCTTGCCAACTAGAGACCCCCATTTCTAACACTGCTGATATGATACTAGGTGAGCCCATACAGTATTAGCTTACTTCTGACATGCTGGTAGCTGATATCTTTCTTTTGTTTTCTACTTTTCTTACTTTTTTTTAACCTTTACCTGTACTTTGGAGGCTTTGTTGATGGTTGCCTATTGCCATCTCATTACAAATGTTGATTTGAATTGATTGTTTTTCTTTCACTACTGTATATACACAAGTTTTTGGACCTTATTCTAATCAGTTTTTTTGATTTCACACACATTTGGTGATATTGTCAGTGTGACCTTGGTGACGGTTTACATCTATTTAACATGGGGTTAATTAAAGCCTATGTAATCATCATTTTAGCCCTGATGAAGTCTGCTGGTGTACTTACAGCATAAGATGAAACATTGGCTAGAAAACGTCAAGACTTCAGGACATTGTACATAAATAAAGGACATTGTAAGATTTTACAATAAGGAACTTTGCATTGATTATTTGGGAGTGCTTGGGATTCTATTTTTTATGCCTTGGACTTGTTCCTACAGAAGAAGATTTGGTGGCTTTTTTTCATCTCTGAGCACCCAGGACTTATTACATTCAATTGATTGTGTCATGCCTGCCGGTCCCGCACGACCGGCGAACTACAATTATGGCCGGCTCCCGCTAGTGCGCATGCGCAGGAACCGGCCAGGGTGCTCAAATACTCTTAGATCCCGAGTGGAGACGCTTCGCGTTCCTGCTTCGGGAAAGAGTAATCCGCCTCCGGGTCACTTACCTGCACTTCCGGGTCTTCGTCCGTCAGCGTCGGCGTCCTTTCATCGAGGCGGTGTCTCCTGGACCGGCGTTCCTTTTCCTAGCTTTTTGTGATCTCTCTGGGTTCCTGTTACGCCGGCTGTAGGCTCCAGTCCCTGCAAAGTTTAAACCTTCACCAAAAAGACAAAACAGAGAAAAAGCTGCACAATTCATTCCTGGTAACAGCGCTTTTGCGCTGACTTTACCAACTATTATTTGAATCATTGTATTACTTATCTGACATGGGCTCCGAGTTTATGGAGGTCTGATCTTGCTGCTGATTATCATAAAGAGACCTGTAGATTCCTGAAAAATAAGGAATATTGTTAGATCTGCCTGAAGTTAAGGTGGATATTATACAGTGCATTAAAGAGCATCACAGAGAACCTTGTGTTATGTGGAACAACTCTAGTCAGTCGTTACATGTCTTTAGGTGGGTTTCTGTACAGTTTTTCTTCTACATTTTTTCTCATACATTGCTCTTTCACTCGGAACTCTTATTTCTTTTTTCTTATACCTTTTTCCCTTTTTAGACATAAACACCCTTTTGCTTACACCAGTCACCAGGATACATGGAAGAAGGGATATTCAGGTAGCTACAAACACGAATAGAAAAGACTTAATGGTAGGATTATAAAGACCCTGCATACTTACCTCTTTTTCTGTTTTTTCACTTAACAGAGATTTCTCTTGGCTGACTGGTTCTGTCCTAGAGTGGGGTGCGACGTGGAACCTTTTTGTTTTCCTCCTTGCTTTCTCCCTTCTTCCCCAGGTTACTGTTGGTACTTTGACTCAGTTGGGTAAAATAGGTGACCAGGGGCTGATTCACAGAACTAATCTGAGACAAAATCCTAAACTTACTACTTCTGGTATTCACAGAAGGCACTTACGATTTTTGGTATTCACAGAAATCACTTACGACTCCTAACTTTACGTCCGCAGTCGGGCCGAAATCTCCGCACCCGGACCGTACTCTCCGCATTCGGACCGCACTCTCCGGCTAGGGCCGTAATCTCCGGCTAGGGCCGTAATCTCCGGCTCGAACCGTAATCTCTGGCTCGGGCCGGATAATGTGTAATCAATGGGCTGGAATGCAATTTTTACAAAAGGGAAAATTAGGAATGTGTGATAAATGGTAGAGGAGGTCATGAAAAATAGTCTGGGCAGGAAAAAGGGTATGGCCAGACACTACATCATAACCCAGAAAAGTTTGCTCCTTTGTATTATGGTACAATTTGCTCTCCCCTCAATGTTGATTGTAGTGTCAACACCACAGTCAACACTATGGGCGCTCCCCTTAGTGTTGACTGTAGTGTTGACCCCGCAGTTAGCACTGAGAGGAGCGCAAATTGTGCACTGCATGTACCATGATGCAAAGGAGCAAAGTTTTCTGGGTCATGATGTAGTGTCTGGCCATACCCTTTTCCCTGCCCAAACTATTTTTCATGACCTCCTCTACGATTTATCACACATTGCTAATGTTCCTTTTTGAAAATAATTGCATTCCAGCCCATTGATTACACTTTATCCGGCCCGAGCCGGAGATTACGGCTCGAGCCGGAGATTACGGCCATAGCCGGGGAGTACTGATCCGGGGTGCGAGAGTACGGTCTGGGTGCGGAGAGTACGGTCCGAGTGCGGAAATTCGGCCCGACTGCGGACGTAAGTTAGGAGTCATAAGTGATTTCTGTGAATACCAAAAATCGTAAGTGCCTTCTGTGAATACCAGAAGTAGTAAGTTTAGGATTTTGTCTCAGATTAGTTCTGTGAATCGGACCCCAGGAGAGGTTGAGGACCTTTCATAATTTGCATGACGTTCCTGCGGAAATGTGAGTAAAACTTGACAGAACGCGAAGCCATAAAAAATCTAATTTCCGCCTAAACGTTATGGAAATGAGTCAGGTAATGCTTACAGACTTAGTCCACATGTTGGGTAACCTTCAGAAAGAAACTCAAGCCTTGTCTGCATGAGTGGATTCCCTCCAACGGGGCATGAGAACTGAATCAAGTGTGGGTAACATGGCAGGGGGCACAGGAGTCCAGTTTCCACCTTCCTCTCAGCCTCCCGGTACTAATGTCCCTGTTATACAAGTAACTACACCTCAGTCTATTCCGTTGACCCCTCCCGAAAGTTTTATGGGGGATCCCACCAAGTTTGCTGCTTTTATTAGTCAGTGCCGGCTCCACTTAATGTGCAAAGCTGCATGCTTTCCGAACGACCAAGCTAAGATAGCATTTATCATATCATATTTGGGGGGGTCTGCAGCCAATTGGTCCATACCCCTCATAGAAAGAAATGACCCATTGCTGCATAATTACACCGCTTTTAAGGGAGAACTTAGGAAGCTGTTCGCCAGTTCCGAAGTCTCTGATCTGCCCGTCATATATCACAACCTGAAAGAGGTCTTTGATACAGAAAAGGCCACCAGCCTTCCAGATCACCAGCCTCCTCATCTCTCTTTTTATACCTAAACGAGATGGGGGTCTTAGATGTTGTATAGACAATAGAGCACTCAATGATGTTACAGTTAAGAACTGGTACCCTCTACCACTGATATCCTCCCTCCTTGATCAAATAAAGAATGCCAACATTTTCACCAAGTTGGATTTGCGAAGAGCCTACCATTTGGTGAGATTCAAGGAGGGGGATGAGTGGAAATCGGCTTTCTGTACCAAGTTTGGCATATACGAATATTTAGTAATGCCATTCGGATTATGTAATGCCCCATCAGCTTTTAAGTTTTTTATCAACGAAGTACTAAAGGATATGTTAGACCTCTTTGTTATTGCTTATATTGATGATATTTTGATTTATTCTTCATCGATACAAGAGCATGAGATCCATGTTAGGAGGGTCCTTGATTGCCTGCGAGACAATCATTTATATTGCAAGCTAGAGAATTGTCAATTCCATACCTCTTATGTATGTTTCCTTGGGTTCATTGTGTCCCCCCAAGGAATTAGTATGGATCCACAGAAAGTGGAAGCCATAACACGTTGGCAAGCTCCAAAGAATGTTCGAGACATACAGAGTTTTCTTGGCTTTGCCAACTTTTACAGGCATTTTATTAGTAACTTCTCTGACTTAGCCTCCCCCATTAACAAACTCCTGAAAAGGGGGGTTAAGTTTCTGTGGACCCCAGCTGCAGAGGAGGCTTTTTGTAAATTGAAGGAAGCATTCACACAAGCACCCATACTGAGACATCCTGATCCTTCTCAGCCTTTCGTCGTTGAGGCTGACGCCTCACAAATGGCAATAGGAGGGGTTCTTTCTCAGACAGACCCAAGTACAGAATGCCTTCATCCTGTAGCATATTACTCACACAAATTAACACCTGCTGAGTTGAATTATGCTATAGGAGACAAGGAACTGGTAGCTATCAAAAGGGTTTTTGAGGAATGGAGGCAGTATCTTTTAGGAGCCAACCATAGAATAACAGTACTTACAGATCACGGTAATTTGCAGTTTCTCAAATCCGCAAGAGCTTTGTCCATGCGACAACCTGCGTTGGACGCAGTTCTTCAGTGATTACGATTTCATTATACAATTCCAGGCAGGAAAGAAAAACAGGAAAGCAGATGCCCTGTCCCGTTTAGGTTACCATCTTGAAAGAACCTCAGAGTGAGCCCCCTCTTATAATAGCTAGGAAGCGTATAATAGGTGCGGTTTGTTCTAAAGATGAGTTCCTAAAAACAGTTAAAGAGGCGCAAGGATCTGTAGAAATGGAAGAGGAACTTCGAACTCATGATGTTACTAAGACTCAGGATTTGTTTTACGTCCAAGTGGGATTGGTGCTTCCTACCCATAACCTCCAGCAAGCAACAAGCATTAGAGTGGTGTCACACCCATCTTCTTTCTGGACATCCTGGGTATAAGAAAACTATGGAACAACTGAAAAGACACTCATGGTGGCCCAGTATAGGGAGTGATGCCAGAAAATACATTCAAACCTGTCATGTGTGTGCCCAAGGGAAAGCTTCTCATCAGGCCCCCGCAGGATTATTAATGCCGTTGCCCACTCCACCTAGCCCCTGGCATAGAGTGTCTATGGATTTTATTGTGGACTTACCGAAGACCGCTCAGGGAAACACGACTCTCCTTGTCGTGGTCGACTTATTAACCAAGATGGCCCACTTTATCCCATTGAAGGCTATCCCGAGGTCTAAGTTATTGGCGTCTCTGTTTGTTCAACACATTGTACGTATACATGGCCTTCCCTCTGTTCTTATATCTGATCGGGAAGCTCAATTTATTTCCAATTTCTGGAGAGGGATGGGTGCCTTATTGCAAATAGATGTAAGACTGCCCTCTAGCCATCACCCTCAGATGGATGGTCCGAACCGAGAGAGTAAATCAGTGTTTTGAGCAGTATATACAATGTCAGTTTTTACACTCCTCATCAGACTGGGACACATTTGTATGGGTAGCTGAATTTTCTTACAACAATAGTTGCCACTCCTCTACTGCTTACTCCCCTTTCTATTGTAATTATGGTTTTCACCCACGAACCATGCTATCCCGCTTTCTTCTTCTTGTCCTGCTCCTGCAGCTCTTGACTTTGTAAAGAACCTACAAGAAATACACAAGACAGCAACAGTTAACCTAGAAAAGGCTAAGGCAAGTTATAAAGAAAGGGCGGATCTCCAGGGAATGAAGTGTGGTTATCTACTAAGAACCTTGCCCTGAAAGGGCTTTTGTAAATTCAAACCTCGGTATATTGGCTCTTACAAGATATGTAAGGTTATAAATCCTGTTGCTATAAAATTAGACCTCCCTGCAGCATTAAAAATACATCCAGTGTTTCACGTCTCTCTTCTGAAACCTGTAGAACCAGGCATGCATATCCCTGACTCTCCAGCCCCCGTGATAGTGGACAATGAACCTGAATACGAAGTTGAGGCTATTATTGACTCGAGAAGGGTGAGACGTAAACTCCAGTATCTAGTACATTGGAAAGGTTATGGTATTGAAGAACGTACCTGGGAACCAGCCAGTCATGTGCACGCCCCTCGTCTACTATGTCGATTTCACAGAAGACATCCTGATAAACCCAGGCCGGTGGAGGGGACTATAGGAGGGGTGTAGTGTCATGCCTGCCGGTCCCGCACGACCTGCGAACTACAAATAGAGGCCGGCTCCCACTAGTGCGCATGCACAGGAACTGGCCGGGGAGCTCAAATACTCTTTGATCCCGAGCAGAGACTCTTCGTGTTCCTGCTACGGGAAAGAGTAATCCACCTCCGGATCACTTACCTGCACTTCCGGGTCTTCGTCCGTCAGCGTCGGTGTCCTTTCTTTGAGGCGGTGTCTCCTGGATAGGCGTTCCTTTTCCTGGCTTCTTGTGTTCTCTCTGGGTTCCTGCTATGCCGGCTGTAGGCTCCAGTCCCTGGGAAGTTTAAACCCTAACCAAAAAGACAAATCAGAGAAAAAGCTGCACAATTCATTTATGGTAACAGCGCTTTTGCGCTGACTTTACTAACTATTATTTGAATCATTGTATTACTTATCTGACATGGGCTCCGAGTTTATGGAGGTCTGATCTTGCTGCTGATTATTATAAAGAGTCCTGTAGATTCTTGAAAAATAAGGAATATTGTTAGGTCTGCCAGAAGTTAAGGTGGATATTATACAGTGCATTAAAGAGCGTCATAGAGAACCTTATGTTATTTGGAAAAACTCTAGACAGTCTTTACATGTCTTTAGGTGGGTTTCTGTACAGTTTTTCTTCTACATTTTTTCTCATACATTGCTCTTTCACTCGGAACTCTTATTTCTTATACCTTTTTCCCTTTTTAGACATAAACATCCTTTTGCTTACACCGGTCACCAGGATACATGGAAGAAGGGAATTATTCAGGTAGATACAAACACGAATAGAAAAGACTTAATGGTAGGATTAGAAAGACTCTGCATACTTACCTCTTTTTCTGTTCTTTCACTTAACAAAGATTTCTCTTGGCTGACTGGTTCTGTCCCAGAGTGGGGTGCGACGTTGGACCTTTTTGTTTTCCTCCTTGTTTTCTCCCTTCTTCCCCAGGTTACTGTTGGTACTTTGACTCAGTTGGGTACAATAGGTGACCAGGAGAGGTTGAGGACCTTTCATCATTTGCATGACGTTCCTGCGGAAAAGTGAATAAAACTTGACACATTGTATATTTCTTTGTTGAATTTTGTCGTCTGAGCGTGTGTGCGCTGCACTACCCAGCCGCTTTCTGTTGTTGAACTCTAACGAAAGTTTAACCAGAAAGCAATTGTCTGCCAAACTTGCAACTCTTCTTTGCTTAATTTCTTACAGTAAAGTGTCAGATGTCAGAGAGCTGGACATCTGAGGTAGGATTCTTTCAGTCGAGGGCGTAATTTTTATTTTTGGCAGAAGAACAAAGACGTCTTCTAGATTAGGGTTCTTATCCTTTTAACTTCTGTGTACCCCCACTGAATCATTACTGGAATCCGAGGAACCCCACAAGTCATTTTTGGAAGCCAGGGTCCCACGGAGTAAGCAATTGGTATGATTTGAACTTCAAAACAATACACAAAGATACAAGAACAACTATAAACCAAACAGATGTTCAAATGACGAAATATTTTGTTTAATTCACAATGGAATATTAAAAAGTATTCAAATTTTCAATTTTGAGTCTTTTTTGTATATACTTTTTAATGTATAATATAATTTAATTTAAAAAAACAATTGCAGAGACCCTGAGTAGGCCTCACCAACCCCCAGGGTTCCTCAGACCAGATGTTAAGAACCACTGTTCTAGATCAATATCTTACCCAAGCTTTCCTGACCAAAATAACCCTGCATAGTCAAATGCTAGAAAAAATATGACGTATGCTTAGGTGAGTACAGCTGTCGCGGCTGCTGCCTAGAAGCAGCAGTGGGGCGGTTTGGAAAAAGGGGCGGAGGGGGGGGGGGCATGGGGAGAACGGGTAAAAAAAATCACTTGCTGCCCAGCCGGCCGGCTGGCTGGCCACCTCTGCCTCTCCTGTGTCCCGTCCCATCCTCTTCCTGGCTTCTAGTGAGAAACAGGAAGCACCAGGGCTCCCACGCTCACTGCATCCATTCACAATGCTGCAATGCACTGTTGTGATTGGTTTGAGCGCCGTAACACGGCGCTCAGCCAGGGGCTGGAGGGGTGGGCATGTTCTCCATGCAGGCTGCAAGTGCGTATGACTTTTTTGGGCAGTCCGAGAGGGCCAACCAAACAGTCATTGCGCACAGGAGTGTTCTACCATTCCTCCCCTGCTCTGCAGCCCCGCTCTGCCCGCCCCCTCACGCATGCTGCCGCAGCAGGAGGACAAAATAAAATGATAATAACATTACGTTAGTATCATTTTATTTTTTCCTTTCTTTTGCTGCTTCCTGGCAGTGGGGCGGTGCTCCTCCGCCTTAGCGGAGGAGTCACCACTGGAGTACAGACCAAGTAATGCCAACCAACTTTTGATTTTATTCAAGAACCCATTTGCCCCAGTGTTGGTGGCCACTTTGTCCAGGTGGGTAAGGTGGATCATGTCAGAAGAAGGTTATATGCAGCTGTTTTCGAAGCACTCTTCTAGGATTTTCTTCTCGAAATCCATGATAGCTGCTATTGGGCTGGAAGATATCTTGAAAATGGATAAACTGGTTTTCAGAGTCTGTCTTTTTTTATTTCAAGCCTGTTTCAAACATAGCAGAACTAGGTATAAGCAAGCTTTAAACAGGCAACTTTTTCACGGAAGGTGAGAAGGAGCCCAAGGCACTTTTAATTCACTGTCTCAAGTCCCCCCTCCTCCGAACCTTCTCCCCGCCTGTCCCGCAAAAACCTAAAACAAAGCTTTTGAGGCTGCTTCTGATGTCTTGGGGAGGTTTCACACCTTGTAATGGACATTGACTGAGCAGTACCTCCAAACGATTAGGTGGAAACCTGGTTTCTGCAGGGGTGTCCATCTAATTGTGTGCACACCGTGTGATAGCGGCTCCTCACCGGGTGACCGTGTGATGGGAGCTGATATTATGTGACACACGGAGGCACTGTGTGAGTACGAAGGTCTGCTGCTGAGTATGTAAATTAAATAAAAGAAGGCATAATCCTCACGTCCATGTCCTTAGAGATAAAATATTTCAGACAAATAAGCTAGAAAATATTATATTAATCTTCATGTTGTTGTTCAGTTATCATTACATTACAGTATTGTGAAGTTTATTGTGTTCCTTCATGAGAATAATGTATGTAACCAGCACATGGATTTTCTTTGTGCTCCTTCATGAGAATAATGTAACCAGCACATGGGTTTTCTTTAGCTTCATAATGTGTATTAATTTTGTCACATACTATGTAATTTAGTCAGCAAAACTAAATCATCAAGTACGTTGCAAGTCTAAACAGATTAAAATTAAGACCTTACGCTGTAGTTGGTAGTCTTCTGTAAATTTCAGCAGTCTACCACCTAAATCGGTTAAGTTGGGAACACTGGTCAGATGAAATATAAGTTGCTAACAGGATGGCCAGCAATTTCAAAGTTGTGAGGCTTGTACACTACAAACTAAATGAGACAGGGAAACGAGCTTAGGAAAGTCAACAACATCAAGATGGGTAAAAGAGTGTAGGGAGGTCAACAATAGCATAGCAGCTGTGACTCCTTGCCTGAAAATAGTATGAAGAAAAAAAACACGGGATGAGGGTAGAAGTAGGTTCATGGAGCTGTGGTTGACAGATTAGTTAAACTGCAAGGCGGGACAACAGTTGAAGAATCATAGTCTTTTGCTTTTGGAACATCGTTGCGAAGGTGAATTATAATTAAGGTTCCCTGTTTTCCGTTTTTACGGATTTTTACAGATAAATACAGACAGAAAACAATGTTTTCTGTCTGCATTACTTTTTAGGTGGATAAACACAGAAAATGGTGCTTCTTTAAGTGAACCTCAGTGCTGTCTTTCATGAATTATAGCCCAACAGATGGACAGCATGGGAAATGAAAAAACAGGATGAAATTTCTTTAAATAACGGCATATGTCAACATACATTTGTGGTATAATGCTAATATTTACCAGTGGATGCATTTTTATGTAATATTTGGCAGCTTAAATAGTTAAAACACGACAGACATCAAAGTATGAGTGCGCGTCAATCAGTTAAAAAATATGGAAATGTACAGTATTACAACTTCATTTTATGCAAAACACTAAATAAATATGGATAAATACAGATAAAATGGCCAAAAAATAAATATGGATGAATACAAACGGAAATGTTAAAAAAAAAATACCATAAAACCGGGAGCCTTAATTATAATGGGTGGTAGGTGTGGGGTGATGATAGTTGTAAACAGAGTTTATGCACCCTACCCTTATCAAAATTTCCTGTCTCTGCTCCAATGTGTGTACAGCATGGATTATTGATGAAACGATGAAGAGGAAACCTTGTTGCTGAGTGTTTGGAGTCCTCTTTCACATCTGCGCAGCTGTGTGTTCCGGTCCATGTATTAGAAATAAAGAATTAAACCACCTATTAAAGTTAGGGGATACATGTCTTTCCAGATGGTTTGCAAATAGAATTTTATGTCCCTGCAATTCAAACCTCTCTTCCTCATCGCCTACATTTCTCTTTTCAAGACTCTCAGCTAACCTCAGAAGAATTCCAAGATCTTCTCTGAATAGGTGCATATGAACCCCGCCTTCCTTACCCACAAGACTTAAGCAAATATGTTCTTAGAAAAAAAAATCATGGAGATCTGTAATTAATCTACGTGAATTCAATGTCTTTGTACTCTACAGCTTTTTCAAAATGGAGATCCTTATTCACCTCAGAGATGCCATTGAAGCAGGGGATTGAATGGCCAGACAGAAGCTGAAGGATGGTCAAGTCATCCCCCTCACAGATCTTTTGGCATGGAAATTATTATAATTTATTCTTTCTCCTATTTAGGGGTCGATTCCGATCTCGGCCGGAAGCGCACCTAACAGTATTCATCCGGGAAAAAAACCAGCCGAATGCGTGTTTCCCGACCGACTCGAACATTCGTCCGGACGAACAAGTACGATGCGTATAACAACCCAGTTTCCGAGCGAGCCGTACTTACCCAATTCAGCTCGTGTTCCCCGCCCGAGCCGGATCCGTAAACGCCGAATTGAGTCGTACGGAAGCAAATACACAGCACCTTCCGGTCGGACGAGTACGATGCGCACTCCGTACGCGCCGAACCCGTCGCTACGTCCGGGACGTTTGAGCATCCGGGCGAGCCGTACATAAGCTCAGTTTCGCGCCACAAGACGATCCACGGCTACGAGACGAACAAGCCAGCGACGAGTACGAGTCGAAGACACGAGAAACCCGAACGAGACGATCCAAGCATGAATCCCATTGCGCAGGTCCTACCTATACTCTACATCTATTACCGGGACCGGCACGGACGCATACGGCGCAGCCGGTAAGTCAAACACCAACAACACAAACAAACGACACGTACCCGAAATATGTCACACACACATAGGGATGCACAAATGACGTACACTAGCAACATCAGAACCATAGGGTGGGATGGCCATCACCAATGCCATACACACCCATAGGGGGCTGGATGCCTGCCACTACCACCACCCCACTCAGGGGGGGCTGGATGCCTGTCACTACTACCATCCCCACCCTTAGGGGGATGGATGCCTACCACTACCACCACCCCTACTCAGGGGGCCTGGATGCCTACCACTACCACCACCCCTACTCAGGGGCCTGGATGCCTGTCACTACTACCATCCCCACTAATAGGGGGATGGATGCCTACCACTACCACCACCCCTACTCAGGGGGCTAGATGCCTACCACTACCACCACCCCTACTCAGGGGGCCTGGATGCCTACTACTACCACCACCCCTACTCAGGGGGGCTGGATGCCTGCCACCACCACCACCCCTACTCAGGGGGCCTGGATGCCTACCACTACCACCACCCCTACTCAGGGGGCCTGGATGCCTGTCACTACTACCATCCCCACTCATGGGGGATGGATGCCTACCACTACCACCACCCCTACTCAGGGGGCCTGGATGCCTGTCACTACTACCATCCCCACCCTTAGGGGATGGATGCCTGCCACTACCACCAACCCTACTCAGGGGGGCCTGGATGCCCACCACTACCAACACCCCTACTCAGGGGGGCCTGGATGCCTGTCACTACTACCATCCCCACTAATAGGGGGATGGATGCCTACCACTACCACCACCCCTACTCATGGGGGGCTGGATGCCTACCACTACCACCACCCCATCTCAGGGGGGGCTGGATGCCTACCACTACCACCACCCCTACTCAGGGGGGCCTTGATGCCTACTACTACCACCACCCCTACTCAGGGGGGCCTGGATGCCTACTACTACCACCACCCCTACTCAAGGGGCGCTGGATGCCTGCCACCACCACCACCCCTACTCAGGGGGGCCTGGATGCCTACCACTACCACCACCCCTACACAGGGGGCCTGGATGCCTGTCACTACTACCATCCCCACTCATGGGGGATGGATGCCTACTACTACCACCACCCCTACTCAGGGGGGCTGGATGCCTGCCACCACCACCACCCCTACTCAGGGGGCCTGGATGCCTACCACTACCACCACCCCTACTCAGGGGGCCTGGATGCCTGTCACTACTACCATCCCCACTCATGGGGGATGGATGCCTACCACTACCACCACCCCTACTCAGGGGGGCCTGGATGCCTGTCACTACTACCATCCCCACCCTTAGGGGGATGGATGCCTGCCACTACCACCACCCCTACTCGGGGGCCTGGATGCCTACCACTACCACCACCCCTACTCAGTGGGGCCTGGATGCCTGTCACTACTACCATCCCCACTCATGGGGGGATGGATGCCTACCACTACCACCACCCCTACTCAGGGGGGCCTGGATGCCTGTCACTACTACCATCCCCACTAATAGGGGGATGGATGCCTACCACTACCACCACCCCTACTTAGGGGGGCCTGGATGCCTACTACTACCACCACCCCTACTCAGGGGGGCTGGATGCCTGCCACCACCACCACTCCAACTCAGGGGGCCTGGATGCCTACCACTACCACCACCCCTACTCAGTGGGGCCTGGATGCCTGTCACTACTACCATCCCCACTCATGGGGGGATGGATGCCTACCACTACCACCACCCCTACTCAGGGGGGCCTGGATGCCTGTCACTACTACCATCCCCACCCTTAGGGGGATGGATGCCTGCCACTACCACCACCCCTACTCAGGGGGGCCTGGATGCCTGCCACCACCACCACTCCAACTCAGGGGGGCCTGGATGCCTACCACTACCACCACCCCTACTCAGGGGGGCCTGGATGCCTGTCACTACTACCATCCCCACTAATAGGGGGATGGATGCCTACCACTACCACCACCCCTACTCAGGGGGGCCTGGATGCCTACCACTACCACCATCCCCACTCATAGGGGGATGAATGCCTACCACCCACACCACCCCTAAACATAGGACGGGAAATGCATGACACAACCAGCATACTCCAACATAAGGAATGTCTGAAAATACATCCCACCAACACCATGACAAGCGTGTGTAGTCTGTGTCAAATGCCCACAACACTGAACATGTCATTGAGCATACAATGTGACCCCCTATCACATGTGTCACACATAAATGTGTGTGGGCTCCACAATGCAAGCAGACCATGACCACTGTGGCAATGGGGTCTAAACTCCCATCATCACAGTGACCAAAAGGTAAGTGTGGGGTCCATAGCTGAAGCACATTTTGAACACTGTGGCAATGTGGTCTAAACCCCCATCATCACAGTGACCAAAAGGTAAGTGTGGGGTCCATAGCTGAAGCACAGTTTGAACATGGCAATGGGGTCTAAACCCCCATCATCACAGTGACCAAAAGGTAAGTGTGGGGTCCATAGCTGAAGCACATTTTGAACATTGTGGCAATGGGGTCTAAACCCCCATCATCACAGTGACCAAAAGGTAAGTGTGGGGTCCATAGCTGAAGCACATTTTGAACACTGTGGCAATGGGGTCTAAACCCCCATCATCACAGTGACCAAAAGGTAAGTGTGGGGTCCATAGCTGAAGCACATTTTGAACACTGTGGCAATGGGGTCTAAACCCCCATCATCACAGTGACCAAAAGGTAAGTGTGGGGTCCATAGCTGAAGCACAGTTTGAACACTGTGGCAATGGGGTCTAAACCCCCATCATCACAGTGACCAAATGTAAGTGTGGGGTCCATAGCTGAAGCACATTTTGAACACTGTGGCAATGGGGTCTAAACCCCCATCCTCACAGTGACCAAAATGTAAGTGTGGGGTCCATAGCTGAAGCACATTTTGAACACTGTGGCAATGGGGTCTAAACCCCCATCATCACAGTGACCAAAATGTAAGTGTGGGGTCCATAGCTGAAGCACATTTTGAACACTGTGGCAATGGGGTCTAAACCCCCATCATCACAGTGACCAAAAGGTAAGTGTGGGGTCCATAGCTGAAGCACAGTTTGAACACTGTGGCAATGGGGTCTAAACCCCCATCATCACAGTGACCAAAAGGTAAGTGTTGTCATGGAAAAGCTGCAACTGCCAAACAGCATGGATGATCCCTGGTCACAGAACAACAAATACATCAGTGGCAAAGTAGTGCTTGTGTCCCATAGCAACATACATTGGGTGAGGCAAACAGTGCAGTGCCAATAAGATATACCTTTGGCCATGTGCAGACAAACATCACCCATGGGGGCTGACATTGGCAACATTCCTCAATAACACAATGACAGAAGTGACCATCATAATGCAGCCCCACATATCTGCACCAATGGACACACAAATGTAGATATCCTTTGGAGACTGTAGATGTCAGGTGAACAAATACCATACCATGGCAGCAAAGGGACATACAAACCATGATCATTGTGCTGACTGATGACCTAGGAGTCCCAGGGACAGCAGGGGAAAGCCAACAAACAACATACAGCCAATGGCACACTAAAGATATGCCAATGCAGTGGTGCAGATGCACAAACAGGCAGCCTCACACTGCAGATCAAACACAACAGGTGATGGGGGTGTGCCAGTCTCCCCAGGCAACCACACAACACATGAGGAGGCCTGAATCACAATTACACAGATGTGTATACAGTGCCACACAAAAGTAACTCATGGATCGGATTCCCCTATGTGGGCAAACAGGCATTGTTAGATGAGAGGGAGCCCAAATTACACATGTCACACAAGCTTGTCGGAACAGCAAATAACACAGCAAGAGACAGACCCACCACAGCACTACCCCAGGGACCCCACATCGTGTTGACCGTGGCCTGCATGATAATCCCACTGTGATGACAAAGCTAGATGTCGTTCACACTGTGAACCACAGTCATGTGTCCTGAGCAACAAACTACCATCACACCTACACAAGCACAAATCAATCAGCACGGCCTGTCAGCCAAGGCCAACATTGAGGTAGGGGTCTAGCCGTGCAACAACTCTCATTTGCACACACTCAACACCACACACCTTGATCTCCACCAATGTGCAGCAGTGAAGCTCACATGGACTGGTGACATTGCACATGCACCCATGACAATCCCAGGGGTGGTTGTGGGAACTAAGGTGCAGAAACCCATCACACCTGGCCAGTCAACAAGAGTCATGAATGTCTGACACACTGCACAGTACGCTGTACATGGGCATGACGTGAAATCCAACACAATCAATGTGATCCCGGACACAGTCACACACCAATGAAGAAGTCAAGGTCACCCACAAAGAACACACATAGACAACTTCCAACATTGCAGCTCTGACCCAGAGGAGTGGCAGCAGTCACACACACAACGTGTCACAATCACTGAAAGCTAACACAAACTGTAAATTATATGACTTGTGTAACCAACAAGTGCCAAGGGGAATCCTGACTGTGTCTCATCTGCGTTTGCCCACAAACTCAGCCCTGACAGCAAACACACCTATGGATGACACCCTGATGACCAGTAATGTGCCATGCACCAACATCCCAGTGAACCCAGTGCGAAGATTTGGGTGGTACATAGGTCAACTCAGCAAGCATCACAAACAGGAACATCACTAGGGATCCCAGCCTGTGTTGCAAAATGGAAGTGAACACACACAGACATGCTCACACAACACACACCTTGGGCTCAGGCAATGTCACGGAATTACACACTGCCATGAGGGCACTCCACTCCTGTGTAAGGAAAGCTGTGCCATACGTTGTCTCTGCAGGGCCCTATCATATCAGCAGTACACTTGGTCACTCAGTCAACAATTAGCACAAAATGAAGGCTCTCGTCACATCAGCCTGGTCATGGGAGTGTCACCGACACCATCTGCACAGATCCAACACACATGTATAGCAAGTTGCACTGGTCACACAGATGAGTCCTTCCCCATTGATGCCCAAACTTGCATGTCCAGTGGAGATGGTCACACGGTCAGGGAAATAGACAAATTGAACAATGGCAAGCACAACAGATGTGCAGGGGTGTAAGCCACAGATGTGATATTGCAAATAAAAGTAGGAAATCCCATTGCCAAATATTGAAAACATGACACCCTCATATTGCTGCAAAGGATGACATGGATACACACCAGGATAGGACACATTCCCCCTGGACCACATGGGGTCCTGCACAGTAACGCTTCATTTCCCTGATATCAAAAATCACCATCAGTGCAGCAAGGGCACGGTTAGCAACATCAACATCATGTACATCAGAAGCAAAACCACTAGAGAACAGAAAGCAGCTTTATTCAGCATTTGTGTGTGAAGAAGTGAAAGTCCAGAAATATAACAAAGGCCAATGGCCAGTCCATAACAAGAGTCCAAACAGGGTGACAGTGCCAGATGTCACCCTTTGCATGCCTGCACAGCTACACATCAGGGACATTCCCTCGGAGGGAGCATACGGGGGGCAGGCCAGGCACCGCAGGGACAGGATCAGGGCTCACCAGAAGGAGGCAGGGAAGGGGTGGTGGGTGCTGGAGAGTCACTGACAACTGCAGTGGAGGTGTCTGACATGGTGTGTGCCGGCACAACTGGGGGGCTTGAGTCAGATGGACCATAATGGCCGCCGCCGAGTAGGAGCCTCTCCGAGGAGCTCCCGGTTTGGGGATTACCAATTTCTGGTAGTTATCCCCGTTAAAATCGTCCCTCTGGCTCTGGCGATCTCTGCGGAGCGACTGCACACCACCCATACAAGAACTGCCCTAACTCTGAGTCAAAAGTGGACTCCCATCCTACCTGACGAGCGACTGCCACCGAGTTCTTTCTGCACCCCCACTGCCCGGGACCCCCATCGCTGTCCGAGGCATCGCTGGGCTGCGGAGCCAGCTTCGAGCCGTGGATGACTGCGAGACATCGCTGAGGGAAGGACGACCCCGGTCACGACCGTCACCTGCCTCCTGCGATCCGAGGTCCGTGGGTGACCCCAGGAGTTGGATGCCATTTGCAAGGCTTCCCCGTTGCGATCCGAGGTCCGTGGGTGACCCCAGGAGTTGGACGCCATTTGCGAGGCTTCCCCGTTGCCCCATACGGCCCGGCTGCGGTTCTCCGGTCTGCGGCCAAGGAGCTAGGACGTTGGGGTCCAGGCCGGAGCCCGACTGCGGTGCCGAGGTGACTACCCTCTACTCGACTACCCTCCTGGTGCCAAACGGAAACAGAGGGAATTGGCTCTCTCTCCGGCGCCTTCCTGCAGCTGTGGACCGTGGCTGCCTGCTCGTCTCCCTTGAGGTCACGCTTGTGCGGCGGCAGTCCCTGGCACTCTGCTGCTGCCTGGGTGCTCTCTATCTCCTCCTCCATTGCTCTCGCTACGATCCTGCCGGCGCACGCTTACTATGGCGCGAAGCCTCTGATGCCGCTGCCCCCAGTCTTCTCCACACGGGAGACAGAAACTGACGAGGATTCCGCCTACGCACACTTGAAACGCACGCCAGGTACGTTCTTTCGTCGCCGAGACATTTTCGGCTCTTCAGAGGGTCTCGGGCCGATGCTCCCAAGATCTTAAAATGGCGGCGCCCTGAAGTGCATTTCAGGTCAATCTCTCACCGCTACTGCTCCTCATTCTACACCGCTAATGAGGCAGCTCTGCAAACGCCACTAAAGTGAAGTGCATTATTGCCCCTGATTGTGTACTAAGTCCCTTTACAACCTGCCTGTACACTTGTTGCCGATCAATACCTGACTCCAAAATGGCGAAGGTCCAAGATATCCTCGACTCGCCTCACAGTGCCTGACCTTAAGATGGCGCTGCCTCAATACTTTATTGTTTAATAACCTTTGCTTTCATCTCTTCTGTGTAACTTCACAGTTACATTGCTGTGCCTGAAGACTCACCAAAAAAGAAGGAAGAAAGAAAAAAAAATAATAATAATAATCTTTTACCCTCTTTATCATAGGTCCATCTCACCTCTGTACCGGGAAACTCATCCCCTCCGCTGTCTTTTTACCCTCTTACTCATATTAGTGCCCTTCCCTAACCAACATGTCAAGCCCTGACCTGACATGGTCTGGGGAAAACTCCTACACTCTAGTCTACCCCCCAACCTCTCAAAAACAGCTGCTAAATCATTCAAGCACGCCACCCTAAAAAGCCACCCTGAGACGCTGATATCTGACCTGCGCTCCAACGTGGACAGTGGCGTTTGCATAAATGACCTTATCTTCTATTCCAGAAGAACCGCCGCCTGGCGCAAAACCCTCTCGCACCTTCTTAACGTTCGCTCAACCAAAAACATCCCATATGGCACCAAACTCACAATTGCTCCCTCCTCTACCCTGCGAGCGGACCTCACCATCACCCTCTACAAAAATGGCATTGTTCTGATCCAAGCCTCAACCAATAACCTTAATAAATTCGCAGACCTTTTCACCCTCCTCAGAAACCACGTGCACGACACGGATAGGGGATCTAGCATCCGCACCAACGACCCACCGTCCTGCCAGCCTATTGTGCCTAGCCACCCGCATACCCCTCCAATGGCTTCCTTCGCAGCTCATCCTATCCCCCTCAGCATCTCTACGGACCCCGGATACGGACTCCCCCACACCCTTGATCCCCTCCCACCCAGCGCCCCCACCAACTGTGAGACTGATACTCTCCCAAAAACCCCGGACTCAGGTCGAACTAACCCTCCAATGGCTCCCAACACTGATCACCCTAACCGTTATAACTCGTCCCCGGCACCTCCAACAGAGTCGCCCCCAGACCCCTGATCCCCTCCCCGCCAGCCATCCACCAAATCCACGAGCTCGATACGCCTCCAAAGACCCTGGAGTCGGCTCATGCCAACCTCCCCCTTCCACCCTTACATGCCACCTATACCGCTCCTGAACCTTTGCCCCCTGCCCTCTAGCACCCCCAGCTTATATTGATCTCGCAATTCTGCACTCCAGAGCGACCAAACTAACTCCAGAGCATCCATAGCTCCATCCTGGACCTTATGAACCTCCTTCACCTTGCCGAACTCTCCCTCGCTAACCTCAAGCCACCTGTGGGAGGGATGGGCGGAAACAGAATCTAGGAGGCTTTAGTGGTTTCTCAATGTTGGTATTTTATTAGAGTCTTATGGCGGGCAATACATCCTCTGGGTAAGTTCTTAATGACTGCTGGCCGTCCCTCGGCGCGTCCTCTCTGTTATCCTGACCGGGGTTGTTTTCACCGTCCACCGTCCCTCCAGGAAGCTCGAGGAAAGAGAACAAAAGAGGACGGTAAGCACCCTATCTGCCTCGCTCTTTGTTTATGACATAAAAGGCTGGAGACCGTCACCACACCCGGTGTAAGAAGACGTGGTCAGGAAGTGTCAGGGAGCATCGACGTCACGTCCCTTTCTGTCACACTCCTTTCTAACCCCTAAGACCAGTGTTTTATGGGAAGGGGAGGTGAGGATGTGACCAAATATGTGGAGAGAAGAAAGAAACCGTAATGAATATAAGACCGTGCGCAAATCCACACAGTTAAGTGCCCCGTGAATGTTCCCTGTTCTCGCCCGACCCGTTCCTTCCCTCGTACTCCCACCCAACTCCTTTTACCCCTCACGAGTCCCCGACTCGCATACGATGTCACTCACCGTCCCTGCCGCAACTCTCCTGAGTTACGGCGGCGTGCACGTCCTTCCTGAAGGGGGCTCCACCACTCCTCCGACCACTCCTCCTCCTCCTCGACGTCGTTCGGGGTTATCCCGGTCTCCTCGCCTCCGTCCCGTGCCCTCTCCGTCTCTGTCTCTCCGGTCCCTCGCGTCTCCTGCTCCTTCCGCCTTCCGGGTTCTCCGACGTCCTCCTCTTCCTGTTCCGCCTCTTTGTCGGGCTGCCCTCGTCCTGATTGGTCGCCGGAAACTGACTCGCTTCCTGGTTCCTGTGGGAAGGAAGTCCCGGACCACAGTTTATACGGCTCGTCTATGGATCGGACTCTACCCCCGGGGATCTCATCTGCTGTCCCAGGTAAGGGGGCGGTTCCCAGAGGTCCGTGAAATGGTCCCTTCCGACATCCCCTTTCCCTAACATCCTTGTTCACAAGGAGAGGCTCAAGTGGGTACCTAGAGAGGAAGTCCGCATTGGTTTGTGCCCTTCCTTTGCGATGTGAAACGGTGAATCGGAATGGTTGTAACGCCAAGAACCAACGTAGAATCCGGTCATTGTGACCTTTGTTGCTAGCAAGCCACTTAAGGGGTGCGTGGTCGGTGAACAACCGGAATTCACGACCATCCAGGTAATACTTGAGGGACTCGACCGCCCATTTGATGGCTAAGGCCTCTTTCTCGATTACCGCATAGTTTCTTTCTCTGGGGTAGAGTTTGCGACTTATGTACATTACTGGTCTCTCCTGCCCCCTTGAATCGTTTTGTGATAAGACAGCTCCCAAACCATATTCGGAGGCATCCGTCTGTATTATGAACGGTTTGGTATAGTCGGGACTGAGAAGCACAGGATGGGTTATCAGGGCCCTTTTTAAGCTATGGAACGCCTGTTGTACCGGGGTTGAGGGGTTTTTGAGCTCTGCTTCCGTTTTCTTATCTTTTCGAAGGAGGTCGGTTAGGGGGGCTGCTGTCTGTGAGAAAGAGGGAATGAACCTCCTGTAATAGCCTAGGATACCGAGAAATGCCCGTAGGTCTCTCTTTGTGTGAGGGAATGCTAGTCGTGAAATTGCAGCCACTTTCTCTTCCTGTGGTTTGATGTATCCCTCACCTAGCAGATACCCCAGATATTTGACTGAGCGCCCCGCCAAATGGCTTTTGGCTGGATTGATGGTCAAACCTCCATCTTTCAGGGCTTGGATTACCTTGTATAAATGGGTCATATGCTGCTCCCACGAGTCACTGTAAATGATGATGTCATCAATGTATGCCGCTGCGAAGGCCTCGCAGGGCTTCAGTATATGGTTCATTAATCTCTGGAAGGTGGCAGGGGCTCCGTGTAAACCAAAAGGCAGGACAAGGAAGTGATATAAACCCCCAGGAGTAGAGAAAGCCGTTTTTTCTCTGTCCTTTTCACGGAGAGGCACCTGCCAATAGCCTTTACAGAGGTCCAGGGTGCTGATGTACTGGGCTTTGCCCAATTTCTCTACCATCTCATCGACCCTGGGTAATGGGTAAGCATCGAATTGGGATATCTTATTGATCTCTCTAAAGTCTATGCAGAACCTGATTGATCCATCAGGCTTGGGTACTATGACGATAGGAGAACTCCACTCACTGTGTGAGGGTTCAATGATACCCAGGCGTAACATCTGCTGTATCTCACGTTCTAGGGCGTCTCTTCGGGACTCGGGCAGCCTATAAGGACGTAGCCGTACCTTTTTCCCCTGGATTGTATGGATTTCGTGTTGTACCAGTGTGGTCTTCCCTGGGCTCTTGGAAAACACCTCCTGTAATGGAGATAGCTGTGTATAAAGGTCTTGTCTGAGGTTTGGCAGCAATTCACAGTCAATACACTGATGAAATAAGGGGGTTGATCCTTCCGTTATCCCTACCAAGGAAGGTCTAGCACCATACCATTTTTTGAGCAGATTCACATGATATATCTGCGTTTTATTCCTATTATGGGGATCTAGTTCCAAGCGGTACGTCACAGGGGTTACCTTATCTATCACTTTAAAGGGGCCCTGCCACTGCCCTATTAATTTATGGTCCGAGCTAGGCATCATCAACAAGACCATATCCCCCACGCTCAGGGACCTCTCTACGTTTTTTTATCATATTGCTTCTTCTGGGACTCCTGGGCTTGTTCCACATGGGTTTTTACGATGCTTCTGATCTGGGCTAGATGGGACTTTAATCTCCAGACATATTCAGGGAGTGGTTTGGCCCCGTTCTCTTCCTCCTCCCATTCCTCTCTAGTCATATCCAGCAATGTACGGGGCTGTCTCCCATATAAAAGCTCAAAAGGGGAATACCCTGTACTCTTCTGTTGTTGGCATCTTATGGCAAAAAGGGCCAGGGGTAACATATCCTCCCATTTACGGAATTCCAAGTCTAGTAATTTCTTCAGAGTGGTCTTAAGGGTGGCATTGTACCTCTCTACGAGGCCGTCTGTTTGGGGATGGTAGGCAGCTGTGCGGATCTGTTTTATCTTTAAGTGCTTGCATACCTGTTTCATTATTCGAGAGACAAAAGGCGTTCCCTGGTCTGTGATGATCTCTTTGGGGAACCCTACCCTCGAAAAGAAGGCGATCATAGCTTTTGCTATTTGGGTTGTATTGGGTTGGCGTAAAGCTATTGCTTCTGGGAACCGGGTTGCATAGTCAACAATGACTAGCACGTATCGACACCCGCTACGAGAGGGCAACAGGGGGCCGATGAGGTCCATCCCCACCCGGGAAAAGGGCTCCTCCATAACGGGAAGGGGTCTTAAGGGTACTGGTGGGGGCTTGTATCTACTGTTTTTTTGGCAGGTAGGACACTCTTGACAGTACTTCCTCACTTGGTGGTAAATACCAGGCCAATAGAAACGGGCAAGGATGGTTTTCTCCGTTTTCTCCCCCCCAAAGTGACCCCCTAGGAGATGGCTGTGGGCAAGAAAGAGGACCTTTTCCCTGAACCCCCCCGGTACCAATAGCTGTGGGTTTTGGTCTTTCCCTCCTTTTCGGTACAACAACTCTCTTATCTTTAGGAACTGAGGACCTACGTTTTGGTCGTCCTCCACATCAACTGCCTTACTCCAGGCTTCCCTCAATGTAGGGTCTTCTCTCTGTGCTATGCGGAACTGTTGATCATGCTCCCAAGGGCATTCGTCTACGGTTCTGGTTAAAGACACTGATGTCCATTCTCGTTTGTCTTTCCGTTTTTGTCCTTTGCTTTTCTTCTGCTTGGGCGGAGGCCAATCCTGATCTGTGAGGAAAGCAAATGGTGCTGTTTCTCTCCATTCATCCTCCTGGGTTTTGGTCTTTTGGAGTAGGTCTTCTATATACGGGTAGTCCTGCCCTAGGACTAGGGGTTCGGGCAACTTGGGGATGAGACCTACATTGAGCATTACAGGTTCAACTGTGGGATCATGTTGTACGGCCACTTCGGTGGTAGGATATGGTTTCTGGTCTCCATGTACACAGAGGATATTTACTATCCCGCGGGTGTCCTGTACCCCTCCTGGGACGGCTTGTGGTCGCATGACGCTTCGTAGACACCCTGTGTCTATTAGGGCCTCTCTGGGCTCTCCGTTAACAGCCACCTGACGATGATAAGGAAGGGTCCCTCCGTCTCCCAGCCTACATAGATATGATCGGGTCAGCCCCACCTCCATCGGTTCTTCCTTTTGGGGACATACTCTGGCGATGTGACCGTACACCCCGCAATGAAAGCACTGAGGACCTTGTGGAATCGAAGGCCTTGGGATGACGGGTAGGGGTCCAGGTAGGATTGTGACGGCCTCCGGTTTTCTGGAAAAAGGGGGTCTGACTATCCGGGTGGGCGTTCCCCTGTCGTGGTGTCTCCACGGGACGTCCTCTCTCCCTTTTTGGCTCTCCTGCGCCCTACTGAAGGCACTGGCGATTTCCACCGCTCTGTCCAAGGTAAGCTGTGTATGCTGCCGAACCCATTTTTGTATGGGTGGGTGCAAGGACGACAAGTATTGCTCCAAGTATACTTTTTCCATTATTTCATCCTTGGTGGCACTGGCGGGTTGTAGCCAACGATCTGCCAAATCCCGTACCCTGTAGTACAATGCTCTCGGGGTCTCTTGGGGTCCTTCGCGAACCTGTCGTAGACGGGTCCTATAGGTTTCGGGGTCTATTCCCAGACGTTCCAAGATGCACCTTTTCACGTCGTCGTATGGGGTGAGGCCTAAAGGGTTGGCTGCTTGGTAGGCCGCCTGTAAATCCCCGGTCAGCAATGGCCCTAAGTACTGTCCCCACTTGTCCTGCGGCCAGGCTGCCGCTCTGGCCATTCTTTCAAAGTTGGAGAAGTAGTAATCAGGATCTTCCCCGGCAACATATTTCTGCATCACGACGGAAGGTAGAGTGGTATGGGCCCTCGGTTGACCTAGTGTTTCCGCCAACCTCCCTATCACCGTTTCCTGTGTGGTGCTTTGTTCAGGGAGTGTTCGATGGAGTTTTTCTCGGTCTTCCTCAGCAACCGCCAGGAACTTCTCCATGATCTTCCCCAAGTGCTCCTGGTTGTCCGCCATCTTCTTTATAACCGCCTCCATTTCCACCGGTCCCACTTCTGACACCACCTGTGGGATGGATGGGCGGAAACAGAATCTAGGAGGCTTTAGTGGTTTCTCAATGTTGGTATTTTATTAGAGTCTTATGGCGGGCAATACATCCTCTGGGTAAGTTCTTAATGACTGCTGGCCGTCCCTCGGCGCGTCCTCTCTGTTATCCTGACCGGGGTTGTTTTCACCGTCCACCGTCCCTCCAGGAAGCTCGAGGAAAGAGAACAAAAGAGGACGGTAAGCACCCTATCTGCCTCGCTCTTTGTTTATGACATAAAAGGCTGGAGACCGTCACCACACCCGGTGTAAGAAGACGTGGTCAGGAAGTGTCAGGGAGCATCGACGTCACGTCCCTTTCTGTCACACTCCTTTCTAACCCCTAAGACCAGTGTTTTATGGGAAGGGAGGTGAGGATGTGACCAAATATGTGGAGAGAAGAAAGAAACCGTAATGAATATAAGACCGTGCGCAAATCCACACAGTTAAGTGCCCCGTGAATGTTCCCCTGTTCTCGCCCGACCCGTTCCTTCCCTCGTACTCCCACCCAACTCCTTTTACCCCTACGAGTCCCCGACTCGCATACGATGTCACTCACCGTCCCTGCCGCAACTCTCCTGAGTTACGGCGGCGTGCACGTCCTTCCTGAAGGGGGGCTCCACCACTCCTCCGACCACTCCTCCTCCTCCTCGACGTCGTTCGGGGTTATCCCGGTCTCCTCGTCTCCGTCCCGTGCCCTCTCCGTCTCTGTCTCTCCGGTCCCTCGCGTCTCCTGCTCCTTCCGCCTTCCGGGTTCTCCGACGTCCTCCTCTTCCTGTTCCGCCTCTTTGTCGGGCTGCCCTCGTCCTGATTGGTCGCCGGAAACTGACTCGCTTCCTGGTTCCTGTGGGAAGGAAGTCCCGGACCACAGTTTATACGGCTCGTCTATGGATCGGACTCTACCCCCGGGGATCTCATCTGCTGTCCCAGGTAAGGGGGCGGTTCCCAGAGGTCCGTGAAACGGTCCCTTCCGACACCACCTCAATCCTCCCCCCCACAGATCGCCGAGCCTCCCAAACACCCACTTCCACTACCCTTGAGACATCTTCGCCCGCGCAAACACCCTTGCCACCTATCAGAGGAGGAATCCCGAGCTCTCGCACTCTCTTACAACTCTACCACTGCCACCTCTTCTAATCCACTAGACCTCACGGAAAACGAAATCCTAGCCATCCTCCAAGACCACAATTCGGTCCAAGCCATCCCTCGTCCACTAAATAGGAGCCCTGAACACCCCATCAGCACGGTCACCATCAACCCCAACAGGCCAGCCACCCTCCATAACAGAAGTGTGGTTAAAAGCAACCTTGCGCCTATATTCCTATCCGTCCAGACCCCTGACACCCCCCAGACCCCCCTATCTGGTCTCTTAATCAATTGCCGATCGGCAGTTAAGCATGCCGCAGATATCGCTGACCTCATCCTGAACAAAAACTTAGACCTAGCTATACTAACAGAATCCTGGCTCAATGAATACTCTTCCCCTTGCCTAGACTTATTAGTCCCTCCCAACTACAGCATTGCTAGACTAGACAGACAATCTAGCAGAAAAGGAGGAGGCATCGCTTGCATCTACCGATCCTCCCTCCTTGTCACGGAACTCGTGGCGGACACCACCGACTCCTGCGAATACCTCGCACTCTCCATTTGCAGCAACTCATTACATCTTTGCAACTTGCACATCTTTTACCACCCCCAGGTTCGAACGACTCTTTCACCGATCACCTCTTGGAAATCATCACAACTAGGATTTTCTCCAATGCCAAAGAGATTTTCCTTGGTGATTTCAACCTGCACTGGAATGACCCTAAAGATCCCTACGTCAACGCCATCAAAGACCTCCTAACCGATCAAGCCCTGACTCAAGCCTGCTCTCTGCCAACTCACTCAAAAGGGGCCACCCTTGACTGGATCATTTCTAAGGAATCCTCAGTCAAGCTTATCTCCTCAGACCCATGTGACTGGTCTGACCACCATACCATCTCCTTCGTTGTACCTGGGACCCTCAAGACAAAGACACCGCAACCGGTGACTCCAAACGCTGGGTCAGAGACACTAAGAACCTTGACCTTAGGAAACTGGAGGCTCGTTGCAAATCTGACCTCCCTCCCCCTCGCACATAACTACGGTCAGTGACCTCAATGCTCATTACTCGGCGTCTATTTCAAACATTCTAGACGACCTTGCCCCCCTAAAACTAAAAAGATCACAAATCAAAGACAGAAACCCCTGGTTCTCTGGTTCCCTCAACTTGGAGAGGAGATCCCTACGGCAATCTGAAAGAATCTGGAGACAGCACCCTCTGCTACGCATCTAAAACTTCTCCGCCAGGCGAGAAACTCCTACAACAAACATATCCTCAATTCAAAAAAAGAATACTTCAGATCGGAATTGGAGGATGCCAAGAATAGACCCCGCAAGCTCTTTGAACTGGTCAAACACCAATCAAATAAACTGGCTAAAACACCGAAAGAATCTCCCAAGTCTCTAATATCGTCTGAAGAATTCTCCTCCTTCTTCACTGATAAAATCACAGCATTAGGAATTGAACTCAATACCTCCACTCACTCTCAACCCCTTCCAGACCTGCCCCCCTTTCCCGCGCTACCTCCACTGACCTCACCTAAAAACCAAGCACGCTGGACCGACTTCGAATACTATGACGAAGACTCCATCCCTAAAATCCTCTCTACCTTAAACCCAAACAACCACTTTAATGACCCACTACCATCCAACTGCCTCCCAATCCATTGTCCCTTGCTGGACTGCAATAATCAACGCCTCTCTACAACAGGGATCGATCCCGGACCCCTTGAAAGCCGGTCAAGTCCTTCCTATTTTAAAAAAACCATCGCTGGATCCAGCCTCCCGACAATTTCAGACCTATCTCCAATATCCCTCTGCTAGCCAAAGTATTAGAGAAGTGTGTACAACAGCAACTAAGTCAGCACATCAACAACTTCCACCTACTTGATGACTTCCAATCTGGATTCAGACCGGGCACAGCACTGAAACCACTATGCTCCACATCGTGGACGACGCCCTCCAAGCCATAGACCAAGGCAAAACCTGCCTTCTAATCCTCTTAGACCTATCTTCCGCCTTCGATACTGTGAACCATGCAAAACTACTCGAACGCCTTGAACTCAGGATGGGTCTGGATGGTGTTATCCTAGAATGGTTCAGGTCCTTCCTCCACAACCGATCTCAGAGATTCCTCATTAACGGCAACCTCCACTCACTCTCAACCCCTTCCAGACCTGCCTCCCTTTCCCGCGCTACCTCCACTGACCTCACCTAAAAACCAAGCACGCTGGACCGACTTCGAATACTATGACGAAGACTCCATCTCTAAAATCCTCTCTACCTTAAACCCAAACAACCACTTTAATGACCCACTACCATCCAACTGCCTCGCTGCTGCCTCCCAATCCATTGTCCCTTGCTGGACTGCAATAATCAACGCCTCTCTACAACAGGGATCGATCCCGGACCCCTTGAAAGCCGGTCAAGTCCTTCCTATTTTAAAAAACCATCGCTGGATCCAGCCTCCCCGACAATTTCAGACCTATCTCCAATATCCCTCTGCTAGCCAAAGTATTAGAGAAGTGTGTACAACAGCAACTAAGTCAGCACATCAACAACTTCCACCTACTTGATGACTTCCAATCTGGATTCAGACCGGGGCACAGCACTGAAACCACTATGCTCCACATCGTGGACGACGCCCTCCAAGCCATAGACCGAGGCAAAACCTGCCTTCTAATCCTCTTAGACCTATCTTCCGCCTTCGATATTGTGAACCATGCAAAACTACTCGAACGCCTTGAACTCAGGATGGGTGGATGGTGTTGTCCTAGAATGGTTCAGGTCCTTCCTCCACAACCGATCTCAGAGATTCCTCATTAACGGCAACCTATCAGCCCCCACCCCGGTCACTGTCGGAGTCCCCCAAGGTTCAACCCTGTCCCCCACTGTGAGAAGTTGGCCTGGTATATGCTGTTCACTAATTAAAGTGGACACCTTGCACCAGGGCAAATCGACTCTTATGGTAGATAGGTTTAAGACAACCTTTTAAAGAAAGCTATCCTAGTGGTAGCTGTGGAGAGCAGCCTTCAGGCTAAGTCTCGGAGGAATGTAAAGCAGCTTGTTTTACCATATAATCTCTTGAATCACCAAATGAAAAGACACCACACAGGTATATATATCAAATATATATGTATTTATTTCTAAATAACTCTCTACTAATCTCTTTATGAGATTAGAAGACAAACATATGCACAAATCAACGTTTCACAATAAGTTAAGCACAAAATATGGCTGGGGCCCTAGGGGCGTACCAGACCATATACTAAGTAAGAGACTTAGAAACAACGACTTGCAAGGAGACAAGGCCTAGGGCCTTCAGAAGTGCAGGGGCCTCACGAAACCACCCAAGGCAGGTAAGTAAAGGACCCACGGGGGCCGCGTGCAGTGTGGATACACAGGCGCGGATCGCCGTTAACTTCAATGGGGCAAGTCGCGGTTGGAAATAAAGAGTTTTAGGATACTTCTGTACAAGCAAGTCACTTACAGGGTAAGTCGTTCTAGGGCCCCCACCCACAGGAGCACCGTAGTGCTGGAGTTACCTCACCCAGGGAAGCCGGGTGCACAGGTGTCCTTTGGTGTCGGGTCGCGGCGTCGTTTTCAATGGCGAACAAAGAAGACTTGCTGCTTGCGGGAGCTGAAGAAGTGTCCGGTGGAATCCAAGCCTGGATTCTGAAGAAGGATGAACTGAAAGCAGAGGGGACAGTGTTCAAAGTCACTTGGCAGTGACCCGGGGCAAGGAAGATGGATGCCCACCGTCGTCGGTCGCTTCAGGTCGGTTGCGGGTGCCTTGACTCTTCAGCCACGTGGTCCAGGAGGCGTCGACGATGACCAGGAGCTGGATTCGGTGTGTCCCTCGACGTCTGCAGCTGACTGCGGTGTCGGCAACTCGATCGGAGCCAACAAGCCTTGGCAGCCGCAAGTCTCGGGGAGATGAAGAAAAGTCGATGGCGCAGACCAGCAAGGTCTGTGGAACTCACCCAGCGAGGGTAAGTCAGGGCAGGCCTGGAGCAACCAGGGGAGCCCTTTGGTTTCGTTAAGAAGTCTTCTGGGGACCCACAAGCCGGCGGGCAAGGGATCGCGAAGACACCTCGGGCGGAATCACTCAACAGGGGCCCACGGTCACTCGGGACGGTGTAGGCCTCTGATCTTCGGAGGGATTCCTGCTGGAGGTCGGGACCACACGTGGTCCAAAGCACAAGTTCGTAGAACATTGTGAAGGGGTTGCACTCGACAATAGTGCACGGTACCCAGGGGTCGCGGTTCCTCGTTACTCGTGGGGTCCACTTGCCTCAGCTTCGCTGGGGACTCACGATGGCCTGGGAGAGGTCAGGAAATCCACTTCTTGGGCTGCAGGGACTTCGGACTCCGGCGGGAGCGGCGTAGTTTGCGACCGTCGTTGTCGTTTTTGGTGCCTGCCAAGCAGGGGAGTCACTCCTTGACTCCAAGGGAGATTCTTCTGTCTTCCAAAGGTAGTGGAACGTCGAAGGGCCAGGATTCTTCTGTAGAGCGTCGTCCAGGGGTTATCTGCTTTGCAATGGCAAGGTTCCCCCTCTTATACTAAAAGAGGGGATGGACTAGCTCTATGACCCCACCTATGGGAGGGTCAAGGGAGGGGTGGCTACACCCACTTCCCTTTGTCCAGTTTCGCGCCAGAGCAGGGGCAGGTAGCCCCTGAGCTGGTTTGAACTGGCATATGCACAGAGGAGCCTTCTGCTCCCCCAGTGCAGGACTTCAAAGCACTCTAAGAGTGCACCCACCCAGCCCCAATACACTAAACCCTGTCTGGAAGGTGGTTACACCTCCCTGTGACAGGATGCCTATTGTTGGGCTTCCTCCACTGCGAGTTTCGGTCATCAGCAGGAGGGCAGCCCAGTGTCTGTGACTGGTGGCATCCATTTTGTGATGCCAGGGCTCTTTAGGATTCTACCGCGTTTCCACAGCAGGTACATGTCTTTTCCCTCTAGAAGGGTGGAATGCTACCCCGCCGCCAAGATTGGCGGGGGGTAGTATTCCAAGATGTTTGACACCAAACACGACATGTTTTGATGCAGCCATTCCAAAGTTAGCATTTACCGCGAGGATATAATGCACTTAAGAGTATATGGTTTAACCGCATCCACAAACAGCACCAGAGAATAGACTCTGAGAGCTGCAGAGGGGCCCTGCTCAGGCAGAGGCACCCCCTCACATAGAAGCCAAGCACCCTGCCCTCAGGATTGATAGGGCCTGCCTTAGGGGTGACTGATAGGTTTATATGTGTGTGCAGGAGAGATATAGGAAACCTATATCTCAGTGAGGAGTGCTAGCACCACCTCACCCAGGCTGCAGTAGCAGGCCTGTGGTGTCAGATTTAGACTGCTTCCCAGGGGTGGCATAATATATGCTGCAGCCCCTGGTAGGCCTGTGAAGTACCTATGCCCTTGGCACCTAAGGTACCATATACTAGGGACTCATAAGGTACCACAGTATCCAATCACTAGTGCACCTAGAGTGCACTCCATGTCGTTTAGAGAGAACAGAGAGGCTGGGGCCCTGATTGGCAGGGACCCAGCCAGACTATAGCCAGAAACCAGTGCTAACATCAGAAAAAAGTGGGGGCAACATAAGAGGCAGATCCTACTCTCCTACACAACCCCCCAAACGTAGGGACACTAAACTAACCTTGACCAGTTGAGTCTTCGTGTTCAAAGTGGAAATACCTTGAGAGTCCATCTGCATTGGCATGTTGGGTCCCAGGCCTATGTTCCACTGTATAGTCCATCCCCTGTAGGGAAATGGACCACCTCAAAAGTTTTGGGTTTTCACCTTTCATCTGCTTTAGCCATAGGAGGGGCTTGTGGTCAGTCTGAACTATGAAGTGAGTGCCAAACAAGTATGGCCTCAGCTTCTTCAGGGCCCAAACCACAGCAAAGGCCTCCCTCTCTATAGCTGACCAACGTTTCTCTCTAGGGGTCAGCCTTCTGCTAATAAAAGCTACTGGCTGGTCTTGACCTTCATCATTCAGTTGAGACAGTACAGCTCCCACACCCAGCTCAGAAGCATCTGTTTGGACAATGAACTTTTTGGTGTAGTCTGGACTCTGTAAGATGGGGGCAGTGCACATGGCCTGCTTTAGGTCTTCAAATGCCTTTTGACAGCTAGCTGTCCACTGAACCTTTTTGGCATTTTCTTAGAGGTAAGATCATTCAAGGGGTCACTATAGATCCATATCCCTTGACAAACCTCCTATAGTACCCAGTCAGGCCTAAGAAGGCTCTCACCTGTGTCTGGGTGGTTGGAGCAACCCATTCCAGTATGGTTTGGATTTTGCTCTGCAAAGGCTGATCCTGGCCTCCACCTACAAGGTGGCCCAGGTACACAACCTGACTCTGCCCTATCTGGCACTTGGTGGCCTTGATAGTGAGGCCTGCTTTCTGCAGGGCCTCCAAAACATTTCTGAGGTGGACCAGGTGATCCTGCCAGGAGGAACTAAAGACAGCAATATCATCTAGATAAGCTGAGCAATAAGTTTCCATCCCTGCCAGAACTTTATTCACCAACCTCTGAAAAGTGGCAGGTGCATTTTTCAATCCAAAGGGCATTACCACAAAGTGGTAGTGCCCACCAGGGGTCGAAAATGCTGTTTTGGCTTTTGCATCATCAGCTAATCTGATTTGCCAGTAGCCAGCTGTTAGGTCAAATGTGCTTAGATACTTGGCTGAGGCCAAAGTATCAATCAGCTCATCTGCCCTTGGTATGGGATAGGCATCAGTCCTAGTGACTGCATTGAGGCCTCTGTAGTCTACACAAAACCTCATTTCTTTCTTACCACCCTGGGTATGAGGCTTGGGTACCAGGACTACTGGGCTAGCCCAAGGGCTATCTGAAGGCTCAATCACGCCTAACTCCAACATTTTCTGGACTTCAGTCCTGATACAGTCCCTGACATGGTCAGGTTGCCTGTAGATTTTATTCTTGACAGGCAGACTGTCCCCAGTGTCCACCTCATGGGTGCACCAGGTAGTCTGGCTAGGGGTCAGGCTAAACATATGTCTAAACTGTTGCAGAACTTGTCTGCACTCAGTTTGCTGATGGTCAGTGAGGCTGCTTGCCAAAGCAACACCATCTACTGACCCATCATCAGGGTTCTGAGAGAGCAGGTCAGGGAGAGGGTCACTCTCCTCCTCCTGGTCCTCATCAGTTGCCATGAGCAAGCCCATGTCAGCCCTGTCAACATATGGCTTTAATCTGTTGACATGAAGCACCCTTAGGGGGCTCCTGGGAGTTCCAAGATTCACCAGATAGGTGACTTCTCCCTTCTGTTCAACTATTGTATGGGGGCCACTCCACTTGTCCTGGAGGGCTGCTGGGGCCACAGGCTCCAACACCCACACTTTCTGTCCTGGCTGGTATACAGTCAGCACAGCCTTTGGTCATGCCAAGCTTTTTGCAATTCTTGGCTGGCCTCCAGGTTTTTGGTTGCCTTTTTCATGTACTCTGCCATCCGGGAGCGGAGACCAAGTACATAGTCCATCACATCTTGTTTGGGGGGCTTGAGAGGTAACTCCCAGCCCTCTTTTACCAAACATAGTGGACCTCTCACAGGATGCCCAAACAGAAGCTCAAATGGGCTGTAACCAACCCCCTTCTGTGGAACCTCTCTGTAGGCAAACAACAGGCAAGGAAGAAGAAGGTCCCATTTCCGCCTAAGCTTCTCTGGGAGTCCTTTAATCATTCCTTTCAAGGTTTTGTTGAAGCGTTCAACTAAACCATTGCATTGTGGGTGATAGGGGTGGTGAACTTATAAGTTACACCACACTCCTTCCACATTGCTTTCAGATATCCTGACATGAAGTTGGTACCTCTGTCAGAAATGACCTCCTTTGGAAAACCCACTCTGGAGAAAACTCCAATGAGGGCTCTTGCCTCCACAGGTGCTGTGGTGGTCCTCAGGGAATTGCCTCTGGGTACCTGGTGGCATGATCCACTACCACCAGGATAAATCTGTGCCCAGATGCAGTCTGAGGGTCAAGGGGACCAACAATGTCAATCCCTACCCTTTCAAAGGGTACCCCCACCACAGGTAGTGGTATCAGGGGGCCTTTGTTGTGCCACCTGCCTTACCACTGGCTTGGCAAGTGACACAGGAGCGACAAAACTCCTTTGTGTCCTCTGACATATGTGGCCAATGAAAATGTGGAACAAGCCTGTCCCAGGTCTTGTTTTGGCCCAAGTGACCTGCTAAAGGGATATCATGTGCTAAGGTCAAGAGGAACCCCTAAACTTCTGAGGTATTACCAACCTCCTGGTGGCTCCAGGGGCTGGGTCTCTACCCTCAGAATATAGGAGTCCCTCATCCCAATAAACTTTATGGGACCCACTAGCACTCCCAGCAGCCTCAGCAGCAGCCTGCTGTCTGAGGGGGTTCAAGAGAGGGGCAGCACTGTTGCTCCTTGCTCA
The DNA here is from genome assembly GCA_963921515.1 of Calotriton arnoldi. Classification (NCBI taxonomy): domain Eukaryota; kingdom Metazoa; phylum Chordata; class Amphibia; order Caudata; family Salamandridae; genus Calotriton; species Calotriton arnoldi. The sequence goes on along the minus strand of CAWUFW010004032.1, from coordinate 541,136 downwards.
GATCTTCCCTGGAAGGGCCCCCTGCCCCCAAGAACTCAACCTGGTCAGGTTCAAGTTCCTCTGGGGCAGTTCCTTCTTCAGGTTCTGCTTCACCTCCCTCTGGAAGTGAATCCTTGATCTGAGACAGAGGGAAGGCACTGCCTTTACCCTACTGCTCCTCCTCTTGGGAAGCATCTGGTCCATTGTTCCAGGATCCAGAGCTGGTTCAGTGTCATGCATTCTTGCTTGTGACCTGGTCACAGCAAATACCTCTGCAGGGATGCCCAACATCTCAGCATGAGTCCATAACTCTACTTCAGACCAGGCTGAAGTCTCTAGATCATTGCCCAATAGACATTCTACAGGGAGGTCTGCACTAACTACAACCTTCTTGAGGCCAGTTACCCCTCCCCAGGAGAAATTCACAACTGCCAGACTATGGTTGGTCTGGACATTGCTTGCATTGGTCACCTGGTACATTTCACCCAGGATGATCTGTCCAGGGTCCACTAGGTCCTCTGCCACCATGGTGACACTAGCACCTGTGTCCCTAAATGCCAAAGCCTGTTTGCCATTTATCAAAGGCTGCTGTTTGTACTTGCCCAGATTACTGGGGCTTACTAGGAAGGACATATCAATGTTTCCCTCACAAATCAGCATTGCCTGAGTGGTCACTCTGACTAGGTCAGAATCCACTTCAGAACCCAGGGTCAACCCTACTACACCCTTATTCTGCGTACCACCTCCACCAGTAGCTGAGCTAGGGGGCACAGTTGCCTTAGGGGCAGGAGTGGTGGTGGTTTGGTCTTTGGACTTGGTACAATCAGAAGTCCAGTGCCCTTTCTGTTTACAGAATTTGCACCAGGGCTTCTTTTGGCCTTTTCCCTTGTTGGACTGTGACTCCCCACCAGATGCAGATTTTTGGGGCCCTTGTGAAGACTTCTGGTCTTTTGACTTATCCCCACCTTTCTCAGAGCCTTTAGGATCTTGCTTCTTAGTGTCACCCCCTTGGTTCTGGGTTTTCTGCCTCACCCTGGTTCTGACCCATTTGTCTGCCTTCTTTCCCAATTCTTGGGGAGAGGTCAGATCAGAGTCCACCAGGTACTGATGCAACAACTGGTTCTGGCAATTATTTAGGATCTGTTCTCTCATCATCAGATTATACAATCCCTTGAAATCAGTAACCCTACTGCCAACCAGCCAACCCTCTAGAGCCTTGGTTGCACAATCAACAAAGTCAGTCCAGTCCTGAGTCTGTGCCTTCTGGGTATCTCTGAACTTTAACCTGTACTGCTCAGTGGTTAAGCCAAACCCATCTATCAGTGCACTCTTCAGGACCTCATAATCATCAGCATCCTCCTCTCTAACAGTGAGGAGCTTGTCTCTTCCTTTATCTGAAAAGGAGAGCCACAAGATTGCTGCCCACTGCTTTTGGGGGACCTGCTGTACTCTACAGGCCCTCTCCATAGCAGTTATCCACTTGTGGATATCATCCCCACTCTGGTAGGGAGGAACAACCTTGCTCAGGTTCCTATGGTCAGGAATATATTCTCTGCCTCTAGGGACACTGTTGCTGCCACCAGGGGGTTCTAACCCCTCTTTTCTAGAAGCTCTCTGGATCTCCAGGGCTTCCCTATCCAGTGCCAACTGCTTGGTTCTGAGGGCCACTCTGGCTTCCTCATACTGGAGCAGTTTGCACCTTCTCTCAGAGGAGGTCTCTCTTAAGGAAAAGTATGAGCTCCTCTGCTGGACAAATTCTCTGCCAGAGTGATAAGAGTGGTCAGATTCCCTGGAAGGGGATCTGTGCCTCTCCTCCTCTCTGTCAGTTCTCTTAGGGAGAATTCCTCTGTCCTTTTCAGGCTCCTTGGAGCCTGGCCCTTCAATCACAGAGTCTTGGTCATTCTGATTTTCATCATCTGACCCAGATACTATGACTGACCCACCCACTGATTCAAACCCTTTAGCTCCTAGAGCCAATCTCAGGTCATCTGCTGTCAGCAGATCTATCAGGTGCAGGGTTGAGGGACTCTGTCCTATCCTCAGGTGTCTGTCAACACACATGGCTCTCAAGTCAGAGAAAGCCATGTCCTTATACTGAGGCTGAGTGGATCCACTGGGTCCACCCCTTAAGGACATTCTAGTGTTGTGCAGTGTTGTACTACCTACACTAGTTTGTGGCCTACTGATCCTAGCTTGAGCTGTGGAAAGGGTGTGCTATCCCTTGGCACACAGCTCTAAGTTCAGTAGAACTTATTGATACTAAGCTTGACTTTATATGTACCTTGAGTACCTATAATGGTTTTCAGTTAGTAATTCAAATAGAGATTTTCTGGTAAAACAATGGCAAGCTGGAATCCCACACGCTGCCCACCAATGTGAGAAGTTGGCCTGGTATATGCTGTTCACTAATTAAAGTGGACACCTTGCACCAGGGCAAATCGACTCTTATGGTAGATAGGTTTAAGACAACCTTTTAAAGAAAGCTATCCTAGTGGTAGCTGTGGAGAGCAGCCTTCAGGCTAAGTCTCGGAGGAATGTAAAGCAGCTTGTTTTACCATATAATCTCTTGAATCACCAAATGAAAAGACACCACACAGGTATATATATCAAATATATATGTATTTATTTCTAAATAACTCTCTACTAATCTCTTTATGAGATTAGAAGACAAACATATGCACAAATCAACGTTTCACAATAAGTTAAGCACAAAATATGGCTGGGGCCCTAGGGGCGTACCAGACCATATACTAAGTAAGAGACTTAGAAACAACGACTTGCAAGGAGACAAGGCCTAGGGCCTTCAGAAGTGCAGGGGCCTCACGAAACCACCCAAGGCAGGTAAGTAAAGGACCCACGGGGGCCGCGTGCAGTGTGGATACACAGGCGCGGATCGCCGTTAACTTCAATGGGGCAAGTCGCGGTTGGAAATAAAGAGTTTTAGGATACTTCTGGAGAACCTACAAGCAAGTCACTTACAGGGTAAGTCGTTCTAGGGCCCACACCCACAGGAGCACCGTAGTGCTGGAGTTACCTCACCCAGGGAAGCCGGGTGCACAGGTGTCCTTTGGTGTCGGGTCGCGGCGTCGTTTTCAATGGCGAACAAAGAAGACTTGCTGCTTGCGGGAGCTGAAGAAGTGTCCGGTGGAATCCAAGCCTGGATTCTGAAGAAGGATGACCTGAAAGCAGAGGGGACAGTGTTCAAAGTCACTTGGCAGTGACCCGGGGCAAGGAAGATGGATGCCCACCGTCGTCGGTCGCTTCAGGTCGGTTGCGGGTGCCTTGACTCTTCAGCCACGTGGTCCAGGAGGCGTCGACGACGACCAGGAGCTGGATTCGGTGTGTCCCTCGACGTCTGCAGCTGACTGCGGTGTCGGCAACTCGATCGGAGCCAACAAGCCTTGGCAGCCGCAAGTCTCGGGGAGATGAAGAAAAGTCGATGGCGCAGACCAGCAAGGTCTGTGGAACTCACCCAGCGAGGGTAAGTCAGGGCAGGCCTGGAGCAACCAGGGGAGCCCTTTGGTTTCTGTTAAGAAGTCTTCTGGGGACCCACAAGCCGGCGGGCAAGGGATCGCGAAGACACCTCGGGCGGAATCACTCAACAGGGGCCCACGGTCACTCGGGATGGTGTAGGCCTCTGATCTTCGGAGGGATTCCTGCTGGAGGTCGGGACCACACGTGGTCCAAAGCACAAGTTCGTAGAACGTTGTGAAGGGGTTGCACTCGACAATAGTGCACGGTACCCAGGGGTCGCGGTTCCTCGTTACTCGTGGGGTCCACTTGCCTCAGCTTCGCTGGGGACTCACGATGGCCTGGGAGAGGTCAGGAAATCCACTTCTTGGGCTGCAGGGACTTCGGACTCCGGCGGGAGCGGCGTAGTTTGCGACCGTCGTTGTCGTTTTTGGTGCCTGCCAAGCAGGGGAGTCACTCCTTGACTCCAAGGGAGATTCTTCTGTCTTCCAAAGGTAGTGGAACGTCGAAGGGCCAGGATTCTTCTGTAGAGCGTCGTCCAGGGGTTATCTGCTTTGCAATGGCAAGGTTCCCCCTCTTATACTAAAAAGAGGGGATGGACTAGCTCTATGACCCCACCTATGGGAGGGTCAAGGGAGGGGTGGCTACACCCACTTCCCTTTGTCCAGTTTCGCGCCAGAGCAGGGGCAGGTAGCCCCTGAGCTGGTTTGAACTGGCATATGCACAGAGGAGCCTTCTGCTCCCCCATTGCAGGACTTCAAAGCACTCTAAGAGTGCACCCACCCAGCCCCAATACACTAAACCCTGTCTGGAAGGTGGTTACACCTCCCTGTGACAGGATGCCTATTGTTGGGCTTCCTCCACTGCGAGTTTCGGTCATCAGCAGGAGGGCAGCCCAGTGTCTGTGACTGGTGGCATCCATTTTGTGATGCCAGGGCTCTTTAGGATTCTACCGCGTTTCCACAGCAGGTACATGTCTTTTCCCTCTAGAAGGGTGGAATGCTACCCCCGCCGCCAAGATTGGCGGGGGGTAGTATTCAAGATGTTTGACACCAAACACGACATGTTTTGATGCAGCCATTCCAAAGTTAGCATTTACCGCGAGGATATAATGCACTTAAGAGTATATGGTTTAACCGCATCCACAAACAGCACCAGAGAATAGACTCTGAGAGCTGCAGAGGGGCCCTGCTCAGGCAGAGGCACCCCCTCACATAGAAGCCAAGCACCCTGCCCTCAGGATTGATAGGGCCTGCCTTAGGGGTGACTGATAGGTTTATATGTGTGTGCAGGAGAGATATAGGAAACCTATATCTCAGTGAGGGGTGCTAGCACCACCTCACCCAGGCTGCAGTAGCAGGCCTGTGGTGTCAGATTTAGACTGCTTCCCAGGGGTGGCATAATATATGCTGCAGCCCCTGGTAGGCCTGTGAAGTACCTATGCCCTTGGCACCTAAGGTACCATATACTAGGGACTCATAAGGCACCACAGTATCCAATCACTAGTGCACCTAGAGTGCACTCCATGTCGTTTAGAGAGAACAGAGAGGCTGGGGCCCTGATTGGCAGGGACCCAGCCAGACTATAGCCAGAAACCAGTGCTAACATCAGAAAAAAAGTGGGGGCAACATAAGAGGCAGATCCTACTCTCCTACACCCACCCTCTTTAATCTTTACCTAGAGCCACTCACCGAAGTTCTTCGTACTGCCAACATCTCCTACCATATGTACGCGGATGACACCCAAATATACATCAATATTTCATCACTCGAGGAGATCCTCTCCCTGAACGAGACCTTGAAACTGACGGTTCAATGGCTAGCCGCTAACCAACTCAAACTCAACGCAAAGAAAACTGAATTTCTCCTAATCTCCCCTCAAAGGCCAACCCGGAGATTCAGTTGTGGATCAAGGCCATCACAGCCTTAAACTGCCCGCCGACCATTGTGGACTCTGCCAAATCTCTGGGCATAATCCTCGACTGTAACCTGAACATGCGAGACCACATTAACTCAATGGCTAAATCAGCCAGATTCCACCTGAACTACCTGTGGAAGCTGAAACCTTTCATCGATGCTCCTGACCTAAAAATGGCAGCCCAAGCACTAGTCATCTCTAGACTGGAATATGGATGTTCCACCCTCACGGGATTACCCAAGATCTCCTTGGCACCTCTAAAAGCCTGCCTCAACGCGGCCGCCAGACTACTCACCGGCACCAGGAAATTCGACCACATCTCTCCACATATGAAAGCGCTGAACTGGCTCCTCTAGAGGCCAGAATACAGCTGAAACTGGCTTGCATCACACACAAGGCTTTACACACAAACTCCCCACTTACCTGGCACAGAAACTAGTGGTATCCGGGGAAGCAGAAACTCCCGGTCCGCTAGAAACCTCTTGCTCCAACCTGCCTGTTTTCAGAAAAAAAGAACCTACAATAGGGCTTTCTCCGGAGCAGCACCAAGAATTTGGAACTCTCTCCCCCCGCCATCAGAAGAATCCCCTCTCTAGCACGTTTCAAGAAGGAGGCCAAAACTTTCCTCATGGGTAAATTCCTCGTCTAAGGCCGCCCTCAACCACCAAAATGTGCCCGACGAATCTAAGACTATCGCTTCTACCTCAGACCACCAATTCACCCCGCCGAGATAATGTGGGGCTCTTGTTTTTATTGATCCTAACCATAACTGTAACCATAAACTTGTATCCCCTTTTCCCCCTTGTTCCCAACACCCCTGCCCCTCGCCTGCCGTTTTGTATATTTTTGTATACCTCTGTACTTTAGACTTTTTGTTTGTTCACCCCTGTATATATATTTCTGTATTTTAGACTTTTTGTTTGTTCACCCCTGTATACCGTGTAAAGCGCTCTGATACCCTCACAGGTCAAGTTCGCGCTCTATAAAACACTAAAAATAAAATAAATAAAAATAAGATGGTGTGGGTGCCGGCACGACTGCAGTGGGCCATGCAGATGGAGTGGACAGGTTCCCCACTGCAGTGCCCAAGTCAGACAGGGTGGTAGTTGACTCCACTGCAGTGCCTATCTCCAGGGGAGTAGAATGGGGTTCAGGTAAGGTGGGCAGGACAGAGGGGGAGGACACGCTCTCCACACCAGTGGCACAAACAAGCGCAGCGGGGGTGTGGTGCTGGAAGAGCAAGTGGTAGGGGAGAAGGCCGGAACATTTTGGGGATGGTGTATCTGTGGGTGGGGAACCTGGGGCAGGGTGTGGTGGGGGAACCTGTGGAGTGGGGGCCTGAGGGATGGAGGAAGGAGACTTGGTGGTTGAGCTGCAGGGTGGCGGCGGGGTCTTGCTCTTCCGGGTCCGGGGGACTTGCGGATGGGGGCCTCAGTCTGTCTGCGCCTGGGGGAGGGTGTCCGGGGGTGAGGGGCACTCCCCTCTGTGTGGGTGGACTTCCTCTTCCCCCTGTATGCTGGATCAGCTGGATTGGAGGGGAAGAGGCCGAGGTCACAGAGGAAGATCTGCTGTGTAGGTGGAGTTGCAGGTGAGGCAAGGGAAGGGGCCTTGGAGGGAGAGGTATCGGAGGACTGCGGAGTGGCTGTGGATGCCTGTGTGTGTGTATGTACCCCATCCCCTGTGGGTGTGGTATCAGTCCCCTGAGGATGCCTGCGTGCACGTCTTGTTTTTGTAGTGGGTGTGTCTGAGCTGCTCGTGTCTGTGTGTTTGGGTGAATGTGCAGGTGTGCATGTGCTTGGGACAGGTAGGGTGCCAGGAAGTGTGGATGGGGCAGATGTAGGAGGGGTGAGGGACTGTTGGAGGAGGGACACTGCTGCCGTCAGGGAGGAGTCCATGGACCTATTGCTCCTCTGTAGGGCAGACATGCCCGATGAGATGCCCTCCATAAACGACACCAGCTGAGTCAACAGAGTGGTGTGGGCATGGAGGACACTCAGCATTGCTGTCTGCCCTACATGGAGCTGGCGAAGGAGGTACACAGACTCCTCACTCAGGGCAGCAGGGGACACAGGGGCAGGGGCTGCGGTGCCTGGCACGAAGGAGACACGCTCCCGAACACGGGAGCCTCCACGGACCTCTGGAATGGGAGCCGATGGGAGGGCGGTGGTGGTGGTGGTGGTGGTGGTGGCGGGGACAGCAATAGTAGCTGGGGTGTGGTGGCTGCTGACACCCGCCTCCACAAGGGAGTCATCCTCCGAGCTGCTGTGGTCCTCAGCTGAGGTGGATGGTGCTGAGGACTCCTCGGTGTGGCTCCACTCGCCCTCCGTGCCACTGGGTCCCTCCGACCACTCATCGGCTGCTGACCCAGTCTGGCTCAGCGGCTCCTCCTGGTCCGTGGAGCTGTCCCCTCCTGTGGCCGTGGATGTTTCTGCAAACAATTAGGGAAACAGACAGACATCAGTCACCTGCACTGATCGCACAAAACCACAGTATGTACAGCACATTACAGAGCAAGCCCTGGCATCCTTAGTTGAACATTGCCAAAAGTGCCCAAACAGAGTAGGAGAAACCAATTGTCAGTCTGATGGTCAACCATGGCACTCACATCCCTCCTGGCCTTGCACCCATCGGTCTGGTGTCTGTCGGATGGCAATACACCAGTGTGGACACATGCACCACCTACACAGTAGTTGGACAGTGCAGAGAACACGGTGAAGTATGTGAACATGCACACATCACAACTCTTGCCACTGAGTCAGTACAGGTGTCCGGATAAAGGGATGGCCAGAGTCTATTTTGAAATGCATGTGATGCATACCAGCACCAGACACCATGATGCACCCATGTCCTGATAGTCAATGCCACAATGGGGTGCATGTAGCACATGTCACTCCCCTGCAGGATCACTCTTAGGAAGTTTAACGCCATGGCACAGGCATGCCTGCAAAGTCATACATCACTGTCTCCAGTCACATGGGCAGGGCAGCCAGACAACAACAGTCTGCACTGTGTCACAATCCTAGGTCATGGGGAATGCAAGTCCAGTAGCTGACAAGTGCACATGTCCATCCCCCACAAACCACATCATCTGAACTCTCATTTGTCCACGTCATACCAATTGGACATATGGGAGACATGAAACACAACCCTCGGAACATGAGCACCTCACAATCTGCTGTGAATGGGAAACAGCTGCCTGAACTGCACAGCCGCATACCCCAGTATGCACGGTCAAGTGATCAAACACCTATATGTCACACAAGTATCGTCTCCTATGGTCACATCTCCGGTGGCATGCTGAGCCCTAACCGATAAACACCCCAGTAGTCCTGACAACAAAGCCACAGCACAATGACACAGAGGCAGACACCTGAGGGAACATTTCACTGAGCACAACGTGTCAGCTGATACACGGGAGTGGGAGTACAGAGTGTATTGTATGGCCTGGAGTAGGCATGACTGTCCTGCTCCACGTGAAAGAGGGATGAGCCCTGGACAGTAGGCAGGTGGCTAAGCATGTGTGACACACTTGATATACATACTCCTGAGGCCCAAACATTGTTCACAACCGCAGCATGGGTGTGTGCCAAATACCCCAGGCACATGTGGTGAATCAGATCAGCAATTGGACCACATATCAAAGTAACACGCAGATTACATGTCAGAACCCAGGCATTGTGTAAGCAATGGACCCACCCATGAAGCCCACCACAGAGTTACGGGTACAAATGCTGTCCCCCACCTTGAGCTAAGCAATATGCAAGGACACAGTACCCAAGTGACACAATTTCCTGACTGTAAGGGCCACACCTGGGTATCAGATGAGGAGTGGGCAGTGCACAATTGAGGGACATGGGTCCTGGACCACATAACTGATGTACTGTTGAAGTTTGACCAGGCCAGAGGAGGGCACATAGCATGTCAGACAAAGCTCACAGTGCAGTCATGGACTCACCCCCTCCTTGCTGCTGTCTGCCCTTCAGCTGCCCATCCAGATCAGGGAAGACCACCGCCAGGATCCTGAGCATGTGGGGGGTCAGGGTCCGGTGTCCGCCCCTCCTGCGAGGAGGCGACAGCTTCAGCTGGACCCTTGCGATCCTCCGGGTCCAGCCCCGAAGGTCCTGCCACCTCTTCTGGCAGTTGCGGATGATCCGGCGCTTGTAGACCCCCACAGACCTTACTGCCCGGGCGATGTCCAGCCATATTTCCTGCTTCTGGTGGGCATCAACCTGTGAGGATGACAAAGTGTAAAGGCCATTACTACACATGCAACAAATCCGTGCATCACACATTTGGATATACATGTCTCAATCACAGGGGCACATGTTGTACAAGGGCAGTGCAAGGATGGCTATGAACAGTTTGCCAGCAGTTACTACATGGTATCATTGCCTGGGAAGTCAAACCTTGTTTAAATGCACTGTTACTGCACTATACCTGTTCAGTGCATGTAACTACACACTATGGGGGGTGAGAACTACTCAGTGAGCCTGCTAGCCAGTGGCGTGCAGACTGTAAGTCTGGCTAGTCAGACAACATGCACATTTGTAAGGCAGTGGACAGCACACTCACCTGCTCCCCTGGTTTCCCATACAGCTTGCTGTACTGTGGAAGGAGGCTGTCCAGCAGGGCCTGGTTCTCCTCAGTGCTGAAGGCTGGGGCTCTCTCCACAGTACGTGCCATTGCAGGATCCAGAGGATGCAGAGACAGCAGCAGTGGTGGTGGCAGATGTCGTCCTGGAGCATGTAGTGCAGGCAAGTGAGCTCTCAGGGGAACAGCCAGCATTATATGTGTGCTGCTGAGGCAGATACCGTCCCATGTGTCCAAAGTGATAGGTCCAAGTCGTTTGCATCTTCTGAATCTGGCCAATCCATGGAATTGCACCACTTACACACGCCCACAGCATCCTTCAAAAGTTCAACTTCATGACACCCATGCATTTGCAACATTGTTGTGGGTGGCCAACTGAATTCACAGCATCAGACTCATTAAACTTTCGAAAACGCGTCCGTTGCCATGCCAGGCCATAGCCAATGCGTGCGCACCGATCGGTCCATTGCTGTACAACGCGTATTCCGGGTACAACGCGTACCCGCACACAACAGATGCAATGGGCCGGCCGGGCACACCGATCGGTCCATTGCTGTACAACGCTGTACCCGCACACAACAGATTCAATGGCCAGTGCGTGCACACCGATCGGTCCATTGCTGTACAACGCGTATTCCGGGTACAACGCGTACCCGCTCACAACAGATGCAATGGCCAGTGCGTGCACACCGATCGGTCCATTGCTGTACAACGCGTATTCCAGGTACAATGCATACCCGCACACAACAGATGCAATGTGCCGGCCGGGCACACCGACCGGTCCATTGATGTACAACGCGTATTCCGGGTACAATGCGTACCCGCTCACAACAGATGCAATGGGCCGGCCGGGCACACCCATCGGTCCATTGCTGTACAACGCGTATTCCGGGTACAACGCGTACCCGCTCACAACAGATTCAATGGCCAGTGCGTGCACACCGATCGGTCCATTGCTGTACAATGCGTATTCCGGGTACAACGCGTACCCGCTCACAACAGATTCAATAGCCAGTGCATGCACACCAATCGGTCCATTGCTATACAACGCGTATTCCGGGTACAACGCGTACCCGCTTACAACAGATGCAATGGCCAGTGCGTGCACACCGATCGGTCCATTGCTGTACAACGCGTATTCCGGGTACAACGCGTACCCGCTCACAACAGATGCAATGGCCAGTGCGTGCACACCGATCGGTCCATTGCTGTACAACGCGTACCCGCACACAACAGATTCAATGGCCAGTGCGTGCACACCGATCGGTCCATTGCTGTACAAAGCGTATTCCGGGTACAACGCGTACCCGCACACAACAGGTGCAATGGCCAGTGCGTGCACACCGATCGGTCCATTGCTGTACAACGCGTATTCCGGGTACAACGCGTACCCGCTCACAACAGATGCAATGGTCAGTGCGTGCACACCGATCGGTCCATTGCTGTACAACGCGTACCTGTACAGGTCAGTCGCATATGTCACCATGCTTGTCACTGGTGAACGTATGCCAGCCACATATTCCTGCCAGAGACCCAGGGGCACACCTACAACACCACACCCAGTCCACACTGTTTCCTAAGCATGTAAGGCTGCAATACCTTTTCTGTGTATGGGGGTTAACATGTGGTTTCTGTGGTGGCACTTGTGGGCAGCCACACCCAGGCTGTGCATGTGTTAATGGGGACAGGGTCCTTTGTGTGTTGTGCACATGACCACTGTGATGTGCAACAGTTCATTTCGGAGCATGTGGCATGGTCACATTTCCAGGTTGTGTATGTGTGTAACATGTCACATACCCCTGGGTCCCATGGGGGAAGGCATGTACGTCACAGGGTGACCCATTGCCACAATAGTGATGTCCCTCCACAGTCTGTGTGCATGTTGGGTTTCCGATGTCTCTGATTCCATGTGCACGATGGGAGACAGTCTCCACATCAACGTTGTTTGTGCATGGACTTTGATGTTGTGCGTCACTGGCTTCCATGTCTGTCCTGCGTAGGCGACAGGGGCCACTACCTGTGGGAGTCATGTTTGTTTTTCTGACGTGTACATGATACGCCATGTCATGCCAGTGTCCATGTGGCAAGACAGGGTCACTGGGAATCTACCTGTCAATGAGCTGTGATGCCTGTGGCGCATCTGTCCAGACATGTCACTGTGGTGTGTGTGTGGAACGTGACAGCAGTAAATGGGTACTGTGACACAGCCTAATGGTTTCCCATAGCACAACCTGGAACCTGTTGTCCACACATGTTGTACTGAGTAGTCAGATGATGGCCATGTAGGTGCGAGTTATGTGCGAACAGAACGGCACACACATCAAGTACTTGTGTCTCGTAATGATGTATCATGTGAAATTGAGTATGGTGAATGGCACATATGTGGGGTGACTGACAATCTTTCTTTCCTCAACCTAAGCACTGCAGGGCTCCAGCTGCCCATAGACCATTCCCTGACCTGGCAACGATGGTGGAACGTGACAGCATCCGACGGTACCGCTTCACCAGGCAGCTGATTGAGGATTTGGCAGTGCGCTTGGCACCACATTTGCAACCTGGCCGGCCGTACCCTACGGCGCTGACCCCCAAGGTGAAGGTAATGGCAGCCCTACACTTCTTTGCCACCGGTACCTTTCAACACACTGTGGCGACTGCCGTGTGCTACGCGATGTTTTGGAGGCAATGTTGAGATGCCTGAACCAGTACATCTATTTCCCTACACGTCAACAACTCACTGATGTCAAGAGTGACTTCTATGCCCTGGGGAGGATGCCACATGTCATTGGCTCCATTGATGGGACACATGTGGCTTTGGTACCACCACAGGCACATGACCAGGCATACCGGAACCGGAAACATTACCATTCGATCAATGCTCTGGTGGTATGTCTTGCAGATATGACCATCACACATGTGTGTGCCCGTTTCCCTGGTTCAGCACACGATGCCTACGTGATGAGGAGTAGTCGCATCCCGAGGATGATGGCACAGATGCAGAACCAGCGTGACTGGCTTGTTGGTGTGTACTGACTTTGTACCATTGTGTGTGTTCTGCTCTGTAGTATACCGCCCACTTTTCCTACTCAGCTAATGTGCACTTGTCAGTCCGTAGGTGACTCCGGATACCCCAACATGCCGTGGTTGCTGACACCCCTCAGGAACCCTGTGACACCAGCCCAGATGCGCTACAATGAGGCACATGGTCGGACCAGGAGAGTGATTGAGCGGACCTTTGGTCTCCTGAAGAGCCGCTTCCGCTGCCTGGACAAGACAGGAGGGGTCCTCCCATATGCCCCAGCAAAGGTGTGCAAGATTGTCATCGTCTGCTGCATGCTACACAACCTGGCAGTGCGGAAGGAGTTGCCTCTCATCCTGGATGACGATGACCAACGTCCGCCACCTGTGGAGGATCCTGGCCTGGATGATGATGATGATGGTGATGTCCGCACACAGCTCATCACCAACTTCTTCAGCTGAATGTGAGTATCCAGGGAGATGTAATGTGAATGATGTGAGTTTGCATGATATGTGTGGGTGGTGCTCTGGTGCTGTTTGAGTGTGGCCATGTGCTACTTGACTGGATGCGTGCAGCAATGTGTCCTTACAGGTAGTATGTACTCCCCAACAGTTTTGACATGCTAACTTGGTTTTGTGTACTTGTCTTGTGACATGTATTGGGCATGAGTATTGCAGTTCTGTCCTGTTCTTCAGTGGTTTTAACTGTGTGTCATGTCTGTCCTTCACAGGGTGCTTACTGAGTACTTTGGTCAACTTGGATCCCCCGACACCATGATTCAGCTTTCAGGGTTGCAGCAGTAGTTTCCCTACAGGTGATGTGCCACACACCCCTGGACTTAATATCTTCTGCACTTGTTGACTGTGTGGCCACTGCCATGTGGGTAAACCTTGCATTTGTAGTGGAAACAACATGTTGCAAATGTGTAATAAACCTGTGCTTCACTTTGGGATGTGCGTTGTCTGTGGTCACACATCTGACTGACATTTGCTTACTGCACCTGTGGGCTAGTTGACACAGACTCTGAGTAGGTGTGGTGTCTGTGCATTCCACAGTATTTCCTGGCAACATCACTGTAGGCGATGAGTCCGATGGCCCTGGTGTCTCTGTGTTGTGTAGCCCTAGTGGTGTGTCTCCCTCATATGTGTCACGTCACCATGACTCACATGACGGTGTTGTACTTGCTGTGGCAGTTAGCATACACAGTGTAATTTAGCAGATCATCATCACCATAACAGTATCCACATTTGAATAACAACAGAGGCAAGTATGGTGTACTAGTGATTTTATTTACAGAAATGTGTGTGTGTATAGTGCACAGGATGGTGGGTGCTGTACATTGGGATTGTGATCCAAAGTTCCCAGATGAGTTGGAAGTCTTGGTAGCAGAAATGTCCTGAGTGTAGTCCACAGTCATATGATACATTAGTCCAACTTGAACTCCCCATGTCATGTGGGAGAGTTGTGTTGCATTCGACAGGGTGAAAAGTTTGCACACAAAGGAGATTTTCCAGAACAGGTGTTGGCTTCCTGGGGGATGTACGTGGCCATCAACCTCTCAGTTTTCCTTCCTCGGACGACCCCTCTTCTTTGGGGGGGACCCTCACGTGCAGGCTGCGGCGGTGCAGGGGAGTCTCCGCCAGAGTCCTCCTCCCTCCCTGTGGCGGTGTCAGTTGTTGCAGCACCAGATGTTGTGGGCACACACGGAGGTGTGGCCATGTTGGTGCTAATCTAGCGGAGGCATGTCAATATGTCCCTATGCACCGCTGTGAGTTCTTGCAATGTGTCCCACTTGGACTCCATGCGAGACATGTGTGTCTCCACACGGGACATGTGGGAGTCCAAGCGGGCATGATGGGCAGCCTGCTGCTGTTGTATGTCCTTGAGGATCCCCACTACCTGTCTGACCTCTCCGGTGCTATCCTGGTACGCATCAGCGATGCGTGCCAGTTGTGGGTCATCATGCAGTCCAGACCCTCAAGCAGCGACCTATGCCTACCACCCCTCCCACCACCCCTGGCGACACGTGCAGGACCTGCGGTGGCACGCACAGGTGACCCAAGGCCCCCTTGGGGGTTGTTAGTGGTGTTGTTGTCCATTGCTCCACGGTGGGCCTGGGACCCTGTGCTGTTATCATCGGTGGTCCTTGGTCTGTCCGTCGGCGGGGTGGTCTGTGTGTTGGCAGTTGTTGGAGGGGTGGGTGCAGGTGGTGCAGATGTTGGTCCTGCTGGTGCTGCATGATGACTCACACCGGAGGTGCCAGGTAGGTCTTCGCCATCCGAGGAGGGCAGAGGCTGTTCCACATCAGTGAGCTAAGTGTCCCCCGGAGCCTGGGACAGGGACTCCTCCTCGCCTGCTGCTGTGTCCCCATCATCATCACCTGTATTTGGATGAGACACACATTGTATGTTATGTTTCTACAGGCATCAATGGTTCACACACCTGACAGTTGTGACTGTACCTCTGGATGCGGGCATGTACATTGCATTGTCCTAAGTTGTCACAGTAAGAGGTTGATATTGGTGTAGCACATTGTCCTGCATACCTGGGGCATTTCAATGTGAATGTTGAGGTGTGTGCATGGCCAGCATTGGTTGTATTTGGTGGACATCCGGCCATCCTTCTCCACCTAGCCCAGTTATCCCACCATGAAGCATGCCACCCTTGCAGTGGGTTCAGGTTGACTCTCAGGATGTCATTCAGTGGTGTTCTGCTGTATGTTGGTGCACAGTTCCCAGCAGGGCCTTGTGCTCCCCACAGCAGTACCCAGTGTCAGCCATCTTGTCAGTCCTTATCCACTCCCTGTGATGTGAGCATGGTTCAGAGTTGTGTAGATGGGCCAATTGTGTGGGTGAGCAATATCTGTGACTACCACTCCCATCATGCTATTGCCTACACCCCCTTCCCAGCATGCCCATACTTCCTTCCTTTTGAGTGGACTTCACTGTGTGTGAGTGTGACAGCAATGGCAAGATGGCTGACAGTGTGGTCCTGTTGTTTGTTGGTGCACAGTTCCCAGCAGGGCCTTGTGCTCCCCACAGCAGTACCCAGTGTCAGCCATATTGTCATTCCTTATCCACTCCCTGTGTTGTGAGCATGGTTCAGAGTGGTGTTGATGGTCCAAATGTGAGGCTGCCCATTATCTGTTACTACGAGTCCCATCATGCTCTTGGCTACACTGACTTCACCAGCATACACAGGATTCCTTCCTTTCTGTGAGCTTCCCTGTGAGGTGGTGTTCTAGTGGTGGCTAAATATCTGACAGAGTTTGTTAGTTAGATTTGTGCCACTGCCTAGCTCTATTTGGTATTGGGTTTGTACATGTCATGACACAGTTACATATCACTATGACATGGCATGTATTGTGTTTATCTGACTGACATACACTTCTTGGGATGATTATCTTTTGGTTGCTCTTGATTTGCTAGGGGTGCATGGTTTGACTATCTCCTTGACAGTGATGTCTGTGTATTGGCACACAATATTGTATATATTAGTTGTGTACTCACCAGGCTCTGGGATGTTTGTTAGTCCATATACGCTCACTGGTTGTAGGATGGCCCGCACCTTCTCCTCCCAGGGCCTGAGGTATACTGGTTTGGCAGGAGGGCCACTGCCGGTGTGCTGGCTCAGGAGGTAATCCTTCTTCAGTAGGTCCCTGACCCTCCTGCGCACATCATACCACCTGTTCTGGATGTCTTCCTTTGTGCGCAAACATGGTGATTGTGCGTTCACCCTGTCGACGATTCTCGCCCACATCTTGGTTTTCTGTGCCATGGGGGTCTGTTGGACCAATGTGCCAAACAACTGTGGCTCTACCCTCAGGATCTCGTCTACCATGACTTCCAATTCACTATCTAGGAACTTTGGATTCTTCTTTAGGGGCATGGTGATGGGTGGTGGTGGTGATTGATGTGTGTGTGTGTGTGTGTGCAGGTGAGGGTGTGTGTAGGTTTTGCTGTGTGAGGGTGAGGGTGCTATTTGTTGAGGTGCTAATGGTGTGTGGCTTTTGTGTTGGATGAGCTGTGTGTGTGTCTGCTGTCTGCTGGTGTTCTGTGCTGGCAGGTCAGTGGAATTTGCAAAGGATCATGGTAGGGATTTGTGGCCTTTATGTAGGTGGAGTTGGGGGTGTGTTCTTGTTCCATTTTTTCCCCCTGTATTTATTGGCTTTGTCATTGCTTGTTTGGCCCTCTTTTTTTGTATTTTTTCATTTGTGATTATTGTGCATGTTGGAGTCGTTCTTCTGACCGAGTAGGACGTTGCAGTTATCTCGTGCGCGCCTCTCCGAGTCGTTCCCGCTGTGTTTCAGCTCGGTTTCATAGGCGGCGTACGCGTCGGTCGCGGTGTATTGTGTTTGTTCGGCTGGGTTTTGTATGCATGTCGGTCGTACGGCTTGGGCTCCGTGCGAATCGGTCTGCTTTTGCACCCATTGCATCGTACTGCGCGGGTCGGAGTTCGCGGGTACGTTTCGTTCGGGTTTCTTCCTGGTGCGTGTCGGTCGGTTCGATTTGCGTGGTTTCCCAGCCGAATAGCTTGTTTCCGTCCGGGTCGGTCGTTCGCCTTGAGTTCCGTACGAGTCGGTCGTGATTCACATGCATTTCATCGTACTTCCCAGGTCGGGCAACGCCGGTACGTGTCGGTCGGACTATAATCCCGTACCGAGTCGGTCGGTATTTTTTCCGGCCCGAATCGGATTCGGCCCCTTAGTCTCTCTTCTGCAATCAGGTGTTTTTCCAAATTATTAAAAACCTTTTTCAACCTTTCTCAGGCCAAGAGGCTTCCACACATCAGCTCCAAAGGGCTATATCTGTCTTTCCACATTTAAGTTTCATAATCAAGTGGGAGAAATAATTCCATCTCTCTACACAAAACTGTAATTCCTCAGTTTCACATTGTCAGGAATATGAGATGAAACTTTGTGAGACTGCAGGTGATGAAATTGGACCTTGTGAGACAGACTTAGCAAAAAGGGGAAATACCACAAAGACCAGCATGTGAGTGAATGGAGAAGGTGGAGACTGACGTGTGGAGACTGGGGAGGAAACACAGAAGAAGGGACTGTCAGGTCAGAAACAGGTGAAAAGCCATTAGGAGGACAGGAGGACCTGGGTCAACGCTTCTGAATTAGCTTCATGAGTGTCAGCTAAGCAGAAGTTGCCTTCCAACTTCTTTCGTGGGAGGGCTTCCAGCTAGTTCGTTCACTGTTCGCTTAATTTGTTTCCTTTCCACCTCTCCTGGTTTCTTTCCCTTTGCCCACTTGTTACATGTAACCCAAAGAGTGTGCCTTCTTTGATGATTTTGCGCTTCTGATGGGTTTCTGAACATGTGTCTGCTGCTGGTGCTCCGCAGTCAGGGTAGGGTTCCTGTAACTCTCAATGTTCGTCAACTGTCCCTTCACCGGAACATCAGGTAAGCACATTATGGTTTTCAGTACCATTACAGACAGGCTTAAATTATGTGAATAATATCATTAACATTTTTGTTCATTTATATTCCTAAAGACATATCCGTGAGAAGCGCGTGCCTAATATGAACCATGGGGGAGAAGATACTTGAGCAGCACCTAGTTATGACCGAGCCAGTGGGGCTAACTACACTCTATCTATCTATCTTTTCTCCCCCCCCTCTCTCTTTCTCCCCCTCTCTCTCGCTCTCTCTCCCCCGCCAACAACATTAATGTCCAAACCCATTTTATGACACACGATCAATTCTGTCTCCATTGGTCTGCATTCTCTTTTTACTTTTCCCTATACTTTACCATAGGAAGAGGCCACAGTTGGGGGAGATTTCCTTATGGTAAAGTACAGGGATAATTTAAAAAGTTTAATCATATCTTTATGTTAAATATCAATGTAAATTAATTTTATATATTTATTCTAAATGTAGAACAAAATTTAAAAACGGGTCAGCCCTATTAACTTAATTAGGAAGTAAGTTTTTAACTAATTTAAATATATTAAAGTAAAAAAGTATGTTTCTGAAGTTTAAATAAAAAAATCATATTCCCACATAAAGTAAAAAATAGGTTTTTGATGTAGAAATTAATTACAAGTAATTTAATTATATTTTAATAAAAATAATATCACACTAACTTATACATTGAAAAAAGGTTGATAAAATATTTTATATGTTTTATTTTTTTTATATTTGTCAACATTGAATTATATTTACTTTTTAACTGTATTAAATAATTAAATTTTATGCAACATTAGTTCCTATATTTTTTTTTCAAGTGCCTACCGCCATTATTTTCTATGAGAGGGTGTTGCAGTATGAGTGCTTGGTCATGTGTGGTGCTGGACTTATCACTGTTTTTTTTGGCAGTATTAACTTATTCTAGTACATGTGGCTCCACCTGTAAGTGTTCAGTCTACCCTTTTGAGTTACTTTACACTCAGATTTTGTGAATAGCCAAAAGTAATAAAGATACTCAAAAATGTAAGAGTAAATTAGACGTGTCAATTACTCACAAGTGTAAGTTACCTTTGTGAATAGCCCTGATTATCTTCCAACCCCATATTATGCTGAGACAATTAGAAACAATGCTAAGGCTTTAAAGGCCTCTCAACTATAGATCATTTCAAAGACTAAAAATTAGATATTTGAAGAAAGACCTTACGTATTCAAGCTACATCCCATAGATCTAGAAACCAAGGAAGAAGTTTTCCGGGGGCTAAACCATCTAGATACTCGAAAAGAAAGAGAACTATTTAATTTTGACACAGATTTACTATCAGAATCAGATGCATACTTATTAGGATGGGGAAGGGCTTGCTGCTGCCACTTTTCTGCTTGTTGAAATACAAACATTCACAAAGAATATGGCACACTGCTACATTCTCTGAAGAGTTAACAATATTTTGGAACTTCTTTACATTAATTATCTGGGGGTCACAAATCAAAAGGTGTTGGAGAAACAGCAAATCAATTTGGGGGATTCTGTGTATCCCACAAAATTTCAGTGAGAGCAGAATATCTTCTAGTTTCCACAATGTAGTAGTAGGTTGGCATATTTTTCACCTAGTAGATTACACTGGTTGGCATCTCTGGCCTCCAGTCCTTAAAGTCTTCCTTACGCTTGCTGGGCCCTTGTTACTAGATGTATTCACTTTTTGCTTAAATAGCCAACTTCCCCTCATTTACTGCTGTATACCATTGTCATGACTTGTGGTACAAATGTATCTTTCCACGCTCCACGTGCACACAAGTGCAATACCTCTTCTCACAAGTGATATGCTTGTTCCGGGGAAGGAAAGGCTTGCAGTGTATTCAGAATTATAGTGCTGCTTGCCAATAGTGCACACCTGTGGATGATACACTACCCTTGGGCGCCTGAATACAGATTAAGAAAACTAAATTTCCCTTGAAGCCACAGAACTCTTGTGACCTTACGAAATGGTGGTAGTCATTTTAGAGATGTTGGGATAAGTTTCTTCACAGTCCAGAATGCCTATTGTAGGCAATCAAGATATTTTATTGCAGCAGCTAGGATATTGTTGCCCAGACCTGGTGATGATAGTTTGTTTCCTTTTTGGAAGCATGTTAGAAGTTGAAGCTGAAAACAGAGAAGTGTTCCAGGGAATTTAATCATAGTTTGGAAAGAAACTTGAAGTGCTTAAATTACTGTTTTGAAGACAACCTTCAAGGAGTATAACCTATATTATGGTGTACAATAGAGTACCAGCTATGTTAGGAATGGGAAGGATCCTCATCGCCTTTGTAGACGGTTGATATTTTCACAATGTATTTATAGTACTTAGGGTAGAGGTATGTGCTTAGGAAAGTGATTCATTGGTATCAGTGTGAACTATATAATCCAAATCAATGTTTGTTTATGTTACAGATCAAGAAACAGTTTTGAATGTATATCAGAACCAGAGCATGTATACTCATAGAAAAGAGATAGTTGCTATTATCAGCGAAGGGAGTGAGATATGTTAAAACTCCAGTAATATCAGCTATATAGATATTATTTCAGTTCCAGGAATGTCAGAGTTGTATAAATATTCCGGGGAGTTTGAGGCATAGAGATAACGATGTACCATTTGCAATAGCAAGTTTTGGTTCTATGCAGTGACTAGGTATTAAAGCTATTGTCTTTAGGAGGCCAATATGACCCAGCAGACGTTAGAGCCCAGAAGAGGAGATGTCAGTGCCTAGTAGTGGACAAGTGAGAGTGGTGATAGCCGGTATTTCTGTTTTCGCTCTTATCCCCCGGGACCACTGCTAGCCAACATACTGTTGTGTTTGTCCATAGATATGGAGTAGTGCAGAAAAGTTAATCACTCCTGTTGGATCTGGAATTAAAGTTAGTGCTTTCTCACAACCAGCTCTGATGGCCCTCACGATGGATGCTTTTCATCAGAGTTGGAGTCAGTTCCAATTATGTATGCATTTTCCCGAATTCATTATGATAAATAGGTCCCTACCTCATATCAGATGCCTCCATTCAACTCTGCTCATTCTTACTCTCTTTTGGCAGTCGCAAGTTGATTTTTCCCTCAATCTTGAAATGCCTTTGCAAAGTTATCCCAAATCTTCTACCAACGATCAGGTAAGTGTCACAATGTACTGTGATATATGCCAGGGAGACGGCATTAGTGTATCCTGAGAACAGGATGCACCAACGAGCAAAAAGGGAGGGCACAGAACCAAAGGTGCAGAGTGCACAGATACAGTTGCTTGACTAACAGCTGCCCTGGAATTATTGAGCTAAAATGACAGAGGCAAAAAAGGAAAAGGTAAGAGCAGGAACAATAACCAATTGATATCCCTCTTATCATACCCTTAGCACCTTAAATAATTAGGAATTCCAGGAAAAAGTATTAAAGAAAACTCCACGGGAATAGAAAGTGCTCTATGCTAGCTAATTTATAAGTCCCTATTTAACCCTAAGCATCTTATGAGGCCAAGCTCCAGTCACAGTTCCGTACACAGTACACTTTACAAAACATAAAATGTAACTTCAAAAGCAATTCAAATCAGTACACCACTGCCCCATACCAACAAAGAATAGCAGGTTTAAAATAATAAGACGAAAGGTACAGGATACAGAAGTCTGAAAACCAACTGGAAACAAGGGATGACTCGATACAATGTTTCACCAAAGACTTCATAACAATTGTGGGGCAAGGTGCCATGAAATCTATCTCCTATTATATTGTGACAGATTAGGTCAAATGGAAGGGCCATATATGCCACAATGAAGGTGTGGTGTAATGTCCCTTAGATAGTGAGGTAAATTGGGATGGCCTTGAGGGAAGGCTGCTTCAGTGTTTCCATACCCAATATCTGCTTTGAGGAGGAAACCTGATGAGGCAGGATGGCTTGGTTAGGCCCCTCTATGTTGACTGATGCATTGCCACAGGCAGATACATGGTGCAGCCTGGTTGTACAGGAAATGGCTGAAGTAAGTGGTGATGCACTGCTGCATGTAGAGAAGTGTCACAACAGGCTAGAATAAGTAGGTGTATGGGGGGATGCAACATTGTGTGAAGAGGAGCGATGCCGCCAATCAAGGTGGCCCCTAGAATGGAGCTGGTGTACAGCACCACATGAAGAGAGTCAGCGCCTTGCTCCAGAGTTCGTAATAATCATTACCACAAGATGATCCTTTCGGGCTCACAAGTCACAATAGCTTGAAAGGCTTCGAACATCAGTAAATGTCCTTTTGGCTGAGGTTATCTCTTACGTTGAGACAGTTTGGGCTCCCAGTAGGACCAGAGTCTATAAATCAGTTTGGTCTTCCTGGTCTAGCTGGTGTAATGGGTCATACATTATTTTGTCCCTTCTTAAGGGGCAGTGACTTTCCAGTCCTTCTCATCCAACATATTCCACTTTATAAGATGTGGACATAGTTCTCCAATTATTTCTGATCAAAATGATACTCTTTATATGAAATTTATTTCCACCAAGTTCACTACCTTGTTGTGTCTAATATCCTCAACAACAGTTTCTGATGTACGAGCTCTCGGTGTAACAGATAGATACTGTCCCACTTCAGGTCTGTGTTTCCCGATTACTAAAAGAACGAAGTGTCAAATCGGAAGAACATCCTTCTTTTCCATGTCAACCTAAATTATGTGTTGTTCGCTGTTTGCAAGAGTATGAAATTAAAAGAGCAGCTTTAAGAATGTCATCTATCAAACTCTCATTAAAAACAAAAACCATATGGCTAGTATTGACATTTCTAGTTTTGGGGCTCGCTCCACTAGAGAAAATATGGTCTCAAAGTCTATTGGTCTGGCTCTAGACTGGAGTAGATTGTTAATGCTGCAACTATATATCTAGCATAACCCTTTTCCTAATTTGTTTGCAATCATGTACCTCATATGTCTCCTAATGTTGTCAACTTGCTGTAAAAAGCATAATAATGGCTTCCAGACATGACATAAAATACAGATTTTCCTAGTTTTAATGATAGAAAATCCTAATTTTATTAAAGACATTGAGATTAGAATTATCTCTCCTCTGGTTCTAAGCATCATTACAAAACTGCATGCTCTTTTTTGAAAATTTGTATCACAAGAGTTTTCTTCTAGGCTATTTACAGTAATACCTCCACTTGTGTGAGGATTGAGAAGAAGAAGGCTCACAAATTCTGTATCTTGGATCGTGGATGGTTGGTTAGATGTTGAACTTTCTGCATTCCTGGAGATAACATGTTCACTACAAGAAATCACTATTGCACTTTACTTCCAGGGTTTATATATGTGGGGTCGAACCCTGATTGGTTACTTGTTTCTGTAGTTTACCTCCATAGGCCTTCAGAGATTTGCGCCTCAGCATCTTTAATAAAACCAGGGCATTCCATCATTAAATTTAGAAAACTTGGTTTAGCCTGTTGCCTGCATGAGCATTTGTTTCTTTGTTCACATGTACCTGAATTAGTTAACAAATGATTCTTGTTGCACTTCATTGTGTGTCAGTGTTTATTAAGATTTAGCAATAGTCAAAGCAGGCCTTAGGTACGAGTGATGATGCCTCAAATTAAAGCACAACTCTCTCATGATACTGCGTAGCTGATGATCCATGTACAAATGAGCAGGACATGAGCAGAGAGGGACTGCATTTTGTCTGAAGCTGGAAATAGCCTAACCAGACCCTCCAGGATATTGCGGCATGAAATAGGAAATTTTGCAGCACAAATATGAAACTTTTGCGGCGAACTATCAGGTTTTTTGCGGCATTTTTGTGGCCCATTATTTTATTGACGTTCATTACTTTTTGCGTACTTTTATCCATAGTAAAGGCAGTTATAGTAAAGTTCTTCAAAATACCCCATAGTTCATTTGTTTCTGTGATGTTGTAAAACAAAGGAGTTCACAGATGACCCTTTTTCCGCAAGCAAGCAACTTTATCACAGACTAAAGGTGAAGCTGTGAGCATGCATATTCAAAAGGGAATAGTAAGCAAAAGCACAAAATAATGTTCTCTTAAAGGTGACCGTTATACCAGCCCTTTTATTTCATCATGCATGATGTAGGTGGCACTATTAAAAAGCAATGAAGAAGGGGTAAAAAATGAGGATTACAAAGCAGAATTCAGTGTGGCAACCCATCGGAGGGGTGTAAGCTCTGAGTGAGCAGATGATTCCATGTCAATAGGAGTACAATGCGATATCATCAAGCAGTCTGGTGCATTCTGGGAGTTGTGGTTTGCATCCACATCAATTTAAGCAGACAAAACTACAAAATTACAAAGGCATTTATAAAGGAGAACCTACAACTGGTGCTGTGTACTACCATAAATATCTTGACATCTGTTAACCTTACCCTCTAAATAGCGGAAAAAACAAGTTAAATCTAGCAAGTGAACAATATATTAATGAAAAAACAGATATTATGTTCAGTAGAAAAATATGCACTTCTACAAACAAGCTACAACCCGCACAGTCAAAGACAGCAACCCATGATGCATCCCACACGTGCAAATTAGCAGTGTTGTCCTAGGAATTAACTTTCTTGATTGAAAATCCATGAGCAGGTAAAACCAGTACATTTTAAAGAAGCAGAAGTCACTTGGAAGGAATGCCCTTATCCCCAATGTACAAACAAGACAAAGCTTCTAAAACTATTCAAAAGGGACTGCCCTGGCCTAAAGATCAATGGAAAGAATTGTAGGCAGGCAAGTACCTCTCCCAATGCTGGTGGGGCTTGAGCAGAATCAGGCAAATTTTGTGAAATATGGCCCTTCTCGTCTACAGTTCGCTGATTTTAAGAAACTCTCCATATTTACCGACAGGCCAGTTCACCTCTCAACCACATTGGTGCATTATATATCCACTGTGCCACCGTAGCACTGTATGGACAAGAAGCGCGCACATATCCACTCAATCCCGCCAAACAGCATCACCTCTCATGGCCTAAATGCAACCAGCAGCGTCATGCTGCTCCACTCTTCTCAGAAAGAAGCAACTCACCTTCATGCATCAATGTTGTTCGTCCTGGCCTTGTTTACCTGAAGCAACGAGAGAAGGATGAAAAGGCAATACATTCAATCAATCAATCAATTAGGGAATTGTAAGCATGCTACTCACCCGTGAGGGTCTCAAGGCGCTGGGAACATACCTCAGTGCCGGAATTTTGGCCCCTCAGGCTGCTAAGAAAGAATGGGAGAAACAGAGACACCTACCCCATTTGCATGCACCAAGGCTTCACTGGAGGCATGCAGAGGCAGGTTATTAAGTTCTGCATGCACAGCAATGGCAGGGTGGCATTTTCTCCAAACATGGAAGCAATGGAAAACAAAAACAAATGTAACGTGAGGTTGTTTATATTTTTTGCGCCAACGAGTTGAAATAATATTGCGGGAATTTTGCAAATTACGAATTTGCGAAATGCTGGAGGGTCTGCCTAACTGAGAGGTGTTATTGTGCACTATACCTCATCATTGACACTTTTGCACTAGGCTAGCCCCAGCACTTCGACCTGTCGAAATCCAAAAGCCTGGCGCTCAGATTGAGAAGGTGAAGCAAAGGATACAATATTGTCTTAATGACACAACAAATTGAAGGGAACTATTTCTGTCTACAGATGAATGCGGAATCTGAGCATTAGGACAAAACTTAAGTGATGTTTAAAAGACTGTGAATTTGAGAAGCATAATAGTGGCAAGGTACTCAAATCCCAAATAACGGAATGGTGCGAGGCATTACGTTTTT
Source organism: Calotriton arnoldi (assembly GCA_963921515.1). Classification (NCBI taxonomy): domain Eukaryota; kingdom Metazoa; phylum Chordata; class Amphibia; order Caudata; family Salamandridae; genus Calotriton; species Calotriton arnoldi. Next base: position 515,001 of record CAWUFW010004032.1, on the reverse strand, counting down.
GCAAAAAAACTCTTACAAACGTTGGAGAACTAAACTACTCGACATACCAGCAATGGTATGCTCACACAACAGACATTTAGGGCACCACAATGGACGGATTCAATTTGGGCATTCTGTGAATTACATCATTTGGCAAGTCAACGACCAATGCCACCCAAAATATTCACTCTACAAGGAGTGTTTTCATTGTGGCTTTGATTTCCCACAAGAAAGTCATTGTCCTGGAGTGGGCACTAATGTCATCTATGTGTTTGGAGAGGTCCTTTCCTGAAGATGTGCAAGAGCACAACCTGTCTGAAATATCCTATCATCCATCAGCTCATTAAAGCAAGACTAGAGAAAAGAGGAACCCAATTACAGAACCAAGGAGGTGAGAAAATCGGGAAACGTAAGGACATGAAACAACCCAAACAAGCAATCCAGACTGATACATGTTGCTCTATGCATCCAATATATAATACACAAACTCAATTGTAGTCGTTCATTCTCCAATGTTGATTTCAAGAAAGGATGTTGCAAACTGGAAATTGAAGAGTCATCCGTATACCAAAACGTTTGCTGCACACAGTGGTGCAGGTACAAATAATTAGATTTTGGTGTCATCTACAAGGGAGGTTCTTCAGGAAGAACTAAGAATGACAATTCACTATAATCCACATTGTTTGAATTAGAGTGACAAAATCCTGGTGTTGTAAAGTCTCAACAAGAACACAATGAGACTTGTTTGGTGCCCTCCCTCTGGCAAATGTCACTGTAGACAAGATAAAATGTGCATTCTGAAAGTACTTTATGAAATTCTGAAGGTTGTCTCCCAGGAAGGAATGTGACCAGATCAAGAACGGTAATCCCTCACATGTGCACCAGAAAATACCAACACATCATCCTGTCATTCTTTCTTGGGCAGAGATCGCTTTGTATTCTTCAGTGCCTCTCCGAAGCATCTCACAGAAAACGGTCAGGCCTACCATTGGTCTGCTGAGTGTCAAGCTGAATTCAGAGACATCCAGTTTCGATCTGCTGAGGCAAACCATATTTCATACTTGAAACCACTGTGCTTCCAAAGCGCACAGTAGATGCTGGCTACTAGAACTAGGGGCTACCTTGGCCCAACATGAATGAGGTCTTGATTTGCCAAGAAGCATTGTCACTTACTAGAAATCTAAGCAACCTGAAAGTTCTTAGGCTAAGGAGGAACATTTGACTGTTGTCTGTGCATGCTAACATTTCCACCTGCTCCTCTAAGGGAAGGAAATAACTTGCTTCTAATCTCAAGGCATTGGTCTTGATCTTTGAGAAATCCAAAGACAGGATGTCTCCATGTTTTGAAAGATAGGGTATGGGTCTGTGGTTGCAAGACTTCAGATCCTGCATCATTAAAAAAAAAACAAGAAAAATACACAATCCTGCGATTTCTTTTAGGCCATCATGAATTAATACATATGGTAAGTAGAACAACAATCCTGGCCCCTGGCCATGGATTAAAGTGATATTGCCAAGGCCACATGAGAGGATTCCACCCCGAATGAGTTGACTGAACATATTAATATGGAAAACTGGAAAGTCTTGGACTGTGTCAAAAGAGTCCGAAATGCAAACGTGTGGAAGAGCTAGAAGCTTTTTGACACACTCAGGAATAACAAGCATGCCAGTATGAGAGGCTGCTGCACCAAGATTCCTGAATAATCACACCCAGGGCCCTGATAAACATCTGGCATATGGAGGCAACAAGGAGATTGTGACAACTAAATGACTGCTGAGGAAAAAAGCCTGGCTGTCATTTCTGGACAAGCAAGTGGAGGGCATCCTCATCATCTGTCATGTTGGTCAGTGATTGAGAAAAATACTGTGCCACCGCCTTTATGAATGTTCCCTTTGATGCGACACCACCAGCGACATCTATGCCTCTCTGCTGCCCCCCGCCTCCCACCCTAAAAACATTTGGCAGCCACTCCGCTCTTATTTGCTGTGCCACCCTGAGCTCACTGATTGATGTGTCCCCCCATGGTAAATATAACCACTGTGACAGCTAGCCAATTGTATTGCATTCATCTTTCAAGATTCATTATTGTATGTTCCTGCAATGTTGTTTAATGTTTTCTGGGTTTTTTTTTTAGTCACTGCCAACCTACACATGATATGCATGTCTATAATTGTTGATAACATGCTTCGCATTGTGCACGCTGTGGCTCCTGTTTGCTTCTTGAAAAATTCAATAAAAACAGTTTTTTTTTTTTAAATGAATGTTCCCTTTGAAAATGGGAAGAGGTATCAATTGGTTTCTTTTGACCAATTCTCACTGGACAACAGGTGCTTGTTGTTATGGATAAATGTTCCTCTTTTCTTAAAGTCATGTCTGTACTTGGTATGTTAAAATGTATTGCCATTCCAACACTAACCAACTTTTTTTCTTCAAATATGTAATACTTGAAGTTGTCACATTGGACTAAGAGTCTTCATTCAATGGAAAGAATTTCAAGGACTTTGCAGAGTTCCTAGTTACCATCATCAGGCAATCACGCCTCTGTGGCCTCAGACAAATGACATGGTTTTCTATTAGGCACAGCTCACAGCACCAGTAGTAAATTTCCAGCAAAGCTACTTATCGGGAGACAGACAAGAACGTTTCTCCTGCAAATTAGGAGTCTTTGCTATGATTGTTACTAAAGGTACAAAGATGTGACCACCGCCAACAGGGAAGGATCAAGTCATATGCTGATGGAAGGAGGCCAGTATCTTCATCTTGCCTGTGTCAGGAGTAGAAATTTTGGCTAAACACAAGTATCTCCCCAGGCTGACTCTGTTTGACCCCCACCATTAAATTATAACTGACATCACGAGGGTCAATGGTACCTACATGTATTAATGGATAATCTCTCACCAGATATTTCTCATTCTTCGTGATGCTCAGTGGAATGCCATGTAGACCTATTGTCATAATATTGGAGAACATCCAGAGGAGGCTCACCCTGACAATGGTTTTGTGCCTGATTCATCAAGCCTCCAACCTTTACTATCACCTCACATCCCTCTTATGGAATCTCAACCCCTAGGGCAGAGGTCTTCAAACTTTTTGATGCTGAGACCCCCTTGTCAAAGTTTTTTGGGTGTAAAGACCCCCTCCTGACAAAAATTTCTAGAGCCTGGTACTCCTCATCATCGCCTACTATCGACAACCATAAACGCCACCAATTCCCACAGCAAATCATTTTTACAGTGGGGAAATAATGTTAAACAGTGTTTAGAAAACCAAAGGTCAGTGAGTGTGGGGGCGTGGTCAAAGGTGTAGCTAGAAACAAAGGGCCTCATTTATGAGGAATTGGCGTAGGGCAGCGCCGCATGTCTTCTTGCTGCACCGCATGTCTTCTTGCTGCGCTGCCCTACGCCAATGTGAAAGGGCAGGAATGCACTGTATTTATGAAATACGGTACATTCCAACCTCTGTTAGCTAATGCACTGCAGTGGCCTGTGTGTAGCCAGAGAGCCACAGAATAAAATCTTGGTTGGCGCAGTGGAAAATAGTGACTTGTGTCTTTTTAGTGCTACAAGGTCACTGCGTTTGACAGAAAGGACTGTGAATATTTAAGTCATTTTTTATACTTTCATTACACACAGTATAAGATACACTGTTACAAAATATGCAAATAGTTTTAAGATAAAATGGTGCTTTCGAAATGTAGATTTTAGTAATACCAGAGCACATGTAATGCAATTAATGTTTGTACTTAACTGTCTCTTCAACACCTCCTTAGGGGTACTAAGGGCTGTGTAAATATAATTATGATTAAAAAGCACCCACTACACAGCCCAGTTGTTAACTCTTTGCACTACAATACAAAAAATGAATCTTTGTTATCACAAATCTTGGAGTGATTCAATCAATTAAAGCCAAAACCGGTTCCCCTGCACCCTTTACACTTACAGATTAACTCATAGCGCACCTTTACATTTCACTCAGGTAAGCAGGCACCCTGGTACGAAAGATTTTGACAGCACAGGAGACTCAATTAATGAAACTTCAGCAGAAGCATTTTAACCATCGAAATCAGCTGTCCCAGGACGGTTGTCTTTTTCCAAAACGAAAGCAAACGTTTTGGGTTCCAGGCACAAGTGAGGCTGGGGAATGCGCGAACCCCTTCCCAGGATTCTACGTCCCCCCTGGGGGTCGTGCCCCACAGATCAAAGACCTTTGCCCTAGGGCCACATTGCACCATTAATTCTCCTGAATAACTCTTCACAGGCCTAGACTGGAAAGACACAACAAGCAGTTTGATAGGGTATGGGGAGATGTAGCATTCTCACATATGATTCGTGCAGTCTGATGCACGTAGGCACAATTCAAGAGAGAGGAGGGGCTTGGAGAGCACATGTTGTACACTAAAGAGGAAAGAAAGAGCTCCATTGAACTCCTGCATCAGTTTCCTGTATTGCCACATCAATTCCTCTTGTGATTGATGATTTTCTGTGCCTGTGTGCACCATGTCCTTTCTTCAGGTGACCGATGAAAGGTTGAAGTGTGTGCTTCCTCCTTCAGTAACCACTCATCCTTCCCCCAACGCCTGTCCCAGGACAGCTGGACAACGTGCAAGCTCACATATATGTTTCAGCCACTGCCTGTCTCCCTGTGTGGCTCTGACTGCAACTTGGGCCACCTATGGCCTCCAGTAACTTTCTCCAGAGAGTTTACTCAAACTTCTTTGGCTGTGATAATGTCCCTCTTCCAACCCCATCAGGCTTTTTGTACTGTGATTTGAATAGCTATAGGGAGAGCCAATGGATGTAAACACTTTTGATGTTTTCAGATTGTACCCATGCAAACACGGGACATTGATACACCTGTGTCAAGAGTCATATAAACCCACTAGGGTTGGACGCAGACCTGGACACGAATACCATATGCAGTAGAGCTCCCATTGTGGTGACGCTCTAGACTTCAAAAGACATTGAAACATGAGACAGTGCTAGTTGGACAAGTACTGGGCTGACAGGCCTGGGCCATCTTTATACTGTGAGTGTCCTGCATGTTTTCTCAGAGGTCAAGGAATATGAGATATATGCAGATCAGTTCTTAGCAGATATCAGCATAATAAAGACAGCTAAGGTCACATGGAGCTAAAAGACAAACATAGCTTGTGACACACAAGACACTGAGAATAATACTGACACGTGGGTTGGGAAATAGAGTAGTAACAATAATAGATCGATTACTGCTTCACGGTACTCCACAGAAACTTGCAGCCTTGTAGGCCAAGTGGAGGCATATGTGAGTGTGGAATTCACAGAAGAAGACTAGGACAGAGTCGTTAACTATACAGCAAAGTTGTCCCGTAGTCCCCTGTTCAAATTAATACAATTTAATTGTCTTCATCAGAACTATATCACTCCAAGGAAGCTCAGTAAAATATAGAGTCTAAAGATTAATGTCCTAGACATAAAGGGTCTGAAGACAGATTTTATCAGAAGGTGTAGGACTGCTTGAACCTATTAGACTACTGGAAATATATGAGTGAAATAATAGCAAAAGTGGTGGGCGGAAGAACAGACTGTACTCTGAGGGTGGGCATGCTGTGCCTGATGCTCAGACCCAAACGAAGTAAGTATGACTGCAAGTGTACAGATTTGACCATTGTGGTAGCAAAATGTTGCTTAGCCAAGTCGGAAAGATCAACAAAAGCACTTGTTGAGGGAGACAAAGAAATGGGCGGAGGCAGAATGTAGAACAGTGAGAACTCAGCTATACACCTACAGGTACCAGATAGGAGAAACCAACAGTGCTGTGAATGGAAAGGCTTCTTGATTATAGGCCACCCAGATTGACAGGCTCTCACAGCTGCCTAACAGACTGTACTGGCGAGTGATTAACAATTATATATCGATTGTATAAGAGGCAAAAGAAAATCAAGGGATGGAGCACGCACCTTTTACCGGAAGGGCAGAAACAACTTTGAGTGTAGTGGACTTGCCACTGGCGACAGACCTAGTTTACTCGGAGTCCAAATCAGTATCCTATGGAATTGTATAGTTGTGACCACCCACTAAATCAGGATAAAGCTGCCCCAACACCGTTTGTTTGTATTGTTTATTGAGGTGTGCATCTAATGTCCGCACTTATGAAACCAATATCTCCTAGCTGTTCCCAAATTCTCCCGCACGCGTAGAGGGGGGGCGCTCTTTTCAAGTACAGGTTGCACGTGTCTGGAATAGTCTGCCACAGTCTCTCAGACAAGAGCCTGATCTGTTGACTTTCCGAAAACAACTCAAAAATTGGTTATTCCAGCAGAAACGCTAGTCCCTTGCCATTCAGTATCAGCAGGCTAGTCTAGGGCTCCGATTAGCGCCGGGACACTCTTTTGAGTAGCCGTGCCCTCTACAAGTACGTCATAACATAACATAACATAACATGAAGAGAAAACCTTAAAATAACAATGTATGCGCTTCAGGGTGATATTCATTTGCAGTGCAACAACATGTAGTTGTTATGAGAAACATATAAAAAGGTTTATTAAAGAAAATCAATCATTTGGAACAATGTAGTACTGAAGGTACTGCCCAGGTATGGGTCACATTTTCTCTGAGGGGTGATAAACAGTCCACTTCCCCTGTGTCAGTAATGTTGTCAACCAGAGTAGCTTGTGAGCTCCTGGTAGCTCTCCCGCTACCTGTCAGTAGATAGATAGATAGACTCTTTATTCAGTTAAATGAATAACTGTAAGAGATATAAAAGAGAATAAAAACAGATAAAAAATACTTAACAGAACACATGTAACGTAAAATGCATTATACACAAAACTTGAGACATAAATGGCAAAACACGTACAAAAAAACAGTTGATCCGATTGTCGCATAGATATATGAGTGAAATAAAAGTGTACGGATGTTATAAAAACAAGTAAAAAAAGCATGCGATTAAGGCCAAGCCCCACGAATCTTGACAATGTTGCTTAAAAAGTAACCCATATTTACACAAATGCGAACGTCTCCTAACATGGCGAGAAACATAATTGCTGGCCTTACTTGACGAAACTGAGCCTCTCTGAGGATAGGAACCAGTAACTCTTTCCTTGGGAGGGTGTTTAGATTGTAGAACATGACAACGTGTGTAATAGACTGCACTGAGATTTTGTCACACTCACAACGGCCTAAAAGGCCATCTTCAATGCAACCTTTAGGAAAACTTATCAGTGGGAAGAAAGAGTTCAACCTGAACCTGGATAAGAGCTGACAATGGTAAAACATATTCACCCAAGTCAGGTATGGTTCGATAGAGCTGTTTTTGTGAGACAGAAAGCCTGAACAGATGATTTACACAATTCATGATTCTCTCTAAGAGCAGAGAGACTAGATTTAAAAAAACGTTTTTTGACCCACAGATAATCAGCCTTAACAATTTCGACAGGCTGCATAAAAAGGCTGGGGCGACTCAGGACTATAAATGCAGACTTAATGGAACTCAGCAAAGGGATTGCTATAGAATTGGCCAGAGAGAGGCAGTCCCTGATTATCAATTTATTAAGGATTGGCTCACTCTTGATCCATATTGAGATCCAACATAGTAACGGCCTAAGTTTAATGGTGTCTGAAATGTAACCTCGTGCACAGCAAGTGTAGGGGAACTTTTGGGGACCCTCAATAGACGCCTTAAGAACGTATTTTCCTCTAGCTGTATGTATTAGGCCACAGTCACGATACCCCCAAATATCGCTGCCATAGCTGGTAGCAGTAACACACTTAGCTTTATAGACATGAGTCAAAGCTTTAAAATGTTTCCTGCCCACCCTTACACTGAAATCCACAACCACTCCACACAGTCTGGATAATATAAACTTCTTTGATTGGAAGGAAGAGTCCCATGACGACTTGTCGTCGAACAAGATGCCCAGATAGTTGAAGGAGCGGACCTGGGTGATCTTAGTTTTGAGATAAAAATGACTCGTTGTTTTAGTGGGCTTAACTGCCGCAACAATCACAAAGGATTTCGAAATATTCACGGATAGATCAAGGCCTTCCATAAAATTAAAGTAAGAATCTAGAAGCCATTGAAGGCCTAATGCCGTCCTTGACATAAGGATGGCATCGTTAGCGTATAAGAGGGCTGGTAATACCCTTGAACCCACCCAAAGGGGGTCTCCTTGTATTTCTCACAGTGCAGCCTCTAAGTCATTGATATAGATGGTAAATAGGTAACCTGTGAGTAGCTCTCCTGTGTGCAGCTCAGCCTACTAAATTAGAAGCTTTTGCTTGGTTCAATTAATATATGTATACCAAAATTTAAATGTGTGTATTTGAGATGAAAATGAGTGCATTTTCAGGGCCCATAATTTCAAAAATATATTTAGAGCTGGTATTTGAATGAAAATCATGCAGCATTGAGATACTTATTAATATTATTAGTACCTTGGTGCCAGGGAGCATTGTAGCTGTGTTGTTTAATATTACGGCTGAAGAGGCATTTCAAATTGACTAAGCCTTTTTAGGTCGAGCCCTGAGCCAGAGCGCAAGCGCTGCTCTGGGATTGATCTGTGGTAGTTGAGTACGGGAGAGAAGCCACGCCAACTCACCACCCATCTTTTTCATTGGCTTGTGTCTTTGTCGTTCCTAAATGCTGCCTTCCGATTGGTTTATAGTCTTGTTAGTGTGTACCTATGACGGCCATGTCGTCATTTGTATCCTTCCAAGGCTACTGGCCCCTTTACTTCGAGTGTTGCACGGTATGTGTTATTTAGATTGTGAGCACTATTTTCTTCCTGTGCCTTCTCCCCCCTCCCGCAGTCCGTGCCTTCTCGCCCCCCGCCCGCCCGCTCTCCCGTTGTTCGTGTCTTCTCGCCCCCCTGCCCCCCGCCCGCACTCCCATTTGCAATGCAATAGGTCTCGCGTAAATGCGAGTCCTATTGCATTGAAAATGCTTGTTTAGGTCTGGTGTTAGCCAATACCTTTTGATTTTACTAAAATTATATGTATCATATACTTGCTTAAAGGGGCTTTCAGCTGCCTCTCTTCATTCATTGGTCTGTAGTTGTGTCATTCACATTTTACTTCCACCCACTACAGCATACAGCATGGGGAAATGGGTCAGCCTACTTCAGCCACTGGTTAACTTGAGTTTGAGTGACTGCATTTTGCCATTTCACAATGAGCACATCCGCACACAAGGTAGTACCTTCAGTGCTGGTGTTTTTGATGTTACTTTAGTGTTGCCTTTATGTTTAGAGCTTGAGGTGAGAGCAGGACCTTTTTACCAGATGTGCGCACAGGCCACATTCCACACTTTATGAATTCCTATCTCCTGCCAATGCTGCTGTAAATTCCTTTTGAAGTATCCTTTGTTTATCTTATCACTGTTATTTCACATCATAACAGATTGTGTTAATTCAACACTGTTCTGTATTTAGTTATTTTCTTTTTACTATGCATGCAGTACACAAGACGAAAGCTTCAATATTATATATGTGAATTCATAAGCGGACAATTCTTCAGATCACATTTATTCTGGTTTCAATTCCACCAATGGTTCTTTAATAAACTTTGCCCAGGAAGAAAATCAGCCTTTATTGTGTCTAATTTGCAGCACTTGTAACACTTTTTGTTATTTATTTCCTTCTTTGTTTGTTTGTTTCCTTCTTTCTTCTGTTGGTTTGTTTCTTCCTTCTTTATTTGATGTTTCTTTCCTTCTTTCTATCCTTCTTTTCATTTTCTTTCTTTCACTTTTGTTCCTTCCTTCTTTAGATTGTCTTTCTCTCTTTCCCTCTTTTACTTCTTTCTTTCCTTTCTTTTTATTTCTTTCCTTCTTTCATTCCATCTTTCCTTCTTTCAATCTTTCTTTCCTTCTTTCGTTCCATCTTCCTTGACTTCTTTCCTGCATTCTTGCATTTTTTCTTTCTTTCCTTCTTTATTCTTTCTTTCCATCTTTCTTTTTCTTTCTTTCAAACTTTCCTTTTTTAATCTTTCCTTTCTTCTTTCTTTCTTTTTCCTTCTTTCCTTCCTTTCATCTTTCTAGCCTTTCTTTCATTCTTTCTTTCTTTTTGCTTTCTTTCTTTCTACCCATCGTTCCTTCTTTCTACCCATCATTCCTTCTTTCTTTCCATTTTTCCTTCCTTCTTTCTTTACTTCTTACCTTCTTTCTTGTTTTCTTTCCTTCTTTCTCAAAGACAAGAGGCTGGCAGCCATTGGCAGAACAATCGGCTTCTTTAGGTCTGTGACTTTACTAAAATGATGTGTATGACATACTCATCCATTTGTCTGTGGTTGTGTCATGCACATTTTTCTCCAACTCACTCAAGCATGCATCAAGGGGCAATGTGTCAGCTCATTTCAGGCGTCAGCTGACTACACTATGAGTTATGGCATGCTGCCATTTCACAATGAGCACATCCACACACAAAGTAGTTCCCTTCAGTGCCAGGGAGTACTAAGGTAATGTCTTCTTTTTTAGTCCAAAAGACATTTTTGCCTTTAGTCTATATTTTTTTAGATTGACAAACACCCAGCAGCTTCCTGAACATTAACGTTTTGCACAAACTATGACCAAAACAAATCAAGAATTGCCAAAAGGATGACAGACAATGCCAGACCTATTGGCTTTGCCAATGCATGCTCCATTACTGCTGGCAATCATACACTGAGGTGATCATGGCTGGTAATATTGCATAGGTAGGCCACAACTGTAATCTTGTCTGATGTGTACACCACTAATAATATTAGTAGCTCGGGATGATTTTCATTGAACATAAGTACCCCTTGGTAGTAAAAAGGTTGGAGACCCCAGTTCTAAACCTCTCTCCTGTGGAATACCTCAGGGCGTCTCTGTGAGGACTACACCATTTATTCATTATCTCATTATGTTCGTTTTATTTATAAAACCCTTTGATTTCTCTGTGATGTCCTGTGCAAATGATATCCAAAGGCTCATGTTCCGCGCCAATGATCTGGGATGTGCCCAGGAGAAAATATGATCCTGCTTCCTAACAATTGCCTCCTGGATCAGTCTAATTAAAACTCTATAGTGATAACATAGAGGGCCTCATCTTTAGGGAACCTCTTGGGATATGGTCTTCTTTTTGGTGATTGGGAGCTGGGCCCATCGCTCACTCTGGGTTGAGCCAGCATAAAATCTTGGATTAATTTTCAACCATGTTATCTCATTCTTAGAACAGATGTAGCATATTTTTCCACCTGCGTTAACAACATCCTCATGCTATGCAAATTAATTCCTTTTCTCCCCTCTTGCAGCCATAAGACTACTTTAAATTCAATTATCTTCTCAAGACTAAAGGATGGAAAGTCTATCTTGGACTTCCTGCCTTGCGCATTTACTGCCTTCAAATCATTCAAAACACTCCAGAATGACTCATCTGAAGAATGCCACCTTGCTTCACCATCTCTTCTCACTGTTCTGCTGTCCATCGCCTTCTGATTGACAAACAGTGTAACTTCAAAGTATTGCGCCTAGATCTTTGTGCTCGCCACAAAATAAGTCCTCTGCTTCGTCAGCATTGGATCGCTCTTTAAATTCCTTCCAGAACCCTATGCTCTGCAGTAGCCAACTGCCTGCATCTTCTTAAAATTAGACAGGTACTTATTGGATGCTGATTCTTTCTGGCTGCAATGTACTGGAACTCTCCGCCTTCCGAGCTCCAGTGACTCCGGACTTATGTCCTTCTAGAAAAAAATTTAGAAACTTGCCTTTTCCACATTAATGGAGTTCCTTAAGTTTTTTTTTTTAAACACACAATTTTATTAATTTTTATAATTCTTGTCGGTACATATACAGATATCATTTTCACTTGTACAGTCAGTATTTGGGCCGTTGTCAAATCATACAAGAGTAGGTCAGCAGAGTACCATGAGATTCCGCTGTCTCTGCATTGATATTACTACAGTTGGTCGCTGTAGAACCAATTGCACACAAACATGCCCACTGTACACATTCGTATTAATAACAGATTAATAGACTTGACCATATTTTCAGTACTCGTTCCATACTCTAATTTGTCAAAACAGGACCCCCTCCCTCCACCCCCCTGTTAGGCTCACCCTTATACATGTTAACATTATATAGTTCTGTACAGTGCTCCAGCAGATAGCATCTTTATTAGTAATGCCTGTATTTTAACAGTTTTGCCTTGTAATTATATTTCTAGTTCGGAGTGTTCTGGCTTCGTATTGTATCCTGAGAATACTCTACACAGTCTGAGAGTTATTGGATTCTGTTAAATCTATAGCCTTAAACGACTCCATCGTGTGGTCCCACTCCATGGAAATGGGTATTTTGCGCTGCCCCCTGTGTTCTTCTCGCCGATGCGTGGTGCTCTCCGCCATTCCCCATCGGACCATCTCCGTATGCCACGAGTGTACCTGAGGAGGAAAGGAAGACTTCCACCTCATGGTGATGGCCCGCTTTGCCAATAATATGGCCATATCAGCGAATCGATATTGTGTTTTCCGGGTTTTCGGGCAGGGATGTAGGCCCAAAAGGCAGCTTTCTACTGCGCCCCATACTGATGTGCATGTTATGTCCTGCAATATATCTCTTATTTTGGCCCAGAACCTCCCTAATTTTGAGCAGATTCATAGCATGTGAGGTAAGGCCGCATCTGCCATCCCGCACCTAGGGCAACTGAGCTGGGCATCTGTATACATGCAGTTAAGGCGGTGCGGCGTAAGATACGCCCTGTGTAAAACCATATACTGGATGTACTTGAATTTTACATTTCGGGACACTTTCTTGGGGAACTCTAGGGCATACGCCCATTCCTTATCAGTGAGGTTCCGCCCGATGTCTCTTTCCCATTTTGCGCGCAGGGGGCCAAGTGAAATTCCCGCATGTGCCTAGGTGCCCCTGTAGAGCCAGCGAACCAAGTGTCTTCCCCTACCCATCAAGTGTATTGCATATACTAGTTCATGTGTCAGGGGTTCTTCCCCATTGGGGGACCGTTTTTTTTTTTTTTTGTCCTCATCTCACCAGTAATCTTCTGCGGATCTTACAAAGCCAATATTTCTATCTTGACGCCCTTTGACTTACTGCACTTGCTTAGGTCGCCCAGACCGGCCCGAATTTAGTTGGGGCTTGGTGTAATCATAGGACTGATTATATTAGTCTCAGGTTATGGCCCCAACTCAAAAACGGCTGCCAAATATTAGTCGTGCTTTCCCCTGCACCATCCTGGTCTAAGCGCACCATAGCGAAAGCAGCCTTCAGCCAGTCATCACTCTTCGGGGGTAGGGGGTCTTTCCATTTCTTACAGACCTCTCTCCGGGCGAGAAGTATCAAATATAATAACAATCCACGCTGTAGCTGTGATGCATTCAAACTAAATGATCCGTCATCGCCAAAAAACACTAAAGACAGGTTAACTACAACAAAAGCTTTAAAAGTGCCACATATAGCGTCTCCCACCCCTTTCCAAAACTTTCTCAGTTCGGGACACTCAAAGAAGATATGGATATCGTCGGCCTTAGGAGTCATACATCTAGGGCATTTAGGAATTGGTAGTGGGGCAAACTTGGCTATTTTGGCTGGCGTGTAATAAAGCCTATTAATAACAAAAAAGTGATTCTTTTTTAGGCTTGCTGGTTTAACAAATTTGTATAATATTTTCAGGGAGGACTCATACAAATCATCAATGATTGGTTCAAGGGGAGAGTGATTCCACACTGAACACTGCGATGGGATCTCCAGGTCTTCCGCATCCAAAAACTTGTTGTACCACAAAGAAATCTCCTTCTTTATTGGATGCGGTGTTTGAAGAGAAAACTCCGTTTCCCAGTTACCTCTGACCTCCTCCTTTTTTGCTTCAAACCAGGAAACAAGCTGTAAATACTTAAACCTGGAGAACCCCATACCAATCTTGGCGGGGACCAATGTTTTTTGACATAGTGTGTGATAGCGGCATGAAGTAGGAATAGCGTCTGGGGGACTCCTTGGGCCTGGGCAAAATTATTTTGATCCGCTAGCACGCCATCTGTGAATAAACTACCTACTGTTTCCACCCCTCCTGTGTCCAATGGAGGATACGGCGGTTAGTAATCAGTCCCGTGTTAGTTGGTATACCTAGTAGTGGGATATTGGCGGAGTATGGGGTAGCTTTCTTAGTGTAGTGCAGAGAACGCTTCCAGTAGACCAGGGCAACTTTAAGTAAAGGTGGGGCCGCAGGAGGCAACCGGGCCCCCGGCAGGAGTAGTGTGTAGCGATCTTTGGGCCAGTTTCTGCGGCGTGTATTCAATTTCATGCAGGTTGCGCCTGGCCAGCCAATACGACAACCACTGCAACTGACTGGCTATGCAGTATGCTCTAAAATCGGGGGCCCCCAGTCCTCCCTCCTCAGGTTTCAACCTGAGTTTCGCCAGGCTGATTCTCCTACGACCCCTCCCCCATATGAGGTCCATAAGTAGGGCGTCCAATGTGTGAAAGGTGCTGTATGGAATTAGGAGCAGCAGGTTAGTAAAATAGTATAGCAGTCTAGGGAGTAGGACCATCTTGGATATAGCTACTCTCCCCATTACCGAGAGAGGAAGTGACGTCCAGAATGTGATCTGGGCTTTTAGCGAGCGGATAGTTTTCATGAGGTTGCCCTCTAGTAGGTCCTGAGGAGTTCTATATATTTGTATACCCAGGTATTTAAAAGTGTGTGGTACAACATTCAGATTTACAGTGCCAAAGGGAATAGGTTCCGGGTTTTCCCTGTATGCCATGTAAAAGGCATGCGATTTCGCAGCATTGATTGCTAACCCAGAAATGATCTCAAATTGTCTAAAAATAGAGGGGATGGGCTCAATGTCGCCCATTAAATCATGGAGGTACAGTATTAAATCATCAGCATAGGCTGATACTACATGTTGAGTCCCTTCTAAAGGGATCCCCTTCTCATCCGCTTCCGTTCGACGTTTTAGGAGGAGAGGTTCTAGGGCCAGGACAAACAGGATTGGTGAGAGGGGGTAACCCTGCCTAGTTCCTCTCGCCACCGGGTACGGGTCAGAAATATGAGATCCCGTACGAACTCGGGCAGTAGGGGCAGTGTACAAGAGTTTGACCCATTGTATATATTTAGGTGGTATGCCAAATTTGCTCAGGGCTACAAACATATATTCCCAGTGTATTGTGTCAAACGCCTGTTGGAGATCGAGGGAGATACACCCTGTTCTACAAGATAGTTTGGCTGCCGCCTCCATGACGCAATGCAAGCGACGTATATTAAGGGACGTATTGCGGCCCGGAACAAAGCTGCATTGATCCAAATTGATCAATTTAGGAAGGTAGGGAGTCGACGGGCCAATATTTTGCTAAGTATCTTGTACTCTGTGGATAGGAGGGACAGGGGGCAGTATCCCGCCATATCACGTGGGTCCCTATTTGGCTTAGGAAGGGATATGACTAGAGCTTGCATAGTTGTCAATGGGAGCGTGTTTGTTTCTTGTGCTGTCTTAAATGAGCATTCGAGGTGAGGAGCCAGCTTGCCTGCATAGGTGGAAAAAAATTCAGCCGGCAGCCCATCTAAACCCGGGGTCTTGTTGCGTGGGAGTTCCCCTATAGCCTCTTTAATTTCAGCCCTAGTAATGGGACCTTCTAGCTCCTTCTGAGCTGCCCTCGTCAGTTTAGGGTAATGTAAGCCGTCCAAGAACCTGTGTACTTGTTCTGGCGGCACCGGTACTGGCGCGCTATAAAGCTTCTCATAATAGTCCTTAAAGGCTTTGTTTATTGCTGCCTGTGAGTACACCATCGAGCCGTCCGGAAGTGACACTTCTGGTATTGTTACCGGGGGAGGCGCATCGCGTAGTAGGTGAGCTAGCAAGGTGCCTGACTTGTCCGCCTCAGCATGGGAGCGTTGGGTGTATGCCCTGTAATCTACTAAGCGTAGCTCTTCAAGGAGTTCGGCATGTCTAATCCTGCCTTCTTGTAATTGGGATTGACAGGCGCCGGCGGCACTCGCGTCCCGCTCCAGTTCCTGTAGAGTGGCTTCAAGTGTTGTGAGTTTTTTGTTAATTTCCTGTCGATCCCCCACCATTACCCCTATGGACGTATCTCGCATTACTGTCTTGAATGCATCCCACTCAATGAGGAGGCGGAGTTAGAGTTTTCGTTGAAGTAATTGGAGATACCTGTATCCAAACGGTCTCTAAAGACCGCATCTTCCAACAGCTGCGGCCACAGTCTCCAAGTGGGAACCGGGGTGGGAATCTTCCCCCATCCCAGAGTGATTTCTAGTGGATTGTGATCCGATAGAGTCTTCCCTAAATATGTGGTGTGGTAGATTTGGGAAGTGATAGCGGAGGAGCAAAAGATTCTATCCAATCTAGTGTGAAGTTGGTGCGGTGGGGAATAGAATGAGTACTCGCGGTTAGTAGGATTGCGCAGGCACCACACGTCCTCCAACAACCACCCCTCCGCCCAAGTTTTCAAGAATTCTGTTTGTTTAAGGGATACAGCCCTGCGAACCGGGGGGTGGGAGCGATCCAGCTGGGTATCCAATATGGCATTATAATCACCGCCCAATGCCCACAGGATATCCGCCCAGTCAGCTAAGATGGTGCAGGCTAGTAAGGAATTTGTCTTGGTCGTAATTCCGAGCATATATACTCCCAAGAATTAAGTGTTCTCCGTCAAGTGTCCCGTGTACTACTGTGTATCTACCTTGCTGATCTATACGCTGCTCTATGTGTATAAATGGTACGCCATGTCTCACCCAGATAAGGGTCTCTCTTGCAAAGGCGGAATAGGACGTGGTATAGATTTGACCTCTCCATTTCTTGCGTAGTTTAGTTATTTCGCTAGCTGTCAGGTGGGTCTCCTGTAATAATGCTATGTGAGCTTTCCTCCTATTCAATTGGGCGTGGATCCGATGCTGTTTGTGTACAGAACCCATCCCTCTAACATTCCAGGTCACTATATTATATTTACCTTGTATGGGCATATCTGATATTGTCTGTGCATGTTACATCAGCTTGGGCCTGTACAGCAGATAGAGTAAATGTAATAAGTGAAGGTGAGCCTCCCTCCCAAAACTTCAAGTTACTTAAACTCCCCAATACTAGGACGAGCACAAGAACGTTGCTAGTCCAAACATTAAACAGAACATTACAAACATCCACACGGTTAAGTATTACGATACTTGTAGGGGGGGTGGCTCCTATAGAGCCCATTTCGTCTCCTTACCCGACGGAGCTACACACTGGCAAGGACCCAATCTTGACACATCAACGAAAGGATACCTGGGGGTAAAGTTACATTAAGAGAAAGGATTACATTAGTCTGACTTCCCTTCTGCGTAGGTTCATGTTCTACAACAGTGTCCGGCAGTCTCTAAGCAATGCTGCATTATCCGAAGAGCGTTTGTACTATTTTCGGGGTGATGGACGGAAACATCGGGTCATTGCTATCACAGACAGAGGGTTCTATGTCATCACTGGAGTGTTCTGAGGGAGAAGGTGGGTTCGGATCTCGCATGGCGGACACAGCAGCTATTGCTGATTCTTGGTCCCGTAGGGTCTGTTCCGGGGAGGGTCCCCACCCTCCGGGCCTGCGCGTCGAACCATTCCGCCGCGGTCGCGTTCTAGGTGGACGTTGGGCAGCGCGTCGTATCTTCTGGTCTAGTTTGTCCAGAGTCTGAGAAGGCAGGGTGGTCTCAAGCCAGTCGTTAGCCTCCTCCGGGCTGTCGAAGAAATGGGATTTATGGTCATGGAGGATTTTTAATCGGGCAGGGAATAATAGGGCATATTTAAGCTGCAATTCTTGAAGTTTCTTCTTCAACGGCAGGTATGATGCTCGTTGTTTTTGTACCATGATCGTGTAGTCCGGGTATAGAGAGATTTGTTGGTTTTCATATTGGATGGGCGCGTTCTCTCTGGCTTTCTGTAAAAGGATATCGCGATCTTTGTAGTTGAGAATACGGGCGATCATTGTTCTTGGCGGTGCCCCAGCCGTTGGCCTGCCCGGTGGTATACGGTGGGCCCTCTCCACACAGAAGAAAGGGGACAGTCCTTCAGGGGCAATCTGGTCACGTAGCCACTGTTCCATAAACTGCGTCGCGTTGGCGCCCTCCGTCCGTTCCGGCAGACCCAGCACACGGACATTGTTGCGACGTGCCCTGCCTTCTGCATCCTCCACCCTGTCTTGAAGAGTCAACAACTGTTTTTGCATGCTAGTCAGGGTCTCTGCATGCCCTTTATGTTGTGGTAGGATCTCCAGCAGCGTCTGCTTGTTGTTTTTAACTGTGTCCGCTAGTATTTCGTGGTCCGCTCTCAGAAGCGTAAAACCAGTGGTTAGAGATCCAATTTGTTGTTCAAAAGATTTGCGTGAGTCCCGTATCTCTTGTAGGATTATGTCTAACTTGTCCAGAACAGGCTCTTCATTGGTTGGCGGGACACAGCTAATTGACGATGTTTGCGAGTCCGCATCCAGTTCTCCCTGTGTCTGGTGTTCCACTGGGGGCTGTTCCGCGGTCTTCCCCTCCGTGCGCCCCATAGTGATTGGTCTTACTGTAGTACGTATTTGTGGTGAACCAGCTATAATATCAGGGTAGTACTGATTGTGTTGCACTCGCACTGGACAGAAGGGAGGAGGGGAGACAACGGATCGCCGCTCGCCTTACATCTGCAACAGGGATCGGAATCGGGCACAAGCCAGGCTACGGGTCACAACACTTTCGAGAATTGGTCCCAGTTCTACAATGGGTTAGGGCAATTAGGTCCGTTATCAGGCTCTGTATTTTCTGTGCAATTCACCAACGCGCCGCAGTTGGGCATCGGCCATGCCCCTCCGTGTGAAATGAATCACGTCAAGGCCTCTTAGTACGAAGCTCTGTAGGGGAGGCAGACAATCTGTGTAAAGTAGCACTTTACTAAGTTTATTGTAAGTCCTATATAGGCAATATTTCTGAGCTCTTTATTTGCACCTACGTCCGTTTGAGAGCCCTGGTATATAATACTATAGGTTCAGTCTTGCCTCCTAAGTGACAGATTCCTGTGGCAGGTTTGGTATGGGTGTAGCCTATAATGCCCAGTTTGAGGATGAGGATCTATGTGTGAGGTCTTAGTGACACTCAGGGGGTGTTGGATCTGTGCCATCCCTAATTTCCACCGGGCGATAAAGCATGATTGGTGGGATCGCGTTAATCCAGTCCAGCGCGTACATTAGTGGCCCATAAGCTGGTCGTGCAGTACGGCTCGCACCCGCATCTGCCTCCGTCACACTCCCGCACCAACTATGATTAGGCACAGAGGGCACCAGTCATTCCTGCGGAGGGGGGAGGAAAGGGAGGGGAGGCCAACTCCATAGGCGCCGACACGCCACGGAACGTAGTGTGACTGTGAGTCCCAGGCCATAAATATTTTAATTTAGTGTCCCCCGCAGTTCAAAGGGAGCGTAGCACAGTTATTTCCCAGCTCTACAGGGCAGCCACCGTACTCACATTGTGCTCGCGGCGGGTGTCTCGACCCGGCCCCGGGGTGCGTTCAAGGGGCTCGGTCGTTGCAGCCACGCCACTCCGGCGGCCGCCAGCTGGTGACACAGCGGGTCTCCACCACAGACCCGGTCCGGCCTCAGGACCCGTCCCGATCCCGTCTGGCGCTCGCAGTAGTGCTCCGGTCCGCCATCCGCTGCTGATTGGATGCCGTCTCCTACGCGGTCAGTGGTATCGACTTTGACGCAGGCTGTAGCTCTCAGCAGCTTGGTGAACCTCCAGGCCTCGCAACACACCCAGGCCCAGCCAGTCGTCGCAGCTCTTATTCCGGCTTTCAGGGAGTATATCCTTGCAGCAGAGGCCCGCCCGGGTCGTTTAGTGTGGTAGCGCTTCTCCGCTAGGAGTCAGCGGCAGTGGTATATGCGTTTCAGCGCTGCTTCGCGGCCGCCAGTGTCGCGGCCGCCAGTGTCGCGGCTCGTCATCCCGGGCCTCCGCCCCTCGATCAGCTAGGCCCCGTCGTACGCATTCACTCTTCAGACGGTTTTTCTCCGTGCGTATCTTGTGCACCACTTTCTCAGCTGGCCTGGATCATGCCACTGTGTTCAGGGATCGGTGAAAGGGAAGAACAACGGTATTTGACCCCCTGGTCCAGCGATTACAGCAGGATTAAAGGATCCTGCAGCGGAGCTCCGTCAGATTGCGGCCGCCATGCTCGGCGGTTAGCCACGCCCCCATGGAGTTCCTTAAGTTATCCTTGCGGCCCCGCCCCCTCACTGCCCATTCGCTGCCTCATTCCCTGCTCCTCCCTCCCACCTCCCCATTTATGGCGGCCGCTGTGCGGCCGCGCAGCAGACGTGCGCAGCGGGCCGAAGGCGCACCTAGAGCAAGCCCGTCTGCGCCCGTCCGCGCCGTGACCGCGCCCAGCGCCAGACCCCCTGGTCCGGGCATCCCCCGCGCCCGCCACATCAACAGACGCCGATACGACGCCAGCACCCTCCACTCACTCAACCCCGGAAAAGATCACGCCTGCTACCAGGCCACCCCGAAGCGCACCCAAGGGCCCTTCACCTGCCGGAACTGCAGCTTCGCCAGCACCCGCCCCGCCAAACCACCGCCCAGGAAAGAACCCAACTACCTCAGATGCATCCTCCTCAACACCCGCTCCGCCCGCAAACACGCCATCGAACTCTGGGACCTTCTCGACTCAACCTCCCCAGACGTCGCATTCCTGACGGAGACCTGGCTGAATCCCGCTTCAGCCCCCGACATCGCCATTGCCATCCCGGACGGATACAAGATCACCCGCAGGGACCGCACCAACGGAGTCGGAGGAGGCATCGCCATCGTCCACAGGAACACCCTCAGAGTCTCAACCAACACCGACGACACCCTCAGCACCGCCGAACACATGCACTTCCAGATCCACACTGATCCCAACACCACCCTCAGAGGAACCCTCATCTACAAACCCCCGGACCCCGACCACAGTTCAGCGATTCCATCGCTGACTTCGTCAGCACACACGCCATCGCCTCCACGGACTACATCCTCCTCGGGGACCTGAACTTCCACCTCGAGAACAACAAGGACACCAACTCCACCACCCTGATCGACAACCTCGCCACCCTCGGACTCAGACAGCTCGTGACTACACCCACCCACGCCGCCGGCCACACGCTCGACTCCATCTTTTCCGCAAGCCCACACGTCTCCTTCAACCACACCTCCGAACCCCACTGGACTGACCACCACTGCATCCACTTCACCTACAGGAAGCCCACCACGCACCACCGCACCGAACAAATGCCTCGCCGCTGCTGGAGCAGAGTCACGGAAGACCAGCTAACCACAACCCTCGCCCTGAGCCCACCCGCCGAACCCTCCGACCCCGACACCGCCGCCCGCAACCTCAGACAGTGGATCGACGACTGCGCCAACACCCTCGCCCCGCTCAAGAATCCGCCCAACAGCCACACCAGCAAGAAAGCCACCTGGTTCACCGAAGACCTCCAGGCCTCCAAACGAACATGCCGAAAACTGGAGAAGATCTGGCTCCACGAACGGACAGCGGACAGCTACGCCGCCCACAAGAGCGCCACCCGCAGTCACCATCACCTCATCAGATCCGCCAAAAGGGCCTCACTCAAAGACCGCCTAGACAACAACGCACACAACAGCAAAGAGCTCTTCAACATCGTGAAGGAACTCTCCAACCCCAGCTCCAACACCAACGACATCCAGCCGTCGCGAGACCTGTGCGACTCACTGGCCACCTTCTTCCACCGCAAAATCGCCGACATCCACGACAGCTTCAACACCACGACCGCCCCGGCAACCACCGAGACCACTGCCCCCACAACCACCAACCGCCTGCTCTCCTGGACCAACATCAACGACGAGGACACCAGCGAGATCATGAACACCATCCACTCCGGTTCACCGCTAGACCCGTGCCCTCACCACATCTTCAACAAAGCCAGTACAGCCATCGCGCCCCATCTCCGGAAAATAATCAACATCTCCTTCGAGACAGCAACCTTCCCGGAAAGCTGGAAGCACGCCGAGATCACCGCCTTACTCAAGAAACCCAAGGCAGACCCCAAGGACCTCAAGAACTTCCGACCCATCTCTCTGCTCCCGTTCCCCGCGAAGGTCACCGAGAAAATCGTCAACAAACAACTGACCCGCTACCTCGAGGAGAACAACATCCTGGACCCTTCCCAGTCCGGCTTCCGCAGCAACCACAGCACCGAAACCGCCCTCATCGCCGCCACCGATGACATCAGGACCCTGCTAGACAACGGAGAAACAGCAGCCCTCATCCTCCTGGACCTATCAGCCGCCTTCGACACGGTCTGCCACCACACACTACGAACACGCCTTCACGACGCCGGGATCCAAGAGAAGGCCCTGGACTGGACCACATCCTTCCTTTCCGGCAGAACACAAAGCGTCCGCCTCGCCCCCTTCCGTCCAAGGCCACCAAGATCATCTGCGGCGTACCCCAAGGCTCCTCCCTCAGCCCAACGCTGTTCAACATCTACATGGCACCCCTCGCCCACGTCGCCCGACAGCACAACCTCAACATCATCTCCTACGCCGACGACACCCAGCTGATCCTCTCCCTCACCAAAGACCCTCACACCGCCAAAGCCCACCTCCACGAAGGAATGAAGGCCGTCGCCGAATGGATGAGGACCAGCCGCCTGAAGCTGAACTCGGACAAGACGGAGGTCCTCATCCTTGGTTCCAACCCTTCAGCCTTGGACGACTCCTGGTGGCCAACATCACTGGGAACAGCCCCGCCACCCACCGACCACGTACGCAACCTAGGGGTCATCCTCGACCCCACCCTCTCCATGACTAAGCAGGTCAACGCCGTTTCCTCATCCTGCTTCAACATCCTCCGAATGCTCCGCAGGATCTTCAAGTGGATCCCCACCGAAACAAGAAAAACAGTCACCCAGGCCCTCGTCACCAGCAGGCTGGACTACGGAAACGCCCTCTACGCAGGAACGACGGCTAAGCTCCTGAGACGGCTGCAACGCATCCAGAACGCCTCTGCACGTCTTATCCTCGACATCCCCCGACGCAGCCACATCACACCCCACCTGAGAGACCTGCACTGGCTCCCTGTCAACAAGAGGATAACCTTCAAGCTCCTCACCCACGCACACAAAGCACTCCACAACTCCGGACCAGCCTACCTCAACAGACGACTCAGCTTCTACACCCCCACCCGCCAGCTCCGCTCGACCAGCCTCGCCCTCGCCACAGTCCCCCGCATCCGGAAAACGACCGCCGGCGGCAGATCCTTCTCCCACCTCGCCGCCAAGACCTGGAACACCCTCCCCACCAACCTCCGACAGACCCAAGACCTACTGGCCTTCAGAAGACTCCTCAAGACCTGGCTCTTCGATCAGTAGCAGCACCACCCCCCTCTTCCCCCAGCGCCTTGAGACCCTCACGGGTATGTAGTGCGCTTTATAAGTGACATGATTGATTGATTGATCCTTCAGTGCCAGGCTGCTCTGTTGTGGGAGCAGGGCATTTTACATATTATTTTCAATCATTTATCCAATAGCACAATAAATAAAAAATATGCCTAAACTGTACGATTTTCCGCAATTTTCAGAAACGCCCTGGGGAGGTGGGAAGACGAGGAAACCGAAATTTCTTCTAAAAGTATTGTGAAGGCCTAGTGGGTTGAGGCCAATGCAGTTGACCAAGCGTGTTTTACAGTGCATCATATATCACTAATTGTTGACAAAACTAGAATTACAACCATAAATGCAACCTGATAGTACAGTAGGTAAACCCGTTTAATCAGGCGCGGTCGGTGGTAGGAGTGCCGGTCGGGCGGTGACGTGGGGCGGGGGAGAGGCAGGGTGGGGGCTAGTAAACTACGGATTAAGGCCTAATACAGGTAAGTAAACATTTAAATAAATAAAACGAATTTCGTTGCGCGCACTGCATTGCATTTGGCGATGCAGCGCTCACAACGAAATTTGTTTTATTTATTTAAATGTTTACTTACCTGTATTAGGCCTTAATCCGTAGTTTACTACCCCCCACCCTGCCCCTCCCCCGCCCCACGTCACTGCCCGACCGGCACTCCTACCACCGACCGCGCCTGCGTTTAATGTGTATTTCAATAATTTTGAGTCTAACTCTGAATTTGACTCCGCCTTCAGTATTAGAAGTGTTAGCCATCCCACAACCCTCGAAGTGGGGGTCTAGTCGCGCCCCTGTACAAATATATGATTTTATTACGTTAGCATACTTGTCAACATTTTAGAAGAGGAAAGTGGGAGATTTATGGAAAATAATCGGGAGAATGTAGTTCCCTTATTGACTTCTATTGAAGCAGAAGCAATTTCAGGCGGAAGACAGCCAAAATTGAGCCATTTTTGGCTTAAAAAACCGGGAGTGTACCCTCATGAATCGAGTCTATTGGCACTAATGGATTAGGCTGTCACTAACTAAACCTGGCGTTAGACCGAACCTAAACATCCATTCATTCGTTCACATACCCGAGGGTGAATTCTTACGTTAGTCCTTCTTCCCTTTCAGTAAAGGCCTAAGCCTTTCTACGCGGCCATCTTGAAACGGGTCATTTTAACCCGGGTAAACCTCTTTTACCTTCTACTCGGTAGACGGCTGGGGCCTATGAGAGTAGTCGCTGCTTGTGACGTCACGAGTAGCCGACGTTGGCAACATGGCGGCGACTGTGCGGCAGGACCTGGCTCAACTGATGAACTCGAGTGGCTCCCACAAGGATTTAGCCGGCAAGTGAGTTTTCGGGCGCCGTCGGGGAGAAGAGGAGAGTCCTGGGCTTCCACAGATAAGAAGGGAGTGCGAGAAGGGAGGATACTTGTCACCAGGCGTCGTACTGCGGACGCCGCGCTGTGCTTCGCCTGCAGAGGGCGCTGCGCTCCAGCTGGCGGTGTACCTTCTGTGCTTGACCTGCAGTGGAGATGGGAGAGCGTGGGCAGGGTGTGAGGACTGGGCCTGACAGCTGCCCATGAGGGCAGGGGAGGGCAGGGCGGAGGAAGCGATCAGAGGATGGAGGGTGAGCACAACTACTATGTCACCAGACCCCGCGAGCTGGGGTAAGTGCTGGTAGACATGCAGGGGCCGAGGCTTACTCTTACAGGTGTTGTCCAAACTTTGCGCCCAAGTGTTCGTAGTTTATTACCCTTTATCTCTCTGGAAGTTTTCTTCTGCTGGACTCCATTTTAAATATAACTTTCTTACTGCGGCTCACGAACTTATTCATTCACTTCAACGCATCTACATATAAAGTTCAAGGAGATCTGCTAGAATGCGTCCGTCCATACGCTCGCACTGCTTACTTCTCTGGCTGTATGAGAGACTGAGCAAAGTGTAGGTGAACGTATTAATATAAAATTAAAGACTCGTATTAATATAAAATTAAAGACTCGTTTCAAAATATTTTTTGATTGTAATGGGCATCAGGTTTGTAATGAAATTAAAATTTATTTACCGATTATGAGTTTAAACCACACTTGTGTCCCAGGAACTCTGGAGGGATGTCTAATAAACAATTTACCAGAGAAAAATGAGTTGAAAAATTAAACTGCCTTGCAGCAAAACCATACGAGCATTGCAAAATAGGTAATGCTAAATTCATCAGGCTTGGGGAATTTAATAACTTTTCTACTTGTCCATGGGAAAAGTTGCTTCATAAATCGACTTGTCATGTAAAAAAATCCAGTTGTCCCTTTGGTGCCACATAGTGTGGCAACAAACTATGGCAGCAATCTCATTATTTAAGATCTCTGATAATAGCCCTTGATTATGCCAGAGCTCGTAGGGTGTGAATACTAGCAAGTCCTTTATTTTGTTACCATTCCGCATACCAACATACTGGAGATGGAGGTAGTGGTAAACAATAGTTCCAGGGTGGAATACCCTTTTGAGATGTGGAAACCCACTAATTTGCACGTTTTTAAGGGTTTCGCCAGCTCTTCTCTAATCTTTTCCCATATTGAGAGAGGTTGCACATTTACTCCTGACCAGGGCAGAAGTAAACTTTCTTCCAGGGTTGGGAAAAAAGTGGTTGGAGGGAAAGACAAATCTACTCATAAAATGCAGTTCACAAATATTTTCTACGGTTTCCTAGTCTACTTCTGTAAATTCTTGTGAATTCATGAAAGCCGTAAATCTGCAGTAATTCTGTGCCTGGCAGCTTACACAACAATAAAGTTTTACAAAAACCATGTCAAAACAAGGCCAGCATTGGCGAAACCAAAAGGCTGACCACCGTTGTCAGAACATATTGGTTTTGCTAATGCTTGTTTATTTTCATATTTCCCATAATCTTGTTGAACCTGGCTATGCTTATTTTTCATTGTGAATAGTTTTGGGAAATACTAGCATGCATCAACACGTTTTACTAAATGATGCCTCAGAATTGGTACCTTTAACTTCACAGTAGTTTAGCAATACGTTTTTTTTCCTAGTTAAATTTTTTTGTGAACGTTTTATTATGAAAAACATAGAACCATAAATTTTGCTTTCAGGAGTTTGCAAATATTTATATCTAATCGGGGAGCGTTATACGTAGCCTTATATTGTTAAACCTTGCAAATGTGTGGACACATTTTTATACTGGAACCAGTCAGTAGTGCAGTCCGAGCTTAGAACATTTCCTTAGAGCACTCAGCGTTCATAAAGGCTTTGCATTAATGAACCATAAATGCAAGTTTGAACAGCATTAACTTATGGCCACAAATATTAACTTTACTTAAGACAATGCCTTTTCTGAACCAAAATGTGGTGCTGTAAGCTGTCAGCCAAAAGGTTTGTGTTGTACCTTGACTCCCATGTTATACTTGCCCTCTCTGTGGAATCTTTGTGATGTCACCTTACAGAATGTTGGGAGTCAAAGAGCCACAGTTGGCTGGGCTGAGCAGCATGCTGGCTGCTCTTGATTGGGTCTTGATTGGGTCTTCACTGGATCTTGAATAAATCTACTTGAATCACACTAATCTGCGTGGACTCAATTACTGCAAGTTTTTGGCGACGGTCTTCAAAAGAACCTGCACCTACCACCTCTTCAGGACCCCAAGCAACCTTAAAAACACAAGACCTACTGCAACTCAAGTGAAGCTAGTCAACTGCCATTTTGACCCCACCAGTGACCTCCCATCGGTCGCCCACAGCAGTCTGCCAGTTGTTCCTGTGCGTCTGGGGAAGTGCCACTACAAGAGCTACCCATCCTGTCTTGGGCATCTACTCCCCACTACTTAACTGCGTCCTGTGCTGTGCTTTCTATGAGGGTAAGCCTGCCACTCCTTAACGTCTGCACTGTCTGGAAGAAGTGTGTTTCTGGCTCTAATCTGTGCTGCCTGCCTTTCATCAACGTCTGAACTATGGGAAGGAAGACTGCTGCTTGCTCACTGCTACCTCTACATTTACTGTGCTTTCTGTGAGGGCAAGTCTCTCTCTCATCAAAGTCTTTGTTCTGCGCCAAATCCGTCTAGTGCCAAGTGTTGGCGCTATTTTTGAGGTGCCTGAAGAATGACTTTGAAGGATACAGGTGTCTACAACGTGTGCAGAGATCGCAACACATAGCCTTGCACAACTATAAAGTCATCCTTCAACATACATTCACACGTCTACTCCAGGCGCAGAGATTTCCTCCCACGGCCCCGCACTTCAAGTGAAGCAAGTCTGGTGTGGTGACCGTTTGGTGAATAATTGTCTTTCAACCTTGTTACGGTTGCATTTGTGGACTTCTGGGGTAAGTTTACTTTTGTTCATTTTTGGGCCCCCAGCTGCTCCCTAGACATTTGGCAGTTCAACCGCCTCTTTCAAATGGCATCTCGCGCTCTTCTTGCGTGTGCAGCTTTTAAAAAAGTGCGCGTGCAGCCTTACCTTCCACTCTCGACCCAGCGAAGCCGTCACTCATCGCCTGTGACGTCGGCCATTTCTCCATGATGTCCTACGTTGTGACACCTTCGCCGCCCACGGCTACTTTGAGACGTTTTGGTGCTCAGACGCACCGTGAGCCACCCTGCAGCGACGTCGACAGCGTGTCTCCATTTTTGAAGTCCTCTGCATTTTCCTCAAGTTCTTGCCAACCAATTGCATTGCCAACCACGTCACGTTCATAAAGTTTTCCGGATCTCGTTGCAGTTAACTGGTGACGCGGTTGGAAGCTTCATTGGATGCTGTTCTTCTCATCGGATGCTGCAACGTTTTACCATTAGGAGAATATGGCATTTCCTTGGGACTTTCCAGTGATTGTTCGACAAGATATGAAGGGACGCTCTGCAGCTAAGTTTCTACATCATTTAATATTCTTGTTCTATGCCTTACGGAGCGGTTTGCACAAGTTTACAGCAGTTTTGCTGATCTTTGTTTAAGGCTTTGTGTATCACATTGTGGCATTTTGTTGTATGGTATGTCTTATGCTCCAATGCATTGGAGAGTTTTATACGTTTATTGGGGTGGGTAATTTTAATGTGGTATTTTTTTTACCTACCTGTATTAATGGTGTTGGTGAGTTCTAGCTCCGTTTTCAAATGCTCTATGGTCGGAGTTACAATGTTACAGTGTTATGGGTCTAGCTGCCCACATTTCAGTAATCATTATTTCCTTATCCAAAGGATGTTCTAGGGAAGCGTTACTCGGGTGAGTAGTCGCTCACCGGTGTGGGTCACAGCTCTAAACCTTTACATTTTGCTTCATACTCCATTGCTTTGCATTGTTGTTTACGTCTCTATATTGTTCATGGATCCTAGGTATACACCCCGTAGGTACACACCGTCAGGGTACACGCCGTAAAGAGTCAATTTTTCACTCTCATGCTTGCCACTTGTCTCCCAACACAGGGACTACTATGGGTTTAAGTCCCATTTGCTCACTGTATTCTTCAAGTCTACCCTTTTACATGGTAACCATGCAAAGGTTACAGTCCTTTTGCATTAGTATGGGTTCCTACCCAAACTCTTTCAATTCTACCTGTTTACAGGGGATTCATGCAAGGGTTACAGTCCTTTTGCATTAGTGCAGGTTCCTACCTGTACACTTTCAAGTCTACCTGTGTACAGGGGATTCATGCAAGGGTTACAGTCCTTTTGCATTAGTACTGGTTCCTACCTGTACACACTTTCAAGTCTACCCGTTTACAGGGGATTCATGCAAAGGTTACAGTCCTTTTGCATTACTACTGGTTCCTACCTGTGTAAAACAGGAAGGCAATCGACGAATGGAATAACCTTAAGTATTGCCCGGCGATGTCGCCTCTATTCCCCAAAATATGAATCAATGAAGAGGCAGGCGCTGAAGACTGGAAGGCAGGAAACAAAGGTTTATTCTCTCCGGAGGAGAACACGTCAGATCAGACCAACAGGGAATCTTCTCGAGGTGCTCTAACTGCATCTCTGAGGCCTGGCCTCTTATACACGCATTTATGGCAGGAAGACATTCTTTATTACAGTAAAGATACTTTGAAGTATGAAAGACATCCCTGGGATCTTCCGCTTCAGACCCGTTCCCACGCACCCTTACAGTGAGAATCCCCTCCCCATTCACCATACAGAATCGTCATCAGACGGCAGGATCAGCAGGGCATTCCGCCGGTTCCCGGAATGCATGTGGTGTGACGGATCTCATGGGGTGGGGGCCTTGATCTACTGTAACTCCTTTGAAGAGGGGCGATTCCTTACAGCCGGGGCCATAAACTGTATCCGCAGGGCTAGGTGATTGCCTGGGACCGGCCTGGACAATCGGATACGGAGGAAGAGGGGTGTCAGAGGGTGTGATAGTGTATAGGAGGAAAGGGAGGTGTCGGGCAGGCCCGGGTGAGATTCCCAGGGAAGTGCAGCGCAGTTGGAGGGGGTTAATGGCCCGTGCATGAGAGAGAGAGAGAGAGGGTGACCAGTGCGGGGGGGGGCTTGCGAGGATGTGGAGCCGCGCTGGGGATTAGCGGTGTGCAGAGAGTGGGTCTGATCAAGGTAGCTAAAATGGCCGCCGCGGACGACGAAAGTGTGGCATTGGGAAAAAGGGCAAGATGGCGCAGACAATGTTTATCGATACAAATTAATTTTCCACAGTCCTCCCTTTTAACATTTCTCGCCAACTTGTTAATTCGGGTCGATCCCCATAATGCCACGTATTTCTGTCTCATACAAAGTTTTCATGTGTTCAGCCTGTAAGTCCAAAGTCTTTGGGCAAATGCAATTTGAAAATAATGAACACAGAGGAGGCAGACATTGGATACTTAAGCAACACCCGCATAGCACCACAATCGGAATCAGAATGAATGTGAACAACCTCCACCCCCAGGCTTTCAGTAAGTCCCAGAACCAGCTCCCAAGCGACCATCCTTCTTGCTCCTGGTGTCCTTCAGAGGACAGTCTATGGAGGTGTTCGATGGCTTTGTAAACAGAAGGTGAATTGTCTGGCACGTAGGTGCAACAGCTGGACCCAATGATGCGGCATGCTCCTCCTCGGTCTGCCAGAACCACGTCTAGAACAAGGCGGTTCTGCAGAGCCACCAGGCGGACTGCCTGAAGCTCTGCGGTGTTATTGGTCAAGATGCCAGCTGTGATGTTCATGGTGGTTTCAACTGCCTGGGTCAAGTGTCGGATGGCGCGGCTGTTCGTCATCGGACCCCAGAATGGCACAAGTCCTTTCGCGGCATCCAAGAACTGTGCTCCTGTCGAGTCGGCCTGGTCGATGTCCCTTGCACGCTTTTGCCGGTGATGGCTTGCTGGGGCCACATACGTAGGTGGGAGGATGAAGGCAATGTAGCATGTGCCCCCCAACCTTTGGGGAGCCAGGTGTATGCTTTGGTGCCACAAACAAAGTACATATTTGGAGAAGCAACAAAGGAGGGAGGGTCGGATGAATCCAGTGTTCTGGTGATGACGCAGGCGCTGCGGCCCACCAGTTGCGTCCCCAGGCCTTCGATGCACACAAGGCCCGAGACGTTGACAACAGACAAGGCCACTGTCAGAGTGGTGGCTGTTCGTTTCCGGAGGTAGGAGAAAGTGGGTCTGGCTGGGTTATGGAAAACTTGCATTTCCACTCGTTCTTTGGCAGGGATGTCCATGTGAATAGAGGTACCAGAGGTTAGAGGGTAAAAAGGAGTAGCGGTTCGCCCAGTCTTATTCAGCCATGCCTCGTGGTAGAAATGCGAAACAGTTCTTTCTGATGTGGCATTGTCTTTAAAGCTTTCTTGCAGAAGAATCAGCCAGGCAAGACAGGAGCCGTGGATGGAAAAGGGCGAAGGAATGAACGGGATGGAGTGTCCGGCTGCATGGGGCAGCAGCCCGCAGATCCAGCAATTAGTGGCATTAGCGGCAAGGTTGTGTTGGTGCAGCAGTTGCACAAAAGAGTTATTCCAGAACTCCCTGCGTCTCTCTCGGAGCGGTGGAGAAAGGGCAATCAGGAAGTGTTCCTTGGTAGTTATCGGCAGTTCAGTGGGGAGCAATGTTTTGTGAGCGGGTGTGCTTTCTTCGATGATCCAGAAGGTTGTCATGAGGAGGAGGCAAAGAGAAGGGTAATGAAAACGGCTATAGTCTTTGAGCTGTGCAGTTTGTTAGTCTTTGGGTTTCGGTAGGTCCTCTTCGGATATCCAGTTGCTTCCATCATTGGGGTGTCGGGCGCTTCCATCATCTTCAGAGTGCTCGGTAGCGGGCAGAACCACCGACTTTCTCTGACTTCTCTTCGGGCAACCTTGAGTGTGTTAGGCTACCGTTCTGAGATTTTACCCAGTCAGTGGTCTGCTTTGCCGAAGCTCCTCCCTTTTACGTAGGTTGTACCCTTCCCTGGACGGTACGGTGGGATCGGGAAACTCTGCCAGTTCGAGCGTTTCTGTGTCGGTGTGACAGCTCAACGATGGTTTGTCTTTTGTCAGGAGCTCTTCCTGAGTCGCGATGTCGTCAGAGTTGGGGGGCGCGTTTACAATGGTGCGCATGCACCCAGTGACGCTTGCCTTCCACTCGAAGGGCCGTCCGTGTAGTGATCAGGACTTGCCAGGGGCCCGTCCACCGAGGTTCCAAGCTTTTGGCACGCTGGAAGTTGCGGATCAAGACGTGATCCCCTGGGTGAATGTCGTGTCCTGGGCCCCTGGAAGCGTCTGGGATGGCTTGTAGCACCTGTTGATGGATGACAGTTAAGGTTTTAGTGAGGGTGCACAGATAGTCAGACATTAGGACGTCTGGGACGTCATGGATCGAATTGGCCTAGGCGCGGCCCAAATATTCATTGGCCGCCCGAATACTACTTCGTAAGGGGTCAAGTGGTGCTTAGTGGGGGTGGAGCGCATTGATAGCAATGCCAATGGGAGGGCATCAGGCCACTTCAGTCCGGTGGAGGCAACAATCTTAGAGATTTTTAGCTTGAGTGTGGCGTTGTCGCTCGACCAGGCCTGCAGATTGGGGGTGGAAGACTGCGTGAAATTTCTGTTTTACACCCAATCCCTTTAAGATAAGTTGGATGACTTCAGCTATGAAGTGGGGGCCGTTGTCACTCCATAAAATCCGACAAAGGCCATATCGGGGGAAAAACTCTTTTAACAGGACTTTGGCAGTGGTCATGGCAGTGTTGTCGCGTGTGGGATAGGCCTCCACTCATTTGCTGAAGGCGCACACGACAACAAGGACGTACTTCAAACCCAGGCAACGGTCTAGCTGAATGTAATCCATCTGTAGGACTTCAAAGGGATGGTCGGGGACCCCGAACCCACCCCGAGGGACAACAGTTCCTTTCCCTGGGTTGTGTTGCAAGCAGATTAAGCATTGTTGAACTAGGCGTCTAGCAGAGTCGGGAATCTTGTCGTTGTGCCAGACTTGGGTGATGAGTTCAATCATGGGGGCAGATCCTATGTGTGCTGGGGAGTGTGCCATAGTCAGTATGGGGATCAAGTAGGAATTGGGTAGCAGCCATTTGTTCGTGTCTTTTGTCAACCAGCAGCCTTCATCATCTTTCAGTCCCACCCGTGCCCATTCAGTCAGTTCTTGGGGCGGAGCAGGCCATTTGTATGTCTCTAATGTACTCTCTAGCGTCCTTCCATTTTTCCGTCTGTGACCTAGTCACGTACATGCGTGTCGTCGTCCTATTCTCAGCTGTGGTTCGAGCAGTGATGTCGGCTAGTGCATTTCCTTGTCCAATGATGTCTGTCACTTTCTTGTGTGCCTGGCATTTGATGACTGCAAGTCGTTCGGGGAGGAGGACTGCTTCGGTCAAGGCAGAGACTAGATCTCCGTGAAGGATGGGTGTGCCATGCGAAGTCAGGAATCCCCTTTCCTTCCATAAGAGCCCAAAATGATGAACCACCCCGAAGGCATACTGGCTGTCGGTGTAGATGTTTGCGACTTTGCCTGTTGCTAGGACGCATGCACGTGTGAGGGCAATTAGTTCTGCCGCTTGTGCGGACCGTTGGGTGATGCGGGCTGTCTCAACTACCGTCCGGGCTGTGGTGACTGCATAGGCAGCCGAGGTCGTGCCGTCGGGGAGTTTAATGCACGAGCCGTCTACCCATAGCTCTCCATCAGGGTCTGGGATGGCAGTGTCACGGAGGTCAGCTCTACTTCTAGTTTGCTCGTCCATGAGGGTCACACAGTCATGCATAGGGGACACATTGGGGTCGTCATCGGGGAGGGGCAACAGAGTGGCAGGGTTCAGAGTGGTACATCGTTTCAACGTGATGTGGGGTGTAAGCAGAGTTAACTCGTAACCAGTCAGTCGTGCGCTAGTCAGGTGCTGAGTCTTGGTCTGGTTCAGGAGTGTGTCGACAGCATGGGGGACCAGCACAGTGAGGGAATTCGAAAGTACGATCCCCTCACTTTGTCGGATAGAGACGGCAGCGGCAGCTACCGCTCGAAGGCAGGCGGGCAGAGCTCTGGCTACAGGGTCAAGAGTGGCAGAGAAGTAGGCACAAGGGCGTTGTTTGGGACCTATGGGTTGCGTTAGGACAGACAAAGCGCACCCCTCCCTCTCGTGGGTGAAGAGGGAGAAGGGCTTGGTGTAGTCAGGGGTTCCTAGAACAGGGGCTGAGCAGAGGGCATCTCGTAGTTCTTGAAAGGAGGATTGGCATTCAGGGGTCCAAGGGAGTGGGAAGGGAACGTCTTTCGCTAACGGAGAGAGTAGAGGTCTGACTATGAGACTAAGGTTTGGCAACCACTGCCGACAGAAGGACGTGAGGCCTACTAAGGAGCGAACCTGCTTTTGAGTCTTGGGAACGGGGGTCTCTAGGATGGTTCGGATCCGATCGGGTGTGAGCTTTCTCCCGTCCTTGGACAGGAGGTGGCCTAAGTATGTCACCTGTGGTTGGCAGAACTGCAGCTTCTTCTTGGAGACCTTGTGACCATTCTCCGCGAGGAAGTGCAGGAGTTGGATGGTGGCTGTGGTGGCAAGTGGCGCAGTGTCGGCAGCCAGGAGAATGTCGTCGACATACTGGATTAACACCACTCCGTCCGGGAGCTGGACTGCGTCCAGCTGTCTCTTGAGAGCCTGGCTGTAGATGCTGGGGCTCTCAGTGTAGCCCTGGGGTGCTCTACAGAATCTATATGAACGGGCTTTTAGGGTGAAGCCGAAGAGGTATCGGCTGTCTGGATGGATGGGGATAGAAAAGAAAGCATTTTTGAGATCTATGACGGTGAAAACAGTGGCAGTGGAGGGGATCAGGGTCAAGATGGTGGTGATGTCAGAGACTACTGGGTACTGAGGTACGACTACTTTGTTTACTTCGCGGAGGTCAATGATGAAGCGATAAGCCTTCTCATCTCCCTCGCCTTGCTTCTTGACAATGGGTAGGATAGGGCTGTTACAGATATTACTGACTACTTCCTCTACCACTCCTGCATCGACTAAGGACTGAATGATTCCTACCAATGCCTTCTCGCCCTCGGGCGATATCCGATACTGTGGGAGCTTTGGGAGCATAGCGTCTGACCGTACAGTGATGTGCACAGGGTCTATCATCATGCGTCCTACGTCTGAGTCGGTCTTGGCCCAAAGGTACGGGGGTAAAGTGTCTAGTAAGGACAAGTCAGCGTCAGTGATGGAAAACATGCGTCGGGTGGGACAAGGTCTGAACAGATTCTGGTTATCGTACAGTATGACTCGTACTCCGTCTGGGGAACATCGAATGGTGGCTCGAAAGTGCTTCAGGAGGTCAAGACCCATAATGGCGTCGGGGTGTTGGAAGATAGCAGGAAGGTCGTGTCCGTGATGTTGTTCTCTAAGTCAAAGGGAATCGGTGTAGATAAGGGATTAGTAGAGGGCGTTCCATCAAAGCCTATTGATGTCACGTGTGAGCCAGACAAGGGTGCCCTTGGAATCAGTCGTTTGGATAATGCACTACGTGTTGCCCCAGTGTCCACCAAAAATGGGGACTTCGTACTCCAGGACCTTAGCAGTGACATAAGGACCTTGCTGGTCAACACAAAGCTCGACTGGATCCCTCCCTTGTCCCTGGCTGTCCTATGCGAAATCGCGGACGTTCTCGCAATCGGACTGCTGATACTGATTCTGTCGTGGGCGGTCAAATGTGTTAGGTCGGCTTGGTCTGTCATAGTTAGCATCATTGGTGTGTCCCCGTCCCTGGTCCCTGTTCTTTTGTCCGTTTGTCCTATCCCTAGCCTCTCGGTTCTTGTTTGCTTCATGAAGGACTGGGCACTGCGACTTCCAGTGACCGTATCCTTTACAAAACGCGCATTGGTTTTCATCTAAGTCCCTTCGGCTTGTATAGGGTACGGGCATTCGTTCTCAGGAGGGTGTATTTTTAGGGGCTGTCGGCTGGTAGTTCCCCTTGGAGGGTTCCCTACCTATCGTCACCCCCTGCAGTTGAGCTATCATGACCCGCTCTTTCAACTCCTTCTTTTTACGTTCGGATGCCCTATCATTCTCATTCTTCTGATGTTCATAGTATTGGGCCATCTGGAGGATAGCCGTGGGTTTAGAGGCTGCCCAGCTGCTTTCGCTCGCCTGCAATTTTTGAGAAACTTCTTGCACCAGGCCTTTCACGAAATTCTGAACGAACAAGTGGTGTCCGGTTGCAGTGGCCATATCTTGGCCGCTGTAGTCGGAGAACACCGTTTCGAACCTAGAGAAGTATTCCGAAGCGTCTTCTTGTGGTTTCTGTCTACTGGCCGTCACTATTGACCAGTCTATTTTCTTCTCGGGAATCAGGGTCTTGAGTTTCTGGACGATCTTGTCTGGGAGTTCAAGGATGGCCGTTACGGGTTTCTGCCCGGCTCCTCGTTGCTTGTCGAACTCATCGAGTTGTTTCCAGGTATGTCCGAACAGCTCAAGGTGGTCGACCTTGCGGATCTGCTTCCACACATCAGCTGGCAGACATAACCCGAAGAACAAATCGAGGTCCGTTAGGGTCATGATAGTGGAACCTAAGGCTGTACCTAGTTCAGTGTAGAAGGCGGTGGGGTTTTTTCGTAAATCGGGCAGAGATTTTCGGAACGTCAGAATATCCTGTCGATCCCATGGTTGGTAGACCCAGTTGTACACTATCCTCCCTTTTGCATCCGTATGGTTAACATCGTGTGTTCCCTGACCTCGTGGGGGACCCAATAGGGGGCGGCCTCTCTTATCGGCATCATGGTGCTAGGTTGCTCTATTCGTGGTTCGGCCGCTACGGATGTCGTAGGTTTAGCTTCCACCTCTGATTCAGTGAGGTGGCAGAAAACCCTAAGTGTACGCGCAAGGAGGTCCGTCACGTCACACTCGCCCTCATCCCCGATATCAATTTTTCTATACAGAGTCGTTAGGCTCTCGGGACCTCTATCTCGATATCGGTCCTCATAAGCGTTTAGGACATGATAACATAATCGTACGACAAAGTGTCGTCTGTGGCTTCCCGCATATGAGTTGAATATATCCATAACGTGTTCCTCCTTCTCCTTTCGTTCTACTAGTGTCTTGACTACCTTGTCAATCCTCTCTTGCTCGTTTTTGCCCAACCTGTTCGTCCTTGTGGGTTCTGTGTTTCGGGCCTCATGGTCATCTAATATTGCTGCTTGTTTTGTATCTGGTGCGAGGGATTCCGCCGGTGCGGAGGCCTTGGGGGCCGAGGCCCTGGCGCTACTCTCGTCTGTGCTTGGGGGTTGCGAGTGTTGCGCTGAAGGTTGGGAAGGGGCATATGGAGGGGGCATGTAGATGATCGGAGGACCTAATAAGAGATCATCGTTGGTTCGCTGTTTCGAAGGTAATTCAGGGTAGAGCGCAGAGGGTGTTCTAACAGGACACTGGCTCGGTGTTTCGATCTCTTGCTTTCGCTTAGCCTCCTCTCTCTTCTTTATTTCTTCCTGTAGTTTCTTTGCAGCTAGGTGGGCTGCTTTACGTAGCTCTTTGTCTAACCTAGCTTCCTCTTTCTTCTTTCGCTGTACAGTTTCTTTGCGCCACAGGCCAACGCTGTCTAGCATGGTCGGTGTCGTTCTACGAGTTTTTAGGGCTTCATCTAGTGCATCTAGTTTGCTTTCTTCAAAGGATCCTATCAGTGGCCACTGACTCTGGGGTTCCTTCTTCGTATACCTGTGCCATAATTTGCAATATGCTATAGCGACTAGTCCATGCTTTGTGAACATGTCTTTGTTAGGGGTGCCTTCCAGTGGGACTGGATGATCCACCTCTAACAAGCGGTCCGGGCTGAACCAGCTACCACTCAGTGGGGAGAAGATAGGCATGACAGATTACAAAGGGGGACAAAAGTCTGCGTTACCTACCCTTCACTACCTGCAAAAGACTAGGCAGAATATTGCTATTCCAGGTTGTTTGCAGACAATGAATGTTTCAAGAGAACTAGATCCAAATAAATAATCAGTGGGGAGAAGATAGGCACGACAGATTACAAAGGGGGACAAAGGTCCGCGTTACCCATCCTTCACTATCTGTAAAGGGAGAGAGAATATTCCTATCCCTCGCCGTTTGTAGACAGGGAATGTCTCAAAAAGGAGCTACTCTGATACTCAAAGAAAAAGGGAGCTACCCTTGACAATCAATCAAACAAACAATCAGTGGGGAGAAAAGATAGGTACGACAGATTACAAAGGGGGACAAAAGTCCGCGTTACCCACCCTTCACTGTTCACAAAGGAAGATAGAGTATTTGTACTCTTCCTCGTTTGTAAGCAGCAAATGTCTCAAAGAACCGTTATCGTTTCACAATTTGTCGTTTTGTACGACCTTACCCGGACCGCATGGGCTGTTTCTTGTCTTCCGAATCCAGCGCCCGATCGTCCTCTATCTTCTATCGCGGCACTCCTGATGGTTCCCAGTCAGGACCGTAGATCACTCGAGAGAGGTCTGTTCGGAACCAGTGAAGTTCGGATGATCGGCTGTCAGACGAGGGTCTATCGGACAGGAGCTCTCCCGATCGTTGCAGTCGTTCACTCTGTCGTCAGGACCTCTCCCACTGGATCCACGTGTCGCTGATGGGCCCCACGCTTGGGACGCCAATTGTAAAACAGGAAGGCAATCGACGAATGGAATAACCTTAAGTATTGCCCGGCGATGTCGCCTCTATTCCCCAAAATATGAATCAATGAAGAGGCAGGCGCTGGAGACTGGAAGGCAGGAAACAAAGGTTTATTCTCTCCGGAGGAGAACACGTCAGAT
Source organism: Calotriton arnoldi (assembly GCA_963921515.1). NCBI lineage: Eukaryota > Metazoa > Chordata > Amphibia > Caudata > Salamandridae > Calotriton > Calotriton arnoldi. The sequence goes on along the minus strand of CAWUFW010004032.1, from coordinate 476,504 downwards.
CAGACCAACAGGGAATCTTCTCGAGGTGCTCTAACTGCATCTCTGAGGCCTGGCCTCTTATACACGCATTTATGGCAGGAAGACATTCTTTATTACAGTAAAGATACTTTGAAGTATGAAAGACATCCCTGGGATCTTCCGCTTCAGACCCGTTCCCACGCACCCTTACAGTGAGAATCCCCTCCCCATTCACCATACAGAATCGTCATCAGACGGCAGGATCAGCAGGGCATTCCGCCGGTTCCCGGAATGCATGTGGTGTGACGGATCTCATGGGGTGGGGGCCTTGATCTACTGTAACTCCTTTGAAGAGGGGCGATTCCTTACAGCCGGGGCCATAAACTGTATCCGCAGGGCTAGGTGATAGCCTGGGACCGGCCTGGACAATCGGATACGGAGGAAGAGGGGTGTCAGAGGGTGTGATAGTGTATAGGAAGAAAGGGAGGTGTCGGGCAGGCCCGGGTGAGATTCCCAGGGAAGTGCAGCGCAGTTGGAGGGGGTTAATGGCCCGTGCATGAGAGAGAGAGAGAGAGAGAGAGGGTGACCAGTGCGGGGGGGGCTTGCGAGGATGTGGAGCCGCGCTGGGGATTAGCGGTGTGCAGAGAGTGGGTCTGATCAAGGTAGCTAAAATGGCCGCCGCGGACGACGAAAGTGTGGCATTGGGAAAAAGGGCAAGATGGCGCAGACAATGTTTATCGATACAAATTAATTTTCCACACCTGTACACTTTCAAGTCTACCCGTGTACAGGGGATTCATGCAAGGGTTACAGTAGTAATGCAAAGGTTACAGTCCTTTTGCATTACTACTGGTTCCTACCTGTACACTTTCAAGTCTACCCGTTACAGGGGATTCATGCAAAGGTTACAGTCCTTTTGCATTACATTTCTAGTTCACGGGTCTTCACCCGGTCGTTCACTCCACATATCAGTGTGCTCTTTTTCTTTACAAGGACTATTGTTTCATGGGTTTTGGTTCCATTTCTCTTAATACTCCGTCACTGTTTGTTGGGGTCTGTTTTGGGGGTTATAGTCCTAGCTATGCGAAGGTTTTAGTCCTTTCGCATTATCATATGGGTTCCTATCCATATCTGTTTTTATCGTATGGGTTCCTACTCATATTCCAATGTTTCACTGTATGCGAGTTCTATTTTGCTCAAAGTGCTCAATTTTTTTTTCATTAAGAAGAAAGGAGGATATTTTTTTTTTTTGTTCGTGGATGGTTTGTCCAGTGCTGGTTTTATTCAAAAATGACAGTTTAGCATTTGCACATCTCAATGCATGTCAATTTGGGAACGTTTGTCAACGCTCCAACACTATGTCAATTAAGTTTTTCAAGGGGCATGCGGTTCTATCTCAATGTCATTCTGGTGTTTATCCAAGCCAGTGGTCACACGTATTTACATGAGTGCAGTTTCCACGTTCTGGAGGTACTTTTCTATGGTGCTCACCATACGGTATCTTTCCAACGTTATGCGAGCCAAAGTACAATCTAAGTGATATGTAGGCGAATGCAAATGTTTGTTATTTTTTTTTAAACAATGTTTTCTTCACAGGATTCTACATTGTGTTATTTCTATTCAACTCAGTTCTATTGCTCTTTTGTCTCTGTTCTTGCTTGCATGCAGTTTTCTCTTGTTGGGATGGCCTAATTCCATTTACATGCATTCACTTACACACTCTCTATAATTCTACTTAAACATTCTCTATTATTCAACTTCTCATTCATTTCAATCTGCATGGATGTGTACAATTACTCAATCTCAGAGCTCATCCTGTCCTGCAGTATTCCCTAGTTGCGATTATATACACTCTCAACATTCTAGTGCTCTATTATGTCTAGCATTTCTATGTGCATGCATGGGAATCCTAGCTGGGATTGCACACCTCTATTCTCATCCATTCTACTAGTATTCTCTAGTTGAGATTACAATGGTCAAATCTATCCTCCAATGTTAGGTTTCTCATGTTTCTAGCGCTGCTTTCCTGCATGTGTTTTTCCAGCCATGCTGTTTCTCACCTTTGCTATTCCTTCTTTCCATTCCAATCTCTTTTTAGTTCAAAATGCTCAATTTCAAATGCTATTCTCCAGTGGTGTTTTGTTCTCAAAAAATGGAAATTCAAGGTTAACCTTTACATAAGGTTGTTCTCAAATGTCCGCTGTGTGATACGTATGTAGTTGAATTTCAGTTCAATGGTGTATATACTTGTATATGACCGTACTTACATGCTCTCAAGATTTCAATTACTCAATTTTCTCTGTTGGTCGATTGTCAATGTACATGAATGTGTTCAGTTACTTTATTACCACAATGTACGTGCATGTCTGCAGTATTCCACGTTCGAGATTGCATATTTCAATTTGTATACATTCCAGTAATATTTCCTAGTTGGAATTATATTGTGTTGTACTTTCCAGGGTACTACTCTACATGGATGCGTGCAGTATTCCTTAGAGCGAATGCGTTTATCGATTCATTTTATCGATTTGCATGCATTCCAGTTGTATTCCCTAGTTGGGAGTACATTGTGTTGTATCTACCACGATACTCATGGTTCAAATGGTCACCTTCAACAGTTCATTTACTCGATTTTTTTTCAATGTGTGACTTTTATGAGGTTGTCAATTTTTGTTGCTGGCGGTCAACATTTCAATATTTTTTTTCAATGCTTGACCTTTTGTGGTTGTTGATATGGGGGTCACCCCTCTCAATTTTTCAATGTTTCTTCAATATAACCTTCACTAGGTTGTGGGGTTATTCTCCTCTATTTTTCAATGTGTGACCCTTCACGAGGTTGTCTCGATTTGGGTTTTCCAAAGTATCCTGCGTGCTGTATTAACACAGTTACATTACTACAGTGCACGGTATGGTTTTTCCACACGAAGTTGGTCCTTACACTGAGATGTGTATGGGGAGAAGTACTAGTTATGTGCACAACGCCTCTCCATCCCAAGAGATTCGTCATGGGTTCCCACCCATGCATTCGAGTTTACATATTTAGCTTACGTTTACCCTTTTTGGGTGCATTTTCATGCTTTCATTGCTAGTATGTACGGTTTGTATTGAATTTTCTTCTATGAGATATACACTGTTATTTTTGTATTACAATCTTATCGTATTATTATGATAATGGTGTTTGGATGAGGAATCCCCTCTTACTTTTCCTCATCTTCCTTATATCTTTCTTCATTTCTGTTTTCCTTCTTATGTATTCTTCTCGTGTCTCTTGTGTATTCTGAACTTTCCTCTGCTTTTCTGTTGTGTTTCCTTTCTCTGCGCTCATCGCAGCCTGTAGCCCTGTGTTCTGTTAGCTTTCCATTTTCAGCCTCATTTCATTCCTGTTCTGGCCTGTGTGTGTGCATTGTGGCAGTCTTTTGTGTCTCTTCTCTGATGTCGTTATTTCTCTTCTTTTCTGTTGTGTATAGAAGGGAGGATGGTTGCTATGTTTTTGTTATCCTTTCTGCTCTGCTTCTCGATTTCGTTCATGTTGCTCTTCATTCGATGGTTTTACGCTTCTGTTTCTTTGTGTCTCCTCTTTCTCGGTTCTTCTCTTTTCTTTTCTCATTGTCCTTTTTTTTTATTAAGAAGAAAGGAGGATATGTTGTACCTTGACTCCCATGTTATACTTGCCCTCTCTGTGGAATCTTTGTGATGTCACCTTACAGAATGTTGGGAGTCAAAGAGCCACAGTTGGCTGGGCTGAGCAGCATGCTGGCTGCTCTTGATTGGGTCTTGATTGGGTCTTCACTGGATCTTGAATAAATCTACTTGAATCACACTAATCTGCGTGGACTCAATTACTACAGTTTGTTCTACAGGGGATTGGGCCTGGAAAATAAACATTAAAACATGGGGGGGCCAAGGTGAGGGTGTATTTACCAAACCGAGGCCTGGCAGATGTGCTGTTTTGGACATGCTTATCACTCATCCAAAGTATCTGGGAAAGATGAATTGGCTTATTGTGCTGTTAACTCACAGAGCAAATTGCTGCTAAATTTTTGGATGTCTACCTCCATGCATCTTCAGTAAACACAATGTTGCAGTTATCGTTTTGGACTCTTATCATTATTTAGTTTTAAGGCGTTCACCAGGGTGGCTATGTCCATTATGGGATAAGTGTAATAGTTGAGGCAACAGCAGTATGTTTGAGTTGGATGTTAGCATTACCAACCGGTATGTTTCAAGATTGAAATATCATGTATTGTATTGTATTGTAATTGCATTTGTATAGCGCTTACTACCCCTGACGAGGCGTCGAAGCGCTTTTTCGGCGAGTAGCACGCTACTCCGGGACCCATAGAGGATTAGTGTTGAATTAGTATAGTGAAACATGCAAGTAAATTTTAAGTGGTGGATATGTTAGTCAGTTATTTGGATTCAGAAGGATAGCGGAGGTATAGAAGAGGGAAAAAGGTTTGCATATATATAGCGCTTCTAACCCCTGATGGGGTGTTGAATTGCTTTTTTTTTTTTTTTTTTTTTTTTGGCGAGTAGCACGCTACTCCGGAAACCCATAAAGGATTAGTGGTGAATTAGTATGGTGAAATATGAAAGTAATTTGAGTGGTGGATATTAGTCAGTTATTTGGAGTGAGAAGAATAGTGGAGGGATAGAAGGGGAAGAAAGGTTTGCATTCATATAGCGCCTGTTACCCCTGGTGGGTGTTGAAGCGCTTTGTTGGCGAGTAGCACGCTACTCTGGAACCCATAAAGGATTAGTGGTGAATTAGTATAGTGGAATATGGAATTAGTGAAGTGAACATGCTAGTCTGTTATTTTGATTGAAAAGGATAGTTGTGGGATAGAAGAGTGAAGGATTTCTTTTTGTAGGTCATAGCAGTAGGAGGAGGCTTTTTGATGAGTAAAAAGGGTTTTTGGAGGGGAAGAGTCAGAGGGAAGAGTTTAGAAAGGTTTGTCTTGGGCATTGGTACAGTAAAGGAGGTGTCAGAAGATGCAAGGAGGGGTAGAGTAGGAGAGAGTCAAGAAAGGGTTATTTTGGGGAACATAGTGGTATGGGGTTTGCGATTAATGAGAGAGTGGGTGTAGAGGATATAGTGATAGATGTATAGGGTGGGAGATAGGGTAGTGCATTGGAAAGAGTAGTCGAAAGAAGTTTGAGATGAGTCAGAAAGTTGAGCTAGAAGATATATTGAGAGAAGTATAGGCTGAGAAATAGGGTAGTGCATTGGAAATGCTAAATTAGAAGAAAGTGATAAATATATAGATCCATAAGTACATTGAGAGTATATAGATGCATAAAGGAGGTAAGTATATGCAGATTAAAGATATTGATAGAGGTAGCGGATGAGAAATAGGGTAGTGCATTAGATATGCTTTTTCAGGAGAAAAGTAATAGACACATTAATCAATGGGAAGATGGGCAGCATTCCTGGCCCTGGCCCGCCTCGAACAGGCTCAAACAGGCACTCACCCTTGTCCTCTCTGCCCTTAACAGGCTCAAACAGGCACTCACCCTTGTCCTCTCTGCCCTTAACAGGCTCAAACAGGCACTCACCCTTGTCCTCTCTGCCCTTAGCCTCGACGCCCGGGCTGAGACGCCCTAACCATGGCCTTTTATAGCCCTAGTAATCAGGTGACCCCGTCAGCCAATGGGAACCCTAGCCCTAATACTATCCAATCACAACACTAGCCCTAAAAGCTAGAACCAATAGGAGATCAGGACCTTACAGCCAATCTTAGCCCTACTCCAAGCATCCAATCAGTTCAAAAACCCTGATCTCTACGTCCAATAGAGGCCCTAGCCCTACCAGTAGTCCCAACCCTAGTCCAAGCAACCAATGGGACGGGAAGCCCTAGTCCCTACTTCCAATAGAAAGCCTAACCCTACTCTTAGTCCCACACCTAGTCCAGCAACCAATAACACCAGAAGCCCTAATCGCTACTTCCAATTAAAGGCCTAACCCTAGTCCCAGTTCCACCTTAGTCCCAACAACCAATAAAACAGGAAGCCCTAGTCCCTGCTTCCAATAGAAATCATAAACCTAGCCCTAGTCCCAACCCTACATTGATTGAATCACAGATCCAGAAACCAATCAGAACCCTCAAATACCCAACCAATGAGGACACTAACTCAAACCAATAGAAACATCAGATACAACCACCAATCAGTGTATACATGTAGCAGCCACTAGCAGACTACATAAGGTCCCAGCAACCTCAGACAAGGTTTGCTGCCCAGGGAGTTGGAAGCTGCTTCTCCTGTTCAGAATCTCCTAGGAGACAGACAGGCTCAATCCACACTTTGGATTTCTGCAGGTAAAGGCCTCACAAACTTGAAATCTAACAATACTGTTTGAATACAACTTTACTCCCTCTCCTGGCCAAAAAACGAAGTGCACAGTCCCTATTAAACACAGTTTAAACAGCTCACAGAAGCACCCTCTGATGTAGAAAATCCCTGTTGCTGGAGGGGAGGCAGGGGGGGGCTGGTTTCACTGGCTTGATAACACAAAATGGTGGCTGGGGGTGCACTGTTTAACATACAGGTCTTAGCACAGAGCAAAGGAGAAATTTGGAGGGAAAACTGAATAGTCACCAGGAATGAGAGGGACAAACTACAGAGTTTGGACTGCAAATCCCACAATTCAACACGTTAAATGGAAGCAATCATGGGCAGGAAAACCACAAGTTTAACACACAAAACAGGTGATAAAATATACAATCACAGGCAGGTTAAAACTACATTTTTAAACCGTAACAACCACAGGCAAAGACAGTAAGCACAGAAAGGGAAAATCGTTTTTTTAAAAAACTTTTGGAGGAGGGAAGAGACAGCACTAGTCTGCCTCCTTACCACTTGCTGGACTCTGCTCACTGCAATCTGGGGCACAGGTAGGCTGCCAACTCACAAGATGGAGGAGAATGATTTGGGGTGCACCCAGCAAAGCCTTAAGGGACCTGGGCAGGTGTGAGGGGAGGGCTCAGAGTTGCCTGGGAGCTGAATAGCCAATCCCCAGTCCTAGGCCTGCTGGGGTGGGGGTGGGGGGCTGCTTCTCCTGTTCAGAATCTCCTAGGAGACAGACAGGCTCAATCCACACTTTGGATTTCTGCAGGTAAAGGCCTCACAAACTTGAAATCTAACAATACTGTTTGAATACAACTTTACTCCCTCTCCTGGCCAAAAACGAAGTGCACAGTCCCTATTAAACACAGTTTAAACAGCTCACAGAAGCACCCTCTGATGTAGAAAATCCCTGTTGCTGGAGGGGGAGGCGGGGGGGCTGGTTTCACTGGCTTGATAACACAAAATGGTGGCTGGGGGTGCACTGTTTAACATACAGGTCTTAGCACAGAGCAAAGGAGAAATTTGGAGGGAAAACTGAATAGTCACCAGGAATGAGAGGGACAAACTACAGAGTTTGGACTGCAAATCCCACAATTCAACACGTTAAATGGAAGCAATCATGGGCAGGAAAACCACAAGTTTAACACACAAAACAGGTGATAAAATATACAATCACAGGCAGGTTAAAACTACATTTTTAAACTGTAACAACCACAGGCAAAGACAGTAAGCACAGAAAGGGAAAATCGTTTTTTAAAAACTTTTGGAGGAGGGAAGAGACAGCACTAGTCTGCCTCCTTACCACTTGCTGGACTCTGCTCACTGCAATCTGGGGCACAGGTAGGCTGCCAACTCACAAGATGGAGGAGAATGATTTGGGGTGCACCCAGCAAAGCCTTAAGGGACCTGGGCAGGTGTGAGGGGAGGGCTCAGAGTTACCTGGGAGCTGAATAGCCAATCCCAAGTCCTAGGCCTGCTGGGGTGGGGGTGGGGGGCTGCTTCTCCTGTTCAGAATCTCCTAGGAGACAGACAGGCTCAATCCACACTTTGGATTTCTGCAGGTAAAGGCCTCACAAACTTGAAATCTAACAATACTGTTTGAATACAACTTTACTCCCTCTCCTGGCCAAAAAACGAAGTGTACAGTCCCTATTAAACACAGTTTAAACAGCTCACAGAAGCACCCTCTGATGTAGAAAATCCCTGTTGCTGTAGGGGGAGGCAGGGGGGCTGGTTTCACTGGCTTGATAACACAAAATGGTGGCTGGGGGTGCACTGTTTAACATACAGGTCTTAGCACAGAGCAAAGGAGAAATTTGGAGGGAAAACTGAATAGTCACCAGGAATGAGAGGGACAAACTACAGAGTTTCAAGCCTGCTGTCTCGTTCGTTTGTGATGTTATTGTTAGTGTCAGTGTTTAAAATCATGTTCGTAATTTGCAGATTCGGCATAACTGATAATGCTCTATTCTTTAATTCATGGCAGTGTTTTTGGAGGAATGAGAATCAGTCACCCGTGTCATCTGTGTTCAATTGCTGGTTTTGCAATTGGCCGAGCAAGTGATTAAGCTTGGTCTGATGGATTAATGCGTTCACTATAGGGGCCTATGTTTGACCTCATGGTCACTGGTTCACATCCCGGTGGGTCCACTCAGCCTTTCATCCAGGGCCGGCTAGAGGGCGGTGTGACTGGTGCCACTGCACCGGGTGGTGCCTTCAGAGGCGGCGAGTTTGCATGTTTATTTTGGTTTTAAAAGCACCTTCTGCCGCGTTCCTTGCCTCCAGCAATTTCCAGGCAACAGTAAAAATGTCAAGATAACTCCGGTGATTAATGTTCTTCATGGAGAGAGATCAGAGTTTTGTCTAGTTGAGGTTTTCACTGATCATAAAATAGCACAGAGGGTTAATATGCATGCTGCAAAGAATGTGTGCCATGCAGATCACAAAGTGCATATAATGTAAATAGGTCAGTGAGTTACTGCTTGTCTAAGAGACATCCTTTTGTTACTTTGAGTTTTATAAGTTAAAATCCTAATATAGAACAGTGAGCTATTAACCGTCATCAAATAACTGCATGCATACTGCAAAGTATAGATTAGAGCATAGATTAATGTTGCAAAACGGTTTCATTTGGGTAGAAATCGATTCTTATTAAAGAGAACCCCAATTATGGTGTTTCTTTTTTAATTCTAAGTTTGTGCTTCTCCAGGCTAAGCACTCAAACTACACTGTCTACCAGTAAGAATGACATGTCACTCCTACACCTTTTTATAGTCTTCTGTCTTAAGCAACATTTCCTATACACTGATTTACACACATATGATTGATTGTCTCTGTGTAATGTGTGTGTGATGCAAAGTGCTCTGACACCCTACACTGGTATGAGTGACGCTATATAACGAATTAAATGCACCTGAAAGAGAGTGGTTATGGAGACTTGAGGGGCACTGTTACATGGGCTTTATAAAGCCATCACAATTTGAATGTTATTTCACTAGAAACCCAGGATTGTGTTTAGAGTATCACACAACATGGGGACCCATGACTGTATTGCAGTGTCCATTTGTTCATATGCCAAGTGCATGGCTGTGTGTCAGTTTGAGAATGCAACCATATCTGAAATGGAGCATAAAGGTAGACACTTGATGCTGCTTGTTAGACTTCATATTTTACCATTTTGGAATATTACAGGAGGTTGGGAAAGAATTAGTAGACGGGAACAAACATGCAATTTTGGTGCTCAGGAAATTGAAAGATTTTGTTCATGTTTTTTTGTCTTCCTCGCTCTGTACACACTGCGTGTTAAGTAATTTAATGTCGCTGTTTATCCACAATAGTTTTCGTACTATAGTAATGCATATTTATACAATCCAGTAAAAGAAATGATCTTATAAGATTTTTTTAAAAGTCATAGTTTTTTAAAATTATTTATATTCTTTTTAAATTTTGTTTTTTATGAAATTTTGTTACCAACATTATCATGCTTTAAGTCAGTTGGCATTGTGCAATATCTTTGTTTTTGTTGCAAGCTCTAGGGGTGAGATGTATGTGTAGGTTTAAATTATCGATTATTATAAATATTTTGATATGTACTTTGCAATTTTAAAAAGCATTTGTCAACATTGAAATGTTTTTTTTGTTTTGAGATTATTGCTTACAATTTATGTATTGTTGTAAAGAGGGGTGTCGTAGTTTTTATTTTTTTGTGGTTTCAATTTTGGGTCTAAAACAAAGTATTTTGTCATTTGTACTTGATTGTTCTGCCAGAGTAAATTAGTATATCACAGAATGAGACTTAAATTTAAATGGAAGCTTTAATTCTGTGAGTGAATTGTTGTCTTTTTTGTTGCTTTCTTTTACTGGTTGTTATTTTCTATGCTTTCAAGAGCTGGTGTTGAATCACTTTTTTATGGATGTTATATCCTTTGCATTCTATCAAATTGTACAACCCTCTCCTCTAAAAGTGAATTGTAAAAGGAACATTGAGAATAAGTATGGTTATTATGTTGCAGATACAAATACAATCTCAACGGAAACTAGTTACCTCCATGTTAGCAGATTTTTTATTTTTTTATTTTTTTTTAATAAAAGGTTTTGTTTCTTTTGGGAAATTGTGAGGAAGTCATTCTTTGTGGTTGATTTGAAATCAGATGCATTCTATCATATGCATGTGTGGTTCCCAGAGAGAAACCCATTGTTTGAACGAATTTGCTAAATACGTAAATAGTTGTTTCAGAACATCAAATCACATTCCCTGTTATAAACCTATGCCCTTGTAAGTGGAGGCACTGTGTTTTCAGCTTACTGGAAAATAATGCAACTAGCTGATCATTTAGTTTTTTTTTAATTAAATGCTTAAACATTTATTTTCATTCTTAATTCTTTTTATATAGATGTTGTACAATGTGAGAAAATGAGCCTTCATTAGTGATAAGCACATTCCTTTTCTTTTAATTCCAAATCATTAATAACATCTAATCATTCCAGTGTGCATTTTGTAAATAGCCAACACGTAGAGTTTGAATCGGTTGTATCCTTGTGTTATTTGGACATTTTTTGCTTCAGTTGTTTACTTTTCAGAAGCATAATAAAATAAAAAACATCTGGAAGTATGTCTGCCAGCATATACATACACTTGGAATATTGAAGTATGTTAGGCTAATATGTGAAGAAGTCCATGAAAAGCAAGATTCAATACAAACCAAAAGGGGTGGCAACAGTTCATTCAAGTTGATATTTATTCTTTGTCGGTTGATTTATTCATATGTAAACAAGAATATATTGTATAATTGCTTTATTTTTCTTTGATCTTTCAGATAGTGCATTTAAAAAAAGTCCGTGCTTTTCAGTGCACATGTTGGTTTGCTGTGACCTTTTCAAGGGGCAAGATTCAACCCTGCTTTGTAGGTTCTTAGTTGTACAGAATTGTTATTTCAGTATCAGAATATGGATGTTAGGTATTCTATTGTTGGTTAAGTGCTAATCTTGAATGTTCTTCCTTAAACACTCTCGTAATATTAATATTGTGTTTTTAAGTGGGAGTACAAATTTCACCTCTGCCATTTATAGGAACTATAAACACATTTTATTAAGTTATTTTGATGGAGCCATAAGGGTGTGATTCAGAACAATTGATTTAGCTATGATTATGTTTTTTATCTCGGTTTTGTATTTGCATGAAATGTCAGGACTCTAAATTTAATTAGAATAGTTTTGGAAAGGCATGCAATATGTGCTTCAGTGGATTTCTCTCACTTGCTTATTTTTGTGTCCAAGACATCGAGGGCGTGTTATTTGTACCTGCCAATAGCAGTGCTTCTCATAGGACGCTGTTTAAAGATTTGCATATTAACTTTTCCTCTGCTGGGTACCTGACACATCCAGATATGTGTACGCACAAGCTCATGTGTTGCACACAGGGCCGGCTCTAGGGTGGTGCGACCGGTGCCACCGCACCGGGTGCTAACTCTTCGAGGGGGCGCCTGTTTGGAAGTATTTTATGGTTTTAAAAACACCTGCTGCTGCTGCATTGCTGGCCTCCGCAGTGATTAATGTTCTATCTGGAGAGAGGAGTTTTGTCAAGTGGAAGTTTTAGCTCATTTTATGGAAGCACAGAGGGTTAATGTGCCTGCTGCAAAGAATGTGTACCATGCAGATCACAAAGTGCATATAGTTTAAATAGGTCAGTGCTTTTGTCAGAGAGATCCTTTTGTTACTAGCAGAGTAGATGTTAAAATCCTAAAATGGAACAGTGAGCTAACAACTGTCATCGGAGAGCTGCATGCAAACTGCAGGGTATAGATTAGAGCATTATGATGTTTTTCTCTGTTTTTCGTTATTCTAATGTTTCAAAAAGGGTTCATTTCGGTAAAAAAAATCCTTTTTATTAAATGTAACACCCAACCATGGGGTTATGTTTTAAATTCTGAGTCTGTGGTTCTCCAGACCAAGCACTCTTGAACTATACTGTCTACCAGTATGGATGACATGCAACTCCTACACCTTCGTAGTCCTCTGTATTATGTAACATTTCCTATACACTGATTTACACACCTATGATTGATTGTCTCTGTGTAGTGTTTGTGATGTAAAGTGCTCTGACACCCTACACTGGTATAGGTGGCGTTATTAAATACATCTGAGAGAGTGTGGTTATGGAGACTTGAGGGGGTACTGTCAAAGGGTAGTAGTGTGGGAGTCTGTGCAAGGCGCCCGTGGGGGGTGCCAACAAACTTTGTCGCACAGGGCGCCACCAGCGCTAAAGCTGGCCCTGGTTGCACATTGCTAACCACTTGAACGATCTCTGCAGTAACTTCAAGCTGTTGATGCAAACAAAATTGCTGGGGTCATGGCAAACTTCACACCATTAGCCACATTGCCAGCTGACATCAAAGCCAATGAGTAAAACGACATGCTTTGGTGCTTGAGTTCCGCTTACTGCATCCTCAGAAAATACCTCCAGTCTGCTATCCTTTTTTTTTAATTTTTTATTTTTTTTATTTTATATTTTATCAGACACAGCCATTTGCTGAAAACCATACAGAAACGAAACCAGACATCTGAGTACTATACATATTTTGATTATACAAAAAAATTAAATTAACATGGTGAAGGTATCAGCCATATAGGAAAACACACGAGTATACAGGGAGCATCAACAGTAAACGTCTAATGGTATTTGTGGGACCAAATAGTAACATTGCCCAGACGATCCCCCCTTCTCACTAGACCATAAAAAAGGCACATACACATAGGGGAGTGGAGCCTAGCCCCGGTGGCCGACTAAGACCGTCCTTCCTTCCATCTGTAAATGGGTCCCCATATAAGTTTACCCAGCAGCCTCCCTCTTTTCCCTTTCCTCTCATAAATCCCCTTTTCAAGATTAAAGCTAGATAAAAGCCTTGCAAGCCATTGTTGAAACGTGGGCGGTATTTTATCTATCCATACTGTAGAAATACAGATGCGCAGTACCGCCATTGCCATAAAGATAAAGTGTTGCTGCGGGTCTTGCCAGGCCTCGCCATTTAGACCTAACAGAATTATAGACGGTGTCAGGGTCACTTTAATTTCCAATGCACTATCCATAAACTGTTCTATCGCTTTCTGGAGGACTAGCAGATTAGGGCAGGTCGCAAACATATGAGTTAAATCTGCGTCCCCACTGTCACATCGAGGGCACGTGGTTCCCGTCTGTCCCCCCCATTTGGCAATCCTAGCAGGAGTATAATACAAAGAAAATAATGTCTTATACTGTTGAGCTTGCAGCCCTGCTGAGCATAATGTTGTTTGACCTAATTCCAATGAGGTCTTAAAATCAGCATGAGCTACACCTAGTTTATCCGCCCATTTCTTCTCATATTTTCCTAAGTCATCCTTTTGTAACAAAGTGAGCTCGGAATAAAACCTCCGTATAGTGCAGTCTGCCCCTCCTCTGATAACCTCCATTATATTATTTCTACCAAATCCACTTGGTCCCCCTTTTTCCCACCTAAAAAGCTGCGAATTTGGAGGTACTTGAAAAAGTCTCTTTTATTAATGCCATAAACATTCTGTAGATCTATAAACTGCACAATTCCGTGTGGCCCCATTATGTCAGCCAGACTCTGGATCCCGTACCTTCCCCATTCGACCATTATAGAATCTGCAAAGTTTCCGTAGGGAGCGTGGGGTTCCTGAGTAGCTGAGTACAGGGCGCCACCAGCGCTAAAGCTGGCCCTGGTTGCAACATTGCTAACCACTTGAACGACCTCTGCAGTAACTTCAAGCTGTTGATGCAAACAAAATTGCTGGGGTCATGGCAAACTTCACACCATTAGCCACATTGCCAGCTGACATCAAAGCCAATGAGTAAAACCACATGCTTTGGTGCTTGAGTTCCGCTTAATGCATCCTCAGAAAATACCTCCAGTCTGCTATCCTCATTCAAAAAGGCAGCCATTTCTTCAAACATCCCTAATGTAAAGATAGTAAACATGGCCTTCCTGTTTTTGACTCCACCTGCACCAACGTCCTCAGTGCCTCACTTCAGTTGATTGCCCCCGCAAGCATGGGATATTTATTGACTGCTCTTCAAAAAAAAGCAGAACCACAATATTCCCAACCACTTACAACTCTGGCTTCTCAGAAGGCCCTCTTAACTGTGGCAATAGCCCTATTATGCATCTGTTTGGAGGATAACAATTTGTGAAATTATCTCGAGTCCAGACACACAGGACAAAAACTGTGTAACGGCAAGGCAGCATTACAATTGTGTTTCAAGGCTTTCACTTTGGTCCCTATTAAAGAGAAGATAAAGCCTAAGAATTCTTTGCAACAGTTTTAGGATGTGCTGCAGCATTTGCCTTCAGAAACTCCATTAGCAACCAACTTAAAAAAAATGCCGTGTGCTTTACAACCATATTTCCAGCTACAAAACTCCGCAATGTCACCTGAGATCATAATCCTCCCATCGAGGTACAAAACACTTTGCGCAACGTCCTTCGAGGACCTAGGCCCTGCACTATTGAACTCTCTTTTACCTCATTTTAGGCTTGAGGGTGCACCTTAACATTTTGTGAAGAACAAACAAACTTCTCAGTCTACGAGTAGGAGCGGGGTTCTTCCTTCCGTGCCTCCCTAAAATTAGCGAAATATAAAAATCAGCAAAATGCCCCTTGTGCATTCAATAAATCTATTAATGATTTATACACTTATTTGACCATTTGCATTAAAAATGCAAAAAGGAGAGGAAAAAATATTTGATTATTCTACACTTTTATACAGATACCCTATCTATATCTCCTTTGGGGTGGAGTGAACAAACCCCATCACAACTTCCCTCTAAAACACATAATCACTAAACATGTAGACAAAGTTAGAAAACATACAATAAAGGAAGGAAGCCCAAGAGCCAAGGGAATAGTGTCCTGCAAGTCCAGCTGTTTTAAATTTTCAAAATTAGGCGGCAGTATCTTCCATCATCCAAATTAAGCACTGCTCTCTAGAGCTCATTCTCTGACGTTTGTCCCCTTTTAGCCATTCACAGAGACCATCCTCAGGACTTGATGGAGGTTCGACAGTTAGAGGGTACTACAGTGAAATACAGTTTCACCAATTAATCAACAGTCTGTAAAAAATTCTCTCCTAAAGGTAGAGCATCATAGATACTACAGAGAAAGTTTCTGTCATAGTTTGTTTTTAATTACATCAGTTACAATCCACTAATTATTCACAGGTCGCCAACATAAATCCCACATGTTTTTAAGAGGGCTACCATCGCCTACTCTACATTATTTCTTTTTAAACCTATGTCGCATGTTGCGTTCAGTACACAGTATCTCCTTAATCAATATTGTGATTCTAAACATAGCAAATAGTTCTGCTGTTATGAACCTCCTTGAGGCCCATTCGATCATGATTGCAAGAACACTTAATAGTGTACACGAACATGAATTAACAAATAATACTGCATAGTAATACCAGTCTTCCATGCCAATTATTGCACACATTTACATGCTATTCGACTTCATCATGACATTAAAAGAATCTCCCCACATCCTGAAGCAGTAGGCAAGGAATTTCTCATAAGTGTATGTATATCTTAATGAATAATTGCATCCCAAAGTCATTGCATTATTATTGTTAATGATACCATACAGTTGTCAAACATTACAGAGCACTTCATTCAAATTGATTCTCGCAGTAAAAAATCGGAAAAGCTCAGTTGGAGATGAGAAAAGAAAAACAAGCATTGGCATAGCCAATAGGTCTCGCTTTGGGACCTTATAAGTGTTTAGTTATCCAGCACAATATCCTTCGTTCAACAACATCAACTGTTGCATGGCTAAACACTTATAAGGTCCCAAAGGCGAGACCTATTGGCTATGCCAATGCTTGTTTATTACATGAGTCTGGCTAGGCAGCCCACGCTGTTTCTACCATACCTAAAAGCTACACTTTTTATTGTGCATTGACACATGTTCAGTGCTGTTTACAACTGCAGTACAGTAGTCATATTCCACCATTAATCACCCTCAGTACCACCAATAATCGCCTTCAGTGGTCACAAGTGTACAGGCATGCAGTGTTACTCTGCTCACCCGTGTGGCTGAGCTGTGTGTGTAGGGGGAGCAGTGCTTAATTTGAGCCAGTGGTTTCTGGTGTCAGAACCCTGCGCTTTTCATGAGCACCAGTTAAGGACAAATTAATTTACAGGGAGATTAAGTGATTTGCCTAGAATGACAGGATGTTGAGCCGAGGCTCAAACCAGGCTCCCCAGCTCCGAAGTCTGCTGCTCTGGCCATAACGCCACATCCTCTCCCCACGTTCATGTTTAGAGGTTGGTTCTGTTTTATGCGGTGCTAATAGGATAAATCAACTGGTGCAAGCTGCTCCCTGACTAGAGACCCTGGCATTTCATTACAAGTGTGGTGTGGTGTATAGCGGTGGTGGTGGCCGCATTCACAGAAACGCTGCCCCTGATATGGATCTGCCTTTAAAAGGAATAGAGTAGACTGACGCACAAAGAGTTGATGCTCCGGTAGCCTCCAGACTGAGAGTAGAAGCGTCCCCGGCTGCTGCTTCACAGCGGGGCTGACAATAGGCCATTGTCACTCGGGCTCTTTAGGGAACGGGCAGCTGCGCGCCCAACACAAGTGCACTCAAGATGTGGCAGCGTGTCTCGAGGGCTGCACCTCAGCAAAGCTAGCACTGACACAACAAACGTGTTTGAATTCCGTGCCAATGCAATAAAAAAGTAAAAAATATGCACCGCAGCTATGACAAAAATGTACAGGATGGAATTACGGAAAATACTTGTCCTCTCACTTACAGACCAGGGTTAACACCGAAACCTCAGTGCATTATCCTCCTGAGCCAGATCTATATAACGTGGTCAGTAGCAGTGAAAAAACAGAAAATCCTGCCACAAAAGAGAATACATACAGCAAGACAATCAATACCTTTAGCAACTTCCCTTAAACACAGGTAAAATGCAACATGGTCGCACACACAACACTCCCACAAATCACAAGTGCTGTGCAGGTGGGAGCGGTGCAGGCATCACACACACACTCACTCACTTCGTGCAGGTGAGGCCCACCCGCACTCATATCTTGGGATCAGCGCTTAGCTTTCCTCCACATAATTTGATCCAAAGTAAGAGAGAGAAAAGGAAGGGGGCAGGAGAAAGATGGTAAAGCACCGACAGGGGGAGGAAGCAGGGATCAGAAAGGATGTCGAAGAGTGTGGTAAAGAGGCAGGGGGTGTCTGTTGGTGCATTAAAGAGGCTATGCAGCCTTGGCGTACGTCATGTTTACTTTTGATATCATGAACTGCTGGGCTCTGAGCAAAACTTTGGGCCCTGGCACTTTTTATTTGACAAATTAAGCACTGCACCTTATCTACTTATTGCTGCTTCCTCCTAACACCCCCTTAACTTTTTATCCCTGACAGCACTTCACTGGATGACAGACCATTCACCGCTGGTAGTCATTCCATATTAGAAACTACCCTAACGCCACTGGCCATATTAGAATCATCCCTAGCCTCAGAGGGCTGTCATTGTGGGAAATGCTAACCTTCACCATAAGAATGTGAACAGAAATGAGAAGAAAATGTTCCGGATATGTAGAGTTGTCAGCTATTTTTCCCTACTGCACTGGTGAGCGAGGCAGGTCTGAGGCTCTTGCTACACGACTGAGCGTGCAGTGGAGGGAGGCAGTGCTGAGACTATGGTGCTCCAGTGTGCGGGGGCAGACGTGGATTTTTGTTGCAGGAGGGGGCGCGCGTGGAACGACAGGCCGGAACGAAGGGGCCCGCAAACAAGGCTAGCCTATCACTGCTTCTTTTACAGTGTCAGGGGAGACAGAATGGACTATGCATACTGTAATTTTCCTAAAACATTATTTAGCTGACGAGAATGCCATCACCAAGCTTTTAATTTCGTGTTAGGTGTCCGTGCGCTTAAAAGATCAGTGTGTGTGGTATTTCCACCAAATATGCACCACCCGATGATTCATAGTAATGTGAGTCAATCACACCCCCTTCCCTTGCACCCCTCAAAGGGCAGCGCCCATGACTCTACCTGCGCAGACCCGAGGCAGAGGCTGAGAGCGACCAGCAGACCCCGGCTCCCCTGCATGGCGTCTCCGCCTTCCGATGGGCTTCGAGGGAGAGCAAACTGTGAGCGAAGTTTCGCTTCAAGAGATGTCAGGATAATCCCCCTGCCAGGCCCCCACCATGGCCAGCTAACTCCAATTGCTTCACAGAGCAGTAAGCGCAAGGCTGGCTGCTGGGCTCGGCCGGGAGGGAGCCACGTCATTTTCACTAAAATGTTAGCATTTTCAAACTTCAGTACCACATCAGAATTGTCGTGAGCATGCTGCGAGTTTGTGTTCTCCAGGGAATCGCGGTTCGTTTTTGAGTGTGTTTGCGGCCACATTTTCAGAATCTGCAGCCAGGGCACCGGGGTAGCATGGCGCACACAGAGCAACCACGTCGTAAAAAGTCTAACAAGGAAGAGCTGCAAGAAAAGAAAAACAAGCGCTGAAAGACAAGGGCCCCGGCGAGCGTCGCATACAGGAAGGGGAGTGGCCGCCTACAATAATAAACAAGTGGGAGGGGTGGGGGTAGTGTGGCCGAGAGCAGTGACACGCAGCGTTTACCTTGCGGGAGCGAGCGCGATAATTGCTAACACATGGTGCCGCTGCTCGCTCCCGTGTACGCGTTGCAATAGAAGGCAATGCAAAACGTGCACGTTTTTGGCCAAAATGCTGATCGATTCCAAAAGGTCCCCTCCTATGCAGCGCATGCGCGCGGCGTAGGCGAGACCTAAAAACTCAGAGATAAAAAAGGAAACGAACCAGAGGCTCACCATAGAGCCAAGGAGGCAGCGGTTCAGGATCAGTGTTTACCTTATCACCTCTGAGCATCTTCTATACAATGTGTTCGAAATAAATTTGAAACCTTTGACTAAAATCCTTGCTCACATAAATTATACGTGCTACGCAAGAAAAATGAAACCGCATCTGAAATTATTTACATAAACCTACACCCAGATGGAACAACATGTTGGTCAGAATTGAAAACAATTTTGAACAAGGCCAAAGTCATTCAGCCATACGATGCCACTCGCTGTATATTTGTATGAACATGGGATTAAAATTCTCCTCTGTTCACCAGTTGGTTCCTAGGAACAGAAAA
Source organism: Calotriton arnoldi (assembly GCA_963921515.1). Lineage (NCBI taxonomy): Eukaryota > Metazoa > Chordata > Amphibia > Caudata > Salamandridae > Calotriton > Calotriton arnoldi. Next base: position 457,019 of record CAWUFW010004032.1, on the reverse strand, counting down.
CGGCAAAAGACAAGGGGAACTTGAATAACTAAAAAAGATACTGCTGAAAAATCATGTTCCCCTGGAATCATTACATAGCCCCTAAGACTCTCACTTTATCCTCAGAACTACCAGCAACAGTGTGTTCCTACTCTAGAGAGTCGGAAAAAGCGTGTCTGAACGAGGCTTCTAATTTAAACCAGAAACTGGCCTATCGGGGACCGGCACTAACAAGTAGCAACACCTGAAAACTACTTGCCATGGACAAAAGACTTTCACAATGCCTCTCTAACATGCTGGAAATCATTGTTGCCCCCAGCAGAATAACTGCTCTATGTACAACCTCAAACAATACCAATATTGTAAACAAATACCCAATACATTTAAAATATTATGCTTCCCGAGGGGCATAGACTTCTTCATGGGCCTCGAGGTGGCTGTTTTATAGGCGAGGGGGTGCCCTAGAAACATTCCAAGATATGGCAGAAGTGGGCAGCGTACAGGGGGATGACACTTGACCCAGTCTATACTATGAACACACATTGATGGGGAAATACGCAAATATGGCCAGGTCTCCTGAACAGGCTTTATTGCTACATGATATCTGTATGTTATACATTGTGGTTGGTAGTCTGGGGAGGATACAAGATCTCATGCGCAACTGTTTCTGTTATAGTATAGTTATTAAAAAGAAAAAATGTTTTCCTTTGTTTCTGTTAATGTTTTTATCCCACCAACCCTTCGGGGATTCGAAGGTATACAGCCATATTATCTCTCTGGCAAATCTTGTATTCATGTCTGGTCCGTCGGGCCATTATTCGGTCAAAAACTCAATAAAACCTGTTGTGAAAAAAACCCCATTATACTTACGGAACGCAATCATTATTATTAACAAATTACTCTGCGTTCTTAGCCCGCCACTTGAAATAGCTGAAATCCGTGCCACTCACAGCATACACACTAAGTTGCGCGCAAACACTACAAATAACCTAAGTCCAAAGAATGTATAATGACTAAACCATAAATCATTTTGGAATTATACAAACCCAGCTACTGAAGTAATGGTTAAGGGTTCCAAAAACTAAATTAGCATTCTGTCTCTCAAACAGCCTTCTCTGTCCATCCCCACCTAGGCAGTCAGATGTCTAAATCCATCCATTGACCAGTTGCACTGCGGAGGATCCCCAGTCACCTCAACCCACTACTCTACTTTCTACATATTCCTAACTTTCCAGGCAGTTGTATTGCACATGGGTCTGGGAGCACGTGATACTTATGGAATCTTCTTTTATATTTCTTCAGTGTCCTTCATCTTCATTCATTTAGTACTCAAAGGCAGCTTGACAGCAGGATGCACTACTATGCAACCGTTTAAAATGAGTGGGAAAAAAACCTAGGCTCAGCTTTTGCATGCTGTCAAAGTTTATTAAAGTTCAACAGTTCTTATTTTTTTCACTCTTGTCTTGACAGGTACCGTCAGATTCTTGAAAAGGCTCTTCAGCTGCCTGGGAATGAACAACTGGAGGCTTTAAAAGCCTTTGTTGAAGCAAGTAAGTCTTACTTCGGCTGCTTATTTGTTTTACAGTAGTACACTTACTAAGTTCTTGTATCAAGTTTGTGTTCATTGTATGCACCTTTAGTAATTCTACAAAGAATACTCTTCTCCAGTTACATTTAAGAGGCTCAGTTTCAAAATCGAGCACCTCAAAATTCTTTGTTTTAGGCAACGTTTGAAGTTGCAAAGTTATAATTGGAATTGTTGTTAAGCGAAAGTGCCAAAAGTTTCTCTAAAGGTCAGCAGCATTTCAAAGCTTTCAAGTTAATTCCCTTCCAGAGCAACGATTTAATTGATGCACACTTGGAGAGTTCATATTTTGTGTGTCTAAGGGTGGTGAAAGGTAGAGTAGACTTTGATTGCCGCTGATGTAAATGTTTCTCTGGGTGTGGCATATGCTGCAGCAAGGTCTTTTCATGTAGTGTAAGTGTTAGTGGGGGTTTGTTTGCAGGAATCTGCCATCTAAAAAGTTTCTTCAGAGTAGAGGCAAAGCCTTTTGATGCACTCAAAAAAGAAGCAACACAGTTGGGCCTATTCTAACTGAAAAGCTTTCTTGAATGGCCTTGTTGAAGTATTTAGAAATATCAAGAAGTAATTACGAAGTTTATTTCAGTGTGCGAGTAAGTTGCACACACAATTCAGGAGCTGTGCAGGTAAATGTTTTTGAGCATTGTGCTTCACCACACCTAATGTGTTGGCAATTGTCTTTGCTGCACATCGGTCGCGTGCTAACAGCTGTGGGAAATATCAATAGGACGAAAGATTATATTGGTGTCACTTTTTCACATGAAAGCAAGTAAAACAGCCCCTTTAGAGCTGTTGACCAACCAAAGGGGAGAACATTTTTTGTAAATATAATCTCTTTAGTGCAATTGAATATAATTGTAACAGTAATGGTGTATCAATCAATTATACTGTTAATTCTAATGCTAGGTGCAATTTAAAAAAAAATCTGTTTGTCATGCAAATGCAGCAATATAGGATGTTTAGTAGCATACATTTATTCTGTAAGTCAATCACAAATAACATACTGGTATATTACAAGATGTTTGAATCCATTGTGTTTCCACAAATGATAATGGTAGCAAACTGGGTGTTCGATGCTTATGGAACCATTGGTGGGACAAAAGGTTGGGATTTTGTCTCCTGTAAATGAACCCAATTTCCTTTCCTTAAGATAAGTCTTCTTTCCCCCGTTACTGTTTTCGAAAATCTGTAACATTTCGTCCCACATGTGAGCGAGTGGCCTTCTACGTAGACCTCTTCTTTCCTGCATGTAGTGCAAGACTTTCAGACTTTTCCCATCTTGCAAGACAGCACCGCCGTTTGTCAATAGCTGGGGTGTTTTGGCCTTAAAGTGCATTTCTGTGTGCCGTTAGGCCACAATTAATGCCAGATATATCTGTTGCCCGCTTTCCCTATTATAGGTCTTGGAAACAGGCCTATGGTGGAAACAATCCCTCTACCCAAAAAGAATTCCAACTGCTCCCTGACACTTCTACAATACACCTGTATCTCACGGGCCGAGGCCATATGGTAGAAGCCCACATTATTACAGTCACAAGGAGATCTAATTTCCTCTTTGCCCATCATCAGCAAGCTTAGAAAAATCATAAATTTTTTACCAGACCTGCAGTACTAGTGACTTGAACAATCTACTTGAACTAACTGTAATGCTCTTGAACCATAAACTGGTCTCAAATTGTGTTTTCATGGGCAAATTTATTTCACAAACACCTTTTTCTTCATTATCACAATGAGAGCACCTTCAAATATGTGAGTTCAGCATGTCTGCTGAACAAAAAAACTTTTTGTTTGATTTAATAGACTAAAGCTTTGCCCCATGTAGAATACAAATCTAGGATACATATAGGGTACACATGACCCCTAACTTGATTCTTAGTTCAGTAATGGCTTTGCTAAGACCTCTGCCCAGTTTAGTCTCCTATTTAACTTTAATATGCGATAGATAAAGTTTAGTCCTCTCTAACAGCAAGTGATAAAATCACGTCACCAATCTGAGTCTTTTTCCTGTGAACAACAATTGCAGAACCTCCTGTGTTCTGGATCCGGTTTGCAGACATTACATTTATTTTTGACAGTTTGTTTAATATACGCTTAGGTTAGCGCCAGAAAGTGAGAAGGTGGGAAGTAAAATTTGTCTAACAGGCTAGTGAGTGGCAGTAATTCATTATTTTGTTTTTGAAATGCTTTTATTTGTATATTAAAGAATAAACCACAATACAAGCAGCATAGTAAACACATAGTACGGCAACAGTACAGCAATTCCTGGAGCGATCCCTTACATATTGGTCTGTCCTGCCCTCTCCTCCCGGTCCCCTATCCCCCTCAACTGACATTAACAGGTTGAGCATATTGGGCCACAATTCCAAATCATCCTGCAATTTCAGGTCTGTTCTGAGCATTTTCATTCTGATCTCCTCTGCTATATGCCACTCCTGCAGTTCTCTTTCACAAAATACCAAGGAGGAGACCCACGCTCTCATCCAGTGAATAGTGGAACGTCGCTTTGTCAGCACCAACCCCAACATTTGAAATTTATAAGTAATCTGCCGATCTCTTGGCTTGGGTATTAAATTGAGGGGGTAGTGCCGAAGCAAGAGTGCTACAGGGATTACCAAAATAATTGCAGCTGTCTACAACTCCACGTCATGTGTAGAAAGTCAGCCCCTACCTTCTCGCACTTAGGAGATGTGGATGATCTATCTGGATAAATCCTGTTCATTCTTGAAGGGGTCATGTAAATTTGTTAATTAAAATGGGTCAGCTGAAATCTGGTGTTACTGGAAATCGTCTTCACGAGACCCCTGGTGAAGCCCCAGTCAGCCTCCTTCAGAGGCAAATCCAAGTCTGCGCCACACACTTGTCGGACCCCCAGGTCTGGATCACATCGGTCGGACCTTAGTTCTCTATAAAAGTGTCGTATGGCGTGTGTAGCATCGCCCAATTCCATAATTGCAGTCATGACTGTGGAAACTTTTTGGGTGTGCTGGCAGTGCAGACCGCAGCTTGTTAGCTTTCATAGACAATTTGGCATATTGTAAAAATTGTCCTGGCACAACATCAAATTGGTGTTTTGCTTCTTCGAAAATAATATAGCTATCTGATGGATACACATCTCCTGGTATCAAACATCCCCCTTCCTCTCCTCTAGTAACTGACCTATCTCCACCAATCTTGCAGAAAGGTTGAACACCTAGATTACAAATGTTCTCAAGAATGTGGTGCACCTGAAAATCCTGCAGGTCAACATCTCCCCGACAGCTGCCGTATGACGAATGATGGATGGCCACTGCACTGGCACCCCTCTGCCCTCATTACCTCATTAGTGTCACAAGCAAGAGTTCCTCCTCCCAGCATTCTTTTAAAAACCGCTTCTCCCAGTTATCCTCTGCTTTGCACCACAGAGCCACATATCACATCGGGATGCCCTATAATATGATTTCAGATCCAGGAGTCTGAGCCTGCCCTCCAGCCTATAAAGTTTGAGGAAAGGTAACTGAACCCTGCTTCTTTATCCAGCTCATACCGGCGAGACCACAAGGGAATCTCTCTTTGAGCACAAATCGATGAGCATCACATAGCATGTTCTGCAGGTGATAAACGCACCTGGGCAGGAGTAACATTTTCGTAAATGTGACAGGACCCATAAGCAGGGCCACTGGAATTATGCAGGAGGAGAGAGCCAAATTATGTGGCTTGATTGAGTAAATTATGCAATAAGAAAAGGCAAATTATGTGGCATACTGCAGCACATTTTGTACAAGTATTTTTTCATTATCTCGCCATTTTTAAACTTGGTAACACTGTTTGGGAATTGAATTGGTTGCACTTCATTAGTGCCAAATTAACTCCCAAATAAAGCACTAAGCAACAGAAAAGTGACCAGTCCCGTTTTGCGAAGGGCCTTCCACCGCATGGCAACACGAGTCGCTGCATTTTAGCAACTTTTGAATCATTTGAGGTAGAAACAAATTTTTCGGGGTTAAAATCTGCAGATAATGCGGCATGTGGTGGATTATGTGACAAATGCGGCGAATATATAATTATGCAAAAATTGCAGCAGCCGCACAAACGCATAATTCCAATGGCCCTGCATATAAGAGAAAGAGGGGGCATATTCTAGGAGTCAGTGGAGCTCAAATAGCCTCGTATGACCTTTCTCATAATGTACTCTTAATGATTTCTTTGGATCGTGCGCAAATTATTTGCATAGGTATGCAATTCACCATTTTGATATAAATCACAAACCATAGTCAGGCCAGCTTCTATCCAGTGGGACAACATTTGAGGCTTAAACCAAACTCTTATCATTTAGGAACCCCACCTGGGATATGGTAGGGGCAGAGAGTGGTTTGGATACCATTTTGCACACCCAACGTGCCCAGCATATGAGAGCTATCCGTGTCAAAATATTTATCATGTCTGATTTCCTTTGTAGACCCAGAAATCTCGCTACCTACTTGCCACCAGCGTAACCGGTCCCATCTCACCTAGTTCTTGGCCAAGTTAACCCGTCCAACCACCTAGCCATCCAATGAATCTGGGCCGCCAAATAATGCAGTTCAAAATCTGAAAACCCCAGTCCATCTCTAGCAGCATCAGTTTTGGGCTTCTTAAAGCCACTCTTTTGTTGGCCTTCAGTCCAAATGAGGTCTCTCAGCTTATCCTCTCCAAACCAGGATACTGGTATCCATATGGGTACATTACTAAAATAATAAAGCTATATTGAAAGTGCCACCATTTTAATGAATGCTGCCCTGCTCATGACCGATAGTTGTAAAGATTGCCAGAAATGAATGCTACCTCTTAAACTCCTTATTGGGCTGCCAGATTGCCTGCCATCAACTTCTCTGGATTATGATATATTCCCACGGACAAGTATTGTAATATGTGTGGTTCCCACCCAATGCCTCAGTGGTCTAACATCCTAGGCCCCACCTGCCCGGTTGTGTGTATGGGGTAGGATCATGTTTTCGGCCAGTTGGCGCAGAAGCCAGACAGTTCACCAAATTCTTCTAGATAATCCACTGTAAGCTGTAAACCCTCTTTCCCATTTCTCAGAAATACTAACAAGTTGTCGGTATAGAGTGAAATAACATATGGTCCATCTGGAAGGGATATTTCTCGGTCTCTTTTTTCCCCCTCCATAACACCTCACTAAAGAGCTCTGTGGCCGAAGCAAAAATCAGAGGGGAGTGGGCAACCTGTCTCTCCCCTTGACAGATTGGATAGGAGGAAGGAATCGCCCCACAAGTTTTTTAACTCTGGTTGTGGGATTGCAGTACAAAAGCCTAATCCATTTGATTCACTTTTACCCAGGTATCTAAGTACCCCACATAAGAATTTGAAACTGAGGGCATAAAATTCCTTCTCTACATCAGCAGCCAGGACCATGGCACTAAACTGTCCATCCTCCGGTGTTTCATCCATTATTCTCATGAGACGTCTATTGTTGATGGCTGTATTTCCGTTGGTATAAAACTATTCTAGTCTGTGTGTATCAGTGATGTCATGTGGGTGGAATCTCTAAGCCAATACTTTGCTTAGTATTTTATAGTTGAGATTCAACATTGATAGCAGTCTATCATGGGACCTATGACCTTCGTGTCAACATGATTTGGGGATAGGGATTAACAGCGCTTCACTCATAGATTCAGTGGGTCTACCCATATTCGATGCCATTAAGTACAACGTAAGTAGTTGGGGTGTCGGTATTGAAGGCTTATAAAAATCAATAACTCCAAGGCCTGCTGAATTTCACCTTCGGTAATGGGGTTTTCCAGCTGCTCAGTGGCCTTCTCTGAGAGATAGCCGGTCTAAATCTGTATTGGGTTATGTGTATGTAGATTTGTTTATAAATATACAAGAAATTTCCATTTAACATATGGTTATGGATTCTTTCAAAATTATATCTATTCTCCACTTACTGTATCACTTATACGAAATGCGTATTCATTTGCCCCTCTACTTTGAGCCTATAATCATTCTTTCATCTAATTCGAAACCAACAGTACCTTTTCTTTGTAACTAAGAGTAATATTTCCATGTAATCTTCGCAAAACTAAAAGTGGTTTCTATATCTGTACTACGTTGCCTGCCTAGTGGTATACACTTGTTCTATTAAACCTTTATGCAATGGTTAATAACATTTTTTTAAATTTCATATTTTTACTGCAAGCCATGTCTGAGCACCGGCATAGTTCATTTTCTTCTTTTTATGTGTGGTGTATGCTAGCAGTTAAAGAAAGAAAGAAGCATTGTACTAGCTTGCCGGGGCCAGACTATTGGCTTTGCCAAAGTTTCTTGTAGTTGACAAATCGTTTAGAGCATTAATGTTTGGTGCCTTCACTTTTTGTTCTTTTCATGGTGATCTGTGCATAATTTGAGAACAAATGGCTATGAATTTCTGCCATTGAATGGTTTTTGAGTGGTTCTCAATGGCAGCACTGGATTAATGGGTTTGTTGGAGAGTTTGATCTGCCAGATTGCTACCATTGCACAGTCCACATCAACCAGAAAGGCTCAGCTGTATGCCAAAGACTTTACTGTGGAAATAAAGCCCAAACTCCAAATATTGTAGAGTGTAAGAAGCAACCTATCGGTCACTAAAAAGACGTAGAAGTGGGTCATGGAGACCTTGAGAAATTTAGTAATTTTAGTGATAGCTAATCTTACAACAGGAGTATATTGGACTTTGGAAAGTTGGGGTGTAAAATATTGGATTATTGGTGGGAGGAGAGTTGACTACCCACCTCAAGGAATAATCGCAACCCATGTCAGAAATGAACCCTTAAGGCCACTGATTTAACAGGAGCTCAATCCCCTTTTGTCGATTGGACATCATTTTATTGCGTTGCTCTTGTAATTAAAAAAAAAAGATATAAAGCATAAAAATATATGCATGCCTAGGGTGAGTTGTTTTTAAGCCCTAGGTCTATTTGAAGGTTATTCACACTCCGTTTCTGCCTGTGACAGCATATATCGTAGGACAGCCCACTTCACCCATTGGATTTATAGCCTTCTGAGTGGCAGTACGTGGCTGAGATGTGCACATCTGCGCAAAACTGAGTGTGCGTTTGCGCCAGGCACTTGCGTTTTGCGTTTTCTCCTTTTATATCGGTTCTCCCTTTTTAGGTCTTGCCTGAGCCAGTGCGCATGCGCTGCTCTGCGAGGCTTCTAGTAAGCACTTCTAACTCTGACCACACGCTCCTGCGTGTGTTTTATTTTTTGTTGCTCACACGCTATTGGCCTTTGCGTGCGTCTTTCTAAGAAAGACAGCACGCAATTGGCCAAAGGCGGGTGCATGTCCCGCCTTCTCTCTCGCCTACGGAGCGAGCAGCAGCGCGGCCGGGTGCCAGCTGCATTCCTGACAATCCTTTCGCGGCCGCGCTTGTTTTACTTACTTTGGGAGATGTGTTTGTGGGCACCATATTCAGAAAATAAAGGCGTGCGGGCGCTGTATTAGCTGTGCACAGCCTGCGCCTCTCTTGTATTTTATTTACTTTGCAAGCTCTGTTTGTGGGCACCATATTCAGAAAACAAAGGCGTGCCGCCGCTTTATTTGCCGCGCACGGCTGCCACCTCTCTTGTATTTTATTTACTTTGCGAGCCGTGTTTGTGGGCACCATATTAAAAAAACAAAGGCACGTGTACGTTTTATTTCCTACACACGGTCGCCGCCTCTTTTGTAATTTATTTACTTTTGGAAACGTGTTTATGAACACCATGTGCAAAAATGAAAGGCCAGCGGCCGCATTATGTGCCGTGCCCCCACCGGACTTATTTAAGACTTTTTTTTCCTCACTTGTTAATTATTGCAGGGTCTGCGACCTGGCCCACTTAAAGCCCCGAGCGTCGCAGTTTTCCAACACGAAGTTTGAACAGTTGGTCGCATGATTTTTTTGAGTTTCAGCTTACGTGGTTCACACAATACAGTGAGTTATGGACACTATTTACACAGCAACACTAAATCCGCAAAAAGCTATGTGCATCGAAACAAACTGCCTCTGTGCAGCCTCGATCCTCTCATGGGGGTAAATATAGCTCTGCTGACGACAGCAAAACAACCCCGTCCCGCTCATTAGCTACCCTGAAACCAGGCGGCCTGCGCGCGGGAGAGGCTAGTTACCTCCTGTTTACGTCTATTCTGGTGACTAGAAAGGAGCGGTCAAATTAAGCATACAGACCATATAAATTGCCCTATCCCTTAATTATATAACACCCCTTGTTCTTATGACATGACAATACTGCACAACCAGTTAAACTACACCAAAGCAATGCCTCTGTATGCTAAAGTAAAGTTGAGCTACTTATGTTTGCTCTCTGTACTTGCTGTACGTAGCAGGTGGGGTGAGACGTCATGAAGCATCTTAATAGAGTGAGCCTTTAAAGCTCCCCTGAAGCTCACGAGCCCAGATGAAGGGGCAGCTGAAGGGAATTCCACAGGGAGAAACCTTAATCTGGGTTCTAAAATTAACCCTCTCCATGTTCTGAAGCTGATGCCAGAAGCTGTTTATCTCTCCCTGTGTGCTGTAGTCACTGCATGCCTTCTATTGTCACTTTCACATCCACGCCACACTGTTCTCTAACCTTTGTGTCTTTACAGCTATTTCATTACCTGAATGCATTATAATGGCTCTGATTCTGCTCTCAAGCCAGGTTTGTACTGCACATCGTTGCAGGCTCTGTTCAATGAAGTCTCTTGTGTATGTAAGGTCTTTGTGAAACAAAAATATGTCTTCATGCTAAAGCAGAAATGTCTAATGATGTTATAACTGGGATATTATTAATTTACAGGTATCATCACATTTTCTGACAATACTGCTAGTAGTAAATTAATCTGCTTGTAAAGGCAGACTGAATCTTGCAGCTTCCCAGTGAAAGATTTCATTTATTTATATTGCTGATCATCTGCAAATACATTTGTCTTCGTCCTTAGGAAATTGTGCTTTGGAACACAAACATTCTCGAGTGTGAAACAAAAAGATTCTCATCAATGTATAATTTTTTATTTTTGTTCTAAAATGTCAAATTTTAAAACTGCTCTGATTTTTTATATTAAGTTAATTATTTTCTACCATCATGTGGTGTCAGTCTCATGTGGTCAAACGAGACTGACAAAAGATATACATGGTACACGTGATGCCCTCCACTTACAATGTAGGTATAGTGTGCGTTACATGTGCTCGGAGTCATCTCCGGAAATCTGTGCTGTAAGAACAAGCATTGGCATAGCCAATAGGTCTCGCCTTTGGGACCTTATAAGTGTTTAGTTATCCAGCACAATATCCTTGGTGCAACAACATCAACTGTTGCATGGCTAAACACTTATAAGGTCCCAAAGGCGAGACCTATTGGCTATGCCAATGCTTGTTAATATTTCCTTTTCGTCTTTTTTTTCTATTGTGCCGCTGTTCATTTCATCTGCGGTTCACTGCTTCCTACGCGGGCCCTGCTTCTAAACTCAGGTCGTTCTGGAAGGGTGTTTTATAGTGTATCATTGTTTACTGTGCCAAGATGACCGCCACTTTTGAAATCAACATGTCAGCCGTCTTGATCAGGAATTAATGTCAATGAAATTGCTATGCTTTTAATTTTTTCTTGCTCTTAGTTGCAAACACATACCGGCCACATTTATGGAGTAGCATTTTTCTTTTTGTACTTATTTTTTATTTTATCTTGCATATAATTGTTCAGTTTCTGTTGAGTGTTGTATTATGAATAAATGTAAGAATGAGTTGGTAACTGCAGAGGAACTTTCAGTTAAAAACCACATCTATTGTCATTGCCAGTCCTTGTTAAGTCATTCTCTTATCTGCCAGTTTCTTCATTTAGTGTTGTCTATCAACTTTTTAAAATGTTGGACACTAGATGAACTTACCAGGCTTCTAATATTCAAATGAGAACACAGAGTAAGAGAATGAAAATAGGTACAGCAGCACAACATGCATTGGAGCCAGAAGACTACACAGCCTAGAATAATCAGTTCAAGTATTCAACAATTATAAACCATCCTGGGCTTTTTGTTTCACTTTGAGAAAATATTAGTGCAAGTCTGCCCAAATATTTAGAGACCTCTCCCATGACCTTCTCTTTCTTCCAGTTTTTGAAACATTTTGCAGTTAATCCCATGTTTCCCAATTGTCTCACTTGTTCTTTCTTTTTGATGGTCTTTCACTTCAGTGTTCCATGATTTACACAGATCTGTGCTCGCACAGAAACAACTTTTGCCTGTCTGATTTTATATGAATAGAACAGCCTGTCACTGACACACTAATCAGCGTACATTCATTACATGTTTTTATTTCTGCATCACTCTCAAATTCCTTTATGAATGCACTACACAATGTGGTAAAAGACTATTTGTGTGTGAAGAGCAGACAGGCATGAAGCAGACCTCTTTTATAGTGGAATGTGCATGCTCTCGTAAGCACACAGCCAGTCATTGTAATTCTTGTATGTGGATGTCTCTTCCAGTGGTCAACGAGAATGTCAGCCTGGTGATCTCACGCCAATTGCTGACAGACTTCTGTTCGCACCTTCCTACTCTGCCCGACGGCACAGCCAAAGACATCTATCATTTCACATTGGAAAAGATCCAGCCTCGTGTTATCTCCTTTGAGGAGCAGGTCAGACCAGAGCAAATGTATACAGTGCATGGAGATATTACTTTAAAACAGTCTGTCTTTACCTTATTTTTCTGAATATCATTTTAAATTGGTGTGTTCCAATATCTCTGTTTACAAGAACAGTAGCTAGTAATGCTAAAATTGTTAAATAGTGTTTTGTATGACAATGTAGTTATTCATATCTGTAGAGAGTACAATTCTATTTGGATTGTGTCCTCCTCTGTCATTTTGTGATAGTGGTGGAGAGGCTTGGTTGTTGTGCAAAGCCTCTTCCCTTTTATAAGATTGTTAATTTCTGCATGAGAAAGATGACACATCAGAGGGAAGCTGTATGCATTTGTACACTGATATCCTGTCTCCCTCTTCTTAGTTTTTGTCCTCATTCTTGTTGCATATCGGTTGCACAAAGTGGGATGGCAGCTGCTGAGGCCTGCAGGTACCTTCCATGGTCATTTCCGTCTCCCTCCTGGGGAAAAATGCCCATAAAGAATACCAAAACCTGGACGTCGATGTTGTATTTGAGGAGGAGTGCTATGTTTTTTCAAAATCTTTATTATTGGGTTTTAGCAACAGAGAAACTAGTAAGACACTGTAAGGAAATGCCTCTTTTTGTACGGTCAACCCCAGTTATTTTGACTGATGCTGCTGGTTTTTCGAATCTAAGTGTGCACTGAGGCTTGCTAACCAGACCTCTGTGTCAGTGCCCTGACCATAAAACGTATTTTGAATTGGCTTCTACCCAGTTGGCATAATCCCAGGTCTAAGGTACCCTGGGTACTCTGGGCATGTATGTTGGAGGTTCACCCCAGGAATTGCAGCACTGGTTGTGCCACTCTGGGTGTGACCTAGGTAAAACGAGCCTCCCAGTCCGCCATTGTAGACTGGAAGACTAGTTGTAAACTGCTAGCCCGACTTTGCCATTTAAAAGCAATGGCAAAGCCAAGCCTCCCCCTGCAATATGTGTAAGTCACCCCTATAGCCGGCCTACTGAGCCCTAAGGCAGGGTGCAGCATGTTTCACAGGCAGAACATGTATTTTACATGTTCTGACAATAAAAACGCGAAGCTGTCGTTTTTACTTTTGAAAGACTTTGTCGTCCAATTGGCGAGTACAGAGTTAGAGGCAGACCCATCCGCTGTGCTAACTCTGAGACAGTGCGACCAAAGTTGATACTCCAAGGTATCAAACCACTCGTTACATTAAGCCTGATACTCAAGTCGAAATTAATATAACTTGTTGTGGTGTCAAGGCTCGAAAAATCCACTCGCATTGTCGTGCAAGGTTTATTCAGACAACTAATTTTAGGGACTATTCGCCCTTTCTGGCAAGCTGAAAATCCTCTAACTTCAGTCACAGAACAAAAGGTAAATGTAGGAAGATAAACTGACTTTTGGCCTCTGCCTCTGAAAGCAGAGCAAATGTGACAAGATAACAAGATTTAAAGGCATCTTTATTGCTCACAAAGTGAAAGAGCAATAAAAATGCCTTTAAATCTTGTTGTCTTGTCACATTTGCTGACTTTCCAAGACCGAGGTTAAAGCCAACATGTCTTCCTACATTTATTTCTCTTTCTGTGACTGAAGTTAAAGGATTTTGTAAAATGAACTGTGTGGCAATTGAACTGTGCAAAGGATGTTAAATGAAAGGCTGTAAGATGTCAGGCTTTTTTTCTAACGCAACACTAAAATAGCTAAGTGAACTGTTCAAATATTTCAAATATATTTCACTAGTTATGAAGACCCATTTTTGTAATTCTGTGATGAAAAAATATTTTAAAGGATCAAAACAAATTTGAACACTTGGTGATGTGCAAATTTTAAATATTTTCTGAAACCCAATTTCCAAACATTGTTTATGCCCTATTTATTTTCAGTAAAACTACATGTTAGTGGGAAAGTTTTGTGGCCATTTCAATGAAAAATATGCTATCTGTAAATGACTGAGTTTTTTTTGTACAGCAGAAATAGTGAACTTGCATATTTGAAGGTGCTCTCATGTGATAATAAAGGAAAAGGCGGCTCCATAAGACAAAATCACGGGTCAAATACATTACAGTTAGGTCGTGTAAATTATTAAAGTTACTAGACCGCATGCCTAGTAACATTTTTACGATTTTTCGAGCCCTGGGTGTGCAACTTTTGTAAAGTTGACACTTCGTTGCCTTTAGTCTGCTGTGCCCTTAAAGGTTGCACATGGTGTCAGTCCCCTAGACTGATTTCTACACCCCATACCGAGACGTTTTAATGACTCTCAGGAAAGGAAACAATGGATGCCTGCATGGGAGAGATGTTACCTCTCTTTTGCAGAAAGCCTCACGGGTGTTAGCCCAGAAGGCGAGCTTCAAAGAAAAAGCCGCTTTTGAAGGGCTAATGGCTAACACTCGGGAGAGGGGCTGCTTCATAGTTTAGGCAGGCAGACTGGCACTAGGGACAGGTAAGGGGAAGCCAGTTGCCAAACTGGTTTTCCTGGGGCATGTAGCCCCCTTGGTAGCTACACCTCTTGGTTGGGCTAGGGAGCGCTGGACGCCAAGTGAGGGGTTTGCCAAGTTGTGAGTGGGTAGAATGATGCATCCTGGGATTGCCAGATGCTACACTTCACAGAAAGTGGTCATCAGGAGGTAGGAAACCTGGTAGCCCATTGGCTACCAGCTGTAACCTACCCTGGGGGCATTTTCTGGGCATAAAAAGGGCACTCCTGCCACCTAGACCTCAGATCTCGACTGGTCTGGAAGAAAGACTGCCCTGCTGCACCAAGCTCCTGACGAAAGAGGTTGCACCGAAATGGGCTGCACCTAGTGGCTAACAAAGAAGCAGGGACTGTGCCTGTTGTGTCATGCTCGTGCAGAAGTTGTTTCCCGAGCTCAGCCGAAGCAAGAGACTCTAAGGGTCAGTTGGCTGTCCTCTTGTTCGCAGCACAGTGCCACAACAGACTTGCTAAGGGTGAGTGGTTGCCTAGGTTACTGGGTTACCACTCCTCACTGTTGTGCAGCACCAGGGACGAGGACCTGATGCTCAGAAGTTGCACCAGAGTGTGCTGGAACTTGGGGAGTCATTGGAATGCAGCTTGGTCTCCTAGAAGGCAAGCTACAGCCCAAAGAACGATTCTGCAGTGACTGCAACACAGAGCGACTGGTAGCCCAGTGACGGCTGGACTTCTGCCAGGCTTGAGAGGACCCCTGTGGCCAGGACCACCTCCCCAAGCCTGTGGACCAAGGAGTAGATGCTTGGAAGACCATCGTCGATGGCGTCGCATCCACAACATCTTTGAGCATCTTCAGCATCCTGTATGCCTTGCATCAGGACCACTACCATAGGAGGCTTTGGCAAGGAGATAAAAGTGTCTCGAGTTGACTGAATACTGCTTCTTCTTTGGCAGTAACTGTTTCTGATAGCCTTGCTGGTTCCCCTGGCTGGCTCCCTGCATGAGTTGGTCACCTAAAGCAACTGGAAGGAACCGCATTGACACTTTCTTAAATGTTTCCTCAAAAATGTTTCTAAGTGTCAAATGTGTGTATATTTGCCAACACCTATTTGTGGTTAAGTAAAAAACTCTTTATTTACTATACCTTGTAAAATCTGTATCTTCAGAACCCTCTGGTGGATCGTTTTCATTCTGGTGTTCAAAAATGCAGTTATTTCAGGTACATTTGTGCCGAATTTCTTGAGTGTCTGGTGTAGTTCTTCTTCAGTTGTTTTGGTACTTTTTAAGTGCTTAACACTTACTTATTTATTTGTGTAAACCGGACTGCTTAGAGCCACAGCCGCCCAGGGTTGAGCTAAGGGTTTGATAAACAAAACCTACTGGTCCTAAAGTGGTTGGTAAGTGTATTACACAGTGAGGTTGCACAACCCTACCATATGATACACCCCATGCCTTCACATGCACACATTAGTATGGCATGCACATTAACTTTTCAGATACATGCGTAAAGGTAAAACATTAGGATATTGAGGTTATTATAGTGGGGACAAAAGTTCAGCTTTGATGCATATCATGGTGGTATTTGCATTAACAAGGTGGTGCTGTTGGGTGGGGGGGCATGTGTGCCTGGTGGTAAGATGGGAGTGGGCCCTGCTGTGTCTGCCTGAGGTGGCCTCAGGGGGGCAGTCTGGAGGCTGCTACGATAGTCTCTGTCTGCTTTGCATATCTCAGGATGAAAATCTGAGATGGGATGCTGGTGAGGGGGAGGAGGAGTATTTTTGGTGCTGTTTAAGGTAGCTGACCGGGGCATGTCCTGATAGAGGGTTGGCCCACTGATTAACTTAGCATTCACTTGGTGGCCCAATCTAAAAAACAGTGATGACAACTTATGTCTTTACTTAACGTGTTTGTACCACATTTTCAGTTCCCTTTTAAACTTAATTATTGTGTTCCTACTCTAACACTCAGACAATGCATTTTCAGCTCTACCCTTGCTGTTTGAGTAGCGTTGATTCGGAGTGTCGGGCCGTCTTCCATAGATCTAATTTGGATAGTAGACTACCTGTTTGTTCACTGTGGATTATGTGGAAAGTGTACAGCTTCTAAACTCTTGCTCTGCTATGTTCTTATACTATAACGGCTTGCCTTTTCTATTGTGTGATGGGTAAGGATTTTTTCACCGAACTATGAACTCTGGTACATTGCAAGCATTCAGCATTAGATCATCTTTATTTCATATACCAATAACCGTCAAAATGACTTTTTAATAACACCTGTGTTCTCTGATTCAGTTTTAAAATGTCATGTTGGTTTTACCACAGTATCTCTTAATCTTCTGTTTACTTGTATTTTTTAACTTGTGATCACCCAAGGGGGGGGGTTCCTGTTTTGTCAGTTTCATCATGCCTATTATTGTGTTCTTGGTTATCGATATCAAAATGCCCCGGGCTTAGCCTGAACTCTTATGCATGGCCTCCTCAGTCTGGTCACACGAATGGAGGTGTCAACTGTACTGTTGTATGGGCCTCTTCCTATACAGGGCTCAGGTAGAGTTCAGTTTTAATTGTTTCCTCATCCCAAGCAGTTAAATTGTTATTGTGTCCCTGGCTCTCTGTTTCACTTTTCCGTGTCCCTCACTTCACTTCCTATGCAGAGAGGAGCTTTGGCATTCTGCCCAATTTAGTACCTCTATGTATCACACTTTCAGGTTTTGGCCCTTACTAGATTTCCAGGTCCTTTTTATCTGCTGTTTTCCTACGATCAAGGAAAGACCAATGATCCTGCTTGTTATTTTGTAGGTCTTTGTTCGTATATCCAGCCTCTGGAGACTGTTAAGTTATTTTTGTATATTCTGCTGGTCACTCCATTGATTGTCTCAACTACTTGCCACCAATACACCTAATATTTTAGTGCAACTCCAAACAACATGGATACAGTCTGAATGAGATTCTCTGCATCTGGGGCATTTTGCTTGTGCATCTGCAGAGAATTTGTTGTTTCTTTTTGGGTAACGTAAGTTCGGTTGATATAGTAAAAACTATTCAATTAAATTGGGCATTTCTTTTTATTTTGGGAGCATTGTTTAAGACTTTCCTCTAATTGATGTGTCCCATCTCTCTCTCTGGGTGTATCCAGGGAGCATTTATCTGCTCCAAGAGTTCCCAATACATTAGAGCCACATGTTTGAGCTTATCATTGGTAGGGTATATTGATTTAAGCCCTTCGTGTGTGTGGTTGCTCTTTTTGGTTTGTCTTCCAGAATGTCCTTGTAACTGCCCTGGTTGCATCATATAGGATGAGTTGTCCTCCCGGTAAATTCTAATTCCATTGTATATCTTCAAACTCACTTAACCCCCACCCCCCACTTCCCACCGACCCTCTTCTTGTATAGATCTCCTGCCCTGGTCACCTCATGGTCAGCTCAGTATGGTATGGCCTGCAGAGACACTAGTTACAGTTCTGGGGCATTTGGCACGTGTGAGAGTCCTCAATGGACTTCTTACCCAGCATTATCTACACGCTTTAGCAACAGTTCCTCCTCCCTTCCTTTCCCCAGGTTTTGGTAATCTGTTTAGCAGAGTATTAAATGTGGGCTCTCCTGGTATTACACTCCCAGGGTGTGACATCCTTGTTACTAGCCATCTTGCGACCCACTGCAGCCAAGTTGCCAAATAATACAGTGTAAAGTCAGCGGCAGTTAAACTGCCCTCTCTCACCAGTAAATTGTTTCTCTAGTGCTACTCTGCGTGTATTCTTATGCCAAAGTAGCTCTAACAATATGGAGTGTACTGCATGGAATATCCTTTTTGGTACCTTAACTGAGAGAGAGACAAAATAATACAGTAGCTTGGCAGAGCCCCTGCCATCATTTTTGTGAGAGCTGTTTTCCTCATTGATGCTATTGCTGAATTTATATGCCCTTCCAGTCATTAGGCGTGTCTTTGCCCTGAAAATGTGCACCCCAGATATTTCATTGTTTGGTTCCCACTTAAAGCCATTATTAAGTTTCTAGGCTCATTGTGCCTAGAGAGTTGGCATACCGTGTACACACTAGACTTGTTCCATTTTTCTTATAACCCAGATAATGTCACCATACCTCTCGAGTTCCACGTCTCCTTTGTTGTCTACCTGTCTGTTTTGCAGGTATATTAACTTATACACAGGTTACAATATGTGAAGGGTTCTTTGTGAGACTGCGATACTTCTGTAGAACCTCCCTTCACTCAACATGCATGCATGCAACCTGCTCTGTCGCTCTGGCTAACATTATATCGGGTGTGCCTCCCCTGACGCTGTAGAGTCTCATATTATCATTCTGCTTTGGACATGTACCTTATGATTAGTTTATAGAAGTTTAGTCCATTTACAGAATCATTTCCTCAATCTCATTGCCTCCATTAGAGTAAAGATAACCCTAGTTTTTAGGTCTCAGCCTACCAAACAGCGCAGCTGTCTGGTTTGCTAAAGACATCTTGGACTTTCAGAAAGTGGACTATGGAATGCATTCCGCCCGTTGCTTACCATTGGCTTTGTGGTTTGCAACTCACATTTTCTAACTTTCTACTGGCTGGCTTTATTTGCTTTAGACTGTCCAGCCTGAGTTCGTCCCTCCCATTGCCCAAACCTTGTTCACTGTATTCTGCCACAAACTTATTTTCTGTAAACGGACCTTTAAATCTTGTTCTTATCTTGTCACATTTGCTACGCATTCAAAGACCGAGGTAAAATGTCAGGCTCTCTCTTCTAGGGAGCTTAGTGTTTATTTTTCTTTCTCAGACTTCAAAATAAGAGAATTTGTGACAATCCTGCTGAATACCCATGTAACAGGAGAGGGTGTAGTATGTTTTTTCTTTTCTAGCACACAAAAACCGAACTGTACTGATGTTTCAGAGTATTTCAGAATTAGTACAAATGAAGCACATTTCTTCTGTAATTCTGAAGTGTAGTGGAAACAAATATTTGCCTACGATCAAAATACATGATGACATATGCACACATTATCGTTTGTGCGCAGTAAAGCCGTACTTTGGTGCAAATGTAATGGTCATTTCAATTGAAAATGTGTTGTCTGTAATGGCAGTGCACTACCACACCATGCATTCTCCACACTACGCCACTCCACTCTATGCATCCCACTTCATTCTACGACATGCCACTCAATTCTACACCCTGCACTCTAAGACTCTCTGCGACGCACCACACCATTCTACTCCACGCCGTTCCAATCTGCGCCACTCGCTCCACGACATAACATGCGACTCCACTTTATGGCCCTTCACTCCAATCTAGCCCACTCAAACCCAATCTACCTCACCCAGTCTACCCCACTCCACCTCACCTCACTCATTCCAATCTAACTCAATCCATTCACTCTCCTCCAGTCTACCCCACTCTCCTCCAGTCTACCCCACTCTCCTCCAGTCTACCCCACTCTCCTCCAGTCTACCCCACTCTCCTCCAGTCTACCCCACTCTCCTCCAGTCTACCCCACTCTCCTCCAGTCTACCCCACTCTCCTCCAGTCTACCCCACTCTCCTCCAGTCTACCCCACTCTCCTCCAGTCTACCCCACTCTCCTCCAGTCTACCCCACTCTCCTCCAGTCTACCCCACTCTCCTCCAGTCTACCCCACTCTCCTCCAGTCTACCCCACTCTCCTCCAGTCTACCCCACTCTCCTCCAGTCTACCCCACTCTCCTCCAGTCTACCCCACTCTCCTCCAGTCTACCCCACTCTCCCCCAGTCTACCCCACTCTCCCCCAGTCTACCCCACTCTCCCCAGTCTACCCCACTCTCCTCCAGTCTACCCCACTCTCCTCCAGTCTACCCCACTCTCCTCCAGTCTACCCCACTCTCCCCCAGTCTACCCCACTCTCCCCCAGTCTACCCCACTCTCCCCCAGTCTACCCCACTCTCCCCCAGTCTACGCCCACTCTCCCCCAGTCTACCCCACTCTCCCCCAGTCTACCCCACTCTCCCCCAGTCTACCCCACTCTCCCCCAGTCTACCCCACTCTCCCCCAGTCTACCCCACTCTCCCCCAGTCTACCCCACTCTCCCCCAGTCCACCCCACTCTCCCCCAGTCCACCCCACTCTCCCCCAGTCTACCCCACTCTCCCCAGTCTACCCCACTCTCCCCCAGTCTACCCTCTCCCCCAGTCTACCCCACTCTCCCCAGTCTACCCCACTCTCCCCCAGTCTACCCCACTCTCCCCAGTCTACCCCACTCTCCCCCAGTCTACCCCACTCTCCCCAGTCTACCCCACTCTCCCCCAGTCTACCCCACTCTCCCCCAGTCTACCCCACTCTCCCCCAGTCTACCCCACTCTCCCCAGTCTACCCCACTCTCCCCCAGTCTACCCCACTCTCCTCCAGTCTACCCCACTCTCCTCCAGTCTACCCCACTCTCCTCCAGTCTACCCCACTCTCCTCCAGTCTACCCCACTCTCCTCCAGTCTACCCCACTCTCTCCTCCAGTCTACCCCACTCTCTCCTCCAGTCTACCCCACTCTCTCCTCCAGTCTACCCCACTCTCTCCTCCAGTCTACCCCCTCTCTCCTCCAGTCTACCCCACTCTCTCCTCCAGTCTACCCCACTCTCTCCTCCAGTCTACCCCACTCTCTCCTCCAGTCTACCCCACTCTCTCCTCCAGTCTACCCCACTCTCCTCCAGTCTACCCCACTCTCTCCTCCAGTCTACCCCACCTCTCCTCCAGTCTACCCCACTCTCTCCTCCAGTCTACCCCACTCTCTCCTCCAGTCTACCCCACTCTCTCCTCCAGTCTACCCCACTCTCTCCTCCAGTCTACCCCACTCTCTCCTCCAGTCTACCCCACTCTCTCCTCCAGTCTACCCCACTCTCTCCTCCAGTCTACCCCACTCTCTCCTCCAGTCTACCCCACTCTCTCCTCCAGTCTACCCCACTCTCTCCTCCAGTCTACCCCACTCTCTCCTCCAGTCTACCCCACTCTCTCCTCCAGTCTAGCCCACTCTCTCCTCCAGTCTAGCCCACTCTCTCCTCCAGTCTAGCCCACTCTCTCCTCCAGTCTAGCCCACTCTCTCCTCCAGTCTAGCCCACTCTCTCCTCCAGTCTAGCCCACTCTCTCCTCCAGTCTAGCCCACTCTCTCCTCCAGTCTAGCCCACTCTCTTCCGATGTACCCCAAAACAACACACTCCACTTCAATCTACCCAACCTCACTCCAGGGTACCCCACTCTACTCCTCTCCACTCTGCCCCAGTCCAGTTTACCCCACTCCATTCTAGTTTACCCCACTCCACTCCAAACTCCAGTGCAATCTATCCAACTGCTTTCTACTCTAATCTACTCCACTCTAATCTGCTCCACTGTAATCTACCCCACTCCAGTCTACACATATCTACCCCACTCCATTCCAATCACCCTATGCTAATCCACCCAATATACACTACTACACTCCACTCTTCCCCACTAGACTCCACCCCAATCAATCTCACTCCAATCTCGTTTCCACTCCAATCTATCCAACCTCACTCCACCCCACTCCAATCTACTCCACTCTACCCAATTTACCCACTCCATTCCACCCAGTCTACCCCGCTCTACCACACTCCACCCCACCCCATCCTACTCGCACCACAATATCCAACTCCACTCCAACCTACTCCACTGCTCTGCAATCTACCCCACTCCAAACAAGCCCACTCCTATCTATCTCACTCCAATCTACGCCACTCTAATCTAGCTCACTCCACTCCTCTCTACTCTATTCCTCTCCACTGCAATCTACCTGCACTAATCTTCCCCACTCCACTGCACTCAACTCTTCCCTAATCTACCCCACTCCCCTCCACTCTACCCCACTCCCCTCCACTCTACCCCACTCCCCTCCACTCTACCCCACTCCCCTCCCCTCTACCCCACTCCCCTCCACCCCACTCCCCTCCCATCTACCTTAATCTACCCCACTCCACCCCACTCTGCCCTACCCCACTCTGCCCTACCCCACTCCACTCTGCCCTACCCCACTCCACTCTGCCCTACCCCACTCCACTCTGCCCTACCCCACTCCACTCTGCCCTACCCCACTCCACTCTGCCCTACCCCACTCCACTCTGCCCTACCCCACTCCACTCTGCCCTACCCCACTCCACTCTGCCCTACAACACTACACTCTGCCCTACCCCACTCCACTCTGCTCTACCCCACTCCACTCTGCTCTACCCCACTCCGATCTGCTCTACCCCACTCCGATCTGCCCTACCCCGCTCCGATCTGCCCTACCCCGCTCCGATCTGCCCTACCCCGCTCCGATCTGCCCTACCCCGCTCCGATCTGCCCTACCCCGCTCCGATCTGCCCTACCCCGCTCCGATCTGCCCTACCCCGCTCCGATCTGCCCTACCCCGCTCCCGATCTGCCCTACCCCGCTCCGATCTGCCCTACCCCGCTCCGATCTGCCCTACCCGCTCCGATCTGCCCCTACCCGCTCCGATCTGCCCTACCCGCTCGATCTGCCCTACCCGCTCGATCTGCCCTACCCCGCTCCGATCTGCCCTACCCCGCTCCGATCTGCCCTACCCCGCTCCGATCTGCCCTACCCCGCTCCGATCTGCCCTACCCCGCTCCGATCTGCCCTACCCCGCTCCGATCTGCCCTACCCCGCTCCGATCTGCCCTACCCCGCTCCGATCTGCCCTACCCCGCTCCGATCTGCCCTACCCCGCTCCGATCTGCCCTACCCGCTCCCGATCTGCCCTACCCGCTCCGATCTGCCCTACCCGCTCCGATCTGCCCTACCCTGCTCCGATCTGCCCTACCCCGCTCCGATCTGCCCTACCCTGCTCCGATCTGCCTACCCCGCTCCGATCTGCCCTACCCCGCTCCGCCCTACCCCGATCCGCCCTACCCCGCTCCGCCCTACCCCGCTCCGCCCTACCCCGCTCCGCCCTACCCCGATCCGCCCTACCCCGATCCGCCCTACCCCGAACCGCCCTACCCCGATCCGCCCCTACCCGATCCGCCCTACCCCGATCCGCCCTACCCCGATCCGCCCCTACCCCGATCCGCCCCTACCCCGATCCGCCCTACCCCGATCCGCCCTACCCCGATCCGCCCTACCCCGATCCGCCCTACCCCGATCTGCCCTGCCCCGCTCTGCCCTACCCCGCTCTGCCCTGCCCCGCTCTGCCCTGCCCCGCTCTGCCCTGCCCCGCCCTGCCCCGCTCCGCCCTGCCCCGCCCTGCCCCGCTCCGCCCTGCCCCGCTCCGCCCTGCCCCGCTCCGCCCTGCCCCGCTCCGCCCTGCCCCGCTCCGCCCTGCCCCGCTCCGCCCTGCCCCGCTCCGCCCTGCCCCGCTCCGCCCTGCCCCGCTCCGCCCGGCCCCGCTCCGCCCTGCCCCGCTCCGCCCTACCCCGCTCCGCCCTACCCCGCTCCGCTCTGCCCCGCTCTGCTCCGCCCTGCCCCGCTCTGCTCCGCCCTGCCCCGCTCCGCTCTGCCCCGCTCCGCTCTGCCCTGCCCCGCTCTGCCCCGCTCTGCCCTGCCCCGCTCTGCCCTGCCCCGCTCTGCCCTGCCCCGCTCTGCCCTGCCCCGCTCTGCCCTGCCCCGCTCTGCCCTGCCCCGCTCTGCCCTGCCCCGCTCTGCCCTGCCCCGCTCTGCCCTGCCCCGCGCTGCCCTGCCCCGCTCTGCCCTGCCCCGCTCTGCCCTGCCCCGCTCTGCCCTACCCTCCGATCTGCCCTACCCCCTCCGATCTGCCCTACCCCCTCCCGATCTGCCCTACCCCTCCGATCTGCCCTACCCCCTCCGATCTGCCCTGCCCCCTCCGATCTGCCCTGCCCCGCTCCGATCTGCCCTGCCCCGCTCCGATCTGCCCTGCCCCGCTCCGATCTGCCCTGCCCCGCTCCGATCTGCCCTACCCCGCTCCGATCTGCCCTACCCCGATCTGCCCTACCCCGATCTGCCCTACCCCGATCTGCCCTACCCCGATCTGCCCTACCCCGATCTGCCCTACCCCGATCTGCCCTACCCCGATCTGCCCTACCCCGATCTGCCCTACCCCGATCTGCCCCTACCCCGATCTGCCCTACCCGATCTGCCCTACCCCGATCTGCCCTACCCCGATCTGCCCTACCCCGATCTGCCCTACCCGATCTGCCCTACCCCGATCTGCCCTACCCCGATCTGCCCTACCCCGATCTGCCCTACCCCGCTCTGCTCCGCCCTACCCCGCTCCGCCCTACCCCGCTCCGCCCTACCCCGCTCCGCCCTACCCCGCTCCGCCCTGCCCCGCTCCGCCCCTGCCCCGCTCCGCCCCTGCCCCGCTCCGCCCTGCCCCGCTCCGCCCTGCCCCGCTCCGCCCTGCCCCGCTCCGCCCTGCCCCGCTCCGCCCTGCCCCGCTCCGCCCTGCCCCGCTCCGCCCTGCCCCGCTCCGCCCTGCCCCGCTCCGCTCTGCCCTGCCCCGCTCTGCCCTGCCCCGCTCTGCCCCGCCCCGCTCTGCCCTGCCCCGCTCTGCCCTGCCCCGCTCTGCCCTGCCCCGCTCCGCTCTGCCCCGCTCCGCTCTGCCCCGCTCTGCTCCGCCCTGCCCCGCTCTGCTCCGCCCTGCCCCGCTCTGCTCTGCCCTGCCCCGCTCTGCTCTGCCCCGCTCTGCTCTGCCCCGCTCTGCTCTGCCCCGCTCTGCCCTGCCCCGCTCTGCCCTGCCCCGCTCTGCCCTGCCCCGCTCTGCCCTGCCCCGCTCTGCCCTGCCCCGCTCTGCCCTGCCCCGCTCTGCCCTGCCCCGCTCTGCCCTGCCCCGCTCTGCCCTGCCCCGCTCTGCCCTGCCCCGCTCTGCCCTGCCCCGCTCTGCCCTGCCCCGCTCTGCCCTGCCCCGCTCTGCCCTGCCCCGCTCTGCCCCGCTCTGCCCTGCCCCGCTCTGCCCTGCCCCGCTCTGCCCTGCCCCGCTCTGCCCTGCCCCGCTCTGCCCTGCCCCGCTCTGCCCTGCCCCGCTCTGCCCTGCCCCCTCCAATCTGCCCTGCCCCCTCCAATCTGCCCTGCCCCTCCAATCTGCCCTGCCCCTCCAATCTGCCCTACCCCCTCCAATCTGCCCTACCCCCTCCAATCTGCCCTACCCCCTCCAATCTGCCCTACCCCTCCAATCTGCCCTACCCCGCTCCGCCCTACCCCGCTCCGCCCTGCCCCGCTCCGCCCTGCCCCGCTCCGCCCTGCCCCGCCCTGCCCCGCTCCGCCCTGCCCCGCCCTGCCCCGCTCCGCCCTGCCCCGCCCTGCCCCGCTCTGCCTTGCCCCGCTCTGCCTTGCCCCGCTCTGCCTTGCCCCGCTCTGCCTTGCCCCGCTCTGCCTTGCCCCGCTCTGCCTTGCCCCGCTCTGCCTTGCCCCGCTCTGCCTTGCCCGCGCTCTGCCTTGCCCCGCTCTGCCTTGCCCCGCTCTGCCTTGCCCCGCTCTGCCTTGCCCCGCTCTGCCTTGCCCCGGCTCTGCCTTGCCCCGCTCTGCCTTGCCCCGCTCTGCCTTGCCCCGCTCTGCCTTGCCCCGCTCTGCCTTGCCCCGCTCTGCCTTGCCCCGGCTCTGCCTTGCCCCGCTCTGCCTTGCCCCGCTCTGCCTTGCCCCGCTCTGCCTTGCCCCGCTCTGCCTTGCCCCGCTCTGCCTTGCCCCGCTCTGCCTTGCCCCGCTCTGCCTTGCCCCGCTCTGCCTTGCCCCGCTCTGCCCTGCCCCGCTCTGCCCTGCCCCGCTCTGCCCTGCCCCGCTCTGCCCTGCCCCGCTCTGCCCTGCCCCGCTCTGCCCTGCCCCGCTCTGCCCTGCCCCGCTCTGCCCTGCCCCGCTCTGCCCTGCCCCGCTCTGCCCTGCCCCGCTCTGCCCTGCCCTGCCCTGCCCCGCCCTGCCCTGCCCCGCCCTGCCCTGCCCCGCCCCGCTCTGCCCTGCCCCGCTCTGCCCCGCCCCGCTCCGGCCTGCACCGCCCTGCCCCGCTCTGCCCCGCCCCGCTCTGCCCCGCCCTGCCCTGCCCCGCTCTGCCCTGCCCCGCTCTGCCCTGCCCCGCTCTGCCCTGCCCTGCCCCGCTCTGCCCTGCCCCGATCTTTCCTGCCCCGCTCTGCCCTGCCCTGCCCCGCTCTGCCCTGCCCTGCCCCGCTCTGCCCTGCCCCGATCTTTCCTGCCCCGCTCTGCCCTGCCCCGATCTTTCCTGCCCCGCTCTACTCCGCTCTACTCCGCCCTGCCCCGCTCTGCTCCGATCTGCCCTGCTCCGCTCTGCTCCGCTCTGCTCCGCCCTGCTCCGCCTTGCTCCGCTCCGCTCTGCCCTGCTCCGCTCTGCCCTGCCCCGCTCTGCCCTGCCCCGCTCTGCCCCGCTCTGCCCTGCCCCGCTCTGCCTGCTCTGCCCTGCCCCGCTCTGCCCTGCCCCGCCCTGCCCCGCTCTGCCCTGCCCCGCTCTGCCCTGCCCCGCTCTGCCTGCCCCGCTCTGCCCTGCCCCGCTCTGCCCTGCCCCGCTCTGCCCTGCCCCGCTCTGCCCTGCCCCGCTCTGCCCTGCCCCGCTCTGCCCTGCCCCGCTCTGCCCTGCCCCGCTCTGCCCTGCCCCGCTCTGCCCTGCCCCGCTCTGCCCTGCCCCGCTCTGCCTGCCCGCTTGCCCGCTCTGCCCTGCCCCGCTCTGCCCTGCCCCGCTCTGCCCTGCCCCGCTCTGCCCTGCCCCGCTCTGCCCCGCCCTGCCCCGCTCTGCCCTGCTCTGCCCTGCCCCGCTCTGCCCTGCTCTGCCCCGCTCTGCCCTGCCCCGCTCTGCCCTGCTCTGCCCTGCCCCGCTCTGCCCTGCCCCGCTCTGCCCTGCCCCGCTCTGCCCTGCCCCGCTCTGCCCCGCTCTGCCCTGCCCCGCTCTGCCCTGCCCCGCTCTGCCCTGCCCCGCTCTGCCCCGCTCTGCCCTGCCCTGCTCTGCCCTGCCCCGCTCTGCCCTGCCCCGCTCTGCCCGCTCTGCCTGCCCCGCTCTGCCCTGCCCCGCTCTGCCCTGCCCCGCTCTGCCCTGCCCCGCTCTGCCCTGCCCCGCTCTGCCCTGCCCCGCTCTGCCCTGCCCCGCTCTGCCCTGCCCCGCTCTGCCCTGCCCCTCTGCTCTGCCCCGCTCTGCCCTGCCCCGCTCCGCTCTGCCCTGCCCCGCCCCGCCCCGCTCTGCCCTGCCCCGCTCTGCCCTGCCCCGCTCTGCCTGCCGCTCTGCCCTGCCCCGCTCTGCCCTCTGCCCCGCTCTGCCCTGCCCCGCTCTGCCCTGCCCCGCTCTGCCCTGCCCCGCTCTGCCCTGCCCCGCTCTGCCCTGCCCCGGCTCTGCCCTGCCCCGCTCTGCCTGCCCCGCTCTGGCCCTGCCCCGCTCTGCCCTGCCCCGCTCTGCCCTGCCCCCGCTCTGCCCTGCCCCGCTCTGCCCTGCCCCGCTCTGCCCTGCCCCGCTCTGCCCTGCCCCGCTCTGCCTGCCCCGCTCTGCCCTGCCCCCGCTCTGCCCTGCCCCCGCTCTGCCCTGCCCCGCTCTGCCCTGCCCCGCTCTGCCCTGCCCCGCTCTGCCCTGCCCCGCTCTGCCCTGCCCTGCCCCGCCCTGCCCTGCCCCGCTCTGCCCTGCCCTGCCCTGCCCCGCTCTGCCCTGCCCTGCCCCGCTCTGCCCTGCTCTGCCCTGCCCTGCCCCGCTCTGCCCTGCCCTGCCCTGCCCCGCTCTGCCCTGCCCCGCTCTGCCCTGCCCCGCTCTGCTCTGCCCTGCCCCGCTCTGCCCCGCCCCGCCCCGCTCTGCCCCGCCCCGCTCTGCCTCCGCTCTGCCCTGCCCCGCTCTGCCCTGCCCCGCTCTGCCCTGCCCCGCCCTGCCCCGCCCTGCTCTGCTCTGCTCCTGCTCTGCCCCCTGCCCCGCTCTGCCCTGCCCCGCTCTGCCCTGCCCTGCCCCGCTCTGCCCTGCCCTGCCCCGCTCTGCCCTGCCCCGCTCTGCCCTGCCCCGCTCTGCCCTGCCCTGCCCCGCTCTGCCCCGCTCTGCCCCGCCCCGCTCTGCCCTGCCCCGCTCTGCCCTGCCCCGCTCTGCCCTGCCCCGCTCTGCCCTGCCCCGCTCTGCCCTGCCCCGCTCTGCCCCGCTCTGCCCTGCTCTGCTCTGCTCTGCTCTGCCCTGCCCCGCTCTGCCCTGCCCCGCTCTGCCCTGCCCCGCTCTGCCCTGCCCCGCTCTGCTCTGCCCTGCCCCGCTCTGCCCCGATCTGCCCTGCCCCGCTCTGCTCCGATCTGCCCTGCCCCGCTCTGCCTCGCCTCTGTCCCGCTCCTGCTCCGCCTTGCTCGCGCTCTGCCCTGCCCCGCTCCGCCTTGCTCCGCTCTGCCCCGCTCTGCCCTGCCCCGCTCTGCCCTGCCCCGCTCTGCTCTGCTGCCCCGCTCTGCCCTGCCCCGCTCTGCCCTGCCCCGACTCTGCCTGCCCCGCTCTGCTCTGCCCCCTGCTCTGCTGCTCTGCCTCCGCTCTGTCCTGCCCGCTCTGCCCTGCCCTCGCTCTGCCTCTTGCCCCGCTCTGCCCTGCCCCGCTCTGCCCTGCCCCGCTCTGCCCTGCCCCGCTCTGCCCTGCCCGCTCTGCCTGCCCCGCTCTGCCCTGCCCCGCTCTGCCCTGCCCGCTCTGCTCTGCCCCGCTCTGCCCGCTCTGCCCTGCCCCGCTCTGCCCTGCCCCGCTCTGCCCTGCCCCGCTCTGCCCTGCCCCGCTCTGCCCCTGCCCGCTCTGCCCTGCTCCGCTCTGCCCCGATCTGCCCTGCTCGCTCCGCTCTGCCCTGCCCCGCCCCGCCCCGCTGCTGCTCTGCCCCGCTCTGCCCTGCCCCGCTCTGCCCGCCGCTCTGCCCCGCTCTGCCTGCCCGCTCTGCCCTGCCCGCTCTGCCCTGCCCCGCTCTGCCCTGCCCGCTCTGCCCTGCCCCGCTCTGCCCTGCCCCGCTCTGCGCTCTGCCTCCGCTCTGCCCTGCCCCGCTCTGCCCTGCCCCGCTCTGCCTCTGCCCCGCTCTGCCCTGCCTCGCTCTGCCCCTGCCCCGCTCTGCCCTGCCCCGCTCTGCCCTGCCCCGCTCTGCCCTGCCCCGCTCTGCCCTGCCCCGCTCTGCCCTGCCCCGCTCTGCCCTGCCCCGCTCTGCCCTGCCCGCTCTGCCCTGCCCTGCCCCGCTCCTGCCTGCCCCGCTCTGCCCTGCCCTGCCCTGCCCCTGCTCTGCCCTGCCCTGCCCCGCTCTGCCCTGCCCTGCCCTGCCCCGCTCTGCCCTGCCCTGCCCTGGCCCTGCTCTGCCCTGCCCTGCCCTGCCCCGCTCTGCCCTTGCCCCGCTCTGCTCTGCCCCGCTCTGCCTGGCTCTGCTCTGCCCCGCTCTGCCCTGCCCCGCTCTGCCCCGCCCCGCCCCGCTCTGCCCCGCCCCGCTCTGCCCCGCTCTGCCCCGCTCTGCCCTGCCCCGCTCTGCCCTGCCCCGCTCTGCCCTGCCCCGCTCTGCCCTGCCCCGCTCTGCCCTGCCCCGCTCTGCCCCGCCCTGCTCTGCTCTGCCCTGCTCTGCCCTGCCCTGCTCTGCCCTGCCCTGCTCTGCCCCGCTCTGCCCTGCCCCGCTCTGCCCTGCCCCGCTCTGCCCTGCCCCGCTCTGCCCTGCCCCGCTCTGCCCTGCCCCCGCTCTGCCTCTGCCCCGCTCTGCCCCGCCCCGCTCTGCCCTGCCCCGCTCTGCCCTGCCCCGCTCTGCCCTGCCCCGCTCTGCCCTGCCCCGCTCTGCCCTGCCCCGCTCTGCCCCGCTCTGCCCTGCTCTGCTCTGCCCCGCTCTGCCCTGCCCCGCTCTGCCCTGCCCGCTCTGCCCTGCCCCGCTCTGCTCTGCCCCGCTCTGCTCTGCCCTGCCCCGCTCTGCCCCGATCTGCCCTGCCCCGCTCTGCTCCGATCTGCCCTGCCCCGCTCTGCCCCGCCCTGCCCCGCCCTGCTCCGCCTTGCTCCGCTCTGCCCTGCCCCGCTCCGCCTTGCTCCGCTCTGCCCTGCCCCGCTCTGCCCTGCCCCGCTCTGCCCTGCCCCGCTCTGCCCTGCCCCGCTCTGCCCTGCCCCGCTCTGCCCTGCGCCCCGCTCTGCCCTGCCCCGCTCTGCCCTGCCCCGCTCTGCCCCGCTCTGCCCTGCCCCGCTCTGCCCCCTGCCCCGCTCTGCCCTGCCCCGCTCTGCCCTGCCCCGCTCTGCCCTGCCCCGCTCTGCCCTGCCCCGCTCTGCCCTGCCCCGCTCTGCCCTGCCCCGCTCTGCCCTGCCCTGCTCTGCCCTGCATCGCTCTGCCCTGCCCCGCTCTGCCCTGCCCCGCTCTGCCCTGCTCTGCCCTGCCCCGCCCTGCCCCGCCCCGCCCTGCCCCGCCCCGCTCTGCCCCGCCTCTGCCCTGCCCCGCTCTGCCCTGCCCGCTCTGCCCTGCCCCCGCTCTGCCTGCCCCGCTCTGCCCCTGCCCCGCTCTGCCCTGCCCCGCTCTGCCCTGCCCCGCTCTGTCCCTGCCCTGCCCCGCTCTGCCCTGCCCTGCCCCGCTCTGCCCTGCCCTGCCCCGCTCTGCCCTGCCCTGCCCCGCTCTGCCCTGCCCTGCCCCGCTCTGCCCCGCCCTGCTCTGCCCTGCCCTGCCCCGCCCTGCCCCGCCCTGCTCTGCCCTGCCCCGCTCTGCCCCGCTCTGCCCTGCCCCGCTCTGCCCTGCCCTGCCCCGCTCTGCCCTGCCCCGCTCTGCCCTGCCCCGCTCTGCCCTGCCCTGCCCCGCCCTGCCCTGCTCTGCCCCGCCCCGCCCTGCCCTGCCCCGCCCTGCCCTGCCCCGCCCTGCCCCGCCCTGCCCTGCCCCGCCCTGCCCCGCCCCGCCCTGCCCCGCCCTGCCCTGCCCCGCTCTGCCCCGCCCCGCCCTGCCCTGCCCCGCTCTGCCCTGCCCCGCTCTGCCCTGCCCCGCTCTGCCCTGCCCCGCTCTGCCCTGCCCCGCTCTGCCCTGCCCCGCTCTGCCCTGCCCTGCTCTGCCCTGCCCGCTCTGCCCTGCCCGCTCTGCCTGCCGCTCTGCCCCGCTCTGCCCTGCGCTCTGCGCTCTGCCTGCCCCGCTCTGCCCTGCCCCGCTCTGCCCTGCCCCGCTCTGCCCTGCCCCGCTCTGCCCTGCCCCGCTCTGCCCTGCCCCGCTCTGCCCTGCCCCGCTCTGCCCTGCCCCGCTCTGCCCTGCCCTGCTCTGCCCTGCCCTGCCCCGCTCTGCCCTGCCCCGCTCTGCCCTGCCCCGCTCTGCCCTGCCCCGCTCTGCCCTGCCTCGCTCTGCCCTGCCCGGCTCTGCCCTGCCCCGCTCTGCCCTGCCCCGCTCTGCTCCTGCCCCGCTCTGCCCTGCCCCGCTCTGCCCTGCCCCGCTCTGCCCTGCCCTGCCCCGCTCTGCCCTGCCCTGCCCTGCCCCGCTCTGCCCTGCCCTGCCCCGCTCTGCCCTGCCCTGCCCCGCTCTGCCTGCCCTGCCCCGCTCTGCCTGCCCCGCTCTGCCCTGCCCCGCTCTGCCCTGCCCCGCTCTGCCCTGCCCCGCTCTGCCCTGCCCCGCTCTGCCCTGCTCTGCCCTGCCCCGCTCTGCCCCGCTCTGCTCTGCCCTGCCCCGCCCCGATCTGCCCTGCCCCGCTCTGCTCCGCCCTGCCCCGCTCTGCTCCGCCCTGCCCCGCTCTGCTCTGCTCTGCCCTGCCCCGCTCTGCTCCGCCCTGCTTCGCCCTGCCCCGCTCTGCCCTGCCCCGCTCTGCCCTGCCCCGCTCTGCCCTGCTTCTGCCCTGCCCCGCTCTGCCCCGCTCTGCCCTGCCCAGCTCTGCCCCGCTCTGCCCTGCCCCGCCCCGCTCTGCTCCTGCCCCGCCCCGCTCTGCCCTGCCCCGCCCCGCTCTGCCCTGCCCTGCCCCGCTCTGCCCTGCCCTGCCCCGCTCTGCCCTGCCCTGCCCCGCTCTGCCCTGCCCTGCCCCGCTCTGCCCTGCCCTGCCCCGCTCTGCCCTGCCCTGCCCCGCTCTGCCCTGCCCTGCCCCGCTCTGCCCTGCCCCGCTCTGCCCTGCCCCGCCCCGCTCTGCCCTGCCCCGCTCTGCCCTGCCCCGCTCTGCCCTGCCCCGCTCTGCCCCGCTCTGCCCTGCCCCGCTCTGCCCTGCCCCGCTCTGCCCTGCCCCGCTCTGCTCTGCCCCGCTCTGCCCCGCTCTGCCCTGCCCCGCTCTGCCCTGCCCCGCTCTGCCCTGCCCCGCTCTGCCCTGCCCCGCTCTGCCCTGCCCCGCCCTGCCCCGCTCTGCCCTGCCCCGCCCTGCCCCGCTCTGCCCTGCCCCGCCCTGCCCCGCTCTGCCCTGCCCTGCCCTGCTCTGCCCTGCTCTGCCCCGCTCTGCTCTGCCCTGCCCCGCTCTGCCCTGCCCCGCTCTGCTCCGCCCTGCCCTGCCCCGCTCTGCTCCGCCCTGCCCCGCCCTGCCCCGCTCTGCTCCGCCCTGCCCCGCTCTGCTCCGCCCTGCCCCGCTCTGCTCCGCCCTGCCCCGCTCTGCTCCGCCCTGCCCCGCTCTGCTCTGCTCTGCTCCGCCCTGCCCCGCTCTGCTCCGCTCTGCTCCGCCCTGCCCCGCCCTGCCCCGCTCTGCTCTGCTCCGCCCTGCCCCGCTCTGCTCTGCTCCGCTCTGCTCCGATCTGCCCTGCCCCGCTGTAGGAAGGTGGAATCTGACTATATGGTTGCCCCCACTTTTTTTATGGTGTTTTGCTGGTTTATGACTTAGTTGGACTGGGATCCTGCTATTCAGGGCCCCAGTCTATCTGCTTTCTCTGTAAAAAGGTTTCCATGTGCCTTAGGCACATCTCTGATTGGAATCTGGAGTGCCCTTATAAGTCCCTAGTATATGGTATACTATGTACCAAGGGCATAGGTACCTCAGAGGCCTACCAGGGGCTGCAGCATGTGTTATGCCACCCCTGGAACGCCATCCAAACTGACACCACAGGTCTGCTACTGCAGCCTGGGTAGGGTGGTGCATGCACTCTTACTGTGATATAGGTTACCTATATCACTAAATACATACACACATATAAACCTATAAGTCACTCCTAAGGCAGGCCTTATCAATCCTAAAGGCAGAGTGCATGGTTCCTATGTGAGAGGGTGCCCCTGCATGAGCAGGGCCCTCTGCAGCGTTTGGAGACCATCTCTGATGCTGTTTGTAGTGCAGCCTGACCATATACTCTTAAGCGCATTATATCCTCGCGGTAAAATGCTAACTTTGGAATGGCTGCACCTAAACATGTCGTGTTTGGTGTCAAACATCTTGGAATACTACCCCCCCGCCAATCCTGGCGGCGGGGTAGCATTCCACCCTTCTAGAGGGAAAGACATGTTAACTCTGGCTTACCCGGTAACTTCTTTCTGAAGCCCTGGCATCACAAAATGGATGCTGCTGCCACAGACACAGAGTCTGGCCTCCTGCTGCTGGACGAAACTCCGGCAGGGAGGCCTGGACAATAGGTTTCCTGTTGCAGGGAGGTGTGACCACCTCCCCAGACAGGATAATGTGTATTGGGGCTGGGTGGGTGCACTCTTAGAGTGCTTTGAAGTCCTGCACTGGGGGAGCAAAGGCTCCTCTGTGCATATGCCAGTTCAAACCAGCTCAGGGGCTACCTGCCCCTGCTCTGGCGCGAAACTGGACAAAGGGAAGTGGGTGTAGCCACCCCCTCCCTTGACCCTCCCATAGGTGGGGTCATAGAGCTAGTCCATCCCCTCTTTTAGTATAAGAGGGGAACCTTGCCATTGCAAAGCAGATAACCCCTGGACGACGCTCTACAGAAGAATCCTGGCCCTTCGACGTTCCACTACCTTTGGAAGACAGAAGAATCTCCCTTGGAGTCAAGGAGTGACTCCTGCTTGGCAGGCACCAAAAACGACAACGACGGTCGCAAACTACGCCGCTCCCGCCGGAGTCCGAAGTCCCTGCAGCCCAAGAAGTGGATTTCCTGACCTCTCCCAGGCCATCGTGAGTCCCCAGCGAAGCTGAGGCAAGTGGACCCCACGAGTAACGAGGAACCGCGACCCCTGGGTACCGTGCACTATTGTCGAGTGCAACCCCTTCACAACGTTCTACGAACTTGTGCTTTGGACCACGTGTGGTCCCGACCTCCAGCAGGAATCCCTCCGAAGATCAGAGGCCTACACCGTCCCGAGTGACCGTGGGCCCCTGTTGAGTGATTCCGCCCGAGGTGTCTTCGCGATCCCTTGCCCGCTGGCTTGTGGGTCCCCAGAAGACTTCCTAAAGAAACCAAAGGGCTCCCCTGGTTGCTCCAGGCCTGCCCTGACTTACCCTCGCTGGGTGAGTCCCTCAGACCTTGCTGGTCTGCGCCATCGACTTTTCTTCATCTCCCCGAGACTTGCGGCTGCCAAGGCTTGTTGGCTCCGATCGAGTTGCCGACACCGCAGTCAGCTGCAGACGTCGAGGGACACACCGAATCCAGCTCCTGGTCGTCGTCGACGCCTCCTGGACCACGTGGCTGAAGAGTCAAGGCACCTGCAACCGACCTGAAGCGACCGACGACGGTGGGCATCCATCTTCCTTGCCCCGGGTCACTGCCAAGTGACTTTGAACACTGTCCCCTCTGCTTTCAGGTCATCCTTCTTCAGAATCCAGGCTTGGATTCCACCGGACACTTCTTCAGCTCCCGCAAGCAGCAAGTCTTCTTTGTTCGCCATTGAAAACGACGCCGCGACCCGACACCAAAGGACACCTGTGCACCCGGCTTCCCTGGGTGAGGTAACTCCAGCACTACGGTGCTCCTGTGGGTGTGGGCCCTAGAACTACTTACCCTGTAAGTGACTTGCTTGTAGGTTCTCCCGAAGTATCCTAAAACTCTTTATTTCCAACCGCGACTTGCCCCATTGAAGTTAACGGCGATTCGCGCCTGTGTATCCACACTGCACGCGTCCCCCGTGGGTCCTTTAATTACCTGCCTTGGGTGGTTTCGTGAGGCCCCAGCACTTCTGAAGGCCTTAGGCCTTGTCTCCTTGCAAGTCGTTGTTTCTAAGTCTCTTACTTAGTATATGGTCTGGTACGCCTCTAGGGCCCCAGCCATATTTTGTGCTTAACTTATTGTGAAACGTTGATTTGTGCATATGTTTGTCTTCTAATCTCATAAAGAGATTAGTAGAGAGTTGTTTAGAAATAAATACATATATATTTGATATATATACCTGTGTGGTGTCTTTTCATTTGGTGATTCAAGAGATTATATGGTAAAACAAGCTGCTTTACATTCCTCCGAGACTTAGCCTGAAGGCTGCTCTCCACAGCTACCACTAGGATAGCTTTCTTTAAAAGGTTGTCTTAAACCTATCTACCATAAGAGTCGATTTGCCCTGGTGCAAGGTGTCCACTTTAATTAGTGAACAGCATATACCAGGCCAACTTCTCACACCCGCTCTGCTCCGATCTGCCCTGCCCCGCTCTGCTCCGATCTGCCCTGCCCCGCTCTGCTCCGATCTGCCCTGCCCCGCTCTGCTCCGATCTGCCCTGCTCCGATCTGCCCTGCCCCGCTCTGCTCCGATCTGCCCTGCCCCGCTCTGCTCCGAACTGCCCTGCCCCGCTCTGCTCCGCTCTGCCCTGCCCCGCTCTGCTCCGCTCTGCCCTGCCCCGCTCTGCTCCGCTCTGCCCTGCCCCGCTCTGCTCCGATCTGCCCTGCCCCGCTCTGCCCCGCTCTGCCCTGCCCCGCCCTGCCCCGCCCTGCCCTGCCCCGCCCCGCCCTGCCCCGCCCTGCCCCGCCCCGCCCTGCCCCGCCCTGCCCCGCTCTGCCCTGCCCCGCTCTGCCCTGCCCCGCTCTGCCCTGCCCCGCTCTGCCCTGCCCCGCTCTGCCCTGCCCCGCTCTGCCCTGCCCCGCTCTGCCCTGCCCCGCTCTGCCCTGCCCCGCTCTGCCCTGCCCCGCTCTGCCCTGCCCCGCTCTGCCCTGCCCCGCTCTGCCCTGCCCCGCTCTGCCCTGCCCCGCTCTGCCCTGCCCCGCTCTGCCCTGCCCCGCTCTGCCCTGCTCTGCCCTGCCCTGCCCTGCCCCGCTCTGCCCTGCCCCGCCCTGCCCTGCCCCGCCCTGCCCCGCTCTGCCCCGCTCTGCCCTGCCCCGCTCTGCCCTGCCCCGCTCTGCCCTGCCCCGCTCTGCCCTGCCCCGCTCTGCCCTGCCCCGCTCTGCCCTGCCCCGCTCTGCCCTGCCCCGCTCTGCCCTGCCCCGCTCTGCCCTGCCCCGCTCTGCCCTGCCCCGCTCTGCCCTGCCCCGCTCTGCCCTGCCCCGCTCTGCCCTGCCCCGCTCTGCCCTGCCCCGCTCTGCTCCGATCTGCCCTGCCCCGCTCTGCTCCGATCTGCCCTGCCCCGCTCTGCTCCGCCCTGCCCCGCTCTGCTCCGCCCTGCCCCGCTCTGCTCCGATCTGCCCTGCCCCGCTCTGCTCTGCCCTGCCCTGCTCCGCCCTGCTCCGCCCTGCCCTGCTCCGCCCTGCTCCGCCCTGCCCCGCCCTGCTCCGCCCCGCTCCGCCCTGCC
Source organism: Calotriton arnoldi (assembly GCA_963921515.1). Taxonomy (NCBI): domain Eukaryota; kingdom Metazoa; phylum Chordata; class Amphibia; order Caudata; family Salamandridae; genus Calotriton; species Calotriton arnoldi. The sequence goes on along the minus strand of CAWUFW010004032.1, from coordinate 420,028 downwards.
CCGCTCTGCCCCGCGCTGCTCTGCCCCGCTCTGCTCTGCCCTGCCCCGCTCTGCCCTGCCCCGCTCTGCCCTGCCCCGCTCTGCCCTGCCCCGCCCTGCCCTGCCCCGCCCTGCCCCGCTCTGCCCTGCCCCGCCCCGCTCTGCCCCGCCCTGCCCCGCCCCGCTCTGCCCCGCCCTGCCCCGCTCCGCCCTGCCCCGCTCTGCCCTGCCCCGCTCTGCCCTGCCCTGCCCCGCTCTGCCCCGCTCTGCCCTGCCCCGCTCTGCCCTGCCCCTCTCTACCCTGCCCCGCTCTGCCCTGCCCCGCTCTGCCCTGCCCCGCTCTGCCCTGCCCCGCTCTGCCCTGCCCCGCTCTGCCCTGCCCCGCTCTGCCCCGCCCTGCCCTGCCCCGCTCTGCCCCGCTCTGCCCTGCCCCGCCCTGCCCCGCCCTGCCCTGCCCCGCCCCGCCCTGCCCCGCCCTGCCCCGCCCCTGCCCCGCCTCTGCCCCCGCCCTGCCCCGCTCTGCCCTGCCCCGCTTCTGCCCCGCCCCGCTCTGCCCTGCCCCGCTCTGCCCTGCCCCGCTCTGCCCTGCCCCGCTCTGCCCTGCCCCGCTCTGGCCCTGCCCCGCTCTGCCCTGCCCCGCTCTGCCCTGCCCCGCTCTGCCCTGCCCCGCTCTGCCCTGCCCCGCTCTGCCCTGCCCCGCTCTGCCCTGCCCCGCTCTGCCCTGCCCCGCTCTGCCCTGCCCCGCTCTGCCCTGCTCTGCCCTGCCCCGCTCTGCCCTGCCCTGCCCCGCTCTGCCCTGCCCTGCCCCGCTCTGCCCTGCCCCGCTCTGCCCTGCCCCGCCCTGCCCTGCCCCGCCCTGCCCTGCTCTGCCCCGCTCTGCCCTGCCCCGCTCTGCCCTGCCCCGCTCTGCCCTGCCCCGCTCTGCCCTGCCCCGCTCTGCCCTGCCCCGCTCTGCCTCTGCCCCGCTCTGCCCTGCCCCGCTCTGCCCTGCCCCGCTCTGCCCTGCCCCGCTCTGCCCTGCCCCGCTCTGCCCTGCCCCGCTCTGCCCTGCCCCGCTCTGCCCTGCCCCGCTCTGCCCTGCTCTGCCCTGCCCCGCTCTGCCCTGCTCTGCCCTGCCCCGCTCTGCCCTGCCCTGCCCTGCCCCGCTCTGCCCTGCCCCGCTCTGCCCTGCCCCGCTCTGCCCCGCTCTGCCCTGCCCCGCTCTGCCCCGCTCTGCCCCGCTCTGCCCCGCCCTGCCCCGCTCTGCCCTGCCCCGCTCTGCCCTGCCCTGCCCCGCTCTGCCCTGCCCTGCCCCGCTCTGCCCTGCCCTGCCCTGCCCCGCTCTGCCCTGCCCTGCCCCGCCCTGCCCCGCCCTGCCCCGCCCTGCCCCGCCCTGCCCCGCCCTGCCCCGCCCTGCCCCGCCCTGCCCCGCCCTGCCCTGCCCCGCCCTGCCCCGCTCTGCTCTGCCCTGCCCCGCTCTGCCCTGCCCCGCTCTGCCTGCCCCGCTCTGCCCTGCCCCGCTCTGCCCTGCCCCGCTCTGCCCTGCCCCGCTCTGCCCTGCCCCGCTCTGCCCTGCCCCGCTCTGCCCTGCCCCGCTCTGCCCTGCCCCGCTCTGCCCTGCCCCGCCCCGCTCTGCCCTGCCCCGCTCTGCTCCGCCCTGCCCCGCTCTGCTCCGCCCTGCCCCGCTCTGCTCCGCCCTGCCCCGCTCTGCTCCGCCCTGCCCCGCTCTGCTCTGCTCTGCTCCGCCCCGCTCTGCTCCGCCCTGCCCCGCTCTGCTCTGCTCCGCCCTGCCCCGCTCTGCTCTGCTCCGCTCTGCTCCGATCTGCCCTGCCCCGCTCTGCTCCGATCTGCCCTGCCCCGCTCTGCTCCGATCTGCCCTGCCCCGCTCTGCTCCGATCTGCCCTGCCCCGCTCTGCTCGATCTGCCCTGCCCCGCTCTGCTCCGATCTGCCCTGCCCCGCTCTGCTCCGATCTGCCCTGCCCCGCTCTGCTCCGATCTGCCCTGCTCCGATCTGCCCTGCCCCGCTCTGCTCCGATCTGCCCTGCCCCGCTCTGCTCCGATCTGCCCTGCCCCGCTCTGCCCTGCCCCGCTCTGCTCCGCTCTGCCCTGCCCCGCTCTGCTCCGATCTGCCCTGCCCCGCTCTGCTCCGATCTGCCCTGCCCCGCTCTGCTCCGATCTGCCCTGCCCCGCGCTGCTCCGAACTGCCCTGCCCCGCTCTGCTCCGATCTGCCCTGCCCCGCTCTGCTCCGATCTGCCCTGCCCCGCTCTGCTCCGATCTGCCCTGCCCCGCTCTGCTCCGATCTGCCCTGCCCCGCTCTGCTCCGATCTGCCCTGCCCCGCTCTGCTCCGCCCTGCCCCGCTCTGCTCCGATCTGCCCTGCCCCGCTCTGCTCTGCCCTGCCCTGCTCCGCCCTGCTCCGCCCTGCCCCGCCCTGCCCCGCTCTGCTCTGCCCCGCTCCGCCCTGCCCCGCTCCGCCCTGCCCCGCTCTGCTCTGCCCCGCTCTGCTCTGCCCCGCTCTGCCCTGCCCCGCTCTGCCCTGCCCTGCTCTGCCCTGCCCCGCTCTGCCCTGCCCCGCCCTGCCCTGCCCCGCCCTGCCCCGCTCTGCCCTGCCCCGCTCTGCCCCGCCCCGCTCTGCCCCGCCCTGCCCCGCTCTGCCCCGCCCCGCTCTGCCACGCTCTGCCCTGCCCCGCTCTGCCCTGCCCCGCTCTGCCCTGCCCCGCTCTGCCCTGCCCCGCTCTGCCCTGCCCCGCTCTGCCCTGCCCCGCTCTGCCCTGCCCCGCTCTGCCCTGCCCCGCTCTGCCCTGCCCCGCTCTGCCCTGCCCCGCTCTGCCCTGCCCCGCTCTGCCCTGCCCCGCTCTGCCCTGCCCCGCTCTGCCCTGCCCCGCTCTGCCCTGCCCCGCCCTGCCCTGCCCCGCCCCGCCCTGCCCTGCCCCGCCCTGCCCCGCCCTGCCCTGCCCCGCCCTGCCCCGCCCCGCCCTGCCCCGCCCTCCCCGCCCCTGCCCTGCCCCGCCCTGCCCTGCCCTGCCCTGCCCTGCCCTGCCCTGCCCCGCTCTGCCCTGCCCCGCTCTGCCCTGCCCCGCTCTGCCCTGCCCCGCTCTGCCCTGCCCCGCTCTGCCCTGCCCCGCTCTGCCCTGCTCTGCCCTGCTCTGCCCTGCCCCGCCCCGCTCTGCCCCGCTCTGCTCCGCTCCGCCCTGCTCCGCCCTGCTCCGCCCTGCTCCGCCCTGCTCCGCCCTGCTCCGCCCTGCCCCGCCCTGCCCCGCTCTGCCCCGCTCTGCTCCGCCCTGCCCAGCTCTGCTCCGCCCTGCTCCGCTCTGCCCCGCTCTGCCCTGCCCCGCTCTGCCCTGCCCCGCTCTGCCCTGCCCCGCTCTGCCCCGCCCCGCTCTGCCCCGCCCCGCTCTGCCCCGCCCCGCTCTGCCCCGCCCCCCTCTGCCCCGCCCCGCTCTGCCCCGCCCCGCCCCGCTCTGCCCCGCCCCGCCCCGCTCTGCCCCGCCCGCTCTGCTCTGACCCCGCTCTGCTCTGCCCCGCCCCGCTCTGCCCCGCCCCACTCCAAACCTCCCTACCCATTCCACTCCAACCTACCCCAGTCCACTATTCCCTAATCTACCCTAGTTCACTCCAGTCTACCACAATATATTCCACTCTACCCCACTCCAATCTACCCCACTCCACTTTACCCCAAACCACACCAATCTACCTCAATCCACCCCAGTCCACTCTTCCCCAGTCTACCCTACTCCACTCCAATCTACCACAATATATTACACTCCACCCTACCCCACTTCACCCCAATCTACTCCACCCTAATCTACCCCACTCTAATCTACCCAACTCCCCCACCCCAATCCACCCTACTCCATTCTATCCAACTCCACTCTGCGCAAATCTACCCCCATTCCACTCTACCCCAATCTAATCTACCACGCCTCTAACCTTTATGCATGCTGATCAGCAGCCACACTGGTGTACAGCATGGCTAAAACACAGTGCCAAAGCCAATAGCTCTTTCATAGGTGAGACCTATTGACTTTGCGGGTGCTTGTTTCATTATCAGTATCTATGTGTTCGGGAGGGTATCCATTAAACTCTCCAGTATTTGTATTAATTTTCTAATGTTGGTCTCTGTGTTGTGCCTGGGGATTAACCCATTCTGATCTCCGTGAATCGGCACCTGCTTTTTTTTGGAAGGAGTCAAGTGGCTCAAAATCTGCTCAATACTTTCATAATCCGAGTTGAGCATTGAGAGGGGTCTGTATATATTTCATGTTTATCTCTTCCCTGCTTTGGGAGTGATACCATTATGGCCTCTTTGATCATAGTGGCAGTGAAAGATCTGGAAAAATCCCATGTTCTAATATGCCACTACTATTGGTGCCAATATGTCAATATAAGTTGCATAGACATCAGCGGGTAGGCCACTTGCTCATGCCCTCCTTTTACTGCTGCTTTCACCTTCTGCACTGTAATGTCTCCTCTCAACGATTGAGCCTCATCTTGAGGTAATGGTGTCACTGCTGCTTGTATTTAATCCTGAAACCTACATATGTTGTTGCAATTCGGAGCCGCATACAAAGCGTCATAATACTTCTCAAGTGCATCATTTATCTCTTTGCGAGTATAGTATCTGTCCCTATCCGCTTAACTGCTTGTATGAGGCACTCTTATTTTATTTTATTTTTTACTGGGCTTGCTAGCCAAGCTAATAGCCTCCTCACTTTAGCTCGCCCTTCTTGGAATCGGATCCATATTCCCTATAATAGAAAGTCCTCCGCTTCTTAGTAAGTTGTGCTAAATTTTCCCTTTCTTCGGCTACCTGCTGTTGTAGTTGCAGGTGACAAGGTTTCCCTTTTAATTTTCCTTTAGTGCCCAAACTAGTCTTACCACCTTGTGGGTCACAGGGGTTCTTATCAATGCTACTGACCTAATGCAATGCCATCTTATCACAACTTTGATGGCTTCTCTAACTCTAAAATAATTTTGGATATTTAGCTCTCTCTTTTTTGACGAAAGAACCTGATCTTTCAGCGCCTCTACTTTTTATTTCCAATTTGGGACTGCAGTTCTTGGTTTGCTACATTTTATCGGCAGCATTAGCAGTGGGTTATTGTTGGAAATCGGGTCTCTAGTTGGCAGTCTGTATGCACCCTGTCAAAGTAGGGACCCTCACTCTAGTCAGGGTAAGTTACACAGCTAAGAAAACTCCTGCTTTACCCCCTTGGTAGCTTGGCACGAGCAGTCAGTATTATCTCAGGAGCAATGCGTAAAGTATTTGTACAAACACACAGTAACACCGTGAAAACGCCAATTAAAAAAAATTGCCAATATTTCTCTGAGTAAAACGAGAGCAAAATAAAAATCAAACGTACACAAGTACAGATATGAATTGTGCAAGAATAAATGTAAAAAATACAGTTCCTTGAAGTCGATAGCGCCAATCAGGGCTATCGTGGCATTGTGAATAACACAAATCCAACAGTTCAGTGATAGTGTTGGACAGGCCTGCAAAACAGAACCTTTGTAAGTGAAGAGGCCTCGGGAACCTTGCGATGAAATCCGAAGATGAGGGGTCGCTGTCATCCGTTCCGAAAGTTGGGCAGAAGTCGTTGAGGCCTTGAAGTAACGCACACTGGAGATCGAGCTATGTGATGTCTAGGTCAAGACGGGGCTGCTGCGGTCAATGCGTCGTGCCCTTCACGAGTGGTGATCATGGCCTCGGTGCAGGCAGCGGCGCAGTGACGGTCCTGATTGCGGTCGTCTGCAGACCCGGATCTGCAGTGTGAGACGGGGTGACACGTCGTACTCTTAACGAGCGGGGCCTTAGCCACAGTGCAGGCAGCGGCAACGTTTGACGAAGTCCGAGTCGAGAGTGCTGTTTTCTTCAAACCAGGGGCTGCAATGTCATTGCAGTTCATGAGTCGCACTCTTCATGGGCAGTGACCACGGCTTCGGTGCAAACAGCAGCGCTGGGATTGCTGTTCTTGGGATTACAGCACAGCCACTCTGTTCCAAGGGCCCAGGATGGGTTTTGGCACCACTTGACAATGCAGGACTCACAGCAGAAGAGACCAAGTGCTGGTCACAAGTAGTGGAGGAAGTCTTTGTCCATGAGCCTTCTGCAAGAGTAGGCCAGCTCAACTCGAGCCCTTGGAGAACCTTGGAAGGCAGGATACAGAAAAAGTCCAGTTCTTTCACTGCCCAAGACCGAAGCAGCAGCTACAGGCCAACACAGCAAAGCAAAGTGGTAGTCTCTCCTGACAGCAACACAGATCTTCCTGGCAGAAATCTCCTCAATCCAGAAATGTTCTGACGTTATGGTGTCACAGCTCCAGGACTTATACCAGTTTCTGCCTTTGAAGTAGGCAAACTTCAAAGGAAAGTCTTTGTAGTGCACAACACCCTGCCTTTCTCTGCCCTGGCTCCAGACACACTACAAGGGGGGTGGAGACAGCTTTGTGTGAGGACAGGCACAGCCCTATTCAGGTGTCAGTGACCACTCGCCCCACCACTCTAGCTCAGAAAGGTCCATCAGCCTGGTGATGGCCCATCAGGCTATTTAAGGCACACCGCGGTTCCCTTTGCGTGACTGGCTACAGTGAATGCACGGGAGCCCAATTGTCAGCCAACCCAGACGTGGATTCTACGGACAGGCAAAGGCACAGAATGGTTAATCAAGAAAATGCCCACTTTCTAAAAGTGGCATTTTCAAACGTGCAAGTTTAAAAAAACAGCTTAACCAAAAGATGTATTTTTAAATTGTGAGTTCAGAGACCACAAACTCCAAATCTCCCATCTACTCCCAATGTGATATTACACTTAAAAGATATTACAAGGCAATCCCCATGTTGGCCTATGGAACAGATAGTCCTTGCAATAGGGAGAAACAAAATTAGCAGTATTTCACTATTAGGACATGTAGAACACACCAGTACATGTCCTACCTTTTAAACACACTGCACCTTGCCCATGGGGGGGCTGCCTTGGGGTTTTTGTGCCTGGCTAGTGGCTGCACTTGCCAGGTCAAAATAATGGTTTAAAACTGCACACACAGACGCTGCAGTGGCAGGCCTGAGACATATTTATAGGGCTACTCATGTGGGTGGCACATTCAGTGCGCCAGGCCCACACGTAGCATTTAATTTACAGACCCTGGCCACGCATGGTGCACTTTACTAGGGACTTGCAAGTAAGTTAAATATGCCAATCATGGACAAACCAATTATCTTTTATATATGGAGCACTTGCACTTTAGCACTAGTCAACAGTGGTATAGTGCCCAGAGTCATAAAACCAGCAAAACAAAGAAAGAAAGAAAAATACAGGAGATAGGCAAAAAATCTGGGGATAAGCCTGCAAAAAGGGCCGGGTCCAACAATTATGATGAGAATGGTTCCTGACCAGATTTTCTGTTTGGTCTATCCTGCATGTATTTAAGGAGCTCCTACTATTTTATCTTATCTAACATTTAGCTTGTGCATAGCAGAATAGTCCAAGAAGTCCCTGATGTCATGGTGGTGATTCAGTTACGCTCCACTGTATTAATAAGGTGTTTAATGCTCTTGCTGTCTTGTGTGCTGGATGTGGTGGACTTGCCCTATTGAGAACCACATCTGCAGTGCAATTGAACTCTCTTCCCTCTAGTTTCCTAGTGGAAGTGCTAGTCTCTAGGATAGCATCTTACTTGTTTTGGTGTTTCTGTAGTCATCCTCTTTTCTGATTAGTGAGCTGGTCCGTTTAAAGTGACTTTCCAGTACAGTGTATTCCTTAAAACTCGACTGGCTCCACATGGCCCAGTATGTGTGGTGGTGGTGGGGGTGGGGGTGGAGGGGGGGGGGGGCGAGGTGGGGGGGCGGGCGAGAGAGAGGAGAGATCTTTGGCTTGTAAGGTTGAGACCATGGTTTCTCGCATTTGACCTGACAGTCCTTCCTTATAACAAAATTTGCTTCACTTACCCCAAATTTTTTATCTGGTGTACCCTTCTCCTGACTGTCCAATTCCAGTGGATAGTTGATTATTATTTGTGTTGACAGGCATAGCTCCTGTTGTTTATGGTACTCCACCTATCGCTGTACCTCTTAGGTAATTCCCTTCTTTATTGCCCATCTACAGATAGCTGTTTACTCAGCAATTCTGTTCCTACCACTGTCTGATCATCAGATCTTTTGCCCTGTTCTTGCCCCACTTCGTTGTTTCTCTGGGCCACTCTTCATCCAGTGTCAACAAATGCTGCATAACCCAGGAAGTTTTTGGGCTTTCAGTGCTGCCTTCCACTTGCTGGGCTGTGCAGTGCAGGTTATTAGTTCCCTGACTTCTAATTGCGGGTGCTCTCAGGGCCTCGCTTCTCTCTCCATGGGGATCAGTAGCCTTCTTTCCTTTGGGCTGCTCCCAGACTCTCAACCTTCAGTTAGGGGGAGGGGGATCTAGCATTACATCAGTGTGTCTCTGGGCTGCACTTCACTTTCCTCAGCTCCCCACTGCTAGTCTTCATGGGCTTCAGGGTGACATCAGGCTCCTAGTGCCTTTATCAGCCGAGGTATGCGTGGCTGCTTACCAGCTCTCAGTACTTACAGTTGTGGGTTGGGGGGCTGGGTAGGGTGGCTTTCTCAGTGCCTCACCTCTCTCGCCTTGGGGGTTGGCAGCCTTTTGTCTCTTCGGCCTCTTCCAGCCCCTTGTTTATTTACAGAGGGGGGCGAGGAAGAGAGAAATGGCTACTGTCTCCTGCTGCTCCTCCCTCTTTGCCCCTGGGTGAGTGGCCCCATCTGTGCTAGATTCTAGAGCTGCAGCTGTTCATGCTCCTGTGCCGCTGCCACAGGCTTCCTCCTCCTGTAGTCTGTTGGCAGCCATTTCTCATGTCCAGGCAACATGTGGTTGCTCAGGCCCCCATGCTTGATGTCTTTGCTAAATAGATCCAGATTTTCATATTGCTGTAGTGGCTGGCTGGGAGCTATCCTAGATCGCTCCTTAGGCTATTGTGTCTTGGCCATGCCCCCTCTAGTGAGTAAGGGATTAGATGTCCCTCATAAATCTTCATTACATAGATGTGCGAGTTCACAAGCCTTTTCCTTGGGAGTTGTGCTTTAAATTGTTTGGCATTTTACTAGTCTCTGTACTGCTTGAAATGTGGGCTGCATGGCAGTACAACACAGCACATGGTGTCCCTTACAGGTGATGTAATGCAACCTCTTTTGCTGTTGGTTGTACTCCTCTTTGTAACAAAACCTGCTTCTTAATCCACATGGCTTTATGATACTGTTTAGCCACTATAGGTCTGCAGTTATGATAATCCAAGTGTCTTCTGCTCTGTGATTCTTAAGATCTCCCACTGTATGGCAGAGTACAGGGTGGAATGTCTATTACACTAGTGCATGACATCACAGCTGATGGCTTTAAGCCTAAGACTATAACACCTATTCTGATGGATACTTCTGCCTGTGGATTCCTCACCTTTTGAATACCCCTTGCGCCAGCAATTCCGCGGAAAATCTTTCCCAGCTCTCCCACGACGACGAGGACGTCACAATAGCACGGCTCCGCTCGCGACTCCGTAAGACGTCATCGGAGCCATAAGAAGACCTCGTCGGCGTGCTGACGTCAGTTCCCCTTTTTCCGCGCCGTCGACGCGTAACGGTTTTTTCCAGGGACTCTCCATTTTTCTACTTTGTTTCATCTTATTGTTGGAAATGGCTACTTCTAGGAAGTCCGGGTTTAAGCCTTGCAGGGACTGCGGAGGGCATATGTCGATTACGGATCCGCATGAAGACTGTCTATGGTGTCTTTCTTCTGACCATGACGTCGAAGAGTGTCGTTCCTGCAGGAAAATGAACCCTAAGGCCCTTAAAGAGCGTGAGGCTAAACTTTTTATGGCCAGAGCCAAGAAGGAGAAGAGAGGTCGTAAGCGGGGAAGTCTTCTTCGTCACACACTTCAAGATCTAAGAAGCATAAGAAGTCGAAGAAATCCCGGCGCCATTCGTCGAAGTCTAGGGCTTCGAGGCCGACTTCTCCTCCTGAGCGACTTCGGAGGAAGGACTTTGTCTCCCCGTCTCCTTCGCCGAGAGCGGAGTCTGAACATTCCCGGCTCCGATGTCGCCGGCGTCGAAGGGCTCTTCGGCGTCGGGAGGTTCGCCGGCACCTCAGGAGGTGTCTCCGATTCCTGTGGGGTCACCTGAGCGGGCGCCGTCTCCACCGGCTCCGCTGGATCCAGCTCGACCTCAGGAGGTCCCCGGGCGAGAAGGTACGGATCGTTATCCTGCTTTTCCCTTGCCGGGCGCTGATCCTTCGCAGTTCTTGAACGCGATGTATGGGATGTCTTCAAGGTCCAGTATCCCGTTGGGTGTACCGTCAGGTCCTTTGGCCTACAATTTGGGTGTTCCACACCAGTATGCTCAGGCACCCTTTGTACCCTTTATGCCATCGGCTCCGGCGTGGCATTTCCCGACGCCGAGGTCGTCGACTCCGGCACCTCGAGCTCCGTCGGATGTGGGGTCGGCGTCGTCTCGGATTCGTGCGACGCCGAAGGATGTTCCGGAGGGGCCTTCTGTTCCGTTGCCATCGTCACCGGCGCCGCGTGCGGCGCCGCCGACTCCGTTCAGGCTCCACTGACGCCGGCACTGAAGTCGAAGCTGCGCTCCAGGAGGGATGCACAGAGGCTGCTGGAGGAGGAGGAGTATATGCAAGAGCAGGAGCAAGAGGAAGGAGAGATTTTGGACTCTCTCGATGACTTTGAGGGCCTGCAGGAGGCCAGTGGGTTAGATACATCTCCAGAATATGATCTTTCTTCACCAAAGGCTGGCCTTCCTCTAGAAAATTTGCCTTATGTGGTCGTGAGGAAGGCGGCTGATTTGCTGGGTCTTCAGTTACCATCATCTGAGTTGAAGGCCAACATTTTAACTGAGGTCCTCAATACCTCTTCGGTGGTCTCGGAGCCACTGTTACCCTTCATTGATGCCTTGGCTGAGCCAATTTTGGAGGTGTGGCAGAAGCCTTTGTCCGCTCCTGCTGTCTCTAGAACAATTGCACGGAGATATAGGCCAGCTCCTGGGGATCCTGCCTTTCTGTCTTCTCATCCGACTCCCGAGAGTTTGGTGGTACAGGCTTCTTGTTCGAAGCAATCTTCGAGTGCTTTCCCTACTACTCCGGGTGATAGAGACTCGAAAAGATGGAGCAAGCAGCCAAAAGGTGTTCTCGTCTGCAAGCATGGCGCTGAAGTCGACTAATGCTACGTGTCTTCTGGGAAGATACGTCCATGCTTTGATGGATTCGGTGAAACAGCTGGCTCCTAAGCTCCCGGAGGATGATAGGGCAAGCTTTATGGAGGTGCTCTCAGACTCGCAAGCGGCTGCTCGCCAGGTGATCCAGTCTGGGATGGACACGGCTGATTCTGTTGCGCGGGTGATGGGCTCTTCTGTGGCAACAAGAAGGCAGGCCTGGTTGAGGTCTTCTGGTTTTTCCCCGGATGTCCAGGCGACTCTGTTGGACTTACCTTTTGATGGCACAAGACTGTTTGGATCAAAGGCTGACTCTGCTTTACAGCGGTTTAAAGACAGTAGGGCCACTGCTAGATCTCTGGGCCTTCAAACACAGCCCAGGGGTTTTGGTTACAAACGCCTTCGTGGATTTGGAAGAGGTTCTTCCTTTCGTGGCCGTCAACAGTATCAACAGGGTCGGCAGCAGCAGCAGCAGCAGAACCCTTTATACAAGTCCTACAGGGGTAGGAACAGAAGCCGTGCCAGGGGAGCCTCACGGCAGCAGTCCTCTTCCTCCTCCTCCTCTCCTCCCCTCACCGTTGGGAAGCAGCTCTAGATCCCCCATCTTGGAGCATGTTGGTCCTGTTGGGGGTCGGGTGTCCCAATTTCTGCAGGATTGGAAACTGATTACAACGGATCGTTGGGTTTTGAATCTTGTGGAAAGTGGGTACGCCCTTCCTTTCCTAGAGTATCCACCTCCTTACCCTCCTCGCCAAGGTGGTTGTTCAGAAGACCACTTGTTGCTTTTGCAACAGGAGGTTCTTGTCTTGTTACAGAAAGGTGCGATAGAGGTGGTTCCAGAGCAGGAAAGGGGTCAGGGGTGCTACTCCCGGTATTTCCTGATTCCCAAAAAGGACGGACGTTTGAGGCCGATTCTGGACCTCAGGATTTTGAATTTTTACCTCAGGCAGGAGAAATTCAAGATGTTGACTCTGGCTCAGGTTCTTCTTGCGCTGCAACAGGAAGACTGGATGGTGTCCATCGATCTCCAGGATGCGTACTTTCATCTTCCCATCCTGAAGTCGCATCGGAAGTATCTGCGTTTCACGGTAGGGTCGCAACATTACCAGTTTGCGGTTCTGCCGTTTGGTCTGACTTCCGCACCACAAGTCTTTACAAAGGTGATGGCGGTGGTAGCGGCTCATCTCAGAAGATCAGGGGTTCCTGTCTACCCCTACCTGGACGATTGGTTGTTGAAAGCCAAATCTCCGGAGATGGTGTTGCGTCACTTGCAGGTGACAACACGGCTGTTGTTCAATTTGGGTTTTTCGATCAACGTGCCCAAATCTCACCTGGTGCCTTCTCAGCGCAGCCTGTTCATAGGGGCAATACTGGACACTACTGTTTGTCGAGCATTCCCGCCTCCACAGAGGATTCTCGACATTCAGGAAATGATTCCTTTGTTTTACAACGGGGCGGTTGTTCCAGTCCTGAAGGTCCTACGCCTGCTCGGTCTGTTTGCTTCCTGCATACTGTTGGTCAGTCATGCACGCTGGCACATGAGGGCACTCCAGTGGTGCCTCCGCAAGCAGTGGTTTCAGCACAACGGGGATCTCGGGGAGAAGGTCAGAATCTCCAGAGATGCTGCGGCGGAGCTGTCTTGGTGGGGTGTGCAGGGCAACCTGTCTCAAGGGAAGCCCTTTCAACTTCCTCCACCGATGGCCACAGTAATCTCGGACGCCTCCACTCTAGGGTGGGGTGCTCATCTGGGGGATCTGGAGATCAAAGGTCTTTGGTCTCCAGAGGAAAGGTTGTGTCACATCAACCTTCTAGAATTGCGGGCGATACGTTTGGCACTAAAGGCTTTCCTTCCTTCCCTTCGCGGTCAGTCAGTCCAGGTCCTGACGGACAACACGACCGCGATGTGGTATATCAACAAACAGGGAGGTGTAGGGTCATTTCGTCTCTGTCGAGAGGCTCTGCGACTCTGGTCCTGGGCTCAGGGCCAGCAGATTTGTGTTTTTGCAAATCATCTAGCCGGAGTGCTAAATGTTCGTGCGGACAGTCTCAGTCGGCATTACTCAGCCGATTACGAGTGGCGGCTTCATCCAGAGGTGGTCCATCACGTCTTCCAGATGTGGGGGTCTCCTCGGTTGGACCTATTTGCCACTCACGAACGCGCACTGCCCGTTGTTCTGCAGTCTCCAGTTTCCGTTGCAGGGAGCGTTGGGGGACGCCTTTCAGTTGAGTTGGAGCTCTCAGCTCCTTTATGCGTTTCCTCCCATACCCTTGATTCCTCGGGTTCTGAGGAAGATTTGCCAAGACCGGGCCCAAGTCATCTTGATCGCTCCGGATTGGCCGAGAAGGGTGTGGTACACGGATCTTCTTCACCTCTCTTCGCACCCTCCGCTCCGTCTCCCTCTCAGGGCAGACCTCCTCTCGCAGTCGCAGGGGCAGGTTCTTCACCCCCACCTCCAGAGCTTGCACCTTCATGCCTGGAGATTGAACGGGGCAACCTGAGTTCGTTCTCTCTCCCACCTGATGTGGTGGATGTTATTTTATCGTCCAGGCGACACTCCACCAAGTCCATTTACTCTTCCCGTTGGTCTAAATTTGTTAAATGGTGTGGAGAGAGATCTATTGACCCTTTGAAGGCTCGTTTATCTCATGTTTTGAGTTTTTCACTTTCCTTAGCGCGGCAGGGTTTTGCTGTAGCTACTGTAAAAGGTTACTTATCGGCTTTATCGGCCTTTATTTGTTTGCCGGATCAGCCGTTGTTGTTCAAATCTCCGGTTGTGATGAGATTTATTAAAGGACTTACAAACATGTTTCCTCCCACTCCCTTCATCATGCCTCAGTGGGATTTGAATCTGGTACTCACTTTTCTTATGGGTTCTCCATTTGAGCCCCTTCATAGTTGCCCTTTGCGGCTTCTTACTTTTAAAACGGTTTTCTTAATTGCCATTACCTCGGCTAGGAGGGTAAGCGAGTTGCAGGCTCTTAGCTCAAAGCCTCCTTTTCTGACCATTCATGTAGATAAGTTGGTTCTGAGGACCAGGGCTGCTTTCCTTCTCAAAGTGGTTACCCCTTTTCATTTGGGGCAGTCCATTACCCTTCCTGCCTTTTATCCTCCCCCTCACCCTTCCAAGGAGGAGGAGAGACTTCACCGCTTGGACCCAAAGAGAGCGGTCAGTTTTTATCTGGACAGGACCAGAGAATTGAGACTTGATGACCAACTCTTCGTGGGTTATGTTGGTTGGATGAAGGGTAAAGCTGTGCTCAAGCGGACTCTGTCAAGATGGATTATCCTCTGCATAAAGATCTGCTACGCCCTGGCCAACAAGGAAGCTCCTGAAGGTATCAGAGCTCATTCTACTAGAGCAAAGTCTACTACATCTGCTTTGGCTAGAGGTGTACCAGTGCATGAAATTTGTAAGGCAGCAACTTGGGCCTCCCTCCATACCTTTGCAAAGCATTATTGCCTAGACTCTGAGGTTAGGAGGGATGGCCATTTTGCTCGTTCTGTTTTGCAAGATTTTTTGGTTTAGTCAGGTGGACACCCTCCTCCTGGAGAGGTACGGCTTGGGGATTCTATTCAAAAGGTGAGGAATCCACAGGCAGAAGTATCCATCAGAAGAACAAGTTACTTACCTTCGGTAACGCTTTTCTGGTGGATACAATATCTGCCTGTGGATTCCTCACTGACCCACCCGCCTCCCCGTTGTCCACCTGTTTCTACCAAAATATGTTGAATTTAATAAGTCATGATCATGTTGAAGTTTTGATGGTGAGAAATGCTATTTCACTATGTCTTCATTGATTATGTAATTGTGAATTTATATATGTGTATATACTTGGAATGCCATGTTTGCATTTGAAAATGTGTCGGTCCGCCCGTTTGCCTCGGTGGCACGGAAAAAATGGGTGGAACTGACGTCAGCACGCCGACGAGGTCTTCTTATGGCTCCGATGACGTCTTACGGAGTCGCGAGCGGAGCCGTGCTATTGTGACGTCCTCGTCGTCGTGGGAGAGCTGGGAAAGATTTTCCGCGGAATTGCTGGCGCAAGGGGTATTCAAAAGGTGAGGAATCCACAGGCAGATATTGTATCCACCAGAAAAAGCGTTACCGAAGGTAAGTAACTTGTTCTTTGAGTTTATCTAAATTAGGCACAGAGACCGAAAGAAACAATTGAGAAACACCACCTAAAGTAGCTCTTGGGATCAGACATCGCCCAGCGAGCAGGAGCGCCACCAGGGAGAAACAATGAGCTGTTATAGTGCTTCATAAACATCACATTTCTATGACAGACATGCAATGAAACATGTTGATGACCTTATTCTTTGCATGGTAATTTATTGATTCTAAAAATAGTACTGCATAAGGAAGTGATACCTTATTAAGCCATTTGTTCCCTTCCGTGTGAGTAATGGCATTCTGACCTCTGATACAGTATCTGTTCAACAACCATCCACTTCCCCTCCACCCACCCAAGTGGGTACTGGTACATTATATGGTATTGCTCTGTAGTCTCATTTGTTCTATATTATTTAAAAAAATTAACTGTTACTCTGCCCGATTTATTTATTTATTTTAATTTTTTTTTTTTTTGTGCATTATCTTTTTTGGTTCATGTTAATTTTACCAACTGCCATGATTTAAGAATGACTACAGACCTATGCTTTTATTACCTTTTTATAAGTCCTGCAATTTGCATGTAAACAAGTGTGCAGGTTCTGTCAATACCAGAAAACCAAATTGTTTTTTTCCTTTAAAATGTGCATACTATGTTTAGTCTCTAATGTGATTTTTCCGATGTGGGATATGATCCGCACGTTACTATACTGCGCTGGATGAAGTGCGCAAAAACAAATCCTTACCACGCACAACAGATTCGCAATTCAAAACAAACTGTCACTGCTTTTTTAGGCTTTTCCAGAACTTAATTCAAGCACCCCACATGCACAGTACTAGCAGCACATTTCTAGTTGGCTCACTTTTTGAGGATGCAGTTTACTAACGAGATGTATATCTCAAGCAATGTACAATAACCAAAACCGAGCCAAATTCAACATAGTGAAGTATTATTAAATAAACCTTTTTTAAAAATTAAAAACGTATCATAATTCCTTCTTGATCCAGCCCTCCAAATCAATTATGACTGAAATTTTCAAAATCGGGTAATATGGCTCAGTAAGTTTGATTTGTGCGAATTCGTCCTTTCATGCTGCTGAGATTGATAAAACGACTTCCGTTCAGTGTGGTAATAAACTCTTATTTATGTTCCATCAAAAATGTTGTTAGATTTGTCAAATCTCATTAAATTCACATTATGCAGTTTCGTAGGTTTGAAATTTTGGAATAATTTACTGATCCAGGGCACCGATTAGAGCAGAAAACCTTGCCAGTATAATGAACTCAATGGCACAAGATATTTTGTCCACAAGTCATTCTTGTGCCTCATATGACGTTTGTCAAAATGTAGTATGTTCTCCAGTTCAATTTCGCATATGAGAAGTGCATGAATGCATTTTGTGTGACTAATTGCATGTAGTAATCACAAAATTTAGTAGATCAAAATTGCAGTTTCTCCCAGCCACCCAGATCAACTCAGTTTGTGTTACTTGTTCATTAATCAGAATACATCCCAGGTGATGGAAGGCATGTTCTTCACGTACTGACAATAAGCAAAAGCCTCTGGCTTATGTTTGAGAATGTTATGTTATGGTTTAGGACCCACAAGTAACCACGTAGTGGTGGTCTTTTTATTTTAGGTTGCTTCCATAAGGCAGCATCTTGCCACAATCTATGAAAAGGAAGAGGACTGGCGGAATGCAGCACAAGTGTTGGTGGGAATACCATTGGAAACAGGACAAAAGTAAGAGTGTGTTAAATGTTTGTGCCTTTTTTCCTTTGCTCGTTTGCATCACAAAAATTATAAGACTTAAGCACCTTTATCTGAAATACTTCAGAAAGTAGTATTACTTTAATTTCTTAAAGCAGCTTATTGTAGTCATCCTGGTAGAAGCTTTGCAAAAAAATTGAAGAGAAAAATTGTTGCCTTTGCATTACAGTCCCCTACTTAATGTAGAACTAACCACTATGGCGTTACAATTTGATGCATGGGGTTGGGGGGAATGGGGTTCAAATGAAACCTGCTTCATACTTCTAGTCTGTGGATGGTGGTAGACCTGCAGAATAAGAGTGAAAAACTAAAAATGAGCCGAAGGGAAATTTTCATAGAGTTTGAACATCAAACCTTTTTTGGCTCACTTGTTGTTATTGCAGAGTTTAGTTCAGCAGGATTTTCTTTTCTCTCGTCCCTTTGTAACCTGCCAAAAGACGTTCCTACCGTATTGTCGCCTTTGCCCCTCCTCTCCACATTTCAGCTGTGCAGCACCTTTAAAGTTCTATTGAGCATTCTCCTGCTACTCTAAATTAAGCACCATCAGTACCACTGTCCCTTGCAGGCTACCCCGGGGTATATATATGTAGAGCAACCATACTTGATGAACAAGATACATTTTTTTTTCTTGAAAAAAGCCTTCTCCGTGGCACAATTTCTAGGCAAAATGTTCGATTGACTCAGTCTTACAAGTTATTGCTAATTACGCATTTGCCAATCCCACAACCTGATTTATTTCCTGTTTTGTAACTTCCCACTTTGCCTGTGGAGACACTGGGATATAAAAGTAAGATACCACCCTGTAGTGTGGTAGCTGCTATACTCTATATTTGCCATAAATCCTTTCGATGTACAAATGGCCATCCATTCATCAGCATGACCTCTGCACAGTTTAAGTAAATTTGGTGCATAGAATTCACCCGATGGTGATGTTTCCACACTAAGTAAACATAGGAGGTTTAAAACTAAGATTGCTAAATATCCTGCAGTTGCTGGTTAACTTTGTCTGCTTCCGTCTGGTCAGACTGCTCGAAACAGTGGATTTTCTTCATTTGTGATTAATACCTTCCTAAGTGAGTTACTCAGATATTGCAATTCCTGTTGCTTTGTGCTTCACAAATCATGTGTGGGGATGCCCACAAAAGTGCAGTCATTTTTATACCGTATTTATTATGTCATTGATGCAGTGAAAACTTGCATAGTGCTAGTAGCCCTATCCTTCATCCAAGGTGAAATGCACCTGTTTTTACCTAACAAAAGTTAGAAATGGATTTATGTATCTAAAGTTTTACTAATATTGAAATGCTTCACTCTTGTGTTAAGCTTGTGGATGTCATCCTTGTGTGCTATAAAGGTAAGCTCTGTTGCCCAATGTGCTTGGCCTTGTGAAAATGTTTACACACGGAACATATTTAATTTGTTGATATTGCACTGCTTTATCCTGCTAACTCAGAGAACTGAAACCCTTACACTTTAATACGTGACACTTCATTTGAACTTTCATGTCTGATTCTTCACCAACAGGCAGTACAATGTTGACTATAAGCTTGAAACCTATTTAAAAATTGCTCGTCTCTACCTGGAAGATGATGATCCTGTTCAAGCAGAAGCTTACATCAATCGAGCTTCATTACTCCAAAATGAGTCAACCAATGAACAGCTACAAATACATTATAAGGTACAATCTTTTCTTTGTCTTTGAACGTGTATTCAATAGACTCAAATGTGATAATGTGTCCAAAATAATTTGTATTTTTTTTACGCCACATCTTATTTACTGGAGAAGCAAATTAATTAATATGTACAATCACTGTTACTCCCTTTCTGACTGCTCAGATTTATTTTAGACAAATATAATGTTCATATATCTGTAGATGGAGCATATCTGAGCGAGTGCACTAATTGTGTTTTTCGTTAGTTCTAGTAAAATCTATTGCAACAGTTTACTTTTGCTTTCTTGCCTGATTTTTAATTTCAGCTGCAGACCTGTGCACTCTATGGACCGTTTTCTTAACATAAACATCTTAAAAATATGAACTCTCTTTATTAATCGTGTGTTCTGCACAACATACCCTTAAGGAGTGAGTTGGTTAAGCAAGACAATTGATCCTTTTGTTCTGCAGCTTTGTTTTTGGGGCCTTATGTGGTAATTTCATTTTTCATAGCCATTAATTTATTTTGTAGGAAGAAATTAATTGGAGTTGGCTGTAGTACAAAAGCAAATGTAAATATATATTATATTCTGATTTTTTTAATTTTTTTTATTTTATAGTAAAGTACATGCATGTATGCCAAACAATAAAAACCTCTGTGACATTTATTTACCGGTCCCACTGCATGTTAGATTTAACTTGATAAGCCCTGCCAGCCCGTGCTTCCATTCTGTCCAACCCCTACCATAATGCACTCCACTATCCCACAGTCGATGCTCCGTACAGTTCACATCCTTGCATTAGTCTGTGGATATATCATGCCAAACCGCACTCCTTCCTGGACAGCCCTGTCTGGTGCCACCTTGTATCTCAAAAGCCTCCTACATTACCTTGCCGCTTCGAACTCTGGAATGATGATTTGTAAGGATTAATTCGACCCATGCACAGAAATTCCTCCCAGATTCCATCTGGTGTAACACCTCCATCACGTAGAACCCTTCCATGGTATCAAAGGCCTTAGTAATGTCCACAGACGCCAAGACCAACGCTTCATTACTGTCTTGCACCGACTGACATATGTGCGTCAAGTTTCTCGCTAGGAACATCCTCGTTGGGAACAGCCGCATATATAGAAGATCCAAGGCTCTGAGCTTCTTTTTGAAATCAATAAAAGTCTTTCTCCTGGCCTGAATGTTTCTGGTGTAATCAGGGTATATGGCAATCTTGTGATTGTCATAGTGAGCGTTCCCGTCCTCCCTGGTGGCCGTGTAGATACTTTCCTGGTCCTTATAATTAAAAATCCTGGCTATTGGCGCCTTTTCTGGGTCTACGGAGGTGTCGTCGTCGCCAGTGCCCTATGTGCTGTATAGCAAACATTGGAGACCGCCCTTGAGGCTTGAGAATGTGTTGGATCCATTGCTCCAGGAAGCGCTCCAGTGGTGCGTGCTCCATCCCCTCAGGGCTCGTCAAAAATCAAAGCTTATTCCTGCGTGACCTACCCTCAGCATCTTCTGCTCTGTACTCCAATGTTTTTGGTCATTTACTCCGTGAACTTTGACTTCCTGTTGCAGCCTGCCAATTGATTGTTCTGTTGTTTGAGCTTGTCGACCATCTTGTGAAGGTTCGCACGCAGCAGATTGACCTCAAGAGATAGTCCATCTCTCCCCCCCCCCCCCCTCCCAATGCCACCCGAGATCCCCAAATTGCCGCCTTCAGCTCTGCCCATGTAGCTCACCCTTAGGGGCTCCCCGTATCTCCAGATGTTGTGGCGCAGTCATGGCACGAGTTGCGCAGAGTCGGGCCCTGTGTATACTGTGTTATTGTATTGCCCTGTGTCGTTCAAGTTCCTTTATCCTTCTCATTTGCTGAGTCTCACGCCTCCTCCCAAAAGGGGGCGCACCAACTTTACTGCAGGTCCGTGGGAAAGGGTTTGCAGAAAAGTGCCCCTTTTTGACATGGTTGCCCCCACTTTTTGCCTGGTACATGTTATTTCTACTGAAAGTGCACGGAGTTCCTGCTAACCATGTCCCCCGTGCCAGAGCTCTTTATCAAAACTGTACACTTGTCCCCCCCAGTTGGCAAAACCTTTAGCACCCTCTGTAAATTCCTAATAAATGGTACCCTGGTACCTAGTGCCAGAGATACAAAAGAGGGTCCCTAAGGGCTGCTGCACGAATTGTGCCAACCCAAGGGACCCTTCACCAAGCACATGCACGACTGCCATTGCAGGCTGCGTGTCTTGGTGCAGACAAAAGTGAAAACACGACGTCGCACATCCCTGTGTGCCATGTCCCCTACCACTGTATATAATATTTGTAAGTCACTCCTACAGCAGGCCTGACAGCCCTAAGGCAGGGTGCTTAATATTTATATGTGAGGGCATATCTGCATGAGCAGGTATGCTGCTATGCTGGTCACCCCTATTGCTACCACTGCAAGTGACCAGGAAGCTATTTTTAACCATGTACTGGACACTGGTGAAAACGGGTTCCTCCGCTACATGATGGCTTCACTTAAAATAGGGATGTTTGGTACCAAACATCTTGTCTTGATAAACCCACACAGATGCCAGTGTCGGATTTATCAAAACATGCACCCAGAGGGCACCTTAGAGGTGCCCCCTGAAAACCTACCAGACTCTGGTATGCTTGCTGACTCGATTGTGTCAGCCTGCCACCCGAGACGTGTTTCTGACCTCCTAGGGTGAGAGCCTTTTTGCTCTCAGGAGGTCTGGAACAAAAGCCTGTCCGGGAAGGGTATAACACCCCTGCTCACAGGATGACCTGCTGATTAGCCTCCTTGGGCTGGCGAGCTTCAAAGGAAGCCGCCGCCTTTGAAATGCGAATCTGGCTCCCCTCACAGGAGAGGAAGCCACCCCCCCCTGTCCAAAGCCCCCTTGGCACCTGGACAGGTGAGAAAATTAGCTAGTCAGGTAGGCGTGCCATCTTCAGGCTAGTACCACCCCTAAAGTGGGCTTCTGCGAGGCGAACATGATTTTCCGAAGGTAGCCATCTTTGTGATGACATATTTAGTGTAGTGAGCCCAAGCGTCGGTAGCCCCTTGACTACTACCCTACACTCCCCTAACACTCCTAATTCCAATATTTTGGGGAGGCCCTGGCACCAGAGAAGCAGATCCTGGTGACTGAAGAAGGATGATACTGGAGAGCTGCAAGGAGAAGAGGACTTGTGACTGACCTTGCACCAACCCTGCTGGCTTGCCTATTGTCTCTCACCCCTGCACCAAAGTCGTCTCGTCCTGCAGCTGTACTCCAGAAACCCGGGAGGCCTACCTGCTTTTGAAAAAGAACCAGGAACTCCCTTGGATTGGTGGAACCAGTCCCCTGCACGTCACATGCCAAGTCTGAAGTAACGACAAAGTGCTCGCCGCAGGGTCCAACGAGGTGGTGACCCACAACGAAGTGGCAAGAGCACTCCAAGAGTGTTAGCTGGCTCTCACCAACGTTCCGAGCTCCTTCAGTCCCATTGACCTCCAGCCTGTGAGGTCCCTTTCATCTTAATTTGCCGCAGCCAAGGTTTGTTGGTAGCCAGCCCGGTCACCGACCCCTTCAGTCTTCACCCCAAGAGGGCACTCCACAGTACCTGCGACCAATGCCAAAAACGACCCCGCTCCTGTGATTCTGCATCTCCTGTTTGGTGGCACAGACTGTGTGGTAGAAACCGTCTTGGCACGACTGCCATTCGTTGACGGACCAACCGAGGCACATCTTTGGTGCACCCGCCCCGGTGACGGACATTTCCACATGTCCCTACATCCAGAGTCCCTGAACAAGATTATCGAGAACTGCATGTTCCACTCTCGTTCTGGGATCCCAAAGACCTCTGCTCTGAAAGAGTAGACACCAAATCCAAGTGCCCGTTGGCACAAAACTTGCAAAACCCCGTGTGCTTTTACCACCGACCCCAACTGTCTTGGACGGTCCTGCCTGTCACCCGATTTCCCTCATTGGTTGCAATACTAAATTGTTTGACGGTAACGCAGGTTACCGCTGTGTATTCTACATTGACCATCAGGGTGAATACTCGGTTTTTCTTCTGCAACTGTTTCCACTGTTTTTCCGAAATGCACTTGCCTGATCGTATTGATTTTGGTGCCTAAAAAATATATATGAAGATACTTCCTATTTTTCTATAAATTGGTGTGGATCTACTTCTTGAGTCGTGTTGTCATTTATTAATCACAATGTGTATTTGAAAATGTCATGCACTCCTCTATGTTAAGCCTAAGGCTGCTCGACCACACTACCCCCTAATGGTGCACTTTGGGATTGCATACTAAGCCCTGCCCACCAGTAAGGGAACCCCTGGACTCTTTACCTTTACAAGGTATATCAGATTATATATCACATACAGAGCCAGCTTCCGACAGGGTTCTACTTGCCCCTCAATCTGTGAGGCCTGGCACAGCCCAAGGCAAGGCTCACTGCACCATCAACCAAGCAGCTCCAAGGTCCGTTCCCAACACTGTGATCGAAGCACAAGGCCCACCTGCCCTGCAAGCCACCCAGCGACTCCATGAAGACCATTACAGTTAAAGACTAGCAGGCAAGTCTAGTCCGGGGTGCCCCCGCTGTGAATGGGGAAGAGGGGGGAGGGGGGGGGAAGAGGGGGGAGGGGGGGGAAGAGTACCCGCCAACAGTCATGGAGAGTATTTGGTGCTTCCCCTGTCTGGCGCAGAGTATCTGCTTATGCTGCCGCAGGCGGCCATCCTCCCTGAGCAGAGCCCAATCCAAGATGGCTGCTGCTGCTCTCCAGTCACCCCCACCACCTGCAACTGCCCCTCTTCACAGGCAGTGAGCCCCGATGAGGCCGCCATCCATCGGCCAACTGGCCCCCAAGTGTCCCGTCTGGGCCTCACCCCCAAGCGGCTATCTCCACGGACATCGCAGGGAGAGGGGGAGGCACGCAGCCTTTCCTGGGTCCACTCACCAGCCGCCACTCTTCCAGGCACCGTGAGGAGTCCACAGCAGTCGAATGCAGACCCGCAACTGCTTCCTCCAGCAGACGTGTACGATGGCCCTTCTCCCCTGGGCTCTCAGCTGCACCGGTCCGGGCCATTGCTGTGCCACTTTCGCCTCTCCGCATCTCTCTGGTATTTGACAGGCTTTGTCGTGTGTGCCAATAGTGTGGCACCTTGTGATTTATGGGGCAGGATTCCAATGAATTATGCTATAGGGTGACAGTGCACTAGTTTTGCATCCGTTCGGTCTTCTTGCTTTGCCACGCCCTCAAATGTAAATATTTTAAATAAAATGTGTTTCTCATAAAAGGTTATCGTACTAAGGTTCTGCATATGTGTGAATCTGATTGCTTGGTTGCTGGAAGAAAGTCAAAATTCTTTTTGAAACTGGATATGAAAACAGTGGTTCAGGCACTGGCCATGAAACAGGCTTCCATATTTTACTCCATAGCCAACTCTTTAGCCTTTTACTAGCCTTACAAGCAGCACAAACATTCAGCTCTTCTCTAGTCTGCATAGTTAGTGAAAACTGCCATATTACCTCTTTTGTGGTTTGAATGATTAAACCTGGAATTAAAAACAGGAATTGCACTATACGTCACCATCTGCAAAGGTGGTCCACAACATGTCAAGAACCTCCAAATGCCAAGTGAGTAACCTGGTTCACTCTCTTCCTACTGGGTCTCGTCAAATGCCACTGCAAAATCGTACAATGTTTTACAGCCCTATCAGTAAAATGTTAACCGTGCCTCTGCCCGACTTGTGAATTTTCTTTATTGGATTAGATTGATATGGCTATGGAGCTTTTTCCAGCAGAATATAAAGGGTTTACCACAGTTCATTTTCCTTGAAAAGAGAAGGCTGGTGCCCTTGTGGTATTGACAAGGTGTTTAGTCCTGATGTAGAAGCATCCAGAGAAATGTTGTGTTAACTCTAGAAGATAGGTTTAGCTGACACCTTCAACTAAACTAAAATACACGGGAAACCGTAATTAGCCTTACTTATAGCAATTGTTTTTGGGTTGAAGCCTACCAGACCGCGCAGCTGTCAGGTTTGCGAAAGACATCTTGGGGACATTCAGAAAGCTGACCTAGCAATTCATTCCAATGCTGGCCATTGGCTTTGTAACTCACATTTTCTGTCTTTTCTTTTTGCTGGCTTTATTTGTTGTAGGCCGTCCAGCTTGAGTTCGTCCCTCCCATTGCCCAAATCCTATTTATTGTATCCTTCCACTAACTCGCTTTCTGTAAAAAGGCCTTTAAATCTTGTTCTTATCTTGTCACATTAGCTGTGCATTTAAAGGTAGAGGTCAAATGTCAAGCTGTCTTCCAAGGGAGCTTGGTGTTTACTTTTCTTTCTCTGACTTTAAAGTGAGAGATTTTATGTGAAAATTCTGCTGAGTTCTCATGTAAGAGGAGAGGGTGTAGATTTTTTTTTCTTCCTAGCGCACAAAAAAAAGAACTGTCCGGATGTTTTTGAATATATCCGAATTAGTACAAATGAAGCACATTATTTGTAATTCTTAAGTGTGGTGGAAACAAATATTTGAATATACTAGGTGATGACATTTGCACACATTATCATTTGTGTGCAGTGAAACTGTTTTTCGGTGCAAATGTCATTGTCATTTTAATTGAAAACCTGTTGTCTGTAATGGCAGTGCGCTACCACAGCAGGCATACTCCATACTATGCCACTCCACTCTAAGCCCTTCCACTCTAAGCCCTTCCACTCTAAGCCCTTCCACTCTAAGCCCTTCCACTCTAAGCCCTTCCACTCTAAGCCCTTCCATTCTATGCCACACCACTCCATTCCACTCTACCCCTCTCCAGTCTGCCCCACTTCAATCTACTCCACTCAACTGTCTCCCATTCTACTCCACCCTACCCCATCCCACTTCAATCTACCCCTCTCTATCTACCCTACTCAAATCTATCCGACTCCACTCAACTACGATCAAATCTATCCCACTCCACCCATCTAACCCAGTCAACCCCACTCCAATCTACAGCACTCCACTCAAATCTACCCCACTCTGCTGCAATCCACCCAGTCTACTCAACTCCACTTCAATCTCTACCCCTATCCACCCCACTCCAACGTACCCCAATCCAACCCTCTCCAATGTACCGCAGTCCAACCCACTCCACTCTACCAGACTCACTCCAATCTACCCCACTCAACTTCACTCCAGTGTACCTCAGCCCAGTTCACCCCACTCCATTCCAATTTACTCCACTCCATTCCAATTTACTCCACTCCATTCCAATTTACTCCACTCCACCCCAATCTACTCCACTCCACCCCAATCTTTCCAACTCCTCGCTACTCTACCCCACTCCAGTCTACCCTACCACACTCCAACCTACCCGGCTCCAATCAACCGTACTCTAATCCACCCTAATCTGCCCCACTTCACTCTAGTCTACCCCACTCCCTCTACCCCACTTTACTCCAATGTACCCCAATCCACCCCACTCCAGTGTACCCCAATTCAACCCACTCCACACAGATATACCCAACTCACCCCAGTCTACTCCACTCCAATGTCCTCCAGTCTAATTTACCCCACTCCAATCTACTCCTCTCCAGTCTACCTCACTCTACTACACTCATCCACAATCTACCCCACTCTATTCTGCCACACTACAATTCACTCAATCATCCCAGCTTCACTCCAATTTACCCCATCCCACCCCACTCTACCACACCTCTCAAATCTACTCCACTCAACCCGCTCCACCCGACTCCAATCTACCCCACCCCTCCAATCTACCTTGCCCCAGTCTACCCTGCTCCAATCTACCCTGCTCCAATCTACCCTGCTCCACTCCAATCTACCTCACTCCACTCTCGACTCCACTCTGCTCCAGCCTAGCCCACTCCAGTCTACCCACTCCAATCCACCCAATTTACCCCACTCCAGTCTACCTCAATCTGCCATACTCCATTTCACTCTACCCAGTCTACCCCACTCCACCTAACTCCAATCTATCACATGCCACCCAAATCTGCCCGACTCCAGTCCAATCTACCCCAACCCACCCTTCTTCAATCTACCCCACTCAATCTACCCCAATATATCCCAATCCACTATACCCGATCTACCCTACCCCACTCTAATCTGCCCCAATCTACTCCACTCCATTCTACCACACTCCACGCCAGTTTACCCCACTCTACTCCAATCACCACGATCCAATCACCCCACTACAATCTACCCCACTCCAGTCTACCCAATCGACCCCAATCTTGTTCTTAGAGGAGTGGGGTATGCAACCTTACAGCCCCTACCATTCATGATGTGTCTGTGAAGTATGTCCACTATTTTAAACCAAAGTAAGAGTAACGGCTTTGTGTTCTTCATTAAAGGGTAAAATCCTTCAATTCACGTTGAATTGCTGAGCCGGTACAGTTGATTCCTTAATAAATAGCTTTCCACCATTTTAATTTTGTCTATTGGCAAGTGTCAGATTTATTGCAAAGAGTCCAATAGGTTACTACCATTTCCATAAGGAAGCTGTAAGCTTTTTACATGTTGCCTAGGTACTTGTATGTTTCTTGCCAGTGTTTGAGGTTTTCAAGAATGAGCTTTTTCTCTCAACTCCTACATGGGTGGCCATTCTCTTCACACCTTTTTTGGTTTACGCCTTGCATTGGCCATGTGATGTCTTTTTTTTTTTGTTAGGATCTTATTTATTTTTATTGTTTCCAAACATTCAAACAGTGGTATTTGACGTATCAGCCAAGGTATATGGTGCGAATCCTATACACTCATTATCAGGTTGCATCTATGCTATAACATACTTTATTAAGTAAGCATCACAGTTTACCATTATGAATCTTCTTGTCATGTTAGGGTTCACTGTTGCTACTTTTCAATTCTCTAGTGACTGGTAACTTGTTTCCCAATAGCTGAGAATGTGAATGGGTCAATCAAAGGTTGGGGAAATTACCTCAGTTATATCTTGTGTAATTTTCAACAAAACACTTTTTTTCTGTTGGACACTTGCAAACTTTCTTGATTTTGCTTCAGGGCTGCTTAAGTGCCTCGCCAATTTTCTTTAAAGCTATGTGAAAGATGTGCAGGCTATACATAGTTGACAGGGCCTGGCTTATGCACACCCATTTCCTGTGGTTTGTTAAAGATCTAGCCAATAGTGACCACGTTTCTTGACTGCTTAAATATTCTTTTGGTCAGTAATATGGAGAAATAATCTGTGCCATGTTGTAATGCACAGACGGCAGAAACTTGCTAAAAATACTAAAGCTTTTCATCACTATGCACCATTTACCCCAGCCATTTTGTAAAAGTGCTTTTTCTCGTCAGGTCTGCTATGCTAGAGTTCTCGATTACAGAAGGAAGTTTATCGAAGCTGCCCAACGATATAATGAGCTATCCTATAAAAGCATCGTCCACGAAACAGAAAGGCTGGAAGCTTTGAAGCATGCATTGCACTGCACCATACTTGCATCAGCAGGTAACCAAATAACATTATGCATAGGTCGTGAGAGCCCAAAAATACATAAGTGAACATTTTTGGTAAGGGAATTTTAGAATGTGTGAATTTTAGAACATAAGTTATGATGTAGAAAAAAGAAGCTCCAATATTTCAAGTCAAATTTGTTTTGTTCTGTTTGTGATTTTAACTAATTTGTTCCCTCTTTTTTAAAGTTCTTGTTAGCATGTATGTGTGGTGCTTTTTAAATCCTTTATGGTACCTTTTCACACAGTACTCCTTGTCGTATCATTTTTACAACCATTTACGGCATGGCATATGAAAGTAAATTCATTCAAGGCACTGTTCTTTTTTGTTTTAATGCTAACCAAAACCTTTTTTCATTTTAGTAAAATTCTTTATATTATGTAGTTAATAGGGGCTTACAGCCATCCCTCTTCATCTGTTGGCCAGTTGTTGAGCCATTCTCTTTTCTTCTGTGGTCATAGTCTGAAATATTGAGCAGGGAATATCGCTTTGCCAGAATATTGTGGCCAAAATGTTGAGGTACAAAATATTGATAATGCAAGTTATATAGGCAAAGTTTAGATTTACTGTTCTATCTGCTTACCTCTTATATGTGTAGTAAAGCATAGTAAATCTTTACTTTATGCACTCACCTCAACTATATTTTGGTTCTCGATATTCTTGTCGTTATTCCCTGCTTGATATTCCTTAACTCTTTCTCCTCCTTTCCAATGCTACATAAAAATGTGGCAGTGGGCCAGCCCATTTCAGCCATTGTTCCTTTCTGTTCGATTAATAGAATTCAGCTGAAGCACAAGGTTGTCACTCCCACAGAAAAAAGATTTGTAGGCCATTGTGTTTTTAATTTGTCAGTTTTAACTATTTTTTTAATCTTGGAAAGACCCCACATTTACCAGACTCTGCTACCGGCCTTCACCACCACTTGCAAGTCAGCGCAAGTGGCATTGTCTTTGAACAAGGTTTAAAACTAGCCAGATTTCAGTGCATGAGCGTTCATGCATTTGGTTGGGCAGCCATCTTTCAAAGGGCTATGAAACCATTCTAAGATTCTACCAAGATCTATGCTTGTGGAAGCGTAGGTGGCTATTGTAGGAAAGTAGCCATTTTTGGCATGTTTAACCCCACTTTTTGCTTGGTAACTGAAGTGAGTTCGACTGGAAGTGCACTGGATTCCTGCCGACCAGGTCCCCAGAGTCAGAGCTCCTTCCAAAACTGTACAATTGTTTCCCCCAGTTGGCAAAACTTTTAGCACCCCTTGTACGTCCCTAGTAAATGGTACCCCTGGTACCTAGGGCTGATGTACTAAAGAGGGTCCCTAAGGGCAGCAAAATGAATTGTACCACCCTAAGGGACCCCCTCACCAAGCACATTCAAGGCTGCCATTGCAAGCTGCGTGTCTTGGTGCAGACAAAGTGAAAACCTGACATGTCGCACATCCCTGTGTGCCATGTCCCCTAACAATGCATGTAGTTTTTGTAAGTCACCCTACAGCAGTCCTGAAACCCTAAGGTAGGGTGCTTAATATTACATGTGAGGGCATATCTGCATGAGCAGATATGCCCCTGTGCTGGTCCGTCCTATTACTGCAATCACAAGTGACCAAAAAAGCCATTTTAAAACGTGCTGGACACTGGTGAAAAAGAGTTTCCCCAGCTGCATGTTGACTTTACTGAATATAGGGATGTTTGGTATCAAACATCTCATATTGGTCAACCCACACTGATTCCAGTAATAGATTTACCAATACATTCACCCTGAGTGCACCTTAGAGGTGCCCCCTGAAAACCTACCAGCCTCTGGTGTGCTCTCTAAATGGTTTCTGCCAGCCTGCCACCCGAGACGCTGGTCTGACCTCTTCGGGTGAGAGTCTTTGCTCTCAGGAGACCCAGAGCAAAAGCCTGTCCGGAAAGAGGGTGTAATGCCCCCTCCCACAGGATGACCTGTTGATTAGCCTCCCTAGGACGGCAAGCTTCAAAGGGCTGCCGCCTTTGGAATTCAAATGACTACCCTCGCAGTAGAGGGAGGCGCCTCATTTTGTCCAGAGTCCCTTTGGCACCTGGACAGGTGGGAAAATTGGCTAGTCGGGTAGGCGTCCCACCCCAGGCTTGTAACGTCCCTAAGGTGGGCTACACTGAGGTGGACACGATTTTTCAGAGGTAGCCATCTTTATGATGGCATACTTCGGAATTATGGGGCAGGGTTATGCCCACTTCTCACAGGAAGTGGTCATTTAGGGGGTGTAGTGACCCCAAGGGTCAATAGCCCATTGGCTACTACCCTACACTTGCCTAACGCTCCTAAATTCAGTGTTTAGGGCAACCCTGGCACCAGAGAAGCAGATCCTGACGACCTAAGAAAAGAGGACACCAAAGAGCCGCAAAAGCAGAGTGGAGAGAAGAAGCAGCTAACCTGGTACAAACCATAACGGCCTGTCTGCATTGCTCGTCGAAAACTGCGCCAAAGTTGACTCGTTCTGCAGCTGTTGACTCCAGAAACTTGGCAGGACTGCCTGCCTTCCATAAAGGCAGGCAGTCCTGCCTTTATCAAAGACCCCCATGCACAGCGGACCTGTTCTCCTATATCCTGCAGAAACTTCAAAGCCAAGACTCTGAGGCCTCTGGAGCCGCCAAAACCCGACACCTGAAGCCACCACTACACCTGTCGCCCCCCCGGGACAAGTTGAAGTGGGTCAACTGTGTTAACAAGGTCCCCCAGCCCTCCAGAGCTCGAGTCCATTGCGGTTTCGCCCCTTGTGGACCCTCTGGCGTCGCTTGCAGCCACTGCACGCTGGCCCCCCTCTCCTGCGACTTCTCCCATTAAGAAAACCCGACACCTAAAGCCACCTCTGCATCAGTCGCCCCAGGGCCGTGGCGGAGAGGACTAAAGGTGTCCCTACATCCCGGAGCATCGCAAGGCCTGAGTCCCCGTATTGGTTCAGCCCGACTGGCCTACCAGCCAGAGCCTGCAGCCTCTTTTTGCAGTGACTGATCTCCGTAGAAAACTATCGGGCTCCCAATGTTTTGCACCCTGCACCCAGCTGTCCTCGTGCTGCTGCTGGTGCACTGCTGGTGCTGTCGTGGACCTTGCTCACCACTCACCTTAACTCCTGGAGATTGGTCTTGTAAGTCGCTGTACTATACCTGTTTGCAGAACTTGTTCTTTCTTCCATAGAATAACATTGCAGACTTCAAACATTGCACTGTGTCCACTTTCTGAACTAAAAAAAGAATTGATATTTAAAAACGTACTTACCTGAACGATTTTTCTCGGATGCCTAATCATACATATAGATACTTGCTATTTTTATAAATTGGTGTGGATCTCCTTCTTGAGTCGTGTGTGTAATTTATTGATCATTGTGTTTATTTGCAGACGTCTTTCACCCCTCTGTTTTAAGCATAAAACTGCTCGACCACACTACTCCCTAATGGAGCACTTTGGATTGCCATAGCAAGCCCCTGTCCACTCATAGGGATACATCAGATTTTTGATATACCACAGAAAGAGACCGCTTCCTACATCTGCTTTTGAATGCTTTTCATTTTACTAAAGAAACTTCAAAGATGTTGGTCCGTGTGTGCATGCATGCTCACACGCGAACTGCATGTGCATGCATGAGTAGCCATTTTTCAGTGCACTGGCAAAGTTGAAAGGAACCATAGACTTATTGGCTTTGCCAGTGCTAGTTTCTTTGTTGTTTTAAGTATTTACCCCCACCCTCCTCCTGCCCTTTTTTATTTATTTTTTTACACTACATGCGATCCCAAGCGTCGGCTGTCTTTAAACAATGACTTAATTGTCAGTGTTATGCTTTGTCGCCTAGGTTTTGCAGCTGCATCAGTGTAACCCTACTTTTTATGTCTTTCTTTGCCTGTATCTTGCTACTTGTGTGACAACCTCTGCCAACCTTGGGCAAAAGATTTCATAATTAGCCTTTTTTAATTGATTTTTTTACATTTTTGATTTCATACAATGTGTAATAAAAGTCCAAGCCAACTTTGCCATGCACAAATTGGGGCAGCTCCCTCCAGCAGCAGAATCAATGCGGATAATAGTACGGTCATTCCCCCCACCTCTCTATCCCCTGATTACCGCCCTAAGGTAAAAGTTGTCACTGTGGGATCTGTTTAAGTTCATGTGTTGCATATTCTTCCCCCTCCATGCCCCTCGGGGTACCGCCACCCTCTGCCACCATAGGCTCATGTACTAATTGAGTCATCCTGTTCGCTAGTCTCTGAGGTTATCTTCTGCCTGCTTATCTCTTTGCATATTTTTTAATCGCAGTTCTTCTGCTAGAGTACATTTTAGCATGTCTCTGAGCCATGTTTGGACTGTAGGATCTTTATTGTGTACCCAGTGTATCGCTATGCAGTGCTTGGCAAGTATAAGACCAAGTTTTGCAAATCTATACTGCATAGTTGCTTGTTTAGGTTTTGGTGTCAAGCCTAGTAGGCAATGGTGGATCGTCAGCTGGAGGTGCACCCCTGTTACCTCCACATGTCTCCTCAGTACATCCTTCCAGAAGATTTCAGAGATAATCTTAACTTCTCCAACGTAGATAAGGTGATATCAATATGCTGTTCATTTATTTCCCGGCCTCAAGCGGGGATCCAAGAAAATGTCTGTGGGTTTCTTTGTTTTTTTATTACTTTTTAGAGTTCCATCTCCCAGCTATTGTGATTACATCACTGAGAATATTAAAGGCCTAACCAGAATGTGCTAGTTTTATATTGCCTTCAAATGTGGGTTGTCTTGGTTCCACGTAAAAAATGTTTCTTTATGCAAATGGTGTATTAAAGTGTATTCTCAAAAAAAAGCTTCTGTTTGGAGACTGTCATTGGTGACAGGATTCATTGTGGCTGCTGAATGAAGTCGTGTTATCTCAGACTTAGACCGACAGTTCGTAGTGAGTTCCTTGGCTTTTAATATTGGGCTGTTGTTCCAGACATCAATATTTAAATTAGTACCAAAGCAAGTATGATTTAGCAGTAAAATGTTTGGTTTTACTAGCTTAGTCGACATTCATGGCATTTTATGCATGTGACTGCTCCTAAAAGATTATGGGGTAAGAATGATATTACTGGATCATGAATTTTTTGGTTACTGTACTTTCGTTGAAAGGCTTTAGAAATTGAGTTTAGTGATCTGAGATGCTTGGAGGAGAGTCACTGGTGCCGTACTTGTGAACTTTACTAACAAAGAGCTAGCAAACAGTCATATGACGGTTGTTCCTCCATATTGGTCAGTAATCTGACTCTCACCGTCAGCAAAGATAGAAAACAAAGAAGCAGATGGTGCTGCCTTGTCTGTTTCTCCTAACACCTTTCTCAGATATAATGTACATCAGTCACCCTAAAAAGAGGGGTTTATTTTGAAGGGCCACAATGGACACTCTCTGGATAATATGATAAAAACATGTAAAAATAGTGTTAGAAATGAGAGACTTCCGGTTTTCCTGTACTCCCTTATTAGTGAGAAATATATTGCCACCTACAAGGTATTAGTCTTTGATGCCATTCAACAGAGGTGGTCCTACATCAGCACTAAGGTTTTGTTGTGGGACGCATTTGAAAATGCAAATCCGAAGAAGGGCAGACATGTTCATGTGATTTAATATATTGCGTGGGGAATCCCCACAGGTGTTTAGAAATTAGGTTGAATTTTGGAGTTTAACTATAATAATTATGTGAAAGATAAAGAGTTCAATTAGGAGGAGGCTAACCCCCGATGGGGTGAGTTGCAGAAAATGTCCACCACTTGAGAACAAGAGGCTCACAGTGTGAGCTTCACCATTAAGTGCTACATGAAACTTTATCATGAGGAACTCAAATGACTACTACCAATATTGACATATTTGTCGATAAGGAGTTGGAAAGAAACAACATTTTGTTTCTGATTTTGGATTATCACATTTGAGGTACTCGACCTTCTCAGACATGAAACCGTTGTACAGGTACTGATATATTTACAGCTACAGGACTAACGCAACAAAGGAAATTCCAGAGGCAGTGCCACTGTTTATAGACTGTCATATTCCCCATAGTCCAGTGATTTTTGTGACTATTCAGTAACACACCTATGAATCCAGTTTTGTGTTCTGCAACCCACCTCTCCCCTTTGATCATGGGGAGTGGAACGTAAATGATCTTGGCAATGGCATGTAGTCTCCATTGTCCACCCCCATAAAAATGTTCTGTGTATTGGCATTTTTTGCACA
This sequence comes from Calotriton arnoldi, assembly GCA_963921515.1. Taxonomy (NCBI): domain Eukaryota; kingdom Metazoa; phylum Chordata; class Amphibia; order Caudata; family Salamandridae; genus Calotriton; species Calotriton arnoldi. Next base: position 385,653 of record CAWUFW010004032.1, on the reverse strand, counting down.
TTATCAGTAAAAAATTAGTCTTTGGCAACAGGCGTGAGGTAGCATAATCAATAGAAGAAGGACATTTCAACTCTGTCATTGTTGCATTTAATTTAGGGTTTTGGCAAATTACAGTGGGGAGCTATTAAACTAGCTAGCTCAGCACACATCCATAGGGGCAAACTGTTATGTCTCAGTATCCTTTTTTTTTTTTAATACAGTTTTAGTACATTAAGTAGGGGATCCAGTGAATATAGATGGTTGGTTTAATAAGTTCCACCCCAGCATTTGTCAAAATATGTGCAATGTGGTGCATTTCTATGCATGTTTGACATTGCCATTGCCAAATTGATGATTTGTTGAAACATAATTAAAAGCAATAGGCAATTTTTGCTACCAAAGAACTGAGCAAAAGTGTTTAGGATGTTCAAATCAGTTCAGTAAGTAAAAGTGGTGGGCATACTGTCATCCTACAGTTTTCCTTACACTCCTAGTGACCTCAGTCAGTACCTGACTGGGACTGATTTTGCCATAGGAAGGTTTTCTGTAAGTTTACATCTAATTCAATAAAACAAGGAAGTCATCAAAAGTACATTTGATTGAAAACCCAACTCTTTTATTTGGTTCACAAGGGGGGAGGGAGCACACTGCCTCTCATCCCAGCACAATTCATCCCATTGCGGTGAACGCAGTACACTTACTTCAAAGTTGCTGTAGTTTTTCACCAAAGATGGTGCAGGTAGTGCTGTTATCTCTAGACACATGTTTCTGGGTTTAGTCCTTCATCAGTAGAGAGCAGAGAAAAGTCATCTGGGTTTGCTGAAATACTGCCCAAGTCTTCACAGGTCACAGTACCACTCCACAGGCACACAGGTGCATCTCAGATGAGCTCGTTGGCTCAAGGGAGCCTTTTAAACACAAAGGGGAGGGAGCGCACTGCCTCTCATCCCAGCACAGTTCACCCATTGCATTCTGGTAAATGCAGTACGCATACTTCGAAGTTGCTGCAGTTTTTCACCAAAATTGGTGTAGGTAGTGCTATTATCTCTAAACACGTTTCTGCGTTTATCCCTTCATCAGTAGGGAGCAGAAGTATTAGAGAGCAGAGAAAAGTAATCTGGCGTTGCTGAAATGCTGCACAAGTCTTCACAGGTCACAGTACCACTCCACAGGTGCAATTCAGGTGAGCTTATTGGCTCAAGGGGGCCTTTAAAACACAAGGGGGAGGGAGCTGACAAGCTCATCTGGGATGCACCTGTGTGCCTGTGGAGTGGCACTGTGATCATCAAGATTGGCCCTATGTGACCTGAGAAATCAGCTCAGTCTCCCAGGGGGACTGGTTAGAGAACAGAGAATGCACTTTGCTACAAATTCTTAAAATATTCCTGAGGTGGGCCAGGGGTCAGCACAACTTTACTATGTAATGTTCTGGGGAGGAGGCATGCATGGGGCCCCCACCCAGAGTAGACTGTTGGTCCCAGGGAACCCCATCCTTACACAAAAAAAACTGTCCAAGCGAACCCAATCTCCTGAGGACTGATGTGGACAATGCTTAGTGCCACCGTACTAAATAATTGCATAAATAGGTAAACCCCCCGGGAATACACTTTAGCTAAAATTTTGCTATCAGAATTTAGTAGTGACAGTGGTCCATATGATGAATGTTCTGTAAGTGGCATATTAGGTTTTAGTAATAGTGTTACTAAGGCTTTGCGAGTAGAGTCTGGCAGTCATACTTTTTGAAGCGATGTATTAATATCAGTAGTAGACCTGTAGTCATCAAGTCAAAGATTTTTGTATAGAGGCAGTTTCCATTAAAGTTGGCCTGGGGCTTTATTGCCTAATTCTAAAATGGCCTCTGCAAATTCCTCAGTTTATTGTGGGTTTATCTAGATACAACCCAGCATTATAAGATATTGCATATGTACTGCAGAATATTGAACTTATAAACTTTAATTATGGAAACTTGATATCTTATTCTCCCGCACAGTAAGGTTGTGTGCGGTTTCAGTACTGTGTTGCATTTAGACCGAAGGGGGCAGAGTTGCAAAAGGTGGGATGCACACATGGTGTGTTGCAGTTGTTTGCTGAATTTACCTGCATGCGTGTCCCCATTCGCAGATGAGACTTGAGTCCATGAAGGTGGCCTGTGAGGATGAATGTGCTGCACAGGCGCTTTTAGTCCTGCTTTCCATGACTATTAAAGAAGTGATTGCTTTGCTGGCATACAGTGCAGGGGAATTCAAAGGTTTACCTTAGGACAAGGAACTATCATAGTGTCTCCTACCCTGAATGGTAAAGTACTTTAGCCTTTCCCCATGCATCTTCTGATTTCCCCATCCATAGATGTTCCGCTTATGCATACTAGATTAACTTATCTTGGGCACCTAGGCAAGAAGTCTAGTAATGTTCGAAGAGAAACAAAATGACAGAGCAACTCTGAGGTTAAAGGTGGGACTTGACTGTAGAAGAAATGTTGGTTACTTGCAATAGAAAAACCCCTTGCTACTTTGTGGTATTTTCTTGTCTCTGGACTTTCACTTCATCTACGTTGTTTTGTCACCTTAAACATCGTATTCATATTGCAATGGTTTTGTCATACTTTGGATCAATTTCTTCTTGGAATTCGTACATCCAAAATATAATTCCTTAAAGTTTTTTGCGTCTTTCACTCTAGATGCTCAAATAGATTTTTCCAGCCTCCCTGTTCTCAAAATTATTTGGCAGTCTTGTATATGTGATCCTTAACCCAGTCTTGCTTTAAACGCAAATCAAGTTGGCTCAACTTAAATATTTCCTCAATGTATCTTCACAATGATTATTCATTTCCTTTGTAATAAGTCATAATGTTCTTTCTCTTCTTTCGGATTTCGATTTTCTCAAATGTGTACCAATATGTTATGCATTTGTCATCCTGTGCAATCTCTAATGTGCTTTTGGCACACAGTGATTGACTCTCTTGCTCCTACTGAAACCTGCAGCTTCATCAATATTAAAATTATACTTGTGGCAATGTGTGGTTATTCTAAATTGCAGGAGCACTTCACAAGGCTTTTTCTGCTCATTGAAGCAGGGCCCATGGCATTGCTGCCCATTATAGATAAAGTAAAAACATAACTCCTGACTGCCCCCTGTCGGCCTTCTCATAGTTGAGCTGTTCACTAGCGATTGTTGGTTGAGATCATGATCTCTTGCAGATGAGCACGTTTGTGTTTTAATTACTCCTGTCTACAAGAGCACATGTTCACTAGCATGATATTGCTGTGCATTAGTTAAATGCATGCCATGTAAGCCCACAGCATCCCATGTAGAACAGGACTATTTTCCTTTCTTTCCACCCTCCCATGATATTCTCTCTAGCACATGTGAGAATTCTCTCCTGTCTGGTGGGAAGTCCCAATCCAGGCTTTGGGCTCTTGCCCATCTTTTTGTATTGGGCTAGTGAGCAGAAGAAAGTCTTGCAACTCTAGATGTAGGTTGTTGAAAAATAACTGCTTACTTCATTTACTGAACCTCGAACAGCATGACCACCTTGTTGTCATATGATGCAAACCAGATATTGGCATTCATAGGGTATGAACAAGGGACTTTAAGGTCTTTCTTTTTATGACAAATGTGCTACACGTTGTACTGGGGGTCTTCGTCACCATGATGGTATTTTTTTTTTTTTTTCTTGGAATGAATTCTAGTGTCTTCCCTTCTCAAAATATATTCCATGGCCCAAGCCTGTGGTATGCGCTGAACCTAAACACGAGAATAGTCCCAAATTAGAACCTTTTCATAAAAGATTTGAAAACTAAGCTGTTGTGGCTCACGTCGGGTTGTGACCAAATATATTTGAACCCCGGCCCTTCCTTCACCAGTTGAACTTCCAATTTCCTGTTCTGTCTCTCTTTTTGGCCCTCTGTAACTGACAGGACTGATAAGCGACGTGTAGTGTTTTATAAAAACTCCACATAAATAGATGACCTTCAAACGGATTTTGATAGGGAATGCTGAGTGTGAGCTAGTAGAATCCCCTCAACTACTAACAGCAGTTTAAGAGCAGTTGTTTACCTTGTAATGGAGGCTTTATCTTTAACACTTTTAAAGTCCTGGCTAGACTACAAATGACAAAGGGTATCATGCTGTAACACCTTTCCCACTCCTTAGCATTAACAGCCATCTTGTTGGAGAATGTATCTCTCATATCTGGTTCTGTAAAATTGTACATATGTAGTTAAGTGAAGCTTTGGATTAAGTAAGCATAATTATTTCTTAAATTCACATACATTGAATGTTAATGCATGAAGATCGACAGTTACCGGGCTCTTTTTTTTTTGAGCGTCTTATTCTCTTGCTCTTTGCCAGAGCCTGAAACTCAAATGTGGAAACTCCTTTGAACTCTACCTACATAATAGAAATGATCTTCCTCTCATATCTAATTTGCCATTTATGCTGGCATGTATATCCTCCTTTATGCATTGATCAGTGAGATGGAGCAGCTCTTTGCCCTGTTTTTTAAGATTGGGATTATTTGACCGTAGTTGCAAAGTGACCCCTTTCTGATTGGTCTTCCCCAGTCTTTTTTTTTTTTTTTCCTCGGACTCGTCTACCAGTAATCTTGAACTATGACACTGGGACACTGCTATCCAGTGCACAGTGAATGTGCTCATGCCACTAAAACATGCAGAAATCGGCTTAAAAATTGATTGGCACATTTAACTTTCCTATAAGATCATAGTATATTGTGCAGAAGTGCACCCATGGCATGGAAAGTTAAATGTCTCTTGTGCACTGCAGCAACTATTGTGCCATCTGTTACAGTGGAAGTGAGAAGCTTGCTTGCCAGTGTTACCTGACAGCAGCAGACAGAACCCTGCTCCACTGTCATGTCAGAATCACCCCTTTTGAAGGGTAGAAAAATCTGATTTTAAGTATTGAATAAGTCACTTCCAAGTGCACCTTGTTATCTATAAGGTAGGGTGCATAATATTTAAGAGTGGAATGTGTGACATTTGAAGTGATATGTCCCCCAGTGACTATGCCCAAAACGACACTGGTCAGGCTGTAGCTGGCACATAGGAAAAGTCAAAGTATAGATTATAGACTTTATAGCTTTCGACTTGTACCATCCACAGACTCCAGTCAAAAGCTTATTTTTATGTTTAATAAAAATCCATCCTTATGGTGAAGTCGGATTTTTATTCAATATACTGTAAATGTAACTTTTAGAAGGTTGCATTTACCCTGCCTGGAGCAGCTGGAGGCTAATTTGTATTAGCTGTCCAGGAGCTGCCTTGACCTTGCATTAAAGAGGTGTGAAAACTACTCCCACATCAGAGATAATGGCCTAGGAGCAGGGAGGTGTTTTCTTCCCCCTGCCAGGAAAACCAGTTGGAGTGGGACTAGAGCTTAATTTACTTCAAATGTACCTTCCTTGTCACAAGTAAATGTTAGGTGACTCCTGGAAAGGCCCCAGGTTTTTCAGGCTGGCACCAAACCCCATTGGTAGAGTGTGGGGGGGTAAACTACCCTCACAACCGGTTTTGAGTGACCACAGAGGAGGGGGGTATCCTCATTATCCTGGCCACACCTGTGAGTGGACACACAGGTTGTGCACTGGGGTGGAAGCATTCCACATCTTGGATTTTCAGAGTGAGGGGCGCTGTGGGACTGTTTGCAGTAGGACAAACCGGAAATGCTGAAAAAGTGGTTAGGGTCCCCTGAGGAACTTTTTCCCCATTGGTTAGAGAGTGCCATGTAGTCACCTCCACTCACTAGCTGGAGCCAGGTATAATGTGGCATCCCCAGGCACCATCCTCACGACATTTACTGGACCTGCAGAAGATCAGAAGAGAACAGGACCTGCTGCCTGTGACCTGAGAGGAGCCCTGAACGACAGGACCTGCTCCCTCTTGTACCCAGGGCAAAGATGTGGACTCCAAGGGTCAATTGGCTGACCATCCAATGTTGCTACAGGGACACAGCAAGCTGCAATGAGCCTTTTTCCTGGAAGTTCCCAGCTGACCAGTGGCAACAGGACCAGGTCTAGACTTTGCTGTTTGCCTCTGCCTGAGTTTTTAAGTGCCCTCCAGTGAGGTCCTGGGGGCTTTAGAAGTGTACTCCTGTGGTTGTTTGGGCATCAGAAGAAAGTTTGGAAACTTTAAACCACTGTTCCTCCAGAGATTCATTGCTTCCGAGAGACCTGCGGAGAACAAATATATGACCTACAGTTCCACGGCTTCTCATTGAATTTCAGCTTCATCCTGTACAAGGCTCCGAGCACCTCTGAAAAGCCGACCAAGTCCCCATTCTGCAAGAAATCTCAAAAGCTCATTTGCTTCAACTATCTGGCCTTTGGTTCCCTGGTGGCGGCTACAATTTTAGTGGCGGTCCCCTAAAGGAAGATCTTTCTTCTTATAAAATGACAAAGGCCCTATCTGCATTGAGACTTAAAACAGTTTCCAAACTTTTTTTACTCCCAGTCTTTCACTGAGACGTGCACTTGTTTTATCCAACCAGGGCTCCATTGTGGTTGACTTCAAATCGCACATAGGTTCCGGTCTACCTCTATTGTCACTTAAATCTTTAAAAAATCATATTTCTGTTTTACCCTTAATGAGTTTTTGCCATTTTAGTCTTGCTTTACTCACAATTTTTTTCCTTTATTCTAAAATTAGTTGTTGAATTTTATTATGTTTTATGTGACTTTTTCTGCTATGTATGCACTGCTTAAATACTTTACACATTGCCTTTGATTAAGCTTAACTGCTTGTATCGCATTACCAAGATTAAGAATAGGTTTATTTCATTTATTTTGTGTGACATCTAGCACGTGCTGGCCTTATCCTTTGAGGGGGACACTTGTCCATCCCAAATAATAATCCACTTTCCAACAACTACCCTTTTAAAATTGAGGGATGGGTTTGGTCGAGGGTTTAACACAAAAATGAGTTTAGGACTACACATTATGGTGTCTGCTTTCTAAAAAATGACCAGCAGAGAATCCTATCCAGATGCCTTATTGGTTTTATGGATTTTTAAGGTTCCCATGATTTCTCCGTAAAGGAAAGGTGGCAATGGCATGTCAGTAGCCACTAGCTCCTCAACTACTAGCATGGGCTAGATTCTATTTTACAGAAGTGGCATATAAGGAGACCCCCCCCCCTTCAAATCTTTCAATAATCAGCATGTATAAACCTGAGGTAGATTAATTTGTGACCAAAATGTCTATAGTCGTGTTTGCACATTACTAGTATAAGGTTCTCCCAGGTCTACTTGCATGCTAACTACTTCTTTATACCCATTATTTCCCTAGTGTGAGGTCAACAAATTGGCCTTCCCAGAATGGCAAACGTCCGAGGATTTTGGTTTTTTCAGTAGACTTGTAGTATCGGCTTGCCTCTCATATCCAATTTAGAACTGAGTTAACAGCTTGTGTACAGTGAGCTTTAACCACTGGTTTGATTTTTCATTTTTGAAAGTATTCTGGCAAATTTTCAGCTAGTTTGGATTATTCTAAACAAAGGGAGTATGCTGAAGATTCATATGTTCCTATGATTGACCTTCTTCCACACACAATGTAATTGTAATTTTTCTTTTTATATACACGTTATGTTAGGCATTTTGGAGAATTGTCTATTGAAAAACAGACCTACAACTAAACATTTGCCCGTTGCACAACAAGATTGATGATGCAGAAGCAAATTGCTTAAGGTTTGTGCTGAAACTTTTATTTCTCCTAGGACAGCAGCGCTCTCGTATGCTTGCCACCCTATTCAAGGATGAGAGATGCCAGCAGCTAGCGGCCTATGGGATCCTAGAGAAGATGTACCTAGACAGAATAATTAGAGGAAACCAACTGCAAGAGTTTGCTGCAATGCTGATGCCTCATCAGAAGGCCACAACTTCAGACGGCATGGGTAGGTTTCTTTCTGTAACAGCAGCTGTCTTATTTTTTTCGCAATAATGTAGTCTGTATGCTAATATGCTAGTCTTTGAAGCCAAGCATCAACACTTCAGAGTGTCCTGCAAGAGAGATGATTTCCCAGCAAAGGATGGAAAGTATTCTTAATGGATTATGTGACACATGACACTCCATAGTCTTTGGCTAGGTAATACCTGCATACTGTTTCCACGAACTGGATTTAAAGCTTGGGTGAGCGCAGAGTGACAGACTGGCAAGACCTAAATGTACTCTCTTCAGTCTGGAAAATTGTGTTTTGTGGCATGTAAAATGTTTTTTGTTAAGAACCTTTAAATTTCCATGCAAATCAAGCTATAACTGTTGCTTCCGTAGTGAAAAATGATTTATGGAAAACTGTTGCAGTCTGAGATTGCAAGGCCGAATGCTGCAAAATGAATTATTGCATTACTACATATTTATGAGATGAAGAAACAAAATTCCTTAAAATTGTAAAGCAAACTTCAGGAGTATGTTATACAAGTAATGTAGATATGGGCTTGCACACTGCAAAGAGTGTTGCAAGATGCTGTGCTGGCAGTGTAGATGCCACTCCAGCTGACTAGATGCCACTAAGCAGCATGCTAGCTCTGTATGGTGAGGCTGCTCCCTCTTCTTTTTTTTTTTTAATGTCTTTTTATTGGCATTTCTAATACATACAACAATTGGTCATGAAAGCAATGGTCTCAAAACACCCTCATCGTGATCAGCATATTACAACGTCCGCCAGCAGAGGCATACATGCATAATTGGGACAGCCATATTCAGATGGAAGAAAGTATAACATCCTTACTGAGCATAAAAGTTGGGGACTTGGACAGAGGTTTCTGTCTTAACAGTACAAACACTCTGGTTTATACATGATGTTATATGTCCAGTATATGTCGGCTGCGGGGCATCATTTTCACCAACAAATTGAATCCCCACTGCTTAGTAAGTGCATCCCCTAGGCGAGTGCAGAGGAAATGCTTCATAACTATAACGTCATCTAGTGGAATTGTAGAGGCCAACGCGTGTAACGAATAAAATTCAATAAAACCAACTGTTCTGTACCAAGGGGTCTTTCTGTTAATCTAATATGAATGGTGTAGAGTGTCTGGTATACGAGGGTGCAGTGTCTCTCCGTCTCCCTCCTAAGGTAGAGGTGGGGGGGGGGGCCTGTGTAAGGACAAGACTGCTTACAGTTTCCTGTAAAATGGGTAGTAAGTAAACCAAGGGGGAACAGGCCCAGGGAGGTGCAGTAAAAGCCCCCTAACCCCAGAGGTATACGTCCCAGAAGGGGTGACTTCAATCGCTATAGCCAAGTCACTCCTACTCTTCCTAGTGTGTCTGTCCTCTTCCTCCTCTGTTGCTTCCTGAGTATCTGCTCCATTCTCTGCTGGTCATGTAACCTGCTCCTTGGATCCTCATCTGTATTTTCCCCGTGGCGCTCCCAAGCCTCCAATACTTCTGCTCATAGTCCCGTCAGGGAGCTTCTGCGCACTCCCCAGGCATCTTCTCTGATCAAAGCTCTTTCCTCTTCCCTAGCCCAAGTCGTGACATCTCTCACCCAAAGCATGGCCGTTGGACCATTCCCTGATTTCCACCTCCTTGCTGTTCGTCGCTTGGCTAATGCTATGGCTTGAGGCTACCCGCTCTTCCTCTCCTCTTCTTGGGGGAGACCTCTTGCCCTTGTTTATACCCAGATTCCCACTTACAGGTGCATGTTTCTGTTTTGCCTGCCCTGTTCTCTTTAGTGATTCTAATGGGTTACTGTGAGAAGTTGGCCTGGTATATGCTGTTCACTAATTAAAGTGGACACCTTGCACCAGGGCAAATCGACTCTTATGGTAGATAGGTTTAAGACAACCTTTAAAGAAAGCTATCCTAGTGGTAGCTGTGGAGAGCAGCCTTCAGGCTAAGTCTCGGAGGAATGTAAAGCAGCTTGTTTTACCATATAATCTCTTGAATCACCAAATGAAAAGACACCACACAGGTATATATATCAAATATATATGTATTTATTTCTAAATAACTCTCTACTAATCTCTTTATGAGATTAGAAGACAAACATATGCACAAATCAACGTTTCACAATAAGTTAAGCACAAAATATGGCTGGGGCCCTAGGGGCGTACCAGACCATATACTAAGTAAGAGACTTAGACACAACGACTTGCAGGGAGACAAGGCCTAGGGCCTTCAGAAGTGCTGGGGCCTCACGAAACCACCCAAGGCAGGTAAGTAAAGGACCCACGGGGGACGCGTGCAGTGTGGATACACAGGCGCGAATCGCCGTTAACTTCAATGGGGCAAGTCGCGGTTGGAAATAAAGAGTTTTAGGATACTTCGGGAGAACCTACAAGCAAGTCACTTACAGGGTAAGTAGTTCTAGGGCCCACACCCACAGGAGCACCGTAGTGCTGGAGTTACCTCACCCAGGGAAGCCGGGTGCACAGGTGTCCTTTGGTGTCGGGTCGCGGCGTCGTTTTCAATGGCGAACAAAGAAGACTTGCTGCTTGCGGGAGCTGGAGAAGTGTCCGGTGGAATCCAAGCCTGGATTCTGAAGAAGGATGACCTGAAAGCAGAGGGGACAGTGTTCAAAGTCACTTGGCAGTGACCCGGGGCAAGGAAGATGGATGCCCACCGTCGTCGGTCGCTTCAGGTCGGTTGCAGGTGCCTTGACTCTTCAGCCACGTGGTCCAGGAGGCGTCGACGACGACCAGGAGCTGGATTCGGTGTGTCCTCGACGTCTGCAGCTGACTGCGGTGTCAGCAACTCGATCGGAGCCAACAAGCCTTGGCAGCCGCAAGTCTCGGGGAGATGAAGAAAAGTCGATGGCGCAGACCAGCAAGGTCTGTGGAACTCACCCAGCGAGGGTAAGTCAGGGCAGGCCTGGAGCAACCAGGGGAGCCCTTCGGTTTCTTTAAGAAGTCTTCTGGGGACCCACAAGCCAGCGGGCAAGGGATCGCGAAGACACCTCGGGCGGAATCACTCAACAGGGGCCCACGGTCACTCGGGACGGTGTAGGCCTCTGATCTTCGGAGGGATTCCTGCTGGAGGTCGGGACCACACGTGGTCCAAAGCACAAGTTCGTAGAACGTTGTGAAGGGGTTGCACTCGACAATAGTGCACGGTACCCAGGGGTCGCGGTTCCTCATTACTCGTGGGGTCCACTTGCCTCAGCTTCGCTGGGGACTCACGATGGCCTGGGAGAGGTCAGGAAATCCACTTCTTGGGCTGCAGGGACCTCGGACTCCGGCGGGAGCGGCGTAGTTTGCGACCGTCGTTGTCGTTTTTGGTGCCTGCCAAGCAGGGGAGTCACTCCTTGACTCCAAGGGAGATTCTTCTGTCTTCCAAAGGTAGTGGAACGTCGAAGGGCCAGGATTCTTCTGTAGAGCGTCGTCCAGGGGTTATCTGCTTTGCAATGGCAAGGTTCCCCCTCTTATACTAAAAAGAGGGGATGGACTAGCTCTATGACCCCACCTATGGGAGGGTCAAGGGAGGGGGTGGCTACACCCACTTCCCTTTGTCCAGTTTTGCGCCAGAGCAGGGGCAGGTAGCCCCTGAGCTGGTTTGAACTGGCATATGCACAGAGGAGCCTTCTGCTCCCCCAGTGCAGGACTTCAAAGCACTCTAAGAGTGCACCCACCCAGCCCCAATACACTAAACCCTGTCTGGGAGGTGGTTACACCTCCCTGTGACAGGATGCCTATTGTTGGGCTTCCTCCACTGTGAGTTTCGGTCATCAGCAGGAGGGCAGCCCAGTGTCTGTGACTGGTGGCATCCATTTTGTGATGCCAGGGCTCTTTAGGATTCTACCGCGTTTCCACAGCAGGTACATGTCTTATCCCTCTAGAAGGGTGGAATGCTACCCCCGCCGCCAAGATTGGCGGGGGGTAGTATTCCAAGATGTTTGACACCAAACACGACATGTTTTGATGCAGCCATTCCAAAGTTAGCATTTACCGCGAGGATATAATGCACTTAAGAGTATATGGTTTAACCGCATCCACAAACAGCACCAGAGAATGGACTCTGAGAACTGCAGAGGGGCCCTGCTCATGCAGAGGCACCCCCTCACATAGAAGCCAAGCACCCTGCCCTCAGGATTGATAGGGCCTGCCTTAGGGGTGACTGATAGGTTTATATGTGTGTGCAAGAGAGATATAGGAAACCTATATCTCAGTGAGGGGTGCTAGCACCACCTCACCCAGGCTGCAGTAGCAGGCCTGTGGTGTCAGATTTAGACTGCTTCCCAGGGGTGGCATAACACATGCTGCAGCCCCTGGTAGGCCTGTGAAGTACCTATGCCCTTGGCACCTAAGGTACCATATACTAGGGACTCATAAGGCACCACAGTATCCAATCACTAGTGCACCTAGAGTGCACTCCATGTCGCTTAGAGAGAGCAGATAGACTGGGGCCCTGAATAGCAGGGTCCCAGTCCAACTAAGTCATAAACCAGCAAAACACCAGGAAAAAAGTGGGGGCAACCATATAGTCAGATTCCACCTTCCTACATAACCCCCCCAAACGAAAGGAGATAAGGCTAACCTTGGCCAGTTGAGCCTTTATTGACTAAGTGGCCATATAAGGAAGCACCTGCACTAGCATGGTTGCCCCCTGTCTTATGGTCCACTAAGCAATCCCTCACCCTAAGGGTATGAGAGGGTCTCCACCATGGGGAATCACTACCTGTGGTGTGCTTTGGTAAAGTACCAGGCTGGTGAGGTGTCTGAGTAGGGAAGTGAGGCCCTAGGAATGTTGGCCTCAGCTTTCTCAGCTCACTGGTCACCATGTATGCCTGTCTTTCCATGACTGAGTGGTACTTTGCTCTAAGGGTCAACCTTTGACTGCCTACAGCCGTGGGTTGGGTCCCTTTGGGTGGAACACTGGAGGGACATGGCATGTTTGGAACCTTTGGTCCCAGGTTTGCCCTTGCCTAACAGAGTCCTTCTGGGGGAGGTCCCTACATAAAGGTATGGGGGATCCCTCAGTGGGTTGAGGAATTTCCACCTGGCTAGGGCTACTAGCCGGGTGCCCCTAATCTGCTGATGGGGGTTCCTCTGGACAGGGGGCCCTGGGGGTCCACTGACCTCCCTGACCTCTGCAGCCCTGGGCTGACTGAGACAGGGTAGAGAGGGGCAGGTTACCTGCTCCAGACTGGGTACCACCTTGTAAGGGTCCTCTGCCATCAGGGGGTGGCCAGGCCAGGCCTGACTACCTCTGTGGCAGTTCCTTCACTAGGGGTAGGGTCAGTTCCCTGAGGAGGCTGACCCTTACCTACTGTCTGGAGGGAAGAAGACTTTTCTTCAACCCTTGTGCTCTCTTCTGGGGAGAGTGGGCCATTCTTCCAGGCTCCATCTCTCCAAAATCTTGGGCTGGGGCTGTGGCCATCACAGCCCCACTAACCTTTACAGGGACACCCAACATCTTCAGATGGGTTTGGTGTTCAATTTCAGCCCAGGCTGAAATTTCCAGATCATTGCCCATCAGGCAATCTACAGGTAAGGTTGGGGACACTGCCACTCTCTTTGGGCCTGTGACCCCTCCCAGCTGAGATTGACTATGGCCATGGGGTGATCTGTTCTGACACCATCAATGTTGGTCACCTGGTATTTAAACTCAGGTAAAAGCTGGTGAGGGGGGACTAGTTTCCCTGCCACCATGGTGACACTAGCCCCTGTGTCCCTAAATGCCACAGCTTTCTGACCATTAATTATTGGCTCCAGTCTGTACCTGCCCAATGCTATGGGACCCATGGTAAAGGTGGCATATCCTACACCACCATCAGAATCTGAGGAGTCTGTTGAGGGGGTCCTGTCTAAACTAGGGCCCACCTCTGTTCCTCTTGCAAACGCACCTAACTTTTGGGTGCACTACTCCCAACTGGAGGATTACTACTGGTAGTACCAGGAGGGGTGGTAGTAGTTGTTGGAGGAACATTTTCTTTATTGCCATTCCTGGGACAACTGGGATCAGATTTCCAGTGCCCAGGCTTTTTACAGACATGGCAATAGGGTTTCTTTTCAGGAGAGGAAGGAGTTTGGGACCCACCCCAAAAGAGGAATTTTGGGGCCCTGTAGTGGACTTATCCTTGGATTTATCCCCACCTTTCTCTTGGGACTTGGTAGAATCTTTCTTGTGGTCACCACCCTGATTCTTAGGCCTTACTCTGGTTCTGACCCATTTGTCTGCCTTCTTTCCCAATTCTTGGGGAGAGGTCAGATCAGAGTCCACCAGGTACTGGTGTAAAAGCTGGTTTTGACAATTATTAAGGATCTGTTCTCTCATCATTAGATTATAAAATCCTTTGAAATCAGTAACCCTACTGCCAACCAGCCAACCCTCCAGAGCCTTGGATGCACAATCTACAAAGTCAGTCCAGTCCTGAGTCTGTGCCTTCTGGGTATCTCTGAACTTCAACCTGTACTGCTCAGTGGTTAAGCCAAACCCATCTATCAGTGCACTCTTCAGGACTTCATAATCATCAGCATCCTCTTCTCTAACAGTGAGGAGCTTGTCTCTTCCTTTATCTGAAAAGGAGAGCCACAAGATTGCTGCCCACTGCTTTTGGGGGACCTGCTGTACTCTACAGGCCCTCTCCATAGCAGTTATCCACTTGTGGATATCATCCCCACTCTGGTAGGGAGGAACAACCTTGCTCAGGTTCCTATGGTCAGGGACATATTCTCTGCCTCTAGGGACACTGTTGCTGCCACCAGGGGGTTCTAACCCCTCTTTTCTAGAAGCTCTCTGGATCTCCAGGGCTTCCCTATCCAGTGCCAACTGCTTGGTTCTGAGGGCCACTCTGGCTTCCTCATACTGGAGCAGTTTGCACCTTCTCTCAGAGGAGGTCTCTCTTAAGGGAAAGTATGAGTTCCTCTGCTGGACAAATTCTCTGCCAGAGTGATAAGAGTGGTCAGATTCCCTGGAAGGGGATCTGTGCCTCTCCTCCTCTCTGTCAGTTCTCTTAGGGAGAATTCCTCTGTCCTTTTCAGGCCCCTTGGAGCCTGGCCCTTCAACCACAGAGTCTTGGTCATTCTGATTTTCATCATCTGACCCAGATACTATGACTGACCCACCCACTGATTCAAACCCTTTAGCTCCTAGAGCCAATCTAAGGTCATCTGCTGTTAGCAGATCTATCAGGTGCAGGGTTGAGGGACTCTGTCCTATCCTCAGGTGTCTGTCAACACACATGGCTCTCAAGTCAGAGAAAGCCATGTCCTTATACTGAGGCTGAGTGGATCCACTGGGTCCACCCTTTAAGGACATTCTAGTGTTGTGCAGTGTTGTACTACCTACACTAGTTTGTGGCCTACTGATCCTAGCTTGAGCTGTGGAAAGGGTGTGCTATCCCTTGGCACACAGCTCTAAGTTCAGTAGAACTTATTGATACTAAGCTTGACTTTATATGTACCTTGAGTACCTATAATGGTTTTCAGTTAGTAATTCAAATAGAGATTTTCTGGTAAAACAATGGCAAGCTGGAATCCCACACGCTGCCCACCAATGTGAGAAGTTGGCCTGGTATATGCTGTTCACTAATTAAAGTGGACACCTTGCACCAGGGCAAATCGACTCTTATGGTAGATAGGTTTAAGACAACCTTTTAAAGAAAGCTATCCTAGTGGTAGCTGTGGAGAGCAGCCTTCAGGCTAAGTCTCGGAGGAATGTAAAGCAGCTTGTTTTACCATATAATCTCTTGAATCACCAAATGAAAAGACACCACACAGGTATATATATCAAATATATATGTATTTATTTCTAAATAACTCTCTACTAATCTCTTTATGAGATTAGAAGACAAACATATGCACAAATCAACGTTTCACAATAAGTTAAGCACAAAATATGGCTGGGGCCCTAGGGGCGTACCAGACCATATACTAAGTAAGAGACTTAGACACAACGACTTGCAGGGAGACAAGGCCTAGGGCCTTCAGAAGTGCTGGGGCCTCACGAAACCACCCAAGGCAGGTAAGTAAAGGACCCACGGGGGACGCGTGCAGTGTGGATACACAGGCGCGAATCGCCGTTAACTTCAATGGGGCAAGTCGCGGTTGGAAATAAAGAGTTTTAGGATACTTCGGGAGAACCTACAAGCAAGTCACTTACAGGGTAAGTAGTTCTAGGGCCCACACCCACAGGAGCACCGTAGTGCTGGAGTTACCTCACCCAGGGAAGCCGGGTGCACAGGTGTCCTTTGGTGTCGGGTCGCGGCGTCGTTTTCAATGGCGAACAAAGAAGACTTGCTGCTTGCGGGAGCTGGAGAAGTGTCCGGTGGAATCCAAGCCTGGATTCTGAAGAAGGATGACCTGAAAGCAGAGGGGACAGTGTTCAAAGTCACTTGGCAGTGACCCGGGGCAAGGAAGATGGATGCCCACCGTCGTCGGTCGCTTCAGGTCGGTTGCAGGTGCCTTGACTCTTCAGCCACGTGGTCCAGGAGGCGTCGACGACGACCAGGAGCTGGATTCGGTGTGTCCCTCGACGTCTGCAGCTGACTGCGGTGTCAGCAACTCGATCGGAGCCAACAAGCCTTGGCAGCCGCAAGTCTCGGGGAGATGAAGAAAAGTCGATGGCGCAGACCAGCAAGGTCTGTGGAACTCACCCAGCGAGGGTAAGTCAGGGCAGGCCTGGAGCAACCAGGGAGCCCTTCGGTTTCTTTAAGAAGTCTTCTGGGGACCCACAAGCCAGCGGGCAAGGGATCGCGAAGACACCTCGGGCGGAATCACTCAACAGGGGCCCACGGTCACTCGGGACGGTGTAGGCCTCTGATCTTCGGAGGGATTCCTGCTGGAGGTCGGGACCACACGTGGTCCAAAGCACAAGTTCGTAGAACGTTGTGAAGGGGTTGCACTCGACAATAGTGCACGGTACCCAGGGGTCGCGGTTCCTCATTACTCGTGGGGTCCACTTGCCTCAGCTTCGCTGGGGACTCACGATGGCCTGGGAGAGGTCAGGAAATCCACTTCTTGGGCTGCAGGGACCTCGGACTCCGGCGGGAGCGGCGTAGTTTGCGACCGTCGTTGTCGTTTTTGGTGCCTGCCAAGCAGGGGAGTCACTCCTTGACTCCAAGGGAGATTCTTCTGTCTTCCAAAGGTAGTGGAACGTCGAAGGGCCAGGATTCTTCTGTAGAGCGTCGTCCAGGGGTTATCTGCTTTGCAATGGCAAGGTTCCCCCTCTTATACTAAAAAGAGGGGATGGACTAGCTCTATGACCCCACCTATGGGAGGGTCAAGGGAGGGGGTGGCTACACCCACTTCCCTTTGTCCAGTTTTGCGCCAGAGCAGGGGCAGGTAGCCCCTGAGCTGGTTTGAACTGGCATATGCACAGAGGAGCCTTCTGCTCCCCCAGTGCAGGACTTCAAAGCACTCTAAGAGTGCACCCACCCAGCCCCAATACACTAAACCCTGTCTGGGAGGTGGTTACACCTCCCTGTGACAGGATGCCTATTGTTGGGCTTCCTCCACTGTGAGTTTCGGTCATCAGCAGGAGGGCAGCCCAGTGTCTGTGACTGGTGGCATCCATTTTGTGATGCCAGGGCTCTTTAGGATTCTACCGCGTTTCCACAGCAGGTACATGTCTTATCCCTCTAGAAGGGTGGAATGCTACTCCCCGCCGCCAAGATTGGCGGGGGGTAGTATTCCAAGATGTTTGACACCAAACACGACATGTTTTGATGCAGCCATTCCAAAGTTAGCATTTACCGCGAGGATATAATGCACTTAAGAGTATATGGTTTAACCGCATCCACAAACAGCACCAGAGAATGGACTCTGAGAACTGCAGAGGGGCCCTGCTCATGCAGAGGCACCCCCTCACATAGAAGCCAAGCACCCTGCCCTCAGGATTGATAGGGCCTGCCTTAGGGGTGACTGATAGGTTTATATGTGTGTGCAAGAGAGATATAGGAAACCTATATCTCAGTGAGGGGTGCTAGCACCACCTCACCCAGGCTGCAGTAGCAGGCCTGTGGTGTCAGATTTAGACTGCTTCCCAGGGGTG
Organism: Calotriton arnoldi; assembly: GCA_963921515.1. Taxonomy (NCBI): domain Eukaryota; kingdom Metazoa; phylum Chordata; class Amphibia; order Caudata; family Salamandridae; genus Calotriton; species Calotriton arnoldi. The sequence goes on along the minus strand of CAWUFW010004032.1, from coordinate 367,736 downwards.
GCATAACACATGCTGCAGCCCCTGGTAGGCCTGTGAAGTACCTATGCCCTTGGCACCTAAGGTACCATATACTAGGGACTCATAAGGCACCACAGTATCCAATCACTAGTGCACCTAGAGTGCACTCCATGTCGTTTAGAGAGAGCAGATAGACTGGGGCCCTGAATAGCAGGGTCCCAGTCCAACTAAGTCATAAACCAGCAAAACACCAGGAAAAAAGTGGGGGCAACCATATAGTCAGATTCCACCTTCCTACAGTTACATAATGTCTCAACCATCATAGTTTTTTGTTGCAGTTGCAAGATATTCTAGCATGTGTACAAGTCGGTACATTGGACTGATACTATGTTTAGTTCTGTTATAGCTGTGGGATACATTTTTTCCCAATTGAAATCACATGTTGACCCTTAACCCATTCACTTTATAAGTGGTCATCGCCCCCCCCCACCCTCCCCAATACCCTACCCCCAATCTACTCTCTTCCTTTGTGGGATGAGAACTTGTCTCTTACCAAAGCGTCGCCAAGATCCATGCTGTCTGGCTTCATACCCTTTTGTTGTTGAACGGGTGGGTCCGGCCTCTAGGAAGTATCATTAAGGACCAAATTGTCTAGCAGGGGTTCACAAATTATGCAGCAAGAAAAGGAAAACTATTTGACCCATTTTGCGGCAGTTTTATTTAACTGTATTACATTTTTATGTAAGTTGACACTGTCTGGGCAGAGTTTTTACCACATTATCATATTAACAATTAAATACAGTTATCAGCAACGGAGAGGTGACCAGTTCGTTTTTGAATAGAGCCTGCCACTGTGCTGCAAAACGAGTGACAGTAGTTTGTCACTTTTTTTTTTTTTTTAAACTTTGTTTATTGGTTTTAATCACAGCCATATATAACATGATTGGACTACATATTCGAGGTTGTCCTCAACATAAGCAGGCAGACAGTATCTTAATTACATATTAAGCATTTCCTACAAGGCTTACTGGTCTATGCATCTCCATTTCTACCGTGGGTGACACACAGGGCTCCCCTCGATATTTATTCCAGTGTGACCATTTCCTATCCCACTTTTTGGGACACCCCCGACCCTTGAACACCTCAGTCTCCGCCAACATACATCTATCCATTTCTTTAGCCCACACGATAACTAGTGGTGGGTTCGCTCCCCCCACCCTCTTGCCAGCTCCCGTTTCACCAGCGTGTATCCCAGTGTCGTAAATTGCTGTTCAACCTCCGTGAGATCAGTAGCCTCCCATATATTCAACAGTCCCAGCGATGGCGTTAAGTGTATGTCCTTCCCCAGGGCTGTATGCATGTGATTTGAGGCTCCCTCCCAAAGGGCCCTTATCCTTGGGCAAGTCCAAAGGGTATGAAAAATGTGGCCTGCTGTCCACAACCCCTCACACAACGGTCGTCAGGTCTAGTTCCTATTTTCGCCAACACTGTCCCGGACATGTATGATCGGTGTAGTATCCTAAGCTGGATCAGCCGAAATCTCTGTGTGATAGCCGCCTCTCGAGGGGACATGAGTGCCATCTGCCAGTCCTCGTCTTCTATAGGACCGATATCATCCTGCCACCGCTCCCTGAGCTTCGGGAAAGCGTCTGGCGGGTTATTACTCAATTTCCTATAGGTCAGAGATATTGCCTTTGAAGCAAGGGGCCCGTCCAGCAGGCGGTCTTCCAGAGGTGATGACTCTGGTATATCATTAAAAGATGGAAACGCCGCCTGTAGTGCATGTCTGATCTGTAAATATCTATACATTTCTCCCTGCGCCAGATGATATTGTTTCTGGAGCTCACTGAAGGTAAGCATTGTTCCCTTTTTGACCAAATCTCTCACCGCTGATATCCCGATGAGGTCCCATTTATCAAACCCGGGCTGATAGCACAGCGTACCCAGTTTCTGGGAGAACCACAGCGGTGTAGCCTGCGAGAGGACGCCCTTCCATCCCAGCCGGGAGGTGACCACCCGCCAGATTTCCAAGGTGTGTTGGGTGGGTCCAAAGAACCTCCCCTTATTTTTCCTATCAGTAGTATATAGGGCCCCCAAATATCCGGAGCGATCAGTTTGGTATCGATCAAGGGCATACGCTGGGTCATCCGGGGGTAGTATATCCAGTGATTGACTGTCACCAGTTGCGCCGACCAGTAATAGCGCTGTAGGTCAGGAAGAGCTATGCCCCCACCATACCAGTCTTTTGTCAATTTCTGCATTGCAATCCTAGGGGCCCTGCCATCCCATAGCAGTGTGCGAATCTCCCCTCAACCACTCTAAAATACGAGTCCGGGATCCGATGAGGACAGTTGTGCAGTATATAGAGAAAACGAGGAAGGGCCAGCATTTTAAAGAGTGCCGCCCTCCCCACCAGTGTTAAGGGCAGAGACCTCCAGTGTTTTACGTCGGCTCGCAGTCGGGCCAAAGGGGGGCCAAATTGGAATCGTAGAAACCCGTCGGATCGGAAGTGATAAAAATCCCTAAATACCGGAACCCTCCGTCGCGACCGCTATAGCGCAGTTAGCCGGAAGGCGGGGAACTGCGCCTCTCAACATAAACAATGAGGACTTGTGCCAATTTATCGCATATCCCGAATATTTCCCAAAATTCGTGAATATATCCAACACTACCCTGATCGATTTATACGGGGATGCCAGGTATAGTAGTATATCGTCCGCATATAAAGATATTCGATCTTCCACGTCAGCTGCCCAGCGCAGCCCACGCACCCTCACGTCTCTACGCACCCAGTCCGCGAGAGGCTCCAGCATAAGAGAGAAAATCAGCGGAGAGAGCGGGCATCCCTGCCTGGTACCTCTTCGCAGCTCGAACGTCCTAGATGTGAAACCATTTACCCTCACCTGTCCCAGCACACCAGTATATAGAAGCTTTACCCATGCTACAAATTTAGGGCCCAGTCCTACCTTCTCTAGGACCTCGAATAGGTATGGCCATTCAATGGAGTCGAATGCCATGGAGGCGTCGAGAGACAGCACCGCCGCATCCTCTTCCACATATTTCCTACGCGCCATCACGTTATGTAAACGCCGTATATTAAGGGCCGTATTTCTACCTGGCATAAAACCAGATTGGTCTGGGTGGACTATTGATGTAATAACTGATGCCAATCTGTTCGCCAAGACTTTTGCCAGCACCTTTGTCTCAACGTTGATCAGCGAGATTGGCCTATACGAGCTACATTTATCCGCTGGCTTACCCTGCTTATGGATGACTACTATGGTGGCCAGCCGCTGATCTACTGGTAGCTCACCGACTTCTAAACTCCCTTCATACATGGCTTTCAAATGTGGCACTGTCAGGGAGGCCGTAGCCTTCAGAAGCTCTACTGGAATCCCGTTAGGCCCCATCGCCTTTCCGGATTTGAGCTGCCCCAAGGCCTTGCTTATTTCTTCGGTTGAGAGGTCTATCTCCAGGTCCTCTCGTTCCATCTCCGAGAGGCCCGGCACCTTACTGTCCCGAAGGAGCTGACGGGAGTCCTCCGCCGTGTATTGAGTGGAGGGGGAGTACACCGTTTCAAAATAATCAGCAAACTTCTCTGCTATGTCTTTCGGATGAAGCACTGCTTCACCTCCCGTCGTCATTAATCTGTGTATCCATCTAGACCCCTGTTCTCGCCGTTCTAACCACGCTAGTGTCCTGCCAGCCCTATCTCCAAGTTCGTAGAGTCTATGTTGGGTGGCAGAATGTTTAGCCACCATTTGTTCCCTGGTTCGTATCCTGTATTCGTCTTGCTTCAATAGGAGTCTATGACTAGTATCTGGCGAGGGGTCACGTGAATGCTCCTGCTCTAGTTCGAGAAGGTCGGACTCTAACTGAACCAAAAGTTCACGCTTTTTGGCAACATAGCTCGTCTTTAGTGACAGAGCTTGCCCCTTTAGAACCACTTTGTATGCCTCCCAAATTATTTGTGCAGAATCGACTGAGCCCACATTTTCAGTAAAATAGTTATCCGTTTGAGTACGGAGTTCAGTTTTTATATCAGGTATATGCAGGAGCCATGGGTTAAGGACAATAGTGGTGCGTGGTTGTCGTTCCCAGTGCGTATATTCCATCCATACCGGGGAATGGTCCGAAATACCTCTGGGTAGAACTTTATACTGGACAAAATTACCGAACTTGGACATTTGCGTAATGAAATAGTCAATGCGGGATAAACTACGGTGGACACTAGAAAAATACGTGAATAGTTGATCAGTGGGATGAAGCGCCCGACCCACGTCTGTCAAACCCATCGCCGTCACAAAGTCAGCCATTAGGTTGTTAGATTTCTCCCTGGACTTCGGTGGGTGACGGTCCACGGTGTCATCTAAGGTCATGTTGTAGTCTCCCCCATTATAAGTGTACCCTCCCGGAGTCTCGTCAGCCTACTTCCTAGTTCTTCCAATGCCGCCTTACCCAGAGCTGGCGGTATGTATACAGAGAGTATATTGATGTCTTTTCCATCCCACTGGACCTCCGCCCCCACGAAGCGACCCCCAGCATCCGCCCATGTCCGATGAACTATAAGGGGCGTACTTTTCCTTACCAATATAGCCGTCCCCTCGAGCCCGTGGTATAGTCTGCATGTACCAGAAGTTTGTATCCCCACCTAGTAAGGGCTTTGGATTTCTGACCCACTAGATGCGTTTCTTGCAACAAGACCACTTCAGGCGAGTGTCTTTTCAGGTATTGTTGCACAATACCCCGTTTGATCTTATCCCCAACCCCGTTGACATTCCAGGACATTACTGAAAGGGTACGGTCCCTATCCTGCCCCATCCCCATGTATCATACTCAATTCCCTTACACGGATCAATAATATGTAGGAAAACACTTGAGCCTGTCCACTCAGTAATTGCCGCCCAATGATCAATATGGCTACTTTCTGCTGTTGAATCACAGTTTCACGTTGCTTACCAATAACACAGTTAAAACAATAACATTCCCCGAATCCCAGCCTCCTAGTCCCTTCCCCCTCCCCACACCCTGATCTACCTCACGACCCCCCTCCCTGCCCCCCTGCCCGTGGATTTAAAACTACCCACTCCCCAACCCGGCAGAGTGCCTCTCTCCCCCAGACATGCTAGAAATGCACGGGACGGTCAACTCCCATCCCCACCCGCTCATATCACAATTGACTTAAATTTCCCCCCATCCACTGATCTTATAGGCCAATCACATTCAAATCACGTCTATTTAATCCCATCGGTCTCAGAGCTTGTATCGGGTACCTTTTGGTTAATCCCACCTCCGATGGGTAAACCAACCCCTCACCCAATCCCCCTACTTGCACTGTCAGTTGGGTGCCGGCTCTCCTCTACGGTTTCAGGAGTCCTTATTCCTGTTCCTTCACTGGACCCTCTTCTTCTGCTGGTCCCTTTGGTGCCGCGTCAGAGCGGAGGCCCCTGCGTTGGCTGTTCTTTTCAGAGCGTTCACGTCTCTGGCCTCCCACCGTGCTCCATCCTTCCATCCAGTCCCAGACTGCCTCCGGTGAGTCAAAAACCACGATTTGCCATTCGACTCCACCCTCAGTTTCGCAGGAAAGAGCATCGCATACTTCACCTCCCGGTCCCTCAGCTCCCTCTTCACCGCCTGAAAGCTGCGACGTTGGGCCTGAACCTTGGCCGTGAAATCCGGGAAGAGGGCCACCTCGTAGTTGTCTATTTTCAGCGGAGGACTGGACCTCGCCGTCTGCAGTATAACATCCCTATCTCGGTAGTTGAATACTCGGGCAATAAGGGGCCTCGGGGTGCTCCTGATCTTGGTCTACCCCCTGGTACTCTGTGAGCTCTTTCGATAGAAAAGTAGTTTGACAGAGACTTAGGTCGCAGGTGATTCAGGATGAGATTCTCCACGTATAGGTCCGCTGCCGGCCCCTCCGTCCTTTCCGGAACCCCTAGGATGCGAATGTTATTTCGGCGGGCCCGGCCTTCATAATCGTCGAGTTGCTGTTCCATCCTGTCCTGTTTCTTCTGCATTGCAAGCATCTGCGTTTGAAGTTCCGAGGTGTCCGTCTGTAGGGCATTAGTGACCACTTTAAGCTCCTGGACTTTCTCGTCCATCTTCCGGAAGTCCGCTCTGATGAGAGAGACCTCCACCGTGACCGAGTCTACCGAGGAGCGCACTCCATTTATGGCCGCCATGACATCATGCAAAGTCGGCTCCGGGCCTTGTTTGGAGGCTGCCGCTCCTTCATCTTTCTCCGACTGCGGCGAATCTCCCTTGGCCCCCGCTGTGGACCATGCGAACTTGGCCAGCTGCTTTTGGGCCGTCGCCTTGGGCCCCTTTCCTCCCGTCGCCATAGGTGCGCGGCACTGAACGTCGTCCTAGGTGAGAACCCGGCTCTGTTCCGGAGGGTTGACTGCCGGTCTTTTGACAAGAGTGACCGAGTTCCCCAGGTCAGGTCGGTATGGCTGGATGATCTTCGCCAGCCTTCTGCAGGAAACTTCTCCTCACTCTATTTACGGCCCTCTATCTCTCCACCTCTTGCTGAGCTGGAACCTGCGGCTTTCCCCGCGACCGGGTAACCTCGATCACTTCCCAGTGTCAGTCAGGGCTACTATTTGAGCTCCCCAGCGGGCTGATGGCTTGTGGGCTTATGGGCCCCGACGTTTTATCCACCTGATGCCTTCCGTCGCTGGCTGTCGAGCAGTGTGTCTTGGCTTAGGCCGCAGGGCCAGGTATCCGACCGGGCAGCGCACCGACTGTCACAGAGACACCAACACTTTCCCCAGGACCTGCGGGTCTGCGCCGTGTTCCCCCAAGCAGTGGCGAGGTCGCCGCACCAGCGGTGGACAGATCGGGCTCCCGCCCCGCCTCTCAACACTCTCTCTGGCCATAAGCCGGGGCCTCGCGCACCCCGCAGAGGCCGATTTCTTCAGGCCCTGGGCCCCAACGCGCCCTCTCGTGTATTGTCTGCCAAATGCTCTCCGGTCCCCGCGATGCAAGCGGACCCAGTGGCCAGATCTCGCCCTGCCACCACAGCCCGCGGGGAATCCTCCCAGCTACCGCCCTTTGGGATGTGCAGGGCCGATGGCAGCGGCCGCGGCGCAGCTAGGCCTCGAGCCGGGGGCTCAGGTGATCAGGGCACTCACCGGCTCCTCCCCATTACCGCCGCATCGCTCGGCGCGGGAGCCTTCAGGCCGTTTACGTCCGAACCTGGCTCCGCGCTGGATCACTGCACTTCGGGATCCCCGGCGGACCACCACACAGCCGGGCTTTTCCGACGTTCTCTTTCCGACGCCTCCAGCCTTTACGCGTCCTCCATCGCCGCCATTATCTCCTCCGGGACGCAACACATGGAGGGCGCCGGAGGCACCAGCCGAGTCGCTACACCCGTCGAGTCTCTCTCAGGAGGTAGGGGGTGAAGCACCTTACATTCGGTGCATTTTTCATTCGTGGATGGCGGCGGGTATTGAAGGATTTATAGCGGGGGTTCAGGAGCCCATTCAGGCAGCAGCCATTCTCGTTGGTCGCTAGCCACGCCCCCCCAGTTTGTCACTTTTGATCTGTTTGAGCAAGAAACATTTTTATTAAAATCTCAAATAAAGTAGATGATGGATTGTCTAGCAAGTGTGGCTAATGCCTAAAATGCTGCAGCTGCAAAATTTCAGTGGCCCTCGGTGTCATCCATAGGCCTGTTAGCGGACTACAAATCAGGTCTGCACTGTCATCCATTCCCTGATGGGACAGATAAATGTCCCCTGCCCATTCAAGGAGAAGAGGGCTCCATGCTGCATAACTTATGGTGCGCATTCAGAATAAAGCCTGGCTAAAAACTATTGTCTCTGCATACTGTCTGAAATTGTGACTGGGTGAAGTATCTACTATAAATTAATTGTTTTGCTCACTTTCCAACGTCAGTCATTAGTGTTCATAAATACCTGCATATCTTTACTTGTATAGATTCACAGAAAGCTTTACCCCTCTGGGAAGACTCACAACTGACTTGCTCTGGTTAAAGGTTTGACCTGTCCTCACAAATAGATCCCCTTGCCTTCATCAAACATGAGACATGTATGAGGATGTTGGTATATGGGACATGTGGCTCACATGTGGCTCAGTGAATGATTGGGTCCATTTTGTATATGCTGCACAAAATAGTGCACTCTTTTGTGTGAAGTGATGTCCACATGCACACTTCCTGGCCATCCACCCAAAAACGATAGTATGTTATAGGTGATGTAGACCTCTGGACCATTCAATTTATCCACAGTATTTTCTCGTCACTCCTCCATTATGTGTTCTACGGCCATTGCCCCTGGCAACAGGGAATGGCAGTATTTCTTTGGTCTGAGGCTAATATTGTTCTGACTGGGGTCTCAGAAGCCTGGAAAATATTGCCATTGATAAGGACAGAATGCCACTCCTTTAGCATGAGCAAACAAGCATTTAAATTAAACTGAATCTCTTATTGGCTGTAGAATCCTCATTTACCACATTTGTAGGAATAAATAAGGAACCTCTCAGCCAGCAATTGATTTATACTTTGTCTTGGTACCTGGACAGCCTGCGCGCCAGTGTAGCTGAAGGTGCAGCACACTATTGGAGTGCTACCCTGACTCCAAGCATTTAAATTCAACTGAATCTTAGGTAGGCTGTAGAATCCTCTTTTACCACTGTGCAGGAATAAGTACTGAACCTCTCAGCAGTTGCTTTGTACTTTGTCTTGTTACCAGGACAGCCAGCGCTTCAGTGTTGCTGAAAGTGCAGCACACTATTGGAGTGCTACCCTGACTCCTGACTGGCCCTTTGTCTCTGAAGTCCGCAGAATCCCTTTTCTGCTGTGGCCTGCGGAACACCCACCTGCCTGCCAAGGAGCTGAACTGCACCTCTGGGTGAACATATTAGGTCTAGAGGAAGACCTGCAAGAGGTCTTCCTCGACTTCTCAACTGCTACTGACTAAATCTGGAAGACTCAAAAGCAGGGGACCTGCGCGCCGGTAAAGTGTTGTGCAACTCCCCATCAATGCTGTTCGGCTCTGAAAGTGATGAACAGAGCTGCACATAAGTGCCACGCATGTGCGCTAATGTTAATTCCTTTTTTTCTGCACCTTCAGGCCTGGATCCGGCGCTCCACTCCTTTTTGTTTCACTCTGAGAAGAGATTTTCTTCAAAAGATTTTCCAGTGTGCAAGGGATGTCGCCCCCTAAATTGATTGGATTCAAGCTCTGTGGGGACTGTCAAACGAATGTCTGTGACAGATCCCCATGAGGTGTGCCTTTTGTGCTCTGGTCCTTCACACAACTTCAAGGCCTGAATACTGTTTCCAGATGATACCTAAAGCCATCCTTCCGCTCTATGTGGCGCAACACAGGAAGGCTCCATGCCGGTGCTGCTCCCGAAATAGTTCCCAAGGCCGATCTTCTCCACGCTCGAAGTATCCGGGTAAGTCAATGAAGAAACCCCTCATGAAGCCAATCATGAGACAACCCCTCCCCCCTACTTTCTTTCTCCAGGTTGGGTGCAATGGCATGACTGTGCCCCCAGATCTCGCTCCTGTTCCATCAAGAAGCCCACTCCATCCCTGGTACTGATTAACCCAGAGTTTGCGGGTCCATCGGAGACATGACAGCATGTCGAGACATTTCGAGGGGTTAGCAGCGCATCTTTGGCACGCTTCAGTCTCCGTGTGGCGTATTTTGGGCCCCATGGATAATCAGGTCCTCCCAGTCGGGCTACGGCAGGCAAGTTCTCCCCCTGTGCCCTCTGCATCCCTTGAACCAGCTTCAGGTTCTGTTCGAGCATTGAAACCAGCACCATAATCTGCCCAGATTCCTGGACCGGGATTCCAGGCCAGTGTCTTCTTGACCGGTGCCATGTCCTGACCTTGGTGTGCTGCAGCCTGTACTAAATCTGACTCTGTTACAATTCTACTACTGCTCAGTCGTGCTTGTTGCACCAACATTTTGGCTCTGAGTAAGACAGTGGTAGAGATGGGAAAAAGCTTGTCCCACCCTATGATGATATCAACTGGTACATGGACCTATAGGATGCCAGTTGGCTGAACACCTCACCAGATACTGGGTTGGCTTGCCCCTCCCTGGGCCATCAGCAGAGGAAAGCTCTTTATTTGCTAATGTGATCTGGAGGGCTGCTGAGGTTTTTCACCTTCTCACTTTGAGGCAAAAACAAGTGTATTGTCAGGGGTCCTACACCCTGGCCAGGCACCGAACCTCTGTTGCCCCTCAATGAAGCTCTCACTAATACACTGCTGGGTATTTGGGCTAAACCATGTCCTGGTCCCCAATCAAAGGGCAGGTCGCCTGCCTCCATTGATTTCCTAACACAGCACCCAACACCTGAAAGCCTAGTCCACCAATAGAGACAAATTCTGTCCAATTATGCCCTCGACAGGGATTCAAAACAAGTGCACACCTTAAGAGGGCATATGTTCTTCTCAGCCAGCCTTACTTTGAGGTTGGATAACTTCAGCTCTTTGCTAGGTTGCTACACCCACTCTCTATGGTACATGGCGGGTGAGGTCTTACTTGTGGCTACTGAATACTTAAGGTCTTCTTTAACCCAAACCATTAAATTTGGTTGGGATGTGGCTACATTTGTTAACTGCTCAGCTTAGGAAACCAGCCTGGTGCTTTGACACCACACGTGGATTAAGTTTTTATATTGATGGTACCAAAGCAGATCAGCTTTTTGTGGCGTTCTCTTGGGTGAAGGACAAGACGGTGCAGAAACAGAACATCTCTTGATTGATAGTCCTCTGCAAGGTGAGGAATCTAAGTACTAGCTAAGAAGCAGCCTCCAGAAGGCTTAAGGACTCACTCCACCAATGCCAGGGCTGCTACTACTGTGTTGGCTCGCCGCCTGTCCTGGATGTCTGCCAGGCAGCTGTGTGTTACTCAGTGCATACCTTCATGAAGCACTACTGCCTCAACAGTTAGGTCTGTTGAGATGGGCATTTTTTCCACTCTGTCCTGGAGGACACTTTAGTCTGAGCCAACCGCTCCACTGCCCAGGAGGAGGCATTGCCATCGTCCACAAAAGCACACTCCGACTAGGCATGCACTCTAACGACCCAATGACGACCATGGAAATCCTCCACTTCCAGATCCGGACCAACCCAAACACCACCCTCCACGGCACCCACGTCTACCGACCCCCTGACCCCTCCCCCCCCCCCCTTTCACCGACGCCATCGTAGACCTCCTTGCACTACCAGGCTCTCGCATCTACCGACTACATCCTACTTGGAGACTCAACTTCCAACTGGACAACCAGAGTGATCGGAACACCGCCTTCCTCCTGGAGAACCTCGCCAACATCGGTCTCAAGCAGCTAGTCACCACACTGACCCACACAGTTGGACACACGCTCGACCCAGTCTTCTCCGCCAGCGGAAACATCAGCTACAGCCACACAACCAAACTCTCCTGGACAGACCATCACTGCGTGCATCTCATCTTTGCCATGCCCACCGTACACCACCGTCGTCATCGCCCCCCCCTCCCCGTCGCATCTAGATCAAGGCCTCCGAAGAACTTCTGGGTCAACTTCCTCAGCACAACCACTCCACCAACGCCTTCGGATGACAACACCGCAGAACGCAACCTTCACCGATGGATCTCCAACTGCGCCGACACCCTGGCACCCATCAAGAAAAGACCAGGCAAACAACACTCCAAGAAGACCAGCTGATTCACTCCTGCCCTCCAGGGGGTCCAGACGCACCTGCATACGTCTCAAGAAGAGATGGAGGAAGGACAAAACCCCGCAAACTCACGCAGCCTTCAAATCCACCTTCAACGCACACCACCACCTCCTGAAAACCACTAAGAAAACGGCCCTTCAAGACAGAAGCAACACCAACGCACCAAACAGCAAAGAACTCTTAGCCATCGTCAAGGATTTTGTCAGGCCCAACAGCGGGACCACAGACGCCCCCCACCCCAAAAAGACCTCTGCAACAAACTCAGCACCTTCTTCCACCACAGCATCTGGAAGATCTACGACAGCTTCGACACCCTGGACCCAGCCACAATGCCAGCCACCATGCCCGCCACCATCGCACACAACCAAGCTGCACCCCAACAAACCGTGCTCTGCTGGACCCCACTTGCGCTCAAGACCATGAAGAGCATCCACTCAGGAGCCCTGACGGATCCCTGCCTGCTGTCACCCCCCCAGTTTCGCCGCACCATCAACTGTTCCTTCCCCGATGACTGGAAACCTGCTGAGATCAACCTCCTGCTGAAGAAGCCATCCTCAGACCCGACAGACCTCAAGAACTTCAGACCAATCTCCCCCCCCTCCCCTTCCCAGCCGAGGTCATAGAGAAGGCCATCAACTCCCAACTCTGAGTTCATCGAAGTGAACCACGTCCTGGACACCTCCCAATCCGGCTTCCGAAGCAACCACAGCACAGACCTCACTCCTCGTCGCCACCGATGACATCTGCTCCCTCCTTGATCGGGGCGAGACCGCAGCCCTCATCCTACTATACCTCTCGACCGCCTTCGACTCCGTCTCCCACCGCACCCTAATCGCAAGACCCACAACGCCGGCATCCGCGACAAGGCTTTGGACTGGATCCACTCCTTCCTCATCCGCCGACTACCACAGTTCTTCTCAGAACAAACGGAGATCAGCTGAGGAGGGTTCCTCCCTGAGCCCCACCCTCTTCGTCTACATGGTCCCCCTCGCAGCCATCGTTAGAAGCCATGGACTTAACATAGTCTCCTACGCCACCCAGCTGATCCTCTCCCTCACCAATGAACCCACATCTGCCAACACCAACTTCCAAAGTGGAATGAAGGCCGTTGCTACCTGGATGAAAGACAGCTGCTTCAAGATCAACTCGGACAAGACCGAAGTACTCCTCCGGGGACCCACCCCTTCACCCTGGGATGACTCCTGGTGGCCAGCCGCTCTGGGATCTCCCTTCCACCCCGACGGACCACGCATGCAACCTCGACATCATACGGAACTCATCAGTCACTATGAACCGCCCAATCAATGCAGTTTTCTCAGCCTGCTTCCACAAACTCTGCCTGCTTTGAAAGACATTCAGATGGATCCCCACAGAATCCAGAAAGATGGTCACCCACGCGCTCATCACCAGAAGACTCGAATCTGCGTCGCTGACCCAATTCAGGAAGAACCTCAAGACCTGGATCTTCGAATGATCCTCCACCCAGTCCGACCAACAGCCCCCCTCCCCCAGGGCCTTGAGACCCTCACGGGTGAGTGAGTGATTGATAGCCATTCCACAGGGAGGTATTGATTTGTTATCGATTCACAAGGTGAGGAATCTGTGGGTAGAAATATCCATCAGAAAAACAATTTACTTCTCTTCAGTACTACTCTTTCTGGTGGATACCCTATCTAACTGCAGATTCCTGACCACCCTCCTGCCTCTCTGTTCTGTCGTATGGTTTCTTCCATATAAAAAAAATCCCAATCTAGGAATCTGCACACTGGCTATTTCAATTTATTGATGGTCCCCGCGTCTAAGGAACAGAAGTTTGCATGAATGAAATGGACGTCGGAGCACAGGGGTGGCGTTTATATGCAGTTCTGTTTGTCACTTCTGGTGCAGTAAGGTATCGACGTGGAGTCGCATGGCAAAACCTACTAGCATGCAGGAGCGCTGCTTTTGAATTTTCTGGATTCACTCTAGCTCCTGGGGGAAATTCACCAGGTGAGGGCATCTGCTGTTAAAGTTTCCACAAGGAGTGTCATCTAGGTCAAGAAGCTGGTCAATCACATAAAGACATCAAGCATGGTAATTCTGATCGAGATTCCTTACCTTCGAATATTCCCCAGGTGTCATACTGGATCTGAAACTTTCTGATAGGTGGCATTGTATGGCTCTGCAGTGGACCCATACCGCCCCAGGAGTGACAGAGCAGAGCCACATTTTAAGTCCACCCCTAGGCATTTAGAATGGTTCCTCTCTATTCATACCTTGCAGCGTGGTTCTGGAATTCCACTTCCAATTTTGTCTGGTATTTCTGACTACTTCAAATTTTTCTGTGTTCTAGGGAAGGATGACCCCATTGAAAATGACAGGATTCAAGCCATGCTGTGACTACAGGAAGCAGATTTTGGTCACCGATCCACACAAAATGTGTCTTTGACATCTGGGCTCTGGACATGATTCTAAGTCATGTAATAGGTGCGTTCTCATGCACCTGAAGTTAATTCAAGGCAAAGCTGTATGTGGTGAACACAAACAGTAGCTGCGGCCTTTGTGTAGGTCTCGCTCCCGCTCCAAGTCCCGGACCTGGTCTCCGTCCTGGGGCTGTTCCTGCAACTGGTCCACTTCCTGCTCAAAGTTTTTTAGTGAGTCCATACCTTAACGCAAGCACACAAAAGCGAAGCAGAACTCGCCCATCATGGCACTCTGACTCCAAGGAGAAGGTGTGAGGGGGTTCAGATCATACTCCATTGAGTTAGTCGGTTACTGAGCAGATTCCTCAGCGTGTCCTGCTCCTCCCAAAGTTTCTCAGGCCATCGTCTACCCTGCACCAGATCGAGGCCTTCAAAGAGGCCAGCATGCTACTGCATGCTACTGCCTCCCATTGGCATGCTGTGATATTTTATGTGGCACATTAATTCTTAGAATGTTTACTTTAGAATATGCGAGTCTTGTATTCATTCCTGGAGATTGGGTTTTGGATAAAGATGGAGTTGTCAACGGATTAAACTGAAAGAAAATCTACTAATCTGTGTGGACCCATTAATTTGTACTGGAGATGCAACATGTGCCTTTGTGCCCCACAGAACCGCAGCGGCCTCCAGTCTGGTTCCTGCAGCGAGTACCTCCTAGGCGCCATCTGTCCTCTTGTGAGTTTTCCACCCCAGACCCACCACCAAAGCAGTTTCCTGCGGACCCATCGCCACTGGCGGTTAATTCAGTGCTGACTCCCATGTCATGTCAGATCCCAAACTGTCATAGGCCCGAAGTCGACTGATATTGAGCTATGAAATTACAAAAGTCCAACCAGTCGTCCTGCAGCCTAACTGACTCTAACCCTGTACCTTTACTTTGTTGCTGCGATCAGCAAAGGCTCCATTATCTTTTTGGTTCTGACTATAAACCTGCGCAAGAGCAGCTTGCACTGCAAGATGATGATGATCATCCTGATGGTGAGAGGGATGGCTTGCTGCCCCCTATTTACACTCTTGATGTCTTATACCTTGACTTAAAAAATACCAGTAGGCTTGACACCTGGGCTAAGACTGAATTTGACTCCCCACTTTAGGGACTAAAAGATTAGAGTGCCTCATTTGCAGCTGTGTTTTAGAGGGCCGCTGAGGTGCTATATTAGAGTTACAGCTGCCCTCTATTGCGTCTAAAACAAATATTTTGATGGAAGTCTTACAGCCTGGGCTCGTAGCATCTGAGCCCTTGCTTCCATTTAATGATGCTCCTACAGATATTCTTATGGCTCCATGGTTGAAACCAGGTATTTGCCCACTTGTGAACAGGCAGTGGCCAATTGTCATAGGCTGGACCTGGAGTCCCAGATGTTCTCACCAAGCACTCTACTCCAGAAAGCCTTATTGTACAGGCCTCAACCAGTTAAGTGAATTCTTTCCTTCCACTCCTCTGGATAGAGAACCCCAGAGGATTTACTCTGGTAGACGTTTGTTTTCTTAATCCAGTGTGGCATTGCGGTTTGTAAAGGCTGTCTATCTTGTGGACCGATGCACCCATCCCTTTTGGTACATGGCCAGCGATATCGTGCCAGCACCCCCAGAAGATATTGGGGCCTGTTGGGCCAAACGATACATGATGGCTGGACGCGGCCGAATATGTGATGTACGTGGGTTTGGATAACCCGGATTGCTTTGGAAGAGCAGTTGGTACAAATGTGATCCTTTTTCAACAGGTCTGTATGAGATCCCCTGGTTTTTACAGTGATGTATAGGATTTGCTGATGGACGTGCTCTTAGATGGGACCTGCCTCTTTGGTGAGAAGACTGACTCTGCTTGGGAACACTTTGAAGGCCGTAAAGCTACAGTGTGTTCATTCGGGCTGCAATTTGTGCACCAGTTTCTGAAATGTAGGGGCTACTCCAGAAAACTAGCGTAAAGACAGGACAGCCTTCCCAACCAGTGATGCAACAGACAACCCAGTCCTTTCGAGACCATGAGGTGTAGGCCAGCAGGGGCAGCAGTCTTCTAATTCCTCCTCCCCTGCAACAAACCACTATATTTTACCCTCAATGGCGCATGCTGACTGGTGGGAGGCACAATCTGGCTGTTCCTCCCGGGCTGGTGATTCATCACATCCGAGAGATGGATCTTGCACATTATTCAAAATGGTTATGCCCTGCTTTTTCTTTACTCCATGCCAAATATCTCCCCATGCCAGAACGGATTTTAGAAGAGCATCCGTCCATCCTCTTCCAAGAGGTATGCCTGTTGCTCTTCAAGCTGTCCGTGATAAGGTATCGGACTCTGAGACAGGTGGGAGTTGTTAATCTTGCTATTTCCTCGTCTGTAAAATGGATGGGGGCCTCTGGCCTATCTTGGTCCTCCATCTCCTGAACACAGTTCTAAGGAAGGACAGATTCAAGATGCTCATGTTGGCCCAGATCCTATCTGCTCTGGACCCAGGCGACTATATGGTGTCCTTGGACTTGCGGGATGCATATTTTTATATACTGATTCTGCAGTCCCATAGGCTTTATCTGCAGTTCATGGGGGGTAATGGGCATTTTCAGTTAACTGTGCTCCCTTTCAGCTTTGCCAGCATCCCTTGGTGTTCACAAAATTGATGGTGGTGGTCGCTGCCCAGCTTTGGACATAGGAAGTTACTGTATTCCCATACCCCAACGACTGCTAAAGGTGGACTCGCCATAGTCAGTTGTGGACCACCTTCAGGTGATGGAGGAGCTTTTGACATCGTTGGGTTTCACCATAAATAATTAAAAGTCCCACCGGTTTCCCTTACAGATACTTCTGTTCCCTGGGGTAATCCATGCATTATGGTGGAGCTCTGGCCTTTCCCTCCTCAGCAACAAGTCCAGGACATTCAGGCCATGAGCCGGATGTTTCAGGGTTGCTCCTGAATCCAGGTGAGGGTGGCTCAGAAGCTTCTCTACCTCTTAGCCCTGTGCATCCTCTGTCAACCATGTCAGGTGGCACATGTGCCCCTACAGTGTTACTTGAAGTCCCAATTGGGCACTGCACCAAGGCCGTGTTTCCGAAAGCATGTAGTTGTGGGAGGATGCAGCTCAAGATCTGCAGTGGTGGTTGACAGACCTCCGTTTACCCAGCAGCACTCCATTAGCCCTTACCCTACCCAAAGCTGATAGTGGTGACTGACACATCACTGTTAGGTTGGGGGATGAGCGGGTCACCTGAAGGAGGTGGAGATTCAATGACTCTGGTCTCCAGTGGAGGAGCGTCTCCACATCTGTCTGTAGGCTACAGGTTGTTTGCATGGCCCTGAAGGCCTCCCTGCCATCCATCAAGGGAAGGACGATGCAGGCTCTCACCATCATTACCGCCACCATGCAGTACTGCAACAAGCAGAGTTAAGTGGGTTTTGTGTCCTGTGCCAGGAGGTTTTGCAACTCTGGAGGTGGCTGGAGTTCCGGGGCACCTTTCTGGTCGCAAACCACCAGGCATGGTCCCTGAATGCCAAAGTGGACCAATTGAGCAGGTGTTGTCTGCTGTATAACAAGTGACCCATAGATCCCGAGGTGGCACATGGCATTTTCCAACGTTTGGGAAAGTCCTGATTAAATCTTTTTGCCACTGTTGAGAATGTGTAGTGTCAAAAGATTTGTGTTGGAGTTTCCAAATGAACACGTTAAGGGACTCATTTTGGCTGGAATGGAACACTGGACTCCTGTATCCATTCCCACCACTTCCACTCCTGCCCCGAGTACTGAAGAAGATCAGGAACGACTGGTTCAAAGTCATTCTGGCAGCTCCAGATCGGGGCAAGTGTGGTATCTGGAACTCTTGTGCATGAGTATTTGTGCAATCTACTCCTCCATGCATGGAGATTGAACTGCAGCAATTAACTGCATTCGATTGCTGCCATAAGTGGTGGATGTTATCCTGGCCGATCCTTAACAAATACCATTTATATCAGGTGCTGGGACAAATTTGTAACCTGTTTTGGTGCCCGAGACACTGACCTCTTACCAGCACATCTGACGATGCCCTTTTATTTGTTTTATCTTTAGCCCAGCAAGACATAGTTTGTACTGTAAAAATGGTATGTCAGCCCTTTCGGCTTTTCTATGTTTGACGAACCAACCATCCTTGTTTAATTAACTTCTTGTGATGGTAATTTTTTTTTTTTGTGGTCTTTTCATAATATTAGGTTTATAAAGTAAATATATATAAAAAAAAAACTTTTTATTGTCATGTGCTCAGTGAATAATACAATGAGGGTACAAAAATAGCGGTTTTCTTTTACATACAGCCTCAAGCAGTCAATTGATGAACAGTCATTGACAATCATAAGACCTTTGCAATAATAAACTCATCTGCATTTTACTACATTACAGACCCTGATATATTTGCCATGATCCCCATATCATCTTCCACTTCCTAGGGCACCCTCTGCTCTCATATATCGTGCGTTCTGCCTGCCAGCACCAGTCCAAGTCGGCTTCCCACCCTTCCACTGATGATGGAATATTTTTAAAGGTTAGATACACCTAACCTCCTAAGCCATTTGAGATGCCACAGTGGGACCTTAACTTGGTCTTAACATTCCTCATTGTGACTATATCGCCTTGACTCGTGATTGAATTAAAGGCACTTTCAGTACAACAGCCCTACACCACCTTTTTCCAAGGAAAATCGGTGCTGGAGACTGGAGGGGCCTTCTTACCGAAAGTTGTGACTCCCCGCCATGTTGAGCAGTCCATCACCCTGCCAGTGTTCTTTGCCCGCCCCCAAAAGAGGAGTAGAGGCTCGATTTGTCGGACCCCCCCCAAAAGATCGTTTAAGCTTTTACATAGATCGTACTGGTATTGACAGGATGATCATCTTTTGTGGGGTTTTCTGGAGCAAGGAAAGTGAAGGCTGTGCAGATAGTCCTCTGCTTTTAGGTCTGCTATGCATTTGCCAAGAAGCGGCCCCATAAGGTCTGAGAGCCCATTCGATGGGAGCTAGGGCTGCTATCGCTGCATTGGCACAAGGAGAGCCTTTTCTTGATATTTGCTAGGCTGAAATATGGGCATCAGTGCATATGTTTATGAAGAACTACTCCCTTAAATGCCAGGTTAGGCAGGAAGGACCGGTTTTGCAAGAACATTTGGTTTGAGTCCACTCCACACTCCCTCGACCTTGGGGAGGTACTGTTTTGGTATCTATTCTAAGGTGAGACATCTACAGTTAGAAGTATCATCAGAAGAAGTTAGTTACCTTCGGTAGTGCTCTTCCTGGTGGATACTCTAACAACAATTCTTTACTACTGTCCCACCTCCCTCTTCTGTGGAGTGGCCTCTAAAAAGGTCCCAAGTTAGTATGCAGCACATTGTAAGCAATAATTGTTCAGGCTCCGCATCTGAGGTTGTGGAATAAGAAAGCCAAGAAACTCATGGCAGCACAAAGGGACGGCACATATATACTAAGCCATCTAGCGATATGCAGGAGCACTACTAAGTAGAACCTCTGGCCCCTGGGTAATATTCTAATATGAGGAATCTGTGGTTAGAGTATCCACCAGAAAGTTTTACTGAAGGTGAGTAACTTGTTCACCTGCATTGTCCCCACCTTACCCTCTGACTGTAGGATGCTTTAATCCCCCTTTTCAGCACTACAAGGATCAAGAGGCAGCTGACCTTGAAACTCCAGCAAACATCCGACTGTACATGCTGGCTGGAGATGACTCCGGTTCTCCAATCTTTACAATCATCTTCCGAGAACTTATAGTTTCAGTAATGGCTGTATTTCCAGACATGGTCAGCACTTAGTCCTAAACAGGTAAGACATGATTGGGCCAGTGCCTCCTACGATTGCTTCCTTCAATGGAAATAATAGAAAAGGACCGACAATTAACATACAGGCCCTTAAGAAAAGGCACCCTGGGACAAACCTAGTTAGTGGTGGCTCCCTAGTGCATCTGGCCATGTGCAAACCAGTCCTACCAGTTGATTTCTAAACTGATAATTGACATAAACAAACTTTGGCTTTATGGGTTCTGTTCCTAAATGAATGTTAATGGTGAAGTACCAGGTCACCAGGACATCACTACCGGGAGCACTAGAGAATTTCCTTGGTGAGGTCGTATTTCTGTGGGTAGTTTGCTTTTTGAGACATTCCTTTTGTGATGACACCTTTTATCCTGGTTATGGCATCCATTTAAGGCATGGCACTTTTAGTCCAGGATTGGTACCACTGTGTTATACCCATAGTTGGTTCAGGACCATAGTTAGGTTAAGAGTCCTTGCCTCTATATCCATTACCAACCAGCCCACAAATTACTAGAGCTAGATGTAGGAAGCTGGCTCTGTATATACTATACCAAAGTGAGGTATAGTGTGCACAGAGTCCAGTGGTACCCAAAAGGTAGGCGGAGGTAAAGTAGATAGCACCTCGCTCTCTATTTGTGGTAGTGTGGCCGAGCAGTAAGGCTTTATCAGAGGACAGTGTTAAGCATTTGTTGTACACACTCAGTCAGCAAATGAATTCACACACTCAAAGACTGAACTTCAGACCAATTGTTTTTGCATAAAAATATTCTTTTAGTTTTATTTTCTAGAACTAAGCAAGCCTGGCACATGTAAGCAATAAATACTTTTCAATAGCAATGCAGTTGTAACACAGTTTGGATTGCAATTGTAAATGACCTTTGATTTGATTACAATAGTGTTACTGATAATGCAATGCTTTTCAGAATACAGTACATATACTTTGTATAGGATTTTTAGTAAAATATCATGCAAGTTACTTTTCAGATTACTTTTCTTACACAGGGCAGTATGCCTGGATACTGCACTGGGACATCTCCTGTAAACAGGTAAGTAAAAGCTTTTTGGTTATTTAGTTACAGTTTTAAAGGATTTCTTAGATTTTCCAACTCCACACTTGGAAACTTTTCATAGAAAAACAGTCAATGTTATCCTATGGAGGAAAATAGTTTTATCGGTTTACAGATAAGTACTTTGTTGTGGGAGTTGGTGTTCTGGGGTTAGACTCGGGGGTCCCCCAGGGTCAAGGATGCACTCTTGTTACACCCTCAGCGGCACTAGGGCGGCCGGGTACAGAGTGCTGAGGCCCAATGTTATCCAATGGGGGATAGAGGGCCTCCGGTTGGTGGCTGCTAACGAGCAGGCCACTGGGTTGTGGGAGCAAAGCTCCTGGACTTGCGCTCAGGGCAAATGGGGGTTTAGGCCAGCACAAAAGATGCACCCTCAGCGGCACTAGGGCGGCCGGGTACAGAGTGCTGAGGCCCAATGTTATCCAATGGGGGATAGAGGGCCTCCGGTTGGTGGCTGCTAACGAGCAGGCCACTGGGTTGTGGGAGCAAAGCTCCTGGACTTGCGCTCAGGGCAAATGGGGGTTTAGGCCAGCACAAAAGATGCACCCTCAGCGGCACTGGGACGGCCGGGTGCATAGTGCTGTTTTGGCGTCGGAAGCCCCGTAGCTTTCAATGGGGAGTCTCCGGTTTGCAAAAGCACTGCAGGCTCGGGGACGAAGGTCTTCTGGGTGCGACCACCACTTGGAGAGGTAAGTTGGGATCTTGGGGGTTGGTTAGGCACCGTTGGTTGGGCCACCCAAGGCCGTGGGGCGTCTGGTGCAGAGGTGCCTTTTAGGGTTGGATCTTCTTACCAGCTCCTGGTCGCGGTTGGGGGGGGGACCTTCCGGTTTGAGGCTGCAGGCGTCGGCTGGAGGCTTGAGGCAGGTCAGGGGTCGCCGGATCTCGGGTCAGGATTGCCGGGGAGACCGCCCCTTGGTGTTGGGCCCCTCGAACTCGGGACGTAGGCGTCGGTGCAGAGAGAGTGTGTGTGTGTGTGTGTGTGTGTGTGTGTGTGTGTGTGTGTGTGTGTGTGTGTGTGTGTGTGTGTGTGTGTGTGTGTGTGTGTGTGTGTGTGTGTGTGTGTGTGTGTGTGTGTGTGTGTGTGTGTGTGTGTGTGTGTGTGTGTGTGTGTGTGTGTGTGTGTGTGTGTGTGTGTGTGTGTGTGTGTGTGTGTGTGTGTGTGTGTGTGTGTGTGTGTGTGTGTGTGTGTGTGTGTGTGTGTGTGTGTGTGTGTGTGTGTGTGTCACAATAAGTGATGCAGCCCTTAGAGGTCTTCCCTGGGTACCTGTGGTACCATTTACCAGGGGCTGACCTGTGGCCAGAGATGCCAATTGGGTTTATGTCTGCAAAAAAGGTCTCCCAGTAAAGAATGGGAATTTTCACGTGGATAGCTAATCTGTTATCAAGTACTGTCATTGTTCATTTCTAAATATTGACACACTTGTGCTCTGGTTTTGGCCCGTATCCTGGGCTTCGACATGCAGTGGTGCAAAAATTGTACCTCTAAGCTTGATCCTTTTGGTGTGAGGGCATCGTGTTACAGATACTTGTCTTTTGCCACACTCTGCACTTTGCTCTGTTGAAACTCTGCATCCCTTTCGAGATATTATATTTTGTCATTGGAGAGCTGGCCTACTTAGGAGACGTTTTTAAACTTTGTTCAGCTGGATTTCAGGAGTGTATCTACAATTAAGTTATCTGTTTGGCTACCCTTGATTGTATGTTTTTTGATTTTATCAATATTTACCTTTCATATTTTATCCAGTATTTTGATATTCATTAAAAAGGAGTAATCCACTTCGAAACTAGTTGACCTTTTTAATTTGCTGAGTAATGTGTGCTCTTAATCACTTAGGGTTCCCATTACAAAGTAAACTTGTGAGTGATGGTTAATGTTTCTGTTCCCTAGGGTCAAGTATCTTGGATCGAGCAGTGATCGAGCATAACTTGCTATCTGCTAGCAAGCTGTATAACAACATAACCTTTGAAGAACTTGGTGCACTATTGGAGATCCCGGCAGCTAAGGTGTTAATTTGTTTCTTACATTTAAGAAATTGGGGCAGGGTGAGGAGGAAGAAATATGAATGACAAATAACCTAATGCTTCAGCTGCAAAATGTAAAGCAGGTGTATCGCACACAGGGGTATTCTTGTCTCAGCCCCTTCAGTCCTAATAAAAAGGTAATTCTCTATTACGGGATCCTTATTATTTTTTATAAACTGTAGGAATGTGGACTATTATGTGGTGTGGTTGTGAGACCTTCACCATTTAATAATGTCAGAGTCTCTATGAGGTCCAATTAGGTTCTTTAACAGAACCCTTAGTTCAGTCCTGGGTAGCTTTGGATTAGAGCAGTCTGGCTTAGTCAAAGGAACAAGTGTAAAGCATTTAGAAGTATCAAAACAGTCAATAAGGAAGGAAACACAATATAATTAAAGTCCAACAGCTATTTATAAAAAGTGTTTTTTGTATATTTAAATACACGCTAAAACAATGAATCTGTTGAGGGAAACCAGAGATGTGGATTTTCATAGGTAAGTAAATCACTGTAGTTCTCTTTTTGGAAATACAGTAGTCAGTTCCTGCCTGGTTTAGCAGTCTCAGGGTCCTCTGTGCACTTTTCTCCTTTATCGCAGTCCAGCCAGGAAGAGGTGCAGGATGTTGAGGATGCTGAAGAGATTCGATGGGCGTTCCTGGGCCCACCCAGGTATTCATGTATTCATGAGCATCAGGCGTCGTCTCTCCCTTCAAGACTTGATCTCCCAAAGTGTAGCAGTGGAGGCCAGTGGAGGTCCAATCGCCACTGGTCCTCTCGCCTCCCAGTTACAGCAGTCTCAAAACTTGCTTAACGGTAAGCAGGTCTTTTCGGACTTTGGGACATCTCAGGAAGGTCAAGACTCTGTTGCCCAGCAGACACTTGGGCATCCACCTCAGGAGTACAACTGAGCTGAGTCGAAAATATCTTATTGAGAGTCTTTGAAGACTACCCCAATGTGGAAGCAACTGATGATCGAGGGGAAGAGGAAACAGAGAGAACCCCCTGGGTTGAAGTTGAAAGACTCCATTGGTGGTAAATCCTCAGAGCCCACATTTCTGAAAAAGAGGCTTCAACATCAAAAAGAAAAGCCTCGATTCCGAACAATAGGAAGTAGTTTGACGACTCAATCAAGGCATTCCAAATCCCCTTAAAGCTTCTGAGAGGAGGTTCACGAAGAGGTACACACTAGGTTGAAGCCCCAAAAAGAGGAGGTAGAGGAAGTTTGAGGAAGGGGAACAAGAAAAAGATCAGTTAGGTCTTGAAGCCATCAGAAGCCGGGGTGGTAGGATCTGTACACTGACGCCTCTGAAGAAGGTATTGATGGCCCTCAAGACCTTTCTGTCCCTCATGTGACATTGAAGTTTACCATGCTCTGACTAAGACTTCAGCTGATATCTATGCAGTCAACTTGGAAGAGGAACAAATTGACTCCGGCTCAAAAATCTGTTGCCATCACACTGGAAGAACCAGTTCCTCCCAATGTTCCCCAGCATCCTGGACCACGGGCGAGAGGCCTTAATGGAACCAACCTCTGCCAAAGCAGTGATGCCCAGAGTTGACGAAGTATAGGCATTCTTCCCAAGCCCCCTACTTACATAAAAGGAAATGTAGCAGGCGACTCCATAATGGTCCCTGCAGCACAAGAGAGCCAACAAGCCTGCTACCGTGGGGACCCGACTGGACAAGGGTAGCAAGAGGGTGGAGACTGGGCCAAAAGATGGAGAGGTCAGTGGCCACACAATGGCGCATAGCCAGCTCCAATGCACTGCTCAACAAGTAGGGACACCAAAAATAGCAGGAAATAGGATTTTTTTTCTGTAGTAGTAAAGGAAGAGGGTGAAGGCAGTAATACAGGAGGGTAATGCCATGTCCAAACACGTCTTAAATTGGCTCTGGATACATCAGATGCAGGCAGTTGTCCTCCGGTGCCACCCTAAGGAGACGCCAGGCTGAGGGTGTCTGGGTTTAAGCAGGAAATGCAGGTGGCTATAATAAACATGCTTTTCAAGGGTGAAAGCACATTTGGGAATGCAGTTGATGGGTCACTGCAGAGAATTAAGAAAGACAATGAAATTGCAAAGTTGAGGGGCACCTTGCAGTTCAGAGATCAGTTACAAGGAGGTTCCACTCCAAGAGCAAAGGTACCTACAAAAGGAGGGTTGCAACCCATTACCCCTCATGACATTTTCACGCCACAGATCAGCACCGCAGTGGCAATACCCCATGGAAAGAGCCAGATGGAAATGTCACTCTACACAGGGGTGCGATTAGCAAGCAAGGGACTTAACAGCAGTACACCCCATCCCCTTTTCACACAACACCAGTACTGTGCAGATTCTGGGTTCGTCCTCCATGAGTGGAGGGCAATCGTCTCTAACAAATGGACACTGAACATAAAACAGCATGGCTATGGTATAGAACTGGTGCAAAAGAATCCAACAGTCAAGCCAAAGGCTAGACCTGTAGCAGGAAGAATTGCTGTGCCTGAGTCAAGAGGTCAAAGTACTTATAAGCAATCAAGCAATCTAAAGGGTTCCTAAGGAGGAACACCATCGAAGGGTCTATTCCATATGATCCTTGATGCTAGAACCAGACAAGACTCTCACACCCATCCTAGACCTGCGTGTTTTGAACAAGTTCACCAAGACACACAGATTGAAGTTGGCTATACTACCAGAAGCCATTCTGCGGCTGCAGAAAGACTACATAGCAACCGTAGATCTCAGAGACGGCTACCTGCACATGCTGATAAATAGCAGACAAAATAAGTTGCTGGGGTTCTTTGTGGAAAAGGTACATTACCAGTTCAGAGTGCTCTCTTTGGAAATAAAATATGTGCCAAAGATATTGACAAAATACCTTGTAGTGGTGGCAGTGCATTTGAGTAGATATGGGATACATGTCTTTCTCTACCTGGCCGATTGTCTGGTAAAGGAAATGTTGTTTAGAAAGTGCCAGTAGAGCATTGACACTTCACAGATTGGGTTCTTCCTGAACCTAGAGAGATCATGCCCAGGCCCAGCGAGAGAATCAAATTTATCTGAGGGTGATACTAAATTCAGGGAGGTTAAAGCGTTCCCAGTTGCAAAGAGGATCCTGGCACTGACTGAGCAAATTTGCCTATACCAGAAGGGGCAATCTCTGACGGTGAGGATAGCGTGGAAGCTAATGGGCATGATTACAACCTGCATACCATCCCCATACCAGGCTGCACATGAGCCCAATTCAAGAATAAGTGCAATGCCAATGGTCACAGGTGACCAGGATTTGGGAGGATCTGGTGGTTGTCACAGGGAAGGTGCAGAAACACATACAGTGGTAGAATTCCATGAGGAACAGGGTCAAGACTGATTTGCATGTGGCTGGGTCTTAACTGGGGTGACGGGGGGTGAGTGTCTGAAAAGTTTCAGTGCTCTTTTGTTTTTCCTCTTTCTACATTACCTCCTTTTCTTGTAAGGCCTAGATTACTTTCTTTCATTCATACACTAAAGCCACATCCATGGTTCTCTTCACCCCTCTTGCCATACAGCTTTGTGGGATTCTTGATGATTAAACCCATAAGTCCCCCAAAGACTTGCCTGAGACCATATCTCTGTCCAACCATGGCAAGCAAGGATTTATTGTTGTCCTTCCGAAGGTAGCTGAATCCGTTGGGAATGGTTAGGACTCCTCCATTTAATGCACCATTCCTACTGGTTCTCTCCTTCCTTTGGGCCCCAACTTCCCCCGTCTCTTGGCTGGAGAGTAGGCTACCATATTGCTTTCCCGAATAATATCTCCACTTTCTGGTTCCTTCCGCTTCTTGATCTTTTCTACCTCCTGGCTCTACTGTTTGTCTCTGCTCCAGATCCTTCTCCATCTCCGGACTATTCTTCTTAGACTGACCGTATCCCCGTTAGTCCATACGAGCAGGCTTTTGTGTCTCTGTCTGTGAATATTCAGCAGACTTTAATCTGTAATGGAAGCCCATGTTGTTTGCTGTCGCATTCATGTGTTCCCATACTTGAATGACTGGCTGGTAAAGGGGTCAAGTCATTAATGATGCCTCATGCACACTTAGCAGATGATTCTCTTTCCCCACAAATTGGACTTTTTGATCAATGTTAAAAATCACACTTGGGTAAAGAGCAGCCCAAGGTTCCATAGGAGCAACATACAATTCACTTACAGAAAAATCCATAATAAATAAAGTAAGAATGTTAACGAACCTCTTAAGAATGATGGCGTCATGAATTGCTCTAGTCCCAAATCCAAGATTACGTATGTGTTCATTGTAGGAGTACCTAGCTTAACAATGGCCACAACCTGCTGGAAAACTGGAGGGCTTCGTCGTGGTGGACCCAATGTTCAGCATAAATGGCAATGGGGTAACAAAAGTAAACTTTTAAAGAGCAGATTATTTCTCGGCTTCTGCCTCCACCCAACCGCAACTGATAATCAACACTGATGTATCCAGTTTTTGGGTGTGCACATCTGTGCCGCACAGGGTCAGGGGTGTGCCCAGAAACAGCTACCCCTCATCAGCGTGCTGGATCTTGTGGCAGTGCAGTTATTGTTCGGGTGTGTGAAATGATGGTTTATAATAAGTTTGTCTTAATTCTAACATACCGTATCACCAGACTGTATTGCATTCAGAAACAAGAGGACAAACTCTCCTCAACTGTCCAAGACCAGCGAAGCCATTTGGTATTGGATTATTATGCCATTTGATACACTTCCTGGTGTCACAATGATTTTGTCGATTTCTTCAGCAGAACACAACAAACAAATAAGTGGGAGATTGACAGTTAGGTTCTCAGTCAATACTTACAGTGATGGGGATGCAAGCAGTAGACTTGTTAAGGGCACACAAAAATGTAAAATGCCAAAACATTGCATCCGGGCTCCAGTGCCTGTGTTCACTTGCCAGTGCTCTGTGTATAAGATGGTCAAAGATATTTGCTTCTGCCTTTCACCCGCTACCAATGATTCCATATATAATATGGAAAATGCTTTGGGCAGCAGTGGAACTTATTCTATTGCCCCAACATAGTCACATCTATCCTGCTACTCACTACTGCTACTAGAGATGTCTATTTAACCTCCCGAAAAACTACGCCTCTGCCCAAACGTCCTCGGTCAGTTTCTTGGGGATGCAACTCAAGCCCAAGTCGCTCAGCGTTGCATTGTCACCTTGGACATACCCCTCAGGATATTGCAGCATGGATTAACAAATTTTGTGGCACAAATATGGAAAGCCGCCTAGGTTTGCGAGAGGTTTGCAGCATTTCTCAAAAGCCCTGGGACTTTCCATCGCGACCTCTAATCCTCCATGCCATAAGCCGGAGGGATCCGTTCATTACCAGAAGATGGGGATTCCCAAAGTTATCGCTGGATCTAGGGGTAGACAGATTGGAGAATTTCAAGACTGTCCCATCAGAACTGGAAACCAAACTTGCAATCTCCGCATCGGAGTTACCACCACCAAGTCCGCATTCTGCCTGCAAACCTGTGTTGCCAACCTCATGGTCATAGCGAAAGGGGGAAAGGCATATCCATTCTCCTTGGGCCAACCTTGGAGAAACAAGTCTGTCGCCACTGCCTCTGGGTCCGGCCTCCAACTGAAGGACTGCGGGAGCTGATGCTCGAGGCGGGACACAAAAAGATCTATCGTGAATGATCCCCAGCGTCTCGAAGGCTAGAAACACGGACGGGAGAAGCTTCCACAGGCTTGTGTCCCTGAAATGGCAAGATTGCCAACACGCCACTTGGTTGTGCGAGCTCGGGAGATGCTCCAACACACAAGAAACCTGGTGAGAGAGGCAATGCCCCCAGAAGTCTTTGGCCAGGTTCAACAGTGCTTATGAGCGTGTACCCCCCAGGCGGTTGATGTAACAGACCACCGAGAAATAGTCCATTGTCAGGAGCACTCAACACTGCGCTCTCTCTCTGGTCCAACACTTCACTGCAAAGGACCCTGCTAATAACTCCAGGCGATTGATATGGCGGGATTGCTCGTCGGAGGACCATCCGCCTCCTGTGGGAAAATCCCTGAAGCGGGCTCCCCAGGCAGTGTTGCTGGCGTCTGACTCGAGGACTAGGTCCGGCTGAGAGACGAAAATGGCCTTCCCATTCCAGGCATCCATGTGCGTGAGCCACCATTCCAGTTCGTCCCTGGATTCTTGGGAAAGCCTCTGGCAATACGCGAGGCTGTGGTGGAGGTGCAAAGCCTTCATCCTCTGACATTAGAGGAAAGAGGCCTGAGGGGCCTGGTAGTTCTTCCCTCGAAGGGAGGGGTATGAAGCACTGTTGTGCGTAGTTGAGATGTTTCTTCTCCAAGGGTGCACCTGCTTCTGAGACCCCCTTTAAAATGGAGGCATCAACTTCGTCAAATCGGTGACGAGGAAGTAGGAGACTTTCTCCTCCTAGGCGTAATACTTATCATACTCCTCCATAAGTACTGCACTATGTACTGTATGAGGAGGTAGCAACACTGTTGGACACAACGGACTTAAGAGGAATAATGAGCTGGAGAACCCAGGTAAAGATCAATAAACAGCAGGAGCTGCGAGGGGTCAATGTGCAAGATATACACCAGATGGGCCAATAGGCTATGCAAACGTCTGATACCCTTGTATCAACTGGGTTATTGCCGTCTGGGTCGCGTCTGCCAAATAAAGCAAGCAGGACGAATGTCACCACTGAGTACAGACCCCTGAGGGAGTTCAGACTCCAGGCGGTTGGGGGTTATCGAAGGGAGGCATTGTGGCCCAGGCACTGCGATTGGAGGCGTTCAGCTACTCTCAATTCAAATGCTGCAATAAGCTCCGATCTGCAGGCTTTTCCTGTGAGGAATCGCGTCTTAGACGTGTTCGGAGCACGTGCCCTCTATTAGGCGCAGAACTGCCGCTCGCCCTGCCCCCACTGAAGACCTCACAAATGCAGGGAAATTTAACGCTTGTGGAACAAAGAGCGCTCCCGCGGTCTGCCACTGAGGCTCGATAGTCTATCCTAAAAGGAAATGCCAAACTAAGCAAAGGCAATAAAGAAAATTGAAAGGGACCGGAGTCCCGGTACTTAGCTCGTCTGCTGCGGTGCAGCGAAGAAAGAGGGAGCTTAAGGAAGGACTACAAAGCATATGACAGCACTTGGACACTGATTGGTTGAACTTTTGTATTTATGTTCCCAAGTGTTTATGGGAAATGAAGTTTGCACTATTTGATGTTTACTTGACTGCTGAGCAATAAAAACAAAGAGAGAAAAGCCTAATCCTTGTCTTAGTCCTGACATAGAATTCCAGTTCGCAAACTTTAGCTCTCATTAGCTACGATACATAAGTCTTATCAGCTACACTTAAATTCATGGTTAACTTAGACGTCTATATAAATACATTTGGTAGCAGTACCTACAAAACTAATCAAAATTCAGAGCAGTTAAAGCTTTTATAGGAGGTCTTGGAAAGTTGATCCCTTCAACTCTGCCTCCAGTTCCCTTTTGGGACCTTATTGTCCTCACTAGGCTCATGGGAGTACCATTTGAGCCACTATCTTCATGCCAACTACAATCTGTCTTTAGGAAAGCAGTCTTCCTGGTGGCCATCACATCTTTCAGAAGAGTGAGTGCGCTCCAAACTTTAAGTTGAGGAGCCCTGAATGCAGTTACACAGGTAGGGTGGTACTGTGCACATGCCTTTGTTTCTTGCCAAAGTTGTTTTCACCATTTGCGATAACCTGTCCATAGGTACTTTCTTTTTCCACTCATCTGCAGTCTTAAGTAGGAAAAGCACTACAGACATTAGATGTCAGATGAGCCATCTTGTACTGTGTGGACCAGACCAAACTTAATCCAAGCTGCATCTTGGCATTCCGATTTCAACAGATGGATTGGCAAGGTGAACTGTCAGATGCATTCAGGTATGTAATGCCAAAGCTCAATGTACCTTAAGTGTCATGCTTTGGGCACATTCAACTCACAAAAAGGGGGCCACAGTGGCATTCATAGGAAACATTCCATTGTCAGTTAATTGTAAGGCTGCCACCTCATATTAACTAAACAATAATATGTGCACATCTTTGCCAGGCAAGAGGTGTTATTTGGAGAAACCTTTAAAGTTCATTTCCAGACATCTTCCACCTTTGCTTGTAAGCCACTGCATTAGAAGTTTGAGTATTGCACAAAATGCAACCTGCACTTAAAAATGCTGCAAACGTAAAATATCACTTAGCCGGAACACTCAATGTATAGCTTGTAGTGCTGTAGATTCACATACCTTAGGGCACCTCCCAAGGGCTATCATGGTATAACATTTCTGGATACTCTGAAATGTCCAGTCATGTTTTTGTGAATATTTCTCCAGTACACAGGCACAATTTAACTTTGCTTCGCTACAAATACATTTACCTTTCGGGTGGAGCGATTGGGCAGTGCAGTTTGCATCACTCGGTGAAGGAGTTACCACTTGCACTAAGTTGCACTTGGAAAAAATAGATTTAAGCTGATTCAAGGTCTGAGTGTGATATCTTTCAAACTACCTCAGTTGTATAGTTCTGCCAGAATATGAACGTTCCATTCTTTTTTGTATGTTCTGAAAAGAACAGTTGAAGCAGACCTGGCTATGCAGCTCAAAGTGGCTCTCTTTACTCAAGTCAATAAACTTCCTTTATTTGTAAACCTATTGAGAAATGTGTCTAATTTTCCACACTACTGTATCTATGAGCAATTTCTCATAAGCTACGAAATATCCAGCGTATCAGGAGTTAGAAAGTGGGAAGGATGTCAAATTAGTAAGAAGGATGACCTAATGGACCACTGGGCTCAAACTATTATCCCTATAATAAAATACCAAATGGGACTGCGTTTAAAAAATATTTGCAGCTCTGTAGTTCGATAGAGCGACGTGGGAAATAAAAAAGCGCCTTTTTGCATTTTCCTTATCTGACGTCAAGGAGCTTTAATCTTCTCCGGTCAGGTGTAAATGTCTGAAATTATCAAAAGAATACTTTTTTCACTGTTTCTGGCTTTTCTGGTTCTTGCATCATTTTTAAAAGCCTGCTTCTCAGTGTGCCTAAATATATTGTTCCTGTTTTCCTAGTGATAGATCATCAGTGAATTTAATTTGAAGTCACAATAAGGCAATTTACAGCATTATTGTCAAAACCACATTATTTTGGTCAAAATGTTAAACTTATTTAGATGTTAGATCTCCAGAACTTCAATTAAAATACACCTTTTTCTGACAGTTTGGGTTTCACGTACATTATTAATTAATGTTCCACATCTTCAAACCGGAAATGACACATTTAAAACATTAGCCCATTGTTTTCATTGAAATTCTCCAAACATTATTCATTCTTTCAATTATGAGTCCTTGTAAGTTTTTTTTCTAGTGTGACAGCATGATTGACGTATCCTTAATTGCACAAAGGGGTAGTTAATGTATCCTGTATTTTCTTTTTTTATTGAAAATAATTCTTATTTATAAAGTTACTTTGAATTTCTCACTTATAAACTAATCTGAGTGTTTTGTCCATGTCTTTATACCATGAAATATTCCCTCTGCCTCCTCGGGTCTTCCAGATTATCTTCTCCGTAGACTTCAGGTGGTGCAGAATGAGGCAGCACAAATTATTCTCAGCCTTTCTCCACAAACTCAAATAAGCCCACATTTGAAAGCGCTTCACTGGCTTCCAATTCAAAAAGGGTTCTTTTTGAAACCCTAGTCCTGGTTCATAAAGCCTTGCATGACAAAGGATTTACTGACATCCTACCTTTATCTGGCCAGAATTCCAAAAATCCACCGGGCCTGGACTGGAGGCAGATCCTTTTTTTACCTTGGGCCTGTGGTCTAAAATAAGCTCCCCCTGGAACTTCGTACCACATCAGACATTGCCAATTTCAAGAATAAATTAAAAAGATGGCTCTTTCAACAAGCATGATTTGACGTTCAGCATTGCCGCAAGCAGCATGACAATTAGTGCTGGGGACACTCTTGGGGTATGCGTGCGCATTATAAATCCCAGTCATCTTCACAGCATTTAAAATGACATCTGTTTTTTCCTAAAAACATACATACAAATTACTGCTCAAAGGCATTTCTCATCTTTGATATTTTCTGTTTGATTACATGTTACCACACCCAACCATATATGTAAATTTTCACTTAGAAACTGTTTTTTTAACAGCATGCCAGGCTTTTTTAACACAGTGCCATGCCTGCTTGTCAGCAGTTGCAGCCTCTAGGCCGAAGCAGAGGCACCTCAGAGTTGGACACCTCTGGAGGCAGCTGCAGGACCAGACGTTCAGGAGCTTGCTCTTGCTGTAAAAATGCCGGACAGCACAATGACGTTTTGGTGGATAACTTCTTTATGCAGCTTACAACAGGGACTGCACCAGAACTCGTGGCGACCCCTCGCACCTCATGCCGACATAAGCTTCACTTCCTGATACTAATAGGTTACTTTTGGGTGTTCCACATGATGGAACATCCAGGGGTTCTCCTCAATAGTCTCTTACCCCCTTAGTGCCAGGCACTCTCCTTCCCTCGCTGAGCAGACAGGCTTCTAGGACTCTACAGCAAGTCACAGACTTCAAGTAATAGCCCTGATCTCTGGGAAGACAGGCAGTGATGCAGACACCAACCCTGGTCACCCCGCCGTCCTTTGAGTACTGTGCAGAGCAGTCCTTTACTTGGTGAAGAACTTGAAACTGAAATCGGAGTGCTTTGTATTCCATTTTTATACATATTTTCAGGCTAGAGATCCTCTGTCTCAGGCTTCAGGACCGGTTTGGGATGGCTCTCTTTCAAACCTCCTTTCCAGGATGCTCTCGAGACATAGCCTTTCTGTAAAGTGATACTTCTCCCAACATTTGAGATTTGATTTTGAATTTTCTAGGCCCGCAAATGCTATAAGGCGTATGCTAACATGATCCGACGTTAAACCTAGTACTAATGAAGGAGGTGCACAAGGACTATAAGGAGAATAAAAACAACCATGTTTTCAACTGCTTCCGAAAAAGGAGAAAATTGGTCTGATATTTAAGATTCAAAGGCATTCTATTCCACAGTGTACAGGTGGAATAGACAAAACTGCGACCACCCCATGTTCTCTCAATTCGGGGTGTGATTAATGAGCTTGAGAAGGCTGAATTTACTTTTGAGGTACTCTGGTCCTGAACCATGCAGAGCTTTGAGCTAGGCATAAGGCCTTAAAGGCAATCCTTTTCCTGAACGGGAACCAGTGCTGCTCAGTCAGTGTATTTGTAGCAGACTTGAATTTAGGCTGTTTTGCAACATCTGGAGCTTGTTCAATGGTTTTTGTTTAATACCAAGATAAAGAGAGTTGCAATAGGCAAGCCTAGATAAAGCTAGGGAGATAACCACTGATTTTTGAAAGTCTGGCAGGATAAAAAGTAAAACCTTCCTCAGCAGGTTTATTATATAGAAGCATGAACTTTATAAGGTGGTAGGGGAAGAGGGCCAAGAGACTAAGGCCACCAAGCTTTTTTTTTTTTTTTTTTTCTCGTAGTTTTATATAGCGCGAACTTGACCCGAAGGTATCCGAGCGCTTTACATGAGCACCAGTTGCGTTACACAAGGACACATTCTTTTTTGTTAAGCATGGGGAGATTAAGTGATTTGCCCAGAATCACAGGATGTTGAGAGCGTCATTGCCGAGTCTCGAACCCGGTTCTCCAGATTTTAGATCGACCGCCCTAGCTGTTCAGCTACATCCTCTCCCCAAGCTTGATTCCCAACAGAATGAAACATCTTTCCCAAAAATGAGGACCTCTGTTTTTTGAGAATTCAACTTTAAACAATTACTCATCCAGCTAACAATTGCTGTCGTACACCTATTAAATCGTTCCGCAACCTCCTCCACATTGCTAGAGATTAACACACCTATCTGGGTGTCATCCACATAAGCTACTGTGACAAAGCCAAACCAGGGGATTAACTTGGCCAAAGCGGCCACATAAATGTTAAATATTGTGGGGCAAAGCAGGGAGAAAGATTTGAACTTGCATTCCCCAAGGGCAACCTCGTGTTCTCGGCCTCCTAAAAATGAAGAAAGAAAACCGAAGGCTAGGCCTGTAATCCCTAACTCTGCTAACCATTCCAAAAAGACTGCGTGGCTGACCATGTCGAAAGCTGCAGAGAGATCCAAAAGGACCCACCACTGTCCAGAGTAGATCGAATCTCTACAGAGACTGCAACTAAAGCAGTCATAGTGCTATGACTAGACCTGAAGCCAAACTGTGCTTCGTTCAGAATATGATTTTCCTCTAAATGTTCTGACAGGATTTTATTAAGTTATTTCTCAATGGCTTTCGCTGGAAAAGGTATTCGCAATATAGGTCGATAGCTGTTCTCTAACGTGGCATCAAGGGATGGCTTTTTCAAAAGAGGAAGAACTATGGCCTTTTTCCATTTTTCAGGAAAGCAGCCCTCCTTAATGATGGTATTGAACAGTAATATTAGAGCCGGAGCTATCTTGTCAGCTGCCTCATGCACCACCCAGGGCTGACAAGGATCTAAGGGTGCTCCTGACTTGGTTAGTCTTATTAGCGCGACCACTTGGTCAACTGTTGAAGGGCTGACTCATCTGTCTTTCTGAAATAGTAATCCGAGAGAGACAGAAGGACAAGGCCTCTAGAAACTTTCTCTCCATGAGCGTAAACAGAAGTCCTACCTCTCACCCCTACCAAATAGCAATGCTCGGCAAGAACTATGCAACAGCCCCTTGCTAACAAAGTAGTCATGGAATTTCTAAAGAAATCCCTGTCTCCTTCCTCCAGCCACAGGAATGCTGGCAAGGCAATACACTTCCACTATGTGGGGAAGCTACACTAATTCCCCAACTTGTGCTATGCTAAGACCAGGGACATCAAAAGCGTTCCTACTGGTTTCAGTACTCATACACACATAGAGACACACACTTTCTCTCTGTACTACTGCCATATGTGTATCACATTCTCACTCAACGTACACGCGCTTGACGTCCACACAGGATGTTAGCGACAGGTTTGCTTAGAATGAGCTATGCAATATGAAGCACCCTTCTCAAAGAGTTATCATAAGTGTTACCATTGTATATATCAGTTG
This sequence comes from Calotriton arnoldi, assembly GCA_963921515.1. Taxonomy (NCBI): domain Eukaryota; kingdom Metazoa; phylum Chordata; class Amphibia; order Caudata; family Salamandridae; genus Calotriton; species Calotriton arnoldi. The sequence goes on along the minus strand of CAWUFW010004032.1, from coordinate 331,660 downwards.
CCTCCACCTCTTCGATTCACATTCAGTCTTGTGTCCAAAGCAGCACTAAGCAGTTCCATTATTCATTATAAGCAAAGCAACATAGTCCAGCAAATGATTGTAAAATTATCACCAAGGAAATTGTTGCATTTTATTAATTTAAAGATTCAGAAATAAAATGCATTATTGTTTTGGTTGGCTTCATTTGTTTTAAGCACAGAATTGTGTACTTGCACTCCAACACAGACCATTGGGCTTTGTTTTACGTTTTTGGAAAATCTCATTCGGTTTGAAAGTGTCTTGTGGATTGTTCCTCATTAAGTCTGATCCATTTTTTTTTTTTTTTAACAGGCGGAAAAAATAGCCTCTCAAATGATCACAGAAGGACGTATGAATGGGTTTATTGATCAAATTGATGGAATAGTTCATTTTGAAAGTAAGTTTCTCCACTTTGTTCAGAAGAGTCAAATGATAATAAAAAATATTCATATTGAATATAAATAAGCAAAAAATGCTTCTACTGTAAATGGCAATGGAATACTTTGTTGCCCATGATCATTTTTCTTTACATATACCAACTCTGAATTATTGGCATATTAATGTTTTGTATGCCGTCAAATTTTTATGTGGTTTGTATAAAAAAATTAAACCAGTGCTAAAGTATTTTGAATGGCAAGATGTTGCATCAGAAGGCAGTTTTCCTTTTAACTAGCATGAGTCATCACCAGAAGAACACCAATTCAATATGACACCTTATTTTCATTGCAAGGGGTATAATCAGACTAAAATATCCAGTGTAAGAGGTTGTAAAAGGAATGCTCGGGCCTTGAAAATTGGCAATCATGTCCCTCCCTCAAGATTGGATTGTGTGTACCTTGTAGTCCAGCAGCTCCTATTGTATTTTAATCATATTTGCATTTATTTAGTACTTATTACTCCTGACGAGGCGATGAAGCACTTTATGGTTTGTTGCAAGCTACTCCGGAACCAAGGATTGTGGTTAATCCTATGGTTATTGGTATGATCAGTTATTGGGATTAGTCTGGGGCTCCCAGGAAATTGTTTCATTAATTACCTCCAGTTTCTTTGTGGTAGACTAACTTAATAGGATTTAGGTATGATCACTAGTGAGTTCATGTAAATGGTTGGTGGGATGAGTAGATGGGCTAAAGGAGGTTTTTTGATTGTAGGGAATTGTGACATAGAAGAAAATTGTAATTAGGGAGATGAGGAATGACCAGTTTGCAGCAATTAAATGGAGTAAAACAGACCAGCATGAACAGAGTAGGTTTTACTCAAGATAGTAAAGCATGCAGAGGATGGAGGGTCATTCGATAGAAATGGAGAACGAACAATCATTTTTTAATTCAAGGTCAATGTTTCATGCAGAGTGCTAGGGCAGTCTAGGCCTTTCCAACCTCTAGGCTGGTCCATTGCTCTTTAAAAATAATGCATGCATGCCTGCGTTTGGACATCCTGGAAGAAAGTAGATAAAAGTTTCTGTGCTGGTTAAGAAATTCAAATAAGCTGTTTCTTCAAAACAGTTGAAGCTAATTTTAGCTCGAGAGGTAATATAATGTGAAAAGGAGTATATATTACAACAGTAGTGTTTTGAGGTAATCCATCCATTGTTGATCCTCTATAGATTGTTTCTGTTACTTGTGGACTATTCACACATTAAGGTTGTCAACTGTGTATAGGTATACCTGAATATTGATTTTCATATCAAAGTAAACTGATGAAAGACCGAGATCCACTTCCTCCACATTACATGGTTTGTTTAATTAATTTGCTTTAGTGCCGCTGCAGGTACGGTTTTCAGTTATAGAGTGATGTATTGGGTTTGACAGAACACAACCGTTTGGGTGAGAAGAACACCACCTGTAACTCTGAACAGGACTTTTCTGGGTCACGGATCTTCAATGGTCAAAAGACTGTTTCCCTGGGACACATGTTCCAAATTCTGTTCTTAAATTTCCAGAATTAGTGCCAATATCTCCAGGGGTCCCTAGTTGCCTTGTGCTGTTCATGTCTTGCCTGAAATCCTCTAATGGTAAGTTAGGATAAAGTTGTTCACCAACGGTGATCACTGTATAGGCCCTCAGCACAGATCTTGATCACTGCTTCCAATTTTGTTTGTTAGTGTGGAATGTTTTACCTTAAAAGAGACTCTAATTGATGTCCTATTTGCATCGTTTTTTGTGGGCAGGACTAAAAATATATGCAGTTCTGTCTGTGCCTTCAGGGACAGGTGTTTTAGAAGAATTGAAAATGGTGCCCATAATTCAACGACTATTTGTTTATGCTGCACTGTTCCCCTCTGATGTACAAATCTGTAATTTTACTTTTGGTCCTATGATCTCAGTTTAGGTTCTGTTCTGTTATTCTATTCTCACCATTCCTGTTTGTGTCCCAGGCAAATTGTGTATTCTGATAAACTGATTTTTCACACAGTTGTTAAATCACTAATTATATTTATTATAAGAGTCTTTATATTATAAAGAGGCAAGGTGCCAAGCTGGGTTGCCCTTGACACAAGTGTTTTTTTTTTTTTAAATTTTTTTTTATTGTACTAGAACCCCTTTCAAGCCAGATCAGAGGCTCTTGAGAAATCAGTAGGATAACAATGGGGATGGACCTTGCAGAAAGCATAGAGTGAAATTCTATTTTCTTTGAAAGACTCCGACGCAGATCTTTAAATATTCCTTATATCACCAACAAACTGGGGCCCTGTCAGGCTTTAGGATAAACTGGAATTAAACAAAAATGATTCTACCTACAGAGAATGATCCCTGGGGCAAAGAATTGAGAAATATTTGATTAAGGGCAACCAAATCCCTCAGATGACACCTGAAAATATTGAACCAAGTGAATGCTGCAAAGATGTCACTAATTGAGACAGACCTGGCAAGATGGGATAAATTGCCTTTGTTCTTGAATGGCAAACTCATACTTTAGAAGATCATTGTGAACTTCCTCCACCCCAAGCATGTTTGTCTGCATGCCACTTTTGCTGCACGAAGCAAGCTTCAAGAAGATGGAAATGTTGCTCACTTTGTTCGATTGGCAGAATATAAGGAATAAAATTTTTCATTTGTAGAATGAATTGCCCATTGCAACACAATTAAAGAGGGCACAAGCAATCTTAAAATTAACAACCAAGCTACTCACTCAGCACGACCAACAATGCCGCAGACGACTTATGATGAAACTCCAGTGTGGCCGGATAATGGAACGTTTGTTCTTAAATCTTGTAACAACTCTATTTGATGCATCATATGTTGCCTTTGCAAACTTTCATAATCCATAAAGAGGGAACACACACCAAGGGTGCCCTCCACTTGAAATGTCAAATAAAACACAAAGGCCTTTGGTGTAACACCACACACTACTGAATGCACTGCCTACAATACGGGGTCCCCTATTCTATATTTAGAGACTGGACTGGTTCTAGTATTAATCTAGGAATACCCCTTTGTGTGTTATATTTAAAAGAAAGGAACATGTCTGGTGGCCAAAAGGAAGAAAGAATAAGTAAAAAGAAGCAACCACCAAGGAGCGATTGGCAGGTTCTCACCAATTTGCTCACTTTATCATCTGCAGCTTTCCTGTTCATGGGAAGGAACCAACATTCGAATGAGTTCAGAAGAATGTTGTGTGTGTACTAAACTATCTAATTGTGTTTATGTATGGCACACATCTCACCACCCTCTTTGGGTTCTCTTAGAGGTAGCAGACTAATCTTCCTCACACTAAAAAAGAGCCAAACTGTTCTGGTTAAAATGATCTAAACATGGTATGTCATTTTTAATCATGAGTGCGGGCATTAATAATTAAAGACCGTTTCCTATGACCTTTTGCAACTCATTTTTTACTTTTGTTTTCTTGTGAGGCGCACATAGGACCACCCCCTTCCTAGGGCTTTTTTATAAAATGGAAGGGGGGCCGCGTAGACCCCCTTCCATGGGCTCTTTTGAACCCCTGGGACCACCACCTCCCTGGGGCTTTATGTAAAATATTGGAAAGGGGCCGCGCAGAACCCCCCCCCCCCTCCATGGGTTGTTTAGAGCCCTGGGGACCACCACCTCCCCAGGGCTTAAAACCAATAATTAGCGGTGGGCAACGCGGAACCCTCCACACCGCGGGGCCTGCCACCTTCTCAGGGTTGGCAGTTAAAATAGATCAGGATGGGGGCTGTGTGCCCCCCCCGAGCCATATACGTCCCCAGGGATCACCACCTCCCCAGGCCTGGCCCATGAAAATAGAAGGGGGGGGTCTGCGCTGCCCCCCTCCTGGAGCCATTACTGGCCTTGGGGACTGCCACCCCCCCCAGGGCCAGCTCCTGCTATGTCCCAGGGTGCCAACCCCCGGGACATAGCTGTTTGCTCTGACTTGGCGGGAGCTTTGACAGCTCCCGCCAAGTCAGAGCAAACACTAACTCCGCTCCCAGCAAGCGGGAGCTGTCAAAGTGCTACCGCTTGCTGGGAGCGGAGTTTTTGTCTGTTTCCCTGCTCGCTGTCATGCGGGCAGGAAAACAGAAGAAACTATTGCTCTCACACAGCGGGAGCTGCATGTTTAGCAGCTCACTATGTGAGAGAACAATGCCTGCTCCCGCTGGAGGCAGGGAGCTGGCAGGGACCACAGGGGCATTCATGCTCCCTCCACAGTCCCCAGCAGTACTGTCTGGGTGCCCTGGGTGAGCTCCAGGGCACCCGGCATGTCAAGGCCAGGCCCCTGGGGATGGGGTCCTTGAGACCGAAATTGGCCCGGGGAGGGGGTCCACGCAGCCCTGGTCCCCCCCTTAAGTCTCGGCCAGGCCCCGGGGAATGGGATCCCCAGGGCCAAAATCGGCCATTATGTTTTGGCAGGCCACTTTGGCCGTAATGCTCATTTCACAGAAATTAAACCTCAACGGGAGGCTCTTACAAATATAAACATAGCAGATGCCCCAACTGAAGCTCCACTTCTGTAAAGGACAAATGATCCTAACTCCTGGGCTTGGCGAAGGCAAAACGTGTGTTTTCTTGCCAATTCTATATTGAAAAACTATCTGAAATGCCTCGTGGAGGTGAATGTATCGATCTATTGGAGCGCAATCTGTATGTGACTGTGACGAGTGGGTTCTTTGTTGTCCTGGTGAGAGTAGAGTCCATGGTTCTCCCTTTAAATAACTACGAATATGGAAATCTGCAAATCACTTGGAAGCTTTGCCCATTTGGTTCCGCCCACCTTAGTAGTATGCAAAGGTCTTCCTGCCTTTTGCCAGGGTGATGGACAGCTTAACAAGCAGCCCCCCAGTGCGTTTCCCACAGATTTTGGTGAGGTTTTCTTGATGGCGAGGAATAGGAGGTCATCTCCACCAAACAAAGAAGCTCTAACTTCATATTGTTAAGAGGAAAGACCCTTGTTTGGTGGAGATTTACCTCTTTGTAGTCTTGTTGTCTTCTCTATAGGAGGATTCCTGTTATCACATATTTCTGGATAAAGATGCACAAGGAACAACCACATTGCCAAAACGCACTCAGGGTCACTGGTGACATTTCCTCCTGCTCCATTACGCAGCTGTAGTGCAGAATACGTATTGGACATTTAACCAAGATGGTAGCACTTAGTAATTAACCAGTAGAAAGCACTCCACTTTGTGTAGATATGTTGTGCAAAACTGTGGACTCTTGTTGGGTAAAAGGGCAGGTGCAGTTCCTTTGTGGCTGAGTCACTCACACAGCTACTAACACACCCACACACTTAAACACACACTCAGGCACTCACATACCCACTGACAGACCCACTCAGACACTCACACACCTACTCACAGACACATCAGACACTCACTCACACACCCACTCACAGACCCATACAGCCACCCACAGACCCACTCAGACACTCATGCACTCACTCACAGACCCACTGAGACTCTCACTCACGCACCCACTCAGACATTCATGTACCCACTCACAGACCCAGTGAGACAGTATTGCAGCCACTCCCAGACCCACACACACTTTCCTACCCATTGAGACACTCCTGCACTCACACACCCACTGAGACACTCGTGCACTCACTCACTCTCTCGCTCTCAAAGGTTACAAGTTACATTTAGGAAATAAATTTTTTTTAAAACCTTAGAAATTCACTTAAAAAACTAAAGGGTACAGGGTCATTATAGTTAGGCTCAAATTTCACTCGTACAAAACCTGTGAAATTCAGCAATTATAGTTAGCTGAGCTAACTATAACTCGCGCCCCGCAATGCAATGCTGATGACGTCACATATTACATCACTCATGACATGGTCAGTGACATCACTGATGACATCTCAAATGATATCACTGATGACATCCTCAGAACCCCTCACACACTCCCACACAACCTCTCATACACCCACTGACCTACCCATACAACGATTCACACACCCACTGATTCATCCACAGAGCCCCTCGCACACCTACCCACATACACAGCCACTCACTTACCCATACACCTACTCACACAGCCACCCATACATTCACTCACACAGCCACTCTCTTATACAGCTACTCCAGTGGTTTGTCTTGACAACTTTGTCTCCTTGCCATTCTCCTTTTCTTGCGGGGTCCCACAGGGGTCCACACTTTTCAATATTTATGTCTCTCCTTTAGCAGAACCATTAAGCCCTTCGGCTTTGCCCTTACATCCTATGCTGATGACACCCAAATCGTGGTCTCTCTCTTTAGTGAGGGGCCTGATTTAAGCACCCGCTTCTGCAATTGCATGCAGGCATTCAGCACCTGGATGTCCGAGAACTGCCTTCAGCTGAATTTGAGCAAGACCGAGGTCTTGCTTTTTGACTCTTAGCCCTTTTTTTGGACTCCTGCCTGGTGGCCACACAAATTGGGCCCTCTTCCCTCGCCAGTTAGCAAAACCTGCAATCTGGTAGTCCTGATCAATGACCAACTTTCTTGTACAGACCAAGTCAACACAGTCTCCTCCAAAGTTTTTAATACTCTTAAGGAGCTAGAAAAGATCCTTCCTTTTATTCCACCGCAACTTCAGAAATCAGTTGTTTTATCTCTTGCAATATCCAGACTCGACTGCTGCAGCGCTCTTTACTTTAATGCACATAAGTCGGTTCTCAAGAAGCTTCAAACTTAACAGAACGCAGCTACGCGTCTTCTTCTTTATATCCCAAAGTATCAATCAGTGTCTAAACACCTGACGAGGCTTCACTGGTTGCGTATCGGACAGAGTTACGTTCAAGGCTCTCTGTATAGTCTTTATGGTTTAAATCTTTTATTGAATTTTAGAACATACATTACATACAGCGTTGCGACGGCTGTCTCGTAGCTATGGGAGCCCCTCAGACATCATAACAGCTGGATAATCAGGGCGATGAGGGACAAGCTTTAAGTTGTAATAAACCACGACAAAAAACACCAACAAAGCAAGAAAAGAGAAGAACCTGTTGTACCCCTCCCCCACCCCGTCCCTTGTCCACCGGGAAAGCTTATATGATCAGTGTTTAAGTCCTATGAGTGAAATACCAATATTATTTTCCGGCCACTTGTGAATCAGAGAGTCGTAGAAGGCGAAGATACCTGGGACAGGTGATTTCCCTGAATTCAACGGATAGAAGGGACAAAAAGGGTTGCCAGAGCTCATTAAATGTGGAGCCCGTTCCAGCGGCTGTCAACGTCAACTTCTCCATCCCCAGAACGTGCCACAGCCGGTGTAACCAGCTTGTGAAAGTAGGGAGTTGAGGGGTACGACAGTGTGTTAGTATGGTTTGTATTGTTGAACCCAACGCTATCGTCATCGGCCTACCTCGTCGAGATTTGAGCGGATAGGTCAAGGGGTTTGGGAGACCCAAAAGGACATACGCCGGGAAGCGTGGTATTTGTGTGTCTAAGTGTTGATCCACCTCGTCTAGAACCTGAGTCCAGTATGCCTGAATATGTGTACAATCCCATAATAGATGTGTTAAGGTGCCCACCCTCCCGCAGCCCCGCCAGCAGAGCGCGTCTTGAGTGGGGTCCATCGAGTGAAGTCGCTCCGGGGTGTAATACCAATATGTCACTAGTTTAGTGAGGGTTTCGGTCAGCCCCATGTGGTATGCGGAATGGCGGGCCCGGTAATAAACCCCCTCCCATTCTTTGTGGCTAAGTGTTCTGCCCAGTTCCCTCTCCCACCGAGCTCGGCTAGCGTTATACAGATGTGTATTACGGGCGAGCAACATCTGGTATAAGTCCGAAATGAGCTTTTTATCAGAGGTGCGTGTGATAAGCCACTTCTCATAAGCGGACAGTCGCCTGCTGGCAGAAGGCTTCACTTGGGTGTGCAAGGCCCAATGTCGGATTTGACAATACCGAAGCCGTTCGGTTTCGGGCAGCCCATAGTCCAGCTTGAGCTGATGAAACGGTATGATCCCATCCACGTCAAAGAGGTGACCCAGAGCGCGACACTCTGAGGATCTCCACCGGGTGAAGGCTGCTGCATCCAAGCCCGGTTGGAAGTCCGGATTCTCGAGCAACGGAGTAAGCGGCGAGGGAAAGGTGGTGAAATTGTATTTGGTGTTGGTATGGTCCCACTTTTCGAGCAGGGCCCGGGTGATATGTGAGGCGTATAAGTTGGGTGGTCTGTGCGCTTTTCGTAAGAAGGGGATTCCCTGCAGCGGTCTGGCAGCCACTGCCTGGTCCTGAAACAGCCAGTGCTTTTCCGACTCCCGTCGACTCCACTCGACCAAGTGGCGTAGCAGAGTTGCTTGGAAGTATAAGTGGAGATCTGGAATACCCAGACCCCCGCTCTCCGGCGGGAGCACTGTCAGCGCCTGCTTAATCCGTGGTTTGCGGCCATTCCATATGAACTGAGCAAGCTCGGACTGAGTCTGTTTTATCCACCCCTGTGGGGGTCGGAGAGGTAGGGTTTGAAACAAATATAATATTTGGGGGAGGATGGTCATTTTGACTGCCGCAATCTTGCCAAGCCAAGAGAGCGGGTAGTGCTTCCATTGTGTCAGCTCCCCACGGATCGTCCGCCGTAACCGGGCGTAGTCCATGGTCACCGTGTCCGATATGGAGGGGGCCAGTTGAATCCCTAGGTAGGAAATTGTCGGTTGCCCATTGAATGGGATGGTGTTCCTGAAGATGCGCGCGAGTGGAGGGCGCCAGCGAGAGATCTAGTGCCACCGACTTGTCCATGTTCACTTTGAACCCGGACGCCAGTGCAAAAGAATCCAGTTCTGTGAGACATGCTGGCAATGCACGGAGAGGGTTCGACAAGGAGATCAGGACATCGTCAGCGTACAGGCTGACCGTGTGAATATGCCCTCCAAATTTGATCCCTGTGACCGCCGGGTGCTGTCGGAGGTGGTGGGCCAAGGGCTCCATATAAAATGCGAAAAGAAGGGGTGATAGGGGGCATCCCTGACGTGTACCCCTCTCTATGGGGAATCGAGATGATGTGTGGCCATTAACACGGACAGAGGCTGAGGGGAATTTATAGCAGTTGAAGATGTGTGCGCGGAACTTCTCCCCAGTGCCCACCCGCTCAAGGACCTGCTCTAAATAAGGCCAGTGGACCCTGTCAAAGGCCTTCTCGGCATCGACGGCGAGCATCATATACTCCCCGCGCGTCCGGGTGGCCTTCTCAATAAGATGGAGGGCCCTCTTCGTATTGTCGCTGGTCTGGCGCTGGGGAATGAAGCCTGCTTGGTCCGGGTCTATCAGGCCCGGCATATAGGGGGAAAGACGTGCGGCCAATATCCCAGTCACCTTGAGGTCAATATTAAGGAGGGATATGGGGCGGTAGGCCCCGCAGGTGGTCTTATCCTTCCCTGGCTTCGGTATGACCACTATGGACGCCTCTAGCATTTCCGCCGGGATCGCTCCAGGATCAGCGAATGAGTTGAAAAGCTTAGTAAGAACTGGGGCTAGCACAGTACAGAACGTTTTATAAAATATGGCAGAGAAGCCGTCCGGCCCTGGGGCCTTGGCTAGTTTGAGACGTGTAATGGCGGCGATGACCTCTTCTATCCTAATATCACTGTCCAAGGCGTCTGCCTGGGCCTCCGTCAGTCGACAAACCGACTGGTTCAATAAAGGCCGCTCCGTCAGTGACCGACAGGGGAGAGCCTGCGTAGAGGCGGGCATAAAAGTCCCGAAATGCTTCAGCTATCTCAGAATCCTCTGTGACTCGTCGCCCATCTCCCCGCTGTATCTCCCGGGCCCCTTGTTTCTGACGAGTCTCTCGGAGTTTATGGGCGAGTAGACGACCACAACGGTCGCCTCCCATGTAATATGCATGTCGCAGACGGAGAGCTGCAAACTCCGCTCGACCATGGTCTATCGCTGCAAGCTGCCGTCGCATGGCCTGGAGCTGACGCCAAACCCGTGGTGCCCCCGTCCGCTGGTGCATCTGTTCCAATTCCCGGGTCTTCTGGGTGAGATCCTCCCTCTTACGCCTGCGCTCTACATTATCAGCCGCTGATATAGCACTAATTCCCCTCTAAGGACCGCTTTCAGTGCCGCCCACTGTGTAGAGAGGGAAGTATCAGTGTTTGCATTGTGGGAGAGGTAATCTTTGATGGAGCGCTGTATCTGTTCTACCACTGCGGCGCGATGGAGGAGGGTGTCGCGAAGGCGCCATAATCGGGAGGGTCGCTGCATGGGGGAGGGTAAAGGTTGCGATGACCGGTGCATGGTCAGATAAAGAGGCTACTCCTATCTCGACATCTGTAGCCATCGTGTGCAAGGAAGTGGATGCCAACAGGTAGTCCAGTCTGGCATACGTTTTGTGCGCATTGGAGTAGTAGTATTCGCGACTGTGCGGGTGGAAGCTACGCCACAGGTCAGATAGGCCCAAGTCTTGCAATCTAGACAACCCTGCCGCAGTCAAAGCGCCAGTCTGGTGAGTGCGTTGGCATGATCTGTCTGTTTCATTGTCGAATACCACGTTCAAGTCACCCACCAAGAGAATTCTTCGTTCTGTCGTGGCTGTGGCTTCAGTGAGTGCTGTATGAAGGAACTTTTCCTGTCCGTCATTAGGGCCATAAACTGAACCAATAGTGAATGTGAGACCCCCTAGGGCAAAACGATAGGTGAGGAGCCGCCCCCTGATTTCCGCTTCCTTATGGAGAACCTCCCCCCGGAATCTCTGGGCTACCAAAATTGCCACCCCAGCCGATTTAGTTGGCCCTGAGGAAAACAGCTGGGTCGGGAATCTGCGGGACTTGAGACGGTGGCAGTCCTTTGCCAGTAAATGTGTTTCTTGGAGTAGGCATATGTCCACGTTGGTATGTTCTAGACATGACAAAACCGCTTTGCGTTTGACGGGGTTATTGAGCCCCCGCACATTCAGAGTGAGTACCCTAAGTACGGTGGGAGTCATGTAATCAATTTAAATGGTGTAAGACATGTATAAAATCTGGAATCCCCAGCACAGTGGGCCTGGAGCAAGTACAAAACAGGCCGGGTCTGGCTATGCGGACCTACGCTATCAATAAAAAAGGGTGGACAAGGGACCCCCGAACCCCCAAGAGAAGGAAACCCCAACAAATGTCTATTCGTAGTCCAATTGTAACAAACAGAAAAAAAGGAACATATAAGAAATCTTGTCGAAGTCCATCATCCACGGATGATCGGAAGAGCATCTCTATGGGGGGTTTGATGTGACCAAAGGTGACCCTCCACCCCCCCGCCAGCAGCCCCCTGAAGGACAGGGACCTCTCAGCGAAAGCAAAATATTCTGAGGGTTTCAAGCAGGTTGTGTCTTTGCCAATGCTGCAGGCTGGGTCTCAAGAGCATCCTTCTGCCCCTGCAAAATCTCCACGGGATTCGGTCGTCTGGAACGGCGTCGCCGACCCTGCTGCCGCCACTGGGGTCTCGTGTCTTCAGCGCCGCGAGTTGGACCATCGTCACCATTTTCCTCCTCGGGGAGGTCAACTCCGAGCAGACGGCAGGCCTCCGAGAGAGACCTCAGCTGGAAGAGTTTGCCATCCATGTGGACGATCAGACGGAATGGATGACCCCAGCTGTAGGAAATGTTGCGCTGTCGGAGATGTGAGGTGATGGGCCTGAAAATTCTCCGTTTTTGTAGTGTGAGGGCTGCTAAGTCCTGAAACAGGGCGGGGGTTTGGCCGCGGAAGGTAAGAGGTTGCATCTGTCGGGCCTTCTGGAGAATTTCTTCCTTGGTTCTGAAGTCCTGGACACAGACCAAGATGTCAGCCGGTAGGGCCGTCGCCTGACGTGGCGGGCCAACCCTGTGTACTCTGTCCAGACGGAGATCCGTGTCCAGCGGCCTGCCCAGAATATGATTAAAGAGCTCTCTAGTGTATTTGAAAAATTCGCCTGCTTCCTCGTCGAGAGTCACCCCCGGATCCTGATGTTATGGCGACGAGAACGGTTTTCCAGGTCCTCGAGATGAGATTGGAGGTCGACTTGCTGATCGTGGATCCGAATAACCTCCTGCTGGAGCGTCGCCATTTCCGTGTCCCTCCCGTCGCTTTTCTCCTCCAGGTCTGCGACCCTCTCCCCAATGCAATCCATCTCTCTGCGGACATCCTTGATTTCCGCAGTAAGGTCCCGCTTCAGTGTCTGTAGATCCTCCTGCAGCATGACAAACAGGGATTCCAGGAAGGCTTTCGTTATCGGCTCCCCACTTTCGCCACTCGGGGGTGCAGACTGCTCGGATCACGCCACAGTGTCGCCCATTTGGTGGCCGCCCTGATGTTTCGCAAATAACTCTTTTAGTGTTTTCTCCTTCCGCCCTCAGGAGGTTGACATGCTGCGTGTCGACCAACGCCTGTGACCAGTGCAAGCTGTATTCAGGTGGGTCCCCGCAGGGTGAAGCGCCGCAAGGTAGACTCCCCAGATAGCTTCTCAGGGTAGCTCCGGCGATCTAGACAATGTCTGTCTCTGGGCCCGTGGCGCCGTCAGCTTCCCCCTTCGCCGGGTCCTGGGTCCCCAGTCGCGGTCCGTGTCCCAGGTCCTCACTCTCCCAGTGGCGGGTCCCACTGCGGGTTTTCCCTGGACAGTCGTCTGCCTGCCACACGGACTCCTCCGGATAGCCGCCACTGAAGTGGCACCACAAAATGGCGGGGGCGCCGCTTCTCCGCTGCGGAGTCAGCCGCCGGCGGGGCTCAACCCCCCCCACCAGGGGCCCAGGGTGTGTAGCAAGGCCTCCAGGCACCATGCTCGGGCTCCCTTGCAGTCGGGGCTGCGGGACAGCATCGCGCCCGGCTCCACCAGGTGGGGCCCTGTTTCCGGGTCCTCTGCTTCGCTGCGGCGGGCGTCCTCCGCAATCCACGCCCCGGGGCAGTCACTTGCCTGTGTGCGGATGTGACCGGTGAGTCCTCGCCGGCCGGTGGGATCCTCCTCCGACTCCGGTCCGCCTCCAGGACTCCCAGGGGCGGCGGGATCGATACTGCTCCCTGCTGGGTCCGCCGCACCGCAAGCCCGCTCTTTGGTCCTGCAGGCCGGGGGTCGGCAAAACTGTCTCTGCGCCTTGGATGCCCAAGGGACAGCAACTCAGCCTGCGTCATCGTCGGCACTCCCGCCTGGTCCCTCCAGTGGCCCGCCGGCCTCGATTTCTACTCTGGGCCGCTCCGGGGCCGGGCCTCCCGACAGCTAGGCCGCGCCCCCGCTAGGGCGCCCGGCACCGCGCGGACCCGCCAAGCGTCGGAGGCGAAAGCCCCCGGCTGCTCCTTTAGCAAGGCGGCCCCTGCGGCCCCTTCAGACGCCAATCCACAGGTGTCCGGTCGCTGAAAACGGCTGTGTGCCGGTGCTATATTGGGCCACCGGCGGGAGAGTCAGAACGGCACGTCTGCTCAAGCCGCCATCTTGGCCACGGCCCCTCTGTATAGTCTTTAAAGCCTTACATGACCAAGGTTCCGCATTTCTGAAAAAACAGCTTCAGCTGGTACACTTCCAATAAGGCATTAAGACCATCCTCAGCCAAATTTGGGATTGTCCCTAAATTCGAACGCAAGGCTTGGGGTGGCTGCAGCTTTGTGCTTGGTGTATCCACCGCCTGCAAGAATCTTCCACTCTCTATCAAATTATCTACAAATCTTCTGACCTTCAGGAAATCCCTCAAGACCTGGCTATATAACACAGCTTAATTTTTCATTTCTTGCACTCTTTAGCTAGCGCCAAAACGCCCTTGGGTATTCATGCGCTAAATGAATGCATTTAATGTAACCCAGGCATCCACTCACACAGCCAGTCACTTACCTATACAGCCTCTCAACTGAGCCAGTTTTCTTTTTTTTACTGTTTTTATTTGATTTTATCATTTGTAAAACACAAAAAACCATATATCACTGTTTGAACTGTACAAGCACATACATGCGATGGATTAAAAGCGTGATTGTCATTTCATTTACACAAAATAATTACATCCCAATTGCCTATTATTTCACATTCCACTACATTAACCTCTTTTCGGCCTATGTATTAGCATTTTTATCATTTCGCCTTAACCTGGTGGTCTGTTCAATTTCTTGCTTCGTGTGCATGTTTGAAGGCGTATTTCCACCATAGCTCCCAGACAGTGGACAGCTACACCGTATATTCCTCTGTTACAGGAAGGATTTTAGATAGGAAATGTGCATGCTGTAGTTGATCCTCGCGGAGGTCTGCTGTCCCAAAGGTATTGTGTTTATGATACTTGCACTGTTGTGCTATCTCCATCCGCTGTCTCATATGTGCGGAGGTATGTTTTCAAAGGATCCCAAATGTCCCTAGGGCGGGAAGCTCTTGGTAGTAGATCTGCATAGTTGGTGAGCTGTTCTTGACAGTATACTAAAGAAGATACCCAATCCTTAAATTTCGGTGCTTTCCCTCTACCCCATCGACATGCTATTTGGCGTTTTGCCATGAGTAAGGCTATGGCTATATATTTGCGGTGTGGTTTGGCCACATGTTTTATGTATCCAAGTATGGCGGTCAGGGGACAGCGCTCTAAGGTCTGCAATGTCATCTGTTCAAGGGCGTCAATTACATTTTCCCAGAACGTATATACTGCGGGACACTCCCAAGCTAAATGTAAGAAATCTGCAGCAGGGGCTCTGCATCTTCTACATTGGTCTGAGTCTGACAAGTTATATTTATGTAATTTCGCCGGTGTATAGTATAGGCGATGTAGAAATTTATAGTGCGTGATTCGTAGCCTATGGCTAGCAGCGAGTTGTTTCGTATGTTCGCAGCAGTAAAACCATTGTTCATCCGTCAGCGTACTTCCCAATTCGTCCTCCCATTTTTGTCTTGCAGGGCATGCGGTCCTCTCTTGTGTCGTGTGGACCATGTGGTATAACGTAGACACCATGTGCCTCGGGGACGTGGCTTGCAACACCCGCTGCAGTGGGGGACACGTAGGGGGCTCACACGGAAAGTCTGGTATTAGGGCACGTAGGCCCTGCCGTAGCCGTATGTAAAGGAAGCTATCTAAGGGAGTTGGCTGGGCCTCCTTGAATATATGGGCAAGTGTACGGAGCTCACCATTACAGTAAAGGTCGCCCCATGTGGAAATGCTGGTCCGGCCCAGGAGCTGTTGGAATCCCTTCTCCTGGAGGAGTTGCATTTGGGGATGATATGTCAGGGGGAGCAGTGGGGAGTAGAGCATGGGACACGTCAGTAGTGTCAATATGCGATGCCATGCCTTGATTGTGCAGGTTATCGAGGTGGGTGTCTCATCTCGTTGGGCCAGGGGCTGGAGCATCACACCGTCCAGTGGTACCGGGTCTGCCAGCCAGTGTTCTACCGCAACATGCAGCATATATCGGGGAGGGTGAAACCAATAATACGCGTAATGTGCCTGCGCGCAGGTGTAATACAGTTCAAAGTCGGGGATGTCAAACCCTCCCTGGTCGTAGGGCCTGGTGAGCACCTCCCATTGCAATCGGGGTTGTTTACCACCCCATACTAATCTAATCATTTCTGTTCGCAACATTTTAAAGAAGGGGCGTCCAGGAAAATATGGTATGTTTAGGAATAAGTACAGTATCTGAGGGAGGACCACCATCTTGATCAACGAGGCCCGTCCCGCAATCGAGAGGGGCAAGGAGATCCAGCGTGAGACATTGTCTGTAATACGATCTAGAGTTTTACCGTAATTTAATCGCAGTAGCTCATCTCTGTCTGTAGTGATGCGAATCCCTAGGTAGCGCATATCTGAGTGGCACCACTCAAGAGGATAGTCCAGGGAGAACTGGGCTGTAGCAGGGGTAAGGGGTAAGATTTGCGATTTTCCCCAATTTAATATGAATCCCCGACATTTTCCCGAATACTATGAATTCCCGAAGAAGCGGGTTGAGATTGGCCTGCGGGTCCCGTACATACAAAGTAATATCGTCGGCATATAGTGATACCAAGATTTGGTGCATATAACATCGCAACGCTTTCTCTTGGTGTTGCTGGCGGAGTTTAGCTGCCAAGGGTTCCACTGCGATAGCGAACAGCAGAGGGGACAGCGGGCACCCCTGCCTCGTGCCTCTGGTTATGTGGAAGGCGGGCGATGTGTGTCCATTCACGCATACCCTAGCTATCGGTAGGTTATACAGTAACTGAATCCAAGACAGAAATACTGGGGGGAAGCACATACGCTGTAAAATTCCTAGTAAGTAATCCCACTCTACGGAATCGAACGCTTTAGTAGCGTCTAGAAACACTGCCGCCAATGGCAAGTCTGGGTCTACGCTGTGGAGAATTGCAAAGAAGGTTCTTAGGTTGTGGGTGGTCGCTCTACCAGGGATGAAGCCGGACTGGTCCGGGAGTGCCAGCTTTTCCATGATTAAATTTAGTCTGTTTGCTATGATCTTTGCTAGAATTTTAGTGTCACAGTTGATAAGTGACAATGGTCTGTATGAGTCACATTGTTGACTGGGTTTCCCTGGTTTTAGCAGAGAAATAATGTACGCCTCTCATAGATTGAGGGAGTCTGCCGTTATCTAGTGCGTCTTCAAAAACTTCTTGGAGGATAGGGGCGAGCAAGTCAATATATGTTTTATAAAATTCTATAGGGAATCCATCTGATCCCGGTGTTTTTCCTGATTTCTTGTGCATTATGGCTTCTCTTATTTCGTCCAGTTCAAAAGGGGTGCTAAGGAATTCCCATTGATTGTCACCCAGCCATCCCAACGCCACCTCTTCTAGATAAGCATTAAGATAGAGTTCGTCATGTCTTTGTGATGTATATAGTGCTTCATAATGTGCTGTGAAGGTGCGAAGTATGTCTTTCGTATTCCTGTATGTGCTCTCCCCCGGGCCCGCGATCTCCAAAACCGTGTTGGTGTATCGTGGCTTGCGAATCGTGTCTGCTAAAATTTTCCCAGGTCTTTCTCCTTCTCCGTATCTCCGTGCCACCCAGTGTTTACCCCTATATTTCGCTTCTCTGTCCGTAGTGGCTGTGTATTCAGTAAGTTTGTCCCTAATTTCTCGCTGCACTTGTTGATTTGCGCTGGTTCCAAGCCGCAGCTCTAATTGTTTGATCTCTCTTTCTAATTTATTCAGGGATCTTCGTATGTCCTGCAGTACGCCCGAGCTTTTGGATATGCAGTATCCCCTAAGTGTGACCTTGAAGGCCTCCACACTGTCTCTACGCTGTCCACCGATCCCTTATTCCTCAGTAAGAAGTCTTGTATTTCTTGTCCTAGTTCTACATGGTAGACTGGGTCTAGCAATGTTAGTGGCTGAAGTCGCCAAGTTCTTTGTGGGGCGTCCCATCCTGGGGGGGTTAAATGAAAGACTTACCGGTGCATGGTCCGAGTAAGTTCTAGCTAAGCGTTTGGTCTCGACAATCTGTGGACCTATGCCACGGGTAACCAGCATGTAGTCCAATCGGGCCCATGATGCGTGTTGGGTAGCGTAGTGTGTGCCTTCTGCCGTGTGTGGATGGAGATGCCGCCATGCGTCTATTACTCCATTAGCTTCCATTATGCTCTGCAACACCTTGCAAGAAGCGTTAAAGTGATGTGGGCCGGGGTTAGACCTATCCATTGTGGGGTTGAGCGCTATATTAAAATCTCCCCCCCCAAACAAGGTGGGTAGAGCCGATCTCTAAGATTTTCCCCCACAGTTTCGTGAAAAATTCGGGAGAGTCTACGTTGGGGCCATAGCAACATACTAGTGTGACGGAGTCCGAGCCTAGTCTACCCCAGGCCATACAATAACGGCCCTGCTGATCTTGTGTCGTTCCTATTGGGACAAAGGGGAATCCCTTTTTTATGATTATGGCCGTCCCTCTGGAGTAAGTGGAATATGAGGAGAAAATTCTGTGTTCCGCCCATTTACTAGCAAAGGTGGTGTTTTGTCTCGGGTCCATGTGCGTTTCCTGCAGCATAGCAATGTGCGTCTGGTGTCTGTCTAAGTACGCCAGTATTTGGCGACGTTTTCTGGGGTCTCCCAAACCTCTAACATTCCAGGTGAGCGTCCTCACTGCTGGGTGTCCCGGTGTGTCGGTCATGGGGGCCAACGTGGCAACTTGAGTGTCAGGATAGGCCTTTTTCGTGTATGTGCTATGGTTTGACAAAAACAGTGCGCTTGAGCATCATATGTACCGTACAAATCACAGTGTACCTGAGTGAACAACTTTTTACCCTCCCCCTCCCACTGAAGCATCCCAATAATGCCAGAATTATACGTCCCTCCCTCATCCCTTTTCCCCCTACTAACCCAAAAACTGATACTGGCATATTCCCAGCATGAACCATGTGGGGAGCGCCCTCGGGGGGGGGGGGAACTCCTAGGGGATAGCACTTACTCCCCCGCCCCCAGAGAGCATCAGCGTTGGAATGGCCTAGCCCCAAGTGGGCAGGGGTGCCCAGAGTAAGTTGTGTCCCTTGATCCCAATTGTCACTTATCTGGTGGCGGCCTCCAGGCGGGCACGTGTGCACAGTCCTGTGATTCCATCAGACCTTCGTAATCCTATCCAGTGTTCTTTTTCTCGCCATGTCTACATGTTTTACTTCGCTCCCCGGGGCTACGCCGTTGAGTTACAAATTTCTTCACTCAAGTTCTGGTGAGTCAGCTCCTGTAGATGAGTTGGTCAAGTCTGTGGGACCGTTGCGTCTTCGGAGGTGTTTTAAAAAGTCTTCCACTTGCTGTGGTTTGACAAAAAACGACTGTTGTCCTTGATGCGTAACTCGCAGTCGCGCTGGGTAGAGGAGGGCGTAATCAATTTGAGCTGCTCGCAGTTTCTTTTTGACTGGTATGAATTTTCGTCTTTCCTCTTGTACATTCGCCGTGAAGTCTGGGTAAAGGGAAATTTGGTAGCCTTCAAAATGCAATTGCCGCTTGTCGCGGGCTGTTTTGAGAGCGATGTCCCGGTCTCGATAATTTAGCAGCCTAGCTATAATGGGACGGGGCGCACTGCCTGGGGGGGGGTCTGGGCCCCAGTGACCGGTGTGCTCTTTCTACCAGAAATTGAGTTGAGAGGGACTCAGAGCCTACTGCAGCTCTTAGCAGCCGTTCCACATACTCCTCCATTTTCCCGGTGTTGGCGCTCTCCTGTATACCGATCACGCGTATGTTGTTTCTGCGACTTCGTGCCTCCAAATCTTCGTTTTTGGCTGCAATAACTTTCAGTAGTTTGTCCATGGCAGTCATTTTAGTCTGGAGGTGAGAAGTTGTGTCTTCATTTTCCGAGATGCGACGCTCTGTTTCTGTTATACGGTCTTCATGTCCATCCAGTTTGTGCACAATTGCGTCCATGCGATTGGACATGGAATCCATTTTATCAGCAATTGTGGCCAGGCCCTGTCTCACTTCTATCAATAGCGCTTTCATGTCCGCATCCGGCGGCGGAGCCAGTCCCTGGGCCTCCGTGTCTACCTCTGTTTCTTCTTGCTGCACTCGTCCCCCCTTTCTGGCCTCGAATACGAGTTTTGATTGCTTCGGGTCTGTCTTGCCCATGGTCGCGGATCGCGGTTTCCTGAGGTTCCGTTCCTGCTCCAGTTTGTGGGGTCTGTTGAGGCCGTATGCTCTTCGTATATCTTTCTTCCCACTTCTCCCCTGTGTTCCGGCCTCGGTTATGTCTGGGCTGTCTGCGTGGGGTGGGCTCTAGGGGCCCCAGCGGGTTTATGATGCAAGGCCTCCAGCAACGCGTAGGCGTAGCAAGCCCACGCGGCCTGGACAGCCCACTTCTCACAAGCTCTGCGGCACTGCTCTATTTTCCTGTCCACTGGTCTTAGTGGGCGCTGTAGTGCCGCCAGGGCGCCGTGGCAGGGCCCGTCAGCGATCTCTCCTCTTTTATCTGTTGGGTATCACAGCGTTTCTTGTGCCCACTGCCCAGTGATAGCGGCTCTCCTTTAGGGCTTCCTTGCAGTTGATATCTGCGGTGCCCTTTATCGTGGCTGCAGTTGGGGCCGGGGTGTGCCTTACACGTGCACGAGGGGTTCGGGCCCTCCGGTGCGCTGGGAGCTGCGGGTCTACGTCGCGGACCCAAAGCCCTCCCTCCGTCTCTGCGCGCTCCCACTCTGCGCCTTCCAGCAATCAATCAATGTCAGTTATCAGGGGGGGGGTCCCCACCCCTCTCTGCCAGGCACGGTTATCTCTCTTAGGGCCTCAGCGCTCACCTCTCTCCACGGCCTCAGCCCAGTGGTATCGGTAGAATCTATGCGGCCCTCAGCAATGTCTGGTGTGGCTGCTGATCCTCCGCCGACAGTATCACGCGTTGCAGCCTGCCTTTATGGCTGTATGGGGGTCCTCCGCCGCCCCGTGTGGCGAGCGCAGTTGGCTCCGTTTGCGAGGCCCAGTCTTCACGTGGGCACGTCGGGCTTGCGTAGTGCGCGCAGCCGAGGGCGCGCTCCGGGAGTTTTCTGCTTCAGCGCCGGCGCCACCCAACCTCCGCTGTTCCTTCACCCCGGGGACTCCTACCGGCCTCAGTCTCGCACGGGGTGTGCTTTGTTGGTTTGTTTTCCTGTCGCCACAGTTTCCACGCTTTAGGGATCGTCCGGGCAGGATCAATGGGCGGATTATTACTCCGGGCTGCAGGAGCTACACTACAGTGCGGCCATACTGCTAGTGCGCCACCTAGCGCCCCCCACCCATACAACCTTACATACCCATTCACACAAGCACTCGCACTTCTACTCACCCATAAAGCCCCCTATACAGTCACAATCCAATACAGCCACTACCACACCCACTCAGATAACCAAACACCCACTCACTCACCCACCCTTACAGCCACTTACACAGCCAGTGACTCACCCATACAGTCATCCACACAGCCACTCAGACATCCATACAGCCACTCACACACCGACTCACACCCACCCATAGCCTCTCACGCAGTCACTCACCCATACAGTTACTCTCACACCCATGTATTCACCCATACAGCTACTCACGCAGCCACTTATTCACCCATACAACCACCCATACAACCACTCGCACACCCACCCACCCACCCACACACCCACCCACACACCCACCCACACACCCACCCACACACCCACCCACACACCCACCCACACACCCACCCACACACCCACCCACCCACCCACCCACACACCCACCCACCCACTCGCACACTCGCACACACACCCACCCACTCACCCACCCACTCGCACACACACCCACTCGCACACACACCCACCCACTCGCACACCCACCCACTCGCACACACACCCACTCGCACACACACCCACTCGCACACACACCCACTCGCACACACACCCACTCGCACACACACCCACTCGCGCACACACCCACTCGCGCACACACGCACTCGCGCACACACACATGCACTCGCGCACACACCCGCTCGCGCACACACCCGCTCGCGCACACACCCGCTCGCGCACACACCCGCTCGCGCACACACCCGCTCGCGCACACACCCGCTCGCGCACACACCCGCTCGCGCGCGCACACACCCGCTCGCGCGCGCACAATCACTCGCACACACACCCATACAGCCACTTAAATAATATATGCTAGAAATAGTATCACTCAGTAGTACACAAAGTATACAAATTTTGTAGTACCTTAGTATATATGTTTAACACTCATAAACATTTAGAAAACACTCCCATTCGCTGGATGATGTCATCAGTGATGTCATCAGTAATGTCATTGACAATATCATGAGTGATGTAATATGTGAGGTCATAAGCAGTGCATTGCGGGGGCATAAGTTATAGTTAGCTCAGCTAACTATAACTGGTGAATTTCACTGGTTTTGTACAAGTGAAATTTGAGGCTAACTATAACGTCCCTGTAACCTTTGGTTTTTTCAATGAAATATATATATAATATTTCTTCTATATGTAACTGCATAAAAAGTGGCACGTCTTTTCATATCAGCTTCTTTATGACATGTAATTGGCATGGGGAAGGGTATTTAAGGAAGGTCAAGGCTTTTTTGCTTTTTAGTCTCCCATCAAGTAGTTATTCATGAAATACATAGAACCTGGTTTGTATAGTTACTGGTTAATTCTTGGTATTTACCGGTCAGATTTCATTTAAACGTTATTAATGATTTCAATGTACGCATTACTCTTTATTATAATTGATTTCCTACTCATGATAATAGAGAAACTTTGCAAAGTTGAAAAGAAAGAAGAATGGTTACGTAGAATCAAGAAGTGAAGTGACGTGCTGAGCTGAGAGATTTAATATATTGGTGCACTCTGTTTCAGCTCGTGAAGCGTTACCAACGTGGGACAAACAGATCCAGTCACTTTGCTTTCAAGTTAACAATTTGCTGGAGAAGATCAGCCAGACAGCACCTGAATGGACTGCACAAGCTATGGAGGCTCAGATGTCTCAGTGAATCTCAATGTCCATTGTTGCCAGGCTTCCTATACATTGGATATTTCATCCCTTCACCAGTCAACGGAAAGGAGACATTTTGTTTGTCTTCAAAACAATCACTTAGTGTTTAGCTGTTGTTTCATTGTGGCCTGTCTTGTTTTAAAAATGTCTTTATGGTGTGCATTTATGCGTCTGGTGGATGCACTTTTTATTTACCCTAGACCTTGCACACAGTTCATTGTGGGAATCCAGCAGCTAAGGAAGAACCCTGCATGCTTTTCCATACTTTTACCTGTTGAGGGGACAGGAAGGGGAAGCTAAATAAAATGTATTCTGCAAAAGTGTCTTCGTTGATTGTTTTAAAATGAAGCCGCAAAGGTACAAATTTAGCAAATGTATTTTGTACTTGTTTATAATTACACGTAGTGGCCTGTGTTGCACCTTCCCTTTTTTTTACCTCTTTAGAGAGAGAGAGGGGAAAGTGTGTACATGTGTTTCACCAAAATAAACTAAAAGGTTTTAAATCACTTAGATCTGTCTAAAAGCTTTCCTAAACCAAATGCCACTTTTAACCCTGTACCTCAGGAACCTTCTAAATAGTTTACTTTAAATAGTATTGTGTTTCCCATTGATAATTGACACCATTTATTTTTTTACATTCTGTAAGGGAAAAATTTGACTTGTAACATGGTTCCCTCATATTTCTTCCAAGAACATTTCTTTGAATTCGAAATGCCAACCAAATAGCCTCATGTCTCCCTGACATTAATAAATCTGTTTCAGCATCTTGAGCTAATGCCTAACACCACTGAGTATAGTTCTGATAGGAGCGAATCAATCCATTCACCTAGTTAACCCACTAAAACGATGATCATAGGCAAGCAAATGAAAACTTCATAACTATTAATAGCTATTTTAACTCTGAATATTAACTTCATCTCAGTCACATGGGCATTTAAACAAAATACTCAATAAAATATTTTACCATGAGCTGCCATAGGAAAAGGCATTGTCCTATGAAAAAGAATACCTGCCCTCCTCTCAATGGCACCTCCTTCTTCTTTCCTCAACGTGGAAATCTCCATTTTTTTTTTTTTTTGTAGGCACAGGGAGAGCCAACTCCGAGACTCAAACCCGGATCGCCAGTTCCAAAGTCTGCAGCTCTGGATGTTATGCCACATCCTCTCCCCAAAACAATCCGCATTTTTGGGGGGTTTTGTCTCCATATCCCCCACTGAGTTACTCTCCCACCAGGCACCCACCTTTAACCTCTTCCTCCCTTTTGTTTCCTGAGTGCCCCCACCATGTACTCCACATTTCCATTGGATTTCCGTAAGTGCTATGTAAAACGGCCTGCGTCCAGTGGGAGCTGAGCAAATGTGGGCCAATCTGAGCCCACACTGCCCGAGGGCGCAAGTGAAGGCAAAAAAATTGGGCAGTGATGCACAATGCCTCCTTCTGAGCCTGTTTCATTTTGTGATTATTTTAAATATGGGCATGCGCAGTCCGTTATAGCATAGTGACTTACGCCGCAGCGGCCTTGCCTAAATGGTAAAAGCCCTGTCAAGTGTCATTGATCAGGGGTCAAACTAACGCAAATGCTTTATCGTCACCGAAATACCGCACTGAAATAATTTGTCATGCAATTTGTTCTACCAGTCAACCTCCGGAATCGCTTGTACTGCAGCTGTAAAAAGACATGCTGGCAACGCAAACGTGGCTCATGCACACTGATAGTGCAATACTTAAAAAACTGCTGCCCCTCTTGTATCACGCTTGAGTCGAGGTGGTCGGGTGTTGTTAGGTTATGTTTTTGGGCTGTAGCCCCAAAAGAGGCTTTTGTGCGGATTTGGTCGTGGAAATATGAAGGTTGTCATGACGCCGTGCGTGAATCGCGTCGTTCTCCACCATATTCGTTTCACTTAAGTCCATTGCACAAGCAGTCTCCTTAACCCGACTGCTATGGTAAGGCCGTCATCCAGGCACCTCCCAGGAACTACCTGAATGCCACGGCCTGGTGGACTGGATTTTAAAAGATCCCCTGTCGAGGGTTGGCAAGTAGCACCCATAAGCATCCCCGGCATTGCCATGCGCCCGTCCCAATTTTTTCCAGACTGGGAGCTACTAGATTGTGTTTTAGAATCGCGCAGATTGCTTAGCTTGCTTTAGAGACTTACAAGAATGTTAACTTGCCAGTATGTGCTGGATGCAGTGTGCAGAGTACTCTCTAGGATTCTGTGCTGTTCTCTAAAGAAAGTTCTAGTAATGCCCTCATATTGATCTTTACATTAAGAAGTTGGATAGCTCAGTCATTTGAGCACCTGCTGCTGAGACTCATTTGCGAACTGGACCATTCATTCTTCCCCTGTTAGTAAGGTGAATAGTACCGTGGCGGGGCAGCATCTGGCCGGGTCTGGGTTCCAAGATACAGCCCCAGCCTTGAGTGATAGCGAATCCATTTCTGATGATGAATGAAACAATTTGCAATATTTTACATTCCTTCGGACCAAGCGAAGAGTTATTCCTTGTTTGCTTCTGTTAATACTGCCATAGGTGATTCTTGACTCAGGCGTGTTATGACTGGATTTCTAAAAAGTAATGACAACATCTGTAGAAGAGTGATAGTGGCACTATAAGAACAACATAAATATATTGAGAAATAAATTCAATACAAATATCACTGCCTTTTTGTAAGAGGTCTTTACCTGCATACACCATAGGTGGACCCGACCACTCTTAGCAATTATCATGACAGCTGCTCTGCTCCCATGCATCACTTTCATATGGGCCATTAAAAGGCCACTGTGTTAATATGCAGCTCTGTTCCACTCCCACTAGGCCTTCTGCCACATCTGCGTATTGGGGTATCTCTAATGGGTGCAGGACTTTCCCATTGTTTCTGATGCCTGAGGTTACCAAATGAATCCATGTAACCAAGAACACAATAATTGCCAAAATAGAATAGTTTCACTGTTAGATGGAAACTTAGATCAGGAGAAGTATTCTTAGTGGCATGGAGTCATCAGGCGACATTACTGATGCTGGCCATTACTTTCCTGATTTCTCTGGTCTCTAATTAGATAGCAATAGCTCTCCTCTATAAACAAGGATGGGTGGTTCCTCAATCATATCTACCCTCCAGCAGGAAGAAGGCATCACTCCTCAATAGGACATCTGCCAAAGTAGGAGCATGGATCTGTCATCCTGCAGTCAGATGGTAATCCTTCTGACTTCTCTCTGTCAGAGGGACTAGGTACCCTTGCCCTCATCTATTTCATCATATGCTTCAAGGGGTGAACATATTAGAAAACAAAAGTTGGTCTCTGATATTATGTAAGAACTTACGGCCTGATTCCGATGCGGTTAGGAAAGCATTCCCACCTAGTGCCCGATTCCAATGCGGTTAGGAAGGCCTCCTAATGGCATTTGCTCCTTTCGGATCGGGAACGTGTCTTCCCAACCGAGGGCCAGATCACGATGCGGTTAGGAGCATAGGCTCCCATAGAAGTCAATGGGAGTCCAACCAAATCGTATCTCGAAGCATCCGGATG
This sequence comes from Calotriton arnoldi, assembly GCA_963921515.1. Taxonomy (NCBI): domain Eukaryota; kingdom Metazoa; phylum Chordata; class Amphibia; order Caudata; family Salamandridae; genus Calotriton; species Calotriton arnoldi. Next base: position 305,404 of record CAWUFW010004032.1, on the reverse strand, counting down.
CATCATAGTCGGTCGGACTCTCCCGATCCGAGTCGGTTGAAAACCATTTCCAAACCGATTCGATCAGGAAGATTTCCTAACCGCATCAGAATCGGGCCCTTAGTGTTGTGACTGAAGGCTATTCTAGACCATGAGATTGGAGAAAAGAGGTTCATGTCTGAGACCAATCTCATTTCAAGGGCAAAAAGGCCTTAGTCTAGTATCACTTAAAATGTTACACTTGACATACAATTGTCACACATAAACACGCTGAAAAACCTGAAAATGTCACACATATGCAGAGTGCAAACGTGACAGCTATGCGGTAACTGTTCGTGGGTAGCGGTCAAGAGCTCTGTGGACTTTCAATCCCTGCTCTGAGTTGTTTCCTGGCTGTCAACACGTGATACTGTCTGCTTTAAAAAAAAATATATTTTTATTGATTACGGATGCCTAGCAACATCTGCCTGAAGCTATGATTATCCTAAGGGAAGACAAGGTACATGACGATTATTTTTTTTGTTTAAAACAGGCCATAGATATTAATGGGGACTTGTTTTTATAGGGCCATTCTCCTGCGAAGCACAATTCCTCTTGCATCATCATCATGATCTCGCAGAAAACGCTCTCGTAATACACTAGGAACCAGTCACTCTGGGTGCCTTTTCTCCACAATTGTACACTCCTCAGTGTTGGCCTACGAAAGTGTCACTCTGCGATTGGCCATACCATGTATGTTCATGACGTTATCAGTCTGTCCAAATTGCAGATACTTATTTGGCATAAACATGGATAGTTTAGTCGTCTTTTTGCTCCCTCAAATGTTTCATGACTGAATGCTGGTTTCCTTGGTAATGGTGCAGGCAAGATGAGACTGTGCAGTACGGGAGAAGGCAGCATGAAGGCCACAGAAGCAGAATAACCGGTCTGGCTGGCATTGTGGGGCAATGCAGCATGGCTCGTCGGTGTTCTCCTTTCCAAAAAGACTAGCTTTCTCCCTATTGGTGTCTAATCGCAAGTGGCACGTGTGCATTTTCGGATTCAGAAAGATTCCATGTAGTAATTACTTTGGGAATTTTTGGAAGGAAAAAGTACAGCGTTGTTAATTTGGACACTGTCTAACTTCTTCCCTCCTCTGTCACGCATTCTTCCAGTTTAAAGTACTCTTAGCAATCTGGCTCCTCATGTTGTTTTTTGTTACACGGTATTAGTAACATGCTTCGTTTTGTAACATTTATGAAGGAAACCGCGTCAAGCTGGCCGCACATAGAATGTTATAGTACTGTTTATTTCCATTGAGGCACTTGTCTTTGTCTGTGTGTTAAAAATCCTAGGAATGGTTTCCCGAGGCAAGCATGTATTCCTGAATCAGACAGTATGACCCAGTGTGTAGTAATTGTATAGCTCTTCAATCCCTGGCGGCACAGCACCCAGGATAATGTGCTGCATGACTAAACACTTATAAGGTCCCAAAGGTGAGGCCTATTGGCAATGCCAGTGTTTGTTTACTTTGGGTTTGAGCATTTGAATTGAAAAATAATTAGAATATTGGAATGTTGCGAGCTCCACTTAACACAATCAAGTGACTATGCCAATATTAGCTGCTTAGACCACGTTATGCTTCTTTTCTTACCTAATACTGATCTTTATGCTTGTCTCTCTATTTTTACTACCCTCAGTGTGTGGAATGTTCCAATAGCATTGTAGTCCTTCTGCCTTGGGCTATACTGGTTGTTAAAGGCCCTCTCCCTAGTTATGAGTCTTTCTGCTCCATGGGCCTATAATTCTCATTCGGGGCTTTTAACATTTAACTCAAATTGTTTGATGCAGCTGTTTTTTTCATACTACTTATACTTCAGCAGTCTGATTGACTGTCATCATGTAAAAAATGTTGCTGCCTTTAAGTGAAGCGAGCGGTTCCCAGACCAGCGCTGTGGAAGAAAATCATTTTCAGACAAGATGGGTGTACCCTAACCACAGGAGGCAGAGGGGAATCCCAGAAGGATGGAACATTTCGTTTGATCGCTTGAAAAATAATTAAATCTGCGTGCTTGTTAGACTTTTTTGAACTGGTTAGGGAAATGTTCCCAAACTAAATAAAGAGGAAAGTACAAAAAGATATCACTACAAAAACGTCTCCTTGCATGGACCAGTCCTAGAGTTTGGTGTGCGCTGCAGGCTTTGCGGTCATTGTGGCTGAGCGCAGACATTGGTCAGATGCCACAACTTGAGCTCAGAGCCAACTGTGGGCAAGCAGTGGCCATACTCATCAGGCGTTGGTCCCATGGGAACTGAGTGCACGTGTGACCAAGGACTAGAGCGGGGCAGGCCATGGCTGAAGTCCACACATAGCAGATGGAGTCTGCTGTGAATGACTGTAGGTCATGCACAAGCGGGTTCTAGAGCAGCCTGGCATTGAAGCAAAGCATTGCCCTACCTAGTCCGGGTTTTGGGCCCCGAGCCCCCTCTGATGAAATGTAGTAAGTTCTGTGGGTACAGGAGGTAGGTGCAGCAAGCCCCTGAACCTGGCCAAAGGCTGTGCTGGTTCAGTAAGAATGAGGGCTAGGCAAAAGGCTTGGCTATTCTGAGAGCCCATCTACCACAGCATATGGCCAAATACCATGCACTGCAGGTCTTGGGGACTGTCTCCAGAGCGAACCTACACCCAGATTCCACAGTGCACAGCTGAATGTTCAGGATGCATGGCAAGGCCAGGACTATTCCCTGTGCCCAGATTTCGCTGGACATGGCCAAAGGCCTTGCGGTGTGAGTGCTTACTTTGTTCAAAGGCAAATGTATATCAATAAAAAGAATTCACAGAAACCACTTTAAAGAGGAAATGTTTTTCTTTACGGTTCTGTACACAGCAGACAAAAGTGTTCTCAAAAATCTTTAGAATTTCACCTCGGGGAAAACCTCAGCTGAAATGATTGTCTGATGGATACTTCTACCTGTAGATTCTGCACCTTTTGAATATCCCAGGCGTCTGACAATCAGGAAACTTTTCAATTGCTCTCCACGCTAGTTGGGTGGTGCTGCTCCACTTTGGCGCCACAAACATCACCATGACGTCACTGAAGCCATAAAGCTCCCGACATCAGTTTCCCAGATCCTTTTCCCCCCTTTAATGTAGATCTGAAGTTTAATGCTCTCCTCTGGGAATATTTCACATTACGTTTTTGTCTTTTAAAAAAAACAGATAAATTAATTAGGGTGCAGCACGGGGAATGTCACCTGCCCCCCCCCCCCCCTTTCAAACGTTCAAGCGTCCAGCCCTGTAGGGACTGCGATTGACAAATGTCATCATGGACCCACACATCTGCCTCTGGTGCCTGGGGTTAGATTACAGTGTCATGCCTTACTACTCCTGCAGAAGCAGGCACCCCAAGGCCATAAAGAAGCAGGAAGCCAAGCTCTTCATGGCGTGAGCTTGAGATGCCCTTTAAGCCAAGCAGAAGTCAAGACCCAGGACAAGGTCTACGGAGTTGCAGTTGTTGTCAAAGTAGTCCCAGAGAAAACGGAAGTGACACTAACTCGGAGAGGCATCGCTCTTCGTTAAGACATTACCCTGCTCCTATGGACTGTGTCAGAGACCGAGCTTGTTAACCTTCCCCAAGAGGACCCAGCACCCTCAGCTCTCTAGGACCCAGAACAGATCATGAATCCTCCACTACCTGCAGCGCAGTCACCCAGTATCCTGAATTGCTGGCCCCTGTGATGAACCCTGCTGTTTTTTTTTTTAATGCAATGTTAAGTGTCTTGTGCCAGGTGCTCCTGGTCTCCTCTGAAACTTATTCAGGTCCCATGGGTCATATGGGTTACGCCTTTGATGTAATGCCGGCAGGTTATACTTTGGCTCATTTTGCCCCATTTCAAAGTCTGCCTTCATTAACTTTGGCTCTGACGCCCACTCAGATGCCAGCCTCTGCCCCGAGGTCGTTGCCACGACCAACTCAGTCTCCCCTAAACATTCCAGCAGGCTCTTCACCATCTGTGCCAGCCCAGCTCTTGCCACAACTGACACCTTTGGTGCAACTGGCGCAGTTCCCGATGCCACCAGACCAGGATTCTGCCTCGCATCAATTTTCTCTGAAGGAACTTCCTGCTTCAACACCTAGATCAAGAAGAGAGGCACAACATCTCATAGAGGAGGAACTACATCTTTTGTGTCTCTGACCCACTTGAGGAACCCTCTCCAGACATGGATGATGGTGACGTACAGTCCTTCACCATGGACAAAGACTTTACAGTGCTTAGGGACACAAGTGACTTTGATACATCATCTGAGTGGAAACTATACTCCCCCACTTGCCTTCCGCCTCCAGAAATCACCTCTTACCACACAGTTATTAAAATAAAAAAGGCAGCAGGGTCCTTGAGCTCCAACTCCTCTCCACGGAAGCTAAAGCTAATCTCTTAGCTGAAATATTATATCCTACAGCTCACATTCCATAGCCCTACTGCAGTTCAATGAAGTTCTGACTGAGCCCATTCTGATTGTGTGAGAGAATCTCACCTTTTCTTTCACCTTCAATTGTGTTGTATTGTACTACGTGCTTTAATATAGCGCTTACTACCCCTATGCGGAGTGCTGAGGCACGTGGTAATAGGGTGGTGGCACAAGATGCAGGGTAGCTCCTGGCGACTCTGCCTTCTTAGCAATGCACCCATCTCCAGAAAGCCTTGTTCAAGTGTCCTGCACCTCCAAACGCTCTTCAGGAGCTTTTCCCACTACACTTAGTGGCAGAGTGTCTAAGAAAATAGAACGGTACACCAATAAAAAAAATTTGGCTGGAAGGATGACCCTGAAATATCTCAACACAACATGCTTTAATTGAGCGTTCTACCCATGCTCTCTGGGGCATGGGAGAATTAGTTGTCCTGAACTTGCTGGAACACTCCAACCCCTCTTAACAGAGCTTATTTTGCGGCTGTCTGGCTTTTCTTCACAAGTGATCCAGTCAGGCCTCGGCACTGTGGACTCTGTGACTTGAGCCATGGGCACATCTATATCCATTCATCACCATGCTTGGCTGAGAAGTTCAGGATTTTCTCAGGAGGTGCAGTGCACTTTCATGGATGTTCCGGTCAATGAATTGCACCTTTTTGGAGCAAAAGCAGACTCTGCTTTCAAGCGGTTCTAAAAGAGCAAGGCCACCACTGCAAGGTCGCTTGCTTGCAAACTCAGCAGTGGGACTATAGACAATATAGAGAAATTCGAGGATGTCGCATAGGATTCTCCTTTTGAGGCAGACCGCAAATTCAGGCCTCCCATCAGCAACAACATGCCAACACATTGTACTAACGGTACTGAGGATGTGGCAAGTTGGAGACCGTCCCTTATCTCTATCTCCCTCCCTTCTCCTCTTCCTCATCCTCTTCCGCAGCCACCATAGGGAAGCAGCCTTAGTTTCCTCTTTTCGGACCACAGGGCATTGGTTGGAGGATGAGTATTCTTTCCAAAAGACTGAATGGCATTAACTTCAGAAGGTTGGAGGATGGGTATTTTTCTTTCCACAAGGCTGGACATCCATAACTTAGACGAATGAGTCTTGGAGATTATAGAAAGGGGTATGACCTACCCTTCCAACATGCCTCCTCTTCCATTGCCCCCCCCCTACTTTCGCCTCTCCAGCTGACCACCTTTCTACCCTTCAACAGGAGGCAGAGATTTTACCTCAAAAAGGAGAGGTGGACCTGTTGCCAGAGCAGGAACAATGCCAGGGGTGCTACTCCCTTTGCTTTCTGGTTCCGATGAAGGACAGCAGTCTTCCTCCAGTCCGGGACCTCAGGGTTTTGAACTGGTTCCTATGAAAAGGAAAAGTTCTAACTGCTGTCCTTGGCACAGGTGTTACTCACACTGGAAACAGAAGACTAAATGATGTCTGTCGACCTACAGAACATATATTTTCATATACCAATTCTACAGTCGCATAGGAAGTATCTATGCTTCATGGTAGGATCAGTACATTACCAGTTTCCAGTTCTTCCCTGTGGTCTAACTTCAGCAAAACGTGGCTTCACAAAGGTGTGATGGCAGTAGTTGCACCCCATCTCAGACATTCAGGAATCCCAGTCTTTCCTTGCTTAGACGAGTGGCTCCTCAAAGCTGGGTCCCCCGAGATGGTGTTGTACCACCTGCAAGTCACAGCGGCTCTGTTGTTCAACTTGACCTTTTCCATCAATAAGCCCAACTCTCGCCTGGTGCACCCCCTCTCATATGCCCTTGATTTCTAGAGTGCTGAGGGAAGATACTCTTTGGCCAGGCCCAAGTCACTTTAATTGCCCCTGACTGGCCAAAAAGGGTGAGGTATACAGACGTGATGCACCTCTCCGTGTGCCCCAGCTCTGTCTCCCTCAAGGGGTAGACTTCATCTCACAATTGGATGGGTAGGTACTGCATCCCAACCTCCAGACCCTCCATCTTCATGTCTGGAGATTGAGTGAGGTAACCTGAATGCCTTTTCTGTACCTCCTGAAGTGGTGGATATTATCCTAAGTGCCCACATACATGCCACCAAATGGTATATTTTGGGATAAAGGGATAGGTTCATCAGGTGGTGAGTAGACAACTCAGTAGAACCTCTTAAGGCCTTAGGTGTGCATAGTGAGCCAGTATAGGGCCACATGTCTGCATTATTGGCCTTTCTCGGTCTCCCACACCAACCGTCCCTCTTCAAATCACCCGTAGTCATTAAGTTTCTGTAGAGCCTCACCAACATGTTCCCTCCTTCTTCCATAATGCTGGTATGGGATCTTAATCTTGTTCTGACATTTTTAATGTGTACCCTGTTTTAACCTTTGCAAAGTTGCTCTTAAGACAGTTTTTCCTGTAGCTATTACATCAGCGAGGCATGTTGATGAGTTGCATCCACTGAGCATCATTCCCCCTCCACAACCTTCTTTCCTACCAAGCTCTTTAGAACCAGGGCTGCTTTCCTACCCAAGGTGATCACGCACCTTACATGCATTCTTTCCTTATCCGCACCCTACCAAAGGGGGACAAAGGCTTCATAGACTCGACCCTAAGAGTTCAGATTTTACATTGACCTTCCCAAGAATTTCATAAGTGGCTATCAGCTCTTCAAAGGATACTTTGGCAAGATGGAGGTAAAGGCTATTCAAAAGAGAATGTTGTCAAGATGTATCATCTTATGTATCAAGATATGCTATGCTTTAGCTCACACAGAACCTCCAGAGGGCACCAGATCTCATTCTTCCGTAGCAAAATTGTCAACTTCAGCATCCGGAATGGGGAGTCCTTATTACATGCATGTGCAAAGTGGCAACTTGGACTTCCCTACACACGATTGCAGGGCACTACTGCCTATTTTCAGAGATGAGGAGAGAGGATCACTTCAGGATTTCTTGGTTTAACGAGCCTTTCAAAACCACTTCCGGGTGGGTACTGCTTTGTGAGTTCTAGGAAGCTGGCTCTGTATATACTATGCCAAAATGAGGTAAAATGTGCACAGTTTAGTGGAACCCCAAAGGTAGGCAGAAGTAAAAGTAGATAGCACCTTACTCTCTATTTGTGGTAGTGTGGGCAAGCAGTAAGGCTTTAACAGAGGGTAGTGTTAAAACATTTGTTGTACACACTCAATCAGCAAATGTCAAAACACTCAAAGACTGAACTCAGACCAATTTGTATCAAAAATGTTATTTTATTTCTAGAACCAAGCCAAGCCTGGTGCAGGTAAGTGAAATAAATGCTTTGCAAAATCTTATGCAGTGTTTTACAATTGAATGCAATTCAAATGCAGTTGATTGAAATACAGGTAAGTCAATATGTCAATTACTTTTCAGTTACTTTTCAGATTACTTTGTGCGTTACTTTTTAGATGACTTTCTAAGTTACTTTTGCTAATCAGTGTGATATGCCTAGATCTCAACATTTTTCAAGGGAAAACAGTCAATGTATTCCTATGGAGAGAAATGAAGTTAACGGTTTGCAGGTAAGTACAAGTTTGTGGGAGTTTGTATTCTGGGGTTAGAACAAGGGTTCCCCCAGGGTCAAGAATGCACTCTCAAAGCACCCTCAGCGGCACTAGGGCGGCCGGGTGCAGAGTGCTGAGGCCCAGTGTTAACCAATGGGGGATAGGGGGCCTTCGGTTGGCGGCTGCTCACGAGCAGGCCACAAGGTTGTGGGAGCAGAGCTCCTGGTGTTTGGCTCAGGGCAAAGGGGGATCCGAGTTAGCACCTAAGGTACACCCGCAGCAGCGCAGGGTGCTGTTTTGGCGTCTGGTGCCCTGTGGTTTTCTAAGGGGATTCTCTGGTTGCAACAAAGACTGCAGGCTCAGTGACGAAGATCTTCTGGAGGTGAACACCGGTTGGAGAGGTAAATTGGGATGCCTGGGCATGCTGGGACACCATCGGTTGGGCCAGCCAAAGCCGTGGGACTTCGGGTGCAGGGGTGTCTTTAGGCGTCGGGTTTTCTTACCAGCTCCGGTCGCGGTCGTGGGGGTCCTCCAGAAAGAGACTGCAGGCGTCGTTTGGAGGGTCGAGGCATGTCAGATCACCAGATCTCAGGTCAGGATCGCCGGGGCGACCTCCTTGTGGTGTTGGGCCACTCGAACTCGGGGCGTAGGCGTCTGGTGCAGAGTGGTGCAGACTCACGGTTTGGCTGGGGCCACAGTCTGTTGGCGAGCAAATCCGGTGCTCATAGGAGACAAAGTCTTTGCGTTGGAAAGCAGGGCAGGTCCTCTGAGTTCTCGAGGTTGCTGGCTGCAGGACACACCTAGACTTTGCTGAAGCAGATTCGAGGTGAGGACAGGCCGGTAGGGCTGGGGCCAAGTCAGTGGGCGTCCTCCTCTTAGTTCAGCACAGCTCTTCGGTCCTTCTTCTTGTCTATTCTTGTCTGAGGAGGCAAGGTTCAGGGTTGCCCCTAAATACTAGATTAAGGGGCGGTACAGGTAGGTAAAGGTTGGAACCAATGGGTCCCTTTCTTGGGGTGGGTAGACCCCCTATTATGCCACCCTCCAGTGGGAGGGGGGCATATGCCTCTCTCTGGTTGGCTAGGTCCCCCCATCTGCAAGATGGCGGGGACTGAGAGTTGTGCTTCACCTTGCCAACCCCACCTGAGGGGTGGGGTTGGCAAAGGTGGGCACACCTGCCTTCCTCACTTGGCTTTCCCGCAGATTCTCCCGTTCAAAGTGGGGGTCAGAACTGGTGGGGACCAGTTGCTGGAAGCAGCAGAAGGCCTGGGGAAGCTCACAAAGATGGCAAGCCTTTGAAGCTTCCCCTGCGTGGACTGTGCCCATCCCGGGGGAGGAGGCTTGGCACCTTGTTTCAGGATGCGCATTGTTTCAGACCCCTGAGAGCAGCAGGCTCTCAACCCAGGGGTCCAGAAACATGTCTGGTGGTGGCAGCTGGCGAGCAGCCACTCAGCGTGGATGCTAGTGTTAGGTCGTTTTTCAGGGGGCATCTCTAAGATGCCCTCTGAGTGCATTTTTCATTAAATCCCACACTGGAATGTGTGTGTGTAGGTGTGTGTGTGTAGGTGTGTGTGTGTGTAGGTGTGTGTGTGTAGGTGTGTGTGTGTAGGTGTGTGTGTGTAGGTGTGTGTGTGTAGGTGTGTGTGTGTAGGTGTGTGTGTGTGTGTAGGTGTGTGTGTGTAGGTGTGTGTGTGTAGGTGTGTGTGTGTAGGTGTGTGTGTGTAGGTGTGTGTGTGTGTAGGTGTGTGTGTGTGTAGGTGTGTGTGTGTAGGTGTGTGTGTGTAGGTGTGTGTGTGTGTGTGTAGGTGTGTGTGTGTGTGTAGGTGTGTGTGTGTGTGTGTAGGTAGGTAGGTAGGTGTGTGTGTGTGTGTGTAGGTAGGTAGGTAGGTACAGGGCCTCTGAGGGTGGCACAATAAGTGCTGCAGCCCTTAGAGGCCTTCCGTGCCCTTGGTACCTGTTGTACCATTTACAAGGGACTGATCTGTGGCAAAAGAGTGCCAATTGTGTTTTGTCTTAATGCAGTTTTAGGGAAAGAACATAGGCCCTGGGCACCTGTTTGGCAGGAACCCAGGGCACACTCAGTCGAAGTACATCAGCAATTCAGCAAAAAGTGGGGGCAACCATGCAAAAAGAGGGCACTTTCTTACAGGAGTCTATTCAAAAAGTGAGGAAACTGCAGGTAGAAGTATCATCAGAAGAAAAAGTTACTTAACTTTGATAACTATCTTTCTGTTGGATACTCGATCTACCTGCAGATTCCTCATCAACCCCGCCCTCCTCCCCATTTGAAGCCTGGTTTACCAAATTAGTTTCCATAATATGGTTCCTTTCTAAAGATTGTACTGCACCTTGCCAAGCTGATGATGATCTCATCATGTTCACCTCAAAGGTGCGTGCAAAATGAATGGGAGACTGAGGTCATGTCGCCAGTCGGTCCACTTTATGGGTCTAGTGACGTTACAGTAGCATCGTTTCTGACACTGAAGTAAAGCCGCACCCCCTTCTGGAGTGGAAGGCTGTTAAGTTTCTGGATTCAGACTGTATTCAGTCTGGTGCCTGTGATAGTCAAAAGGTGAGGAATCTGCAGCTACACTATCCACCAGAAAGTTCTGATGGATACATCTACCTATAGATTCCTCACCTTATGAATATACTCAATGCACCAGCATTCCATGGAAACTTTTCTTTACAGTGCAAGTCGATGAAGACTTCATAATGCCACGGCTCCGCAGGTGATTCCGCGCGACGTCATTGGAGCCATAAGAAGCCCTCCTCAGCGTGCTGTCAGTTCCCTTTTTTTCCTTGCCTTCGACGCCTACCGTTTTTTTTCTAGCCTCTCTAAAGTATTGGTGTCTTGCTACATTTTTTGCAGGGAAAAGCAAAGTTGTTGCAGTGGAAGAATTTCACCACTAAGGAAGTCTGGATTGAAGCCTTGGAGAGAATGTGAGAGTCAAATGTCGATCACTGATCCTCACGACAACTGTCTTTGGTGTTTAAGTCCGGATCATGATGTCAACACCTGTTCTTGCCAGAAGATGAACCCTAAGGCGTTGAAGGGGAGAGAGAGGCAAAACTCTATGGCCAGGGCGAAAAAAGAGAAGAGAGTATGTCAGAGGTCTTGTTCTCAGTTGGAGTCGCCGTCTCCCCACACTTCGAAGTAGTCTAAAAGGAAACGCAGGAAGAAGCGGTGCCATTGTTCCTGGTGTTGTTCTTTGAGGGATGCCTTGCCGAGGTCGGTGTCCCCGCGTCCGAGGACTTATGAAGGTAGAGATGAGGTGTCTCTGGCTCCATCTCTGGGTGTCGCTCCGCCGTCACCTTTGAGTCCCAGGGCTTTGACTCCCCCTGGATGTCCAGCTCAGGATGCCCAAAAGTAAGCGCTGCAGTGAGTGCTTAGGCTGTTTAGCTATGTCCCCCACAGATTCACTGACGCTGTTAACCAAAGTATCTGTATGATCAAGCCTCCTTTCCTCTTTGCTGGCCTTCGCTATCCCTCCAAGGCTGCTCCATCATTCCCTGCTAGTAGTGAGCGTAACATCTTTCCATTTCTTTGTATGCATATTCTGATTTGTTGCTCCAAGTGGTCACAGCTTGGCAGCCGAAGCAGCAAATACTTTGCTACTTAATAGGTGGCTCTTGGAATGCTGTCCTCCCAGCCTTTTCAGCAAGCTGCTCCAGTGCACTGAGGAGTACAGCCATCCTGCCTTTCCCAGCCCACAGTCGGGGGACTAATAGAGGCAACAACTGCACAGTGCCCGACTGCAACCCTGGCCATAGTGAGCCTGTCTGGCCCCTAGCTGCCTTCTAGCAAGATCTCCGTCTCTATCAGAGTAATTTTTTTTCATTCTTTGCTCAGCAGTATTCCAGGTGCTTGGCGCTGTCCCCTGTACAACAATGGTGAAGTTGTTACCTAAATAGTTCTGCCATGTAAAACTGCTACGCAAACAAATGATGTACGGAATGCTGAATAGATCATACATTCACCCCCAGTCAAGAGATCCGGGTTAAATCCATCGTTCTTTTGCTCACCGTGCCATCCCAGTTTAGACCCAGCCATATGCAAATCGGTCTTGACCCTGTTCCTCATTGGAACAATCCAGCCCGAACTGCCAAGCCAGGTCCTCCCTGGACCAGAAACAAGCGTCCTGGGACCTGTTTCGGGGTATTGCCCCTCAGCTGCCAGGCTAGCTTCAATACAGTGAGCAAGGGACCCACGTTTGGGCATACCCATCCCACTTAGGGTGAAAAGTGCTACGCAAACAAATGATGGACAGAATGCTGAATAAATCATACATTCACCCCCCCAGGCAAGAGATCTACATCCCATGGGGCACAGGGTCAAGACTGATTTGCATATGGCTGGGTCTAAACTGGAATGGCGTGGCGTGCAAAAATCTGATGGATTTAACCCAGATCTGTGACTGTGGGGGTCAATGTTTGACTAATTCAGCATTCCATCCATCTATTTTTACGTGTAAAGCTGCAGGCCATCTTGATCTCAAAACAGTACTTTCAGTGGATGGTCTTACATTTGTACATCTGCTTTTCCCCTTATGTCTAAACCTTTGTAGTTGGGGACTCCAAGTGTCTGGTCTGTTCATAAGTCCAGAGTAGAAGAGCACTTTCTACTGTTCACCCCTTCAAACAAAAAAGTCAAGTAGAAACATTTTAGACAGCTCCTTGGACATCGTAATATCAGCAGAATGTTGTGCAATCCTCAACCTAGCCAAATCAGGCTCCATCACTCCCTTTCTCTTCAACCAGCATACAGAGGAGAGTTGAGAACCTCGGGCGTCGGAGGCTTATGTTGCTTACATGTTTGCCAGCATCATCCATTAAACTGCCATCTTCAGAGAGTTGAGTTTCAGGTAGGCTTTTGACAAGTCTTTAACTGTGCACAAGGAAATGGTTTATACTGTCAATGTAAGGTCCTGATGAAACCTTCAGATAGAGCTTGCTTTTGGCTCCATCCTGATGAATTTGTATTTTCTTGTCAGCTGGAGGAAAGAGTTTGGTGGAAGGGGAGGAAATCTGTGTCTCCATGCAGACGTTAAAGGTCACTGGTGATGGCGTGGATCGTTGGACAATGCCGCAGGCTATGGAATTAATCTTGGACCTAGAGGAGTGCATCTGCAATAAAAGGGATCTGTTGCTTAGGCTGGATGAGAGCCACTGCCCTACAGCAGAGGACAGTATGTTGATTAGGGCTTGATGGTCAACTGTATCTAAGGTTGCAGGGAGGTTGAGAAGAATGAGACAGCAGTTGTCATTGGTGGTTATTTGCAGAATGTTGTCAACTACTTTTTGGGCTCCACTGCGGCTTGAACCTGGATTGATAGACTTTGAACATGAGTGTTGCTTATAGTCTTCTAACATATAATTTACTCCTCTTGTTGGATTGACCAATTGGCAGTGTAGGTAAACATGGTGTGCCGTTCTCGAGGGACCATTTATAATCAAGAAACACTAAGCTCCAGTATAGAAACATCAAAGATAAAATTGGTAGCAGTATAGAAATAGAAATAAGTCTGGCAGTAAGACTTGCTTTGCAAAAGCCAAAAAGTGGACAAGATAGTAACACATGGCCATAGAGAAATGTGGTAATCTAGAGTCTCCATATTGTCTAAATGAAGTTAGACCTTCTACTGAAGGCTTTTCTTTGTAGCAGAACAATGTAAATATCGACTTTAAGTCTATGGGACATCCCACTTTTGAAGACGCTTGTCTAGCATCATGGCTTTCTCAATACCTAGAACAATACACAACAGCATAGGTGGCTATCATGTTGACCTTTGATGTTGTGATATCTTGATCAAATCCTGTAAACACCTCATTGGTATTATGGGGCCTTTTAGTGTGCTGGCACTACTGGAAACTGCATATCTAGAGGTTTGGCTCAAAGAGCTGGGCTCCTGTTCCCATACAGCACCTTTTAAACTTGTGACCTGATGCTTCCCTATGATCTTGATGGTCTTCATGACCTCATGCTCTTTCATGCATTGGCCCACTTATCGGCCACCTGACCTATGGGCTACCTAGAATTCACAAAGTTGTGATTTCTCAGGCAACATAGTACACTTGTGGTCATCTGACATCATGGTTACTTCATATCCTGGTTTTATCTGCGGTACTGGTGGCCACAGGCTGTGTTCCTCTGATGACACAAACCTCAGAAGTCCTGACCTAGCAGTACAACCCCCTGAGGGCATTGTGTTTTGGTAGTTCCACCCTTTTGGAGACCAGCACTTTAAAATGGTGCAGACTTTAGATGATTATGTGGAAGCATACTTCTGGAATGCCGAAGCCAAATTGTATCATAGCTGTTTGGCATCACAGCCCTGTAGCACCCCATCTTCATGGCACACTAGTGTTCTGGGGACTTGCCAGTCATATGACCATATGGGAAGGGTGCCCCTTCTGGTCTCAGATCTTAGGCTCCGTCTGCAGTCACCGTAGCCTTGATGCCCAATTCCCTGCAAACTTCAAGGGCTAAGGTCACGTGGATAGGTCTTCTCTGGGTCAAAGCACTCTTGATGTCAAGGTTCCTCCTAACATTGACATACCTCTCATCTATTGATGTCAACATAGTACACCAAGCACCAAAGACCTCTTAAGGGTTCAAGGATCTATGCCATAATTCTTTCTGAAAGTCAAGGTACTTTCTCAGGAAGACAGTTGCGTGCAGTGGCCCTCAATGGATAATACCAGTTCAATGCCATGAAGCCTTGAAGTGTAAGTTTTGCACATGGTAAGTTCTTTATTTCTTCCTTCATTCATTCAATGGTGGGAATCTCTGTAATGTATGAGAGGAGGAAACCAGAAATACTTTGGTAGGAGTGCAGCATCTCCTCTGCCCCTTTTGTTTTGCTGGTCCTCAAACCTAGTGTAGACACTAGTTGCAACCTGCCGTATTTTATCACCCTGCCATGCAATCGTTGGTAACGTTTTTCTGTTTTTTTTCTTCACGTGTTAGGAAGTGCTTCATAATGTAACTGTCTTCTTCATTTCTGTGGAGCGTGCACAGAATGTCATCACACTTGTGTTCTACTTGACCAGAGCATTCTGAGTCAGTTGACTCCTGTGGCTGTGAACTTAAAACTGTTCTGATGGTGTTCCCTCCTGTGCTTTTATTAAATAACCTCTTCACCATTTCTACATGTATGGCCGCACAACAGTTTTGGTGGTGAATGATCAACCCAATCTGTGCAGGGGACATATGCTGGACACCCACACCCCTTTGAAATTCAGCAGCCCATTGCATTTTGATAGTTGAGGAACTTGAAGACCATATTTATAGATGTGCGTGGTAGGCAATCCCACCAGGGCTGCCTGTCCGCGCAGCAAGAGTAAAGGCGGGAGGTAAGACTACTCAGGTAATCATTTGCTTTTAGCACTTACAAGCCCATGGGCAAATGTCCTTGGAGCACTTCCACTAAATATGCATGAGTTGCTTGTCTCTCTTTGGTGTGTGTTACCTGCCTCTGTGGCGATCTGACTTTTGAGTGTAAGAAAAGGGTACACACCAGCAATTAAATATGTGCTGACGGCCAGTGTCACCCAACTGAAGAAGCCAGAAGCCACACGCACCATGAGCACTTGGAAACAAAGTATTAGGCTACGCATGAGCAGTGCTGACCTGGGCAGAATCGAATCTGTGCTGTGATGTGGTAGGCAGATTCTGTCCTTCGCAGGAGTGTTGATGCCCGGATGTGGTAACACTTGAAGTTGAGGGAAAAGTTGAAGCTGAATGTGGACTCTGAGGGAATGCTAGCCACGAAGCTGAGGAAGCATATCCGTTGGAGTCGTCTGAACAGGGCTGAGAAAGTCACTCCTTCCTAGCTGGTAAATCCTGTGGTGTTCTTTTGCCATTTGGAAATGCAAGGTAGCGCTGCCAGTGGATGAGCAGACTGTGAACTGATTGCTGATTCTAAGCCATCTCATTGAGGAGTAGACAGACCACCATCAGAAGGAGGAGAATATGACTAATTAAGAAAATGTACTGTTTGTTTTCGCTTCAGCACTCACATTTTTTGTGAGGTGTGTTTTGGACCTTGTTTTGCTATCATATTATTTTAATTTCTAATAGAGCCTTGTAACAGCAGATTCCTCACCTTAGAAAGTTCTCCAGGCGTCAGATTGGATCTGGAAAATCTTGAGGAGTACCTCTGTGTGCCGGTAGGTGGCGTCGATTGACTCCGCATCAGAAGTGATGTGCACAGTGGTAAATATGTGCCACCCCGGTGCAGTCACATGAGTTCCTTTCTTTCCACGCCAATACCGCAGATCCGGAGAGTGACCACTGTCATTTTTGGACCACGTTTTTGGACCCTTTTGATTTTTTGGGAGCTTTTGACTCCAAGGCCTGCACCGACTGCAAGTCGATGCACCCCAAAGCAATTCAGAGCGGGCGATGAAGCTCCTGGCAGCGCAGCAGAAGAAGACTGAACTGATCTTAGTCCTAATCCCGAGGGAGATAATGGGCCCGTTCTTAGAGTAAATGATCCTGCAGACGATCGTCAACCCACTCCAACTCGTCGTCAAAGTTAGGTAAGGCAAAGAAGCACAAAAAGATGTTGAAGCACTCTTCGGCCTCTCCTAATCGGTGCTGTGCTTCCAGGCCATGCGCCTGCACTCCACCTGTTGAGCGGGCGAACAGATCCTCTCCCTGCTTCTCAGAGTTTACTGGAGCTACCCCTGCCCAACTCAAGGAGTGCTATGAAGCCATGCACTCCATCTTTTGTCCACCGGCTCGCTCTGGCACGCCTTCGGTCCTCACAGAGCCAACATATTTCCTGTGCTTGATTTCTGCTGGCAGGTTCGCCCCTGACGCCAGCTGGGACCTCTGGATCTGCCCCCCGATCTGGACTGACGCTGACACCTATCCTGGACCCAGTCCCTTAGGTGCCATTTCCAGCACCATTGACACTCTTGAGGAAGACCCTATAATCCTCTCTGACTATGAGACAGCGCCTTCCCAACGCCACTTGACATGGACTCTGGCGCCACCTGGACTGCATCAACCTGCCCTGGGCTTGCCACCCTTGGGCAGCCACACCTTCCCAGAGGAGGTGAAGATGAAGATGGCCCCCTGGAGGATGATCCCTGCTAAGAGGAAAATTGGTATGAGAAGCTGGATGATGCTACTTGTCTGGACACCTCACCAGACTCCAGTCTTCTTTCTCCTCCTGGCCTGCCGAGGAGGAAGGGGTGTCTTTCACCCTGGTAATGCGCAGAGTAGCAGAGATCCTTGACCTACAGCTGGCCTGCTTTGAGGTCAAGACCAACGTCTTGACGGGGGTACTTCAACGGGTGGTCAGGTCTGCAGAGCCCCTACTCCCATTTAATAAGGCCTTCAACGATGTTCTAATTGTGTCCTGGGCTAAACCCTATACAGGTGCATGTATGCACATGATTATTGCCCAGCGTCATCCCACTGCCCCCTGAGACCTGACCTTCCTTACCCAACAGCTTGATGGTGCAGGCCTCGACAGCTAAACTCAACCCGAATGCATTCCCTACCACTCCCCCCGGATAGGTAATCAAAGAGGCTAGATACCTTCAGGAAGAAGATCTTCTTTTCTATCAACCTATCATTGCATCCAGTGAACATCTCGTGCTTCTTGGGCCAATATACCCATGTATTGCGGGACTCTGTTGTGCAGCTGTGGCCAATGCCCATGCTTCCCAAAGAGGACGGGCTATCTTGAACCAGGCACTGATAAATATCCAAGACACAGCAAAGTTCACTATTTGATGCAAACTGAACACCACCCACTTACTAGGCAGGGTCATGGCCTCAACGGTGGCACTCCGCCAGCATGCCATGTTGAGGTCGACAGGGTTTTCAGAGGATGTCCAATTTTGCCTGATAGATAAGCCTTTTGACAGCTTCTGCCTATTCTGCGATAAGGTGGACACTGCACTCAAGTGCTTTAATGAGAGTAGAGTCACTGCCGTAGCCCTAGGCCTCTCGATGGTTTCCCAGCAACAGTCTTTCTTTCCCCCCTTTCATGGCCACGGCCGGGGCTTCCATGCACGTCCACAGTTCCAGCCTTACCCAGCAGGCTTCTCAGTCCTTACGTGGCCGGTGACGTGGATCCACAAAGGACAAGAAACTCACAACCAGTGTACTGTCCAGTCATCTACACCTCCAGCTGATGCAGCCCCCAAACCTCTTTAATGACAGGATAGGGGCCATTTGTCACCTGTTTGCAAGCAGAGGGTGCTACCTCACAATTTGAGCATGAATGGGAGAAACATTTATGAAAGCTGACCTGAGCTAAATATTGTGGAGGCAGAAAGGGATGCTAGGAATGTGTTTGATATGATGACGATGCTTAAGAAGATATTTTGGGGCCATGTATCAATGTCACACTGGTGGGAAACGGGTTTTTCTCCATGAACCAAAGTAAGAGTGAAAGCACTGGCAACTTGAAGGAGTTTAGCACTGACATGCAAGTATTGTGTGTTGATGGTTCCCAGATCAGGAACCCGTTGATCATTTTTACAAGTGTTGTGTCATCATAATGTATCTATAGGGAAAACTCCTTCTTTCACAAGTAAAAAATAAAAAGAAATGGAAGCTTTCTCAACATACTGCTACTGTCTTTATGTAATTGAAGCGTCTTCGCCTGGGCTTGCTTAGTCGCTGTAACCTTATTAAAATGATTATCCTCCTGACTCCTGAGGTATCTGTATCTCTTTCGTTGTATCTCCCTTTTTCTCCCATTGCATTCTTTACTAAGATCGAGGCTTCATGGCAGAGGTTTATATGGGGGTACAGGAAGCCTTGCTGTAAGATTCAGTTTCTCCAACAGTTCAAGGAGGATGGCAGGGTTTCTCTTCCGGTTTTGTAGTTCTATTATCTTGCATTATTTTTTTCTTGACTTCGTCTGGTCTTGGGGTGGGGGCGTGGGCTCAAGGGCGTATGTTCACTAATTTTTTTGCTATTGGGAGATTCAATTGTCCCAGGTGTCTGAATTGTGGACACATTGTATTTCAAGAGAACCCTATTTAAGACTCTAAAGAGTTTCCATCTTATTTGGGGGTCCTTTAAGCAAATATTTCAAGACATTACCCTGTTTAATCAGCTTACATACTTAGGACGTAATCCTAATTTACCCCTTGTGTCCATGAAGGTTTCCAGGATAAATGGGAGCGGGCTGAATTTTTTTACAGTAAGCCAGTTGTTTGAGGGTGACATCCTTCTCTCTTTTGAGAACCTGCGGCAGTAGTTTTTTCTTCCTCATACTGGTTTTTATAGATATTTGCAAGTACCGCACTTCATTTCTAGTCCTAAAAAGAGCAAGATCAGCTGTTCTGGTAATCCTCTGCTAGAGTTGGTAACAAAAGCTCGAGCAAAGACAAATATTGATCTGGTTCATAAATTAATTTATCTTTTCTCTTGGGACCACTCAGTTGATCAGTTCCAGCTAAGGGCTAATAAATGGAGCCAACTCCTCAATACAGAGGTAACAACCGGTGACTTGCGGCGTAGTCGTTTTTCAATGTGTCACGCATTAAGGTGGACCATTTTAAAAGCTTCAATGACTTTTATTATACCACTTACAGCCTCCATGCTATGAAACTTAGGGAGGATGATCTTTGGTTCCGTTGCAGGCTTAAGGGGGCTAATGCGGTCCATGTTTTCGCTTCTTGTCTTACCTTGCATCTATTTTGGGATTTTGTTTTTGGTGAGATGTATGGGGGACATATTTACAAGCCCTCACCACCACCGGAACGTCACTTTTTTTGATGCTGTGGTGGGGCAGCTCCATTTTTCATATTTACAAGGTGGCGCTAAGCCACTTTGCGTAGCTTAATGCCACTTTGTAAATATGCCCCTTTCGGCCACAGTCCTCTGTGGCAAAGGGGCGAGCAATGGGTGTTGCTGTGGGCGTTCCACTGCAACACCCATTGCTTTTTGATGCTGTCCCAGATTTACAAGGCTGAGGCAGCCATAGAATACCAGGTGTTAGAATGGCGATACAAGAAGTTATTCATATCTCCTCGTTTTTTGCAGATTTTCATGTGTCCTGCATTCTGCAGCAGACATAGAAGGTGCAAATCACCATTATTGATTGTTTATGTGCAAGAAGGTGTTCCTTCCTGCACATAAACAATTGTCCCTGCCAGCGCAGGCACCGTTGCAAAATGGCGGCAAGTTGCTGGTGCTAGGCAGCTTTTTTGCACCAGCGTTGGGGGAAACACAGGGTTGTGCCGTTTTCTAGTGAATACGGCGCATCTCTGCGTTTTGAAAATGTTAGAGTGCGGCGTTGCCAAATTTGGCGCTGCTCTGCGCACCGACATTTTATTGTAAATATTCCCCATAGTATATCAAATTTTTTGGTCACAACTGATTCGAAATTGATTATGCTGGATCAATCGCCTGTCATCCCTCCTCATCTAGCGGGTTTATATATATTTTTCAGTCTCCCAGGCCAGATTGGTACTGGCACACTCCTGGCTTTCTAGTCATGGCACCCATCCTTGGATTTGCTGTCAGGAATTGTTAAATATGTGTATGCTGGAGATGACGCTGGTAAGAGAGAAATACATTGGTCGAAAACCCAAGGTCTTCAAGACCCTGCAGCAGCTTCTATATGATCATTGCTTAGCTGACATCTGGTTCAAATTAAAACATCCAGATCGCAGTACACACATTATTCATGTCTACATCGATAGCTCGCTAGACTAGATTTTTTTTTTAACTAAAACATACTTAGCGGGGGCACAGATACAGGTTTTCCCCAGGGTCACATCAGACCATAACCCATTGCTGCTACAACTTGTAATGCATGGTTTGGTGCGGCCCGTGGGTCCTTTTCATTTGATAGGAAGCTACTGCTTAACGAACAGTTTATATGTCACATTTGGCAGTGGCTGAACCAATTTCTTTCTATTAATCGGAACTCCACTACCCATAATATAGTCAGGGATGCTTTAAAAGCAGGGCGGCAGGGGGAAATTCTTAGTTTGGCCTGTATGTTCAAAAACAGCAGAGGCAATTCATACAGGGTCTATATGAGGATCTTCAGAATGCAGAGTATACCCTTATGCAAGCTCTGCAGGGAAACCTAGATATAACTCAGGTGCTAACCGAGGTGGCCCGCTGTAAGGCCAGCATAAATGCGCAATGGACTAAGGATAATGCGAATAAATACCATCTTTTTAGAAGGGAATGTTATGAATATGGGGAGGCAACGGGCAGATGCTTGGCAAAAAAGATTAGATGTAAGGAGGCCAAATGTGCAATCATTGCGGTTGAAGATCCAACTGGGAGATTAGTTGAAACACCAGCAGAGATCCTTGAAGTTTTCAGGGCTTTCTATGAAGAATTGTATACTGAGGACCAAATTGGCCATGAGAGAAGCAAACCCTTCTTTAAAGATCCATATAGAAGGATGCTGATTTTAGAAGACCGGAGGCACTTGGAGGAGCCTATAACGCTAGAAGAGCTTGTGGAGGCTGTCAATTATCTAGCAACAGGCAGGGCTGCCGGCCCAGATAAACTCCCACTAGAATTTTACAAAACCTTCCTGCCGGAGATAAAATTAGATATGCTCACTATGTTTCAGGAAGCACAAAAAGGGGATGCCCCTGCATCCTGGGATGTAGCTAACATCATTTAAAAAAAATATATACAAGCCTCTCACACTACCCGGGTCTTATAGACCAATTTCACTTTTAAATTGTGATGGTAAAATATATGCAAAAATTCTAGCTACGCGACTCAAGAGTGATTACCTCCTTAGTCTTTGCCCGTCAACATGGTTTCATCCCAGGAAGAGGCACGGTCAATCACATCAGCAGGGTAGTCACCCTGCTAGACTCAGCCAATGTTCAACAAACTCCATGTGAAGTAGTGCTACTTGATGCTGAAAAGGCGTTTGACCGTGTCTCTTGGGAATTCTTATGGGCAACTATGCGCTGGCAAGGCTTTGGACCTGGCTTTGTCAGTGCAGTTAGAACCATGTATAAGTCACCTGCGGCTCGAATATGTGCACTCGGACTCGAATCCGATTTAGTGGCAATTACAAGAGGGACCAGACAAGGCTGTCCATGCTCCCCTTTATTATTTTCTCTTTATATTAACCCTTTTCTGAATTTATTGGAGAATAGCTTAAGTATTCAACCTGTGCGATTTGGGCGGGAGCAGTTTAAAGTCCTAACATACGCGGGCGATATAGCTGTGGTCTCCCGGGACCCAGGCCTTGCACTGTCCGAAATCGAAAGGCTAGCAAGTCTATTTGGACAAAACTCTGGCTATAAACATAGCTAAGACTCAAATTATATGCACAAACCAAGCTTCTTTTAGCGATCCTAGGGTTACAAACGAGGCAACCTATCTAGGGGTCCGAATTAGTGCATGCCTGGACAAAATGGTACTCGCCAACTGGGATCCCATGTTGCGGAAAATTAAAAGTGAGCTGGATAGAATAGAAGGCCTACATCTCTCAATGGTGGGAAGATGCAATGTTTTACAGATGAACATTTTGCCCAAGGTTCTGTACTACTTTAGATCGGTACCCCTGGAACTCACTAGGAAGCAACTCCAGAAATTGCAATCCATTTGTAGCAGCTTCATGTGGGCTCAAGGTAAACCCCGGCGAGCAATGAAATATATGTATCTACCACGATCTCACGGAGGCTGGGCGGTACCTAACTTTGTTTTACTACTGGGTATGATTACTCCAGCATATGGGAATCCTACTGGTTGGCGAAGGTGAAACTGATGTAGCTGAGACCCCGCATATTTTTCAAATGCTGCTGGGTGTAGAGGCGGAGAGGGTTTTTTTCCCCCCCAAAATCTAGAACCCAGTTATTATAAGAAAACCTGCTTCAAGGTGGTCCAGGGTGCTCACATAGTATGGCAGCGGGTTCGGAGGCGCATGCAGATTAGTAGGATTAACCATTATATGCCCACTATGGCTAGATGGCGACGACAGGGTATTGTCACCTTGGGGGATTTAGTGGAGAATAGCGGTGTCCGGTCTTATTCCTCTCTGGCCTCGGAATTTGATCTGCCCTAAACGGATTTCTTTAAATATTTGCAGATTTAAGATTATTTACTAAAGAAAGGAGATGTAGAACGTTTAGCCCAAAAACAATAACCTGATAGAGGCAGTTAGGGGGCACCGGAAGATCTGTGTCCTATATCAAGCTCTCCATGAAACACAGCCAGATGATCTGGAGGCACAAAATCTCAAATGGAACCCTAGTTTGTCTCAGGGAGGGGATATCCTATGAGATTCCATCGCTCTGGGCGAAAAGATACTGATATCCTCCAGACTCAAAACACAGCATTACAAGACCATTTTTAATCTATACTACACTCCTGCTAAAATCTCACAATGGGGTGGGTTAAATGATAAGTGCATTCATTTTTTGGCCAGGAGAGGGAGTAAAGTTTTATTCAAACAGTATTGTTAGATTTCAAGTTTGTGAGGCCTTTACCTGAAGGAAGTCCAAAGTGTGGATTGAGCCTGTCTGTCTCCTAGGAGATCTGTGAATAGAGCAGCTCCCCAGTCCCAGTCCCCACCCCCAGGCCAGCAGACCTGGGACGGGGATTGGCTATTCAGCTCCCAGGCAACTCTGAGCCCTCCCCTCACACCTGCCCAGGCCCCTTAAGGCTTTGCTGGGTGCACCCCAAATCATTCTCCTCCATCTTGTGAGTTGCAGCCTACCTGTGCCCCAGATTGCAGTGAGCAGAGTCCAGGAAGTGGTAAGGAGGCAGACTAGTGCTGTCTCCCCCCAAAAGTTAAAAAAAAAAAAAACGATTTTCCCTTTCTGTGATTACTGTCTTTGCCTGTGGTTGTTACAGTTTAAAATTGTAGTTTTAACCTGCCTGTGATTGCATATTTTATCACCTGTTTTGTGTTTTAAACTTGTGGTTTTCCTGCCCATGATTGCTTCCATTTAACGTGTTGAATTGTGGGATTTGCAGTCCAAACTCTGTAGTCTTTCCCTCTCATTCCTGGTGACTATTCAGTTTTCCCTCCAAATTTCTCCTTTGCTCTGTGCTAAGACCTGTATGTTAAACAGTGCACCCCCAGCCACCATTTTGTGTTATCAAGCCAGTGAAACCAGCCCCCCTGCCTCCCCCCCCCCCCCACCAGCAACAGGGATATTCTACATCAGAGGGTGCTTCTGTGAGCTGTTTAAACTGTGTTTAATATGGACTGTGCACTTCGTTTTTTGGCCAGGAGAGGGAGTAAAGTTTTATTCAAACAGTATTGTTAGATTTCAAGTTTGTGAGGCCTTTACCTGAAGGAAGTCCAAAGTGTGGATTGAGCCTGTCTGTCTCCTAGGAGATTCTGATCAGGAGAAGCAGCTTCCAACTCCCTGGCCAGCAAACCTTGTCTGAGGTTGCTGGGACCTTATATAGTCTGCTAGTGGTTGGTACATGTATACACTGATTGGTGGTTGTATCTGATGTTTCTGTTGGATTGGGTTAGTGTCCTCATTGGTTGGGTATTTGAGGGTTCTGACTGGTTTCTGGGTCTGTGATTCAATCAATGTAGGTTTGGGACTAGGGCTAGGGTTATGATTTCTATTGGAAGTAGGGACTAGGGCTTCCTGTGTTATTGGTTGTTGTGACTAAGGTGGAACTAGGGCTAGGCCTTTAATTGGAAGTAGCGATTAGGGCTTCTGGTGTTATTGGTTGTTGGACTAGGTGTGGTACTAAGAGTAGGGCTAGGCTTTCTATTGGAAGGAGGGACTAGGGCTTCCTGTCCCATTGGTTGCTTGGACTAGGGTTGGGACTACTGGTAGGGCTAGGGCCTCTATTGGACGTAGAGATCAGGGGTTTGAACTTATTGGGTGCTTGGACTAGGGCTAATATTGGCTGTAAGGTCCTGATCTCCTATTGGTTCTAGATTTTTAGGGCTAGTGTTGTGATTGGATAGTGTTAGGGCTAGGGTTTCCATTGGCTGACGGGGTCACCTGATTACTAGGGCTATGAAAGGCCAGGGTTAGGGCGTCTCAGCCCGGGCGTCGAGGACAAGGGCAGAGAGGACAAGGGCAGTTGCCTGTTTGAGCCTGTTAAGGGCAGAGAGGACAAGGGCAGTTGCCTGTTTGAGCCTGTTAAGGGCAGAGAGGACAAGGGCAGTTGCCTGTTTGAGCCTGTTCGAAACTGGTCGGGACCAGGGCCAGGAATGAAGTCCATCTTCCCAATAAGCAATACCCAGCTCACACCATCCACATCCACAAACAGAGCAACACACACACACCAAATGTACACCACGCACAACCCTATGCACAAACCAATGTACCAGCATACACTACAAAACCAACCAAACCACATCTATACACCCTACTATCCCAACTACCACGCATATCCACCATCACCTACAAACAGTACACAACCCTATCCTATACCACTAACCAATACACTCATCACTAACACAACGCCAATCGACACCATACATAACTACATCCCATCCAGACACACGCTCCCTGCTGTAATTACTCCTAACATACCACCTTTTATCACTAACAAACATATAATCATCCTTCCATCATTTGTCCAACAAACACCCTCCTCTCCCTTCTACCATAATAACACTAACGTACAACACACACACTGCAGACCACCACACTTTTTAACTCTTGCAACAAACCAGTCTAAGACAAACACTCTTACCTCTACTTCATTCCCACCTACACACATCATACACTCTACTCATAAACACATCACCACCCCTCTACCGTACAACCTCCTCTCACAAACAATACTATACAACCAAATCCATTGCATGAAACATATACATCAGCACCCCTTTTCACTACTCCTCAAAAACAAAACATATCACACTCACCAGCACAACAAGATCTTCAAAGCACAACACCTCATAATACTTACCATCACAAAATACAAACATACACCCACCTTTCAAACACAAAGGAACCAACTCCAATGCCAAGCTTTCTCTTCCACCACACCTAACACAGATACAGCAACAAAGCAACTCTCTTCTAACCGCCTCTCATCCATTGGACAATTTAGAACCTTACTACATGACCCACATGCTGCACCACCACCACCCCTGACTCATACACCTTCCGCATTAAACACACGCAAACAATATAAGCAACATGCCATACCTCACAACTTCGCTTCCCCATGTCTACTTCACAATGTTACACCACGAAAACAACACAGCACTCCAACTCACTCTCAAACACCATCTCCACCACATATACAAGCAGACCCATCAAAATGCCTTCTTAGCATGCTGGATGAGGAACATGATACAGAACAGCTACACGATTGCTAGCCTAATACAGCTAATGCCAGCTCTAAAAACACACCTGCTACAAACCCACACAATACGGACCACTCTTCTACAAAACAAAGTCTCACAATCACCAAAGGCCACTCTCTAAACTGTCTACTAATAAATGCTCGATCCCTCTCTAAAAACAAGCATCACATCTACGACCTTCTCACAGATGCAAAACCAGACATACTATTCATAACCGAATCATGGTTGGGAGAGGATATGGCTCCAGTCCTGCATGAAGCCATTCCTCTAGGCTATCAAACAATCACCCAAAATCGTATAGCCAAAAAAGGAGGTGGTCTAGCTGTTGTATTCAGGCAAACCATACATATCACTAAAATTGACGACATCTCCATAAAGAATTGTGACGCTCTTCTAACAAGATGCAATCCTACACCGTCTTCCTCCTGTAACTTCCTGCTCCTTTATAGACCTCCACCTAGCAAGGCAACATTCCCAGACGCACTTCTAGACACAGTTTCAA
This sequence comes from Calotriton arnoldi, assembly GCA_963921515.1. Lineage (NCBI taxonomy): Eukaryota > Metazoa > Chordata > Amphibia > Caudata > Salamandridae > Calotriton > Calotriton arnoldi. Next base: position 278,726 of record CAWUFW010004032.1, on the reverse strand, counting down.
ACCTGATAACAATACACTCCAACCTATGCGTTCTGGGTGACCTCAACATTTGGTTTGACAAACCCAATATGACCCATCCAAAAACAATAATCACTGGCCTAGACGCACTGAACCTCCATCAGATTGTCCACAAACCGACACACACCGCTGGGCATATCGTAGATGTCATTTTTGCTAATACTGAACTAGTTACCTTTCTAACTATAACTCCAGTCACATGGTCAGACCACCACTTGCTTGCTTTCCAACATAAAACAACACTAAGCGACTCACCTAAAACTACCTTACATCCATCCACCTATCGGCCGTGGAACAAACTCAATTTGGAACACTTAGAAACACAACTAACATCAAGTACAAATCTAGAAACAATAAATTCTGTTCAAAAACTATATGAGTGGCTACAAGAAGCTTTTGACATCCTGATACCACTCAAAACCACACAACAGAACAAAAGAAAAAAAGCACCTTGGAGAAACATAGAAATAAAAGACATAAAACAACAAATTAGAAAGCTGCAACGTACCTGGCTCAAAACAAACGCCAAACAAGACAAACTTCACCTACAAAAAATTAACAGATTATACAAGTCTGCTATCAAAAAGCTAAGAAAAGGTACTATTCAGACAGAATTCAAAACGCTAAATGTGCAAATAAAGAATTCTACAAAATACTCAATGAATTTCACAAACCAAATTGCCTAGAAGGAACTCATCCTGTTACTCAAGATTTCACAGACAAACTGGCAAATCATTACACGGACAAAGCAGACACGTTGGACTCATACTTAAAACAGAAACAAAGCACCAGCACTAACCCTTGTACAAAACAACAATCCAAGAATACTCTAACCAAGCCTCTCCGTTCCTTCCAACACATCTCACACGATGAATTTATGGACCTGGTCAAAGCAAGCAGGCCTGCCGGCAGCCCTTCTGACCCCTGTCCACCACAAATTTTCAAGACAATTCTTTTAACAACCTCTGCTGCCACTCCAGTAAGAAGAATCATCAACGATTCCTTCACTACCGGAATATTTCCAGAAGAACTCAAAAAAATCACACATACGCCCTTTACTGAGAAAACAAACTTGGACCCGCTGAACCCTGACAACTACAGACCCATTACAAACTGATAGAAAGAGCAGCGTTCGCCCAGATGTCACAATTCATTGAAGAGAATGACATACTTTCAGACTTCCAAACAGGATTCCGTCCGGGGAGAGGCACTGAATCTGCCCTCCTTGCCATCTGGGATGACCTGAAAAATACAGTTGACCGCAACGGAGTTGCTGCGCTACTCCTCTTGGACCTCTCGGCTGCCTTTGACACGGTTGACCATGACACTCTGAAACAAAGACTCTATGAAGCCGGCATAGAGGGAACTGCTCTAGACTGGATCGCGTCCTACCTTCAAAACAGAACTGATGTCATCCATACCCCACTTTTCTCGTCCAAACCGTACTCCACAAAAGCAGGGGTCCCTCAAGGTTCTATTATCTCGCCCATGCTTTTCAACATCTACATGAAGTCATTACCAGTACTGATCAATAAATTTCACCTCACGTGCTATAACTATGCAGATGACACGCAAATACTCCTTCAACTGGAATGCCCCAAAGACATTGGAAAATCACCAATTTTCAGCTGTCTCAGAGCCGTGGATCAGTGGATGACTTGGAGCCATCTCAAATTGAATACTTCAAAAACGGAAATACTCACGTGTGGCGATTGGAAACATTACAGCCCGCTTGCCGCATGGCCTAATGAACTGGGATCACCACCTAAAGTATCGAAGGAAGTAAGAAACCCTCGGAATGACCATGGACTCCAAGCTGTCGATGAATGCCCAAGTGGACAAACTAGCAAGATCAAGCTTTGTCACTATAAAAACGCTGCGACGAATTTTCCCTCATTTGGGATTTCCGCACAAGGTCCAAGCTACCATCTCCCTTGTTCTGTCCAAACTCTATTACGCCAATAGCCTCTACCACGGATCACCTTTAACAACCATGAAAAGACTACAACGGATTCAGAACTCGGCTGCCAGACTACTCTTGCATATCAAACCGCGAGACCACATCTCCCCTGCCTTGAAAGCCCTGCATTGGTTACCGGTTGCCAGAAGATCCACGTTCAAGCTGCTTTGTATCACCCACAAAGCAATACATGGAATGGGACCGCTCTTCATCAGGAATAAAATCACCAAACACATTCAACAGAGGAACCTCCGCTCTAAAGGAGCATCTCGCCTCAAAATCCCAAGATACAAGAAAAAAACCATGGGTGGCACATCCTTCTCTGTTCAAGCAGCCAAACTATGGAACTCTTTACCCCCAACATAAGATCCACCGACAACCACCTTATCTTCAGAAAACTACTCAAGAATTGGCTCTTCCCCACATAAGCACCATACGCAAACAGAAATTTACAGCATATCCCTCTGTATATAAGCATTTGTTTTCACTATAGACATGTACCTATCTTTGTGTATTGCTTTGTATAAATATGTAGAATAATTATGTTGTTGAGAGAAAAAAATAATAATAAATAAATAAATATCATCTTTGGTCTACATGTACTTACTTCCATTGTGCATCTATGTACCTTCCATGTACTTGGATCTGTGTCTCTGTTACTTTTCTCCTGAAAAAGCATATCCAATGCACTACCCTATTTCTCATCCTGTGCCTCTATCAATATCTTTAATCTACATATACTTACCTCCTTTATGTATCTATATACTTTCAATGTACTTATGGATCTATATATTTATCACTTTCTTCTAATTTAGCATTTCCAAGGCACTACCCTTGTTCTCAGCCTATACTTATCTCAATATATCTTCTAGCCCAACCTTCCGACTCATCTCAAACTTCTTTCTACTACTCTTTCCAATGCACTACCCTATCTCTCATCCTATACATTTATCAATATATCCTCTACATCCACACTCTCATTTATCCCAAACCCCATACCACTACTATGATCCCCAAAATAACCCTTTCTAGACTCTCTCCTACTCTACCCTCTTTGCATCATCTGACACCTCTTTTACTATACCGATCCCCTAAAACAAACCTTTCTAAACTCTTCCCTGACTCCTCCCCTCCAAAACCCCCTTTTACTCATCCAAAAGCCTCCTCCTACTGCTAAGACCTAAATAATTTTTTTTTTAAATAAATAAAAATCCTTCACTCTTTTATCCCTCCACTATCCTTTTCAATCAAAATTAACAGACTAACATGTTCTATTCTCAAATTCCATTTTCAACTATACTAATTCACCACTAATCCTTTATGGGTTCCAGAGTAGCGTGCTACTCTCCAATAAAGCGTCTCAACACCCCATCAGGGTTACAAGCGCTATATAAATGCAAACCTTTTCCCTTTCTACCCTCCCCAACCCTTCTCAATCCAAATAACTGACTAACATATCCACCACTAAAATTACTTTCATGTTTCACCATACTAATTCAACACTAATACTTATGGGTTCGAGAGTAGCGTGCTACTTGCGCTTCAAAACGCCATCAGGGGTAGCAAGCGCTATATAAATACAAACCTCTTTCCCTCTTCTATCCCGCCTACTACCCTTCTCTACCCAAATAACTGAATAACATATCCACTACTCAAATTACTTCATTTTTACTATACTAATTTTCAACACTAATCCTTAATGGGTTCCGGAGTGGCGTGCTACTCGCCAGAAAAGCGCTTCAACACCCATCAGGGGTAACAAGTGCTATATGAATGCAAACCTTTCTTCCCTTTTTATCCCTCCGCTATCCTTCTCACTCCAAATAACTGACTAATATCCACCACTGAAACTACTTTCATATTTCACCATATTAATTCACCACTAATCCTTTATGGGCTTCCGGAGTAGCGTGCTTCAACACCCCATCAGGGGTAACCAGCGCTATATAAATACAAACCTTTTTTTTCCTCCTCTATCCTTCTGCTATCATTCCAAATCCAAATAACTGACTAACCTATCCACCACTTAAAATGTACTTGCATGTTTCACTATACTAATTCAACACTAATCCTCTGTGGGTCCCGGAGTAGCGTGCTACTCGCCGAAAAAGCGCTTTGACGCCTCGTCAGGGGTAGTAAGCGCTATATAAATGCAATTACAATACAATACAATACATGATGCGGGATGGATCAGGCTGATAGTCTGCATATGTTCTCTACATGCCCAGAGCTGAGGCAACTGATCAGCAGGATGGAGGTTTTCTTAACGGAAATGACAGGGGCACAGACCACGATTACACCGAGGGTTATGTTACTGGAAGTTTTGGAAGATTCAATGATCAATCACAAGATATACCAATACAGATATTTAATCTTCATAGCAGTGGCCGTTGCCCGATTATGTATAGCGTCACTATGGCGGCAAAAAGAACCACCGTCCTTTGAAATGTGGAGAGGAAGGTTATCTGCCATATGTAATTTAGAGTACAGCCTTTATGCTCTTAAGGGGTCGCAAAAACGCAGACTCGGTATAAAGATATGGGGTGCCATGGTCGATCATTTGGCACTCTCGACGGCATAATCTTTCCTGTGGGCTTTATCTTTTCTATCCTTTTGTGTAACCTATGTATTGATATCCTTGCTGGACTCAATTAGAGCTATCCATTTCGTTCTAGGAAACAACGAATTGTTAAGACAACACACAATCCTAATGTATTTTTCCTTTTCTATATTATGAACTGCTTCAATGTCTTAATACTTTATTTTGTATGAGCATATTATTATTCATTGACTTATCAAAAAAAAAAAGACCCAAATGGATTTGGTTGGCAGATGCAGTCGCTGCCCAGGACACATGAGTTTAGCACCTATACTTTCTTTTATTATTACCACAATGTTCCCCTCTACTATGAATAAGAATCTTTAATTTGGATGGTGATCTTTTTACTGCTTTCCATGTCTTTTGCTTAAGCTTTTTTCTTATTCTTTGCTGGAAATGCAATTTGTATTGTTCCCCGGCTTTGCTATTTGTTTCTCCAATTAAAAAGAAATAAAGCCTAAAATGACAAAAACCGTTACAAAAAACATGAAATTACCATAGTGTCCCACACAAGCCTCATTCCTGGCAAAAAAGTGTCTCCACTTATAAAGAAAACATGAGTGAAAAACACCTACCTGTCAGAAAATTGTCTTGATGTACAGTGAATGGTACAAACCGTTGGGGCATATTTACAAAAGAGGTGACAGAGCACAGCGTTAGCCTTGTTGGCTTAACGCTGCACTCCGCCACTTCTGAAACACAGGGCTGCACCGTACGGTGCAGCCCTGCGTTTCTCCCTGCGCTGGCGCTAAATTTAGCAGCCTAGCGCCAACCGAGGCACCATAGTGCAAGAGTGGTGCCTGCGTTGGGGGGGGGAAGGATTGTTTATTTGCAGGAAGGTCTCCCTTACTGCACATAAACAATCTGAAATGGTGTTTTGTAACTTCTATGTGTGCTGCTTTGTGCAGCGCACACAGAAGTTGCAACTTGTAATTTTTTTTTAATGATTGTTTATGTGCAGGAAGGGACACCTTCCTGCACATAAACAATCAGTGGCATTTTGCTGTTTCTATGTGTGCTGCACAACGCAGCACACATAGAAACAGCAAAACGAGGAGAAATAAAGCATTTCTCCTAGTTTCGCCAATGTAAGACCAGGTTTTCCCTGGTCTTAATTTTGGCGCTGCCCCCTATTTATGCCACCCTTGTAAATAAGGGTCAGCGTTAAAAATCAATGGGTGTTGCGGTGGAACACCCACCACAACACACATTGCCCGCCCTTTTCATGCTAAATATAGCGTGAAAAGTGAGCCTTATTTACGAGGGGGTGTTAAGCCACATTAAGTGACTTAATGCCACCTTGTAAATAAGGCAAAGCCCCTATCGCCACAGGAACGTCGCTCAAAGTGACGTTCCTGTGGCGATAGTGGCTTGTAAATATGCCCCGTTGTGTGAAGAGACATTTACTTTCAAAAGGAATTCTATGAAAAATAGACTAGAACAGTCCTGTGTGCAGCGTTCCTTTTCTCATGGAGTGCAAAAATGGACCAGCCCTCTCTCTCTGCTGCATGGTGGGACAGTTAAAGCTCTTTGGCGTCCTTAAATTGACAGCGCAGCCTTAACTCTGTGAAACAGTCTACTAATAAAAAAGCAGCAATGTTGCTCTTTATGATTTTCAACTCCTTTTCCATTTTAGTGTTTAATAGGTATATTTAATGTTATTAAACGAAAAAAATAGAAAATGTACCTTTGCGTAAGCATTTTTTCAATGTTTAAAATGTTTATTTCCCTAAAATGCATGTCCAGCTCTCTCGCTGTGTGGAGATATCCAGTGATTATGTATATTAACGAAGATCCCATAAAGGAGAACACATTTCATTGTCAATACATTACTGAAAGGCAGGTAAATCTGTAATGTGCTTTTGAGGGCATTCTGTTAACTGTATCTGAATACACTTAAGGAAAATGTACCCAGGCTTAGATAGCATGAACTAGCGGCTGAGACGGTGTTGGGCTGTGCATGGAGGACTGTCGAGCCTTTCACTTGAGTTGGGGCAGAAGTAAGGAAAAATGTGACTCGCAGTGTCATCTTAAGGATTTTGGGGTCTCTGGCAATGCATATTTAGGAGTCTAATGCACAGAAAAATGTAGAATTTTATTACACATTTTCTGCTGATTCAAGCCTTCCTAATCCCAAAGAATTTAACTTTAAAAAATGGGGTAACAAAGGTGAAAAATGTATTTCCCAGGGCCCCAAGATCTTTAGAGTGACACTGGATAGAGGGATAAAGAGATAAAGAGTGAGCGGTAGAGGTTGGCAGAGAGAGTAATTGTTAGGCGATGATTCCTTGGGCTTCTCTAGAGCGCCATGAAACCGTTTGGTGTACGAGCGCTATATGAAAGCACAGTAACGTAAAGAAATAGGTGAGATAAACAGAAAAATTAAATTCCCGTCAGGCCCTTTTGAAGAGGAGGGCACTGGGCAGTTGGCCACTTTGCCCATGACTTAAAAAGTCTCTGGTAAAAAGGACGAAAGCTTCAAGGGTGAAGAACAGAAAGAAAATTCCCAAATGAAAGAAACACAAGAGTATCTAGCTTTGACTGAATATTAAGGACCATATTTATCAAAATGTAAGGCAGCGCAGCAAGTCACTGTGTTCCAGGGAAAGGGCAGGAATGCGCTGTATTTATCACAATATGGCACATTGCTGCCTTTTCCCAGTGCTGGCGCACAATGTGCTGCCTAGCTCCATCGCAGGCACTAATGCACCATGGGGCAAGGATGCCTCCGTTGTAAGCGGGATTTTTTTTGTGCAGGAATGCAGCACACATAGAAAGAGGAAAAACGAGGAGAAATTAAGCTATTTCTCCTCATTATGCCTCGTCTGGGAAGGCGTAGCATTTTGGAGTATTCCCAGGTCTACTAGTGATGGTAATTCTGGGAATGCGTCAAAATCCATGGGAGTTGCATGGGAACACCCACACACCACCCATCGAACACCTCTGGGGCAGAGTAACGCAACGCAGTGATTTGTGCCGCTTTACTCTGGATTTATCATGCCACTTAGGGTCATGCTTAGGGGCCTTGCGTTGCTTGATAAATTGCATCTTAGGGGGTTGCGTCGCTTTTGCAGCACGTTGTGTGGTGCAAAAGCGATGCAACCCCTTGATAAATATGGCCCTAAGTTTTCAAAGCCCCAGCATCTGACCAAATCCATTTTACACGTGTAAGAACTCATTTCATGGGGCGCTAGGTGGCGCACGAGCAAGATGGCCGTATTGGTGTGAGGCTCCTGCAGCTCGGGCCATTCATCCGTCCATTTATCCTGCCCATGAGGTCTTCCGACGAGATCTATTGCACCGGGGTGAAGTACAACACCCGGTGACCCAGTGGTCCTGCCGTGGAGGCTCCTGCCCGCTGCTGTCCGCTGTAACGACTCCTCCGAAGTTCTGCCGGTGGCGCTGTCTGGCACGCCTGGACCCAGAGTTGGCGGAGTGAAGTGCGCGAGCACCGCGGCGCCCACGTGGCGGCTAGGACGCGCACCAGACCTGGCAGAGACTCGCGCTATTGCAGGGAGGCGGCGGTAAGTGCAAATGAGCCCTACCCCCTTCGTACACCTGCCGCCTCCTGCGCACTCCCATACCGGAGATTGTGATCTAGGAGAGACTGTCCATCCCCTGCTGGGTCTCCCGTCTTGCGGCCGCAGGGCATAGTGAGATACCTGCTCACACAGCACGCTGCAAATATAATAGAGCATGGCCCCTTGCTGCTCGTGGGACTTGCTCGGCATCAATCCGGCGTAGACTGCTGACTCTTCCCGCTCGACCCATACAGGTCTTTCTGGTGAGTTCGGAACGCACGATGGAATAGCAGCCTCGGAGCCGCATCGGCGAGCTCCTTCAACATTGGGGAAATATATATGCCCCGTTGGGACTGACTTTGCTTTGAGACGGGACTGGTACCCCGTGGTGCTTGGGATGTCCCACTGATTTCCCCGTCGGGAGCCAGTGGGAGGCGGCAACACAGCTGCATAGGCCGCATGAAGATATGCTACGCAAACGCGGCCTCATTGATGCTTGTGGGATCCGTTCAACATATCTCCTGGCTGCCCCATAGACATTGTGCATAAAGCCCTTATTTGCCCTTTATGTGTGCTGGGGAAACACAAGACCGTATATTCTGCTGAGGAACGGTCCCCTGGACTGCAGGATACACACATACTGTATTGAGGTGGGCGCGGGGGAAATGGAACTGGAATGCCCGTGAACTGCCGTACGCTAGATTGTTTGCCCTTCATCACAGCAAAGCGATAGCGGGCTGCTTGCACTGTCGACCTCTGCTGTGCCTCAGCGGCCTGTTGCTGCGAAGTTGTAAAGCATTGTGAACACTGTCAGCATTAACATCCCTGGACATCCCTCTTAGAGACCTATGTAACAGCACTCATCTTTGTTATTGTGTGTGCGGGGGTAGCGGGCTCTGGACTCCTGAACAGTGACTGACAAAATGGAGTGCGCTCAGCAGAATGAGGAAGGCCTATGCAAAGCAGACTTGGCTGCCATTTGAAGCCAAAAAGGGTACTCGATCACAGCAGGAGGATTCCGACCACGCTAGTGAAGACCCACTACAGAGATCGGCTCAATTGCAAGAAGAGGATGTGAAAGGACTCCTATTGGAGATGCGACAAAGCCTTGCCTCCATAGAATGTAAAATGGACACAATGAACACTCGCATGGACGCCATCGTCCATAAGTTGGACAAGCATGATGAGCGCATCAAAGAGACTGAACGCCGCATCTCCGACACAGAGGATAATACGTCCAAAATGCAAAAACAAATGACGCAGATGGACAGACTACTTAAGGTCATTGCTGCCAAGAACGAAGACCTTGAAGCGCGCAGCCGACGAAATAATATCCGCGTCATTGGCATCCCGGAAAGTACCAACACTGGCCGGATGGAGGACTTTATAGAGAGATTACTGCGCGAAACAATTGGCGCTGATTCCCTGTCCTCACAATTATAGTCGAAAGGGCACATCGTTCTCTGGGCACCAAGCCACCGCCAGGAAGCACGCCTCGTCCCATCATCGCTAGACTGCTTAATTATCGCGACCGCGATGTGGCTCTCAGGATGGCGCGGGAGAAGAGGCATCTCACGTTTGAGGGAAACGCTTTCACCCTCTACCCGGACTTTATGGCTACTGTCCAGGAAGAACGGCGGAAATTCATTCCGGTCAAGCAAAAACTTCGCCAGGCACAAATAGATTATGCGCTTATGTACCCGGCACGACTGCGTGTGACACACCAAGGCAAGCAACATTTTTTCACTGCTCTACAGCAAGTAGATGAATTCTTGAAACGCATTAAACAATCTCATCCTTCTCACACCTCGCAGGAACTGTCACCCAGATCGTCGTCACCTGCCAGGGAATAATGCGAACAACATCATTATTGCCGGCTGCCTCATGTGACTGGTACAGTACTTTGCCTCCGCCTTTCTGTCAGGTCGCGGCCTCCGCCGCCTGCTCCATGCTGTGACAATGACACACCGAATATTGATCTCTGCGGGAGGTTGAGACTGGAACATCACGAACAGATAAGCACCTCGCTGGGCATGAATGACACTTGACACCGGGCTCCCCTGTCCCCGATGAGTTTATTAACTACCCTGCAACTCGGACGGGAGGGTGTAACCGTGCATGTACCTAGGAGACCCCTCTACGGGCGATCCCCCCCTTACTGCAGATACAAATGCAGGACGTTTTTGTTGTTTGGGGTAATGTGGGTGGGGGAGGGAATGTTCATTCTGGCATGATTGGGATGCTACAGTGGGAGGGGGTGGGACGGGGTTTGTTACTTGGAAGCGACATAAAAGAGAACAAAGCACAGATGAAAACTTTCCTACATGTTTTGTATCAAATTTGCAGACGTAGATCACACACCGCCACCCACATAGGACTACAACTCCCCACATGGCTAGTTCGGTAGACAGTCAGAAATTACATTTTTTATCGTGGAATGTCAGGGGGCTAGGCGATCCACGCAAACGTAGACAGATCCTAGCATACCTGGACCACCACCATGTCCAGGTCGCGATGCTACAAGAGACTCACTTGAATCCCCGCCATTCCCCTTCATTCACATGTAAATGGGCAGGTCACAGTGTATTCTCCTCATACTCCTCATATTCCAAGGGTACAGCAATACTTATAAAAAAGCATACCCCATTCACCCCTATTGGCGCGGCACAAGATCAGCAAGGTCGCTACTGCATGGTCTGGGGTAGGTTAGGTTCAGCCTCTATCACACTAGTCTGCTGTTACGGGCCCAACGTGGACAACCCTGATTTCTTTGCCACATAATGGGGGAAAATCCTGGAAATAGGCTCTGCTCATGTGATATGGGGGGGCGATTTTAATACTACTCTAAATCCAGCACTGGACAGGTCGAATCCGACACCACATCACTACGCAAGATCACACAAGGTGCTGCGAGACGTGATGGCTGACAATGGGTTACTAGATGCATGGCGACATGTACACCCGCAGAAAGCTGAGGGTACACACAACACAGCTCTGCACGCATCTTGGGCCAGATTGGACTACTGTTTGGTATCCCGCGGTCTGGGCCCCTCGATAGTTTCAGTCGAGCATCTGGCAAGAACATACTCTGACCACTCTCCTGTTAAATTGTCACTGATCCCTCCAGGTTTAGTTGCATCCCCTAGAAGCTGGAGACTCTCTCCCCTTACTCTACTGGATACTGCGTTTCGCAGCGAGCTAGGGCAAGAAATCAGTGATTTCTTTCAAAGGAATTTAGGATCCGCTGATAGTGTTGAGACGGTTTGGGAGGCCTTTACGGTCACAATTCGAGGCTTTTGCATCTCTAAAAGTTCTGGGGTCTTGCGGGACATACAGGGCACCTTGAGGAACCTGGAGGGCGAACTCAGGGGATTAGAGACTCTACTTGCTCGGGGCCCAGATGGCGCGGCCCCACACACCTTTCTGGAAAAACTCTGAGTATAGGGAAACTGCGAAATGGGAGACCCGATTTAGGAGTAAGTATTGGATGGCCCGCAGATATGGCGAAGGGCCTGGTAGAGCTCTGGCGGAGGCGATACGTAAACCCCGCTTCGCAAGTTATGTACTAGAAATTATAGACCCTGACGGTGCTCACTGCTGAGATAGTGTTGACATACTGGCCGCGTTCACCACCCACTACTCCACATTGTATCCTACTAGTAGGAGAGGCTCGATGGATCTGGCCAACTACCTAGATGATGTGGCCTTAGGATGGCTGGGTAACTCAGAGGGAGTTCCTGGATACCCCCTTTGAACTGGACGAGATACGCGAAGCTATTATGCATATGAAGTCTGGTAAAGCCCCGGGTCTAGACGGGCTCCCCATAGACTTTTATAAAGCATATATTGATCAGTTAGCTCCCATCCTAAAAGCTGTTTATGAAGAGTCCCAAACGAATGGGATCCTCCCACCATCGATGAGAGAGGCACTCATCACATCCCTATTGAAGCCCGGGAAATCTGCGAATCAATGCGACTCTTACAGGCCGCTGTCCCTCATTAATAATGATGCTAAAATTCTGGCTAAGGTACTGGCCAATAGGCTAAATTTGTTAATGGAGAAACTGGTCCTCCCCGACCAAGCGGGGTTTATTCCAGGGCGAGCGACCTCCCACAATCTTCGTACCTTCTTCTCCATATTACACAATGTGGATCCGGATCTGGCGCTTGTGGCAGTCTTTTTAGACGCCGCTAAAGCATTCGACTCCCTAGAATGGGACTACTTATTGGGTATACTTCAGCGCATGGGAATGCCTATGGGGTTTTTGTCATGGATAGGCTTGCTATATAAATCACCTACTGCCACATTTTTGATTAATGGTATGATGTCCCCGGCCTTCCCGATCACCAGGGGTACCAGGCAGGGTTGCCTGCTCTCCCCTCTGCTTTTTGCGCTGGCTATTGAGCCCCTTGCGGCAAAGCTGCGGCAGCACCATCAGGATAAGGCCCTGCGATGCCCCATGCGCCAGGTGCTCATTTCCCTTTTATGCAGACGACATCACCCTGTATATCAGGGACCCGCAACACAACCTGAACCCTATCTTGAGGGAATTCATTATTTTTGGTAGAATCTCTGGGATCCACATCAATTGGGGGAGTCGCAGGTTTTCCCTCTCACCCCAGCGGCAACTCAGTTCTCCCTGGATTTCCCCATAGAATGGTGTAATTCAGAAGTTAAGTACCTGGGCATTTGCATAACTAGGGATAGGGAGGAATTAATGCGCTTAAATTACGGTAGCAAAAACAACAGTTGATGGACAGAATGCAGAACAATGTCATACATTCACCCCAGTACAGAGATCTGGGCCTAAATCCATCGTTTTTTTGCTCACCATGCCATTCCAGTTTGAACCCAGCCATATGCAAATCAGTCTTGACCCTGTGCCTCATGGGAACAGTCCAGCCCGAACTGCCAAGCCAGGTCCTCCCTGGACTGGAAACAAGCATCCTAGGACCGGTTTGGGGTTTCACCCATCTTCAGCCAGGATAGCTTGATTCCAGTGGCATGGAGAGCACGGGACCCACGTCCGGGCATACCCGTCCCACTCGGGGTGACAAATGCAAAAACAACAGTTGATGGACAATGTTCAACACTCCGTCCATCATCCCCTTTGGTTTTGCTATGTTCGCCCTAAGTTGGCAGGGTATGCCCAGACGTGGGTCCCTTGCTCACTTTGCCACTGGATGCAAGATAGCCTGGCTGATGACGGCTGTAAGCCAGAAACCGGTCCCAGGATGCTTGTTTCCGGTCCAGGGAAGACATGGCTTGGCAGTTCAGGCTGGACTGTTCCCATGAGGCACAGGGTCAGACTGATTTGCATATGGCCATGTCTGAACTGGGGTGGCGGAGTGAGCTAAAGAATGATGATGGATTAAACCCAGATCAGTTGACTGGGGGTGAGTGCTTGCCATGTTCAACACTCCGTCCATCATCCCCTTTGGTTTTGCTATGTTCGCCCTAAGTTGGCAGAGTATGCCCAGACGTGGGTCCCTTGCTCACTTTGCCACTGGATGCAAGATAGCCTGGCTGATGACGGCTGTAAGCCAGAAACCGGTCCCAGGATGCTTGTTTCCGGTCCAGGGAAGACATGGCTTGGCAGTTCGGGCTGGACTGTTCCCATGAGGCACAGGGTCAGACTGATTTGCATATGGCCATGTCTGAACTGGGGTGGCGGAGTGAGCTAAAGAATGATGATGGATTAAACCCAGATCAGTTGACTGGGGGTGAGTGCTTGCAATGTTCAACACTCCGTCCATCATCCCCTTTGGTTTTGCTAAATTACGGTAGAGCACTGGATCACATTACCAGCTGTGTCACGCGCTGGATCTCATTGCCGCTATCTATGGCAGGACACACTTCCCTGATTAAAATGGTGGTTCTCCCGCAGTTGCTATACTTATTTATGAATATTCCTTACAACCCAGGCAGACACTTCTTCGCAACTTTACGCTCGGAGATGATCAGATTGACATGGGGGGCAGACAACCAAGGCTACAATGGGACGTAATTACCAGGCCATACTCGCAGGGTTGATTTGACGTTCCAAACCTTGAACTATATTATATGAGCGCCCAGGCTCACTATGCGTATTATTGGTTTCACCCACCCAGATACATGCCACAAATTTGCGGTGGAGCAATGGCTCGCAGACCCCATCCCTTTAGCAGGCATGATATGCGATGTCCCGCAAACACCACTTCGGTCACATGTACAGTAATCTCCTGGAGACGCATCATGAAACTGCTGCGGGCCCCCATGCTTTACTCTCTGCTGCTACCGCTGACATATCACCCCCGCATGCAGCTGTTGCAAGAGGCAGTGTTCAGGAAAGTCATGGCGAAAACGAACATAACATGCTGGGGGGACTTATATCACGATGGGAGGTTTCGCACCTTAGAGCAGATATTTCACAACACACCGTCCACACCGTTAGACGTGTTCCTTTACGTAAGACTTAGGCAAGGCATGCGCGACATTACCCCGACATACCCACTGGAGCCCCCGACACTAACCCCACTTCATGTGATGCTCCAGGCCACCTCTCCGGAACATGCGGTTTCGACACTTTACCATGCGATACATACACAACAGGTGGTAGAACAATGTCCCGCCCGCACACGCTGGGACGAAGAGCTGGGATGTGAATTATCGGACAAACAGTGGTCTTACTGCTGCCTACAGACGGAGCAGGTGTCAGCAAGCAGCAGACTACGCATCACACATTTTAAATTCTTACACCGTCTATATTATACGCCAGCTAAAATGTACAAATACAAGCTACGTGACACCGATCGGTGTGCTAGATGTGGCATGGAGGGAGCCGCCTTTCTCCATTTAGCATGGACCTGTCCTAGCGTATATGAGTATTTGCGTCAGGTATTTGAAGCGTTGGAACAGATGACATCATTGACACTGGCATTATCTCCAATATTAGCGCTACTTGGGTACAGTGAACTCATAGACAAGCCCTTTCGCAGATACATTGCACTGGCGCTATTGATGGCCAAACGTAAGGTGGCATGTAGATGGGGGCGAGAAAGGGCTCCCAAGTTCAAGGGCTGGATCAAAGATTTAATATTCTGTCAGGAACAACTGATTAACTATGATGATCTGCTCCCCATGAAATCTCGCCCCAAAGATATCTGGGACCTCCTGAAAAACTACCTGCTATCTCATCCTATAGATACAGCAGATGAAAATACAGGATAATGGTAGTGAAGGGTTATAGGTTGTGGGGCCACAAACACTGTTGAAGGGATATGTATTTCTGCTGCTACCTGTCAGTTTGTTGTATATTGTGGCCTGACCTGTGTATACATGTTAATGTAGTATTCGCGAACTGCATTCCACTGTACTGCTCTACTTCAATATACTATTCAAATGTGACTGTTTAAAATATGATGATCTACACTGCATTTGGTCAAGAAACCTCTGGTGCCAGGTGTGAGCACCTCCAGAAAGTGCATATATATCTCTGCAATGATTGTAAAACTTGTGTTTGTTACTTCTTATATAAAACTCAATAAAAAAATGTAAATCAAAAACAAAACTAATTTCACTTCAGCCATTTCTCCCACCTGCCGTCACCACACAGGACTTGAAAGTACCTGTACTCCTGGGAGTACAGAGAGCCAAGAGTTCACCACATACATTACATCTTAGGAAAGTGTGTCACCAAACTCCAAGCAAAATTGATATTAGACTTTAGGGTCATCTCCCAGCCAACTTGTGATAAAGCAATGGAACACAGCCTTTAAAGCAGACAGGCATCACACTTACAAATAAGAGCACATTATAGATTTTCAGGTTTTTGAAGACGGCGGCAACTCAATTAATTTGGCAATTTTCCCACGGCTGCAAAAGCTGATCTTTTACCAACACAAACAGTGCCACAGCTTTGTGAAAAATAATAGACACGCCCACAACATAATTGTCTTTTATTGACTGTACAAATATAATATTTTACAAAAATTCTTGTTTCAAGCCAGGGGTTGCAGGAAGAAATCAAGAAAGTAGAAGAGAAGGACATTATTAGTCTATAGTTTTAAAATCATGTATGCTTGCCTACCACATTTCCAACCCCCTCTGGGTAACCCCATTTATTATATAAGGCTGTACTTTAGGGTCATGCAATGTCAATTAATAGGTTTTATAAAAATCAGGTAGGGCTTAGTGATCAGGTTATCATTCAAGGGGAAGTAATTGGAAATGTTTTCATCTGCATTCAAACTGAGGCCCACATGTACTAAAGTTTGCACTGTCGCTCGTGTGATCCAACACAATTTAGCCCTGTGCACTAGGTCCTTTACTAAAGTAAGTAAATAGACACTATTTTATGCATTGCACAAATGCCCGTGCAAAACTTTAGAATTTGTGGGCCGAAATCTCCTTTTGACTACTACATTTGTCATTTTCTCAATCTCCTTTTCAGCACACAATTTGACAGGATGATTGAAATTCTGGGACACTGAACTTCTGCATTTTGACAGGAGTGTTCACACTGGAGCTGCATTCCATTAAAAAGAGCCCTGCTGTTTTCTCCCATTGATGTCTCTTTTGAGTTGGCAAAGTGTACAATGAGGGCAAAACATTGTTAACAAAAAGTCATTGCAGATGGATCCCTGCGGAAACAAAAAAAAATGACAAGTGAGGAAAAATAATGAAATTAACATTTTTAGGCTTCTTTTTAGTTTATACCTAGCAAAACTGAGTACAAGACATGGCTGTTCTTGCAGCAGAGAGATTTATTTTCCAATTAACGTCTGCCACTTCCTTTCTCGTAACTGTCCTCACAAACACACACAAAATAGAAGTAGCCCCAAAATAGGTAACATAAAGGGTTTATTTACACAAGGTTGCACAGGTTCTTGTGTGCTGCTGCGCAATTTTGTGCAGAATCTGCAGCCATTTGCAATGGTAAGCAGATCGAAGCAAAGCTTAGCACTGTGTACTTTGTGCCACATGCAAAACCTAAGTAAACCGCTTCCATTTTTTTATACCTGCAGATGTGTTTTCCTAAGTGCTAATGATCAGCAATCTTGGTCTCCGAACAATCAAAGTGTGGGGTTATTTATCTGCAGCCTTAAATATATTTTTACACCAACAATCAACTTATCAGTTCTGAAAATACACACATTTTGCATTAAAATACATCCTCTTCAATTTTGGAAACATACATAATTCAACTAAACAGAAGTTATTTATTTACTAGGTTGGGCGCCCAAATGGGAGCTTCTCACAAATAGCTGGAGAGCTACTCGTTAGAACCCTACTCTAGATTTGTTTTTTCTGCAGTCATGGAGGATCCTGTAAAACTTTTTCAAACACTTTTTCTTTTAAATATATGTATTCATTTCGACTACGTCTGCAGAAAACACACAGTTCAAGCCCAGACACCTCGCCTGTGGCTTTATCCCTTTCAATGAAGTCCAGTAGCATGATAAAGAGACGGCTCTAATGATACTTTGCACAAATAGTCTTCTATTTCGTTATTCGTTTTCTGCATTGTGTGGAGGATTTCTAAACAACCGCCTGACATTTTTAAAGGGTTCAGTGATCTTCAAACATTACATTTTTAGTTACTTTGACATCTCTGTTTTTTTTTTTAACGCTGTAGAACTTTTTGGACACTTCAGAATCTTTTGTCAACTGTTCCTTTCTTTTATTTTGACCCTTACACAGGAGTACAGGGAGAAGAAAAGATGTGGTTATTCGTAGGCAAATGTTCAAGCCTGTGTCAGTTATGTGTCAGTTATGTGGCAGAGGTATGTCACCAGCGGTGTTGCTTAAAGAACTTGATATGTTGATAACTTCTTTGCTATGGGGTCATAGGATAACAGGGGTCTTACACTCCCCAACATTGAATTTTATTTTCTTACCTCACACCTACAATACCTAGTAAGATGGTTTGATTACAATCCAAGTGCTAAGAAGGGCGAATTGAAATCTTTATCTTCAGGTCTGGCAGACATGGTAATATATCTATTACCAGGTTGCTGAAACAGGTATTGGATAGATATTGCAAGATTAGATTCAAAGTCAGAGAGCCCCTTATGGGGACTCCCAACGCTTTTCTGAGCTTCACACAGATATTGCGTCTACCCGACGGACACAAGGGAGGTGGTCTTGAGATGGGCCATTTGTTAACCAACAGGCAGGCTAATGGACTTGGCGAAGCTTGGGCAGTTTCTAAGTGTGTTTTACTAGCCTGACCAGGGTGATGAGATTGTCCTGGGTAGAAGGGTGGGGATTATTCCGAGCAGAACCACCAATGTCAGGAATCCTAAGTGGCGTCTGACCATTTTGATGGTTGGGCTGCTGCCACACGATATCATTTTTAAAAAAAAATACGCATTGTAATCTGATAGCCTTCCATTACAAATACCGCTGAATTAAGTGGGAGAGCGACTGATGCCTCCAACAGTTGATGACAGAATGTATTTGTTGATAGAAATTAACAGGGGACTGAAATTGACACAACATAAAGTGTTTCCCAGAGCGTACCTCACCACTGCAGCGCTTCACAGAATCTATCCGGCCTGGGAAAGGTCTCACCCTAGATGTAGGAGATTCATGGGTGGGTTCCTGCACATGAGGGAGATGTGTGCTATGCTGGGTGATACTGCAAGGAAGTGGTGCTGAAAATACAGGGCGACGAAAGTTTCCTGTGTCTAGGTCCAGGCGCGATGGCAAATTAAAAGAGGATATTGAAGTGTGTTATGTTGAAAAACGTCATGCATCAAGCTGATACGCTGTGTCTCTGAGGGAACAGTACTTCTTGTTTTTTCAAAGTAAATGGGATTTGATCCCCTTAGGAAAAAGAGGCAGGAACGGCAAACAGTTGAAATGACTTGATCCACGTCAACATGTACACCGTGGCCCAGAAGCAGTATGTAATTGTAACTGTATTTATATGGCGCTTACTACCCCTGACGAGGTATTGAAGCTCTTTTCGGCAGTGGTGTACATGCGCACCTGTTAGTTGGATGAATAGGATAAAGGCGGGAAGAGTTGGAAAGGGTTATGTGGGAGTCAGTGGAAGTAAGGGGATAGTTTGAAAGAAATGTAGGATGTGTAATTTGGGGAGAGTTGTAAAGGTTGTTTTTTTCCTCTGCAGTAGGTGGAAAATATATAAAGGATATAGAAGAACTATGTACATTAAATAGAGAGTTTTATTTATTTGAAAGTTTTGTATAGCGCGAACAAGACCCTAACGGGTATCAGAGCGCTTTACAGGGTCGATGTAAGTAAACAAATACAAGCGTAGAAAAAATGAAGGTGAGACTAATACAAAATATTACTAAAACAAACTAGTAGATATATTACAGGTACATATAAATAGGTCAAGTAAATTTAGCCATGAGAATAGCTTTCACTTCTTTTTTGAAGAATGCAGTGGAAGGATTCTGTCTCGTTTCTGGGGGCAAAGCATTCCAAATCCTGGGAGCCATTCCTGAGAAGGACCGGTTGTATGTTTTCTTCTTGACAAATCGTTGTGGTTTCAGTAGAAGATTGCTGGAGCTCCAGGTGGATCTATTACAACATGATAGCACTAATTTCTGAGCTAGATAACTTGGAGTTTTATGATGATGTGCCTTGTGCGTCATACAGGCGATTTTCAGATGAATTCTAGCCTCGAACGGTAGCCAGTTAAGGGCTCGAAGGTCAGGGGAGATGTGACTGTTTCTTTTTGGAGCCAGTGATGAGTCTAGCAGCAGCGTTGATTGAAGCTCTTAAAGGGGCCGTCGTCGATCTGGGAAGGCCGCAGAGAGTGACACTCCCATATTCCACTCTGGGGATTACTAGAGCTTGAACTGCATGCTTGAAGTCATTTGCGGGCAGGAAGGGTTTCATTTTTCTCAAGGTGTTCATCTGAAAATGTGCTCCTTTTGTAGAGGCGCTTATGTGTTTCCGCATGTTTAGGTTTCTGTACACGGTCACTCCCAATGATTTCGCTGAGGTGGTTCATCCAATCGAGGATGGTGGTCGATTGGTTGGGGGGAGCGATTAAGAGGAATTCTGTTTTGAGGGTGTTTAGTTTCAGATGGTTTTCGGCCAGCCAGGTCTCCGTTTTTTGAAGCGTTAAATTGAGAGATTTGTTGTCTTCAAGTGAGTGGATCTTTATGTAGAGTTGTGTGTCATCCGCGTAAATGTGATAATGTACATTCGATGAGCTGAGAAGTTCGGTGAGTGGTTCCATGATAAAGGTTGAAAAGTGTAGGTGAAAGGGATGATCCTTGTGGTACTCTTAAAGTGACTGGGACGGTCTTGGATAATGATTGACTGACTTTGAATCTTTGTGATCTATTTTGGAGGAAAGAGGTGAACCAATTTAGAACGGGTCCCGATAGACCCATTCTGTGTTTCAGGAGATCTATCAAAGTGTCGTGTTTGACGGTGTCAAAGGCCGAGGATAGGTCCAGCAAGATTAGTAAACAGGCATCATTTTGGTCAAGGATTTTTAATGTGTCATCTATTATGTGGGTCATGGCTGATTCAGTACTGTGCCCAGCACGGAAGCCGGATTGGTATTGGTTAAGCAGGTTGAATTGGTCTATGTGTTTGCCAAGCTGCATGTGAACACATTTTTCTAAGAGTTTGGCCAAGGTGGGGTTGTTGGATATTGGGCGATAGTTATTCAAGTCCGATGGGTCCGCCGATGGCTTCTTTAAGATAGGGGATACCTGCTCTGCTTTAAGGACTTCTGGAATGATTCCTTGAAGGAGAGAGGTGTTTATAATCTTGGTCCAGAGAGGCAGTAACGGTGGAATGAAGTCTTTTATGTGGTTTGCGGGAAGAGGATCTGTGAAGTGACTGGAGGGATTCAGGGCCGTGAGCGTATTTAAAATAGATTCTTCACTGTAGGTGTAGAAGGAGGACCAGGATGCGTTGTTTTTGAGGTCGAACTTTGCGGGACCTATGAGTGGGGCACCAGGCGAGGGCAATGAAGTGTCCATGTGGGGGGTCCGTAAGGGAAATTAGGTCGTTGCGCAGGTCCGTCTTTGGTTTCTGTCTTTTTTGTAAAGAAGGCGGCAAATTCCTCACAATTGGGTAGTGTGTCTGGGTTAGCTTGGGGCGGTGGGGTACCTCCTTAGATTACAAATTGATTAGTTCGAAAAGCTTTTTGGGACGGTTCTTGGCTTGGTCCAATTGCTTAGTAAAGAAGTCTGCTTTTGATTGTCTGATCTTTCTGTAGTAGGAGTTTCTTGTGCTCTTTAGTAGCTTGAGGTGGTCATAGGATGGTGCCGCTCTCCATCTTCGTTCGATTAGTCTTAGGGAACGTCTGTCTTCGTTTAGCCTACCATCATACCAGGGTTTTGAGTCTTTTGTGGCTACTCTTTTCAGTTGTAAGGGAGCTAGATTGTCTAGTACCGTGTTCATTGAGTGGAAGTAATGGTTGGTCAGATCTTGTACATCGGATAGGCCTTCAGGGGGAAGCAGGATGTTAGGACTGTAGGTTATGAGTAGGTCGGAAACATTATTTCGATTTCTCTTCCAAATTTTTGTTCTCGTGGGTTGGGTAGAAAGTAATTTGACTGGTTCGTTGATGTGGAATGTAATGATGTGGTGGTCAGACCAGTCACAAGGGAGGATCGAATCAAGCTGAGTGGAGTCGGCTTTTGAAATTACTAGATCGAGGGTTGAGCCTTTATCATGTGTAGGGCTGTCACAGATTTAAGTGAGGTTAAGGTCTGAGAGGAAGTCTTTTAGGCTGTTGACTCCTGGGTCGTCTAGGTCCTCCCAGTGGAGATTGAAGTCACCAAGGAATATTTGAGTAATTTATTGTCCGTCCTTTGTGGTTAGAATGTCCATAAGATGTTCGATGAAGGTGAGGTTATCACCTGGTGGGTGGTAGAATGCGTTTAGAGAGCATATTGGTTTATTATTACTAGTGATGTCTAAACACAGGTATTCACAGGAGGATAGTATCGGGGAGTGGGAGCGGTTCACTGAGAGATTGCTCCGATGTATACAAGCAATACCACCACCTAGCCTATCAGTTTGTCAACTCTTGTTATGTAATGGTTTGGGGGTACTAGTATGTCTAGGATTGGTGTAGAGGATTCGTTTAGCCATGTTTCAGTCAAAATTAGTAAGTCAGGTTCATTCGAAAGTATGAGGCCAGCTATATCGGTTGCATGTCTTGAGGCAGACCTACAGTTTAGAAGTATACATTTTAGCCACGTTTTGATGGGTGTTGTGGTGGGTTCGTGTAATATGGGGACTTGCATGAGGTTGTTTTCCACTATATCATACAAGCTTGGACAGTGGAACCCTACAAAGAACTAGCACCTGACCTGCTATCCCCATTTATTATAAATCTTGGGAAGTACCCTGAATTACGTGTGCACACAGTTAGCGCACCCACTGTCACGGTGCAGTCCAGTACTGGATTTTAACAATGTTCAACAAGAGCAAATGGTGCACCACTTTGTAAACAATAACACAGCCAGTTATCAGATCTGCGTCCAAGGTTGTTTCTTCAAATCTTCATTTGTGATGTCATCAGTGATGTCACTGACCATGTCATGAGTGATGTAATATGTGATGTCATCAGCAGTGCATTGCGGGCGCGAGTTATAGTTAGCTGAACTAACTATAACGGGGGAATTTCACTGGTTTTGTACGAGTGAAATGTCCAACTAACTATAACGCCCCTGAAACCTATGGTTTTTTCAGTGAATTTCTAAGGTTTTTTAAATGCTAATTTCTAACTATAACGTGCCTGAAACCTATGATTTTTTCAGTGAATTTCAAAGGTTTTTTAAATGCTAATTTCGAACTATAACAAGCCTGAAACCTATGGTTTTTTCAGTGAATTTCAAAGGTTTTTTTAAATGCTAATTTCGAACTATAACAAGCCTGAAACCTATGGTTTTTTCAGTGAATTTCAAAGGTTTTTTAAATGCTAATTTCAAACTATAACGTGCCTGAAACCTATGGTTTTTTAAGTGAATTTCTAAGGTTTTTTTAAATACTAGTTTCTAACTATGCCTACAGAGGTAGGACATGTGAAGAAAGAAGAAAAAACACACAGAAAGAAGCAAAAGAAATGCAGAAAGAAGCAACAGAAGTCCACAAAGACGAAGAAAAGTGCAGGAAGAAGCAAGACATGTGCAGAAAGAACCAACAGAGGAGCAGAAAGAGGCCTTGTTGCAAAATCATCCTGTGCCCACAACTTTTTCAGATGGGTACTGGTGGTAACTGACTAACCAGGCCTAGAGCCAGTGCTATGCTAAAAGACACTTAGAATACAGTGAAAACACCTACATACACTAGGGAACACTATGCGTTGGGGGTACCCCTGTGATTAGCATGACCTCCTCTGTAAGGCCCTAGTACATAATAGGGCAGGGGAATTAAAACTACCTCTAAGTCAGAGGTGCAGAAATATGCTACTTTAAGTAGTAGTCGCGTTTGCAGAGTGGTGGAGAAAGGGTGCTGGGCGTCCAACCAACCCTCAGGAATTCCGCTGCGTAGGACTTGCAGGAGGTACCAGGAGGGATTCTTGGCTCCCAGACTCCCTCAGGACTAAATTGGATTTCATCCCCCATCCCGTAGTCTGCCACGAGGCACGTTTGCAGAGTGGTAGAGAAAGGGGGCCATGGCCTCCGAAGACATCTTAGCAATCCCACTGTGTGGGACTTACTGGAGGTAACAAGAGGGGTAGTTGGCCCCCAAGGACATCCTTGGGGGCCAACTTCCCAAACTATTACCTCCAGTCAGTCCCACACAGCAGCATTGGTAAGTACTTGTACCAGGCCACGCCCACTTTGCCCACCACTCTACAAACGCGCTCCCTGGCACGCTCTTGGATGGGGATTAAAGTCCCCTTCACTGCTGGGGGTCCTTTAGGGGCCAACTAGCCTACCTTTTACCTCCAGTAAGCCCCACGCAGTGGGATTGGTGAGAGGTAGACAAAGGCCAAGCCCCCTTTCTCCACCACTCTGCAAACGCGCCCCTGGCGCGTTGTAAGTTGAGGGATTAAGTCCCCTTGAATCCTGAGAGTCCCTGGGGTCCAACTAGCCCACCAGGTACCTCCAGTAAGCGCCACAGAGCTGCGTTGCAGAGAGGTGTAAAAAGGGGCATGGCCTGGACCACCTCTCTGCAACGCAGACCTGTGGTGGTTCGGGAGGTACCTGGTGGGCTAGTTGCCCCCCAGGGGCCCTCAGGATTGAAGGGGAATTAATTCCCCAACTTAAAATGCGCCACAGGGCGTGTTTGCACACATGTCGCCTCAGGCCCCGCCCCCTCCCTTCACCACTGTGCAAACACGCCCCGTGGTGCGTTTTAAGTTGGGGGATAAAGTCCCCTTGAATCCTGAGGGTCCCTGGGGTCCAACTAGCCCACTAGGTTCCTCCAGTAAGCGCCATAGAGCTGCATTGCAGAGAGGTGTAAAAAGGGGCGTGGCCTGGACCACCTCTCTGCAACGCAGCCCTGTGGCGCTTACTGGAGGTACCTGGTGGGCTAGTTGGCCCCCAGGGATCCCAAGTATTCAAGGGGAATTAATTCCCCAATTTAAAACCCACCACAGGGCGCGTTTGCAGAGTGTTGCTGGGAGGGGGCGGGGCCTCCGGCATGATCGCGTCTTTTTTTAAATGTATTTTTTTAGAAGGGGGGCTGTGTGGCCCCCCCTTCTTTTTCCTTTCTTTGGGCCCTGGGGACCCCATTTCCCAGGGCCTGACCCCTTTTTAAAAAAAAAAATATGAATGGGAAGGGGGCCGCGTGGGCCCCCCTCCCGTGGCCAATTCCGGCCCCGGGGGCCCCATCCCCTGGGGATGGCGGTCCCCGGGGCTGCGGGGGCCTCCCTGGGCCCCCGCAATTACATTATTGCATGCCCCCGGGACTTGGCCCACCCGGGGGCTAAATAATAATGAAGCGCGGGAGCCCGCGCTTCGTTTTTTTGTTTTTTTTTCTGGCCGAAATTTGCGCTGGGTGCGCGAATCTCGCCGATTTATTTTTAAAAAAAATGCTTTTTTTGGCCCTGGGGGTCCTTGTGGGACCCCCTGAGCAGGCCTAGGGAGTCAGGGTGTTTCTACCCTGCCCCCTTTTCTTGTTTTTCACGTTTCTTTTTCTCTTTTCTTGTGACTCGGTTCTACCGAGTCACAGGATGGCTGCCAACACTTCCTGGTTTGGAGTGTTGACAGCCAATTAGAATAAAGCTCGTGGTCGGGAGGGTCCGCGGATCCACCGAGCCTCTATATATCGAAACTTATTTTTTGATTTTCTCAGCAACTACTGAACGGATTTACACCATTTAAAAAAAAGGGCGCTTTCTGAACCAAGCACTACCTTTTTGCCAAATTTGGTGTAATTCCGTTCAGCAGTTCGAGCTGTAGCCGTGTCTAAAGTTTCCTATGGGAAATTCATTTTTCGCCCTCTTTTTTTTTAATTTCTCAGGAACTACTGAACGGATTTATACCATTTAACAAAAAGCGTTCTTTCTGAAACAAGGGCTACCTTTTTGCCAAATTTGGTGTAATTCCGTTCAGCAGTTCGGGCTGTAGCCGTGTCTAAATTTTCCTATGGAGAAAACACGTTTTGGGACCCCCCTTTTTCTCGGCCCCGCTTACCGAATCACCCTGAAACTTTCAGGATAGGAGCTGACCGGAGCGCCCCACGAGTTTTGAAAATGTCGCGAAGATTCGTCATCCGGCGCCAAAGTTATTGGGAAAACAAAAAACGCTTTTCCTATGGAAACTAGGTCCTAACTATGACTACCTACTGGCGACCGCCAGTAGGTAATATATATATATCCCGTAATTGGAAAACTTTTACCAAGACACACCTCGATTACGTATCGACGAGCACCGTCTTTAAGAGACGCAATTGTGAAATCAAGTCCCGAAATTGAGCGGGGAGAGAGCTGGCCGAGACCTCCTCCAGGATTCAGGAAGTGTAACAGGTGCAGGGCATGCAGTATAGGCCAGGATATGGTGAACTATTTGACCCCATTTGGGGGAAGGAGTAGGAGGATTTTAGGATCCTATAATTGCAAAACGGAGTTCGCTGTATATGTGCTGATGTGTGAATGTGGACTGCAATATGTGGGCAGCACTACGCTGCAAGTCCACAAGAGGGTGCTCCAGCACATGAGGGCCATAACGAATGGGTATAGAACATACCCAGTGGTCAGGCACTGTGAGTTGGTACATAACAAAGACCCTACAAAAATTAGATACTTTTGTAATTGATGCAGTGCCAGCTGATAGGAGAGGGGGGAGACCGAACCCGCAGGCTGCGTGAGTTAGAAACGAGATATATGTTAATACTCGATAGTAAGGCCCCAAACGGTTTAAACTATGACGAGGAATTTCACTCTTGCCTTTAGTGGGAAAATAGGGAGAAGTTCAGGAACTAAATGTAATGCTGAGGGAGAATGAACATGAAAGCGTACAGAAGGAATGAGAAGGGCGAAACCTGCAAGATAAAGGAATTATAAAAAAAGAACTAGACAGCATCACGTAAATGAAGAGCTGAGTAAATTCAGGCACTAGCTGAAAAGAAATTATAGAACGTGTGGTATAGCCTAAACATTATAGGCGTAAAAAATTGTGTTGAGGGGAGGCAATTATAATAAGTATGTAACTGTGGGTACAGGTACGACAAGGGCACTGGCCCGGTAGTAGTGTAGGAAGAGGGTTCAAACTCAAAATGGCCCAAATGTATACAACTGATGAACTGATGTGTTAAATGTACCAAGTACTACAGTAATCTGAGTGGTATTTATGCAAGTCCCTCACGCAATGCTCAATAAGCAAATGTAAATTATTTGTGTGTATTTAAAATTGCAAGTAGTAATCAGCTTGAAATAGTATGAAGAGCAAATTGTTGCGAATACTATGAATTGATATTATGTATCTAAATGACTAGTGAAGCGGTCATGAGTCTGTCTTCAGTGGAGGTCAGACTCACGGGATTTAAATGTCAGTCTGGGATACGTCCCTGTGTAATGAGCATGTGATCAAGCTCGCTTGTCGACAGAAACGCGTTATGCAAAGGCTGACCGAGCATTGAATAAAGCAAAAAACTTTACCGCAGTGAAGTCCACTCTGTTTTGTTGCGAAAAGGACTCAAAACCGTATGTGTGTGTGTGTGTGTATATATATATATATATATATATATACTGTAACTGAAAAGAGAATAATTGGGGGATGGATTAGGCATCTGTGGACGCTCGTTCTTTTTTGAAGCACCCCCCAGTAGTGAGATTATTAAATAGGCTTTAAGTATTTTGGTGAAAACCATGTGTTTGCCTTAAAATAGTTGTCACCACATCTAGAAACTCAGCATAATTAACAAATTTCTCTTTTCAGTTACAACCATACAAGGAAAGGGTCCTATAAATATGGTCTGTATGGTAACGTGCATGTTTATTACTATTTAATTGCACAGAAAATTAGCAATCGCAAAAAGCAGGGTAAAAACGAGGTCCTGAGGAAACCCTACTGACCCTTCATGGGCTATATAAAGGCTGAAACATGTCAACCTATCAGATGTCTTGGGACATTAATTCCTAAAAGCATCACGCTGATCTATTTTAACCTAGCACTAGATCCCAGAATAATACATTTGTTACAAAGGATTTAAAGGCTATTTTAACACACTCATGAAACCCTGCCTTTACTCACTGCTACCACTCAGAGCTCCACTTACAAATGTGTCGAGCCCACCCATTCTCGTTCAGTGTCTGGGTCCAATGATGAAGCTTGCCACAGGTGGTATCTGCCTGTGGGTGAGGATATATATATATATATATATATATATATATATATATATATATATATATATATATATTCACTGAAAAAACCATAGGTTTTAGGGACAGTTATAGTTAGTTGGACATTGCACTCGTACAAAACCCGTGAAATTCCCCCGTTATAGTTAGTCCAGCTAACTATAACTCGCGCCCCGCAATGCACTGCTGATGACGTCACATATTACATCACTCATGACATGGTCAGTGACATCACTGATGACATCACTGATGACATCTCAAATGACATCACTGATGACATCACTGATGACATCATCCAGTGACTGTGTGTTTCTGTAAAGTTTAAATATTTTTAATATATATAGGAAAAGACGTATTGAAGAATGAGTGGGTGTGTAAGTGTCTGTATGGATGATTTAGTAGGTGCGTGACTGACTCTATAAGTGAGTGATTTAACGTATCTTACTGAATGCATGGGTTAGTGACTAAACTGGGTGAATGTCTGTATCCGTCTGTCTGTTGCTGTGTAAGTGGCTGCATGTGTTTGTGAATAGCTACATGAGTGTCTATATGAGTTATTGAATGCTTGTCTGAGTATCTGTATGGGTGCCTGAGTGTTTGTGTGGGAGGGGTGTGTGCAACTCTGTGCATAGATGTGTGAGTGGGTGATTCACTGGGTGGATGGTTTCAAGAGTGCAACTGTGATAGACTGTATGGGTGGGTAAGTGTGTGTAAGAGTGTGTTAGTGAGTGAATGTATGTCCCAGTGGTACATGTGTGAGTAACTACATATGTGAAAGGCAGTATATATGTGTGTTGGAGTATATAAATAGCTATAAGCGAGAGTGAGTGATTGTGATAGTGGCTGTATGGATGAGTGTGTGCTTGTATCAGTGATTGTATAAGAGCGTAAGAATGTGCTACTATTTGTATGAGTAAGTGAGCTGGTGTGTGTATAACTGTATAGGTGAGTAAATGGTAGTGTGTTTAATTATTTGCATGACTGACTAGGTGTGTGAGTACCTCTATGGATGAGTGGCGGTGTTTGAGTGTCTATATAGGAGTATGAGTGCATATGATAGTCCTGTACTGAGTGACCGTAAGTATGAGTGACTGTACGGGTGAGTGAGTGGATGTGTGCGTAGACCTAAGAATCAGTGAGTGGGTATGTAGTTATTGGTGTTGGAGTGTCTATGGTTTTGCGAATGGCAGTCTGTAATTTAGAGTGGGTGTATCAAAGGTTATATTAGGGTGTGAGGAGGTGCATGAGATTATCACGTGGATGATGTCATCAGTGATGTCATTTGAGATGTCATCAGTGATGTCATCAGTGATGTCACTGACCATGTCATGAGTGATGTAATATGTGACGTCATCAGCAGTGCATTGCGGGCGCGAGTTATAGTTAGCTGGACTAACTATAACGGGGAATTTCACGGGTTTTGTACGAGTGCAATGTCCAACTAACTATAACTGTCCCTAAAACCTATGGTTTTTTCAGTGAATTTCAAAGGTTTTTTAAATGCTAATTTGTAACTATAACGTCCCTGAAACCTATGGTTTTTTCAGTGAATTTCAAAGGTTTTTTAAATGCTAATTTGTAACTATAACATGTCTGAAACCTACAGTTTTTTCAGTGAATTTCAAAGGATTTGTAAATGACAATTTTTAAATGTATTAATTGTTATATAAATTTTTTTCATACTGATTTCCAAATTTTTTAGAAACAATTTTTTTACATATTTTATTTTTTAAATTACATTGTAATTACATTATACATTACATTACAAAAAATACTTTCTCAGAATGAATTACTTTAGTTTAATTACTTTGCACATAGGCAATAGACTTTTAAGTACAGTAGTTACAGTTGTTGCAATGGGCAACACATTTTCAAACACAATGCAACATTCAGCTCAATGTGAATTTCTAGTTAAATGCAATTAGTTACTTTATGGATTACTTTTCTAACCACATTACTGGATCCTAGATTCAGTCCTGGGACATCTCCTGTAAACAGTTGAGTAAAAGCGTTTTGGTTACAGTCGTGATTTTTAAGGAATATTATTGTACTTTAAAAGTTCACACTTAGAAACTTTTCTCATAGAATCACCAATGTTATCCTATGGAAGGAAATTCACTTAGAAGTTAAAAACTGTTATCGTTACTTTTTCTTACTCAGTGTTGGATCCTGGATCCAGCACTGGTGCATCTCCTGTAAACAGTTGAAAGAATGCGTTTAAGTCATACAGGCGATTTTTTAGGAATATTTGTAGTTTGTGAAAATCGACACTTTGAAACTTTTCTGCTGAAAACCAGACAATGATATCCTATGGAAGGAAATTCAAGTTACTGGTAAGTACGGTTAAAATTACTTTTCAGGATCAGTACTGGGCTGAAAGATGCAGCACTGAGGTCTCTCCTGATAACAGGTTAGTAAATCGGAATTCGTATTTCGGCTTATTTTAGAGGAATATTTTAAAGTTCCAAAACTCCACACTTAGAAGAATTTCCAAGTGAAACCAGTCAATGTTAGCCTATGAAGGAAATTCAAGTTACCGGTAAGTACGGTTAAAATTACTTTTGAGGATCAGTACTGGGCTGAAAGATGCAGCACTGAGGTCTCTCCTGATAACAGGTGAGTAAATCGGAATTCGGATTTCGGCTGATTTTAGAGGAATATTTTAAAGTTCCAAAACTCCACACTTAGAAGAATTTCCAAGTGAAACCAGTCAATGTTAGCCTATGAAGGAAATTCAAGTTACCGGTAAGTACGGTTAAAATTACTTTTCAGGACCAGTACTGGGCTGAAAGATGCAGCACTGAGGTCTCTCCTGATAACAGGTGAGTAAATCAGAATTCGGATTTCGGCTGATTTTAGAGGAATATTTGCACA
Source organism: Calotriton arnoldi (assembly GCA_963921515.1). NCBI lineage: Eukaryota > Metazoa > Chordata > Amphibia > Caudata > Salamandridae > Calotriton > Calotriton arnoldi. The sequence goes on along the minus strand of CAWUFW010004032.1, from coordinate 248,015 downwards.
ATGGTGAAGGGAGGGGGCGGGGCCTGAGGTAACATCTGTGCAAACGCGCCCCGTGGCGCGTTTTAAGTTGGGGATTAAGTCCCCTTGAATCATGAGGGTCCCTACGGGCCAGCTAGCCCACCAGGAACCTCCAGTATGCGCCAGGGGCTGCGTTGCAGAGACATGTACAGAGGCCACACCCCTTTTACACCTCTCTGCAACGCAGCTCTGTGGCGCTTTCTGGACGTACCTGTTGGGCTAGTTGGCCCCCAGGGACCCTCAGGATTGAAGGGGATTTAATTCCCCATCTTAAAATGAGCCACGGGGCCTGTTTGCACACATGTCACCTGAAGCCCCGCCCCTCCCTTCACCACTGTGCAAACGCGCCCCGTGGCGCGTTTTAAGTCGGGGATTAACTCCCCTTGAATCCTGAGGGTCCCTGGGGTGCAACTAGCCCACCATATACCTCCAAAGCGCCACAGAGCTGCGTTGCAGAGAGGTGTAAAGGGGCGTGGCCTCTGTACACCTCTCTGCAAGGCAGCCCCTGGCGCATACTGGAGGTTCCTGGTGGGCTAGTTGGCCCTCAGGGACGCCCAGTATTCAAGGGGAATTCGTTCCCCTCTGCAAACGCGCCAGGGGCGCGTTTGCAGAGTGGTGAAGGAAGGGGCGGGGCCTGCGGGCCCGAGCGTTTTTTTTTTTTTTTTTTGGGGGAGGGGGCCGCGTGGCCCCTCTCCCGGGCCACTACTTGCCCCGGGGACCCCATCCCCCGGGGCTGGCCCTCTCGTTGGGGACTGTGGGGGTCCCCAAACCCCCACAGTCCCGCCGGCTCCCCGTGTCCTACGGGAGCCGGCATTGCTGTTCCACATGGGGAGCAGCTAACATGCTGCTCCCCATGTGGAAAAGCAATCGGCTTTGGATATTGGAAGAGAGAGCAGGTTTCCTGCTCTCTCTTCCAATATCCAAAGCAGTTTGCTATGGCAGGACGGGAGCCGCGAGGCCGGGGGTAGGCACCCCGGGACACTGCAGGAGCCGGCCCTGGGGGGTGGTGGTCCCCAGGGCCATCAAGGGGCTCCAGGAGGGGGCCGCGCGGCCCCCTCCCATTCAGTGCACAGCCCCGGGGAGGTGGTGGTCCCCGGGGCTCTGGGGGTCCAAAACGGACCCCCATTTTAATTTTCTTAGTGCCCCGGGGAGGTGGTGGTCCCGGGCGTGTGGGGGCTGGAGCCCCCACACAGGTTTTTAATTTAAAAAAGAAGCCCCGGGAGGTGGTGGTCCCGGGGCTGCGGGAGGGCTCAGAGCCCTCCCGCTTCATTATACATAAAGCCCCGGGGGTGGTGGTCCCCGGGCTTGGGGGCCCTTAGAGGCCCCCACACATAAAATTAACCCCCCAGCATGCCCCCGGGACTTGGCCCACCCGGGGCCAGTTAACTATCGAAGCGCGGGAGACCGCGCTTCGATTTTTTTTCGGCAGGGTTCGCGCTCCCTGAGCGCATCCTGCCGATTTTTTAAAAAAATATATATTTTTTTGCCCAGGGGGTCCTTGTGGGACCCCTGAGCAGACCTAGGGGGTCAGGGTGTTTCTACCCTGCCCCCTTTGTGCGCTTTGCACACTTGTTTCTGTCCCTCGGTTCTACCGAGGGACAAAATGGCTGCCAACATTTCCTGAATCGGAATGTTGACAGCCAGCTGACAGCCAATTAACATGCAGCTCGTGCTCGGGAGGATCCGCGGCCCTAGATATCACTATCTTTTTACTTTTGATTTTCTCAGCAACTACTGAACGGATTTACACCATTTAACAAAAGGGTTCTTTCTGAACCAAGAACTACCTCTTTGCCAAATTTGGTGTAATTCCGTTCAGCAGTTCAGGCTGTAGCCGTGTCTAAAGTTTCCTATGGAAAATTGCATGGGGAAAACGCGTTTTGGGACCCCCTTTTTCTCGGCCCCGCTTGACGAATCCCCCGAGACTTTCAGGGTAGGAGCGGACCGGAGCGGGCCATAAAGTTTGAAAATTTTGCGAAGATACGTCAACCGGCAAGAGAGTTATTTCAAATAGAATGTCGCGGATTTCCTATGGATAATAGGTTGTAACTATAACTATCTACTGGCGACCGCCAGTAGATTATATATATATATATATATATTTTTACACACAAAGGACGCGGCACTCAGGAGTGAAGATAGTTCAATTGAGTTTATTGCACAACTCAACCAACGCGTTTCAGCCCTCTCACGGCTTTGCTCACGGTTAGTGAGTCCTTTCTTTATTGCACTATTTAAACCCAGCTGGCCTTAATGTGGCATTCTGGGACATGTAGTGCATTACATTCAACAATACATAATTTACAGAAAAGAAAAACGTAACTGTTATTGTTATTTTCAATGGAAGATAGTAGGTTTTAACAGCATATTTATAAAACCTCATGATTTAGTATCCTGTGACATTATTTCAAATTCACACATATCATTATTATGTGTTAGTAAAAATATTGTTCCAGAGTTTAGTACTCAACATTTGTTTTTCGATATATTTATGTTAACCACATTTAATTAATTAAGCGGATCTAGTATCCTTTGTATTTAAACTGTAATGTCCTAGCATTTTTTGATTATAGTTACAATAACAAACTTTTTATTATTGTTCATCCCAAATGTATATAAACCATTGTGGAACCTAATGGAAATACGATTATCCTAAACCAAAAAATCACGTGTACCACACAGTATGTGATATACATCATTGAGTGCAAATGTGGCAGTAAATACATCGGGAGCACAATCTGTACTTTACGAAAGCGTATTTTGGAACACATTAGAGCAGTGAAGAATAAAGATCTCTCATATGCAACTGCAAAACATATGATATTATGCCAAAAAGGAGACTGGAGAGCGATGTGTTACTATGGGATCAAGGCCATTACATTGGATGAACGTGGTGGGAATAGAATAAAAAATTACGTCAGATGGAATCACGTTATATTGTCAGACTCAAAACAAAGACCCCGAGGGGGATGAACAATGACGAAGAGCTTTATATACATTTGGGATGAACAATAATAAAAAGTTTGTTATTGTAACTATAATCAAAAAATGCTAGGACATTACAGTTTAAATACAAAGGATACTAGATCCGCTTAATTAATTAAATGTGGTTAACATAAATATATCGAAAAACAAATGTCCCAGAATGCCACATTAAGGCCAGCTGGGTTTAAATAGTGCAATAAAGAAAGGACTCACTAACCGTGAGCAAAGCCGTGAGAGGGCTGAAACGCGTTGGTTGAGTTGTGCAATAAACTCAATTGAACTATCTTCACTCCTGAGTGCCGCGTCCTTTGTGTGAAAAAATTGAATTTGGGGCCAGGATCCGGCCCCCACGCTGAGCACCCGCTGCACGAGCGCACTGATCAAAGGGATCACATTGTGGATATATATATATATATATATATATATATATATATATATATATATATATATATATATTTTTTTTTTTTTTTTTGAAGATGAAGGATCACAAGAAAACAGCCAGCCAGGGCAAAAATCTGGATCCCAAAGGATACAATGAGTCACGAAGAATGGGGTTTTAATATTATAGCGACTCAGGATCTCCGTGAGGGCAATTTGACCCGAGCCGTTACGGCGATAAGAGCACAGATGTCCTTCTGGTCTACCCTGCCGCTGGCGGTTCTAGGCAGGATTGCGTTGTTGAAAATGATGGTCCTGCCGCGTCCTTTATTACTTCACAAATCTGCCATTGCACATTAAACCGCCGTTTTTTAAAAACTTAGAATCAGACGTGCGACACTTCATATGGCATGGATCGCGAAGCAGAGTGTCACTGACTAAAAGGTACCCACTGACCACCCAGGGCGGACTCTCCTTACCAAACATGGAACAGTACTACTTAGCTGTGCAGCTCCAGTGGGTGGCACGTTGGCTCGGCGCGCGCCAGCTTGTGGACACAGCAACGCAGGCACCCGGGCTCACTCATACCCAAATCGTGACACTGTTTCATCCGGGTCGGACAGGCAGTACACCTACACAACTGCTGGTACGGGTGGCGTATCAATGCTACCGACGCAGTTTTCGCATCATGTGACATGTCTTGCCATATGCACCATCACTCCCAATACTGGGCACTCCCAGGAGACTTGGGGCAATAACCAGCGCAGAACTTGCGCACTGGGAAGAGGCTGGTATACAGACGGTAACTGATCTATACAACGATGGGCTGCTCATCCCGTTTGCAGAACTGGCCGAGAACTCGGATTTACCACCGGGTCAGTTCCTACTACATGCCGCAATAGTGAACCACACTCAGCTCACTGTGGGGCGATATAGCGCAGGAACCTGCCACTCATCTAACTATACAATATTTACATGAGTTGGGCACAGGCCGTCATCTAACCAAATGGTTTGCGGAATCTCTCCGAACTCACACATTACCACAGCTACTTTCCCTCCGAGCTCAATGGGACGCGGACCTGCGGCGACCCACCACAGACCGGGACTGGGAAAATAAACTTGCGAGCCCTACGCGAATACCCCGTAACGTCAGGTACCGGCTCATTCAATACTATATTATCCACAGAGCTTATTTGACACCGGACCATATAAATAGTTATTTTGACCGTACTGATGCTAAATGTGCGAGATGCGATGAGGTAGGCGCAGAACTATTGCACATGTTGTGGTCATGTACTGCCATTCAAACATACTGGGGTGTAGTCGTCGGGTGCTTAGCCCAGTGCACGGAACGTGCTCTGGACTGGACGTGGGAGTTGTGCATCTTGAGACTATACCCCAGGCCCAAAAGTCACAAAGTGACTTCTAGATACATAGATTTAGGACTCGTAGTCACCAAGCGTCTACTCACGCGCCGATGGAAATCTCCTGACCCCCCCAGTAGCAACAGCCTGGTATCAATCCCTACTATGCTGGGCGCAAGCGGAAAGCGTAGCGCTTCGCCGGGATGACGCCATGGGGCTGCGTAAACAGCCAATGGCTGCAGCATGGGACGCAATATTCTCGGACTTTCGCACTGCCTGGCGTGACCGTTCAGAGACACCGACGGGAACACCGGCGGTGAGAGAGGACAGCCTATAATACAGGGATTGAAGAGTAGTGAAGAGTAGTGATCAACACTCTGCCAAGATGTCCTATACAAGATTATGAGTAATATGTAATTTCTCTCGGCCCCCTCCCCCTCCCCTACCCCCCTTCCCTAACATATTGCGTTCCCCCCCTCCCTTTATCCCTCTTTGGGCCGCGCTCACATTCCCCCCCCTTTTTTCCCTTTCTCTTCCCTGCTTCTCCTCCCGTACATATATACAGCCCCCACACATCAGGACACACCAACTAGATTGTATACATTATGCATTGGACGGTATGGGAAACTAGACACACATAGGCAGGATGGATTGCTGGATTGGCGTGGTGCGATGGGGAGGACGTGGGTGTGACACGTGGAAATGTGCAGTTCTACTGTAATTGCTCCAGGTGTAGGGTAAAATGTTACATGTTATGTTTCAATTAAGCCACTCATAATTTTAAACGGTACGTTACGCTGCCAAGCTAATTGTTAATACAAGAGATCCGTAACTGACTGACTGATGTACTTATAAAGCGCTCGATTGCCGAGGCGTCTTGGCGCTGAGGTGAATTCATACTGATGCAGAGACTCGCTCATCTGAACCCTTAAGGAAAAAGCCAGGTCTTAACCTGTTTCCTGAAGATAGACCTATTGGATTGTAATCTCAACTGTGAAGGGAGGGAGTTCCACAACTTAGCAGCTTGATGTGAGAAGCTCTTGCCACCCCATCTAACTTTTTTTATTTTAGGAACCAGTAGCAGCCCTGTGTTGGCCTACCTCGGGCTTCGCAGAGGTTGGTACCAGGAAAATAGCTTTTGGATGTCCATGGCACCCCCTCCGTGGAGCGCCTTGTGCACCAGGCAGAGGGCTTTGAATTTTATTCTTTGCGGGATAGTGAGCCAGTGAAGCTGTCTGATACTGGCAGATGTGGGGTGATATTTAGGAAGAGCGAGCAGCACAAGGGCTGCCGCATTCTGCAGAGATTGTAGTTTAGCAGTTTGGCCTTTATCTTTTCCTAGGTATAGTGCATTCCCATAATCAATTCTAGAAAGTACAAGGGCCCCAACTACCTTTTTCCTGAGTGTAAATGGAATAAATGGCAGGATTTTGCGCAAAACTTTCAGGGTGAAGAAGCATGAGGAGGTTACTTGATTAATTTGCTTCCCACACTTCAGTTCGCTATCGAATATGAAGCCTAGGTTCTTTGCCTTGGTCACCGGGACTAGACAGCTCCCAGCCTCCGCAGGCCACCATAGTTGATTCCAAACTGAGGGGCCCTTCCCAAACTCAATAACCTCGGTCTTTTCGGTATGGAGTTTAAGGAAGTTTGCGTTCATCCAAGCCATAACTGCGTTAAGACAGTTACGGAAACGAGCCGCTGTGATGTCCACCCTTTGCATGACCGATACCACTAACTGGGTATCGTCCGCATACGAGACCAAAATGAGGCCGTGCTGTTTTATTAATCTGGCCAGAGGGGTGACATAAATATTGAACAGCGTTGGCGACAGAGCTGACCCCTGTGGAACTCCACACGGGAGGCACAGGTTCGCCGACTTCAGACCCTCCCAGTGGATCAGTTGTTCCCTGGATGCCAGGAAGGATGATAGGAGGGCTAGAGCCGTCCCTCTGATACCTACTGCCTTCAGCTGCCGCACCAACACCGCGTGGTTCACGGTGTCAAATGCTGCCGATAGGTCAAGCAGGATGAGGACGGCTCTACCCCCCTTATCCAACAGTTTGCGGATTTCTTCTGTCGCCATTATCAGAGCAGATTCAGTGGAATGTCTTGCTCTGAAGCCGTGTTGGGTGGAATCAAGAAGTAGATTACCATTCAGATAATCCATAAGTTCTAGGTTAATAGCTTTTTCAAGAATTTTAGTCGGTAATGGGAGACAAGATATCGGGCGGTAATGCTTAACCTCTGTGGGATCCAGTGTAGCTTACTTGATGATAGGCCTAATACAGGCCTTTTTCCATAACTGCGGATAGACACCAGAAATAATAACCTTGTTTAAAAGAGGTGTCATATGGACGCTGACTTCCTCAGAGACCAAATGCAGAATTGATGGAGGGCAGGGATCCAAGGGCGATCCTGACTTTGTCAATAATAGCATATCTTTATCTTTCTCTGCCGCTAAAACAGAGAACTCTAACAAACTGCTCTGAGAGGAGTTGTCCTCCAAGGGATCTTCATTGTTTTCCATTGACGTCAGCGCTGTCTTCTGCAGTTCGATACCAAAGGGGATGATGGACGGAGCGTTTGAGCTAATCAAACACTCACCCCCAGTCAAGTGATCTGGGTTTAATCCATCATCATTCTTTAGCTCACTCCACCACCCCAGTTCAGACATGGCCATATGCAAATCAGTCCGACCCTGTGCCTCATGGGAACAGTCCAGCCCGAACTGCCAAGCCATGTCTCCCTGGACTGGAAACAAGCATCCTGGGACCGGTTTCTGGCTATTCAGCCGTCATCTGCCAGGCTAGCTTGAATCCAGTGGCAAAGTGAGCAAGGGACCCACGTCTGGTCATACCCTGCCAACTTAGGGCGAACAAGCGATACCAAAGGGGATGATGGACGGAGCGTTTGAGATAATCAAACACTCACCCTCAGTCAACTGATCTGGGTTTAATCCATCATCATTCTTTAGCTCACTCCACCACCCCAGTTCAGACATGGCCATATGCAAATCAGTCTGACCCTGTGCTTCATGGGAACAGTCCAGCCCGAACTGCCAAGCCATGTCTTCCCTGGACCGGAAACAAGCATCCTGGGACCGGTTTCTGGCTATTCAGCCGTCATCAGCCAGGCTAGCTTGAATCCAGTGGCAAAGTGAGCAAGGGACTGTTCCCATGAGTCACAGGGTCAGACTGATTTGCATATGGCCATGTCTGAACTGGGGTGGTGGAGTGAGCTTAAGAATGATGATGGATTAAACCCAGATCAGTTGACTGGGGGTGAGTGTTTGATTTGCTCAAACGCTCCGTCCATCATCCCCTTTGGTATCGCTTGTTCGCCCTAAGTTGGCAGGGTATGCCCAGACGTGGGTCCCTTGCTCACTTTGCCACTGGATTCAAGCTAGCCTGGCTGATGACGGCTGAATAGCCAGAAACCGGTCCCTGGATGCTTGTTTCCGGTCCAGGGAAGACATGGCTTGGCAGTTCGGGCTGGACTGTTCCCATGAGGCACAGGGTCAGACTGATTTGCATATGGCCATGTCTGAACTGGGGTGGTGGAGTGAGCTAAAGAATGATGATGGATTAAACCCAGATCAGTTGACTGGGGGTGAGTGTTTGATTTGCTCAAACGCTCCGTCCATCATCCCCTTTGGTATCGCTTTGTTCGCCCTAAGTTGGCAGGGTATGCCCAGACGTGGGTCCCTTGCTCACTTTGCCACTGGATTCAAGCTAGCCTGGCTGATGACGGCTGAATAGCCAGAAACCGGTCCCAGGATGCTTGTTTCCGGTCCAGGGAAGACATGGCTTGGCAGTTCGGGCTGGACTGTTCCCATGAGGCACAGGGTCAGACTGATTTGCATATGGCCATGTCTGAACTGGGGTGGTGGAGTGAGCTAAAGAATGATGATGGATTAAACCCAGATCAGTTGACTGGGGGTGAGTGTTTGATTTGCTCAAACGCTCCGTCCATCATCCCCTTTGGTATCGCTTTGTTCGCCCTAAGTTGGCAGGGTATGCCCAGACGTGGGTCCCTTGCTCACTTTGCCACTGGATTCAAGCTAGCCTGGCTGATGACGGCTGAATAGCCAGAAACCGGTCCCAGGATGCTTGTTTCCGGTCCAGGGAAGACATGGCTTGGCAGTTCAGGCTGGACTGTTCCCATGAGGCACAGGGTCAGACTGATTTGCATATGGCCATGTCTGAACTGGGGTGGTGGAGTGAGCTAAAGAATGATGGATTAAACCCAGATCAGTTGACTGGGGGTGAGTGTTTGATTTGCTCAAACGCTCCGTCCATCATCCCCTTTGGTATCGCTTTGTTCGCCCTAAGTTGGCAGGGTATGCCCAGACGTGGGTCCCTTGCTCACTTTGCCACTGGATTCAAGCTAGCCTGGCTGATGACGGCTGAATAGCCAGAAACCGGTCCCAGGATGCTTGTTTCCGGTCCAGGGAAGACATGGCTTGGCAGTTCGGGCTGGACTGTTCCCATGAGGCACAGGGTCAGACTGATTTGCATATGGCCATGTCTGAACTGGGGTGGTGGAGTGAGCTAAAGAGTGATGATGGATTAAACCCAGATCAGTTGACTGGGGGTGAGTGTTTGATTTGCTCAAACGCTCCGTCCATCATCCCCTTTGGTATCACTTTGTTCGCCCTAAGTTGGCAGGGTATGCCCAGACGTGGGTCCCTTGCTCACTTTGCCACTTGATTCAAGCTAGCCTGGCTGATGAGGGCTGAATAGCCAGAAACCGGTCCCAGGATGCTTGTTTCCGGTCCAGGGAAGACATGGCTTGGCAGTTCGGGCTGGACTGTTCCCATGAGGCACAGGGTCAGACTGATTTGCATATGGCCATGTCTGAACTGGGGTGGTGGAGTGAGCTAAAGAATGATGATGGATTAAACCCAGATCAGTTGACTGGGGGTGAGTGTTTGATTTGCTCAAACGCTCCGTCCATCATCCCCTTTGGTATCGCTTTATTCGCCCTAAGTTGGCAGGGTATGCCCAGACGTGGGTCCCTTGCTCACTTTGCCACTGGATTCAAGCTAGCCTGGCTGATGACGGCTGAATAGCCAGAAACCGGTCCCAGGATGCTTGTTTCCGGTCCAGGGAAGACATGGCTTGGCAGTTCGGGCTGGACTGTTCCCATGAGGCACAGGGTCAGACTGATTTGCATATGGCCATGTCTGAACTGGGGTGGTGGAGTGAGCTAAAGAATGATGATGGATTAAACCCAGATCAGTTGACTGGGGGTGAGTGTTTGATTTGCTCTAACGCTCCGTCCATCATCCCCTTTGGTATCGCTTTGTTCGCCCTAAGTTGGCAGGGTATGCCCAGACGTGGGTCCCTTGCTCACTTTGCCACTGGATTCAAGCTAGCCTGGCTGATGACGGCTGAATAGCCAGAAACCGGTCCCAGGATGCTTGTTTCCGGTCCAGGGAAGACATGGCTTGGCAGTTCAGGCTGGACTGTTCCCATGAGGCACAGGGTCAGACTGATTTGCATATGGCCATGTCTGAACTGGGGTGGTGGAGTGAGCTAAAGAATGATGATGGATTAAACCCAGATCAGTTGACTGGGGGTGAGTGTTTGATTTGCTCAAACGCTCCGTCCATCATCCCCTTTGGTATCGCTTTGTTCGCCCTAAGTTGGCAGGGTATGCCCAGACGTGGGTCCCTTGCTCACTTTGCCACTGGATTCAAGCTAGCCTGGCTGATGACGGCTGAATAGCCAGAAACCGGTCCCAGGATGCTTGTTTCCGGTCCAGGGAAGACATGGCTTGGCAGTTCGGGCTGGACTGTTCCCATGAGGCACAGGGTCAGACTGATTTGCATATGGCCATGTCTGAACTGGGGTGGTGGAGTGAGCTAAAGAATGATGATGGATTAAACCCAGATCAGTTGACTGGGGGTGAGTGTTTGATTTGCTCAAACGCTCCGTCCATCATCCCCTTTGGTATCGCTTTGTTCGCCCTAAGTTGGCAGGGTATGCCCAGACGTGGGTCCCTTGCTCACTTTGCCACTGGATTCAAGCTAGCCTGGCTGATGACGGCTGAATAGCCAGAAACCGGTCCCAGGATGCTTGTTTCCGGTCCAGGAAGACATGGCTTGGCAGTTCGGGCTGGACTGTTCCCATGAGGCACAGGGTCAGACTGATTTGCATATGGCCATGTCTGAACTGGGGTGGTGGAGTGAGCTAAAGAATGATGATGGATTAAACCCAGATCAGTTGACTGGGGGTGAGTGTTTGATTTGCTGAAACGCTTCGTCCATCATCCCCTTTGGTATCGCTTTGTGCGCCCTAAGTTGGCAGGGTATGCCCAGACGTGGGTCCCTTGCTCACTTTGCCACTGGATTCAAGCTAGCCTGGCTGATGACGGCTGAATAGCCAGAAACCGGTCCCAGGATGCTTGTTTCCGGTCCAGGGAAGACATGGCTTGGCAGTTCGGGCTGGACTGTTCCCATGAGGCACAGGGTCAGACTGATTTGCATATGGCCATGTCTGAACTGGGGTGGTGGAGTGAGCTAAAGAATGATGATGGATTAAACCCAGATCAGTTGACTGGGGGTGAGTGTTTGATTTGCTCAAACGCTCCGTCCATCATCCCCTTTGGTATCGCTTTGTTCGCCCTAAGTTGGCAGGGTATGCCCAGACGTGGGTCCCTTGCTCACTTTGCCACTGGATTCAAGCTAGCCTGGCTGATGATGGCTGAATAGCCAGAAACCGGTCCCAGGATGCTTGTTTCCGGTCCAGGGAACACATGGCTTGGCAGTTCAGGCTGGACTGTTCCCATGAGGCACAGGGTCAGACTGATTTGCATATGGCCATGTCTGAACTGGGGTGGTGGAGTGAGCTAAAGAATGATGATGGATTAAACCCAGATCAGGTGAGTGTTTGATTTGTTCAAACGCTCCGTCCATCATCCCCTTTGGTATTGCTTTGTTCGCCCTAAGTTGGCAGGGTATGCCCAGACGTGGGTCCCTTGCTCACTTTGCCACTGGATTCAAGCTAGCCTGGCTGATGACGGCTGAATAGCCAGAAACCGGTCCCAGGATGCTTGTTTCCGGTCCAGGGAAGACATGGCTTGGCAGTTCGGGCTGGACTGTTCCCATGAGGCACAGGGTCAGACTGATTTGCATATGGCCATGTCTGAACTGGGGTGGTGGAGTGAGCTAAAGAATGATGATGGATTAAACCCAGATCAGTTGACTGGGGGCGAGTGTTTGATTTGCTCAAACGCTCCGTCCATCATCCCCTTTGGCTTCTGCAGTTTGTCGTACACTGTCTGTACTTTGCTTTGGAAAAAGGAGGCAATTTTGTCCACAAAGTTTTGGTCTGGTTTAAAGTGCCTATCCTGCGGACGTTTAGCTAAGGCTGTGACTGTTTTAAAAAGCTCCTTCGAGGAGTTTTTGGCTTAATAAATTTTAGTTGTAAAATAAGTGGTTTTAGCACATTTTATAGCTGCTTTATATTCCTCTAGGGCTAGATTATAATCCCTTTTACGCTTTTCACTATAGTCCGTCCTCCAAAGTCGCTCAAGACGCCTACATTTTGCTTTTATGGGTCTGAGCTCAGCCACATACCAAGGTGCTGACGCTTGGTTCCTTTTGTAACAGATGATGTTGACCAATATGTGGAATGTCATGAGTGCATTGTTTATGTACAACTAAGATCCGAATTATATTAATAACAGTTGTCTTCAAATACAATGTAAAATGCAAGTATAATGATAATAATAATAAAAACAAAGTTAAACAAAAAAAAATGAGTCACAAAGAAATAAAATATCCAAGAAAGAAGTGACTCAAACAGACGGATTCACCAAAGCACTGAGCAAACCATCTTGTACTACCTGAGGAAGCTGAAACGTTGTAGTGGAAATATATTTTTGTTCTTTGGTGAATCCATCTGTTTGAGTCACTTCTTTCTTGGATATTTGTATATATACATATATATATAAATAGTTTCATTTTGCACCGATTTACCTGGGTGCATTACGCTCACTTGTGTCGGATACAGGCAAGACAGACACTGTCACGAATAACTGGGTCTTCCCTTTCCTTGTGTTAATGAATAACTGCGTAGGCATGGCCGTATTGTGCAGAATTCTGCACGGTACTCTATTCAGATGGTTTCAGTGCTCCATTTAGCACCTTCTAAGCAAGTGGTAAATGGGGGCAAGGGCTTCTCTGTGGTGGAGGGAGAAGGAATGGTAGTGGAAGGAAGGGGAAAAAGTGCCCTTGCAGCAATTCATGGTCCCACGTTACTGTAAAAAGAGGCTGGGTGCAAATGGGGGCAGAGGTCTTGCTGCTATTGCAGCCGAAATCTCAAATTGTTTTAATAGTTGGAATTTCTGGCCGGTAAAATCAGGTATGATGTTCCTGCACCCAGGACAACCAGTGCCAGTTGTGAGGAGACAGAGCGGCATTCCACAATGAAATTCCCCTCTGCCCGACTTGTCATCAGTGTCCAAGACTGCAGGTTATGCTGTTGGGTCCTCATCCCCTGCTGACTTTTCAGACTGCTAAACCACTCCCCCTCTCCCAAAACGTAATTTGCCAGAAAAGTGAAAAAGCCTAATGTTGCCTAGTAGGGCCATGGTTGCTCATAGTCATTCATCAAAAGTCACTTTGAGATGAAGGTTCTTGGGACTTATCTGAGAGAGTAGAGCGTGCTCTAGTCAGCTGCAATAGGATTGCTGCCTTTGCAGGAGCAACGTGTGCACCTGGTGAAAATGCCAAATCCGTGTCACCTTTGGGCTGCTCACGTTATAGTATTGTTTTTTTGTTTTTTTAAATGTATTTGTGTTTAAAGTGTGATTTTAATGACATTTGTGTTCATGATATAGTAGTGGATATGTGCTAGAAGATTTGGCATTTTAAGAAATGTGGTGTACTATCTAACATCAATTACTCACGACATAAAAGACAAAAGATTTTTGTATCCATGAATAAATCATGTTTCTAACTTAATTGTATTATGAATCAAATGTGAAGAACTGTAACTATATGATATATTTTAATAAATAAGAGTTATTTTTATAGTACTGGCAAGGCAATTCATTCTTTATTTTCTGACTTTATTATCTCTTTATTTCTATGAGTGGGCACAAGTGTTGGCATGACAGTATAAGAACAGGGACTTGTTGAATAACATCAAAGGGAACAGTTTATTATTAGTACAGGAGCATTGACATCCAAGTAGGAAGCCTTTCAAACTCTAGTCCAAACATGCATGATTGTTACCCATAACACCAGAGGGGAAAAAGGGAGTTCTAGGAAAGAGTTGTTTAAAATATCGACTTTGAGCTGGCCAATAACTTATTAACCCACCCAGGGGACGATGAGCTTATGCCACTTACTAACAAGGGCAGATTGCACCAGGGCCTCAATACGAGTGATGCGGTAATACTGCATGGGGAATTACGGAAACCGCGGGCTACGATTTCTGTTGAGATCACCATTTCAAGTTTTACTTCTCGGAATGAGGGGGTAACCATATATATCTGCGTTCGTCCTCCAATTTCCACAGATTTCCTGATTCCAAGCCCTTCCTTCCTAATAAATTTCATAGAATGTTGTGGTTACGGGTTTCTCCATAAAACTCTTAATTTGAATTTGGCTGGATACTCCCAAATAGAGCCCAATCAGGATTTTAAGATAGCTAGTGTTGAGGGCCTAAATGCTGGTAATGTATATTTTCTCATCAACGTACTTTTTTGTGATTTTTAAACTATATTCAAAGATTTATATATCACGGGTCTCAAATATTGAAAGGTTCCCGATTTTCAAAATCATTTGTTGTTTCGTAATTGTACAATTTTATGTGACCTATTGATAACTACTAAAATATAATGTGAAATTTCAGGCGTGAAACTATGTTGTTGAAAAGCCACTGGACTTAGTACACCAAATCAATTTCTCTGATGAAACATATGCTTTCTTTGGTTAATCCAAGTAACGCACACAACTGGAAGTGTAAAAAGCTTACAGGGATGTTGTATCTGGTTCGGTACAGGGTCCTCATGGCGACACTTCCGCCGCACATACAGCATTCCCCCATATCACCGGCGACTTGACATCCTAAGCATGTGTAACAGAAAGCGCCACAGATACCTGCAGAGAGAGGGAATGTGGACATTTGTTATGAAGCATGTCTGCATTTTTACGCATGCATTACTGACCAGGAAAAAGTGACTCTCTGGTAAATACACTGGTCTGTCCCTTTAAGTCATAGGAAGGAGATCAACTATTAATGGACAATGCAAAAGGAAGCGGCCTAGCACTTTAAAGGTGCATCCCGTGAATGACATCACAATGCTTCTCAAAACCCAAGGCGATGTCATCAAACAAAGGAACGCTCTAGCACACCTAGTGTTGGTCATTGTTAGCAATGCAAAGCTGGATAGAGAGAACTGCTCTGAAACTATCTTTCTAAACTCTTATAGGGGGACATCCTGTATAGGAGAAAACAGACTCCTCAGAGATCACATACCTGTACTACTTTAGGAAAGACAACTATTCTGATACCTGAAAATGTCCCTCCTCCCTATAAATCACAGGTTGTCTGCATATTTAGTGAATTTATTTTATATTCCCTGCATTTGTATAGCACACACTCACCATTTCTACAGGCCTGGGGCACTTTTGCAGTCTGGGCGTCTTTCTCAAATTGAGACTCATTGACCAGCGTCAGGAGAAATCCAGACACCAAGAAACTACACACACATATCTATAGTCAGGGCCACTGGAATTATGCGAATGAGGAGAATCAAATTATGCAGCAGAGTTGACTAAATTTTGCAGCAAGAAAGGGCAAATTATGCGGTAGCATGCAAAACATTTCGCGACAGAATTTTTCTTTATTGTTTTGTGGCTTTTACACGATTTGCTGCATTTTTTGTATTGTATGTTCCATTTGAGCTAGAAGCATTTTTTTGTTAGAATGTACAAATTATGCAGCAGATAATGGGTTGTGTCAAATTCTGCAAATCCAAAATTATGTAGAAAATGCTACAGCCTCAGAATTACATAATCCAGTAGCCCTGCCTCTAGTACACACTAGATTCAACATCCCACACGAAAGGACACACTGTACAAGGCTGCACATAATAGTACAGAGCCCTGCAGGTGGGTGAGACCGGTACTTGGATGTCACTGTACACACAGCAGCAGATTCCACTAGGAAACTGAAACAGTAAACTGAGCACATATCCAAAACAGCTCAGATATTCTCTACAGCAAGGGGTCGTAGAGCTCACAGCATTACCAAACATTATATATATTTGCAGTTTTATATAGCACAAACTCGACCCGAAGGTATTGGAGTGCTTTACAGGAGCACCAGTTAACATTACACAAGCACACATTCATTTTCTATAAGCACGGGGAGATTAAGTGATTTGCCAGAATCCCAGGATGTTGAGCCGAGGCCGAGACTCAAACCTTCCCTAGTTCCAAAGTTGGCAGCTCTAGCCGTTACAACGTAAATAAAAATGTAAATCCGTATTTGTACAACACATCCTCTCACACAAATAACAACGAATAATAACAATGTCCCACCAAATACAGTAACAACATATACACATTTAACACAGCTGACATGCAACAAACATAGTTGGACCTCATTGAGCTCACAATGCCACAGCAATCCGGATGTATGACGATATCACGCATGCATTACATCGCATGCCATTAGATCTCGGTTTTAACAACGCAAGTCGTTACAACGACTTGCGTTGAAGGGCGCTGGACTTAGGATTAGTTTAATTTACTATTCCAACTCCAGCCTACGTACAGTAGGGAAGGTGTTGGATAGTAAATTAAACTACTCCTTGTCCTATAGCGCCCTCCAGTGCAAGTCGTTGTAACGACTTGCGTTGTAAAAACCTCGATCTAATGGCATGCGATGTAATGCATGCGTTCTAAAGGTTGTTTCCCCAGCAATCCTCATGAAACAATATACAACCGCACGACAATACATAATGCACTGAACCAACAGCCGCCCAACAACCCACAGCTCGTCTGGAGCAAAAGAGGCGCGGGGTGCGCATAGTAACTCCACTAAATAACCGTTCCTATCCTGATTAAGGGTTTCCTCTTCAGTCAGATTGAAACTTACGTAGTTTTCACGGTAACTTGTCACAAGTGGAAGAGCTGCTGGTTTTGGAGCTGGGGAACCAGGTTCGAGCCTCGGCGTCGGCTCAACATCCTGTGATTTGGCAATTCACTTAATCTCCCCGTGCCTACCAAAAAATGAATGTGTCCTTGTGTAATGTAACTGGTGCTCATGTAAAGTGCTCCAATACCTTCCGGTCGAGTTCGCGCTATATAAAACTGCAAAAAACATTTAAAAAAAAAAAGTGTGTTGAAATTGTCTACGTTTTAGAGCAATGTCAATTGAAGTGCAGGCTAAGTGCTCATAGTTAGGCCTGCAATGCCCTCTAGCGGATCAAGAGTACATCACTGCCTTGAAAAAACCTGTCTTCTAAACCGCAATATCTCTGCAGTATCTCCACATGATGCTGAATGTGCAGAAATATTCCCACGACGACAAGCACAGGACTTTAAAATTTCACAATTAGAGATCCCGATCCGCACAAACAATAATTTCCTTGTTTTTTGGTCTTTGTGTTGTTGATGGTTCCAAAACGATCTGCACCTGACCGAAAAGAGGACGATGTAGAGTTAGTAAAGCACGCTTCTTAGCAGGGCTAGAAAGCCTTTGGGCATGGAGGGGGATCACTGGTAAGGGCCTAGCAGTCACAGCGCTTGCACTTCATCGGTTAAGAACTAGATCAGTAGTAGGGGAACTTTGCGACCCACAGATGGAGGGATTGCAGCAAAACCGACGTCTCACTGGGGCACATTCATCTTGCTTACTTCTCTTCCGGGTCACAAGAGGTGAATCTAGATTCCCTATAACTGCAGCTGCACAGATTTAATTCCGGATTCATGAGGGAGAACTTGGTAAAGCTCTTTTGTTCCTCCCATCTTTGCAAAGTCCAGTTGTCCATGAAGGGATGGGACTGAGATTTCATAAATTGAGTGTTTACTGTCACTTAAAAGATGTCATCTTTCTGATGCCATCTGTAAGTGTGCCCACACTGTCAGGACGCTTAGTAGTTGCTGCATCTGAGGGGACCTCTGCCCTTGCCATAAAACTGGATACCTCACAGGACTGAGCTGATGAATTGCTAAATACACAGAGTAGTTTAGAAGCTGCTGTAATGTATTATCCATGTCCATTACCCTAGGGACCGTTATGACAGATATTGATATTTTTCAAGCTTGTGTGACTACTGAAATAATGCTTCGCTGAACTGAAATGTTCATTCTGCCTCTTCCCTATGAAGACAAGCTGGAGAAAAGAGGAGAGGAGTGTATCCTAGGCTCCTGCAGCCTCTGAGAGGCCAGGACATCCCCACATTTCTAATGAAATTAAAAAGCCCACAAATTAAATGAATGACATTTCAGAGGGGCCTCTGCTCAACACATGCAATGTTAGGAAGCTTGGCCAAGGGCATTTTTAGCACCGCTGCATTACATTTTAAAAAGTAGACTCCATCATTTTGCGTCCCATCATGTAGGAACCTCATGTCACACTTAGAAGATGGCTGTTAAATCAAGCCTAGATGATTTGAACAGTGATGCTGACGGCAAATTGGTATGAGGAGTCAAAGTGTGAAAAGTTGAGTATCGGTGTCAGCTCAACATCCTGTGATTCTGGGCAAATCACTTTATCTCCCAATGCCTACCAAAAATGAAAAGATCGCTACAGAATTGTTTTTATGACTAGGGCCAATCTTTCCTGCTTAATCACGCCGCAGATTAACAGTTCCTGATAAAGGCCTTCCTTTTCATACTGAAAATTGTGTATTTTTCAATTATACTATTTCACTGGGGTATTGAAATTGTCAAAGATTAAGGCCCTTATTTGGAGTTTGGCGGGCAAAGTACTCCATTAAAAATATGGCAGAGGTTCGTAATATATGTGCATTACACTCAATAGCTCTCTAAGGGGCCTATTTATGAAAAAATCATGCAGAACAGTGCAGCAAGTCACCTTGCTACGCTGCACGACAGGGAAAGGGAAGGAATGCGCCATATTTAAGGCAATACGGGCACATTCCTACCTATTCCTCTGCGCTGGCAACCTTTTGGCAGCCTAGTGCCATCGCAGGCACCTTTGCACCATTGTGCAAGGGTGCCTGTGTTGCATGCAAGATTGTTTTTGTGCGGGAAGTGACACCTTCCTTCACAAAAACAATTATGAGAGGCACATTTCTCTCTGTGTGCTGCACACACAGAAAGAGGAAGTAACAAGAAGAAATTAAGATATTTCTCCTCGTCACGCCTCCCCTGGGAAGGAGTATCTTTTTGGCTTATTCCCAGGTTTACCAGTTCTGGTAGATCTGGGAATATGTGAAAAACCATGGAAGTTGCGTGGGAGCACCCAAGCAACGCCCTGGAATGGCTTTCCAGGGCACACTAAGGCAACGCAGCGATTTACGTTGCATTATCTTACGCCAGATTCATGAAGCTACTCAGGGCCACACAAAGTGGCCTTGCATGGCTTCATAAATCTGATTAAAGGTTTACGTCGCTCTTGTGCAAGAGCAATGCAAACCAGCTTGAAAACAGGCCCCTAAGTGCGGCCACCGGAACATTCACCCCTTATTTGTATCATACCCTGTCCGCTAAGGTCTTAATAATGTCCTTAGTTTGAGAGAAACTGAAGCACAAGCAAATTAATGCTACTATCCATAAGTGGAACTGCAGTGCCCTCTAGTGTACGATTAACGCTGCAACATCTTACTGAAAGCCTGTCAAAAAAAGATTCGAACTGAAAAACGCACTGGCAAAAAAATTAAGGTCTGGGCAATGTTGAGTGAACGTGCTGATTATTATAATTGCCTTAAGTTATGTGATATTGTTGATCCACAAATATGGCCCACGTACAGACACAGGTGGATGATAAAATTAAGGTGAAAAATGTGATGTCTCGAATTTGACAGACTGATACCTCGGTCATCAGACTCTCTCCAAGACAAACAGGCCAACAGACATGGGTCTTAGATAGCAGAGCTATCCCTCATAGGATAGCTAACTTGATTGTTGGCTCATTCTTCACATAGATGAGTAATCTTCTGCTTATTCAGAACGTGCCAGGTATCAGCTTCCACGTAGAACGGTTACCTCTATTACAGCACGGCAACCATAACGCCCCACAGGATGAATCAAAGGCCCGAGCGATTGGTGATGCAAGCATGTTCGTGAATGAAGGAGGGCTTTAACTGGGGTGAAAAAGTGTGTGTGCGCAAGCCCTTAAATGGGATTTACTAAGCCAAGCAAAGCTACCTTGATTGGCTCTGCGTGGCTTAGTAAATTCAGAGTAACGCAAGGCAGTGCAAGTCTCTGCCTTGCGTTACTCTGCGTGGAGAAGGACATTCCCATGCATCCACCCATTGATTTTATGGAATCCCAGATTTACTAAGGTCAGTTGATCTGGGAATGCGTTAAAATGGTACGCCTTCCAAAGTGAGGCGTAACAAGGAGAAATATCTTTATTTCTCCTCGTTCTTTCTTCTTTCCATGTATGCTGCATTCTGCAGCACATGTAGAAAGGAAAAAATGTATCTAAAGGATTGTTTAGGTGCAGGAAGGTATTCCTTCATGAACAAATCAATGCTGCATTTACTGTAGGCACCCTTGCACCATGGTGCAAGGGTGCCTGCGTTGGCACTAAGTAGCACACAGAGCGCCATCGCAGGGAGTGAGCAGAAATGCGTCATATCTTAGTAGATATGCCGCATTTCTGCTCTGTCCGTGTCATGCATCGTAGCAAGTTGTCTTGCTGTGTTGCGTGACTTAGTAAAACTGCCCCTAAATTTCTGTGATTCCATGGTGTACCAAACAACCAGTATTTTGGTGCTTCTATGAGCTTTCTGCTAATGCATCCAGACCAGTGCTTAATTTGAGTTGGTGTGACCCACTGGCACTCATTTGTGGGGAGCAGCACTTATTATTCCTAATATAACATTTACTGAGAGCAAGAGAGGAAAAAACACACAAAGGAGCAAGGAGGAGTTAGTGATAATTGTGATATAAAGGTCCAGGCAGTGCCTCATAGTGGATTAAAGAGGACTGTGGTGGATTGAAGACTACCCAGCCTTGCTTTTTGCCACACCGACATTTAATAGCACTTACTGCTGGCTTCTAAGCAGCGCTTTGGGCATTCATTCTTTTGCAAATTAAGCATTGATCCAGGTATATAACAAAGAAAATGCCATACCCCTAAAATTAGCCAGGACTATTGGCTTTGATTATATTCGTTAGCTGTTTAAGATAACGTTCTATACAACAATGATATGTTATATGGACAAAAATACAGAAGAACATCATCCTGGAAATAGCTAACACTCTTAGGGAAAGCAAGATCATGTAAAGCACATGAAATGTGAACAGGAACTAAATTGCTGACATGGATTACTTTACCATTTTTTACATTCATTGTTCAGAAATTGATAGTGTTTTTACAATTAAAGTTACGGACAATGATATAGGGCCTCTTTCAATGGCCATTTTTTATTTCGATCGGATCTGAGACCTTGACGGACCTGGCCCATTTACAACCCTAGGCTGTGGGCCTGAGATGAGATGAGGTGGGGCGAGGGGCACAACAATATTCAACATGGTGGATAGAATGAATGTGACCTGTGGTAAGGGGTGGACTTATATTATGAGGTGCCACATTGGTTTTGCAAGCCATTCACAAAATGCCCAAGCATTATCCAAGTAAGATTAAAAAAAACTTTACAAATTAAATTGATATAATAGGTGCTCCTATTAAGTGAAGGCACAGTACAAGTGAATAAAGTGAGCATATAGTGCACCAGTGTTATTTACAATGACAATATATACATGTGACTGATAGGGACAATGGATGTTATAAACAACACTCGTAATACAAATGTCGAAAATCCACAATCAAATGTAAAAAACAGTCCACAGTAGAATTTTGTCGACGTTTCGACACACAATGCAAGCCTTGGATTTGTTCCGACCGGCATGTGGCTTTGAAACAAAATACCGATCTCTTGGATCGGGGTATACAAGTCCAAGGGGTTAAATCAATACCCCAGAGTCCACCAAGTTGTGGAGGTGATTTTGAATTACGAGCATCTACGTATCAGTTCTATAGTACTGATGTTCATTATAACTGGATTTATTTTATTTTGAAAAGTGGTGCTCAAGGGTTTCAGCATTAATTCCAGGGCATTGTGGTCAATATCTTGCCTAGGGAGAACAGTCATATCAACTAGTACTGGCCATAACCTAATATCCAGTAATATATAGTCTATAAGACTAGAACACCGGGGACGGTTAAACTTCCGACTTCCCTCCCTATCAGATCCAGATCTCCCGTTACACGTCTGAAGGCCAGTGCTGAGTGTAAATGCGTTAAGCTGTAGTACTACGGCAGACCATCACTTGACGGGGTGCGTGCAAGACTAGGAAAACCCCATGCATGATCTTCATCACTGATGGAATCCTCATGGGGAAGAAATAAAGGCTCAAATTTACAGTTAAAATCACCTGCTATAATCTTAAATTAATCCATGTGCAGTTCTGCCAGGTGAGAGCCAACCAAATCAATTACTTGGAGCTCAGTGCCTTTACATCAATTACTTGGAGCTCAGTGCCTTTACCTCCAAGCCTGAAATACACATTGTATAGATAGTATACCCCACCAGAAGGAAAGAAGAGAGAAATACATTGGATATCTGGGCTGCCCACGTCAATCTCCCTTGACATACAATGAAGAGTAGTTTTCACCCAGATTGATAAGCCCCCCAATGGCCTTCCCTTCCCTGAGGAGATGGCAGCCAAGGAAAAATTTACAAACCCTGCTCGACATAACAGAACTACTGACCATGTCTCTTGGAACAAACAGATATGAAATGTATCTATAAACAACCCTCAAGTGGGGCATTAAAGTTTGGATGCTAAACCGGCAACGTTCCAAGAAACTACCCTGGTGCGAGAGAGCATAGTGGGAGAAGGCACCACCTTGTTAGAAGGTAGTTTAAGTGTAACATCGTCCCACACTTCTTTTAACCCAGAATTCGGATGGACACCAATACTGTCAGGCAGAGTTGGCCGTCAATCTAAACCATTCAAAGAGGATAATGGAAGAAATCTATTGGCAGGAGGGACTGAGAACAAATCACCTGCAACAACACTTGGGGGAGGGGGCCCATATCTCGCCCTATGCCTCAGCTGCAGGTGTCTATAGAAGAAGCCCAAGGGGACAAGACCAAAAGCAACTTTCATCATGCAAACTCTCGTGCCACTTTTAAGTAGTCGATATACTAAGCCACGGCTTCTACAATTAACAACCACACAGTCCCCTTTGATGTGTTTGGGCGATGGCCCCACCCAACTCACCCTCCTGACTAGGAGTATATTGTCATACTCAATTAAATTGAAATCCGTATGACACGAGAACCAGTGGCAGACCTTGTTCTTGAGGTGTACATAAGTTTCTTCTGTAGGACTCCCGTTAAGATGGCTACATGAGGGCTGCAATCGAGGTGGAGGTTCACGGGGGGCTGAGGCTGGGGAGCTGGAGTCTTAACCTGTATGCTAGTTCCCAGTGGTGCTCCCTATTTGTGATCCCTGGACCTGTGGTCTGCCCCCCCCCCCGACACCCCTTCCCCATTTGCTCCCGTGCAAAGGGAGCACGGATTACGTAGTGCTCCAGACGGCTGACTAGGCAAGCTAGGTCTTTCACTGGCCAAGGACCCTAGAGGAGCAACTAAGGAAGAATTACTACATTCAATGCTAGTAGGCTGCAATGGTACCTGGGTCTGTTGCACCAGAGTCTGTAGGCCTAAAAGTGAATTTACAGAAGAGGTCAATTGCTTAACAGCAAGTTCTAAGGCTCAGATCGTATCCACCAAGGGGGTCCTACACGTATGGACCAGTGACGTAAGTCGATCCAAAATGCCATCCTGATCGATATGTAGCGGTATGCTACTCTCGCTCAAGGGTTTGGAAGAATCTAATCCAGGCTGCGATGGGAGAAGGTCCGCAGGTTCTTTGGGCCAATTACTTCACCTACATCTTTTTTAAGAATTAACACGACCCCCTTGCTACGTTTTGCGCTTGCATTTTGCACAAGGTTCACAATCATTAAAGGGCGAGGCGACAGAGCTATGGATGGATACATCAGTTGCTGGGGCAACATCCTGGCTCACAACTGTGACTAGAGGCAGACCTGAGGTACTTTGGACAGCTGGGAGTATGGGGCCTGGGGAGGGGCCGACTAAAGGAATTAACGGGCCATCAGTGGCAATACCAAAGTCCCGTGAGAGTCGCCTCTCAGCCAGTTCAATCTCTTTGGATACAACACTGACTGCTCGTACCAAAAAGGAATCCAACATTGTGCATGCATTGTCTGTTGGCGATGGTAGTAAACTTCTCCCCTGTAGTTTTTCTTTTCTCCATTGATCTACCCAAAGAACAACAACCTGTGGGCAAATGTAAAGAGGGGAGTAGCAGTGATGGCACCTCTCCTGGCACAAAGGATGCTGGACGCAGTAGTCCTCCACGATGTGGCACCCGAACACAGCAGGGCCGATGGTTTTCCCCTTAAATCGGCACATCGCTGGATTTGGAGGACACTTCAAGGCAAGTACAATCTCCCCAGTGGATACACAAACAGAAATAAGTAGTAGTTCCAAGGAGAACATGCATTTGCAATACAATAGGGCTCGCATTTGCAAGAGTTTGAGATATTGGCTTTGTAAATGACAATGCCTTTTATTTATGTGTTTTGAAAACCTGCAAGCAGTGCGTAAACATGCACTTTCTACTTATAGTCCTTGCTTACGAGAAGCAAGGCTGGAAGTAAAAGAGGTGCAGATGCATGCATATATATTTATTACCAATATTTATACTATATGTGGACTCCTTGTTCCCAAAATCATTGACTGGATCCCTGATCCAATGTTTGTAAAACTCATCATTTTGACCTGTTTCTGCAATATCGGCTGAGTTGGGTCACCTTGTATGTGGCACTTGGTAAAAATGGGTCAGATGTGATGAAATGTCCTCCGGTTGCGTTTGCTCGCCAGTCCAGGTCTGGTCACATCATGCGCCATCGACTTAGGTGAAAGATGGGAAGGTCAGTCGAATTCAGAAAGTTTTTAAAAACATTTTTTTTAAGTGATCACTCCTGCAGTTTGCAGATAATTAGCCACACCTCCCAAAGAGAGAGAGCAACTATGAACATCAAGAGTTCAAATGGCATGGACATAAATGGACCTTTATATAGTCTAGGACCACCAGTATGACTGGCCTGTTAAAATCCACTTTATTTCCCCACTCGGGAGTTACCATCACTGGCTCATCAGAATTTATGGGCTGTTCATAATGAACGCCTGGGTTTGGACTGTCTAATGTTGATCCAGGAGGGCCGGATCCATGCTATAGTAATTATACAAAGGGATTCCATTTAAGGTAATTTTGTGCAAATTTACATTGTGTGATATCCTGAAAATATGACTTGGATTTGGTATTCCAGGGACTTAAGCTGCTTGTCAATAGTCCAGTGCTTCATCCGTGCTGATATTTTCAGGTGGGACCCATAGGGCCTTATTTTTGGGGAGTGGGGCTTATTTTTTTGATCAGACTTTGACCCATAGCAAAAGAGACAGAATGGACAAAAGGTAGAAAGAGGGAGGTAGAAAAAGACAGGCACACACGGAGTAAGGGGGAAATCGGGGATGAAAAGGAACCTGCAAGAGTGAAAGAAAGAGGCAGGGAGGGTATGGTGGTGGATGAAAGAAGGATGATGTAGAATACAGCTGAGATGTTTTAAGGGATGGGTAGAGGGGGCCCCAGCTTTAAAAGGGGCCTCCTCGGAAGGCGTTCTCTGTATATATAAAGATATGTATATCTCAGCCTCTTACCCTCTCCAGTATTATCGAAAGGATCTCTGGGGCTCAAGCAAGATATATATCAGCTGTTTTGTGCAAATCAGTTTCTGAAAGATTAACACTTCTTACTATTTTTGGACTTTTCACTAGCTTCAATTAGCACATAATGGGTAAAAAAAAATTAACGATTGTTCTGAACAGGGGACCCCACAATATCTTTTGCGCAGGACCCATAAATTCTGAAGTTGACTTTGGAACACACATTCTATTACCTGGAGATTGGTGTTTACTTTCTGTAACTGCAAAGTCAAAGGATTTTGTTAAGTGCACTATGTGTCACTGTTGCTGGAGTACAGTGAGTGTGCAATGAAAGGCTGTAAGATGTCATTTTTTCTAACACCAAAATTTAAATACCTGGAAATTAACTGTACAAATATTTCAGAAAGAGGAGTTAGGAACGCAAAAACGAAATACCTTGTTTGTACTTCTGAAGTATGGTGGAAACAAAGATTTGAGTTGGATCAAAACAAATGAAGGCACTTTACTTGGTGATGCGCAAATGATAAATATTTGCTAAAACTTGGTTTCCACACATCATTGTGTGTGCTATATATAGTTTAATCAGTAATATGTTACATTTGTTCATATGTAGTGGCTATTTTACTGACATGTGTGCTGTCTATAAATGGCATAAAAGTCTAGAGAGCACCCGGCGGGCGCTCCCTGGGCTAAGGATCGCCATATGGCATAAATCCTGGGGGAAAAAGCCCACCCATCGAGCCTCCATCCTTCGGGGTCCAAAGGAAGCCATCCTGCGATCCTGCTGGGCTGAAACAAAGATCACGTTGAAGACTGTGCAGCAACCAGAGGAAGGAACCCAGGAAATCTTTCCGGGCCAGGGATTGCCATCGGCGCAAATCGCGCTGGTTGCCTCCAGACGACCGCCAGTGCTACCTTCCAGGTACACCATGTCAGCTCCCATGGGAACAGAAATCTGAGTTAGCTCTAACTGCTGGGGCTCGCTGCCGCTCCCGTTCTCCTGCGCCCGTGTATCCAGTCAGAGTGGGAGATGGAGAGGGTGAAGCAGCAATGCTGTCGCAAGAACCACCCTCCGCCGCCCTACTCAGTTGCCTGCTGAGTTTCTGCAGATGGCCACCAGCACTGCCTCCCCTGCTCTCCCTGTGCCCCACTGGGGGCAAAGTGAATCCCCATCCACATCGAAGAAAAAGTGAACAGGAGCCGGGACCAACTGTGGGGGCCAATGGCTGCTGACTCTCCATTCTCCGAGATGCCAAGACATGCAGGACCGGAGAAGAGTGATATTGAGGCAGCCATGTTGGAGGTGTGGTGTCCATCGCTGCATGCCTCTGCGGTTTGACCTCTCCCAGCCCGCGGTGCTCTACCGACCCTCGGTGAAGAGGTCGAACTACTACGACTCCCTGATGCCTTGTGCAGTGCGGGGGGACAACCAGGAAGGTTGTCCCGCCTGGGGCACGATGACTACAGCCTGGCTAGCTCCCCCTCTGCAGCGTGAGCCCGACCTGCGGGCTGATCGCGGGGACCGAGCTAGCGGCTGGGGTCCTTGGCAGGGGTGGCTCCTCCATGTGGGAGGAGCGTCGCCCCATTGCTTTCTCGCAGTGCGAGAAGCAGAAACGTAAAATGGTATAAATACCATTTTACGTTTCTGTTTCTCGCACTGCGAGAAAGCAGAAGAAGGGTATGCCTGGTTGGGGGCGGTCGGTCGGGGAGGAGTGGCTAGCCCAATGTTATGGGCGCTGACTGTTTGGTCGGCCCCAGGGCCGACCAAACCAGTCATAGCACTCTCTGTTTTCTCCATGTAGGCTGCTGCGCAGCCTTCAAGGAGAAAACGCCCTCCCCATAGATGCCTGTAAGGACGGCGTCCTAGCCAATCACAACGCTGCCATTGCAGCGTTGTGATTGGCTTAGGGAAGAAGAGGGAGGCTGCCTGCTTCTGCTTCCTGTGAGCAGAGAGAGAGCAGGAAACGCGACGCGGGAGTCCAGGACCGGAGGCGAAGGTAAGTTTTTTTTTTTGTTGAAATTTTATTAAATTAACCCCCCACCCCCTCCCCGCGCGAACCCCCGCCCCCCCATCCACGAGTCATGCCTGCCGCAACTGGTCCTTGGATGCATTTTGAACGTATTTTCGAACTAACCAACCAGTCGATATCAAACTAAAATTATGTAGTCCGCACCGGTAATGCATCCAACAATGGTCCTATAATGTTATCTCTTGTCGATTCTATGCAGACTTATGTCTTTTTATACTTTCGGTTTGCATTATTGCCATGCACTCACATATCATGTTATGCTATGTTTATATTCCTTGCGCTCACTTCCTGCTAATACTCCTTGTGCTCACTTCCCGCCAATGTTGGCTGATTATAGCTACACTGTTAGCTTACACTTTTTGTGTTTAGACTAGCGTATCTGTTTCGTATCTTATATGTAACTCATGTAACTTATTTGATTTCGATACTCTGAATTCCTCATTTAATATACCTCATTCTCTTGTAAAGCGCTCCGACACTTCTGGGTAATGCACGCGCTATATAAAAACGCATAAATAAAAATACCATGGTTTAATGATATATATGCAACAGGGTGCCTTCAAATGCACCAACCTCTTTGTACTACACTCATGCTGAATATATTTGCTACACTTGTTTTTTGTGTGACACATGCATTTTTCACAAACTCTATAACTTTGTCGATGGAGCATTGATGGCAGCACCTCCACTCTGAAAATTGTTCCAGCACCACTGCATTAACCCAGATATGCAGGAGCTCTGACATGGGCTTTTGAGAAACATTTTGGGCCCGGCACTTATTCTTTGACAAATTAAGTACCACATGAGGCTAGGACAGTCCTCAGATGAATGATAGAGGATGTGAGTAGGGGAGAGGGGAGGGAGTCACTCATGGCGCCATTACTGAAACTGTCAACGTCATTGTTTTTATGAAGAAGGTTTTGCTCAGGGCACTTTGAGCTTTTTTTTATACTCGTGTGTGTACCTTTCTAGGCAGGTGTTTGCCTCGCCAGAGATAAGCTGTATTTGAAAAGCAAACTAATCTTGCCTCGTTCATTCATCTATGGTCATGGAGGGAGAAACACACAAAGCCGCCTTTTGTATGAGATATGAACAAAGAGTGAGACCTGCCGCCCAGCCGGCCGCACTGTCTCCTTCCTTTTAACCCTTCTCAGAGATTATCCGCATTCAGGGTTTATAAATCGAGCCCTGATCTGAGGTGCTAGAAGAAACCTTGAGTTTATTTCCATTGATTTACAATTCACTTAAAAGGAATTGCTGCAAAATACAAAGCTGAGATTTGCTACGAGAGGGGTGCCATTATTTCCGAATTCAGACCCAGATTTACAGGGCAGTCACGCAACGCAGGGGAGCAAGTACAGTTACTTGACTGCATTGTGTGAACCGGAGAGAGCAGAACAGTGCCATATCTACTAAGATGGGGCGCCGTTCTGCTCTCTCCTTGCACAGGCCCACTTTTGGCTGCTATGCACCAACACACTATGCCATGAGCACTAATGTGCCATGTGGGAAGCACAGGTTTGGTGCTAGAAGGGGCCCCTTCCAGTACAAAAACTGTGTTTTAAGGCATTTCTCATGTTTTATGTGTGCTGAACAATGCAACACACATGCAAAGCGGCAAAACGAGGAGACATAAAAATGTCTCCTCGTTACACCTGCCTTCAGGAGGCACAGGATTTTGGTGCAAATCCATGTCTGCAATTCTTTGTAGATAGAGTACTGAGTCGAAACCCGTGGATGGTAGGACGGGAGTGCCCATGCATCACCCATGGAACACTCCGGTGCTGTAAAGTAACGCAAGGCAGTACATTGGACAACTTTGCGTTACTTCGGGTTACTATCCAACACAAACCACAATTTGCATTGAATAATCTCACCTAAACACTCCACGTTAGGTTTGTTTTGGAAAAGTAATGCAAACGCGAAGTAAAGCATTTATAAATCTCAGCCACATTGTATTTGTAAAGAATGCTCTGTGGCTGGGGACTGTCACAGAGCATTTTATATGGTACTGGCAGGTTCATGAACAGTTCTTGGGGTGAAACGAGGCCTGGTTATCTATTCTTTTGTCAGGGATATGAGCAGAGGGTGAAACCTACAGCCCAGCCAGCCGCAGTGCGTCCTTCCTTTCAACGCTTCTCAGGCGTTCAGAGTTTACTCATGATATGGGCTGCTGGAAGAAACCTTGAGTTTGTTTCTTTATAAAACAACATGAATCTGATGAAGGGAGACACACCGCTCCCCAAGGATTGAGATACTCCAAGCAGCCTTAGTTGTTATGAGGAAAAGCCTGTGGTTATAACTAATCACCAACCTAAGAAAGTATGAGCACATCTCCCTGGCCTAGAAAGAACTGCTCCATCTCCCTGCCACAATCCCCTTTAATGTTTGTTGCGTGAGCTACAAAGCACTGTCCCTGAGAAAACCTGGATACCTTCCATTTAAACAGAGGTCCTCCAATGGCACACGCGCTACTAGAAGCGCATACCATGACAGGCTGGAAACCCAAAAGAATAATGCACACGCGAACAGACTTTCTCTGCAGGTAGTCCAAGACTCGCGGTTGACCTCCCTTCTACCTCAGAGGTACTTTTTATTATTTGGACAGTTGGTATTGCGCACAACTCACTCTCGAAGTAGTATGCCCGCATTGCGCTGCTCAAAAGAGAATGAAACATTCTAAAACAGCCAAGTCTTCAAATCCTCCTTAAAAGAGGCGAAGTCTGAGCAAGAGTGAGTTTGTTCCAGTGATAACGGGCTGTGTAAGAGAAAGATCTGATCCCATATCTTAAGGTACAGATGCGTTGGATCACCAGAAGTGCCTTATCTGAAGATCTTGGACATCTACGAGGCAGGTAGGGATATAGTCGAGTGGACAAGTAGGCTCGACGAGACATGTGGAGCACCATATGTGTCAGACAACATAGTTTGAAAATGACGTGCTTTTTTATTGGCAACCAGTGAAGCTTCCTGAGAATCGGGGAGGAAGGCAAGCGAGAGGAAAGATTACATATTAGCCGTGCAGCGGTATTCTAGACCACTTGCAGTTTAGACAGCAAGGTGTTGTTTACTAATGTCAACAAAGCATTCCCATAGTCAAGGCGGCTGGTGAGAAGGGCCTGCACAAGAGTCTGGAATCCACTGCTTTTTTTAAATTTATTTTTTAAGAGCTTAACGGTGGCAAAACAGAGGCCAGAGGTGGCATTAACTTGGCCTTTCATAGAAAGAGATTGATCTAGCTTCACTCCAAGATTTTTCACTACCTGCTTAGGAGAGGGAGCAGGACCAAGTTCTAAAGGCCACCAATCAGCTGACCATATCACTGCTGCACTTCTGGACCCATCTCAGAACCCACCGATTGACAACCGTACCACCATTCTAGATGATACTCCTTCTTTCCCTCTGAGGTATTGCTCCTACTCTACATTTTTTTCTTATGTTGCTTGAATTCTTATTGAAAATATACCTGAATATCTGTGTATTGTATTGTAATTGCATTTATATTGTTCTCACTACCCCTGATGAGGCGTTGAAGCGCTTTACTTTGGGCAGCACTCCGCTATCAGCATATGTAGATTATGTTTCTTGCTTTGTTGAACGGTGCTCTGCTGTCCTCTGGCTTGTTCGGCACTTTATAAATAGTTCCAATGAAATGAAATAGAAAAATAAAAAAAGAGGTCCATGTCATGAACGAATTCTTGAACATTTATGTTGGAGCAATCCTCAGTTTAATTTAGTGGGAGGGTATATCCCAGAAGCGGCTGGCATCAGGGAAATGTGGTGGGGCAACGCGGGGTGGGCAGCGCAGGAGGGTGGGGCAGCGCGGCAGGTTGAAACAATAATAACATTTTTTACCTGCCAGTCTTCTGCTCGCTGCGATGCTCGCCAGTCTTCTCCTTCTCTGGGCACAGGCTGAAGCTCCCAGCTTCCCCTGCGGCCAATCCCCCACGCTGCTCCCACCTTGAGAGCAGGGTCGGGATTGAGCGCACTGGACTTGTTTTGCGTTCCATCGGGAGCTGGGAGCATGTGCCTGCTGATCTCTCCACCCAGCAACACAGCTGGGTTGGAGAGATGTCAGTGCGCATGACGGTTTGGCCGTCCTAAGACACTGACAGCAAGGCCCACCACTTCTCCTCCCCCCTGCTGCAGTGATGTGGCCCCGCCCCCAATACTCAGCCGCAAGATGAAAAATAAAATGATCTGCATTTAGATCATTTTGTTTTTCGTTTGCCTCTGTGGGCAGTGGGGCGACCGCTGGTATATCCTCTTTTCCTCAGAGCTCATGTTACTAACCTCCTTACCAATAATGGTCCTTTAATTGCCCAATAACCAATCACTCATCAGAAGTGTTTTTGTTGAGAGTGATAATCCCCCCGGATGGTCAGGTTGCTAACAAGGAAAGCTCACTTGAGCTGCGTCTGTGTGGTTGAGGTGACAACTGTGAAGGTAGGAAAGTATTTCTGAAGGGTGTGGTAGACCAGAACGCATATGGAGTAAGACAAAGGCTGGTAATACACTTAGCTAGTAGATAATCAAAAGACTTTCCCAGTGTGATTATAACACTTGTCAAAATTAACATGTTCTGAAAAAAAGCTCATGTTCATTGAATCGCTCACCTATTATTAGACCCACTGCAAGAAGAATACAACTGTGCAGCCGTAGCATTTTCCGCCTATGTATATGAATTTGCTGCTTTTGCTACATAATTCATTTTCTTGATATTTTTCAGATTTTAGGAAAAAAGGGTGTTTTTGGCTCAACTGGATCGAAAGTTATCCCAGTGCTACACGGGGCTGCAAAGCCCAACCAGAGTTTTTACCAGTCGGGCTGCTGCCTGGAAGCAGCATTGGAAATAAGCAACAGGGGTATACCCTAATAACCCTAAGATACCTGGGTATAGGACATAATTATTACAAATAAACAATGGTATCAAGTAAACAATACAAAATAATTTTTTGAGAAGAGCACATTTAATTACCCTCTCTGAAATAATTATTCACAATGAATATATCAAATGCTTTATATAATATCACAAACAAGGGCGCCTATTCAAAGAAGGAAAAAACAACAAATGACATAAATCACAATACATTATACATCAAAAAATGAGAACATATAACAATACCCCACAAACAAATATACATATAGTGTCCCCCTATACTTCTGGGTGAACCACTAGGAGATAGTCAGAGTGAAACACTATTAGGCTTGTAAACTAATTGGCCTAGTTCTAGTGTAACACCTCACAGTTACAAGAAATCACTATAAATCCAAGGACTCCTCCTTAAACAGTGTCGACGTGACCACGTTTCAGCCTTTTCTTCTTAGGCCTCTTCAGGACAGGGGTTATATAATAATGATCCTATAAATCAGGGTGGAAGAATCTCTTATGCTTTATATTCCAACACCCCAAAGGCAGTATCTCCCTATCAATAGGGTGACACACCCGCTCCTTGTAGCACTTTAATTAGTCACCATCCTCGTTTCAGCCGTCAAACCCACACTCCTTCTCCATTCTAGAATGGAGAAGGAGTGTGGGTTTGACGGCTGAATTAGTGAGCGGTTGAAATAACAGTTACCGATTGAATCGGGAGTTATATGTCCTAGAAACGAGGATGGTGACTAATTAAAGTGCTACAAGGAGCGGGTGTGTCACCCTATTGATAGGGAGATACTGCCTTTGGGGTGTTGGAATATAAAGCATAAGAGATTCTTCCACCCTGATTTATAGGATCATTATTATATAACCCCTGTCCTGAAGAGGCCTAAGAAGAAAAGGCTGAAACGTGGTCACGTCGACACTGTTTAAGGAGGAGTCCTTGGATTTATAGTGATTTCTTGTAACTGTGAGGTGTTACACTAGAACTAGGCCAATTAGTTTACAAGCCTAATAGTGTTTCACTCTGACTATCTCCTAGTGGTTCACCCAGAAGTATAGGAGGACACTATATGTATATTTGTTTGTGGGGTATTGTTATATGTTCTCATTTTTTGATGCATAATGTATTGTGATTTATGTCATTTGTTGTTTTTTCCTTCTTTGAATGGAAGCAGCATTTGGTTAGGGGGTGGAGGGGAGGGGGGGGGAAAATCACTGGAAAAAAAGAACACTTACCTTCCGTCCTGTCGCCGCCGCCTCTCCTGTATCCTCTTCCTTGCTTCTTGTGAGAAACAGGGAGCACCAGGGCTCCCACGCTCCCCGCAGCCAATCACAACGCTGCAATGCAGCATTGTGATTGGTCTGAGAACCGTAACACGGCGCTCAGCCAGGGGCTGTAGAGGTGGACATGTTCTCCATGCAGGTTGTAATGCAGCCTGCATGGAGAACAGGGAAAGTGCGCATTACTGTTTCGGGCGGCCCGAGAGGTCCGACCAAACAGTCACTGCGCACTTAGGAGGGTCGTACCACTCCTCCCCTGCTCTTCAGCCCCGCCCACAACGCAAGTTGCCGCAGAAGGAGTACAAAATAAAATAATAACAGTTATCATTTTATTTTTTCCTTTCTTTTGCCGCTTCGAGGCAGTGGGGCGACACTCCTCCGCCTTAGCGGAGGAGCCGCATTTGTGAAGGTTAAATGGTTAACTTCAGCTGTTGACGACTGAGATTAAAACATTTAAAGGGGTATTGCCAGGATAGAGTAAACATCCCATATGATGGACTAGGAAATAGATTTTGTCTGTCGCAATAAACCGAAACCTCAAATACTGAAATGCAATTTAAATTTTCTATACTATTCAGCAGTGCTGTTTTTTTTCAAAATGAAAGTGTTGCTGCATATTGCCACATAATTTGCCTTTTCCTTCCATATCATTTAGTCAACCAAGTACATCATTTGGTTCTCCACTGCTGCTTTATTTCAAGGTCCTGCCACTAAGTAACCAGAGTACTTGGGATCAGATTATATTTTAACTTATTTTTTCTTCTCCGTTACCGTTTTCAGCTCAAGCATTGTTTTTCACATACAACTTACTTATCTATGTATTGCTATGAGGTTCTCGGGGGTTAAGAAAGATAACCTAAACATATGCAATCTTTGCACTTGTGCAATGTTTGCTGAATATATGATTTTATGGTTTTGGGTGGGTGTGCCCTGGAGTCTAAGGATAATGATTGACTTCCAAACTACTTCCTCCTGGCTCACAAGTTCAACCTTTGAAATCTACTTAGATTTTGGAGAAACGATTTGTGTTAATGATCGCAGGCTTCAAGGAGACCATTGGCCATCTAACAGATGCTGCCTGTTGCTTGCGTCAAGGCGCGTAGCTAAGACACACTGTATGAGGATGCCTTCCCTAGTTCCCAACCTATGATTGAAATGAATAAACAATCATTGTACTGGGGTTGCTGATCATTCAGCCAGCGCCTAACCACAGTGGATAAAGCTGCCAAAGCCATCTGAGTATGCATTCTTAATTTGAGAGCCGAAATTCAGAGGCCCAACTTTGAGTATTGGAAGCCTCCTAAAGGGGTCTGATAAGTTGTTCCAGGAATGTGTTTTTTATCCCTCCCCCACTCCCCACATACAGAGGACCCCTGTCTGCTTAATGTTCCACCACAGCACCTGATGTCTTCTCTTTGCCCGTGCAGCAGTGGTTCTGGGGCCACCTCCTGATTTTCACTCACCCAGTGGTGGCTGGCAGGGATCGGGGTGGCGAGGCAGGTGAAAAACAATTATTACACTTACCTCTTCATGGCCACCATCTCTCCTCCGTCGTCTTTCGTCAGCTTCTCTTACTGACAAGTCCTGGAAACAGAAAGCACACAGGCTTCCCTAGACCAATCATGACACTGCTGTCACCAGCATGAGAGCAGCGTCATGATTGGTCTGAGCGCCGTGGTTCGGCACTCAGACAGGGACTGGGAGCCTGTGCAGGTTCTCCACCCAGTCTGTGCTATACAGCCGGGTGGAGAACATGCTAAATGCGTATGAATCTTTGGCCAGCCCAAGACTGCCGGACAAACCGTCATGCACACTTAAGAGAGCGCCCACCACTCCTCCCCCTGCTGGCTGTGACGGCAGCCAAGCCACACCCGCCCCAAAACTGGCTTCAACATGGAGAGAAATAAAATGATAGTAACATTGTGCTATTATCATTTTTCCCCCCTTTTTTTGCACTGCAGAAAAGCAGTGGGGCGAAGCTCCTCCGCCTTAGGCGAGGAGCCACCGCTGCACCGACCTTGCTTCGCTAACCACCTTTTGTATCTGGCTTAACTTTACTTCCAGTTACTTCTCCCTGCTCTCCTCTCTTTTTGATATTCCAAGAGCCTTATCGGCGGTGAATGAGGCCCTATTTTTTTTCCGTTTTGTGATTTCATTTAATTAATGTTGAAATATTTTGCAGAACATAATGATATCTCCGCTACAATATCCAGCAACACAGCACTAAGCAGTGCCCATTGACGAATTAAGTTGCAACAATATCAATATCTTCATCCCTTTAGAAACATGGACATAGAAAGAAGACTACAAGTAGAGTAGAGCCCAAAGGCAACTTGCTGGCTTGCCATGGAGTATATAGTGTGAACAATTAAAATGATCCTTCCCCCAAGGGCTTAAATACCACAGCCCGCGTGCAGAGAGAGCACAACATGAATGTGGACTAGCTTAAAGAGGTGTGAGCCGAAATACTCTTGTGAGTCCCTCTGTAAAAGTCATGCCACACCACGAGCCATATAGAGCTCCAACTATGTGTTCGGGGACGGTTTTATATTACACGCATGTGGACATGATCTTCACAATTGCTAGTTGTACCTGGCCCTACCCATTTTAGCTGTGGTCCTTTGCAAGTACCCTCTTAACAATCACGTCTAGGGACGCCATTAAGTAATTCCTTTCAGAGGTTGTCCAAAAAGTCGAATCTGGGCCATGCACATGAATTCCCATAGAATTATTTTTATATCAGCCTGAGAGTGACAATTGGACTGATGAATGTGGTTTTGTATATGAAGTCAGTTGAAGGACGTCAACGTGAACACAGTCCTTTAGTTGTTGTAAAACGTTATTTATGGGAAATTTGACTGTTTACTCAGGGACTATACGAGGGCAACCAGAGCTGCTGCTCCTGAGACCTTAACGACGGAACCCTACAAAATAAGATTTCATTTTACCTGCTTACCTACTCTTTCTGCTCTTTAGAATCTGGAAGCAGTTCTTAATGTTTCAAAAATTGAGGACCCTATTTATCAGGAGTTTGCGTCACGTTTGCACCATGTACATGGTGCATGTGCGACGCAAACCCTAAAATGTGATTTATCAAGCCACGCAAAGCCACTTTGCGTGACCCTGAGTGACTTGATAAATCAGGAGTTATGCAACGCAGCGCAAATTGCTGTGTTGCATTACTCTGCCCTGGGAAGGTGTTCCATGTGCGTTGCGTGGGTGTTCCCACGCAACTCCCATAACATAACATTTTGACGCATTCCCAGATTTACCATTGCTGGTAGACCTGGGAATGCGCAAAAATGCTACTCCTTCCCAGGGCAGGGGTAACAAGGAGAAATATCTTTATTTCCTCAGGCGATTGTTTTTGTGC
Source organism: Calotriton arnoldi (assembly GCA_963921515.1). Lineage (NCBI taxonomy): Eukaryota > Metazoa > Chordata > Amphibia > Caudata > Salamandridae > Calotriton > Calotriton arnoldi. The sequence goes on along the minus strand of CAWUFW010004032.1, from coordinate 210,722 downwards.
AGGAAGGTGCTCCTTGGACCTTACACCATAGTGCAAGGGGGCCTGTGTTAATGCTAGGCTGCCAAAAGGGCACCAGCGCAGGGGAAAAGGCAGGAATGCATCATATTGGTTGAATGCGGCACATTTCTGCACTTTCCCTGTAACGCAGGGCAGCAAGCTGACCTGCTGCGCTGCGTTACCTTTTAACTAATAGGCCCCTAAGTGCAAGGGCCCAAAGTTGTTTTTTTTTAGGAGCCCTTGCCAGTGTTGCCAAATGCTGGCATTGCCAAATACCAAGGCTGCCTAGTCTTGATTCCACCGTATTCCTCTTTCTTCAACCCCCCTGCTCTCTCGGTCTCCTTATCTCACTCCTGGAGCTTCTTTTCCACCTCCAGTTTCTCCATTTGTCAATGTTTGCCTATCTTCCTCTTGCTCCTTCTTACCCTCTTTTGTTGTGCCTTTGCTCTTGGTCAAAGTCTGCTGATCAAATTGAGTGCGGGTGTGCACCATCATCAACCATCTGCACATAAGAAGCACTTTGTGGAAGTATGCAGTGTATTCCTCTTTTCCAGACTCTCATCATAGCACATACAATCGCACTGGGCTGTGTTGTGCAGCATGAACTTTGTCAAATTACTTCTAGATGTTCAGACAGTTGCACTGTTGTCTCACCTAGCAATTTCAAAGTCGTGACCAGGAATCCTGGTAAAACATGGCTGATCCATTTAGAAGGTGGTGTCCGTTAATCCAGCTGAGCTACCTACATTTCTGTATGTCTGCAGACTCATGTTGGTCTAATGAGCGAGGCCTGTTGGACTGGGTCAGGATGTTCAAACCACCGCAAGCATAACATGTATCTGTAAAAAGCACATTCACCCACACTTTGGGCTTCTTGGTGCAGAAATAACAGATGTTTATTGTTACTCAACAGTACTCATTTTATTGACCTTGCAAGGATGAAAGGCTGAGTCAACCCACCAGGATCTGAACCTGTGAGCATGAGGCCAAACAGATTTCTGAAGTGGTTGCATTAGTCCACCGAGTCATCAAGGGGAAGCTAAAACGCGTCCTAAGGGGTTTTTGCATCCTGATCAAGGCCTAATGATATGGCAGCCTTCTGAGCTATTTACTTCAACAGCCATGGCATTTCAAACAGAAAAAAGAAAGTCAGTCCATAGTCCAGTGACAGGTTATGGTGGTTGACATAAACCAAAGGTGTCAGGTTGAGGAATGTTTTCCACTCGCGCTATTGTGTTGGAGGAGACAGAAAGGATGGTGGTGATGAACAGGTGTTTTTGCTAGCACGCAAATGAACCTTTCAATTGTTATTGGCAAAAGTAAGCAGTGGAGTCATGGAGACGTACACTTTAGGTCACACTGGCAGGATTCCAGATTTATGATGTGTTCTTTGTAATATGGGCTTGAAGGAGAGTAGGGAGCGAACAGTCATATCCTCAGGAGGGGGGAGGGGGGGTTGAGGGGAGAGGGGTCATTTCAGTGGAGGGGACCAAATAGGTAGAATGAGCGAAAGTTGGGTTTGCTGCAAGGGGTGTTGGTAACTGTTAGCATGTGAAATTTGGCAGTCCATAGAGATCTAGCTGTCTCACATGAATGGAGTTGCAGCAAGGTAAGCAGGGCGAAGCCATGAATTGTTTTGAAGACTATTGTAAAAAGTATGAGCTGGTCTCTGTTGCTGACTGAGATCCAATCAAGGTGATGGCTGTAGGGGAAGTGGGTTCATGGGGAACGAAGGTGAAAAGCACTCTGGTTGTGATGTTAATAACTCTGCCGATGGAAGAGCAGACGTACCTGGGGACGGCCATGAGCAAGCGGTGGCATCAATCCAGCTTTCATTTATGAGGTTTTTTTTTTAATACTGTATGGAAGGCGGGGTACTATGTTGAATAAGTGACACTGTGCAGTGGGGGAGTAGTGTAGGTAAGGGAGACAAATTTCAGTCAGGAATTTAAAACCACGGCAACGTTTCTGGGTGCGAAGCAGGAAATGAGGATGGGATAGAGGATGGAAACGAAAGAGGAAAAGAGAAAGGAAACTTAGGGAAGGCAGGGAAGAACAGGATTTCAGTTTTAGAGGATTTTAGAGCAGGGAAGGACAGGATTTCAGTTTTAGATGAATATATGGCTATCCAGTGACTGAGGCTACAGGACAGATTTGAATTGATAGTCGTGAGATGAGAGAAGAAAAAGAGGAGACGATTTGTGTGCCATCTGCAAATAGGTCATAGAATCAGCTTCGCGAAGTAGCCCTTGTCTCAGTTCAGCGCTATTCAAAACAACCAAATAAGGAAAGAAAGAAGTAGCAGAAGAAGTCTAGATCAGAAATAGGACTGGAACAAGCAAGAGCCTGGAGACATCTGCTGGGAGGGGCCAATCGGAGCACAAGGAGGCCTGGCGGTCAGAGAGGTAAGGTAAGGCACTCAATACCAAATGAGGCAGGCATGTTGAGCGAGACTGAGTGGTCCACAGTATTGAAAGTAATTGTCATCTATTCTCACCTCCTTTAAATATCAATTGATTGTGGTGAGCAGAGATAACGAGGTTTGAGACAAGACTAAGGGCTGTCATGTAAGCAAACTGGCAAAAATAAGGGATAGTGGAGACTCAAAATTCAAACGGTGTGGCAGTGGAGAGGCTGATGACATACATTTTGGGGATTACTAAAGATATGAGGAGTTATCCACGTCCAATGATTACACCCTCTCAATTAAGTGAAGCTGGGGAGGTTGTGATCACTCTATATAGCCCAGTAATATTGATTGGATCTGAGCTTGATACTGAGCACGAGGGAAGTTCAAAATCTGGTTGGCGCTTAACTGTGGTGATATGAGCACTAATTTAAAAAAAAGACTGAGGGCTGTCTCAGTAGATTGGAATCCTGGCTGGGAATGATGGGGGTCTGAATAGCTGATTAGACAGTACATATATTTATATATTGGATGAGGCATGTAAATAATGGATATTTAAGGATTTTATTAAAAAAATTCATAAACAATTTATTAGATTTTTCAATTTATAGAATAGCAAAACAGTAGACAGAAAACCAGTAAGGACTATAAGCAAAGTAACATAACCTGTGGAGAGCATCAGAGATCGTATCATTCTAAACCATAATGCGCTAGCCACTTCCCCCCAGACCCTCTGGTGTTTCCTGGGATACCCTCTAGACATACCAGTTCCTCACTTTGGCACACCAGTCCATCGCTGCTCTACAACGCAGCGGGGTCGGGGAGAGGGGGAACGCCAGTGCATAGCAATGTCTCTTTGAGCGATTATTGTCCCAATACCCAGGAGAGTACGATTTTGTTCAAGAATTTTAATGAAGAATGCCTCTTGACAAATGGGATGAAAAGCGGAGTATGTGCGGGTTTGGCTGCTGGTTTTATCAGAAGTGGTAGAAACACACTGGCCAGCAATGGGGGTTGGCTCCATTGAGAAGTGCAAGATTGAGTGTGTGAGAGAATGAGGTGAGGGTACAAAGCGAAAGAGCCAGCGTTTTGATGATTTTGGCACAGATAGACCAGATGGCACATGAGGGATAAGATAATTTTGGAACGGAAGGAGCTCAGTAGAGGAGATTGGTGAAAAATAGTGCTTTTGGTGGTGATACAGATAGACTTTCCTTAAAGTTTTAAGAGTGCCTATTTTTTTCCTTTTACATTTTACCTTCTCTTTATCCCCTTTTCTTCTTTACCCAGCGCTTTTAGCTCCACCTTTTTTCTCCATCGTGACTTATTTTTATATTTTTCTTTCAACTCCTCCATTTCTCAGACGTCAAAGAACGTACTATTTTGATCCAGTTTTCAAACCGGAGTGTTGCCATTGAACTAATCATTGTTTGCCTATATAATATCATCATACCTTTATAATGCCTTTGTGCAAACCATGTAGTTTTTTAATTTCATAAATTTGAATTAGTCAATGTTCTGCAAGAATATGCTCGTACCCAGTTGCTTTGCTCAGGAAATCTGCACCTAATATGTGTCCCAGGTATGAAGAGGACATGTGCTGGAGTGCATCCCCGAGGAACAATATGCGTCTGGAGAGGAGACAGATGTAAACGTATCGTCCTTTTGCCGAGTTGAATACATTCTTCTTCGATTTGGGTCTGAACAGTCTACCTGTTTGATTCTAGATCTTTTCTTTCTCTCAGAATACACAGATGAACATAAAACTGGGATGCACGCCAGCTTTAAAGTCATCTTTATTTCTGTTAGAGCAGGTGTCTCCAACCTTTTCAGTGATGAGAGCTACTTCTGATCAGTGAAAATTGTCATGAGCTACTGAAGGCCAAGTAACTTGTGCATTGTTACCAGACACCCGCTCACCCAGCTTCATTAACTTTAAACTTAATGTACATGGAGCCAGATACTATGGTTTAATCAAAATACCATGACTAGGGGTACTATGATAGGGCTGCCATGTGCGACTGTGAGTGCATGGTTTGTGGGGATGTATGAACAAGTGTGTGAATGAATAGGCTATATGAACGGAATGACAGAGCCTGTGTCGTATGTACTTGTGGCACAGGACATACCTTTCGTTATGTGCGGCACCATTACATGTACAACACAAACACACAACCATTTTTTATTAAATGGGAGAAATTTAAAGTGAAGAAAACTTTTCTGCAAGAATATTCATAATAAGGGACATTTTTCTGCACTTGATGGAACATTTTTCGGCACTTTGAATTCCTCCCATTTAAAAAAAAAAAACATGGCTGTATTTTTCAGCTATAAATATGGCAGCAGGTCCACCAACCACTGAGAGCAAGATGCCTGCTGTTTGTAAATGCGACACTTTGAAATGGGAGGAAATTCAACTGAAGAGTTAACTTTATTTTTATATACATTACATAAAACTAATCATTTTAATTTTCTCCCATGGCAAAGTATCTTCACAAACAGCAGGCATATATTATCCCAGTAGCTTGAAGACATGGTGCCATATTTATAACCGGAAAATACAGTCATTTGTTTAAATGTGAGGAATTTAAAGTGAATAAACACAATTGATAAAACATTAGGACTTAATTTAAAGTAGAAAAAAACAATAAGAAAATCTTCCATAGAAACATTATTCTTCATTTAAAATTTCTCCCATTTAAAAGAAAATGACTGTTTTTTTCAGTTATAAATATGGCAGTGTCTACCAGCCACTGGGAGCAAGATGCTTGCTGTTTGCAAATGTGACACTCTGAAAAGAAAGAAAATTAAAATGAAGAGTTAACTTAATCATTAAGTTAACTCTCCATTTTAATTTTCTCATGTAGAACATTTAGAAATATCATTTTGTTATCATGCTCCAATATTGAGTTGAGAACAACTTTTATTTAAGAGTTGAATACCTCAGAGCTTCAGTTCTGAACCTCTGTGACCCACAAGGGTCTTAAATCTGAGTGGAGCACTGCTCATTATCAGGCTTGCAGTTCTTAGTTAATAAAAAGGAACCCAAGGCTGGGAGCTACTCTGAAGGTTTCTGCTAATACAGGTAGCTCGCGACGACTGGTTGGAGACACCTGTGTTAGAGCTTTCTGTTAGGGCTTCTTTCACCTCCCTGTGGTTTTGTTTGTTTCTATGGGTATTCGTCTTTTAGTGCCAAGAAGACTTGTAGACAGCCGTTCACTTTATAAATACACAAAAACATTTATTTTTACATTCTGGGACTGATTCACAAAAACACATCAGAATGAGAAGTTGCCTACTCCTACATGCCTTTGCTAATCGGCCCCAAAACAGACAACTTCCTATTGAGCAAAGGGGGCACAGTCCTTTCTATATGTATTATTGCGAATGAATTGTATAGTGCTCGTGAAATGACAGATTATTATGCACTGGGGACACTATCAAACACCCAGCAAGACTAATGGTTCAAAGAGCTTGTATGCTGCAATGCACGGTTCCAAATATTTACAGAATTGAAACCCTCTTCTTCACGACCCAGGAACATTTGGGGCCCACTAAAAAGAATCCTATTGTATCTGTTGTTGCTGAAACCGCCTTTTCCACAAATGTCTTATTTCTGCTCGCTTGTGAATTTACTTCAACATAGATGCAGCAAGATATATCTGTGCTGTAATGTGCAAAATGTGAATATGTTGCGATTATTCTGATAGTAATAAAAATTAATACAAGTAAAATATTCCTCAACTATTCCCATTTTGTATGCTTTGGGGCCAATCCACAAAGGCGTGTACCAGTACATAAAACAGTACTACAGGAGTACTCCTTTACCTTCTCCAACATCATTTTGTGAATAGGACCCCTTGAGCCACTAGTCACAGAAGAAATAAGAAAGGCTGGATTTTATGCCCACCGGGACTGTGTGTGTAGCTCAATGAACAGCAGTACTGACAAATCATATCTTAGTAATTAGGGGTGAAATGAATTGATTAAAAATATGAAACAATGTGTAAATGTATTTGTGTAATTCACACTTGATGTACAGATGTTGTAGATCATCTCCAGCACCCCAAGTAATGAACAGCAGTCTGTAGCTTCTCAGCTGTGGTGGCGCTATAAAAATACCAATACGTACAAACCTACATACATACAGCTTCCTTTTTTCAGAATCAGAAAATAGTGTAGACTAACAAAAAATCCAAGGCATACACTGTGCACATCATAGCGGATTCCATAATAGTGCTCCCTGAACAGGAATGTATGGGGCTTATTTACAAGCCCCTTGTGTCGCCGGTGCATCACTTTTAATATGGGAAAGAGTGACGTACCAGTGGCGCTAGGTGATTGTAAATATGCCCCTATATGTGGGAGCAGGAGAAGCATTTTTTCTTTCTTTTGGCGGTTACAGCGCAAACTTGGCTCAAGGGCATTAGCTTTACAGGGGAACTAGATGTAACCCATTTTTTAGGGCATGGGAAGGGTAAGTGATTTGCCCAGAGTTAAGGGATGTTGAACCAAGGCCAGGATTCGAACCTGGTTCTCCAGTTCGAAAGCCAGCAGCTCTAGCGCCTCGGCCGCATTAGCTCAGTGCCGTTTACGTTGCTACTTACAGACGCCGCAGTCATCGCAACAGTCGCACATGTCGCTCTGCCATTCGCTTTGCGAGAGTTGAACAGTAGTCACAAACTGTGGTTGCATGGTGACTGCAGCCATGGTGGATGGCCTTCAGAGCGAGCAGGCTGAAAATAAATTAAAACAAAAAAACATACAAACGTGAGATGAAATAATGACCGTGGTTATTCTAGTAGATACAGCTTGCGATTTTTTTGATTTTACAAAGACATAAACCCAAACATAACATTAAAATGAATTGAAATGAATTCTACATTCCACAGAAAGATACTCATGACTTTGCGGTATGTGAATTACTGTCCATTATTTTTCCTAAATAAGTTGTTTTCATTCCCCCAGAATATATTGCAGTTCAAAAAGAATTTTTTTCAGTTTCCGTATTTTTTTTTTAGGGTTAATGCTCTGGTTACTTACCGGTAATCTTCATTATCCATAGTCCGTAGTCCTCATCACAGTCATTTACTTGTGAGGTGATCACACCTCATCCACAGGACCAATACCAGGATGAAGGCGTGGCCCTGACATAATCCTACCCATTAAGGGTAGGATAAGTCATGGCCGAGCCCCTGGCGTAGCAAGGGGGGGGCGGAGGGGGCGGTACGCCCCGGGCGGCACGAGATTTGGGGGCGGCAGGTAAATTTATCGCCAGCACCCCCCCCCCTGCTCTTAGGCGCTCGGCGGCGGCAAAAGGCAGGGACCGCCACGGGCGGCAGAGTGCCTAGCTACGCCACTGGGCCGAGCCCACCCTTCTTGAACTACCAAGCATCTTGAAGCCAGCAGCTCCAGGGAGGGCCGCAATGACTGTGACGAGGATAATGAAGATACCGCTAAGTAACCGGAGCATTATTCCTACATCCTAACGACCTCGTCCCAGTCATTTACTTTTGAGGAATACCAAACATGAACTCGCTGAAGAGTAACTTCACTCGTAAGTAAATGCCCCAAAACTCAAGTTTTAATAAAGTAAAGCATCAAAGATTCTTACTTCTATAATACAGATAACAAAACTTTGTAACCAAAATTATTTTCTCCCAAACCCACTCCCTAAATTTTGTACTGTGTCAGGAAGGTATAAGGATTGGCCCAGGTTTCGGCTCGACATATTTCCGATAAGGAAAACCCTTCAAAGTAAACCCAAGATGCAGCCACTCATCTTGTCGACCTGCCTTTGACATTTATTGGTGGAGGAACATTTGAGGACTCGTAAGCCAATGCAACAGTGTAATAGCATCTACTCATAGGCATGCTCGAAGCTTTACGACCTGGCCAAAGGTAACAAAAAGCTTATCAGTTTTCCTGAAACTCCTAGTACATTCTAAGTATGTCAAAACTGCCCCCTTGACATCTAGAGAATGCAGAAGAGATTAATTGTGTGAAAAGGGGGATGGGGAAAGAAGGAAGAAAGATTTCCTGTTGCCTATGGCTCAAAGAGGGCACATTCGTTAGGAAACCTGGGTCAGTTCTCAAAACAATGTCATCCTCCTCAACCTTCAACCCTGGAGGTTTACTAACAAGGAACCTAATTCGCCAGTTCTCCTTGCTGATGATATTGCCACCAGGAAAACTATTTTCAGTGCAAGGAATTTAAGCTCTACTGTAGGTAAAGGCTGAAAAGGAAAACCCTGGAAGGCTTTCAGGACCAATGGTTAATCTCAAGTAGGAAAGAATGGACGAATCATGGGTGTAGAAATGAAGAAAGACTTTAGAAGCCTAACCACTAGGTCTCCATCTTTAGAAAAGCCCCTACAAGGATCTTTGAAGACTTTGATAGCTGCCCACTGTGCTCTCAGCGTAGCTACTTATAAACCTTTGTTATAACCATCAAAGAGGAGTTGAAGTATAGTGCGAATAGTACAATCAATTGGGGAGGTCTGCTTTTCTAGTCACCAGCTTCGCAAACGTTACCAATGTCTAGAGTATGAGAACCAAGTGGAAGGATGTCTAAACCCTCCACTAGAAGCCGGGCAGTTCTATTGGATCCCAAAAAAGCATTTGATTCGCTGGAATGGCTGTTCCTCGTGGAGGTACTGTCCAAAGTTCGGCTGCCACAGAGATTTATCAAATTAGTCCAGTTGTTATACACTGTGGCTAGGGTGCAGGTCAATGGCCTTACATCAGACACTTTCCCTATATATTGAGGCACCAGGCAGGGATGCACCCTTTACCACTTACCATTCGTCCTAGCAGTGGACACCCTAGCGAGGGTTTTGCTGGAGCGTCATCCCCCACTTGCTGGCTTCTGTTATCCATGTATGCCGATGGCATTCTACTATTTGTCAAAAACTGGCAGAGAACATATCCCCCATAGACCGTGAAATAGTTTGATTTGGAGGATACTCCGGATTATCTATTAACTAGTCCAAATCTGAGCTAATTCCCCTTATGGAGTCCACCACCCTTGTGGACCTGGAACCCCCCACCCATTGGATGATGGACTCGGTTAAATATCTGGGGGTCCCTAGAGATAGGGAAATGGTTATTCATCTTAACTATGGCGCACTCCTGGAGTGGCTGAAGACGCAGATAGATTTCTGGATCAGACTACCTTTGTTCCTTGCAGGAAGGATTGCAGTCCTGAAAATGGTGGTGCTCCCCCGCCTTCTATACCTCTTGGTGAACATACTGATACTACTCACGCAACACTTTTTCCAGACACTTAGGATCACATTGCTCAAACTGGTGTGGGCCGGTAAACTGCCTAGGATTAGGTGGTATATTCTCACGCTCCCATATGGGAAGGGAGACTGGAAGTGCCCCACTTTGAATTATATTATTTGGTCGCCCAGGCTCAATACCTGCAGCACTGGTTCCACCCGGATGATTGGCTTCTGGTACAGTGGCATAATGAAAGATGAGGGGGCCCCCCTGCAAGGTACATGGAGGGGCCCCTGTTCCGGATTTAATCCAGAGCTCTCAGGCCTGAATACTGTGCTGGGGCGGCCCCCCTGCAGCTCTGGCCCCCCCGCACCGCGGGGGCTGCGGGGGCCTTTGTTATGCGACTGTTCTGGTAGCTAGATCTGAACAGGAATCATTACAAGGATTGAAACTGATGGAGAACTGTCTGAAAGCTCATGGGCTACAGTATTTTTCTCTTTGAAGATTCGATGAAGCTTCTCTTCAAATTCAGGACCAAACAATTTAACCCCTCAAACGGTATTCGCAGGGCTGCATTTTGCTGTGCGTAATCAGTGTGCCAGTCTCTTATAAAACATTTCTTCTCACAGTAATTGTTGCGCTTTCTGATAAAGTTTCTGCTCTCACAACACCCAAAGAGATGTCAGATAAATATTCAGTTTGTTTTTCCAGACTCAATAAGAGCAGAACATTCTTCTCCCTCTTGAACAGCTTTGGAAATTTGTTTGAAATCCAAAAGCATAGATTGATTCGGATATATTCCATAAATACCAGTCTGCACAGCTAAATTGGCCCCTGCATAATCCTTCTTTAGCGTGGAATCAGTCTTTATCAGAAGAGTCCTTAATTATATTTTCCTTGGCCATCGAAGCGCACTCCACTAGACACAAGAAGCAATGAATCGACTCACACAGATTAAGGAAACTTCCTGTCAACACCCTCCAACGGATAAAGCTTAGACATGAAGCGATGCATAATGAATTTGTCTGGATCCCTCCATTTCTTTGAACTACATCCTAGATATGCTGATGAATGATCAAGGCTGCAGTCTCCAGCAGTAGAGGTTGTACATTTTTGTAGAACAGGTTCTTTAGAAGTGGAAGATCTGTCAGATGGAAGGAAGCCCATATTAGATCGTATTCTGAAAAGGATTTCAGGCAGAATTTCCTTATCAGAGTATTTGGCATTTGGATCAGAAGACTTAGATAACTTCTCCTCCTCAACATCATCATCATCACTTCCAGAAGAGGAGATATCCACACATCTTTTGTTTGGATTCTTATGGCCTTCTTGGATACCCACTTAAGTCTGCAGAAGAATTTTCTTAACTCTCCCCACAAAAGAAGTATCTTCAGTGTCAGAGGCTCTCCTGGATTTCTTTCGAATCAGAGACCTAGACCTAGATCTTGAATTGTCAGAGGACGATTCTAAATGCCTGGATTTCTTATGCTGTTTCCCCATAACGGCAAATCACAGGGGAGGAAAATCAGGAAAGGAATCGCTAAAGGTTAGTAATCAAGAAGGTATAACCCTCTTAGTCTAAAAGACGGCTCACCTACATCCAGCGCTCCTTTAAATACACTTAGAAGGGTGTTGAAAGAAAATGAATGTAGGGGAATGAGAACGGACTAATTTAATACAGCGTGCATACCCTGCTTTGTGACAGTAATCCCCCTCATGCGTGCGTATTGTGTGCTCAAATCAGGAAATGTAGAAACCCATAAACGATACCCGTCATGCTGCTTACAGCGATCAGTACATAGAGGAGTCACATAGGACCCATCCTCGAAGAACTCTGTTTGCTCAAGGAAGGTACGCCACAGCTGCGCTCCACCAACCTCCGAGCAGCAGGGAGGGGCTCGAATGGGCCCGCAACCAGAAGAACTACCACATGCCTTCTGTTTGGGAGTGGTGCTCCCGCCTTGCACAGTCATATCTCACCAAAGCCCAGCAAGGCAAGATCATGACCATCACTCGTAGACCCCATGCCCGAAAGGGATCTCTTTCCAAACCTCCTGGGCTAAGTCATGAGAGAGGAACAAAATCAGGAAGAAGGGTGGGCTTGGCCATGACTTTTACTACTCTTAAGGGATGGGTCTATGTTCTTTTTATAAATTCTCTTATACCCTTTTGTCTTTCCGTTCCTTTACTCTTATATCGTTCTGCTTCTTATCTAGTTGGGGGGCATTGGGTGAACATTTCTTATTAACTTTGATTTGATATGGTCATTATGATGAATATTAGAATTTTATGTCAGGATATTATGGACGTTTGAACTCACGTAGAGTGGGCTCATTTTATGTATGTAATACTTTTTGCACAATGTTTTAATACAAGTCAATAAAAGAAAATATCGATTTTTATTAAAAAAAAATTGGGGGTTATTTCATATGGTACTGTGAACATTATCTGGGTTTAGACTCTGTAACCATCGGATGACTGGAGGTGTGGATTTGACTGTGTGATACATGCCCAAAGGGAATTGTTTTTTGACATAGTCTTATTTAGCCCTGTCCCTTTGTGGCTAGGGGTTTCTCTCTACATGGTTTCATGACCACTCCTACTTCCTGGTTCCTGACTGAGTCACAAGTAAATGACTAGGACGAGGGAACTAAGACGTAGGAATAAAGATATTTTTTTTTTGTTGGGTCATTAATGTTGACAGCCAGGAGGCGAGAGTCATGATGTTTCCTGGTGCAGTTCCAGCGTCAACGTATGGGATGCAAATATATCGGGGACAGTGCTACTGTTATCACATAATATTGGCACTGACCTAGGAAGGTGTTAAAGGTGCATTAAGTACACTGACGTGACTGAAGGTTTACTTCCTCCTTCAGCAGTATTCACCCAGTCTACCCATCTTTACTTTGTTCATCTACCCCATTCTCTCCCTCTTCGCATCTCTATTTTGAAACTTTAACCTGTCCCTGCCTCCTACACTGCCCTAATCTTTACTTCCGCACCAAACCAATAGTGTTTTCTCTCTTTACTTCGATTTGCTCACGCCTTCTCTTCCTTTTTCCAGCGCCTTGAGGCGCTCAAATTGGCTGGCATGACAGATGGCAAGCAAGCACGCTATACAAAACACAGTAAACACGAAAGGGCATACGATAACTCAAAACCATTAGGGACACTATATTTCAATCCAGTTGTCGATCGCAATTGGTTTGATTGAAACAAACAAAGGACTACAATTCCGAAACTTCACGATTTTATTACAATGAAAGCCCAGGACGTGTGATGCTAAAGTTTATGTGGGTGACACTGAGGTGAGGCAAGCCAGACAGCATTGGCAGATATCAGATCCGAAGCATTTGTTTTCCCCGTTCCATTAAAATGTCAAGTTAAAAAAAAATGCATAAAGAGAAAGTGAGAACATGTCTAGAGACCGCAGAGGCACTAAACTCCACAGAGCTATTCCGCCGACAGCCCGAGGTAATGTTCAGTAATCTCATTATTTTGTTAATCCATTTTATTGTCTCTAATGAGATACAAGCCCCCTTCGGAAATAGTTTTGTTTGCCGAGTCAAGGCAGGCCAGTGAGAGTTACTAAAACACTGCTTATTCTGCTTTTTATGAAGCACCTTGTGCCTCTCCGTGCTAATTGGAAGGGGGCAGCAAGTTGACCCCCTTTCAGAAGAGGGCCAACCTGTGACGCAACATGTACGGGTCTAGCATGAGCGCGCGACCGGACATTTGTGGAGATATGTGCAGTGCAAGGGCGTCCACGTGCAGCATTTTCTGTCGATCCAATACAAAGTGGGGCTTATTTACAAACCCCTTGCGCAGCCGGTGGGTCACTTTTTGTACGAGAAAAAGTGACGCACCGGCGGTGCAAGGTGCTTGTAAATAAGCCCCAGTATTCCACGTGGTCTTGTAACAGTCCAGGGACTGGATAAAGGGCCACAGACACCTTACACCCGTCAAACGCTGCTTCAGAAATTCGCAGGAGAGGCGGTGCGGGGTGGGCTTACAAATTGTGGGTGCAAACTGTAATCCCCACCAGAGAACACATGCCTGGGTCTGTATCAGGAGGATGAAGCCCGCGCGGACATTCCGGACAGTAGACATGGATCTCAGACCGCTCACTTGGCACAGGCACTCAACGCCAACCCAGGCAGCAGCAGGACGCTCCCGTCTGCACGGCTCCAGGCTCCCAATTAATGCCCTGTTGCTCCACAAAAATAATAAATCGACACCCGTGACATCATGCACCTCCAAGCTGCCTCCATATCGGGCTGATTAGTCATTACCAACAAGTTGCATCGTTAACCTTAGTAACTTCTGAGACGCACTTCCGTCACCATTCACGCCCGCCGATTGTAATCTTCATTTTCGACGGCTTCCGGCTTTTATACTTCTTCTGAATGCCTCAGCGCACCTCAATTGATTCAGCTTGCTCACCTTGTCCTGAAGATGAACCCCAATAATTGGGTTCGAAACGCCGTCGACCACCCAACAACATGAACTCCTTTCACTATGCATAAATCATTTGTGGAGTTCCTAATACTGTTGTCAATGCGATGCCTTTTTAAAACTTCACTATCACCCATCACGTCACGCTTTTTTTCACTTTATATGTGAGCACCTGAATCGTATAGAGATTTGTAAATAAATGCTTGTCATTTCCATGACCTACATGACCTTCTGTAGATCCTTTCCTTCTGCTCCTACCTGAATCAATTTCATAAAAACACGGTGCCCCCTCTGGGGTACTTCTTGCTTTGGACCATTAAGGCCACACCTGAACCATTGTTCTCTAAATATATCTTACCTCCCCAGGTTCACATATTGGGGTACCCTTGTCCTCTTATAAACTTGGAGACACCGACACGCTTACTAGCGTTGAGGGCTCCACAGCACATGAAAAGGGCTGGACACCACCTGCTTATCAAGGTGAGTACTTTCACCAGACTCCATAGCTGCCCACCTCCTAGACCCAGCAGCATCCCTACCTCTAGAGGGCTACACAACTAGGGAAAATAAAAATAATTCTGCTGGAAAGATGTTGCAGGCCTCAGGGTCATTTACAAGGGACACTCATGCTAATTGCCTTTTTTGGGTAAGGACCAGTGGTCGAAGTGGGCGGGATCGGCAGGGCACGGCGTGCCCCTACTTCTTTAATTTCATGGAGTCCGTTCCCCTACTTTCTTATTTTAAACATGCCTCCCAGACGGCAGAAATCGCCAAGGTCGATAGTTAAGGCTCGGCTTTTGGGGACGGGCGGAACGGGCAGAGAAGGAAAAGGACTCTGTCTTTTCCTTCGTGCCCAGAGAAGACAAGGACAGTGTCCAGTTCTCCTGCCGCTGGCAGCTGCCCCCCACCTCTGTTTGTTCCCCCTCTTCCCTCTCTTTCTGTCTCGCTCCTCCTCATTGAGTGAAAACCGAGACTTCAAGAAACAGGTATTACCTTCTCTTTCCTCCTTTCGTTTATTTGCTCCCCTGTGAAATGGATCCAAAAAATAAAAACACTTTTGCTGGAAACGTCGTCTTTTTCTGACATTTGTGCAGCCTCGGGGTGGAGAGAAATAAAAATTCAAAATATGAAAACTAACTAACTAAGGCAAGACAGAGTGGTTGAAAGGTGGCCAGATTGATTTATTCACACCTAAACACATTAGCTCCACTTTACAGTGTTTGCCAGTGAAGCGCTACTTTTGTTTTCTCGTCGCTCTTTGAAGAACATTGTTTTCCCTGGGTGGGAAAGTGCACTATTCCTGGAGGTACTGAAATACCTGCTTGATGGGTGAATTGGAAAATAAAATGCATACCGCGGCTCTGTATTCACAAATGTGGTCTTTTTAAACCATACTGCTTAAGTTTTGTAAGGATATAAGCAATGGGCATTGAAGCGGGTCCCTTCTGGGCCCTGTAGTCATGGCCTTAACTTTTCAGGCAAAAGCACTCACTAATTTCTGAATAATGAGTGTAAAAAGAAAAAGGTAACCATGTTGTTCCTGCTTACATTTCACATGCTTTACTTAATCTTGCATTCCCTATGAGTGTTTGCTTTTTCTAGGATGTTGTTAATTTTTTTTTAGGCAGCATATTGCTCTGGTCTAGTCTGTAATTTTAATTGAGTCACAGCCAGGTGTTTATAGCGGGTCAGTGCAGTGCAAGTTTCTCTCAGTGGGGCAGTATGGTGTTCAGTGGGGGAGAAAGATGTGGCACTATGGTCAGAGCTGCTGAATTTGGAACTGGGGAACCAGGTTCAGCCTTCATGACTAGTCCCCCAGACCACTCTCCTGAGGGAGCACATTCCCATGCTAGACCTTAGAAGGCCCCGCAAGATCTTAAAAGCCCTGGTGTCTTAGCACCAGCAGGTGGACCCTAGCAGTGGCAAGTGTGGGTTAACCTTGAAGGCCTGTCCGCCACAATTCATCCTGAAGTTCACCTCCAGTCTTGCAGGCAGGCCTATGAAGCAGCACACCATAGCGTGACAGTGACTCTGTCACTGAGGTCACAGGACCCTTGAGCAGGGTGGCTCTAGGGCAGTGCGACTGCATCAGGCGCTGACCAGCCGCGGTCCGTGCAGCTAACAGCGGTGGGGCAGAGGGGCCGGGTAAGGGGGGATTTCGAGGGACGATGCAGAGGGAAAATTAAATAAATAATTAATTTTCCCTCTGCTTCGTCCCTCGAAATCCCCCCATACCTGGCCCCACCGCCCCACCGCTGTTACCTGCATGGACCGCGGGTGGCGCTGACTTCAGGTGGGGTTGTCGTGTTTGCAAGTATACTATGGTTTTAAAAGCACTTGCTACCTCCTTCCTGGCCTCCAACAATTTTCGGCAACAATAAAAATGTCATGATAACTCCAGTGATTAATGTTCTTAGTAGAGAGAGATGGTGTGTTGTCTAGTGGACGTTTTTACTCATGGAAAGGAAGCGCAGAGGGTTAATGTGCCTGCTGCTAAGAACATGTACCATGCAGATCACAAAGTGCACATAATGTAAATAGGTCAGTGGGTTACTGCTTTTGTCAGAGAGACCCTATTGTTACTTGCAGTTAAAAAGTTAAAATCCTAACATAGAACAGTGAGTTCTTAACTGTCATGTAAGAGCTGCATGCAAACTGCAAGGTATAAATTAGAGCGTTAAGGTTTTTACCCCAGTCTTTGATTATCCTAATGTTGCAGAAAAAGGGTTCATTTGGGTAGAAATCAATTCTGATTATTAAAGAGAACCACCAACCATGGTATTACATTTTAAATTCTGAGTTTGTTTTTCTCCAGACCAATCACTATTAAACTATGCTGCCTACTAGTATGGTTGTCATGTGACTCCTACACCTTGTAGTCCTTTGTCTTATGTAACATTTCCTATACAGTGATTTACACACGTATGGTTGATTGTCTCTGTGTAATGTGTGATGTAAAGTGCTCTGACACACTACACTGGTATTAGTGGTGCTGTACATTTTCTGATACTTTATTATTTTGACATTTTTACACATGCTAACAGTCTGCAAAGATTTTTCCTTATTAGTACCAGTGGAACATACAACTGCATCAGTGAGAAAGGTGACCAGTCAACCTTTGCAAAGGGCCCTCCACTTCACAGCAGCACAAGTCACATTTTTTAGGAACTTTTTATCTGTTTGAGCTATAAACAATTTACTAGTTAAAATCGTCAGATCATGCAGCAGATGATGTATTATGTGGCAAATATGGCAGAGCCATAATTATGTGGAAAACATTTGCAAACTAGGATATTTTGCCATTCATGTTTGAACTGCTCTTGTGGAAAAAGGGAGGAGAAGTGCTGATGACAGAAACTCCATGGCTGGGAGACAAATGGCTTGCGATTCCACTTTTAAGGATATTTGGGACATTCTGTGATTGGAAACGTATCCCACTTTGTGAATGTATTTTAATGTCAATAACTCATATTAAACCTTAAATAAACATGTGTATCCATTGGTTAAATTAAATAACGTAATAAGCTGTAACTGGTTAGTGAAATGGGAAACAAATACAAAAAATTGGAATATTTTGCTCTTTCTGCCACACCTTTGACTCCGCCCACTGATCCAATCCATGGGTTATTCCCGCCCTCTGATTCTCCGCCCACAGTTCCCCTACTTTTTTCCCCCCACTTCGACCACTGGGAAGGACCAACATAGTTTGGGGCATGACAGACTGTCAGGACTGTGGACAGCATTCACCTAGGACACGAGGTGGGGGACTGACCGATGCTTGAGCCATCCACAGTACTGACAGGCTTAATGGTGACTTGCATGCCTGACCCACTTACTACGGTCTTTTCATGGTTCTTGGCTCTGGGTCACCTGTCCCGTTCGTGGTCAATATTTCCTCAAAAACATTAAAGGGACGAGGAATATGCCATCTGCTCAGGATGGGCTAGGTGCCCGCTGTAAACTACCTGGTGAGGTACCCCTCCACCCTTGGAGATCCATTCCAGACTACTCCTTCTAGAGGGTTCCACGCTGTAGGGTGTAGAGCTCCAGCCTTGCCAGAGGTCTTCTCTTATTCTGCAACTCTCTTCAGGCTAGCTCTTTACCTCCTCGCCCGTCTTCCTTGGCAGCCCTTGCACATAAGTTATGCTTTCAGCTCCACAGACTTTCTGTACCTAGTCCAACTCGACTCAAAAAAACTTTCTCCAACTTGGCTGCCATTACCCACAAGCACAAAAATAAGGAACTTCCTGTCAGCTCTTCCTGCAAAAATCAAGCCCAAAAAGGCAAAATCAACCAACCTGTGAAACAATGGTAGGGAGTGGGTCAGCACTGTGGCGAGGAAGGTCTGGACCTGGATGAATAAAGATTACTGGTAAGAAACC
This sequence comes from Calotriton arnoldi, assembly GCA_963921515.1. NCBI lineage: Eukaryota > Metazoa > Chordata > Amphibia > Caudata > Salamandridae > Calotriton > Calotriton arnoldi. Next base: position 192,257 of record CAWUFW010004032.1, on the reverse strand, counting down.
CAGTCATTCTCAAATACAATTCTAGCTCAGGCAGGCTTCAGGCACACCCATCCATCCCGCTGCCCAGTGGTTGACTCACAGCAGGCAGATAGCCTGTCTCTATTTGAGCCCAAAGCCATATCACATATATTGAGTAGTATATGGTTAGCCTCTCAGTTGTTCTGCCTTGCAAACATCCACTTCTGCCACCTGGTGGCTGGACAGACTCCAGCTGGCAAAGGGCAAATGATGATTGTACAAACCCTCCAGCATTTTGCGATTCACGAAAAAAATTGCTAAATCAGCTGATTAGCGTGATGGCTGCGATATTTGCCTTTTTGGCCACTGAAAAAGGTCTCCCATAAAAAAGGAAAAACATGGCTTCTTATTGGTTGCACGCATACACGTCACTACGTGCCGCCCTGCAGCCGTAAAATAGCTTGGTGTAGGCTTCTCTGTATTTGGACTGTTTTCCCTGCCTCAAGGCACTCCGTCGCCTTCTCGGTCTAATTTCTCAGAAAGCGGTAAAACTGCAGACTCGTTTTATCCAGCGCAGTCTTTGTTCTTACCCTGGGGTTATTAGCCTGTGTCTTCCCCGGGGCTTTTCAGATTATATTACGAATTTGCCCTGTAACCCCGGCTTCTAGAGGCAGTTCCATGCCTGAACACTTTTTGTAAAGCATAATTCCCATACAGTACTCACCTTGCTCCAGAGTGATACCTTCGCCGGAATCCGTTAACCTCGTCCCCCCCAGGATGGCTGAATGAATTAATGCTTCTCATTGGTATCTGCTATGATCTATAAGTAACGCGTTTCCATCCACCTGAGTTTGGATAAGTTGAGTACCATGAGTTTGGGTAAGAGTAACTCCTGTTATTTGCAGCACTTAGAAACAGCAGTGGTGCCATAAATAGCGCTATATGGAAATAATAGATGGGAATATGTTTCCTTCCCCTTATGCCGTCCTTTCTATGGTTGGGGTCATGATAACTCTGTTCTTACTCTCTGACCCCCGGCTGCTGTTCTGGCTGCACGCACCTTTACCAAACTTATTTTCAGATCTCGTATTTTGATTCCCATTCGAGAGATGCCAACGCATCTCTACTAATTTTGACATAAAAGCACCTTTTAAAGCACTAAACAAAAGTGGCATTGTGAGGTGTGGGCAGAGAGGGCACTGGCGGCTGGGTGCTGGCAGAGGAGGGGCAGGCGGGTGAGCAGCCGGCTATCGCACCTCCTCTACATTACATTAGAGACACTTCACAGCGAGATGTAAGCATCTGAACAGCATTCCAGGCCACAGGGCCTGCGGTGTCTCAGTCAGCCTGGACAAACTAGTACCAGATTCCTCCAAACCAGATATGGCTCACATGCCCCGGGGCGTGTGTGCCCTCATGCAAGAAGCACCCCAAAAAGGTCTAATCGTGCAGAAGAATTTAAAGGTCTGGCTGCTTCACTGGCCTGCTACCAAATTTAATGTGAACTCGGCTGATTTCCAGCTCCCCAAACCACCAAGGCGAATATTGGGTGCTAGCACAATGTGCCACCCTGAGCCTGTCTCCAGCCTATGCTATTCATTTCCATTATGCCCATGGGGTGAAGCCTCATGAGTACAAAGGGAAAAGGCCTGGCTCCTGTGGCTGAAGCGATTTGACACCACAAACAGGCGGGGCTGTGGTGACAAGAGAGCACACGTCAAATTACACCACTGGCGTTAAGAAATAAGATCATTTTATTTGAGGTCACAAATCCATAGACAATGGGGCCCGGGCACAGTGAAGAAAGCCCTGCCCAGTTCATCACTTTCCCTCATGGGAGGATGCAATGAAAGGATTGGCCTTTGAAGTTCCCTAGAATGGCCCAGGTGAGGTGATAGCTAAGTACTGTTAGGCTAGTGTAGTGATTTGAGGGCCTGCTGCAGTGACCTGTGGCCAGCTAGCCACAGGTTACTATCCCGGCAGGTCAGGTTCATCCTTTCATCTTTCACAGACTAGGATAACAGTATTATTTGCTATCAAACAGATAAAATGCTGTGCACTGTATACACTATTTATATTCAACATAAGATATATGATCAACTTCTGCACCACAAGAGGAGGGGCCTGGGTTTTGGGACCCCGACGGGGGTGCATACATGGGTGCTAAAACATTCCAGGGAGAAATAGGGCCCCTCTCATGAGGTTAGGATTAGAGCTGTGCTTCCGTAGAGTTGCAGGCACTTTAAACATGCCTATTTCAAAGTGGAATACTCTGCTACAATAGTTTCCATTGATTTAAGGCTGAAAAAGAATGATTACGAGTCAAATAAAGTGCCGCAAAAATGCAGCTAAATTTCCATTTTTGTGCCGCTAAATTTCCAAATCTATGCTGCAATAATCTGGGGGGTGGGGGGAGGTCTGATTGTAGAAGAGAACACAAAAATTTCCATTTTTGTGCCGCTAAATTTCCAAATCTATGCTGCAATAATCTGGGGGGTGGGGGGAGGTCTGATTGTAGAAGAGAACACAAAAATTTCCATTTTTGTGCCGCTAAATTTCCAAATCTATGCCGCAATAATCTGGGGGGGGTCTGATTGTAGAAGAGAACACAAAGGCCAGAAGGACTCCGATTGGTTGGAATAAAGCATGTTGCTGAGAAGCCGAGTTGTGCCAGAGACTTCTGGTACACAATAGAAATGACGCTGAGAAAACAATCCAGAAGGTGGTGCTCAGAGTGGGCCCACCAACCCTTTTTCAGCTTGGGATGGGTGGGATAGTTACAGTTCATTTTCAAGAACATCACGAGATCAGGCAACCACAAAAGGGGAAGACGCAAAAGGATTTTGACCTCTTCAGGACATCAATGGCAAAACAGCTATCAATCTCCCAAAATGGCGCCATCACTCTTTACCTAAAGAGCCACGGGGACTTTGATTGGCAGGGCCTTGGGAGTGCTAGAATCAATAGAGGCCTGGTTCACGTTCAAGTCAGCAGCACGAATGTGTTTGATTGCATTACATTTTCCGTCACAGAGGGTTGTAAAATGTGTTCAATATGCTGTGCAGGGTTTTATTTATCAGCACTGGGTGCGGGAACCATCACAGTCGAAGGTCCATGTATAATTTATGGTCGACTAGCGCTGACTGGAAAATGTGATGCTGCCCTTATTGATTTTGAGATTACCTCACAGCTGTGGGCCAATGCCTCTTCCTGCCGATATCTTTTGTTGAATGCGCCTTTCAAGAAAATGCTCCTCAATTAACATTATCTCTCCACTGCTGACCACTGTCAAGGGAGGGCCACAAATATAATTTGTGGTTGGGCTAATTTAATTTAATGTATTTATTTTTATTTACCTAGTTTTCCATAGTGTGGCCGTGCTTGAAGGGTGACGGATCACTGTACAAAAGAAACATTCACCAAGAAGAACAAGCACTGACAAGTCCAGGAGGTCTGACTAGCATTATGTGTCCTGACTACAATTTTAAAAAGCCTGCCACAGTGCAAAAACAATAAAAAACAGATCGCTTTCGGTATGTAATGCATCCATTAGATAAATAATGTAATGTGATGGTTCAGTGTACTTTTGAGATGTAAAATAGTCCCTCGTGCATTGCAATGCAAGCATTCTATAGGAGGTGGATTGACACACTAAACAATCAATAACATGAGGTGACAGAGATTTACTCCTCTGGAGTCAAAGCCCACTCTGATGGTTTTAAAGACTTGGTAGCAATAGGCTTGGAGGTCCGTTCATCATCAGAATGAAGCAGAACAGTGCTTGCCCCACCCTACTTATGGTATCCATCACCGATTTTCCCTGCCTGAATCACCTCTGCTAAATCTGCTGGATGGCAGATTCGGGAAGAGAAAAACAAAAAATGGTCCCATGCAAGGAGCATTGTATGTTTTTTATTGTGCTGAAACGAACTCCTGCTCTGGGAGTTTCTTTCAGTAAACCAAGCAATAAATGCTGAGTGGGTGAAACAAACATGGCGCCCGTTCTGCATTCAGCTCTGCCTACAGGGCATCAGCTACAAAACCAGGTGCCCTGAAGACACAGATGTCCCCACCAGGCAGGTGAGAATCCCTGGGTGTGTGTTCCAACACAACAAGTGTGAAGGCTAAAGTCTCCACTGACACTGGGGGCTGGTGGGCCGTCCTCTAAACTTTAAAAGTATCCCAAATTTTGAATTGAGACTTACAAGCTTCAACCAGATCAAGAAGAGACATGCTTAAATGAATGTGCTCTGCAGTAGGGCTGAGTGTCATCAGCGTACTTATGGTATCCAAAGCCACGTCTTTAGGAGGTCCCTCACAGGCAGTGGGAAGAGGGTGGATCCTTGTGGAACACCCTGCAGTACAGGGTGCTGCGGACAGTGGGGTTTGTGTCCATCTTCTTTTCAGAGAGATAAGATTAGAACCATTTTGGTACAGAGCCTTCAATGCCAAGCCTTTTTTGCACGGTTTTAGAGAATATCGTATGGTCTACATATCAAATGGCTTAGAGAGGTTCAAAAGTACCATGAGACACGACTCGATGATGTCCATTATTTTGACAGCATCATTGACAACACGGAGAGATGCAGTTTCTGTGCTGAGACCTGATCTGAGATATAACTTTTCAATTGAAATCCTACAGAGTTTTCCATTTGTTTAGCCATAGAAAGAAGGCTAGTGATATGTCTTCAGGATCTGGTGGGTCGCTGTTATTTTGCGGAAGGGATTTAAATAGAACGTTTTAGGGGGTGTGGAAGAGAGACTGGAGAAGGGAGACATTAAATATATTCACACATGTATCTTCGAGTTTGAGGATTTTTGGTTTGGCAAATGTCCAGAAGGATAGCAATGCCTATGTAAGATGAAGGTTTTATGCTTACTATCACCTTTCAGGGAAAGATTCTGTCAGTGGGTGTAAACCACCCCTTCCGTTTGAATACGTTTATCAATATTTCCACTCATAGCGAAGTAAAATCTAAATTAAGGGCGGTATTCAGAGTTTGGCAGATGGGGTACTCCATCACAAACATGGCACATGACCCGTCCTCCATCACAAACATGGTTCATAACCGTCCTCCATCACAAACATGGCGCATGACCCGTCCTCCATCACAAAAAGGGCGCATGATCACAAATGGCGCATGACCCATCCTCCATCACAAACATGGCGCATAACCCATCCTCCATCACAAACATGGCGCATGACCCATCCTCCATCACAAACATGGCACATGATCACAAACATGGCGTATGACCCGTCCTCCATCACAAACATGGCGCATGACCGGTCCCCCATCACAAACATGGCGCATGACCCGTCCTCCATCACAAACATGGCGCATGACCCATCCTCCATCACAAACATGGCGCATGATGACAAAAATGGCGCATGACCCGTCCCCCATCACAAACATGGCGCATGACCCGTCCCCCATCACAAACATGGCGCATGACCCGTCCTCCATCACAAACATGGCGCATGACCCGTCCTCCATCACAAACATGGCGCATGACCCGTCCTCCATCACAAACATGGCGCATGACCCGTCCTCCTTATTACTAGTGCATTGTAGCCCATGGCCCTTGTAATACGGCCGGCGGGATGTCTGCCAAGTTTTAACAGAGTATCCATTCGCCAAACTAAATAAGGTCCAAAGTTTCTCGATTTTCTCTGCAGCCATCCGCCGGAAATGTGGGGTTGACTTAGATCTGAGTCATCTATTTTTAATACTTCAAAAAACATATTGGTCTATATTTGGAAAAATGCTTCCTTTGCCTTATCTTCCTCCCTGACTGAGACAGCAGAGATGACACCAGAAATTGCGCCAGAAGTGGGTATTTAACCTCTTCTGTCGTTCTCTTCTGGGTGTTTAATTCTTCGCAGTAGCATGGGCCGCAAGTCAATCAAAAAGAAAGCATGTGTGATGTGACAACACAACTTTCATTGCCTTGTTGGCAATAATATTTTTCTCTGAAACTTAAACAGATCACGGGCGCAGCAAGTGCCGGCATTTTTAAGGAAGAGCCCTTTCCATGCCGGTATTTGTAGGAAAATGCCTGTAATCGCTACATCACAAATAAAAATGCAATGCTCACAAAATCCTGGATGCGGTTTTTGCACATCTGAAAAGTTATAGGGGCATATTCACGAGGAAGTGGCGGTGAGAGGCGTTAGCCTCCTTGGCTTAATGCCTCTCACCGCCACTTCGAAAACGCCAGGCTGCACCCTATTCTCAAGAATGTGGTGCAGCCTGGCGTTTCCCCCTGCGACGGCGCTAAGTCTCACGACTTAACGCCAACGCAGGCACCCTTGAACCAGAGTGCAAGGGTGTCTGCGAGCAGGGAGGTTTGTTTATGTACAGGAAGGTGTCCCTTCCTGCACATAAACAAACCTAAAATGCCGTTTAGTAACTTACATGTGTGCTGCTTCATGCAGCACACATGTAAGTTACAAAACGGCATTTTTTTTAAAAGGTTTGTTTAACGTGGCTTAACGCTGCCTTGAGAATAGGGCGCTGGCCCTATCGCCACAGGAACGTCAAAAAAAGTGACATTCCTGTGGCGATAGGGGCTTGACATTATGCCCCATAGTGTAATGACAGCATTAGGACTTGGCCGCTCAGTGGCTTCACCTCATGTTTGGCACATTTCGTTCCCTGTAGAGAATACAAGTGGGTGTAGATACGGTGCAGCATAGGCCCTGGAAGTAGGGGTGATGGGGTGCTGCAGCACCCCCAATGAAACCATGCTGGATTTTAGAAGGGGAGGGGCAACAAAGGGCACTTTCAGATTTGTAATTATCTTGTCACATTTGCTGCGATCACAGACACAGGTCAAAGGGGAGGCTTTGTCTTCTGACAAACTGTTGCTTATTTGGAAACTGGTGTTTACTATTATCTCTTGGACGACAAAGTGACAAAGGCAAACTATCTGGCAGTCTTGCTGGGGTACAGGCAGTGTAAGGAAAGGATGTCAGTTTTATTCTAACAAACAACATTTAAATACTTGTAAATTAACTATGTACCCATTTTCAAAATATATCAGCACAAATAAAAACACATTTTTTGGAACTGTGAAGGAAACAAAGATTTTAATAGGATTAAAACAAATCAAGACACTTAATGATGCGCAAATGATAAATATTCGCTGAAACCTATTTCCACATATTACTGTGTGTGCGCTGTATAGGTTTACCAGTAAAACTGTGTGCCTGTGGAAATTTAGAGGCCATTTCAATGGAAAATGTGCTTTCTGTTAATGACAGTGTGGTACCTCACAAGTGCTCCAATCTGTAAAGGACAGTGCGCTACCTATCTAGTATCCCACAATGCACCACTGGCCCCATACAACACCCTCTCCGCTCTCCTGCTGAATGGACGTAGCTCATTTGCTGCACTTTATTTTTGTGTGCTGCTTGGATTTTTTATTATCCCTAGGACTTCAGTGAAATTGCATTAATGGCAGCAACCCCTCTCTGAAAATTGTTCCAGCACCGCTGCAGTGCTGAACCTCTAGTGCTACGCAGTCGCTCTTCAGATTCAACCTGCAGCATGGGAAGCTGCTGTTCTTTGGCCTGCAACGCCAAGCCTGTCGCAGAGCTGCTAGAGACCGCCTGATGTATAGGCACAATCAGAGGCGCAACTAGACAGGAAGGGGTGGGAGCACACTGCTGACCTCCCAGCACAGTTCGCCCCTTAGCATTCTGGTAAATGCAGTTTGTAGTGCATGCTTACTTGGTATTTTGCTGGAGTGTTCCACCAAAGTTGGTGCAGATTAGTGCTGTCAACTAGAGCCAAATTTCAGAGGCAGCTAAGAAAAAATTTCGGGGGGGGGGGCGCTAATTCTTCAAGCAATAGGCAGAGTGGAGATGCAGGGGCTCTAAGAAGGGGTGAAAAACAACAAAACCTAATTAACAAGCAAATGGTCTTTTAAAGACCTGTGAAGTACTCGGGTGCGGTTGTGTGTGTGCCCGGGAAGCTGTCTCAGCCTGGGCTGCAACACACGACGTGGGAGGAGGGGGGGGGCTGAAGCCCTTTGCGCGCCTGGGCACAATAGAAATGTCACCAGTCGTTCAACGTTTCTTGCCATGATTGTCGCTAACGATCTCGGCAATTAGGACCAAGAACCTAATCTACAGGTGACTGGGGGAGTGAAAATGTGCTAATATTAAAGGAATAACCAATCACACAAAAAATTCATACTCTCTGCAAGTAGGGTAAACCTGTGAATTTAAAAAAAACGACCTAAAGAGAGGAAACAAAAGAAAGGTAGGGAAACAAGAAATCATTAAAGGTAAGAAATGCGGATATCTAGACTAATACTGTACTAGCCTGAACTGTCACGCTTGTAGGAATGCAATGGCTAGTAGTTGTGTTGGTACTGTCATTGGCAGAGCTAACAGGGACAATGAAGGGTGCAGGTTGCAGTAGCCTCCCAAAATGGGCCCTGGCACTTTTTTTTTTTTTTTTTTTTTTACAAATTAAGCTGCAGCAATTTAACTGTAGCAATAAGCTACAGAAAGGTGACCAGTCATCCTTTGCACAGGGCCTTCCACTGCGTGGCAACATGTGTTACCACGTTATTAGTAACTTTTGATTCATTTGAGCTAGAAACAACACTTTTTTGGTCAAATCTGTAGATCATGCAGGAGATGATGAATAATGTGGAAAATCCATAGTTATGCAGAAAACGTGGCAGCCACTAAATCGCATAATTCAAATGGTCCCGATAATGAGAGAGACACCACTATGGGTGGGTACATGGCTGAAGCAGGTAGCCAATTGTGAAGGCTTGACAGGCTAGGATCTAGCTGGTGTGTTAAAATTTAGAATTATGGAGGGTGGCAGGTATGTAAAATCCTTCTCATGCCTGTATGCAGATGATGAGTTACAGACTTTGTAGTTTTACAGGTACCTCCAACTGTGGCAAGCTCTCACACATGTCAAAAAGAGATTCGGATGATGCCGATGTGAGATGAAACGTTAACAGACGATGAAGTTGAGTGTCAGTAGGTATTGCAAATTTATTACAGATTGGTTATTAAGATCTTCAACCTCTGGAGACCCTCAGGGCTAGAGGGACTGCACACCATTAGGTATCGATTGATGAGGAATATTGAGGGAAGCTCAAATGGCAGCCAGAGACGTGGCCATTTCATCTCAGCTTTGTTTAATTCAGTTTAACTGCACCACTAGGCGAGTGAGGCTTGGCATATGAAGCACGACTCTTCCCAAAATATTTGAAATATGTTACCGAAAGAGAAATTCCTTCACTCAGTGTAGGGAGGCGATTTTTTTGACCATTCAAGAAAGTGGTGGGCAATACCCTTTTTATGGCGTTGAAGGATTGGTCCTCAGACAGAAGATTGCTCTTTTGGCCCGATTGAGGACCCGTAGACTTCTAGCAGTTTGAAAACATTTGTAAATTGGGGCCTACCGGTTGCCAAGATGGACATTGTCAGGAGCTAGAGTAAGAAGGAGGCTCATTCAAGACAGGATTGGATTAGTGGTATTGAGAGGTGTATGCCCCTAGACCCTATGGTTCTCCAAAGTTGGTCCTGGCGGGCCACGTTGTGCCAGATTTTTAAGACAACTACATTTATCTAAATGAGGATATGCTAAAAATCTGGCATCTGGAATCTCTCCAGTTCCGACTTTGCAGAACCCTGCCCTGGACGTTCCGGTATACCAAACTACAGGTGGCCCAACCAAAGTACGAGCGGATACGCTGCAACCGAACCCCGCTGGGACTTTACATTCAGGAGCCATGGATTGAAAAACAAAGGTTTGACTTGAATGTATACATCAGAACATCCTTCGGAGCCACGTTACACATTTGTTTCCCAACACTACAACATCCTTTGCCCCATTTCCTTCCATTTGCATGCCTGCCACCCCTCCCCTTGCACACCCGCTCGTGCCGTGTCTGCGAAGCCTCCAAGTCCTGTTTTCCCAGTTTCAGTGTTTATCTCTTGAGTGCTATGGAAATCTTCCCAAGACTTTCCCCGGAAATGCACCATCATCGCCACTCCTGTTGGCACTCAGAGCAAGAAGACAAACATTGGATGGGCATAAAATCTGAACTTCCCCTTCAGAGGGGGGAAGGAGGGGGTGTACCTGGCGAGCACTGTGACCAGTTTTCAGGTCCCAGGGCTTTCAAATGAGACGATTCAGGAACACCAAATCCCCACTTTAAATTCTCCCAGGCGCCTCGAAGCACCCTGGTTGACAAAGAGAGCTATACAAATTAAACTACTCACTTAGATATGTACAGTACAAGACCTGCAATAATAAAGTTATAGATCGAGAAAAAGACAGAATGTGTCTTGTTTCCCACAGCCCACAATTTCCACTGGAAAAGCACGGTAACTGTCACACCTGCTGGCAGTGTCAGCAGAAAACCACATATTAAATGGGCAAGTCTACAGCATCACACCCACTCGCTAAATTCTCTTAAGAGCAACAAGCGAGTTGACTGGTAGATGGAGAAATACACAAACACAGCAACGATGACCATAGCCATGAATAGGGCACAATCAGAAACAACAACACATACCTAATACAATTATAACCCACAGACAATAAAATAAAACGCACCTGCTCCCTACCGTCCGAAACCGGTCCTGGAAAGGCACGGTAGCTGGCAGTCTCAGCAGAAAGCCAAACATTGAACGGTATATATTGTAATCTAATGTAAACATTTGATGGCCAGGTAAGATCGTATTTCCCAACAGCCAAAAAGCCAATCACAGTTTATGTTCTCCGGTTTACTTTACTCCGCGAGCCCAATGTGCTCAAATGTTTTTTACTATTTGTCTGACAGCAATGTCCAAGGCTTTTTTTTTTTTTTTCATTCCACAGTGAGAACGCTGCCGTTTGAAGGAGCTTTTTGAGACTCTGGGAGCGAATGCATTGCACACCTCAACACTTTAAAATCGGTTAGTCCAAAACTAAGGCCATTTTATTCCATTAACCATCATAGTCCATTAACCCCCAGCTGCCTAGGGGGCGCCCGCCATAGGGTCTCCCTGGTATATTTAAATGTCCGATTAAGGCACTCACAAGGTCACAGTAAGGTTACAAAACGCTACGAATCCATGGCAACACCGCAATCGGCGCACCTCCCCAGCTGCCTCTCATCTACACACACGCGTCATTAACGTAACAGACCTTTTACCCGCCCGATTCTGCACGTGCCGGGTGCACCTGGCATCAAACTGCGCGCACAATTCAACAGCTTTATTCATCGCGACGGGCAGGTTTTATTCAGTTTATTATGATAATAGTTGGTTCAGGGACAGCTTAAGGATTTTGGGGGCCCTGGGCCAAACGTATTTTGGGGGCCCCTGTTTGGAACAGTTTTGAATTTATGATCCAACTTCAGCTCTTGCATGCCCTCTTTGGCCAGGTCACTGACAGTGCACAGGCACACTCATCCAAATTCTAAATGTGTTTATATTTAATATTCCGGGATAGTGATGTGTGTTTTCAATAATGTAACACAGCAGAAGCTCACTAATATTACTGCAAATAATCTCTGTGACACCCTCCCATTTCTCATATGTGAGATCCTGTTTAGATCTAAAATAAACTTTTTTTATGAATAATGCATGAAAAGTAAACAACATTTCTCTGCAAAATGTCTGCACCAGACTCTCCCACATCACCCACATTAAAAAATAAAGTAAAAGAAAACGGTATTTAAAATAATGTGTTTAACAATGATTCAAGATCAACAAGGCCAAACTCTCTGCAAAACAGAGCTGGCTCTATCAGGGGGCCCCTGAAAGGCTGGGGGCCCAGGGCCAGAGATCGCTTTGCCCATGCCTTAAAATGCCTCTGCATGGAAAGACAATCCGGATAGGTTGGGAGCTCAGAGAGATTACATTTACTACAGAATTAAGCATAACAGCATTAAGAAAGAAGGCCGGCACACAGACTATATTCTTCCTCCATATCACTCTTTGAATGAACACGGATCGACAGACTCCGCTTCAAGTGTTTACTGTAGCTCGCAAAGCATGTGGAGCTGAGCTCTGGGCCCCTACCCACCAGCCTGACTGGGGGCCCACTGCTGGCCCAGGATGCCCCAGGATTTTATGGTAGGACAGTCAGCATTATATCAATAGAGGCATAGTGCCCAGCCCAAATTGTTAACCCTTACAACGCTCTTGAGCAAAGCAAGGATCAGGTTGTGACCATCAGTCATGGTATTTTATTTGTCTTTTTTCGAAAAGCTAATTTTTTTCTTTTTAAGAACAGCTGTTAAATAGAAAACTGGTGCTGTGGAACTGTCCTGATCAGATATATGGTGGCCCCAGGAAGGTGTGGGTGCTGGGCATGTGTCCATTTTGCCCATGTCTGACTCACCTACAATCCGTGCCCTTGCAGGTAGTTCTTCCATCGTGCGCAGCTAAGCTTCAGGAGAGGACTAGAAGCGGTGTGTTCATGCTTCGTTTCATCTTGCTGCGGTGCCCTTCCTTGGTGGTAGTGGAGCTCCAGCTTGAAGCTATCCATTCCGACCCCAGGCACTCGTGAGTCCTTAGTATCATTCAGTGCGCCCGGCACCTCAAACCAGCCCCCTTGCCTCAGCCTCTCTCCCTGCCTGGAGAAAATCGAAGGTTCTTTCGTTTTCACAATTGGTAATGCAGGCAGGAGGCAGCAGATCACATGCACTGTTTCAATTGTGAAACTTTATATTTTTAAGTAACAGAAACTCAAAGGTCTGCCCTTTCAGTTGGGGGGGCCAGAGCATATTAAGGCCTGGCTGGGCCCCGCTATTCCCCCCCGTGGCTACGGCCCTGTAGTGCACTCCCATCACTGCGCATGATGGTTTGGTCGGCCAAACCACCATGCGCAGTGAAAGCTGTCTCCATCCCTGCAATGCAGCTGGGTTGGACAGAGCAGGCACAGACTCTCAGTCTGTCCTGGAGCACAAATTGAGGGCGCTCAGGCCAATCCTGGAGCTGCTCTCATGCACGAGAGCAGCTTCAGGATTCTCCTCAGGGCATTCTGGGAGCCTGTGCCTTCCGGAAGCGGTTATGAGGAGTAGAAGAGCGTGAGGGGACGGCTGCGGGTACGCTTTTTAAAATTTCTTTACCCCCCCCCAACCCCTCCCGCCACCCCCTCCTCCAGCATACTGGCCGCTCCCGGTGGGGTGGGCAGAGAAGGAAAAAGACTCTTTCTTTTCCTTCTTGCCCAGAGAAGACAAGGGGACTGTCCATTTCTCTTACTCTGCTGCTGTCAGCTACCCCCCTCTCTTTCTTCTTCATCCTCTTATTCCCCCTCTTTCTATCGCTGTCTCGCTAGCTCCTCACTTGCTGAAAACCGTTCAAGAAACGGCTCTAACCCCCTCTTTCCTCTCCTCTCCTTCCCTTCATTCGTGCCCCTGTGAAATGGATCTAAAAAGGAAGAAACACTTTTTTTGCTTGATATGTTGTCCCTTTCTGACATTTTTCTATTCCAAAGTGCAGTCTCAAGACTGAGAGAAAAAAAAGGTTCAAAATACGAAAAATAAATAAATAAAGCAAGACAGAGTGGTCGAAAAGTGGCCAGATTTGTTTTATTCACTCCCAAACACATTAGCGCCACTTTACAGAGTTTGCCAGTGAAGCACTACTTCCGTTTTCTCGTCTTTCTATGAACAGCATCGGTTTCCCTGGGTGGGAAAGTACACCGTTCCTGGCGGTCCTGCAATACCTGGTTGATGCCTGGAGTGGAACACATTTAATTTAATCCTTATCAGCTGTTTTCCTTATTTTAGTTTATAAAATGTGTACACCGGCTCTGTGTTCAGGAATGTGGTCTTTTTAAACCATACGGCTTACATTTTGTAAGGATATAAGCAATGGACATTGAAACGGGTCCCTTCTGGGCTCTGTAGTCATCAGGTCCTTACCTTTTCAGGCAAAAACAGTCATTGATTTCTGAATAATGAGTGTAAAAGTGTTAAGGTAACCATGTTGTTCCTGCTTACATTTCACATGCTTTACTTAATCTTGCATTCCTTATGAGTGTTTACTTTCTCCGGGATGTTGTTACCTTTTTTTTTCAGGCAGCATATTACTCTTGTCTAGTGCATAACTTGAATTGAGTCCTCTCAAGAACCTGCAAGCACTTCTTCCATTCCTTTTTATTTTTTGAATTTTTATATAGCGCGAATGAAGGTATCAAAGCGCTTTACATAAGCACTAGTTCCATTACAGACATTTGCCCAGTGGAGGATAATATGCTGCATGGCTAAACACTTATAAGGTCCCAAAGGCAAGACCAATTGGCAGGCATTACATGCTTGCCTCTTTTTTATCTCCTTTCAGCTCAGGACCGCTATTCTGCCCCCCCCCCCCCCTTCACCAGGGCGATAGATTTTGTTAATCTTCCATGTCAGTACTATCATGCTGCACTACCACCTCTTTTGCTGCGACCTAGCCTTAGAAGTGACACTTACCAATTGTACCCTTTCAGGTTTTGGTACTGCTCATGAACATGTAGACGTGCGCCTTACTGGATTTCACCATTTATGGTGTTTCCTTTCTCTGCACTTTTACTCTTAATGTGCATGATATAGGTCGGGTGCAGCCCAGCATGCCCTCAATCACTAGTTTCCTTGTGTAATTGCCACTGTTTTTCTAGCGGTAACAACAGGTGTTTTAACCATGTCACTAATGTGGTAAAACTTTTTCAAGAAAGCTGTTTTAGCACTAAACTTTCAATATATGCTGCCATGAAAATATATGGTAAGGAAGCTAGCACACATTTTTTCCTTTTGCGCAAAGCTTCAAATAACCATGAAGATGCTCTGGTAAAGGCTTGACAGAAGGAAAATAGACTGGATTTTTTTAAAGTAATTTTTAGGAGGAAGGGATACGTGATGTGCTCTGCAGCATTGTTTATATAGCAGACCCAGATGGATGACATCTTCAAGTTGATCATAGAGCAGCCCTCAGACATACTCAGTCATACACAAACTACCTATCCCTCTCATTGCTACTTTCTATCTATTCTGTGCATCTCTCGCCCCTATCTATTCACCAGGCCACATATTTCCAATACACAAATACACCACACAATTCCACAACTAACAATTCCAATTCAAACAATATATATCCACTACAAACAACATACACCCATTCCACTGCAAATAAAAAAACATATGTAAAAAACAATATCATTTACAACGTCAATAGCTCTAACTTTCACAAATGCGAGACTGATTGCATTGCAAATGCTTGTTTTAATATACGATGTCCCAAATCAGATGTGACAGTTTGTTTGTGTAGGTGGACATAATGTGTTTTCCTCTGTTGTGTGTGTGTTTTTTTTTTATTTAAAGCTCACATCGGTTTGTATTATACTACTTACAGTTTTAATTTCTACCACTTGTATGCACTTTGTGCTGTTTTGCGTTTTAGCTACAAGTGCTATGCCTAGGTCCCAAAGCAGGCCAGACAAGCAGCAGTATGAATGTTAGGAGCACAGGAATCCGTGGATGTATTGGAAAGTTCTGGGGTGGACTGGCCCTTTATTCCACTGAACACACATAAGATGATGGGAGGAATCCTTGAAAAAAATCTAACCGCTGGCAATCCCTCGGGGTAGCAACTCCAGCCTTTTCGTTCTTTTCCTCACCTCTGTTTGGGCCCAGCCATATGCAAATCAGACTTGACCTTGCTGCAGTAGGAACAGTCCAGCCAGAACTGCCATGCCCTCCCTCAAACTGTACACAAGCAACCAGTTTTCCCTGATTAGGGCTTATCTGTCAGGTGTAGATTTGTTCCAGTGGCACAGTGTGCCCACGTCCGACCTTTATTCCATTGGACATTTCCCTGGGGCTGGAGCCATTGAAGTCGAGGTTTTGAAGGCCAGGGCCACTGCTGGCACCTCTGTTTCTTTCCAGCTACCTGGATTTAATTGCTGCGGGCACAGGGCTTCAGGAAAATGAGGGAGGAATTGGAGAGCAAGGAGTGAGAAATCTGAGAGTGGAGAGAGATCAGAGAGGGAGGGGAGAGAATGGATGCATGGAAAGACGGTAAAATGACAGGAAGGGAGAAGGCTCTAATCATCTCATAAGTATCCCAAGGAAGTGGTATTAGAAGCCTTTTAAGGACATATATCAGCGACCTTATGTGTCGCCATGATACAAGCATATTAACACCTTAAGGGCAGATTTTTGATGTGCATGTGGAGATGTAGCTTTAAACGGACTTTCGGGATTAGGAAACAGTCCTCTTATGCCCAGCCACGACTGCGAGCTTAAATGCACACTCCTGTGCCTCACATTCAGGGTTCAGTGCTTGCAAGGCTGAGGAGAGGAGACCCCCCCCCCCTCTTAACCCATGCATCTCTACACCATGGCTGCAAGGCCCAAAGGAGGGGGGTCTCAACTGCTCCATCTTCACAGGAGCTCACCTCCACCCATCAGCTGAACATAAGTCAGAGCCTTTATGAGGAAGGGGGCCTGCCTGCCTTTTGAGGCAATATGTTTTAAAAACATTTTCCATTCCAACATCGTTTTCCTTGTGTTGTTGATGAAGGGCGCTATGGGATCATGCAGGACTGTTCTTTATCATGTTAGGCACATTGTATCGTGCTTTACTGCTGCTTGCATGCTCCAGTAGCGCTTTCTGAATCTGGCACGTGTGGAATAACCTCTCCGATAGGAAAATGGTTGAGGATTTTCAGGGGTTTCTGTTTAACAGTTTTGTAAGTCTGTTTATTTGGTGGCTTTATTGGACATGTTGGTTTTGACGACAGATCAACATTCCCGTTTTAATCATTTCACCTATTAAAATTGACAACTTGTATTTTTGTAACTTTACCAGTAATGCAACATTTTTAAATTGAAGTGCCGAGGGGCATTTTACGATACAAAAACGGATAAGCGGTAGCCGCCGACAAAACAGCAGCGAACAGTGCAAGGGAGGCTGTGTAACAAAATTCGGCTTTAAATCGAGCCATTTTATAACAGACAACACTTTTAAAATCTCCGCGCCCCGCCCCAACACAAAATGCAATATTAAACATCCGTAATAAACTGCCCAGTGCCACCTATTCCGCACAGGGCCACCTGTGTGTACAACCAGCGGGACTGCCAGACATAAAACGATAAGTAGAAGCGTCAAGTCTTCAAATGATAAATGAAAACCAAGCATAAAAAAAATCTTTATTTTATAGAAACGGTCTTGACCTCCCTTTTTACACGACTTATTTTTTTTATCCAACTTTCATTTTTTCCATCCATCCCTGCCTCTTTTCCTCGTGCTATATATTGCCTTTCTTTTATAATTTGTCTCTGTTAAGGTCCTTTTTTTCCTTTCTTCTTTTCCCGTGTTTGAGTCGATAGCTTTTACTGCCTATTTTGCATTTTTCCCCTTCCTGTTGTCCCCATGTCTTCTTCTCTTTCCATTTCTTTTCTATTTTTTCTTTTTCGTGAACTGTATATGTTCGAATCCTGGTCTAAGTCGCCGCTATTCTAACCGTTTAAGTTTCGCGTATTTCGCTAAACAGTATCGTGAGTTCGTGTTTAATGACGCATCCGTTGGCTCAATTGCCTTGTGCATCTCTTCCAGTGGCCGACCCCATGGTCTCCGTTTCAAAGTTAGCGGGCTTACTCAGCATTTCATCCTTCCGAGAGCGATAAAATGAGTACCATTGAGTTGATAAAAGAACCACCTGTTATTCAGCCACAAGATAAGACCTGCGGGGTGAGCGTGCACTTTACAAACATTGAAATTACAGTAATATAGCGCTTACTACCCTGACGAGGCGATGAAATACATGTTCTGGTTATCTATGCATGCAGTTTTTTAAAGGTAACGGGAATACAACCTGTCGAGCGGGAACTTGGCTGGACGGACGGCTGCCTTCCTCAGCGTGTGGCAACGTCTTTGTCTTTCTCAGGTGACACGTCCCGTGGGTATATTAAGTTACCGCCCACCGACCGCTTCCCGGAAGTTAGACTGGTGGTTTGGGACGGTGGGAATCACCTCAGCCCATGCTCCCTGACTACGTCACTTGTGTGTTGTTCTTTGTTCTTATCGTGCACTTTGAATTATGCCCCAATCATAAACACTTTAATGGCAGCGTCATAATGTGGCTGTCAGCCCTTTTGTGTGGGTTTCATTTGTGTAACAGAAGCTAATGTATGTGGAGTTTCAATGTATTGGGCGGAAAGGTGAACTCTAGTTCAATGTCACTTTACGGCATATTTCATTTTAATCTCCGGGGGGAGGGGGGGGACAGATTTACAAGAACTGACGCATCTCTGCATACTAGCAGAGATGTGTCAGTTAATTTGCGTCACGTAAAAAAACCCTTGCGCCACCATGGATGCGTCGCATTTACAATGCGGCGCACCGTGGCGCAAGGATTGACAAATGCGTGACGCATCTATTGGCGTAAAGGCAACGAATTGCGGGAGTCGTGTTGCAAGCACGACGCAACTCCAGCAATGCTTCAGAGTGCCTATTTCTATTATGCTGCGTCACTCCTTACGCCTGCTTCAAGCAGGCGTAAGGTTTTGACGCAGTGGCGTCGTAAAAGTGACTCAGTGAAATCTTGTAGATTTCACTGCATCACTTTTACGAGGCTTTCTTGCGTTGAAACGCCCACCTTGCATACTTTATACCTGACGCAGGTATAATGTGACGCAGGGCTTTACAACGTGACGCATCTCCATAGATGCGTCACGTTGTAAATGTGTTGTATTGTTTACGACGCCGCTGCGTCACAAAAGTGACGCAACGGCGGCGTAAAAGTGTCGCAAGGGGCTTGTAAATCTGCCCCCAGCTGTTCAGTTGTGGAATTACGTTTTCTTAGGTGATAAATTAACAGAATTTTACCAACAACTGCCACAAAGCAAAGACAGACAAAAAAGCAATATAAGAAATATTCTGTTGCGTTGTGATGGCACCAGTATGCTACAAGTTAGTGGTTCTTAACTTTTTGACTTCTGGGGACCCCCAAGGTGCACTTGGAACAGGTATAAAAGCCCTTTTTAGTTTTACTGCACATCTAAGGAAATTGGATTCTTGATGGAGCAAAGAAAAGGGACTAATTGCTTTGAATTTCTGTTACCTGAAAACATATGCCCACAGGACACACAGCAAAGATATACACACAAGAAAGTCTAAAAAATAAAAAAGAATAAAGACGGGATGAAAAAAAAGTTTGGCAAATTAGCATAGTGTCCCACCAGCCCTGGGAATGAAGCGTACTTCTTTTGAGGGGGATGTGCGCCTATAAATAAGTTAAATGGTGTCACAGTGGAAGAGAGCCAATGACTGAAGTGGGCGGGTCCACTGCCACATGAGGCGTGCCCTGGTGGGTGGGAGCAAAATGTGAATGACAGTTGAAAAGACTAATGGATGAAGGGCGCTGAGGCAAAGCTCCTTTATGTCTGTATATATATATGGATTCCCATATTTTATTATTTTTTGATGACATGAGGCTGACAACTAAAACTGTCTCTAGGCCAGATCTAAAAAAGAGCACTGATGCTATTGGCAGTAAGGGAGCTTGAAAAGTGCCCTGTGAGGCCACTTAGACAGCATTTGATTGCATTCTGCTGCTTTGGGTATTATTAGCTGTGGTGGTGTGGCAAGAGAGGCGGGGCGCCACTTTTCAGTCAGAATGACGTATTCCTCTACTCCATCTGTGTCGTGCAAATGCAGAGGGCATTTAGTAGAGGGCCATCATTCACTGGCATCATTCACTGGCATCCAGCCCTGTCAGTAAGTGAGAAAGCATTAAACCTTGGAGCATTTCCTTTTTTGTTAATGATCAATATTCTACTGTTGTAGTATCAATCAATCAATTCAAACTTTATTCGGAGGCACAGAGCATTCATAAAAGCAGATCGAAGTGCATACAAAGTTTAGGCTACATAACATAGAATTTGTTTATATCAGTACAGTAAGCAGCACGGTATATTGCTAAAACAACACTGACCTCCGTGCATGAACATCCGATTTTAACAAGCATTTGCAATGCAATAGCTCAAACTCTCGCAAATACGGGACCTATTGCATTGCAAATATTGTCTGTGCCAAAGCGCCCCATGCTGCGCTTTCACGTTAATGGAGGCTGCACCCCTTTCTTTAGACAAGCCACGTTTAAAGAAAGGGGCATGGCCGACATTAAAGTGATACCGCGGCATGGGGGCTTTGACAAAAAAAAGCATCTGTTTGTCAAATAGACAAACAAATGCTTTTTTTGTAAAAGCGCCCCATGCTGCACTTTCACTTTAATAGCGTCCGCGCACCTTTCTTTAGACGCAGCTTGTCTAAAGAGAGGGGCACGGCCTCCATTAATGTGAAAGCGCCGCATGGGAGCTTGTAAACAAACAAAAATTTAAATAAATAAATAAGTGCGGCCGCTATACTTAAAGCGGACCGCACTGCTAAAATAAATAAATAAAGAAACGCAGCCGCTATACTTAAAGCGGACCGCCATTTGTAATTAAAATAAAAGTGGGCGGAGTGCTCCGACGTAGTGGGTGGAATAGGGCCAAATCACTGAGCAAAATAGTGCTCACGGCCAAGATAAAGCAGCCTGTGTAACAAGACAAGTAAAAGGTCCAATCGTTATGGGAGGTTACAAATGCAGACAAGGCGGTACCAAGGAGTGTCTAACAAGCCTATTCAGGAATGAAAAGCAACGATTTCGCAAGGACGGTAACAGGAGCCAATTGAGAAGATGGGCGACACATGGGCGGAGCTTCAAGTCTGTACCTCAATACAGCATGCCTCGCAGAGCATGCGCTGCCCAGGCTCGACCTAAAAATGACCCAATGTGCAAAACTGCCTCTTCACTGGTTAATAACAATAAAAATCTAAAAACAGGTCTACATTGGACAATATGAGAACAATACTTTTTTTTAAAAAGGGGTTAAAAATTGTCTAGTATACATGGCATAAAATTTACAAAAAAACATAAAATGAAACATAGATTGGATGGGCACACCATCACAAGGACATACTTTGACTTCAAGATTATGAACAAAGTCTGATGGAAAATATAGCAAGTACTTCATTGTATCCGATCTAAAGCGGTAAAGCAAGGAACGTTCCCAACGGCCACGTGCACCTTGAATATAATCGGTGGTGCTATCAGCTTCTGAAAGGTTCAGATAACTAATCACATTGGGCTTCCCTGTCAGATTCATTATCCTCCAGGATTCAGCCCGCTCGAAGAATACACCGGCTACAGTTTTCCTATTTATGCTAATACTGAGTAGAGGATCCAACAAATGGAACGCAACCCAATTTTCAAATACTCAGCTTTCATATACACGATCCTGGGAATTGACAGACCTCTATCCAGAGATAGGCAATCATTTATAATATCTCTCGATAGACCAGCTGCAGTATTTTGCTAGATAGATAGCGACAGTAAAAGTGGCCTTAACCTAATCAAATCAGTAATATATAGCGGAGCCCGAGTTCCTTGTGGCAAATTACATCTGATGCCGAAATAGGGAGAGATAAAAGCTTTCTACAAAACCTATTTATACTGTTTTAGTAAGATTCAACAACATTTGTGTCTCCAAGCAGGTACTTAATAATGGAAATAACATCAAACCAGTGGAATGTTGGCCGCCAATGATGTGACAGAAGGCCAACAATGGCTGGCATAGCTCTCCTGCTCAATTATTCCAAAATGTGTCTGTTGGAAGCCGGAGTCCCAGTCCCGCACCACTGTCACCAAATGCGAGACCCGGGACTCCTCACTCAACGTTAGGCCAAGTAAGGACAGTTTGAGATAGCCCTGCTCACCCCCTTAGTAGCTTGGCACGAGCAGCCAGGCCTATCTCCAAGGCACGAGTGTACAGTATGTGCAACCACACTCACAGCAACCCACTGGTGACACCACAAATGGACTCCACACGAGTTTGATAAAACGAGTATAAACTTTATATAGAAAGATATACGATCAGACCACACGATACAAAAGTCAACATATAATAAAGGGTAATATTCGTTCCGGCTGGCTGGTAGGTTCAAATCCCAACCACCGCTTTCAAAATGCTATGCTGGTCGCACTGCTAGAATCACACACGTTGCAATGGACAAACAATAGTGCGCTGCGTAACAATACAATCCTGTGCTGGGCAAAGGAGAAATAATACAATGCGTAACGATACACCCCGGTACCTTGCAATGGGAGAAATAATGCAATGCATACCGCTACAATCATGTACTGCGCAATGAAGGAATAATGCAATGTGTCACACCCCAATCACGTACTTTGCAATGAAGAAATAATGCAATGCGCACCGCTACAATCATGTACTTTGCAATTAAGGAATAATGCAATGCGTAGCTACAATCATGTACTTTGCAATGAAGAAATAATGCAATGCGGGCCGCTACAATTCTGTACTTTGCAATGGAGAAATAATGCAATGCGTAGCGCTACAATCGTGTACTTCGTTATGCAGAAATAATGTCAGGTGTCCTAAGACAGTCCGGCAGTTCGTTAGCAGCAATATTGGCAATGCGTATTACGACAGTCAGCCTCTTCAATAACAGTTTCCCCCCACACGTATCAACGATGACATAAAGTACAGCTTCTCACTCTGGCCCCAGTACTGCCACTCCTTTGGTCAGAACGGGCCCCAATCTGAGCCGAAGCAAAGGCTCACGTTGCCAGAAGGACTGAGAGGCCGAGAGAGTGTCCCTCCGAGCCAGCACCCCGCCCAGGCAGTGATCCACGTTACCTGGGGGTGCGACCCCACTCTCCTCTCCCCCTTCAGCGAACTGGGCCTTCCGTGCAGAACTTTCTCAATGGGCCTCAGTGGCTCGGCCTGGCAGCTCAGCTCCTCCGGGGCTGCCGGTCCGGGCCGCGACTGTTAGGAAGGTCTCAGGCGGCCGCAGGGCACACGTACCCCACGCCTCTGAGATTACGTTACTCCGGGTGCACGTTCACCACAGCACCCTCTGGGTCTCCTCTGGCACGAAGCCACACACACAACGCTGATGGGACTTCACGTCCACTCAGAGTGCACGTTCACCAGGCACTCCTTCCTGCGGTCTCAGTTGGCACCAAGACACGCACACCGCGCTGCAGAGACTCACTTTCTTCCGGTGCACACGATGATCAGCTGATCACCTCCACAGTCCCAGGTTGCGCCAAAGCACGCACACTGCTTCACTGAGACTTACTCCAACTCCGGTGCCCCGATATCCAGGCGCTCTTCACCAACGCCTTCGGCTGCACCCCGACACGCTCACCGTGTCCGAGCCTCACTTCTCCTCCGGTGCACTCGATGACCAGGCGCTCTTCACCAGCGCCTCCGGTGCACCCCGACACGCACCCTGCGTGTCCGAGACTCACTCCACTTCCGATGCACACATTGACCAGGCGCTCCTCACCAACGCCTCCTGTGCACCACAACCCGCACCCTGCGCTTCCGAGACTCCCTTCACCTCCGATGCACCCGCTGACCAGGCGCTCTTCACCGGCGCCTGCGGTGCACCACGACACGCACCCTGCGCGTCCGAGTCTCACGTCACCTCCGATGCACATGCTGATCAGGCGCTCTTCACCAATGCCTGCGGTGCACCACGACACGCACCCAGCGCGTCCGAGACTAACTTCACCTTCGATGCACACGTTGACCAGGCGCTCTTCACCAACGCCTCCTGTGCACCACGACACGCGCCCAGCGCGTCCGAGTCTCACTTCTCCTCCGTGTGTCCAAGATCACAGGGCACACCTTCAGAGGGTCTCAAGCTGCCACAACACGCGCCCACCGCGTCGTTTGAAACTTCTCCGGAAACTTTTATGTTCCTGTGTTTCCAAACAGGGAGCCAGCTCACCTCGGGCCCTTGGGTAACAAGACACAGCACAAAGCACAGTCTTCTTCAAGCAGGGGGACCCAGCGCACAAAGCACAGTCCCAACAGTCTCTTCCTTGGTTAAAACAGCAAACTGCAGATCAGCCCCAGATCACGAAGCAAGGGTCGGTCCTTCCCAGCAGTCTCTTCAGTTGTTCCTTCCTTAGCAGAGGTTCCTCTTGACCACGAAATGGGTCCAAGCCTTTTCAGTCTCAATCCATTTCCTTCCCAAGGTTCAGGGGTCTCAGCTCTCATAGTTATACCCCTAAATGTCTTTGAAGTTCGTTGTGCTCAGGGGTCCCTGACCCCTGCCTAAATCAGTTCTGGGTGTCTCCCTCCCAGTGTCACCTTTCTCCCTTTGATAATGGGGGTCTGGATCCTTAATCACTCAGCCGGAGATGGGTCAATTGTTTTATAGCCGCAACCCAGGCCTCTTCACCTCCCGGGGCTTCTCCTCCGTCTACTCTCCAGATGCAGGTCAGCCTGGTGCCATCTCAACCCCTCCCTGGGTCAAGACCTCCCCCAGCTCCTCTCCCCTCTCAGATCCAGACAGTCAATCCACATTCAGCAGAGACACACAGAAATGCTTAAAGCACAAAACTCAGCCACTTTCTAAAAGAGTGGTTTCTGAACACACAGTGACAAAACCACTTTCATAAAAAGATGTGTTATGACACTGTGAGTTCATACATACTAAATTTCACCTCTCCATTTTAAACTTATGGGAAACTAGGCTAACAAACACAATACCCAGCCTCCCCCATTCTGTCCTATGGGCAGGATGGCCTTTTACCAGTGAAAAACGAAATGGAGTGTTTTTCACTGTCAGGACATAACACACACCTCAGTATATGTCCTGCCTTTTACTTACACTGCACCCTGCCCAGGGGCTACCCGGGACCTACCACAGGGGTGCCCACTGTGTATGCAAAAGGGAAAGTAAGGCCTGACAAGTGGTTGCACTTGTCAGGACAACATGCAAACTAAGCAAATGCTAACTTAGCAAACTGCGCGCAGGCCCTACACTGCAGGCCTGAGTTCCCTTCTCCGCGCACCTTTGTATTACTACCCTGGCACACACAGTGCACATCACTAGGGACTTTACTAGTAAGGCAAACATACCAATCATGGCCAACCAATTACCATTACACTTTACACAGGGAACCCTTGTACTTTGACACTGATCAGCAGTGGCAAAGTACCCAAAGCATCTAAAAGCAAAGGAGGTAGAGGCAAAAAGTCAGGGGTAATCACGCCAAGATATGCCAGGTCTAACAGTGTCTTTCTGATTCTTCCTGTTTAACTTAAACATTCTATCCTCAGTGAGTGGAACGTTCTAATAGTATTATAGCCCTTTTGCATCGGATGTACATAAAAGTCTCTCATTGCCGTTATCGACCTCGCTTCCAGTTCAGGCATATAATTTAGGTAGACGGCCTTTTATGGCACTTTTAGCCCTCAGCAGTGGGCTGTAATGCCATAATGTGTCCTATTACACAGTTACATGGTATAAAATGTTACATTTAAAGGCATTGCACAGAGGAAAACCCGAATAGCTGATCATTTTCTATAATGGTGGCAAGTTTGTAGGATTCACAAACAATAAAACCTCTTCTGTTTAAGACCACTCTAGGTAGGGAAGGTGATTTACGAAGAATGTTTTCTCTTAAAGCCACCACTCTGCTGCACTCCAGCTCCACCCCCCTCGTTGCCACTTGAAGTGTAATAATAACATATTGTATGTGCTCCTGCTTTACAACAAATATTATGCTTGATTTATTTAATGAGCAATTTGCCCCAGTCTGGTGTATTGCTAATATGTGCATTTAAGACACTTTGTGTAAAATCAAATTTGATAAGTGGACAACATAGGCGTTTCTTCCACTCCTTGTCAATTCAAGCCCAGGCAGATGGAATCTCTCTTGCTTTCCACTGCTGGCTGAATAGATGAACAACCTATTCTCTCATTGAAGACTTTATGGATAAAAGGAAATGAGACATTTTCAGAGAGCACCAGGGCCAAACTGGGCCTCCAAAAGCAGCCTTGGCAAAAATTCTCAAACCAGCCCCCTCCCTTCATCTTCTCGCGCAATCTCTCTTTCCATCCATCCATCCCTTCTCTCTCTCTCTCTCTCTCTCTCTCCCTTCTCTCCTCTCTCTGTTCTCACCTCTTATTGATTTCTTTCTACCTCCCCATCCCTATATTACTGTCTCTTTTGAAGCCTCCCGTGCCTGTTGCAATTAATCCCAGGGATATGGGGAAAGTGACAGGCATCAGGTGCTAAAAACCGGCCTCCAGAGGCTTCAGCCCACCAGGGAAATGTCCGATGGTATAAAAGGCCTGTCCGGCCCCGGAGGGCATGCAATCTTTCTTTCCGAGGCATGTCCCGGGTTGGCCCAAGCCTGATGGCCCAGTTCATGGAGTTGAGAGGGCACTTTGTAGAATAAAAAGCTAAGGTAAGGTATTAACTTGCTTTAGATATCTGTAATTTTCTGTATTTCTTTATTTGATTGCTTTCTAAAGGACTAGCTTGAGACAACAGCCGCTTTGTATTTCTGGTGGTGTAGTTGACAGAAAGTATTGAGGTGACCGTCCAGCCTGACTTGCTCTCTTTAGGCCCATGCTTGATAGGGATTGAGAATTATGAATGGGTATTCAAACCGAGGGATCTTTGGGGTCCAAGCTGTAGACAGTGGGGCCTGGGCACATTTTGGAGGGCCAATGGGTAGCCTCAGTGCCAGTGTTAAGGTGCTGTCAAGATAAGGCCTCGTTGAGGAGGAGTTATGTTCTCAGTTTTGTCTTGAAGGCAGCAAGGGTTGGTTGTGCACCAGGGTGTGGGCGTGGTCTTTTCCAGAGTTCTACTCCTATCCTCCAGAATGATCTGTTTCAGAGTGACATTTGATTAAGTCTGCCTTGAGCAATCCGATTCGCATTGCTGGACCTCATGGTATGGTGGGGTTCTATAGTTTAAAAAATGGCATGCTTTTTGGCTATGGCTTTCCGGTGCTTTCAAAACAGTACCACATAGTTTGAAATGTATTCTCTGAGCCACAAGGGGCTAGTGGGGGCAATGAGAGGCAAATTTAGATGCCTGAATTTGTAATCTTCTAGTTTCACAGCCTCTTTTGGGAGGCACATTTACAGATAATGTGTCATTAATTCAGCCTTCACATCATAAGGGCCCTGGTCACTTTGAAGCGATGCTGTAGTTGGGGCAGAAGGAGGATCTTTCTCAGCAACCAAAGGTAAAAATGAGTATTTCGTATTACAAGTACAATATGGTGGCCAAAGGATATTGAAGAGTTGAACCAAGGAGTGAGATCCGTTTTTTTTTTGCAGTATTTTTATGCTGGTATATATAAGAAACATTTGTGCAACAGGGAAACAATACAATTTTCACTTTCATGTCACTAGCAAAAGATGCAGTCATATTATAGGACATAAATCCAATAGTAATAATAGTTCTTGCACAGGGGAGAAAAACCCAAAATGAAATAAAAATAAAATAAAAATAAAATAAAATAAAAGGACGTGAATGTCTTACTGGTAATGATGAACCCTAATGGAACAGGGCTAAATATGTAAGCAGGGTAAAGGGTAAAACTGGTAAAACACCTAAAACATTGAGAAACATCAAGGGAAACAACTCACAGGTACATGACATTCACAAGGGTGCAAATTAACTCAGGATAGTGCAAGGCATGAACGCCAGAGACATTAGAATGGTTCCATCTATCACCAATTTGGCTGGGAGTTGTCGGGGAGTAGTCAGGAACCTCAAGGCACCCATATGGTCCCAAAGGGAACTTGTAGTCCCTGACTGTGCTTGGATGACTTCTCAATCAAGGCATAACAATGTGACCAGTTCAGCATCCGAAGCAGTATTTGGGGCAAGACTGATTGAACACTTGCAATCAATACAGAAGACAAGTCTGAGGATCAGGGCTGTGTTTCACTGAGACGTCAAATCTCACATCAATGGGAAGATGGCATTGTGAGGCAGGGAGCGTCTAACGGTTTTGGTGAACCATGTCTTATGACCGTTTGTACGGAGCAGGGTGTCTCAACACATTTCCGTGTTGCAACACATCATTCGTCAGGGGTGTAGTCATATAAGAGAGATCCAGAACAAAACTATCACAAAATCTAAAGACTAAAGGGCTCATTTAAAATGTGGTGAGCCTTCCAACTGTATCTGTGGTGGGGGTGGGGAAGCGCACAACATCAATGTGACCCAGTAGAGATCCGACCACCGAACCAATGGTTTTCGACACAGAAGGTTGCTGAAGCTCCTTTGTTGAAACTTGTAGTTTCAATTTATAGCCTGCCGGAAAAGAAACTGTGTTGCAACAATGACAGAGTTCCCTCTCTGCCAAGACTATGGTCTGTCTGCCCAATTTAAATGCTGGTAAACCATAGTGTGACGACAGCGGAAAATACTCCATCTCCGCCGTGGTCAAACTTTTCTACGGCCAGACAGAGTAAGGGCCGTCGAGGTTTGACTATATGTCTGGCCACCTAATTTAGATGGGCGGACATATAGCTGTTTTTCAATGCCTGTCACAACCAGGAAAAACCAAGTGGTGAGGGGCATTGAAAAGTGATCCAAGCCCTCCTCGCCATGGGTCTAAACTTCCATGGCGAGGGGTGCATTGTGTTTTTTTATTTTCAAAAAGAAAATCGCACTTTGTGATTTTCTTTTTGAAAATAAAAAAAAATTGGTAAGTTTGCCATACAGCTCCATCATGTACAATGCATTTCCTGGAACCGCTATGACTGCGGTTCCTGCAAATGCTAGAAATGTCCACTGGGCCGGCGGACATTTCTAAATTTGGCTGTCGGCTCCTCCATCAGGGCAACAGAATAATTTACTCCGTCGCCCTCGTGGAGGACGGGCTGACAGACAAGATATAAATGAGGCCCTAAAGGCTTCAGGGGAACTGCAAGTGTAGCGGCGAGGAGCACCGCGCCGTTCTCCTGTTCTGACAATCTCTAAATGAGACCCTAAGAAGACTAACACAAAAGCAAAACAGACCAAAAAAACTGAAAGGAACTAGTATAGAGAACTAAACCAGCAGTACTCATGAACTTGCAAGAATCAACAGAAATGGTGCTGAAAAGGAAAATACCCTGCTGAAAAGTGAAACATTTTAATCAAGTCACAGGGCACCCTAGAACCCAGGGGCAATAAAAGTAGCCTTGATATCTTTTTCTGATCAAATCTCTGATTTGAAAAACTGACTGCAGATTATTTTTCTGCCTCCCAGGTCAGTTGTCTCGCCCCTGACTTGCTATAGGTAATATCTTTCCTCGACATGCTTTGCTGTTGTGCTTTTAGCTTTATACAATTGTGACTAAACCACAGTGGGCTAGTCACCTATTCCCTTGCCTTTTTAGGCTACGTCTAGGCCTGGGGGAAGTACCACATATAAGAAACCCCCACAGTGTTCCATGGGAAAGCACCACTCCTGAGAAAGTTCACTCCTTCCCGGGCTTATCTGAACAGCCACACTCCATCCCTTTTAAACCATCTTTCAGCCTCAAGTGAACACCTTTCCTACTGTTAATATTACCTACATAGAAAGGGATGGAGCTGGTCAACCTATTTAAATTAGCAAACAACCTGCCTTTTCTCTTCTGCAGCAACATATCTACCACAGAGGAGACTTTATTCAAGAGAGAACTTTGGATTTATGACTGCACAATGTTTGCAGTATTTAGGTAATTGTTTTTTATGTTTTTTTTGTTGCTTTTTTCTTTACCTGATCCTAGTAGGAAGGAGTGCTCCTTGAGAAGTAATTCCATTCCTCATACAACTTCATTGGAAACACTTTAAAGCCTGTCACTGCCAATTTACCAGGTCAATGCACACACAATACTTGGGACATAAAAAAACGGAGAAGCGGCAGGGAGTTTGTACACCATAAAGTTTGATTTTCCCTATGTCCCTATTACAGAGGGGCTGATCCACTATCACATCCAAGTTACAAAGGGCATAACTTTCCTCTTCAATGGTGGGGGTGTCCTGTTACCTTCCTTTCTTACCACCTACGAGGTCCGCCAATTCCAGTATGGAATCTTCAGCTGCCTGGGCCCGTTATACTGAAAGTTTCCCGGTTTGCGCCACAGCGCACCTTTAAGCAGGTGGGCCCGGTGCAAACAGGGAAGGTGCGCCCTATTATGTGCTGCCTTCAGGGCAGCCGCGAACTCGCGCTTCCCCAACGCAGCGAATTCAAGAGAAATCGGAGCAGCTGTATGAAAGCTGCTCCGTGTTTCTTTGTGCATGCGGCAACCCACCTGCATTTTCAAAAGGGATTAGTGACCCCCTTGTAGACAGGTGCAGTGAGTAACTGCACCCACCTGCAGAGAGATGTGGGGGGTCCATGAGACCCCCTTTTAACCCTTTAGAGGGCTGTCCTCAGGGGGCGCACTGACAGTGCGTCACCTTTTTGTGGCACACTTTCAGTGCGCTCCTAAGGGCATGTTTGCCTCTGCGCCCACATTGGTAATAGGGCGTAGGCACAGAGGCAAAGTGATCCCCTCATTTGCATGGGACCAGGCCCTCATGCAAATGAGAGAACGCCCTCCCTCGATAGTACCAGCTCTATTCTGAATTACAGAAGTGGGCGCACAAGTCTCTGCGGCCTCTTCTGTAATACCAAAGTGCTCCAGGTGCATGCAAAGCAGGCGCAAACGCCCATTGCGCCCTGGGGGCACTTTGTGTAATACGGCCCTGGTGTGTTATGTGTGTTTTCAGTTGTTGTATTCTGACTCTGCTGTTGAATGTGACTCACTCCCTTTATGCCCACTCTGTTTAGTCTACACATTCCAATTACTTCGCTATGTCTACTGGGCGTCTTCTTCAACCAATGGTTTCCTCTGAAGTTCTTCCACATCTGTGTCTGGTACTGTATTCCCTTCTGAGGTAAGTTGTTAGTTCTTTTGGATGTATGATTTGTTTTCCTCTATGTACTGGTCACATGCTAGGTATTTTTAGCATGTTGGGCTTTTGTCTGTGTCCATTTTAGTGCCAGTTGGACTCCATTAGGGTGATGACATATTCACGCAAAGGCCTCATCATTTGTTTTTATGTCCGGTGGCATTTGGGATATACCACCAACTATATTTCAGGCTTACACCTTGTACGGGTACTCGCAAACCTTTCCCCAGGGGCCACAAAGTACTGTCTGTGGCTTCCCAAGGACTGCACCGATGCCAGCAGGGTGAGGGTCGGGGTGTTGAAAGGTGGGCGAAGGGGGTCGCAAAACAGATGCATGCTAAATATAAGTTTTCTATGACACATTCTTTGCTTCTTTACCTTTAGGTTAGTTAATGTGCAAATAAAGAATGCCCGTTTCACAGCTTTCTGAATGTTCCCGCTCTGTCAAGTCAACAACAGCCCAGTGCTACTGTTCACCAGGGGGCCGCAATTAAAGGCCAGAAGGGCCTCATGCGGCCCTCGGGACGTACTTTAACTATCCCTGCAAGAATAAGTCGTACCTCTCAAAAGCGTGATTGGTTGTGTGCCCCCATTACCTTTGCTTCAGCATGCACTAACAAGGGTTTGCAATAACTCTTGACACAGTTATGATACTTTTGTTATTATTTTTACATGCATTCATGGTTGTGGAAATTGTGGCCAGCACTACTCATGGGATGGGCTACAACAGCTAGGTGTGTGGGCTGTTCTCTAAGCATGTTTATCATCACATCTAGTTGTTTAAGTACATCACTACTTCTGCCTCTATGTGGTAAAGAGAGCCTTTGAAAGTGACTAATCTCAACTACTAATTGGTGAACAGGTTCACATGGCCTTGCCCGCAGACATATTTCTTGCACATTCCTAGGATACTAGACCCTGTAATGCTACTTGGGGTGCAAACAAATATTCATTCCCCTTATACTCACTCAAAGCAAGACTCATCACTCTGTCGTGCACTTCCAGTGAGGTGGGGATTTATTAATTTGCCCACATGTCTAAATTGCTATAAAAAAAAATCTGGAATATGTTAACATGACAAACATCACACGCTCTATACAGACAAGTTCACGAGAATCTACAAAAGAATATTGCAAAAGATGTAAAAAACAACTGCCTGCAATTCACTACCTAAGATGAGGGAAGAAGGGAGAGGGCGGGGAAGAGGATAATTAGGGTTAAATACAACTGCATACTGTTACTTCTGCTCTAGTTAGGTCTGGCTTAGAGACAGCTTTAACTGTTTCGCCAGCCTCACGCTTTCTTTAAAAAATCACAAAATCATATACATGTATGTATAAAAACAATGCCTTTTGATTAGTTCTCTTCATCCATTGATATAATCTACTATCATTCACATTTTGAGTCTCCCCAACACATCATACACCTTTGGGTCAGCACACTTGAGCCATTAGCTCCCTTTACTGTGAGCGACAGCATTTTTACCTATGTAACAATAGAACAGTGTCTTTTTACCTATGCACATGTCCGCATCCACCGAAAAAGCTGTCCACTTCACTGCCAAGGCTGGTGGGCCAATCTCAACTTTCATTTCTGCTTTCATTTAGTTTTTTAAAATTTGTTTTTGAAATGGGTG
Source organism: Calotriton arnoldi (assembly GCA_963921515.1). NCBI lineage: Eukaryota > Metazoa > Chordata > Amphibia > Caudata > Salamandridae > Calotriton > Calotriton arnoldi. The sequence continues at coordinate 159,887 of CAWUFW010004032.1, read as the reverse complement.
GTTTTTTGCTTATTGTTTTGCACACATATGCACACCACTTTTAGACAGCGACATTTTTAATTTAATACTTTTAAACTCTTAATGCCTGACTTTGCAAAAATACAAATTAAAACAAATCATAGACTTGCCTAGACCAGACCTATTGGCTTTGACAATGCTTGTTAAAAATTTCAATCATAAATATTGTAACATAACAGCGACGCATTTGTGAAACATTGCTCCAAAAATGCTCAGCAGGATACAACCCCTAACATCACTGTAAAACTGAATTGAAATTCTGCTGATTATTCATAGAAGTTAGTGGCCTAATGTATTACCCGCTATTTACATTTCTATCCTGTTTAAAACACTGTATTTAGCCTCCCGTTTTTTTCAAATGCACAATTTTCTATTAATTCATCTAAATATTCATTGGGTTACAATGCTACCAATATTTTATGGTTTAAATCTTTTTATTGAAGTCAATGTCAATTGCAAGTAATAGTGTTATACTGTGAAAAGTTGGGCCACACAGGGCCTCCACTTCATGAAATGACATACATACTTACAAACGAAATAATAGATATTATTAAGAAAGATGCAGTCCCCCTCCCTAACCCCGAAAACGAAACAGAAGGAGAAAGAAGAAAGAATACAGCCCCCCCCCCCAGCCAGTCCAGCCCCCCGTGTGGGAACAGAGCTCTATGTCGTGAAAGCAGGCTCCGCAGCGGGAGTGGTCGGCGCCGTCAGGCGCAGAAGCCGTAAGTAGCTTGGACAAGTAAGTTCCCTAAAATCTTGTGCAAGGAGGGACAGAAAAGGCTGCCACATTTCACTAAAGTCTGAGCCCTTACCAGCCCCCATGAGCGAGATCTTTTCCATGCCTAATATGTGCCATAACCGCTGGATCCAGCCAGCGGGTGTTGGAATGCGGGGCGTCTTCCAATGTGTAAGGATGTTTTGTGTGGCAGAGCCTAGGGCAAGAGCAATCTGCTTCCCCCTCCTAGATTTCAAGGGATAGGTTAGTGGGTTGGGAACCCCCAAGAGCACGTATTCCGGGAGCCGAGGGAGCTCTGTTTCTAAATAGCGATCAATGTCATCAAGGACTTGAGTCCAATAAGGGGTCAGAAGTGCGCAGTCCCATAAAAGATGTGTAAGCGTGCCCACCTTCCCACAACCCCTCCAGCAATTTGGGCTTTGTGCGCTGTCGAAGTGGTGCAGTCGCTCAGGAGTATAGTACCAGTAGTACGCTAGTTTAGTCAGAGTTTCTGTGAGACCAATGTGAGTCGCCGTGTGCCGTGCCCTGTAACAGATCCCCTCCCATTCCAAACTGGTGAGATCGCGGCCTAAGTCCTTTTCCCATCGTGCTCGGCCCGCGTGGAAAGTGTGGGTGTAACGTGACAGAAGCATTTTATAGAGGTCGGAGATCAACTTCCTATCAGAAGAACGCGTTATCAACCATCTTTCATAAGGGGTAAGGTGTCTATGTGCCCGCGCCTTGACGTCAGGGTGGGAAGCCCAGTGTCGCAACTGCAGATAGTGTAGGCGCTCAGATTCGGGAGGCCGTAGTCAATGCAGAGTTGAGTGAAAAGCACCACCCCGTCTTTGTCATATAATGTACCGAGAGCCCGGCAGCCCGTGGTTCTCCAGTGAGGAAAAGAAGTCTCGCCCATCCCCGGGCCAAAATCAGAGTTGCCAAAGAGAGGGGTAAGTGGGGAGGGGAAAGTCGTCAGGCCGTGCCGTCTGTTCGTTTGGTCCCAGACTACCATAATAGAACGGGTCACGTGTGAGGCGTATAGATTGGGGGGGCATTGTTGTTTCCGAAGAAAGGGGATTTTCATAAGAGAGGTGCCTGCTACCGCCCGATCTTGAAAAAGCCAGTGTTTCTCCGACTCCATCCTACTCCATTCTACCAACTGGCGTAGTTGTGCGGCTTTATAATAAAGCGTAAGGTCGGGGATCCCCAGCCCCCCTTCGTGGGGAGGGAGGAAGCTGACTAGCCTCTTCATCCTCGGCCTACGACCCTGCCAGATGAACTGCGAGAGTTCCGATTGAACCCTCCGTAGCCAGCCCGTGGGGGGCGGAAGAGGGAGCGTTCGGAAAAGATAAAGGATTTTGGGCAGGATCGTCATTTTAACAGCTGCGATACGGCCGAGCCACGAAATGGGGTGATATTTCCATCGCCTCAGGTCCGCACGGATATGGGACTGCAAAATGTTATAATTGACTGACCGGGTCGCCGGCAGTGTGGGAGCTATCTGGAGACCCAGGTAGGGGACCGAGTCGGAAGACCATTGAATAGGGTATCGTGCTTGTAGTTCTGCCAACTGCTGAGGCGGTAGAGAGAGGTTCAAGGCGGTAGATTTCGTAACATTGATTTTAAAACCGGACGCCCTTCCGAAGGAGTCCAGCTCCTCCAGGAGGGGACCCATAGTAGTCCCGGGGTCAGACAGGGTGACTAGGACATCATCTGTGTAAAGACTAATGGTGTGAACATCCCCCCCAATGCGGATGCCCGTGATCTGAGGAGACTCCCGGACCCTCTGCGCCAGGGGCTCCATGTAGAGGGCAAAGAGCAGTGGCGACAAAGGGCACCCCTGCCTAGTGCCTCTATGGATCTGAAAGGGAGTGGACGTATACCCATTGACACGCACCGTAGCCGATGGCCCCCGGTAGCAGTTGAGAATACGCGAACGCATCTTTTCCCCTAGGCCAAAACGAAGCAGCACCCGTTCCAAGTAGGGCCAGTGTACGCGGTCGAAGGCCTTCTCGGCGTCAACGGTTAGGAGCATAAAATCACCCGGAACACGGGAGGCCTTTTCAATCAGATGCATCACGCGTTTGGTATTGTCACAGGTTTGACGCTGCGGGATAAAGCCCGCCTGGTCCGGGTCGATAATACCAGGCATATAGGGGCCGAGGCGCGCCGCTAAGATGCTAGTGTACAATTTGAGATCTATATTTAAGAGTGAGATGGGTCTGTACGCCCCGCATATCGTCCTATCTTTGCCTGGGTTGTGGATAACGGCGATATCCGCTGTGAGCATTGAGGGAGGGATCGCCCCTGTGGTCGCGAAGGAGTTAAACAGGCGGGTGAGAAGGGGGACAAGAGTGGGGCAAAATTGCTTATAAAAAGCGGCCGTATAGCCATCCGGGCCCGGGGACTTGGCCAACTTCAGGCGTGATATGGCCGATATGACTTCCTCCGGCCGAATCTCCCTCTCCATGTGTTCGGCCTGTCCCTCAGACAAGCAGGGCAGGGTGCCCTGGTCCAAATAGGCATCTATGGCCTCCGGTTCCAGGAGCTGCGTGTCATACAGTTGTGCGTAAAAATCCCGAAACGTTTCTGCAATGTCATAATCCTCGGTGCGTAACTGACCTGCCGGGTCTTGAATTCCCTGAACCCCTTCCCGTGATCGCGTCTCTCGCAGTTTGTGCGCTAAGAGCCGGCCGCACTTGTCCCCGCCGCTGTAAAAAGAATGGCGCAGGCATAAGGCAGCGTATTCGGCCCTGTCACTATTCAAAGCGGCCAACTGTGAGCGAGTCGCTTTCAATTGACGCCAAATGCGCGGGGCACCCGTCCGACGGTGCATCTGCTCTAATTCCCGCACCTGCTGCGTGAGGTCTTCCCGTTTATGTTTACGCTCCACGTTTTCAGCAGAGGAAAGGGCAATAATTGCGCTCCGAACTACTGCCTTCAAGGCTTCCCATCGGGTTGAGACGGATGTGTCCGAGTTGTCATTATGGGAGAGGTAGTCCGTGATCGTGCCCTGAATCTGGGCCACGGCGCCTTCCCGATGTAGGAGAGAGTCGCGGAAGCGCCACCGCCGCGCGGGTAACCGCCCGGGCGGGAGCGTCAGAGCGACCACCACTGGTGCGTGGTCCGATAGTGCTGCGACCTGTATGTCTACCGAAATAGCGATATCCGTAATATGCCTAGTGCTTAAAAAATAATCGAGTCTAGCATACGTCTTGTGAGCGTTAGAGTAGTAAGAGTACTCCCTGTCTCGTGGGTGAAAGTGCCTCCATAGATCCGTCAGCCCTAGGTCGCCCAGCCGCGTGTGGCCGGCGCAAGAGAGAGCTCCCACTTGGCCATATCGCTGTGCCGACCTGTCAAGTTCATTGTCAAAAACTAGATTGAGGTCACCCCCGAGAAGCATGCTACGGACAGGAGTACCCGTGACTTCAAGCAGGGCCTCATGCAAGAACCGTTCTTGGCCGTCGTTGGGCGCATAGATGGACCCAATGATCATGGAGCGTCCCCCGATAAGAAACTGATATGTTAAAAGTCTGCCTTTGATTTCAGCCTCCTTCTGCACCACTTTACCCTTAAAGGATCTGGAGAGCAGGATTGCCACCCCCGCCGATTTAGAGGGCCCAGAGGAGAAAAACTGGGTGGGGAACGCGCGGGAGCGCATCCTATGACAGTCCTTGCTCAGCAAATGTGTTTCCTGTAATAAGCACACATCAGCGCCCGAGCTTTCCAGATACTCAAGAATCGCTCTGCGCTTAATCGGGTGGTTCAGCCCCCTCACATTCAGCGTGAGGACTTTAAGACTCAGCTGAGCCATCTATCGCAGTGGGTGTATCGCGCAGCTAAACTCGCCCTATCTAGCACAAAGAGGCGCACATCGCAGCAGCAGCAGGCAGCACTCATGGACTGACCTTCACTAGCATCACAGGTTGGTAACAGCAGCATGGTGGACTTGGGGAGAGACCGAGAGTAGAGAGAGAAAAGAGAATAGCCCCAGAAGGATAGTAAGAAGCCCCGGCACAACCGGTGCCAACTCAAAAATACATTCTCAATAATAGTCCATCTTCCGAGGAAGATCAGAAATAACAGCAGTTCAGGCATCAAGTGGCCAAGTATGTCCCCCTCCGATCGCCCCGGAAACGGCAGCGGTAGAAACCATCACGTCGGCTCAGGACCATTAAGGGGACTGTGTCCGAGCTAGGGCCAGCGGCAGTGTCTCGAGGGCCTCCAGCTGCCCCTTGGCGATCTCTCCGGGGGCCGGTCTCTGTATCCCGTTAGGGCGTCGTCGGCGTCTCTGCTGTCTCCGGCGCGGCTGCGTTGCTCGGGGGCCCCCGTCCGGGACTCCTCCAGTATCTTCGTCGTCTGGGAGCTCGATCCCTAACACCTTGCAGGCCTCGGCCAGGGATCGGAGCTGGAAGAGCTTTCCATCGTAGCGGAATATGAGACGAAATGGATGCCCCCAGGAGTAAGTAATATTGCGCTGGCGAAGCGCCGCGGTGATTGGTCGAAAGGTCTTGCGATTTTGAAGGGTGAGGGCAGTTAGGTCTTGATACAGGACCGGTGACTGGTCGCGGAATGTGATCGGATGTTGCACTCTGGCTTTCTGGAGGATCTCCTCTTTAACGCTATAGTCCTGAACACAAACCAGGATGTCCGCCGGTGGGGCGGTGGCAGGGCGGGTAGGGCCCACCCGGTGAGCCCTGTCTATGCGAATGTCGGCTTCCAGGGGGCTACCCAGAACATGGTTAAAGAGTTCACGCACAAACTGGAAGAGGTCTCTTGCTTCCACCGTTGAGCTCACCCCCCGAATGCGCACATTATGCCGCCGGAAGCGGTTCTCTAAGTCCTCCAGGTGGGCCTGGAGATCCACCTGTTGATCGTGGACACGCAAGAGCTCCTGTTGCATGAAAGAGAGTTCCTCGTCCCTTGTGTCGCTTTTGTCCTCCAGAGTCGCCACTCGGTCGCCGACGGAGTCCAAATCCTTCCGGACATCTTTGAGTTCTGCGGTGAGGTCTCGCTTCACAGTCTGTAGGTCATCCCGCAGGGCCGAGAACAGAGATTCCATGAACTCCCTCGTGACCGGTTCGTCCCTGTGCCCACTCTGGGATGACAAGGGTGTGTCAGCTTGCTTTGCGGGCTCCGCAGGCACCTGTGAACGCGCAAACAGCTCCTGGAGGGACTTACTCTTCTTGCCCCGGGTAGATGCCATCTCCCCACTCTAGCTGCCCAGGGTGTGTTCGTGGTCGGCTGCCAGAGGATCCCCACCCCGCCCGCAGAGTGGATCTGGCCAGACCCACTAGTAGGAGGCTGCCCCGGCCTCTATCTCTCCAGGTGGCTCCGGCACCCAGGCTACTGCTCGGCTCCCCAGGTACACCAGTCGGCACTGGTCGCAGACTGTTAGGGGGAATCAGGGCCTTGCGTCCACCTCAGCGCCCCCACCGACCTTCTCGCGCCTGCAGGGTGGGCCCCACACCGGGCGTCCAGCGTCTAAAGCCCCGATGGGCCCTTTCGTAGATCGGGCGAGCAGCGCTCCCCTCAAGCACTCTCCGCCGGTCCGGGGCCGTGCGTGTGGGCCACTCAGCAGGGACTCAACACCATCAGAGCTGCCCTCAAAGCCCCCGGGGTCTTCCGCGAAGGAGTGGGGTCTCCCCTATGCGGCGTGGCTCAGGGCTCGCACATCCGCCCCCGCTCACCTCTATCTTCGTCCGGGGCGCCGCCGGAGCAGAGGAGCGCCGGAGACGAGTCCTCGATGGCGGCTGTCCCAGTCGCGGTCTCGACGTTCGGCGCAGGTATGCCCAAGCTCCGGTGCAGGCTTCGCCTCAGCAGCAGCGGTGCGGTGGGCCCTCAATCTTCGCTCCGCAGTCTGGTCTCGCCAGCCCGCCGCGCCTCCGCACCCACCACCACCGGGCGGTGTGCTCTTCCAGCCGCTTGGGTACGCAGCTATCGCGCCAGCCGGCGCGCGCTTCACCGCGAGGTCGCGGCTCCGCCCTCCACTGCAGGCCTCACACTCGCGGGCAGTCCGCCGCCGCTATCCGCATGATCCAGTCCCTGAGCGCCGGTCAAGCAGGAACCGTCGGCCTCTGCGTGCTTTTTGAGCGCAGGTTATGGCCCCAGGTCGACCGCAGACAGCCCGAGCGGTGATATCCCGGGACGATCGGAGGGAGAGACGAGAGGTTGCGTCTCACCTCGTCGCCATCTTGGCCACGCCCCGCTACCAATATTTTAGAGAAATTCCAAAAATGTATTGTGCTTCTTAAAGTCTCACGATATTGCATAATTTTTGACAAAAATATCTCAAAGGAAAACTTGGCTAAGGATCTAACTGGGCGGAATACTGTCTGCTCATCAATGGACTTAAAAAAGATGTTTGATGGAAATAAAATTGCATAGAAAGGAATTTGGATGGGGAATAATAGGACTGGACCAATGGAGATGCAGGGCCAGATTTATCATTCTTTCACCCTGCGCAGCGCAGCGAGCCATCTTTCTGCACTGCGCTGTGTAAAAGGGCAGGAATGCACCATATGTACCACTATACAGCGCATTCCTGTCCTTTCCTAGCGCTGCCCACTTTTGGCTGCCTAATGCCAACGCAGGCACACTTGCATCATGGTGCAAGGTTCCCTGTGTTGTAGGCAGGATTGTTTTTTTATGGTGAAGGAACGGACACCTTCCTGCACAAAAACATTCTTGAGAGTCATTTTCCTCTTTCTAAGTGCGCTTACTGAATGCATCACATGTAGAAAGAGGGAAAAACAAGGAGAAGTAAAGATATTTCTCCTTGTTACGCCTCACCTGGGGAGGCGTAGCATTTTGATGCATTCCCAGATTTACCACTAATAGCAAATCTGGAAATGCGCCAGAATTCATGGGTCGGTGCATGGGAACACCCACGCTCCACCCATGGAATGCCTCCATGCCGCAAAGCAACGCAAGACAGCGATTTGCACTGCATTGCGTTACTCAAGATTTAGCAAGCCATGCAGGGCCACACAAGGTGGCCTTGCGTGGCTTGATACATGTCACTTAGGTTCTGTGTTGGCCTTGCATCCCTTTGCGTGGCGCAAGGGCAACGCAAAACCTTGATAAATCTGGCCTGCAATGCATATCTTGCTGCCCTGAGGAAGGATGAGGGCGTTCCACGAGGTGGGATATGTAGCAGTGAGTAACAAAATACCACAATCCCTCTGTCCCCTTCCACCTCCAAACGAAGGCAAGTTGAGATGGGAAAATGTAATTAACCTTATTATTGGTAGATGAGTTATAATTTATGGGAATCACAAAACAGAACATAAAGTAACTTTACTGATAGAGTTAAAGATCTGGATAACATCTATCTTTCTGTGAATCTTTACTTTCATTGCAGTTTGAAACAAAAGTAATCCAGTTGCAAACGTACGTTTCTGCCCAAATTTACCATTTTTAGGCATGCCATGCCAGGAATCCACAAAGTGATCCTGGGCGGCCAAAAATCCATTTATTTTTGTGGATTACTCTGCCGCAGTGTGGGAGAAATCTGCAGTAGTACATTCTCTCAAGGGGGTAGGAAGTTGGCTTTCCAATAATATGTGGTCTGCCTTCAAAGGATGGGAACAGCCACAAAGATCTACTTTTGTGGGCATTCCCAAACTCTTCTCTAACCCATTTTCACCCTGGAAATGGTTATACCCCTGCATAAAATAAAACATGCATTTGCACAGGAGGTGCCATTCCCACCTTGCAGACTTCTCTGCTATGGAGACCTCCCCTCAGGAGCATTAGAGACTTTAAAAAACAAAACAAAACACGACATTCTCAGGTACGCCTGTAAACCTGGGCCTGGAACAGCTGTCAAGAGTATTTCTGGGAAAGTTTATGACGAACAAAACGTAGTTAACCTGCACGCTTGGGTAGGTGTATTTTTGGGGGTGGGAATATCCTACTTTACTGCTTTTTAGGTGAATCGGGCCAATAGTGTATCGCTATAAAAAGGTACAGTTGTCATAAAATGAAACAAAAATGCTGCTTACCTTTCCTTTCCTGGATCTTTGAGTTCTTGTGTGGGATGTTGTCTGTGTTTTAGGGCAGGGTAAGAGCCTCGACAATTAATTATTTACAGAAATAGGAGGAGAAACTGAAGACATCATGCGTGCAACAGACGATGAAATGTATCATGTCTCCATTGACACCTTTTATTTGTTTACTTGGGCGTGATCACGTTTAATCCCTGACCTCAGTGCAATCCCAGCATTTACTGACAACTGAGACCTCGAATGGAGGCGGATGATGGTGGGGAAACAATACAGGGTGACTCTTAGGTGGGTTACCACAGAGACATTACATAACACAGGAAACAGCAGAGTCAAATATTAATTTAGCGTTTAAACTATGAATGATACCTCTGTCAGTGCTTCATTTCTGGAAAAAAATAAAAAATAAAATATAAGTACAGGCTCTAAATGTTTTTTTAGGAGCCTGCCCTCGATTCTGCTGCTGAATACCGGACACCACCTCATACCTCTTTCTTCCACAACACTACACTCCCTGCACCTTTATCTCATTCTTGCAGGTTCTTTTTCATCCATGATTTTTCTTTTTGTCTCTATTCTCTTATCTTTCTTGTCCTCCTTTTTCTGTGTCAAAGTCTGATGATGAAAAATAAGTCCCATCTCCAAAAGCACCATCAATCCCAACACCAAGCATCACTTAGAGTAAGAGACGGCCTCTCCTTTGAGAAAACACACACACACACAGACCCTCCCCCCCATCCCCCAAGTGGCAGCTCCTCTGCTCGCGGAGCAGTGTAAAAAACAAAAATGATAATAACAGAATTTATTTCTGTTATTATCATTTTATTTTTTTTCGGCTTGGTTTGGCGGGGCCGGCACTTCCGTAACATCCGGTAGGAGGAGTGGTTTGCACTCCTTAAGTGCGCACGACTGCTTGGCCGGCCCTCTCGGGCCGCCCAAGCAGTCATGCGCAATTTGCATGTCCCCCACCAGGCTGCATTACACAGCCTGGTGAGAAACATGCAAAGTCTCCCAGTCCCCTGAGAGAGACCAATCACAACGCTGCAATGCAGCATTGTGATTGGTCAGGGCAGGGAGCCTACGTGCTTCCTGGTTCCGGAGAGACGATGAGGGACAACACGACGGAGGAGAGGCTGCTGCGGACTCGG